>CM072927.1:23485017-24685017 GCA_036971965.1 Nyctalus aviator
GTGAAATGGCTCTTTCCCCAAAACCCCAGCAACATGGTGAATGATTAAAGTTTTTCACCTTCAGCAACCTAACATTTCATTTTTATAAAGCTATTTCATGATAGTTTTACTTTATACTAGTTTGTTTTACTTTATAACTAGTTTATATGAATGAAAATGACTTCCTGTCATGTGTTCAGAAGACACTGTATTTCCTTTTTTTTTTTTAATGTATTTTTATTGATTTTAGAGTGTGAGAGAGAGAGAAACATCAATGAGAGGGAATCATTGATCGGCTGACTCCTGCACATCTCCTACTGGGGATAGAGCCTGCAACCTGGGCATGTGCCCTTGACTGGAATTGAACCTGGGACCCTTCAGTCCACAGGCCGATGCTCTATCCACTAACCCAAACTGGCTAAGGCGTGTATTTCCTTTTCAAAAACTTCGTATTTTTGGCTTTTTCTTTTGGAAAACAAATCTGATTTATTATTGAGGGATTTACTATAGGGGAAAGGGAGGGAGGAAAAGACTGAACATAAACTGTGCACCTATGGATGAGGACAATGGGGGATTGGGAGGGGCGGAGGGTGGGTTGGGAACCTGGTGGAGGGGGGAAGAAATGAGGAACCTTTGTAATAATATGAACAATAAAGATTGATTTAAAAAATAATAATAAATTGCTTAGCACATGCATTGTCCTTGGGCACATGGAGACTCCCAGAGGGATATAGCAAGTTTATTATTTCAATAGCTATTATCAGAGAGATTATGCTGTTTCACACTTCAAACCCCAAGATGTGAAATGGCTCTTTCCCCAAAACCCCAGCGATATGGTGAATTATCAAACTTTTTCACCTTCAGCAACCTCACAGATTGCATTTAAAAAAGGTATTTCATGCCGAGACTGGTTTGGCTCAGATCGTCGGCCTGCAGACTGAAGGGTCTCAGGTTTGATTCCAGTTGGAGCATGTACCTTGGTTGCGGGTACACCCCCAGTAGGCAGTGTGCAGGGGTCAGCTGATCAATGATTCTCTCTCGTGGATGTTTCTAACTCTCTATCCTTCTCTCTTCCTCTCTGTAAAAAAATCAATAAAATATATTTAAAAAATAATAAAAATTAAAAAACATAAAAAAGGTATTTCATAGTAGTTTTACTTTATATCTAATTTACCATGAATGAAAATGACTTCCTGTCATGTGTTAAAAAGACACTGAATTTCTTTTTTGTTAAAAAAAAAAAAAGTATTTTTATTGATTTTAGAGAGGAAGGGAAAGGGAGAGAGCGAGAGAAACATCAATGAGAAGGAATCATTGATTGGCTGCCTCCTGCATGCCCCATACTGGGGATTAAGCCCACAATCCATGCATGTGCCCTTGGTTGGAATCAAACCTGAGATCCTTTAGTCCACAGGCTGATGCTCTATCCACTGAGCCAAGCCGATTAGGGCTCATTTTGTTTTTTATCCAACCCCCCGCCCTGCCCCCCACTTTGCTTTATCCAACCTCCTTAATCTATCACCAGTGGATTTCATGTAACCTATGTCCCTCCTTTGATTGCAATGTATAAATACAGATGTAAACCCCCATTCTCTGGGGCATTATCTCAATTAGTTGAGGTTCTGCTTCCTGGCATATGTTGACAGTTTGGCTCAAATAAACTCACAAAAATTCTTTACAGGTTTCAATGTTTTGTTTTGTTTTTTTCCATTGCCAAAGCTATTTACATATTAAGGAAATCAGCCTTTTCTCTATCAATCTTGGAAAAGTTTTCCTGACTTTGGCTATTGATTGTCTAGTGTGTGTGTGTGAGAAAGAGAGAGAGAGAGAGAGAGAGAGAGAGAGAGAGAGAGAGAGTTTTATATTTGTTTGCAGTCAGTTATTAATCTTTTGATTAAAGACTTCAGGGTTTAATGTCATGTTTTAACAAACTAGGATTATTATTTTTAATTCCCATGTTTTCTTTGAGTAGTTTATAGTCTGTCTCTCTTCCCCCCTCCCTCCTCTATTCTGGAAAGGGTGATCCATCTGGAATTTGCTTTTAGCCATTTTCAAAAATCTTAATGTGAAATCTCATGATTGTGTAAGAAGCTTCATAGTAAGTGGACAATAGCGTGAGTTTTGTAGCCAAGTGGCTGAGATTCAAATTCTGGCTCTGCCATTTTCACTGTGGACCCAATCAGGGGAGCCATGTATTCTCTCTGTGCCTCAGTCTACTCATCTGTAAAATGGGAGATAATAGCATCATGTGAGAATTAAGGGATGTGTCCTATTTTTTAAAATATGATTTTATAGATTTTAGAGAGAGAGGAAGGGAGAGAGAAATATCCCTTTGTTGTCCCACTTACTTGTGCATGTATTCACTGTTGTTTCTTATATGTGCCCTGACCTGGAATTGAATCCACAAGCTTGGTGTATTGGGACGATGTTCTAACCCAGTAGTTGGCAAACTCATTAGTCAACAGAGCCAAATATCAACAGTACAACGATCGAAATTTCTTTTGAGAGCCAAATTTTTTAAACTTCTCCTAATGCCACTTCTTCAGAGTATACCTGCCCAGGCCATGGTATTTTGTGGAAGAGCCACACTCATGGGGCCAAAGAGCCGCATGTGGCTCGCGAGCCGCGGTTTGCCTACCACTGCTCTAACCAAATGAGCAACCAACCAGGCCAAATTGCAGTTTTTCCTGAATATCCTCTTGAAACCAGACAACCCATGGGTCCGGGCCGCCTGTCACTACTTGAGCCAATTCAGAGAGACAGGGCTGAATCATATATGAGGGTTTATTCCAGTGCCACCGGCAGTACAGGGGCGCAGCAGGCCACCCACAAAAATCTGCTCTGCAAACCCCCACAAACCAGCTGCTTATCAGGTAGGACTAAGGTTACTGGGAAAGCAGGGGTTACAGGCCTGGGGAAGTAGGCTATGCAGGCTGGGGCAGGACTCCATTTTTGGGGCGAAAAGGTTGTTAATTTTTTCATGATAATAGGCAGTTCTTGACTGAGAATGGACCACATTCCAAGGTTGAGTCCTAGGTCCTGGGTGGGGCTACAATCCCAGCCAGGTTCGAATGTCCTTTCTTTTTTTAAAAAAAATATATTTTATTGATTTTGAACAGATAGGCAGGGAGAGAGATACAGAGTCAGAAACATCGATGAGAGAGAGTCATCGATCAGCTGCCTCCTGCACACCCCCACTGGGGATATGCCAGCAACCAAGGTACATGCCCTTGACCAGAATCGAACCCGGGACCCTTCAGTCCCCAAGCCGACGCTCTATCCATTGAGCTAAACCAGTTTCAGCTCGAATGTCCTTTCTTGAACCAGAACAAGGCAATCATGGTTAACAGAGCATGGTTACTGTTTCCCATAACCACAGTTAGTTCCCAATATTCTATTTTTGCCCCTAAAACTCTCAGCACAGACAATTGTAAGTGACTGTGCTTCAGTAACATTTCTCAGTGCTCTACCCTCAGTCATTTCATCCTCATAACAACCCCATCGGATAGATGGGAACGTGGAGGCCCAGGGTCTCTAAGTTCCTTCCTGGGGATCTTTCCTTCCTGGGTCGAGTTAGAGCCCACACTCTGTCCACTTCTTGTTCTGGCCTCAGCCTCCCACTCGCCCTCCCTCCTGCCACTGCTGGAGGAGGAATTCCCAGTGGGCTTCATCTTAACTGGCTTCTAAGTACAGACTGAATCATGGAGGCCAAGCAGGCATCCCGGATACCCAGAACTGGTCAGTCCTGTACTGGCAGGTAAGACAGGGGCAGGGGCGGACTGCAGGCAATCAGGGAAGGCTTTGGGAAGAGGGTTCTCAGGGAATAGGTGTGACTGGAGAGGGGAGAGGAGCCTGAGAAAGGGGTATCCAGGGTGGGGGGACATGGCATTGGGGTAGATGAGCCTCCTGTGGCTGCCACTGATCACAAATCTTTCCTCCTGCTTTCCCCCCAACGAGGCACACACTGAACTATAAAGTGGGTGATGGATCGTGGGAAGGTGTCTCCTTAGTGGGAATGTGGAACTCCTATTCATCTGCCAAAGCCCTAGCTCCAATGCCTACCAATCTGGGAAGCCGTGCCCACATACTGGCCTTTCCCAGTCTGGGTTCTCTCTTCCTACTTAAGCCCTGACCTCATAGGCCTGGGAGTGTCTGTGTCCAACTCTGTATCCCTCACCCTCAACTGGGAGACCCTCCAGGGCAGGGCCCTCGTTGTGATGTCTCTGGTGCTTGGCATTGCCCAGCCCAGCACAGAGTAGATGCTTGCTGAGTGTGTCTCGAAGAAAATGAGGAAAGAAATGAGTAAGCGATGAATGGAATTCTCAGTCACTTGTTTCCCTCTGCCCATGGCCCTCCAGTGTTCCCCCCGCCCTCAGGGTAAAAGCCCAAGTTCTCCCCAAGGCCCACATGGCTCTGTAAGACCTGTCCCTCATCACCTCCCTGACCTCACCTCTTCCCTCTCTTCCCCTTGCTCCCTCCCTCTGCTCAGCCACCAGGGCCCCTATCTGTTCCTCTAACCACCAGGCATGACCCTGCCCCAGGGCCTTTGCATCGCACCGCCTTCTCTGTCTAGTCTGCAGCACTCTGATCCTTTGCGTGACTGACTCACTGCTCTCACCTTCAGAAGTCAATTCAAATGCCACCTCCTCAGAGAGATCTCTCTTAACCCAGATCTCTAGGAGAATCACCAACCTCACTTCCTTTCCTTCTTTTCCCCATCCCTAGCCCTTCCCAGGATAGGGTGCATTGTGTATCTTTTTAAAATATATATATATATTTTATTGATTTTTTACACAGAGGAAGAGAGAGGGATAGAGAGTTAGAAACATCGATGAGAGAATTATCAATTGGCTGCCTCCTGCACAACCCCTACTGGAAATGTGCCTGCAACCAAGGTACATGCCCTTGACAGGAATCAAAACCAGGACCCTTTAGTCCGCAGGCCAACGCTCTATCCACTGAGCCAAACCGGTTTCGGCACATTGCGTATCTTTAAGATGTGGGGGAGAAGGTCTCTGACTTGGGATTTGTTCGCAGGTATCCAGGGCGCTTCCAGAAGGCACTTAGTACATGTGTGCATGAACATGAACAGAAAAGGGTCTGCGGAGGGGGCCAGGGCCCTGGGTCTGCCCTGCCCCGGGTCTGCCCCGCCCTCCAGGGCCCTCCCTCGGGCACAGCGGGCGGGGCCGGGCGGGCGGGGCGGCGGGGGCGGGCTGCCAGTCCAGTCGGGCGGGTGCGCTGGGCACGCGGGGCCGGGGCCGGGGCCGGGGCCGGGGCCGGGCGGGAGCGCCCGGCGGGCGCCATGGAGGGGCTTCGGCGGGGCCTGTCGCGCTGGAAGCGCTACCACATCAAAGTGCACCTGGCGGACGAGGCGCTGCTGCTGCCGCTCACCGTGCGGCCGCGCGACACGCTCAGCGACCTGCGCGCCCAGCTGGTGGGCCAGGGCGTGAGCTCCTGGAAGCGCACCTTCTACTACAACGCGCGGCCGCTGGACGACCACCAGACGGTGCGCGACGTGCGCCTGCAGGACGGCTCGGTGCTGCTGCTCGTCAGCGACCCCAGGTGGCGGCCCGGAGGGCGGGCGGGCGGGCGGGGGTCCCGGGTGGGAGCGGCAGGGCTGGGAGAGGAAGGCAGGCAGGTGACAGGAGAGGTGGGGTGGGGGATGGGGATGCGGCAGGGCTAGGGGAGAGGAGTGCGGGGCACCAGAAGGCCCGGCTGGGGTCCGGGTAGGTGGGACGTGGGCGCGTAGACTAAGGTCCTTCCCGACCCCTGGGACGCTTTCTCCCCCGGCCCCAGCTCTGCCCTGGTGGGCAGCGGCTGTAACAGGAATGGAGAGAGGCCAGGAGGGCAACTGGATGCCCCCTGCTTGCTTCTTTCTTTTCTCTCCTGCTGTCTCTGGCCTCCCCTCCCTTTCTTTGTCTCCCCTCTCTCCCTCTCTCCGCAGTGCTGTCCTATTTATTCCACTTCCTATCATTCTTTCTGCCTCCCTATGGCTCGGCCCATTTCTGTCTGTCCATTCTGTCTCTGCTCTTTTCTCTGTCTCTTTCCCTCCGTCTCTCAGTGCATTTCTGTCTCTATTTGGCTCTGTCTCTGTCTTTCTGAGTCTCTGGTCCTGCCCTCTTTATCCATCTCCCCAGTACACCTGCCAGCCCACATTCCCATCCTGACACGGGCTGCCTGCACTCTGCCCTGGCCATCTGGAGTCCTGGCCAGGGTGACCCACAGGGGTCTGCAGAGAAGGGCTTCTGGGGAGAGTACACACGGAGGCCTGGGGCTGCGCTCAGGTGTGTGTGTGGGGAGGAAGGATCTTAGGGGCAGGGGGAGACGATGGGATGGTGACCAATAAGCATTTATTGAGCACCTACTGTGTGCCAGGCCATTTTCTGGGCCCTGGAACCCAGTGGGGACTCAGACTAGGCCTGCCCTCACTGAACAGACATGAAACCAAATAAACATGGTTAATTGTCGGACTGGAATGTTTTATACCTTCCTCCTTCCCTCCCTCAGCTTTTTCAGGTCTTTGTTCAGATATATACATCCTGGCAGAGATACACACACACACACATGCACACACAAACACGCACACACATGCACACACACGCGCGCACACACACACATGCATATACACACACACACACACACATATATAATTCAGAGAGGAAGGGAGAGGGAGAGAAAGATGAACATCAATGATGAGAGAGATCACTGACCGCTGCCTCCTACACACCCCTTTACTGGGGTTCGCAACCCTGGCATGTGCCCTGACCGTGAACTTCTGGTTCATGGGTCAATGCTCAACCACTGAGCCACACCAGCCAGGCCCCATCCCTGCTTTTATCTTTCTCTCACTTCTCTATATTTTTCTATTGTTTTTCACCCCATCTCCCCCAGCAGACTAAACTTCATGAGGGCATTGTTGTCCTATTCACTGTTGTGTTCACAGTTCAGTGCCTGGCACATAGTAGGTGCTCAATAAATATTTGTGGAATGTATTGTCTGGGGGTGAGGAAAGGGCTGCTCAAAACATTTTCCTGGAGCCCTAGCAGTTTCTGGATGTGGGTAAGTCCTGGCAGGTGTGGGAAGATGCATCAGCCAGAGACTGGCAGATAGGTGAGCCTCTGAGAGCCGAGGTGAGGACTGTGTTTGGCCACAATCTGTGTCTTTCTGTTGCCCTCCTGCAGGTAGCCCGGGTTGGAGGAGGTGGAGCCATGACCGAGGGGACCGAAGATGCTGGCTGAAGGAGCAGGCTGGGTGGGGGACACCTTCGGGAGGTAAGTCATTCCAGGGTTCTTACCTATTGTGAGGACCACAGTTTGGGGAAAATGAGACCCAAGAGGAGAAGGGACTCACCTCTTTTGAGTGTCACCACCTCCCTCCCCCCACCTGACTCTAAACACCTGCGTTGGGCAAGGACACTGTCCTTCCTTCTCAGGCACCTTTAGACCAACCGCGCCGCCCCGAACAGGAATCCCAGACTTGCTGAGTGGCCTTGGGTGAACGACTGCCTCTCTGGGCCGCTACCCGCCTCCTCACTTTGTCCTCTGGGCCTGGATTCCTGTGGCTCCCCCAGCCAGGCCCCTCTAAGCATGGCTGGCTCCCTGTGGCCCAGGGCCGCCTGTCCCTCCTGGGGCCCCAGCACGGGGGAAGGAGGGAATGGCTACAGGCGTTGCTGTCCACACCCGTCGGGAGGGGATGTTAGGGAAAGGGAAGAAGCAAACCTGGCCAGAGAGCTGGTGTTTCATGCTCCTAAAGGCCTGAATTGAGATCGGCTTATCCACCCCTCCTGCTCTTCCAGGTTCTGGGTCCCGAGGGTGGACAGGGACATACTGCCCTGACCAGCTGATGCCCACTGCCAGGGACACTCCTGATGGAGCCCCGCTCTCTGACTCTGAACTAGGACATTGTCACCCCGGCTCAGACCATCAGCTCAGCCCATCAGCTCAGCCCATCAGCTCAGCCCATCAGCTCAGCCCATCACCTTGTACTGTGTGACCCTGAGGCCGTGCTGCAGGAACCATGGTGCCAGCCAAGGGATATCACGTGAAGAGAAGCACAGAGGGGAGAGGAGAGGAAAGAGGCAGCACCTCTCCCACCTCGTACATTCTCGTGGCCACGCTTTGCCCAGAGGCACCTTCCACAGCCCTCTCTGCGGCTCCAGCCCACCTGGAACTCCAGCCTCCTCCAGGAAGTCTTCTCGGATGCCCTCCTGCCCAGCCAGTGAGCACCGCATCCTCTTGTGGGTCCCCACAAGCCCCTCTGCTGTGACCAGCCTTGGCTGTGGGGAATAGCCAGTCGCTCAGGAAATCTCAAATGACTGAAGGTGGAGACTGGGGGACCCAGCCCTCTCCCAGTTCTCCAGTGTTGTTTTGTGCTCTATCCTTTCCCCCAAATACCTCCTCTCATTGCATCTGTGCCCGCCCCCCGGGAGTGCCCTCCCTTAATGCCTTGCCCCCTGTTTGCTGCATGGGGTTTCCTGGTTGGGTCTGAAGGGCTCTGGTGGATAGGCAGAGATCTGGGGGCCTCTGTGCCTGGTAGAGCACTGAGGCTTGGGTGGTAATCTTTTTTAACCCTTCCATTCCACTCATTTTTATTGTGACAATAAAGCATGTTTTTGCGAGGTCCCAAATGCCGAAAAAACTCCTTAAGGTTGGCTGCAGCCGCTCACCCTGCTTTCCACTCCGAGCCTTGGCCATGGGTGGTAATTTTGAGGACATTCCAGGCAGTGTGTTATGGGAATTCTGGGCACAAGATCTCCCAGGATAGAATTCGGAGCCTTGGTTGTATCTCTAGCCTGCAGCCGCGTGGAGTCTGGTCCTTTGCGCCGACCTGGAGGCTGATTGGGGTGGAGGGTCCGTCCTGCCTGTGGGGTGGCGTTCACGCTCCAGCTGCTGGCCTGGCGCCGGGAAGAGGCACGGGAGCCTGGGAAGAAATAATGTTTAATTAAGAAAGAGTCATGTTGGCTGCAAGGCCCAGAGCGGAGACAGGTGGATAAGAAATCATGGCTGTGGGGACAGTGCGCTCAGACCACGTTTGCCTGTTGCAGGGCGGGCACCAGGCCTGCAGGCACGTCTCCTGGGAGGTGCAGTGCTGTGACCCATGTTGTCCTTCAGAGGTGGTTTCCAAGCCCCCGGTGGGTGCGTAGTTGGGGAGGCAGCCAGGCCCCTATTCTGCCAGGTTTGGGCTTCTCTCCCTGGGTCACACGCATGGGCCTGTGGGGCCCCAGGGACCCCTCCTTCCAGGGCCCAGCAGAGAGGTAGGGCTTTTTAATAATCATCCCAGCTCAGTCCCTCCCTGTCAGGATCTGTACCACATACTTATGGGGCCAACCATGATGTTTAACTGTGGTGGTGGCTGTAATTATAACCCATTTTACAGAGGGGCTGTCTGAGGTCACCACCCTCCCCTCCAGGCTGCTGCTCCAGCAGCCCTTAAAATGAGGGGTCCTCAGCCCAAGCGGGGGTCCCTGGTGAGGATGGGGGAGAGTTTCCTGTGTGTATATGGGATGGGGGTGGGGAAAAGCACTTTGGGGGGATTTTCATGGTTAACAACACCATGCAAATTTAATGCAAATGACATGCAAATCACCACCCATTTCTTAAGCCTTGACAGCTCTGGCATGTTGTGAAATAATAATGTTGGACCTGTCCCTTGGTGCAGGTCTGGAGGCGAAATACAAAGCCTTCTCCTTCTTTCCTCCTCCCTTTCCCTTTCCTTGTTTTTTCCTTTTCTCCCCTCACCTTTTCTTCCTTTCTTTCCTTCCCTTCCTCTCCTTCTCTCCCTCCTTCCCCTCCTTCACATTATTTGTTGAAGACCCCTCCCCCCAGTCCTGAGATGAACACAAACAGCAAAAGTGGCTTCTGGTGTCACTATTTTCCAGATGGGGAAACTGAGGCACAGGCCTGGCCTGAGGTCCCAGAGCCACGTTGTGGAGAGTGTTCCCATCAAGTGTCCTTATCGGCCAAAGTGGGGGGTATGACCCAAGGAGAAGAGCTCACAGTGGCGGGACAGGCTCGTGGGTTTCTTGGCCTTAAATGGCAGGCTGCTAAGCCTGGATCTGAAGTCTCGCACTGGCTTGCCCATTCCTCTAGCCCTTCTTCTCTTCCCGCTTCATCTTCATATTCCTTGAATTCTGGACACAACCCGTCTGCTACATTTGCATGTCTTACCTTCTCTGTTTGGCAAGCTTCTACTTATCCTTTAAAACCCCAGCTCCAATGCCCCTTCTTCATGAAGCCGTTTCTGATCCTCTGAGAAGAGCCTCTATTTCCCTCTGGGCTTCTGTGGCCCCCGGTCTCTTTCTGGTCCGGCCATGACCACCTGGGGCCAGCAGTGTCACCGAACACCCTGACAGTTCAGCACTGGCCTGGTAATGTCACACTTCCAGTCCTTTGCATATTCTCTACCCAGAATGCCCTTTTCAAAAGTCTTTTGCTCCTGACACACCCCTAAATTTTCAATGCCCACCACGAATGCCCCACCTCCATGTGGGCTGTGCCGCTCTCTCCCAGACCACACCTGGGTCCCGCAGCCTCCGTCCCTCTTTCCGGCCCACGCCTGCCCCTTGGAACTGGGAGGTCTGGGGAGCTGTCTCTGGGGACCTGGGGCTGAGTACAGAGCTGGCTGTGTGGAATGTGTACTGATGAAAGATTAAGTGTTTGAAAACAAAATCAAATTCAAACCTCCTAGCCAGCGCTTCCTTCACCCTTTCCTCTTGCTCTCGTCCAGGCCTTTGCATAAGCTGTGTCCTGTGCCAGGAATGCCTTTCCCCTTGAATCCTCTTCTGGGGGACCCTAAGCCAAGCACCTCCCCATTCTGGGCTGAGAAACTGGGGGAGCCCGCCCCCCACCCCAGGCCCTTTCAGGCTCCTGGCTCCACCCCAGGAGCAAGTCTGGGCTGTGAGAAGTTTCGGGTGAGACTTGGCAGCCACTTCCCTCTCCGGGGCCCACGGCGGCGTCCCAGGGAGGAGCCACCTCCTGCCTTAGCTGCCCACCCGGTCTGTGTTCTCAGAATGTCAAGGGGCATTTTCCTGGGCAAGTAAATCCAGACAATTCCCAGAGGAGGCACCTGTGGCTTCGCTAGAAACCACATTTACCCCGCCTCCCGTTTCAGTCCTATTCTCTCTCTCTCTCTCTCTCTCTCTCTCTCTCTCTCTCTCTCTCTCTCTTTGAACTCAATTAAAAGAACCCCCTTTGCCCCTGATGCCCTGAATGTGACCTTGGGCATTTTCAAAAGCTGCTGGGGCCATGAAGTTTGAAATACTTGAGTGAGCACCACCAGTTTACACGGATGGCGTGGTGATCAGGACACCCAGCCGTGGGCCCTCCTGGGGCTACAGATTCGGGGCCGCTCCTGGTGTCCCAGTCACAGACTTCCTCTGAAGTGGAGGTCAGGTCGTTTTTATCCCTCTCTGGGCCTCAGTTTCCCCACCGCCAGAGGAGGGAGGTGTTAGGGTGGCTGGGCCAGGAGCTACTCTCATGGCATAGGCTGTTTGTTGGCAGAGAGAGCCTGACTCATCCCCGTGTCCAAATGGGTTTGAAAGAATCCTCCAAGGGGAAAACAGTTGTAAGAAAAAAGCAAAATAAAAAAGTCACAGAGTTGACCACCCAGCCTGCCATCTGACTCACCTGGGAGGAAACAGCCCCCCTGCCATCCCCCGCATCATCAGGGAAACTTGCCTGTCTCTTCCCCACCCCCATGGCCTGGCCCATCCCCTGCGGCCTCCCTGTGCGGGGCTCAGGCCTAGCCTGAGGAAGCACTGACCTCACCTTTGTGTTCTGAGCTCCAGACCCACCAGACCTCTGGCTGGGGTCCCACTCCTCCTGGCTCCAGGCACTTGCTGTGCTGTTTCTAAGAGTGGAGTTCCCTCTCCTCACCCCTCATCTTTCACTCTCCCACTTGCAGGTTCATTGTCATTTCCTTGGGGAGGCCCTGAACAAGTCTCCCGTTTTGCATGCTCACATCATCCTGTTCTTTTCCTTTGTGGCATTAATTATTAAGGTTGTTATTCATTCAACGTATGTTTTTTTCTCTGCTAGCCTGTGGGCATCGTGAAGGCTGGGAAGGGGTCTCAGCTGGTCACCACTGGATCACACGGCATTTAATAACACAGTGTATGCTATCAACAATAAAATATACATATAGAAAAATAAGCCAGTGTAAGGACTGGGGGACCAGGGACATCCTCCCTTCTCAGGCCACGAAGGCCTCCTGCCCCAGTTCCCGTCACCATGCTGCCCCGCTCCAGGTGGCCACGGGGCACAGGGGCTGGGGATTGGGATTCCAGGCATTCTGGTTCCTGCCATAGTGATGAATGGGAAAAACTCAGAATTAATTACTGGCTGCTCCTCTGGCCTGATGTGGACAGATACAGAGTGTCCTTGCTGCTGTGTCTGCCCACCACCTCTCAGGAGTTAGAGGCTGGGAAGTGGCCGGCCCATATGAAGGTCCCAGAAGGCGCTGCTGCCAGAGAGAGCTGGGTGCACAGCCTAGCTCTGCTGGGCCACTTCCTGCAATTCACTTCTCCTCTCTGAGCCTCCGTTTTCTCATTTGGAAAAGGGAAAGAGAAAACACCCTTGTCTGTTGGGATGAATTTCTCGGGAGAATCACCTGGAGCTGGTAGAGTGTGGTGTGCAGTAGGTATCCGATGGATGCCGCAGAAATGGCAAGTTGTCTTTGCAGGCTTAATTCTTCCTCTACTGCAAAGACAGGAGAATGAAGTGAGGGTTAGGGGCAGCATCCTTACTCAGAGGTAGATCTGTTTCCCTCACCCAGAGAGATAGCACATGGCAAACACAGGTCTGTTTGTAAAAACTGATCTAAGACAAAAACCACAAAGGACCAATAGTTTGTCTGAACTACTTCCTTTTCCCTCACATTACAGATTGCCTGACTCCACGGCGAGGGTACAGTGCCCTCTGGTGGGCAGTACGAAGGTGGCATGAATACAAATGTCATCAAGTCCACCTTGCACTGAGTGGTAGAAAGATCATGGAAGCCATAAACGTAATTTAAAAATTTCTGGTACCACTAGAAAAAAGTAAATGTAAGCAGGTAAATTTTATTTTAATAATATTTATTAAAATATTATTTGATTCAATACACAAAATATTTTAAGCAATATAAAAATTTGTTAATGAGCTATCTTACATTTTTTTTATACCAAGTCTTTTAGAATCTCGTGTGTATTTTATACTCACATCTCAATTTGAACTAGTAACATTTTAATTTTATTATTATTTAAAAATATTTTTATTGATTTCTGAAAGGAAGGGAGAGGGAGGGAAAGAGAGAGACTATAACACCATCTTGGTCATCTTGTTCCCCAAATACCATCTCCATGTGCTGTGAGTGCTCACCGTTAACTGCCCTGGACCCACCAATGTGAAAGAACTGTGTGTCTCTTCCTTTCACTCTTTCCAGATTCTCAGAGATTTTCCCACTTTGCTTTTCCGGCCTCCCTAATCGTCCACTAGAGCATTTCCTGCCACCCTCCTGATGTCTTCCTCCTTTGGTTCTAATGTATAAAATAAGCTGCAGAACTGCCATCCTCCGGAGCATTTTCTCAGTTCGTTGAGATTTTGCTTCCTGGCCATTGCCATGAGTTTGGTTCAAATAAACTCATAAAAGTTCTCCACAGGTTTCTTCCATCAACAGGCTCAGACACTGCTCCGCGGTCCTGCCTAGGATCAGGGTGAGGGGAGAGGCACTGGCCTGGGAACAAACTATAAGGGAGGTCCCTGAGACTCAGTCATCTGGATAAATGCTACTCTAATGCAACATTTAAGAAGCAAACAAACAAAAAACAAACAAACTATGACTGTAAAAATATCTACAATGAAATAATCAGCATGACGTATTGGCAGGGTCTAACCCTACCCTGCCCCACTAGCCTCCCCCTGTTCCGGGCTCTCAGCACCTGGGAGGCCCTTCCTCCAGCACAGTCTCCCCTCCCAGCCTCAAAGGCCCCTGATTAAGCCTTAATTCCCCATAATTAGGCCCAGGGATCTGGTGGGCCTGAAGCATTCTGAGGAGGGAGGCCCTGGCAGGGGTGGGCCAGCCCGGGCTTCCCTCGGGAGAGGAGAGGCCAGAAGGGAGGCCACTGAGAGACGGCGCAGAAGCCCAATCTTAATTAGTGCCTCGGGGTTAATTATTGGGCCTAGGAACAGGCTGAGACATCTTTTTCTCTAAGCCTACCCCCATTCTCTTCCAACACAATATATTTATTTTTAAAATGTTCTTTTGTCTGGCCAGGTTGCTCAGTTGGTTAGAGTGTTATCCTGATACCCTAAGGTTTCGGGTTCAATTCCCCATCAGAATCAGGGCACATACAAGAATCAATCAGTGAATGCATAAATATGTAGAACAACAAATCGATGTTTCTCTCTCTCCCAAAAATCAATCAATTTTTTAGACTTATTTTTTAAAAAAATATATTTTTATTGATTTCAGAAAGGGAGAGAGAGAGATAGAAACATCAATGATGAGAGAGAATCATTGACCGCTGCCTCATGCATGCCTCCTGCTGGGGATCAAGCCCAGACATGGAATTGATCCCAGGACTCTTCAGTCGACACTATCCATTGAGCCAAACTGGCTAGGGCAATCAAATTTTTTAAAATGCACTTCTATATTCTACCATGAAAACATCTATCTATCTATCTATCTATCTATCTATCTATTTATCTATATATATATAAGGCTAATATTCAAATTGTCCCCATGGGAAATCGGCTGGGAGACCAGAAGTTCGATTGCTTGCTATAATGTGTGCTGCCCACCAGGGGGCAGCATGCAATGAAGGGAGTCCCCAATAGGCCCTGATCACCCACCAGGCCTAAGGACCCTACCAGTGCATGAATTTCTTGCACTGAGCCTCTTGTGTGTGTATATATATATATATATAACAATGTATTATATAAACTTTGGGGATATATATTGAAATGAATATGTGATCTTGTTTAGAATCATGGTAACTGCAGCTGCTTTGTGAGCACGGAGTATGTGCCCATTGTTTACACACATTTCTTAGCTTATCTCACAAGAGCTCTGGGGGCATACAAGCTATTCTTACCCCATTCCCCAAGAGCTTGCCTGACTCTAGGATCTGTGCTCTTGGCCCCAATATATACACCAGAGCGGGTTCAACTTGACATCTTCGCCTGAACAGGCTGTTCTATGCAGGAAAGCCACTTTGGGTTTCAGGTGAAATTGGAATTTGTGATTTTTTTTTTATTTTTTTTTTTTGCTTGGGTGTCCAAGCATTTGCCTGGGCAGTTCCCTCCACCGGGAATGCCTCTCCTTCCCATGTGTGAATCCTCCTTGATATTCCAAACTCAGGACACATGTCTGAAGGAGGCTTTTTCTGAGACTCCCCAAATGGAGGCTTCACAACTTCCTGCCAAGGGCCCCCAGTCTCCCCCGGCCTCAGGAGGCCAGCGGGGGTGCCTGCCGCAGGCGGGGATTGCAGGGCCTGCTCTGCACGCCCCGGTCCCGCAGCCCTGCCGGTGGGTGGCAGGTCGTCCCCTGTCCCCTCAGCCTCACACATCAGCCCGCTCTCTGCCTCCAGCCGGGAACAATTATGGTGTCAGAGATGTTGCCATCGCCCAGACAGGTCGGCCTCATGTTTAATTCATCTCGGGGCTAATTATAGCCAGGCTGGGGGAGGGGCGCGGTAGACTTGGCTTCCCCGCCCCGGCCCTTCCTGCTGCCAGGGTGGCCCCGACAGGGTGGTGGGCGGGACAGGGTTTGTGTCCCTCACCCCACCTCCAACCCCCAGCTCCAGACGGCTGTGCCAGCTTGCAGCACCTCCTCCACAGGTGTAATCTCGGAGGCAGCACTGATGGCGGGAACGCAGACCAGGGCAGGGCGGGGCAGTGGAAGGAGGAGTGTGGATTCCAGCTCCTGGCACCTGTGTGCAAGCATCCATCCGGATGCCTTCTTCCCTCCAATCCTCCCCTCCCCCTTCATTTCCTCGGATCAAGATTGCTAATAATAACCTGGGATGGTTATTATTAAGATGGCAAGCGAGCCCATCATTTTCCAGGTGAGCCCATCAAGGCCTGAGTGATAACTGTCAACCTTTAGAGTTGGGTGACCGTCGGTATTGTTTGTGGGGTTTGGCCACCGCCAGCCTAGAGTGCCGCCCTGGGCCAGGCCCAGTCCTGAGCAGCGGATGTGAGTCTCGGCTGGGATGGAGGGGGAGGTGAGCGAGGCACTCGCCTGGCTGGCGAAGCTTCGGGGGGCACCAAGGAACTCAGCAAGAGAAAGACCACTTTCAGCCATGTTTTAAAGAATCTGAAACAGCAGAAACCGGTTTGGCTCAGTGGATAGAGTGTTGGTCTGCGGACTGAAAAGTCCCAGGTTCGATTCCAGTCAAGGGCACGTACCTTTGTTGTGGGCACATCCCCAGTAGGGGGTGTGCAAGAGGCAGCTGATAGATGTTTCTAACTCTCCCTCTCTCTTCCTCTCTGTTAAAAAAAAAATAATAATCAATAAAATATATTAAAAAGAAAAGAATCCGAAATAGGACAAAAGGTTCCTGTGAAACAAAATATCCAAATGTGAAATACAGACCCTGCTCAGGTAGAACGCGCATGAATGTTTAGATCCGTTCAACGGCCCCTAGGAGGTGGGGATGGTGATGACCAACAACAGATGGGGAAACAGGCACACGGCAGCGAGGGGACGTGCTCCTGTCCATTCTGCCCTCCTCTCTGCTCCACCCACCACCCTTGTCCTGGCCCCGGCCGGTCTTTGTTCTCCCCTCCCCGGCGTGGACCCTGCTTCCTGTCCCCAGCTTGTCCTTGTCAGCTTGCCTAAGTGGCACTGCCCGAAACAGCTGTGCGGGCCAGTCCCCCGAGGGCTGCCCTCTGCCCCGTGCCCACCGCCCCCATCACAGCTCTCCCGGGCTGCTGA
This sequence comes from Nyctalus aviator, assembly GCA_036971965.1. Taxonomy (NCBI): domain Eukaryota; kingdom Metazoa; phylum Chordata; class Mammalia; order Chiroptera; family Vespertilionidae; genus Nyctalus; species Nyctalus aviator. The sequence continues at coordinate 23,501,911 of CM072927.1, forward strand.
CCCACGGGAGCCCCCGGCGCTGGAGCCTGGGCACTTGCTGCTCCCTCCATGCTCGGCGTCCCCATGTGTATGTATCCTGGGGGCCTTCCAGTCCAGCAAGAGGGGCGGCGAGAATCAGGTCCCCGCCTGCTTGAGGGGCCGCCATTTGTGGGGATAAGGGCGACCCCCTTCAGGTCCCAGTTTAAATGCCTGTGCCCTTTGGAGCTGTGATTCCAGAGCCAGTGGCCTGGGCCCCAAACCTGCCCCCGGCACTTGCTCGCTGTGTCATTCAGGCAACACTTAACCTCTCTGTAGCACCGGCCCCCCTCGACCCCCTCGGCAAAAGGCCTCCGGAGGAAATGGATGCGGGGCAGGGGGGGCGGGGGAGGGGAGGGAGAGTGTAGGGCGATGCCTGGCGCACAGTAGGTGCTCAATGAGTTGCTGAAATCCCTGGGGCCCGGCGCTTGGCTTGGAGCTCCGGGGTCCTGAGCCCCGCAGGTCTGACCCGGGGAAAGATGAGGGACCTCGGCTCCAAGAAGGCTCAGGACAGCACGGAGGTGGGCCCCTCGCGGCGGGCCCGTGGGGATTCCAACCAGGGGCTGGGCCTCCAGCGCCCTCCCGCGCTGACCCCGCTCACCCTCTGAGGCCAAAGAGGCGCCTCGGCACCTGAGCGGAGATCACACGGGCTGGGGGGCTGGGAGGCTGGGGGGCTGGGGAGCTGGGGGGCTGGGGGGCTGGGGGCGGCGGCGGCTGGGATGAAGGACCGGGTCCCAGCGTGGAGCATTGCCATGGCAGCCCGGCGGGAGTCTGCCCCTGTGACTCAGGGTCCGCTGGAGCGGCTGCTAAAAATAGCCAGCACCGCCCTGGCTCATTAGCGCCGGGCTTTCGGCTGCCGGCCCCCGGCTCTCCTTCTGCTCCACAGCGAGGTCGCAGGAGGATGCCCGTGGCACGCGCCGCCTGGTCCTGGGCCCTCACCCCGCGCACCTGCTTCCAGGCCTGGCCCCTCCTGGCCTTCCTCCCCGGATCTTCCTCAGGGGCGAAGCTGATGGCTCTCCTCCCCTGCTCTGCAGCCTTCGGTGGCTCCCCATTGCTTTTGACCTCAAGCCCCCACCTTCACCCCCATTACCTCTCCCCTGATTTCAGCCCCCCCCCCCCCACCTGCTCTGGATGTCTCTCAGGGGCTGGAACCCGCACATACTCCCCGCCTCTGACATCCTTTGCTCGGCGGTCCCTCCCTTACCCTGTGGACCACGCTGCCTTCTTCTCTTCATCGTTCACATCTCAGCTGGCACATCCCCTCCCCTGGAGAACCTGCAGCCCCAGCTCAGCTCCGGGGCCTCTGGTAGGTCCCCTCCTGCCAGCCCTGACTCTGACCTGTGAGCTCCGCGGGGAAAAGGATGGGTGTGTTTTGGGTCCACCATGAGGCCTAGCACATGGCACACAGCAGGTGCTCAGGGAGTGTTTGTGGGATGAGTAACGGAACGAGATTACCCAGTTCTGACGGAGACATTTCCTGGGGTAGTCACGATGGGCATCCAAGCTGAGGGTTCCTACTGTCCTCTGTCCCCAGGCCAGGAAGTCCAGGGTCCACCTTCCCTCTCCAGGAGACTCATTCATCCACTTCCTCACGGGGGGATGGCTGCTGTGTGACCGGCTGTGTCACTCACCCTCTCTGATCCCCTTTCTGCCTCACCAATCGCCTCAGACACAGGACGTAGAGGTTGAAAGGACCCAGCTAGCGGAGCTGCCAAACCTGGAGAGGAGAGAGCGGGAGGCAGGACAGTGGAGGAGAGGGAAATGTATTAGCTCGTGAAGAACCAGTGGGCAGCCTCAGGTGAACAGAGTTTTCTGAGGAGAGAGCCAAGGAGGAGAGTTTCCAGGCTGAGCGGAAGGTGCTGGATTTGGCCTGGCATCGCCTGGTTGAAGCAAGAGGGGCGAGGCCAAGAGCAGGCTCACAGGGAAATCTGCAGTGAGGGCAGTGACAGTGCGCAACTCTCCTGATGACCTGAGGTCTATGCCCCGTGAAACTGTGGCCGCAGCATCGTCAGACTGGGCTTAAGCGGGGGAGGCGCTCACTGCTCCCTGTCCTCAGCGCTGGGCGCCATCCCGGGCTGTGCTGGACGCTCCACAGCCACCAGAGACCTGGGCGTCGTTTATCAGCCGAGCTCCCGTCGGGCAGACCAAAATGGCTGCTTTAGGCCCTGCCACCACGGCCACCTTCCCTGTGAGGGAGGAGGTGGGGGGAGAAAGGAGGGAGGAAGGCCTATTCTTATCGCTGGAGGTTACAGCCGGGAGGTTACCGGCACCATTCATGCTCACATCCGCCGTGTAGTCCAACAGTGATGCTGAGTTGCAAGAAGGGCCAGGAAGTGTGTGTAGTCTTTAGCCGGGCAGATTCTTTTGTTTTTAATTTTTTAAATTTTTATTTTTTAAATATATTTTATTGATTTTTTACAGAGAGGGATAGAGAGTTAGAAACATCGATGAGAATCATTGATCAGCTGCCTCCTGCACACCCCCTACTGGGGATGTGCCCACAACCAAAGTACATGCCCTTGACCGGAATCGAACCTGAGACCTTTCAGTCTGCAGGCCGACGCTCTATCCACTGAGCCAAACTGGTTTCGGATGAGTTTTTTGTTTTTTAAACTTTCACCCAAGAATATGTTTTCATTGATTCTAGAGGGAGAGGGAGAAAGAGAGGGAGAGAGAGAGGGAGAGGGAGAGGGAGAAGGAGAGAGAGAGGGAGAGGGAGAGGGAGAAGGAGAGGGGGAGGGGGAGGGAGAGGGAGAAGGAGAGGGAGAGGGAGAGGGAGAGGAGGAGGGAGAGGGAGAGGGAGAGGAGGAGGGAGAGGGAGAAGGAGAGGGAGAGGGAGAGGGAGAGGAGGGAGAGGAGGAGGGAGAGGGAGAGGAGGAGGGAGAGGGAGAGGGAGACAGAGAGGGAGAAGGAGAGGGAGAGGGAGAAGGAGAGGGAGAGGAGAGGGAGAGGGAGAGGGAGAGGGAGAGGGAGATAGAAACATCAATGCGTTGCCACAAACCTTCGGTGCACAGGACAATGCTCTAACCAACTGAGCCACACTAGCCAAGACATGGGCAGATTCTATTTTTATTTATTTTAAAATATTTTAATTGATTTCAGAGAGGAAGGGAAAGGGAGAGACAGAAACGCCAATGATGAGAGAGAATCAATGATTGGCTGCCTCCTGCACGCCCCCTACTGGGGATCAAGCCCACAACCCAGGCATGTGCCCTGATCAGAATCAAACCTGGGAACCTTCAGTCCACAGGCCAACGTTCTATCCACTGAGCCAGACCTGATTCTATTTTAGGGCCTGATTCTATTTCTAAAGGAAAAAGTAGAGAATGAATATTTGGGCCAGCCTACAGCGACTGCCACCGAATGGGTTGGGAAAGAGGAGCTGACATTTGTCAACATTAAATGCTCCTCCTTGTCCTCTGGATGACCCGGCCCTGTCATGATGACCTCCCTGCTCTCCCTCCTCCCTCTCTTCCCCTTGCTCACTCTGCTCCAGCAAAGGGTGGAGCTGAGGGGGGCTCCTTGATGTTCTTTCAACACACCAGGCATGGTCCTGCCCCAGGGCCTTTGCACAAGCTATTCCTGCTCCCTGGAATGCTCTTCTCCCAGATCTCTCCACGGCCCCCTCCCTCCTCTCCTTCAGATCTCTGCTCATATACCACCTTCTCAGTGAGGCCGAACATCTTGCTTAAAATTGCACACTGCCCTCTCTCCCCAATTTCTTCCCAGCACCTAGCATTCTCTAAAGCTCTATAAACTGTGGTCCCGAGGGGAAAGGTGATTCACCCCAGGCCACGTGCTAGTGGGTGGCAACGTTACCTGCTGAGTTCCCATCCCCTCTGCCTCTCTTCCACCCAGGAGCTTCCTCTACATTTCCATTCTGCCCACGCTTCCTGGGGTGAATTTCTGTCACGTTCAGCCACGAGCCTGGGATGGCCAAGGGACACCGCTGTCATGCCAGGCACAGAGCCTGGTGCATGAGCTGCTCTATTACATGTAATCGCCACACAAACATGAAAACGTTGGCAGGTTTCAGAGCGCACCCACCATGCTCTTAGTCCCACTTCTCAGGGCATGGAGGGGTGGAGGCAGTGTGGGGAGAAGGGGAGGTCCTGCTCACACAGCCAGGGGGTGGCAAGGGGCGGATTCCACCCTTCTGACTTCCTGGCCACCGTTAGAGGAGGCTTCCTGCCCCCCCCCGCCCCCCCATGGTTCCCGGAGCCTGGCATGAAGGTGAGGGCGCCAGCCAGCTCCCGAGGGCCGCGATGCCCCAGCCCAGCGCCCTCCAGTTCCCAGGCCTCGCTCCATGTTCCCTTGGCCACCCTGTGCCAGGCTTCTGTTTAGTTTAATAATCTCCTGAAAGTTTAATTGTTGTTTTATTCATCCGTGACCTTTCTCTCTCATCTGGAGACGTATTATTGCTAATCTACAAATTTCAAGAACCAGATTTATTTGCAAAACCAATTACCTTCCTATGCAAATGACCTCTTTCCATTCCCGCCTCCCTGGCCAGCTGGCTGCTGAGGGGCGCGGGGAGCCGCTGCCCGCCCCTTCGGAGCTGCTGCTCAAACGCTCGGATGCAGACTTATCTCTAATGCCTCCAAGCGGGTGGCCCTCTCGGCCCGCAGTTAATCAGGATCTCAGTAATCAAGGCAGGCCCTGACCCCACGCCTCTCGGCTCTGACCTCCTGGAGGGGCCTCTTGAAGAGGCCGGAGGTTCTGATTGCCTCCCCGCCTGGCCCGTCTGATGGGAAGGGTGGCTGTTCAAGGGTTCACTTGTGCATTTGTTTATCCCTTCATCCAAAATGATGCATTGTCTGCTGTGAGGCAGGCACAGTTCTAGGCTTTGGAAGCAGAGCAGGGAATAGGCAGGCCGGAAGGAGAGAAGGCCCATCTTCCTGATGCTGACTGAAAGAGAGAAAACAGGCAAGATCGCCGAAACCGGTTTGGCTCAGTGGATAGAGCGTCGGCCTGCGGACTGAAAGGTCCCAGGTTCGATTCCGGTCAAGGGCATGTACCAGTAGGGAGTGTGCAGGAGGCAGCTGATAGATGTTTCTCTCTCATCGATGTTTCTAACTCTCTATCCCTCTCCCTTCCTCTCTGTAAAAATCAATAAAATATATTAAAAAAGAAAAAGAAGAAGAAGAAGAAGGCTGTCCTGAGCCTGCATGTCAGGGCGTGAAATAGGCACAAAATTTAAGGGGGTGGGGGAATAAAAAAAAGAAAAGAAAAAAGAAAACAGGCAAGGAGACCGAGGCTAGTGTGCTCGGCTGGTTGGGCGTTGTCTTATGCACCGAAGGGGTGCTGCTTCGATTTCTGCTCAGGGACGTGCCTAGGTTTTGGGCTGGATCCCTGGTATGGGGCACGCAGGAGGCAGCCCGTCCTCACTCTCATATCGATGTTTCTCTCTCTCCCTCTCACTTCCTCTCTGTCCCAAAGTCAATTTAAAAAATCTTAAAAAAAAATGTGTTTTAAAAAATTTCCGGGGATGGAAAAAAATCAAGCAGGAGAGGGGCATGGGGACCGTCGGGAAGGGGTGGTCAGGGAGCTCTTTACCCCCTCCTTCACTCTTCAGTCACAAAAAGGAGCCGATTCGTAAAAATGCCGAACTTGGTCCTGCCTCTGGGTCTTAGCACTTGCTGTTCCCACTGCCTGGAATGCTTTTCCCAAACCTCCTGGTTAGACCCACACTTTCTCCTGCAGTCTCAGCTCACATGTCACCACCTCAGGGAGGTCTTTCCTGATTGCCCCAGCTAACAAGCATCCCTCCCAGACCATTTCTGTCCCCTTTCCTTGCTTTATGATTCTGACTGTTTCCTGAAGTTAGATGAGGTATTTGTGAGATGAGATCTCTCTGTATCACTCTATTTTAATGTCAGCACATTGAGGACAGAGGAACTGTGTCTGTTTTGTTCACAGCTATATCATCAGTACCTAAAACAGTATCTGGGCACTCAATAAATATTTGTTGAGTGAATGAGTGAATGAATGAGTGAGTGAATGAATGATGCAGCGGCCAGGAGGCCATGCTGGCCACGATGTAGAGGACTGAACTTCTTATGGACATCTTGGCCTCAGCACTTTCCCATCCCCTCATGGAGGGGCTGAAAGGTCCCCATTTCGCAGCGGAGAACATGGAGGCTGCTAGGTTAGGCATGTGGCTTGGCCAGCCAGAGCTGACGGGGCTGAGACCAGAAACCAGGGGCTGAAGGGACTGCCCTCTGCGGTGCTCGGGGGCCCCTGCAGCTATCTGACATGAGGAGGGAACAGAGCCTGAACTCGGAGGCATGACCCTGCCAATCCCCAGGCCTCAAGTTCTCCTGCGAGACTCTGCCCTCCGTGGTCTCCCTCTCCCCTGGTGGGGAGGGGTGGGCGTGGCCACGGGCTCTAGCTCTTTCTGCCGGGCTCAGATGGTCTCTGGCTGTGCCTCTGTCTGCTCTGCCTTCTTGTCGCTTCCTATGGCCGATTCTTGCTCCTCCCATGGATACCTGCCGTTGAGTCAGACACCAGACATCTGCCTCTCTTTCGCATATACTGTTCCTTCTGCCTCTCACATGAAGCCTTTCCATGGCCTCCCGACCTCATTAGCCCTTCCCCCCAATATACATCCCAGAGCAGCATGAACGTGTCTTAAGAAAATGGCGCAATGCCAAGGATAGAGCTAGTTGTTCAATTGTTTGTTTAACATTTATCTTCCCAGCTAGACACTCAGCTCCAATTGAACAGGGGCCTCAACTGGCCTCAACTGTCATTTAAAGTTTTTTGTTTTTTCTTAATTGATTTTTAGAGAGAGAAAGGGAACAGAGAAACATTAATTTGTGGTTCCACTTATTTATGCATTCATTGGTTAATTCTTGTATGTGCCCTGACTGGGGATCGAACCTGCCACCTTGGCATTTTGCAACCATGCTCTAACCAACTGAGCTATCCAGCTGGGACACTTCATCTGTCATTTTTATCCTGATGTCTATGGCACCCAGCACAGGGAAAAGCTGCACTTGTTGGCAGCTTATAGGTGTTCTTTAAGTGATTGATCAGTGGGTGGGCAGACGGGGGGTGTGTGGATGAATGAATGGGTGAGCAGGTGGGTAAGTGTGGGACTGTTCAAGTGTTTATTCATTCATTTGTTTATTCATTCCAATTGACCAGTGGGTGGGGGATGAGCGGATGGATGAATGGCTGGATGGGTGAGAGATGGATGAAAGAGTGGGGGGTGGATGGAAGGATGGGGGGCATAGGTGGGAGGGTAAGTGGGGGATGAGGGAATGTGTGGGTGAGTGGGAGGTGGGGGGTGGAGCCTTGCCTGGGTGAGGCAGGCTCCCCCTGCCGGTGGATCTGAGGACCTGGTGGGGAGGGTGGGCCTGGCCGCGGGCCTCTAGCTCTTTCTGCAGGGCTCAGAGTGTCACTCCTCACACCTGCACTCCTCTGCCCATAGCTAGCACATCCCCCTGAGGGGGCCCCACTCTTAGCCAGGAATGCAGCCCAGCCCTCTGCTCTTTACCCTTCACTTGGTTCGATCCTGGCCACCTGCCGGTTCAATTACTCCGCTGCTGGGGAGGCTGGCAGTTTTCTTTCAGGCTGAGAAGCTGTGTCTATATCTGTGTGACTTTGAACAGCACGGAGACCCAGAGACAGAAACACAGAGACAATGAGAAGAGAGGAGAGAGGGAGAGAGGGAGAGAGAGAAGCAATCTGGGCTAATCTCATCTCCCCACCCCCCAAGCTTTTATTTATTTATTTAAAAAACTATTTTTGTTGCCCAGTAGGCGTGGCTCAGTGGTTGAGCACTGACCTATGAACCCGGAGGTCATGGTTCAATTCCCAGTCGGGCACAGGCCTGGGTTGTGAGCTAGATCCCCACCCAGCAGGGGGCGTGCAGGAGGGAGCCGATCAACGATTCTCATCACTGATGTATTTCTCTCTCTCCCTCTCCCTTCCTCTCTGAAATCAACAAAAATATATTTTAAAGAAATAAAGAAGGAATATTCAAAAGTAACCTTTCTAACTGAGCCACACTGGCCCACCCTCCCTCCAAACTTTTAAAATATTCAAAACAGTGACCATCCGACAAGAATTCCAGAATTTTCCCTTTGTGACCTCGTTTTACTTTTCCATCTTTCTTTCTTTTCTTTTTTTTTTTTTTAATATATTTTATTGATTTTGTACAGAGAGGAAGGGAGAGGGATAGAGAGAGTTAGAAACATCGATCAGCTGCCTCTTGCACACCCCCCACTGGGGATGTGCCCGCAACCAAGGTACATGCCCTTGACCGGAATCGAACCCGGGACCTTTCAGTCCGCAGTGACGCTCTACCACTGAGCCAAACCGGTTTCGGCAACTTTTCCATCTTTCAACACACACACACACACACACACACACATTCACACACACACACACAGTTACACACACACACACACACTCACACACACACATACACACACACACACTCACACACACACACACACACGCACTCACACACACACACACACATACTCTCTCTCTCTCTCTCTCTCTCACTTCTGGACACAAAACTCAGCCCAGACTTTGCTGAGGACCTTGCTCAGGACTGGTCAGCTCAGGGAAAATGGAGACAGTGAGCTCCTCATCCAGAGCGGAGTCCAAGCAAAGGGCATAGAAGTTCAAGGTGCCCACTGGGTCCTTTAGGTTTTTCCGAGCTCTCGCCAAATGCCAGGGGCTGTGATGGAGGTTGCGAGGGGACAGAGGGAGGAGGTGAGGGCTGGAAGGGAACAGAAGCAGGTTGTGCAGGGCCTTGGGGGCTGGAGGATTTTGGCTTTTATCCTGAGGGAGGTTGGAGCCCCCGAGGGTGGTGGATACCTGTCTCAGGTGCTCATAAGGGCCCTCTGATGGTGACTTGTGGGAGGTCCGTTGTCAGGGGACCAGGGCAGAAGCAACTGCACTGGTCCCGGTGAGCAATGATGCGGGAAGAGCGGTCCAGGCAGAGGGAGCAGCCTGTGCAAAGGTCCTGGGGCAGGACTGTGCCTCGCGAGTTGGAGGAGCAGCGAGGAGGCCTGTGTGGCTGGAGCAGAGTGAGGGAGGAGAGAGAGGGAGGATGTGAGGGCAGGGAGAGGACAGAGGCAAGTAGTGCAGGGCCTAGCGGACATCAAGGAGGACTTGGGCTTTTACCCCAGGGAGGAGGGAGCCCTAGGGGGCGGTGGGCAGAGGAGGGATGGGACTGACTCAGGTTTGCCGCAGACGGCTGTGAGCACCTCACACCTCTTTGGCTGTGTGACCTTGGGCAGGTTCCCCCACTTCTCCAGCTCTTGAGGGCCCCCCCTCCCCCCCCGGGCGGTGATGGACAGCGTCATTTCCCAGCACCCTTCTGGGCAGTCTCAGGATCCTGATGACTCCACTGCCCTGGATCACGGGCGATTATCTGTAAGCGCGAACCCTCCCCAGAGCTTTGCAGACAATAATGAAATCACCTAATCTCATGATCAGGGACTTCACAGGGCCGTCCTCACCAGCTGCTGCCTCTCTCCAGGGAGAGATTCCCCAGGCTCCGGCGGCGAGAGGAGATGGCGCTTCTTTTTCTCTGCGCCTCCCCCTGCCAGGAGCCATCTTCACTCAGGCACCTTTGGAGTCTCTAATTCTGACTGCGCACCCTCCTTGCCGGGTAGTTCTGGGCGACTCCCACCCTCTCTGGATCTCAGTTTTTCTAAACTGGCTCCTGACGCTGCTTCTAGACCTCCTGTGAGGGGCGACCTGGTGGGAAGCACAAGGCGGGGTCACCCCGTGAGAGGCAAACCCTTTTCTTCTGCTGCTTGTCCCCTCCCCCCCCCCCCCCCGCCCCCCAGCCTCCCACTTTAAATTGTGGTCAAATACACAGAACATAAAATTCACGGTCTGAACCACTTTTAAAGTGCACAGCTCGGTGGCATGAAGCACATTCACATGGTGCAGCCATCACCACCATCCATCCTCAGGGCTGTTTTTCATCACCCCAAACACAAACTCTGCATCCATCCATTACTCCTGCCTTTTCATCTTAACAAAGTACCTTAGTGATACTTCTGTGACATTCCTTAGTCTTTTATGTAGTTGCAAGGGACTCCTGGTATGGCTGGATCTTCAGCCCGTCATTTATTTACCCCTCTGCTTTTTTTTGAGCTTTCTACGCACGTTTACCTCTCGCTTTGTGCTGTTAACCACTGAGCTATCGGCTAAGAGCCCTGGCTTCCCGGGGTGAAAGTGAACATATTTAGCTGCAGGTACAGCTTGTGTCACTGTGACCAGCGAGAATGGATGCGCTGGGGCAGGTCCCAGCAGTGCTGTTAATGGCTAAAGCCGTCGTCTGTGTGCCAAGCATTCCTGGGCAGTGACAAGCCCAAGGTCATGGCCAAGTCCAGGACACAAAAATGTCTTGCTCCCTATCCGCCAGCGCTTTGGTCTGAGGCTTCCTGAAGCCGGCCCTGCCATCCTTCCCCCCGCACCCCCCCCAAGCAGACATTGCTCCTTCTTCTCGAGAGGGTCTTGGTGGTTGGGAAGAAAAGGCCCGTAGATTGTGAGCGAGACTCATAGGAAGCATCTGGGACCAGGATGGCACCATGGTCCTGCTTGTGGCCGCTAAAGGGACCGGAAACCCTCAGCTGGCCCCTCGTCCAGCCTGGAAGAGAGCCCCCTTGCTCCCAAGCCTCCCAAAAAGGTGGGTGGGAAGGGAGGGCATTGGGGTGCCTGGTGAAGCAGAACTTAACATTTTTTTTTTTTTTTTAAATCAGGACGAGCTGCCGGCCAACTTTCCTTTGTAGCGTGGACTCTGTGAAGCAGAACTTCTGTATTCAGGGAGACGCCGTTGAACAATTTCTCCTAGTTTCCATTCGGATTCAGGGCGCCCGTGGTCACGGGGGAGTGTTGTTTGGTGATGACGTTGCCGCAGCGGACCGGACACGTCACACCAGCCCCCGGGCTATGGCCGAAAGCACTGTGCATCTGTCTCCGTTCCCGAGTCTACAGGTTAGCGGGCGATCCTTCCAGGCCTCCCCGGGCTTGTTCCTGCCTTCGCACCCCACTCGGGGTTGGGGAGGCCACGCTGTGGATTTTGGCCGAGCTGTCTTGTTTGGGGGTCAGCTGGCCATTGGCTGGGACAACTGAGGAGCAGGATGCTCTCCAGGCAGGACTAGCGGGGGGTTATGCACGTGGCAGTTGGGTTCCAGGAGAGTGGGCAGCAGCGTGCCAGGCCTCTTGAACTTGGAAGGGGAACCAGGAGGTGACAGCGACCCCAGCTGATACCTCGAGTGCAGCCTGGAGAGAAATCCTGGAGCAGAGGGTCCGCTAAGTCATGTCGGGACTCTTGAGCCACGGAAATAGGGTCAAGAGATAATAACCAAGTGTTGTTTTAAGTACCGATGATGGTGACAATCTGTCACCCAGCAGCTAGTGGACACACCTCTCCCCATACTCCTCACCATACAGAGTGGGCCAGTGGGGATGAGGTGGAGCTGACCAAGCAAAGGGAGGAAGGTTTTGTTTCCGTTCCGTCTGAGGCTCTTTCTGACAAGTGGAGGCGGCCCCGAGGGAGGCCTAAAGGTGGACGATTCAGCGGCGTCAAATCAAAGACACCCGGGGAGGGCAGACGGAGGACGCTGGACCTCTGGCCTCAGCAGTTGGCTCAGGACCACCCAGCGTGACCCAGATTGTCTCAATCAGAGTGAAATCCTGGCATTTACTAGATTTCTGGGGGAAATTCTGCTTTAGAAGAGCAGACACCCTTTTCCTTAGGTGTTACTGAGCTGTGGAAACTCGGGCTTCCTAGAAGCTCCCTGACCACCACGTAGGAAGCATCTTTCCATGAAAAGAACTAATAGGGGGGAAAAAAGATCTTGATGTGACATGAACACCTGGATTGAACTGTACCTGAAGCCATATATATATATATATATATATATATATTTTTTAGAGGCCCAGTGCACAAATTCATGCGCAGGTGGGGCCCCTCTGGGTGGCCCGCAGGGATTGGGCCAAAACCCGCAGTCCAATTTTGCCCGCAGCTCCTGCCTGCTGCTCCCGCTCATCCCGGCCCCACTGTGCCTGCAGTGGGCTCGCACCCAATCAGTCCCGATCGGGAGAGGATTGCGCTGCTGCAGCAGCACTCACCACCTATGAGCCTTGCATCTGGTGCCCTCCCAAGGGGAGTGGCCTGTGGGATCAGGCTGAAACCAGCTCTCTGACATCCCCCCAAGGGGTCCCAGATTGTGAGAGGGTGCAGACCAGGCTGAGAGACATCGGCTGGGGAAGGACTATGGGAGGGCTCCAGGGCATGTCTGGCCCATCTTGCTCAGTACTGATTGACCCCACCCCAGCAGGAGGCTACCCTACTGGTGGAAGCATCTGCCCCCTGGTGGTCAGTGCACATCATAGAGAGTGGTTGAGCATCCTTAGCATATCATTAGCATAATATGCTTTGATTGGTTGTTTGGTTGTTCTGCCATTCAGTCTATTTGCATATCACCCTTTTATTATATAGGATATTTTACTCTAGCTCCCTTTTTGCCCACGCTGGTCTGAATCTGGTGTTGCCGTTGTTGTTGCTTTGCCACTTGCAGTCCAGAGTCCTGACTATTGATGACCCAGTTTTGGTGAGGCTGGTCCATGGCACCGTGAGAACTTGCTGGGACTGTCATAACATAGGACCACGGACTGGGCGGCTTAAACAACAGAAAGTTATTTTCGCACAATCCTGGAGCCTGGAGTGGAGGCACGCCTGAGACTAGGTGTCAGCAGGATGGGCCTCCTCTGAGGCCTCTCTCCTTGGCTTATACAAGCTGCCTCCTCCCGTGTCCTCACGTGTCCCACCCTCTGTGCATGTCTGCGTGCGAATCTCCTCATATTCTAAGGACACCAGTGCTATTAGATTAGGGCCCACCCATGCTATCTCACTGTAACTCAATTACCTCTTTCAAGGCCCTGCCTCCAAATCCAGTCACATTCTAAGGGCCTGGGGGTTAGAACTTCAACACATGAATCCAGGGGCGGGGCACAAATCGGCTTATAACAGGCACCACGCCAGTAATGTGTGTGTGTGTGTGTGTGTGTGTGTATGTGTGTGTGTGGCCAGCAGAACTTCTCTAACTGCAGGCCTGCTGCTGGGGGTGACATGGGAGGGGATCAGCTTCTGACATCTGGGAAGTGTTAGGGGCGAGCAGCTGGGTGAGCAGCTTTGGGCTGGACGTGGTGCTACTGGTAGAAGCCTTCCCTGCAAAGTGGTTACAGATCAGGGCCCCTGTGCCAGACTGCCTGGATTCAAGTCCCAGCCCTGGAACTTGCCTGTCTGTGGCCCCAGGAAAGCCAGTGAGCCTCTCTGTGCCTCAGTTTTCCCTTATAAGCACCCATATGCTTATCTTCTTCTCCCATCTGGACCGAGTCACTGCCCAGCCTCTCTGCTGTCAGCCCCTCCAAATCCCCCCCTGCGCTAAGGCTCAGATCAAAGGCTGGCTCTTCAGGAAGCCTCACTGGACCACCTTGAAATCTCCTATGAACTAACACAGATTCACCTGCTGTCAGTATCGGAAGGGCTTGTCATAGTTCCCATTCCCTCACATCAACCCTATGATGTAGAGTTCTTCTCAAACCCATTTTGCAGATGAGGAAACTGAGGCATAGCAAATTTAATTAGCTGGCCCAGCATTAGGGGAGGGGCTGAGATGGGGACCCAACCCCCAATACTATGGATTGTGCTCTTAAATATATATATATATATATATATATATATATATATATATATATTATTGATTTTTCACAGAAAGGAAGGGAGAGGGAGAGAGAGCTAGAAACATCGATGAGAAAGAGACATCGGCCAGCTGCCTCCTGCACACCCCCACCGGGGATGTGCCCTCAGCCAAGGTACATGTCCTTGACCAGAATCGAATCTGGGACCCTTCAGTCTGCAGACCGACGCTCTATCAGATCCACTGAGCCAAACCAATTTCGGCGGATTGTGCTCTTTCCCCCAAAAAAATATTTTTATTGGTTTCAGAGGGGAAGGGAGAGGGAAAGAGAGAGAGAAACATCAGTGATGAGAGAGAATCATTGATCAGCTGCCTCTTACATGTCCCCTACTAGGGATTGAGTCCGTAGCCTCGGCATGTGCCCTGATTGGGCATTGAACCGTGACCTTCTGGTTCATAGATTGATGCTCAACCCCTGAGCCACACCCACCGGGTTTGGATTGTGCTCTTAACCTCTGCTCTCTCTTTGCCTGGATCCTGCCTCTGAGTGTGTCTGTGATTGACAGGCTACCCTTCAGTGCCTGGTGAGCCTGGATGCTCTGTTGTGCCTCTCGGGCCCTCCTGTGGGCAGAGCCCGGGAGAGGGAAGATGGAGGACACTGGTGAGAGGTGGGGAGAGATGGGTCGTTCACAGAGTCCTGGGCCGCTATGGCCATGTGGCCGGTGGCTTTGTGGAGATTTGTTGCATTGCTGACTCAGCACTTGGCCCGCTTCCCCTCACCTACTGTGCCCCGTCTCTGCCAGAAGGAAAAAGGGCCTGGTGAGTCCCTGGAGCTGCCAATTACCCACGCAGGATCTGTGGGGCCCCTGTGGGCAGCGGCTTTCTCCCCAGAGGCAGGGAGGGCAGTGGTCTGTGGCCAAGCAGAATCGGATTCAAGTTCTGGGCCTGCCACCCACTGGGTGACCTTGAACTGTCCTTCACGCTCCCGTGCCTCCACGCCCTCCTTTGTAAGACCCTTCTCTGGAGGTTCAGTGAGCATGAGTCTTGGAGGTGGTGTGGACTGGGTGCCACAGCAGCAATAATGATGCACACGGCACAGTGGTTACAGGAGGCTTTGCAGCCACACACACACCCGTTGACATTCCAGCTTTTGGCATTTCTGAGATTGGGAGGGACCCCCAGCAAGTTGTCCCATCCCCGAGGGTCACCTTGTTCTCAGCTGGGCAGGGAGCCCAGCAGCATTTTCTCCTCCATGGAGGCTAGGAGGAGGGCAGGCCACAGAGGGGGAAGGTCGCAATCCCCAGAGCCCATAGGAAAGGGGAATTAAGGTGCAGATGGAGCGAAGGCTTCTAGTCAGCTGGCTTTGAGAGAGATGGTCGTGGAGAGTCCCAATGGGCCCAGGGTAATCCGAAGGGTTCTGAAGAATGGAAGAAGGAGGAAGGACAGGGGGAAGAGGGAGATGGCAGCACCAGAAGGACCTGAGCGGCTATTGCTCGCTGTGACGATGGAGGAAGGAGCCTCTAGACACTAGAAAAGACAGGAGACCGCCTCTCCCCTGGAGCTGTCAGAAGGAACCAGCCCCACCCACAACTTGACTTTAGCCCAAGCAGACCGGGGGTTGGACTCCAGATGGCAGAACTGTCAGATAGTGTACAGGGTTTGACTGTGTTTTTCACTAAGTTGGTGGTAATTTGTTATGGCAGCCGTAGGAAGCTAATGAAGCTAAGGCACTGGCAGATGTGGGAGTCAGGCGTACGTCCATTGTTCCCTGCCTCCTAACATTTATCCTCCCACTCTTCCTCACCCACAGAACCACTGCTGGATGGCACGCTATTAAAGACTACATTTCCCAGACTCCCTTGCAGCTAGCTAGCGAGGAATGACCCTGTGACTGAGTCCTGGTCAATGAGATTTTGGGATGGGCTTCTGGGAAGACTCCATAAAGGAGACAGTCCACTGCGGAAAATCTGCTTTGTCCTTCCACCCTTCTTCCCTTCTGCTGCTAGAATAAGGAGTGGGTGGTTGGATCTTTGGCAATATGTTCGACCACAAGGAGCAACATGGTAGACATACTGAGGAAGATGCAGGACTAGGTTCTTGAATAGCTAAATCAATCATCCCTGGATGAACAGGTCATCCATTTATTTAACAAGCATTTAGTGAGCACTTCCATGTGCCACTGGGAGCTTGCTAACGAGGCTGATAGAAATTCCTGACCCCAGGGAGCTGACTTTTTGAAGAGGAAGAGGAGGAAGGGGAGAAGGAGGAAGAAGGGGAGGAGGAGGGAGGGAAGGGGAGAGCAGATAATGAACAATACCTAGTGCCAGGCAGTAAGGGTAGGAAGGAAGATGAAGGGGCTAAAAGACAGAGAGTAGAGGGATTGATAGGTGAAGGCTCTTGGAATAAGTACTTTTGGTAAAGATCTTAATGAGTAGAAGATAAAAAGTGTTTCTTAACATTGAAGCAAGTTGACCTGGGTTTTCCTGTTACTTGCAGCCAGAAGCATTGATTCTGCTGTTCTTTCTTTAAGTCCTCACACCCTATCCTTGGGGTGCAGAAGCAATGATCATCCTGACTTACAGACGAGGAGACTCCGGTTGGGTGGGGAAGGGTCATGCCCAAGATCACACAGCTAATAGAGGAAGAGTCAGGAGTGGCATGGGTAGCTGGGAGCCATGGAAGATTCGAAGCTGAGAATAGTGCAGTGAGATGTGGGGATCAGGTGGGGCGGGAAGACATGTAGAGACCTATCCAACCTCCACACTTGGCTACTGCAGTTCCCCCTGCCTGTGATGGCTTCTCTTCCCAACCCCAGCTGCAGCCACACCTCCTCCAGGAAGCCCCCCAGACCCCTCTGTCCTCATCCTCTCGCCGTGCCCTTCTGCGGAGAGCTCAGAGGGCTGGGGACAAGCTTGGGTCCCTCTCCCGCTCCCTGCCACCGAAGCGTCATGTTTATGCATCGCTCTGGAAAAAACTGATTACATTCCAGCCTGACCTTCTCCCTGTCGGCAGGGCCCATTACTGCATCAATCACTCGGCTCGGAGGGGGAAAATTATTTTATCTTTAACGATATTTAAAAGTGCTCAGCGGGGCCGTCATGGGTGCTGGGCACGGGCAGCTGCTGGGCTCTGCACTCTGAATTCCCGCTTCCTGCTTGCTTTCTCCCCGCCTTCGAGAAACGACTGAAACCCTCTGATTTGCAAACTCAATTTCCACCCTCGGCAGCCACCCCATTTCCAAAGGGGAGACGTCTCTTTGTCTTTCTGTCTCTGACTCTGTCTGTCTCCACCACTGCTCTCTTTGTCTCTAACTCTGTCTCTTTCTGCTCTGTCTTTGTTAGGACTCTGGGAACCCCAAGTGATCTCTCCCTTTTTTTTTTTTTTTAAATCCTCATCTGCGGATATTTCCCCATTGCTTTTCTGAGAGAGTGGAAGGGAGAGAGAGAAGGGAAAAGAGAGAGAAATATCAATGTCCAAAGGACACATTGAGTAGTTGCCTCCCGCACACGCCTAGACTGGGGGCAGGGAAGTGAGCCTGCAACCCAGGGAGGTACGTGCCCTTGATTGGGAATCAAACCCAAGACCCTTTGGTGCACAGGGCGACGCTCTAACCACTAAGCACACCAGCCAGGGCCCAAATGATCTCTTGGAGTGCTCATCCGGAGGGGTGCCTACAAATCAGTTTCTCCTCCCCAGCACCCTGTGGTGTAGATGCTGCGATCACGTCCATGTCACAGTGCTGGAGACAGAGGCCCAGAGAGGCCAAGCTCTTTCGCCAAGGTCACACAGCAATAATAACAGGGCTGAACTGGGGCGATTTGACACCACACCTGTCTGTCACCAGACCTCGTCCCCCTAATCAGCCTAACCTGTCCCCGGAGAAAAAAGAAAGCTGTTGTCCCTTCTTTCTGGAAGCAGTGTAGGGCCTGAAGGCTTTGAAGTCTCAAACCTCAGGGTGGGGTTTGAATCGTAAGTCAGCCACCCTGTGACCTTGGACGGGTATCGAATCTCTGCCTAAATCTCCCCATCAGGCGACGGAGTCTTCATGGGGCCGTAGGAGACTGGGGTCCTGAGTGTCAGGATGGGAGTGCCAGGTAAAGTACAAAATGTCCAGTTAAATTGGAATTTCAGATAAGCCATGAATAATTTTTTTAGTATTAGTATATCCCCAATATTGTGTGGGATATACTTATATTAAAAATCCATTTATTGCTGAAACCGGTTTGGCTCAGTGGATAGAGCATCGGCCTGCGGACTGAAAGGTCCAGGGTTCAATTCCAGTCAAGGGCATGTACCTTAGTTGCGGGCACATCCCCAGTAGGGGGTGTGCAAGAGGCAGCTGATCGATGATTCTCTCTCATCGATGTTTCTAGCTCTCTCTCCCTTTCCTTTCCTCTCTGTAAAAAAACAATAAAATATATTTTTAAAAATCCATTTATTGCTGGAACTGGTTTGGCTCAGTGGATAGAACATTAGCCTGTGAACTGAAAGGTCCTGGGTTTGATTCTGGTCAAGGGCATGTACCTTAGTTGCAGGCACATCCCCAGTGGCGGGTGTGCAGGAGGCAGCTGATCGATGTTTCTAACTCTCTATCTCTCTCCCTTCCTCTCTGTAAAAAAAAAAAAAAAAATCAATAAAATATATTTTTTAAAAATCCATTTATTGTTTGTCTGAAACTCAGATTTAACCATGCCTCCCATATTTTTTAAAAATATATATTTTTATTGATTCCAGAGAGGTAGGGAGAGGGAGAGAGAGAGAAACATCAATGATGAGAGAGAATCACCAATCAGCTGCCTCCTGCACGCTCGCCACTAGGGATCCAGCCCGCAACCAGGGCATGCACCCCTGACTGGAATCGAACCCGGGACCCTTCAGTCCACAGGCCGACACTCTATTCACTGAGCCAAACCAGCTGGGGCAGGTCTCCTGTATGTTTTTTTTTTTTTTTAAATATATATTTTTTATTGATTTTGTACAGAGAGGGAGAGAGATAGAGAGTTAGAAACATCAATAAGAGAGTCATCGATCAGCTGCCTCCTGCACACCCCCCACTGGGGATATGCCCGCAACCAAGGTACATGCCCTTGACCGGAATCGAACCCGGGACCCTTCAGTCCCCAAGCCGACGCTCTATCCACTGAGCCAAACCGGTCCCGGCTCCTGTATGTTTATTGACCAAACTTGGCAACCCTCATTGGGACTCTCTCTGGAGGAATAGAAGGTTCTGGACACCGTGGGGCAGACTCATTGACGCACAGGGTGCCAGGCCCTCATGGCCGCTCTGGGTATGACAATGAGGTCTCCAAACACGGAACACACGGAGGGTGTGTGGGCGCTACGGCTCAGGACCCTCTGCTGGAGCCAGCTCGGCCTCCATCATTTGGAAACGGCAGCCTCCACAGAGGCTTAACCTCCCGGGAAAAGCTGGCCAGAAGCCCAGCATCTCACTCGGGGACAAAAAAACGCAGCCCGACTCAGGCCAGTGTCTCCCCACCCCCTCGTCCTGCAGCCAGGCCGGCCTGCCAGCCAGCCACCCCACCCCAGCCCCTCCCAAGGCGGGTGGCCCCGTCCTCGGGGTGTCAATACCTCCCGTTCTAAATTTCACCCCGGAAATCAATTAGGTCCTTGGGCAGGTTGATTATAAATCAGCTATTTTCATAATTGTTATGCCTTTAATAAATCAAAGCTGTGCACATTGCCGGCAAAAGGGTGCTTTTCTCCGGGGCCATCCATTACCCGGGGAAGACAGGGCCGCGTCCACGGTCCCTCGTCCGGCTCCCGGCCCGCAGAGGCCGCTGCCGCCCGGGGCGCCCTGGACCGGGGCCAGGCCGTTCCATTACAGAATTGCTTAAGCAGCGTTTTAAATAACAAAAAGGGATATCATTTAATTTTTTTGTGTGTGTGCAACGTGGAGATCAATACGCTGTCCTTCAGATGGCATGACGGATCGTCCCGGCCAGCTCCTCTGCGTTAATCCAATTTCCCCGGGCCTGGCTGTGCCCGGGTGGGCTGGGCCCGGCCTGCAGTGCGTGCGTTTGCAGGGTCTTCCCGGCCCCGGCCCGCGAGCCTGCCGGTGTGGACGCAGCGGGGGACGCGGGGAGGTGGGCAAGGCGCCAGGTCTGCAGGGCTGTGGGCCGGAGCCAGGGATGATTCTGTCCCCCAGGGGACGCTGGGTAATGTCTGGGGACATCTGTAGTTGTCACGACTGGGGCGGCTCCCGGCGTTGCATGGCCAGGGGCCCGGGCTGCTGCTCCGCACCCCACAGTGCCCGGGACGGTCCCCCACAGAGGACGGCCCAGCCCCAATGTCAGCGGTGCTGAGGGACGAGCGGTTCATAAAGGGCAGCGAGTGAGAGGTCTTCCCTCTCTCTCTCTTCCCTTCTGAGCCCCGTGTCCTGGTTATTCCAAAGCGGGGAAGGGGGCGGGAGGAGGGGAGACCAGGCTCACTGTGAGGGCAGAGAGGCCCAGGTTGGAGTTCCAGGTCGGCTGCTGCTGCTGCTGCTGGGGCTAAATTTGGGGCAAAAACTGGCTGATTGGTTTCTTCCGCCACAACATGGGCCTCTGGGTCCCCCCTCCCCCCCTGCCTCCCCGAAGGACTCCAGAGATCCTAGAACCAATGGCTCCAGTCAGCCAGCATATAGTGAGCGCCTACTGTCTACCAAGCACCATTCTGGGTATTGGGGGCCCAGCCACCAAGATGGAGGGAAGGCCTGCTCTCAGGTGCTTTCTATTCTAATGGGGGGGCGGAGGGGAAGAGCATTGCAAGTAAATAAGCAAAGGAGGAAGGCATTTGCAGAGGTGGAAGGAAATAAGAAGGAGAGCGGCTGGGGGCGGGCAATTAGGGCAGGAAGCATGGGGTGTGGATTAGTCAGGGCTCTCCGGTGACACAGAACCAATCGGATATAAATACATAGATCGGAAGAGATGTGTTTATTATAAGGAATTGGCTCACGCAGTAATGAAACCTGAGATGTCCTACGTTGCCCGGGAGCTGGAGACCCAGGAAAGCTGACGGTGTAGGTCCCAGCCAGAGGGCGGAGGCAGCTGTCCCAGCTCAACAAGTCGGGCAGAGAGGAAACTCTGGCCCACGGCCTTTCTGTTCTCTTCAGGCTCAACACATTGGCTGTGGCCCACCCACCCTGGGGAGAGCCACATACTCTACCCCGTCTACCGACTCCAATGCCACGCACCCCGTGGCCCAGCCACATAAAGGTTATCATGGGGGAGGGGGGAGCACGGGGGGGGGGTGCTTTTCTGAGGAGGCGGCATGGGAGCAAGAGCCCTCTGGCAGCTG
Organism: Nyctalus aviator; assembly: GCA_036971965.1. Lineage (NCBI taxonomy): Eukaryota > Metazoa > Chordata > Mammalia > Chiroptera > Vespertilionidae > Nyctalus > Nyctalus aviator. The sequence goes on from CM072927.1 coordinate 23,522,904, forward strand.
CAGGGGGCAGGGAAGTCTTGGCTTAGGCAGCAGTCACCTTCCTGACCCCCCTTTCCAGGGCTTCTACTGCTTTGCCACATGTGGGCATGACATTTGGGCTGAGGAACTGGGGGGCGGGGAGGGAGTGGGCAGGAGGGGTGGAACTAGCCAGCCGGGTATGAGCAAAAACCCAGAGATGGAAAAACTTGGGGAGTTTTGGAGAGAGGCTGGGACTAGATGTCAAAAGAGAGAGGGTGAATGTTGATTCTTTTTTTTTTTGAGAGGGATTTCCGACTGCCAACAGTCGGACATCCCCCAAGGGTTCCCGGATTGGAGAGGGTGCAGGCTGGGCTGAGGGGACTCCTCCTCCATGCACGAATTTTGTGCATTGGGCCTCCCTTTCTCTCTCTCTCTCTCTCTCTCTTTCTCTCTCTCTCTCTCTCTCTCTCTCTCTATATATATATATATATATATATAATTTCAGAGAGGAAGAGAGATAGAGAGATAGAAACATCAATGATGAGAGAGAATCATTGATTGGCTGCCTCCTGCACGCCCCCTACTGGGAGGGGGATAGAGCCCGCAACCCAGGCTTGTGTCCTTGGCTGGAGTTGAACCTGGAACCCTTTGGTCCATAGGCCGATGCTCTATCCACTGGGCCAAACCAGCTAAGGCTGAACGTTGATTCTTGATGGCCAATTGGAATGCTGGATCAAACCATTCCTGGAGTCCACAGTACTTCTGAATTAAATGAAAACCTGGCCTCCCTTTGCCTTGTGAGCCTCTGAGGCTGGAGGACATGCAAGAAACCCACAAGCTCTGTGGGCAGAAATATGAAGAGCTGGTGAAGCAGTCTTCTTTCTTTTTCTTTTTTTAATGTTTTTATTTTTATTTTTATTGATTTCAGAGAGGAAGAGAGAGGGAAAGGGAGATAGAAACATCAGTGATGAGAGAGAAACATTGATCGGCTGCCGCCTGCACGCTTCCTACTGGGGATGGAGCCTGAAACCTGGGCATGTGCCCTGACCAGGAGCCCACCTGGTGACGCCCTGGTGCCTGGGGTGGTGCCCAACCAACTGAGCCGCGCTGGCCGGGCAAAGCCGTCTTCTCTCCTCGTGCCGCCATGACCTGCTGTTGTTCGCCAGGCTGAACCATTTGGGTTGAAGTCTCGGCAGCTGGGAGCCATAGGCGGTGCTGGAGCAGAGAAATGACTCCCTTAACCTCCCCCACCCCTCAAATGATTGCCCTTTTTCCCCCTCTGGCTGGGCTCGGAGTAGGCCGCAGGTTGGAGCCGGCCGGCTGGAACCCCCCAGCTCCCTTGCATCCCCCCGTTACCCCCGCCGGCTGCTGGGCTGTCATCTCTGCGGGAAAGCCGGGGAACAGGAGACAGAATGACCCGTGATTGTCGCAGAGGCTTGTGCTCTAATTTCCAGGAATGGGTTTTGAGCGGCTAATGTAGTCCCCGCTGGGCAGGAGATGGAGCGCGCGGCGGGGCCCCAACGCGGGCGTGCTGGAGACCCATCACAGCCGGGCTTTACCTCTGCACCTTTCCTTTGCTGCCCTGGGCCCGGGGCTCCGGAAGGAGAAGGGGGGGCAGAACCCTGGCCTTCTTGGACCTGGCCAAGCCGACGCGGGCCAGTGGGGCCCGGCTCCGAAGTGGAGGCTAGGCTTGGGTTTAGGATTTAGAGGTGATGGGACTGGGGGGCGAGGGGGTGTACAGTGTCCTCTGGAGATGGGTGTGGAGATGTGGGGGCAGGATCTGGCATCCGAGTCTGGAGTCGGGCTCAGCATGGTGTAGACCCGGGGTCGGCAAACTCCTGCGTCAACAGAGCCAAATATCAACAGTACAACGATTGAAATTTCTTTTGAGAGCCAGATTTTTCAAACTTACACTATATAGGTAGGTACATTGTTATGAACTTAATTAGGCTACTCCTAAGCTGGCCTTTGCTAAAAACTCAGGAGGCCAAAGAGCCCACCACTAGTTTAGACTACTCGATTTTTCCGGCGTATAAGACGACCCCCTAATTTTACAGTTAAAACATAGGTTTAGGCCTATATTCGCTGTATAAGACTACCCCCCACTTCAAAGAAAAGACTTACTTTGCCGTCAAGATCTGCAGGTAATTTTTGTGCAATTTTGGTCTTTTGCCCCCGATTTTCGGTTGTCTTTTTTTCCGTTTCAAAAGCCGTCTTATACGCCGGAAAATACGCGGGCACCAGGCCAGTGCCTGCGGAATGAATGAAGGAATCCCACAATGACCACAACAGGGTGCCGAACCCCCTGCAAGGGCGGATGTGGTCGTGACCTGTGTCCCTCAGGAGCCCAGAAACTCAGTCAGGGCCCCCCCAGGTGTGCGTTTCCCTCCCAGACCCCCTCCCCGCCCCCCCCCCCCACAGGTGGGAGGCAGTGGAGACAGCTGTGGGGGGGAAGGGGCTGGAAGACAGGTAGGTCTGGCTGGAGCCCTGGGTGTGAGAGGCAGGGCCAGCACACGGGTGGGGACGGTGTGGGGGCTCAGCCAGGCCATCCTGCTGAGGATGGGGCCGCCATCCTGGGGCTCCAGGCGGGAGCTGGATCCACATTTACTGAAGGAAGAAATACCTGAAGGAGAACACGGAGCCAGCCCGCCTCCCCCCTCTCCACAGCCCCCTGCAGGCTCTCGGCTCCACTGAGCCAGCCAGCCAGCGTTTCTGGCCCCGCTGTGCACAAGGCAGACCCAGAGGGAGGACGGGACAGTGTGCGGCAGCAGAACCGAGAGGGGAAACCGCCGGGACTCAGGGGGTGAAGCCCCCAGCCAGCAAGACAGCGCTCCCCTCTCGGCGCTCCTCTCCGGCTGGCCCCCGGGACCAGGGGCCAAGAACACCAGGGTTTTACTGCGCACTTTTTTCTTAAAATAAGAAACAAGATCCTAATGCAAGACGCCTCTCTCTAATTCCTCAAGAAAGCAGTACATTTAAAAAAAAAATCAGATTGTTTGCAATGACCGAGGTGGCCTAATGCGATCGGCGCTGTGACTAACCCCCACCCCCTGGTCGGCGTCTTCACGCCCCCCACGGGCCCTCTCCCGAAGCCACGGTGAGTGGATCCCAGGGTGGGAGGCGGTGCAGCCCCGCTCAGGAGGCGGCAGCTCATTTCCTGGCAGTAAGAAGTCCTCCCCACCCACGGGCCCCGGGCACCTGTGTCGTCAGAGAGGGGCCTGGGGCTGAGACAGGGGCTGTAGAATCCTCAGGGGGCAGTTTTGCCTCCAAGCAAAGGGGCTGCGTCTCCCTGGGCTTGGAGCCCAGGGCTAGTCATGGGTTAGCTCATTTCGCCCTCACACCGGCCCGCGGTCCTGGCACCGCCATTTATTTCCCCGTAATGGCCCGCCGAAGCCGGTGACTTGGCCAAGGCCCACAGAATGGGCGAGGCAGAGCGGGGATTCCAACGCAGGCAGCCTGGCTCTTAGACCCAGGCAGGGCTTCTGCCTCCGGCTGGTCCGTGCAGCTCGCAGCCCGCCTGAGGCTTGTCTCACAGGGTCCCAGGCAGCTGAGGCTCTTGAGTGCTGGCACCTTGTGGGCCTGCCTCCGCTCCCTCCCTCCTGCCCATCCGCTGCCCTGGGCCTGCCGCACTCCTTGGCCAAGGCTGCAGCCTCGCCTCTTCCGGTGATCCTTCAGCGGTTCCACCCCGTCCAATCTCTCCGGCTTCCTCTTTGGTCCTCAGAGACCCCAGGCACGGACCTGCCTCAGGGCCTTTGCACGTGCTATTCCCATTTCCGGGAACACCCACTTCTCTATGTGGCTCTTTGCCACCCCCCCATCCCCCCCGCTCACACACTTTCCCCCATTATGCTCCAACTCACCAGCATTGTCCACCATCCTGCCTGTGAGTACAGCCGCCATGCTCCTTTTGGCCACTGCTGAATGTTTGGTGTTAAAAGGTCGAGCAAAACTTCCCAGCCACCCTGAGTCAAGGCCTATGATTGACGCCCATTTTACAGATGGGGAAACTGAGGTCTGTCCAATGCCAAGACTTTGCCCAGTTTCTCTATCCTGACCCCTTTTGGGCCACGACCCCTCTGGGCATAAAGGGGTGGGAGGAACCGCGGCCCTTCCCCAAACATGTCCACATTTCTCATCCCCGGAACCTGTGACTATGACGGATTTCATGGCACAAGGGAGACTTGACAGGTGAATGGAGACCCCTGAGGTGGAGGATTATCCTGGGTTAACCGAGGGAGGGGGTGGAGGGTGGGGGCTCCTCAGAGAGGGGGGGCAGGAGGGACGGAGCCAGAGAAGGAAGAGGCTGTGCTGCTGGCTGTGACGCGGAGGCAGAGGCCGTGAGCCAAGATGTGGCGCCTCGAGAAGTTGGAAAAGGCTGGAAACTCCGGGAGGACCTGCCCTGCCCACCCCTGGGCTTAGCCCCGGGAGACCCACTTTAACGCTGACCTCCAGGACCAATCAGAGAACCCGCTTGTGTTGTGTACTCAGCGTTTCCCGGGTTTGTGGTCCTTGGTTACGCAGCCCTCGGACCCTCATACCTGGGTAAGGTGACCAGACGCCCCGCTTTTGGCGGGACAGTCCCAATTTTTAACAATCTGTCCCGCATCCCACGGCGTTTTAAAAAAGTCCAAAAGATTTAAAAGAATCTTTCTAAAAATTGGGACGTTTTAAAACTTTTTAAAAAATGTATATTTTATTGATTTTTCACAGAGAGAAAGAGAGAGGGATAGAGAGTTAGAAACATCGATGAGAGAGAACCATCGATCAGCTGCCTCTTGCACACCCCCTACTGGGGATGTGCCCGCAACCAAGGTACATGCCCTTGCCCGGAATCGAACCCGGGACCTTTCAGTCTGCAGGCCGACGCTCTATCCACTGAGCCAAACCGGTCCCGGCTGGGACTTTTTTAAAACGCCACAGGATGCGGGACAAATTGTTAAAAATCGGGACTGTCCCGCCCAAAGCAGGACATCTGGTCACCTTATACCTGGGGCGACTCTGAGCAGGCTCTCCACGAACACAAGCCCTCTGTGCCCGAAAGGCCCCTGAAGGCCCTGCCTCCCTCTCCTTCAGCCCATCTCAGCGAAGGGCGTTCGTGTGGAAGGGTGGTGGCTGCAGGAGGCCTGTGACCTTGGCTCGGCCACACTTACCCTGAGCAGCCTCTGTTTCCTCATCTGAAAAATGGGAATAACCTTCACCGCCCGTCCCACTGCCTGGCGCAGAGCCCCAGAGGCAGAAATGACTTGGGCCAGGCTTTGCCATGTGTCCTGGTCTGTGCCTGATGGGGACTTTGAATCTGCCTGCCCTGCCCCGCCCCCGGCTCCTTTCTGCACCCTGAACCCCCACCCCCCCGCCAGGCCTTTGCCCACGCTGTGCCCCCCGCCTGGGACTCCCTTCCACGTCACCTGCTCTTCTCTTGCTCACCCAGAGAGGACCTGGGAGGCCAGACACCTCTCACTGGAGGGAGCAGTCCCTGACGGCTCAGGTTACCCTGGTGCGTCTGCCAGCGCCTCTGGGACCCCTGTCAGAGCTCTCCCTCCCTGGGGCTGACCATCTGTGAGCCAGGAGGGCAGGGCCGTCTGCTCAGTCACGGCTGTGTCCCCTGAGCTCACCACACAGCCGGGCGCACAGCAGGAACTGGGTCAGTATTTCGGCCTGAGCACCTGAATCAAACAACACACAGGGATGCATTGTTGAGATTGGAGAAAAGGCCCAGGGAGGGGAGCCCTCGGATGGTGTTAAAGTGGTGCCTTCTGTCCTCCCCGAGGCCGCCAGGAAGGAGCCTGCCGGGCCCCTCCTCCCTCACGGCCCCTGTAAGGGGCCCTGAGGCAGAAGCTTGCCTTCTGACAGCTGGGTGACTTAGGGCAAGCCCCTGCCACCCTCTGCCACCCTCAGACCCTGCATCCCTCTGAGGTGGGAACATAAAGGGCCAATCGCCCGGCCAGTGTGGCTCAGTGGTTGAGCGTGGACCCATGAACCAGGAAGTCATGGTTCGACCCCTGGCCAGGGCACATGCCTGGGTGGCAGCCTCCACCCCCAGGAGGAAGCGTGCAAGGGGCAGCCGGGGGATGACTCTCATCATTGGTGCTTCTGTCTCTCCCTCTCCCTCCCTCTCTCCGAAGTCAATAGAAATATATGAACTCACACACACACACACACACACACACACCCCACATAAAGGTTTAACCATGGACAAGGCACAGAGACAGCCGTCAGATTCTTGAGGTCACGCAGCAAGTCGTGAGGAGCGAGGGGACAGCGTCTGCCCGCAGCCTTCCTTCCCGGGGCCTGGGGGGCACGATGGCCGTCTCCCGGGCACGGGGTAACGAGCGTCTGGCAGCCTGACCGCACGAGGACAAGCGCGAGGAGCTTGTTTTTGTGGAGATCTCAATGCCGCGGCCCAGGCCGAGCGCGCCCGCGCCCGCCTTTGTCAGTATCTCCGAGTGCCAGGCGAAATCCCCTTCAATGCAAGCCGCTGCTGCACACAGGAGCATCTCTTTTATTTTCCCCTCCCTATTTATTTATCCTCGCCCTCCCTCTCCCCTCCTCCCTCGGCTCCAACAAGAAACGATTAAACAGCAGGGGAGGCCGAGGAAAGATGAACAAAGACACGCGTTCGGGGCCGCACGGGGGATTTTCGGGTCGAGCATGCGGCTGGCAGAGGTGGGATGTGGAACGGAGGGGGCTGAAAGGAGGCCGGTTCCCAGCAGAGGATTCTGCCGGCTCCGGCACAAAGGCAGCGGCTGGGCCTCCGCGGCAAAGCCGCCAACACCTGCTCCCTTTTCAGAGGCCACAATAGGGAGGTTGAAGCGTCAGCCGCCGCCTCCCGTGGGGCTCGGCTGCCCCGGATTTGCAGGGACACGGGGACAGCAAAAGGGGGTGGGGTGTCTCTTGGCCCAAGGGTGTGAGCAGGGGGCTCTGACAGAACAACCCAAACAACAAACACTGGGCTTGGGTTTGAGTCCCAGCTCAGCGCTTTATCCTGCATTTCCCGAGTACCTACTATGTGCCAGGCCGCTGTGCTGGGCCCCGGGCACCCATAGCCTGACCTTTGAATGGGCGGCGCGACCGTGGGGCCCTGCCTTGGGAGGTCTGGATCTTGGTTTCCTGCATCTGGAAAAGAGGATGGCGTTTAGATCCATCTGACAGGAAATTGGGACGTTTCTAAGAGATGCCTGTTGCAGAGCGCGTGTCCCTAAGCAGCTGGCATCAGGTCCTCCCCCTCCCCCCCAGCTTTGGCACTGAAGACACTGGGGCCGGACCACTCTCTGGGAGGCTCTCGTGCGCTGTGGGGCATCGAGCAGCATCCCTAACCACCACCCTCTTGTTGCCAGGAGCACTCCCCGCCATGACAACCACAGATGGTCCTGGACACCGCCAGGTGTCCCCGGAGGGCAGAGCGCCTCCCGGTGAGAACCCCTGCTTGGCAATGTGAATTCTTAGAAATGAGTTTGCTGGGCTAAAGCGTATGCATGCCACAATTTTTTATTTGTTTGTTTATATTATTGTTAATCCTCACCAGAGAATATTTTTCCATTGATTTTTAGAGAGTGGAAGGGAGGGAGAGAGACAGAGAGAAACACTGGTGAGAGAGAGAGAGACACCTCGATTGGTTGCCTCCCGCACGCACTCTGACCTGGCCAGTGATCAGCCTGCAACTGAGATACGTGCCCTTGACCGGGAATCGAACTCGGGACTCCGCAGTCCGCAGGCCGGCGCTCTGACCACTGCACGAACCAGCCAGGGCCCCACAGTTTTAGACAGACGACCGACGTCCACGGGGCCTTTGCATTGTCACATCCTCAACGGCACAATTGCCAGGTGGTAACTATGACCCTCCCCACAGCTGGCCACATCGGAACACACGAGGCCACACGTTCCCTGGCCCCGGGTGAGACCGCAGGAAGGACTTCCCATGGCAGTTCCTCCCTGCTCCCCCAGCCCCAGCCGCTGCAGTGGGGGAGCCCACTCCCTCCCTGTCCTGGGGGTGGGGAAGGAGTCTGACGGAGGGGAATATTCTGCTCTGAGCCGAGGCTCTCATGGGGCCTCCTTCACTGGCTGGGGAAGGGAGGGACAAGAATAGCAGGAGTGGGGACTCTCAGTATTGGGGTGTCCCTGTCTCTGGCACAGAGACCGAGAGCTCCGGGCGGTCTCTGACTAGCGGTCCACGCCCTGGCGCAGAGGAGGCCCGGCCACGTCCTGCTCCGCCTGCTGCGGGACGGTGCGCTGCAGGCCAGAGACCGCGGTTGTGGAGGGTCGGACGTTGAGGCCCTCGGGTCCCTAGCACCTCTCGTCCCAAGCAGCCATCACTCACTCACTGTTTCCCACTCCCTTATCCGTGCTCCGGCCTGTGTTGGCTGGGGACATAGCGAGGGCCCAGACAGACTGGCCCTGTCCTCCCGGAGCTCACAGTCCCGGCGAGGGGAACGGACCTGCGACATGGCAGGTGAGAGCCTAATGGGGGCCCTCGGGCAGCCGCAGAGCCCGGGGAGCTGACTCTGAGCTGAGCCTGGGAGAGGAAGGCGGGTTAGTTGGCTGAAGGTGGAGAGTGGGGAGCCTGATTGGGGTTTAGGAGCCCGTTGAGGGGAGCGGACAGGAAGGCTCAGGATTGGAGGCGGGAAGGCCAGGGAGGAGGCGGAGGCCAGGCCCGGAGGGGGTGAGTGGGAACAGGTTGTGGGAACTGGTAGGCACACGCTGGGGTGGCCTTGAGAGGGGAGCGGGTTTGGGGGCAACGTCAAGGGTCTGGTGCCCAGACAGGGGTCCCTGACAGAGCCCAGGTGTGGGGGTCGGGGGTCGGCAAAGGGGGCCACGCACACGCTCCCAACAGGCGGCCTTTGTCCGCTCCGGAGGCTCGTTTAGAACCGCATCGTGGCGGCAACAAAAGCAATCTGCCTTGTGAATTTTCACCCTGAACAGATGATCAGCTTTTAATCAAGCAGGGCGTCCCCAAACACTCTTAATTACCCCGAGTCAAAGGCTCCGTAGTCATTGTGATGTCGAATTTTGGGCGAGCAGGCGTGATTAGATTTTCACAAAACAGGTTCTGGGGACACACGGCTGGAAGAGAAGGATGTTGGGGTGCAGTCGGACGCGGCCAGCCTGGGTGTCTAATTTGGTACTGGGGGGCAGGGGGTCACGGGCTGGAGCCAGGCCTTGGGCAGGGAAGTCAATCTCAGGCTGGATCGTGTGGCCCCAGGCAAGTGCCCACCCTTTTTGGGGGTTCAGTCTCCCCTCTTCAAACGCAGCCTGACAGTGTCTGCGTGGGAAGGATAAAATGAGACGCACGGGAAAACCTCTCAGCATCAGACCATTCATTCATCCAACTAATATTCATTCGACCCACTGTGCCAGGCCCTGTTTTTGGCACTGGAAACCAGCTGAGCCACAACCAAGACACGTGACCTCCTGCCTCCTGGGTCTCACCACAAACATACCACAGCTCGCCGATTCTCAGATGCACAATTTTCAGGTTTTCACACGTCTGAGATGGGGATGTGTGTCTCCACCACCTGTTCGGTGATTTAATTGGCGGGGCTGCTTCCTCCCTTAGCGGGATATACAATAAAGGTGGCTCTTGCCCTGATCGCATCCCAGAGTCCATGGAATGGAGAAATAAGGAAGTACCCGGCGGGGTGTGTTTGCAGGCTGGAAACGCTATGGAGGCAGGAATAAATAACGGGGCTTCCAAAGACTTCGGCACAAGCCGAGGGCATCCCTGCAGCCCACACCAGAGCCAGGGCTGGGGCCGTGGCCGCAGTGGCCCTGACCGCACCGCACGTGGCCGCAGTGCGTTCAGAATAAGCCCGACCAGCATTCAGACTCTCACCGGGGCGGGGGTTCTGGGAATTGGGTGCTGACGCCCTCTCTCCGGTCCTCCCTCCTTCTCACCAGGCCACGGTGAGAAGGAGGGAGGACCGGAAGCTTGGGTGGTGGCTACAGGAGGCTGCCCAGGGGAAGGTACTGAGTTTTGTCGATTTAAATTCCGGCAGGAAGGCTCGAGCAATGCTAGGGCTGGCAAACATGCCTCCTTTTCCTGCTCAAACTGTCAAAGCCCGTCCGTTCTTATTATGTCAGCACACGTTTGGTTTTGCTGCAGTCACACGCAGCCCCCTGACTCAGGCTAAGGACATCCAAGGTTTCTCTCCCGTTCACCTTGTAGGTTCACTGTGGTTTCATGGGGCTGGGGATCGGCCCCCATGTTACCTGATGCCCGAGGAGACTGAGGGAGCAGCCTCTGTTCAGAATATTGTTGGTCTCTGGCACCGCGAGAGAGCTCTGGAGGGCCTCTCGTGAGGGGTAAGTGCTCGGGCCCAGAAGTGTCACACACACAGGCCGTAACTCTCCGTACAGTCCCACCCAGTCCAACCAATCAGAGAGCTGCAGTCCTGTCATGTGCTCACCTGACAGCCCGCTATTGCTGTGTGACAAACACCCACCACATCTCTTTGCCGAACAGCCACAAGCATCCAGTTCTCATTTGCACATCTACAGGGCAGCTGGCCTGGGTTCTAATCTGTGAATTGAGCCCAGATCTGGTCCACGTGTTTCTCATCATGCTTGGATCAGTGGTTACTCAAGACCTATTGGCAAAGGCGGGCGCTCAAGAGGGCGTGCAGAGTAGGCCGTCCTGCTTAGGACCCAGGCTCGGAATGGGCACCTGTCCCTTCTGCCCATGTGGCCTTGGCCAGAGCCAGTTATGTGGCTGGGCCTGACATCAGTGGGGCAGGGAGTGTATTATTCCCGTGGGGTTTGGGGAGAGATTGAGTGAAATTTGCTGAGTAATAATCGAAGCTTTCATATCCGAGAAGGTGGAGATCAGGGCCTACTCGGTGAGCACGTTATTTGTTACCACACAGAGGCCATAGGCGTCGATGCCCAGGTTCTAAGTGGGAAGTCCGGGTGAATGTGAGCTTCAGGTGTGGCTGGATCCAGGAGCTCATTTCTCTTTGTCTTTCTGCTCTGCTTTCTCCTCATTGCCGTTCTCAGGCTCCACGAATCTTCTTGTTCCTGGTTTCAGTGTAGCACAAAGAGCCTGCGTTGCGATTTTTTTTCCCCTTTCAGGTGTCAAATGTCTGAATAGCATGTGACAAAGAAATAGCAACGTTCAACACTTGATTGACAGGCAAAACGCACAAATTATAGCCTTCTTTTCCCACTGCTTCCATCACGCTCCTGGTCACACTGAGCAGTTCGTCTTCTGCAAAAAGCTCTTCTCTCCTCAGGTTCCCCTCTCCCGGCGTTTCTTCACGCTCCGCCTCCCACACCCCCAACGGGATCTGATACACAGCCCGACCCGGCGGGCTCCCGGGGGGCCAGGTCAGAGTGCTCAGCACGAGTCCCCGGTCCTTCGACCCCTCCTCAGATCCGCCCACAAACTCATTTGCTTGAACCCCACTTGGCAGTCCCCGAACGTGAGCCTCTTGATTGAAGTCAGAAAAACAGGGCAGCAGTTTGCTTAATTGATTTGCTCTTAATTGGCTGTCTTCCCAGATGGTCCCCAAGGGAGGGAGCAGAGTGGAGTCTGGGTTACTTTGGGCTCTTGCTGACCACCTACCCACCCTTTCCCCAGGCTGAGGGGAGAAAGAGCTGGACCCAGATTCTCCCAGCCCCAAGTGCTGAGGGCTAGGCCAGAGGGCATGACCAGGTATGGTGTGGAGCTGAGAGCATTGTCCATGGAGTTCAACAGACGTGGGTTTAAACCCCTGTTTGGGCCTGGCTGGCGTGGCTCAGTGGTTGAGCATCGACCTATAATCCAGGAGATCATGGTTCGATTCCCGATCAGGGCACATGCCTGGGTTACAGGCTCAATCCCCAGTAGGGACAGAGCAGGAGGCAGCAGATCAATGATTCTCTCTCATCATTGATGTTTCTATCTCTCTCTCATTCTCCCTTTCTCTGTAAAATCAGTAGAAATAAATGGTTTAAAAATATTATTATCATTTTTAAATAGTGTATTTTTATTTATTTCAGAGACGGAAAAGGAGAGAGAGATAGATATATCAATGATGAGAGACAATCATTGATCAGTTGCCTCCTGCACGCCCCCTACTGGGGATCGAGCCTGAGACCAGAACTGAACCTGGGACCCTTCAGTCTGCAGGCCAGTGCTCTATCCACTGAGCCAAACTGGCGAGAGCAAAACAGAAATATTATTATTATTCTAAAAACATGTATATTTTATTGATTTTTTTACAGAGAGGAAGGGAAAGGGATAGAGAGAAACATCGATGAGAGAGAAACATCCAACAGCTGCCTCCTGCACACTCCTTACTGGGTATGTCCCCTTGGCTGGAATCGAACCTGGGACCCTTTAGTCCGCAGGCTGACGCTCTATCCACTGAGCCAAACTGATCAGGGCAAAAAATAAATATTATTAAAAAAAAAAAAATCCCTGTTTGGTTACTTACCCAGGGTAGCCATGGCTAAGCCACTAACTCTGTGCACCTCAGTGTCTCCATGTGTGTTCATTGCAGAAGGCAGCAGCATCTCATTCCATGGCTGCTGTGAGGAGCGAATGCATGCTCACAGGGGCCAGTCAGCCTTCTCTGTTAAGAGCCAGAACGGCCACATTTTTGGCTTTGACGACATCGTGTCCTGTGTCAGCGAGGTGGGCGGGGCCCTGTGCCCATAGAACCTTACTTATGGACACTGACATTCGAATTTATCGTTTGTATGTGTCCCAACATATTACCCTTTTATTTTTTTTCAACCACTTAAAAATGTCCGAAACAGGTCCTGGCTGACCCCTGATGTAGACACAGCATGGACAGTGGTCCTCAGCAGGTAGAAAGTCCTCAGCAGGCCTGGCCGAGGAGCGCAGTTGGTTAGAACGTTGTCCTGTTACCCCAAGGTTGTGGGTTCCATCCCCAGTTTGGGCACGTACAAGAATCAACCAATGAGTGCATAAATAATAAGTGGAACAAAAAATCAATGTTTCTCTCCCCCCGCCCCCCCATCAATTAAAAAAGGGAAAGAAAGGCCTGGCCGGTGTGGCTCAGTTGGTTGCGCGCTGTCCCAGCCCCGAAGGGTCACTGGCTCCTTTCCTGGTCAGGGCATGTGCCAAGGATGCAGTTCAATCGCCCGTCAGGGTGTGCTTCTCTCTCACACGGATGTTTCTCTCTCTCTCAAAATCAATAAAAGCATATGTGTTTTTTATAAAAGTGCCCAACAAATACTCCTGTTACTGTTATTTAATGTAAAGGTCGTAAGAGGGATCTCGGAGTCGGGGGTGAGAAGGAAGAAGGACCTCAAACGCCCGTTTTACAAACGAGGCTGCTCCTCTTCCCAGCCATTTTCACTCGGAGAAAGTGGTTTGGCCCCCGAGCCTCAGTTTCCCCGTCTGTACAAGGGCCAGGGCATTACTTCCCGAAGGCAAGGAAGGGGGCCCTACGAACAGACGTGTCCCCCTCTGGACAGAGGGACACTAGCAAGTGCAGGTGGTTTGTGAGATGTTATTTGTTGGCCCGCACAGACCATCAACTTACACCGAAGAAAGACCATTCTCTTCAATTCTCTTTCAACGTCTCCCCCGCACCCCCGCCTCCCCGCCCCCAGCCACACTGCCCAATACAGAAGCCACCGGCCACACGTGGCTCTTTACATTTAAACTGATTACATGGGATTTGATGGAAAGCAGGGCCTCAAAGCGCTATTTGAACACCACGTTCATCGCAACCTTCCTCGCAACAGCCAACGGGTGGAGGCAGCCCACGTATCTGTGGGAGGATAAAGGATCAGCACAATGGAACGGTATCCAGGCTGAACCAGGAAGGACGTCCTGACGCTTGCTCCAGTGTAGGGGAACACTGAGGGCCCTGTGCTCAGGGAAAGAAGCCAGACACAGAAGGACAGATGCTGTGCGCTTCCACTCACTGGAGGTCCCTACGGGAGTCAGACCCCTAGAGACAGGAAGTAGGAGGTGGGTGCCAGGGGCTGGGGCTGGGGCTGGGGCTGGGGAGGTAGTGTTTAATGGGGGCAACGTTTCAATTTGGGAGGATGAGAACGTTCTGGAGATGGACGGAGGTGATGGTTGCACGACCGTGCACATGCAGTTGAATGGGGGTACACTTAAAATGTGGTTAACAATTTCTGGGAATATATCCTAAGAATCCTGAAACACCAGTCAGAAAGGATATGTGTACCCCTACGATCTGGAAACAGCGGTAGGCCCATCAGTAGAGGAGCGGATAAAAAAGCTGTGGTACAGCCAAAGCCGGTTTGGCTCAGTGGATGGAGCGTCGGCCTGCGGACTCAAGGGTCCCGGGTTCGATTCCAGTCAAGGGCATGTACTTGGTTACGAGCACATCCCCGGTAGGGAGTGTGCAAAAGGCGGCTGATCAATGTTTTTCTCTCATCCATGTTTCTGACTTTCTATCCCTCTCCCTTCCTCTCTGTAAAAAAAAAAAAATCAATAAAATATATATATTTTAAAAAGCTGTGGTACATGTACACCGTGGAATACCATGCAGCTGTGAAGGAGGTCGGTCTCTCACTCTTTGCGACAGCCTGGAGGGGCCTGGAGAGTGTGCTGAGCGACACAAGCCAGCCAGGGAAAGACAAGTATCCCGTGGTCTCACTTCCACGTGGAACCTGATGAACACAAAGCACTGACGAACAGAAGAGGTCCAGAGGCATGCATCCATGGAGCAGACGGACAGATCTCCGAGGGTGTGGGGCACAGGAAGGGGTTCGTCAAAGAACGGACGTACATACAGCGCAGCCCGCGGCACAGACAAGAATGGGGTGAAGGCCCAGGGTGGGCAGGGCTGGGGGAGTGGGGCATCGGAAATACTGCCAACAGCAAGAAAAGGTTAACAGGTAAGCTTTATGCTCTGTCATTCACCACAATTTAAAAACACCAGGTAAATCCGCACGTGTGAAATGCAGTCCTGCGTTGGCGTTGGACACATTTTAACGGCTCAGAAGCCACGTGTCCCGGTGGCCCCCAGGCTGGACGGGACCGATAGGGGCCATTTCTTTCATCGCCCAGAGGTCGCTGAGAGTAAAGCCCCTTCTCAGGGCCTGATACTCCCTTTAAGGAGCGAGGAAGCTGGGGGCACACAGGGAGACTCTATTAAATGGGTTGTTTTCACTGTTGATCGGTCAGCTGTTCCCCCCACAGAGGACAGAGGGCGCCAGTGAGCAGCTGAGCCAGTCTCTCCTCTGTCCACCACCCTCCAGGCCTCCCACATCCACTCCACAAGGCCCTGGACGGCCTTCCCCGTCCTCTCCCTGCCCTCCCCTCCTCCCCTCTCCCCCTCACTCAGTCTCCTCCAGCCACATGGGCTTCCTGACTGTTTCTCCAAAACACCAAACACCGTGCTGCCCCAGGGCCTTTGCACGGCCCGTTCCCTTTGCTGAAAAACTGTTCCTCCAGAAAGCAACACAGCTCTCTCTCGCTCAGATGTCTCTGTGGCGAAACCTTCATTTTTCAGCCGAATTAAAAATGGCAAGTCTTGGCCCCTACTCCGAGCTAAGAGCCCTCTCCTATCCTGCCCTCCAGACGGGAGCCTGGGGTTCAGGATCTGGGACTCCCTGAACAGTGCTCAGCGGAAGGGGAGTCCAGCACGGCCTGGCCTGCCCGTGACCTTGTCCTCAGCCTGTCCTGTCCCCGGCGGCTCTGCCCCCTCCCACCGGGCGCTCTGGAGCTCGCCAGGCGCACAGATGCCAGCCGGGGAAATTAATTGGGCCTTGCTGGGGCTGCTCTCCCCGCTCCCGTCAATAACAGCCGTAAAGCGGGATTTATGTGGCCGCGCTGGCTCTGGAGGGAGCCTGGGAGGAGGGGCAATGTTCTAGAAAAGTCAATCTCCGGCCGCGGGAACGGGCGGCAGCTGGGGCCGCAGGACCGGAGCCATCTTCCCGCCGCCGCCTCTACTGTTCCCGGTGCCTTCAGAGCGTGAGCGGCTTTCCTGGGGAGGTGGCAGGGGTCGCTCTTGGGTCCGTTTTAACCGAGAGGGAGACGGGCACAGAGAGGGTAAGCACGGTGGGCTGCACAGCGCTTCTGACACACCGGCCTGGGCTTATTGTGGGGACCAGGATGTGCCCGGCCCAGTGGAGGCGGTTGAGGAAGACATGCCCAGCCAGCTGGGGGCGGGGGGTCGGGGGGGTGAAAGGTCACTCGGTCCCCATCACACTGCGGCCGGACCCTCTCTGCTGGTGCCCCTTCTTCTCGGCTCCACAGGCACAGGCTGGTCCTCCCTGCCCCCACCCCACCTCACACTTTTTCATTTCTTCTCTTTTTCGCAGTTTCCAGTGTAAGTCACAGACTGATTTATCTGGCCCCAGCGAGAGCTATCGATCGGAACCTGCTGGAGGCCTTGGGGTAGCTGATGGCATGCCTCCGTTGCCCTCCCCCGCCACCCCCCCCCCCGCCCCACTGGGGAGCGGCTCTCTGGGCACCCCTGGGGAAGGAAGTCGGGGTTCATGGGGTCTCTGCTGTGTGACACTCGGGGAAGTGCCTTGCCCTCTCTGGGCTCAGCTTCCTCATCTGGAAAACGGACAATAACAGTCATGGACGTGAGCAGGAGCCGGAGCCAGCCTAGGCAGGGAGCGTCCGGCCCCGGAGAGCACCCAGCGGCTGGCGTTTTACGGTTATTCTTGCTGCTTTTCGTTGCCCTCCAACTGCAGGGAGAAGCGAGGCCTCTGCGTCTGCCTCCTCCCCCCGGGGCCTGTCTCCTCTCCCTGGCCCAAACCCAGGGCCCACCTCCTCCGCACCCCCCCCCCCCATGCAGGCACCGCCGGGACAGTTTTGATGGACATGTTTTTTGCACAGGAAAAAGCTGGAGGAATTGTATTTTGCCAAAAGTGTCAGCTGGGGAGAAAATATGTCCTGCATCTCTCGTGAGTGCTGAAGTAGGAGAGTGAGTGTGTTGGTGGGGGCCAGGGGGCCACACAACAGGACCGGCTGCCCCAGGCAGCCCCCAACCACCCCCTCCCAACGGTGCCCAAGCCCAGCGCCCACCCCCTCCTCCCCTCCCCTCCCTTCCCCTTCTCTCCCCTCCTCTCCCCTCCTCTCCCCTCCTCTCCCCTCCTCTCCTCTCCTCTCCTCTCCACTCCACTCCTCTCCTCTCCTCTCCTCTCTTCTCCTCTCCTCTCCTCTCCTCTTCTCTCCTCTTCTCTCCTCTTCTCTCTGCTGGCTTCTCCCCTCGGACAGCCTCCCACAGCCACTCTCAGACACCCTCATCTCTTTCTCCACAGTGAGGGCAGGACATGGGCCTGTGGTTTGGGTTCCCCGGGAGAGGGGGTAAGTGGGAGGAGCGTCCCAAGCAGAGGGCACACACAGCTCATGCAAAGGCCCTGGGGCAGGACCGTGCACGGTGCGGTTTGAGAGTCAGCCAGGAGATCCATGTTGTGCCTGGAGTAAGAGTGAGCGAAGCGGGAGGGGGAGGAGGTGAGGCCAGGGAGGGGACAGGCAGGGACTTTGGGGTCTCGGGAAGGACTGGGGATTTTATTCTAGGAGCACCAAGGAGCCCTGGGAGGGCTTTTGAAGGGAGGGGGACCCCAAACAAGCACCCTCATAGGCAGAGGAGATGTGGGCAGCAACCCATCAAAATTCAAAATACGCCAAACTTGGTCTCTGCCCCTGTTCTAGAGCTAGAGACAACCAATCTCCTTGGTTTTGGCATTGAAGTGCCATTAAATGGATACTGCCCAAAGACGACCACCAGGGGGCGCACAACCTCTGCTGTCAGCGGAAAGGAAAACTTCACAGCCAGGAAAAAGGATGTCAGCGAGGTGGGCAGACGCTGACCAGTGGAAACAGGCAAGAGAAAGATGCAGGACAACTACGTGCAAGGAGAAGGTTCTGGAAGCGTCTGCATCAGCGTGCCAACGTGACCCACGCCAAGGTAAGAGGATTTATTTTGTGGTTACTTATTTTATTCTTGTCCGGCTCAGTAGTGGAGCATCAACCTAGGAACCAGGAGGTTCGATTCCCGGTCAGGGGCACATGCCCAGGTTGCAGGCTCGATCCCCAGAGTGGGGCGTGCAGGAAGCAGTGATTCTCTCTCATCATTGATGTTTCTCTCTCTCCCTCTCCCTTCTTCTCTGAAATGGGTAAAAATATAAAAATTTAAAAATAAATGAACCAGTTCATGCATTTGATAGGTTCCCAATGTTGTCTCTGGTTCCAGGACACTTCCACTCCAAACGAAAATCCAGGTCCCACAAAAAGTGCTTTGTAACACTTAAAAAATATTTTTCACTGTGGTCAAATATACGAGGTGGGTAAAACTCGGTTTACAGTTGTTTGCACGGAAAAAGACACGCAGGTTATGACGGTTACAGAGCTTTACTAACTCTGTGTTCCACGTATTCACCACTGTAGACCTACTTTTGCCCGCCTGCACGTGATGCTGCCAGCTCTGGCGGCCCCGGTCCTTAGCCTGGGGCAGCAGCACCCCGATCTCTGTCTCCAGCCTCACTGGCCGTCTTCTCCGTCTCTGTGTCCCTTCCTCCCTTTTTTTTTTTTTTTTTTTTTAAATATATTTTATTGATTTTTTACAGAGAGGAAGAGAGAGGGGATAGAGAGTTAGAAACATCGATGAGAGAGAAACATCGATCAGCTGCCTCTTTCATACCCCCTACTGGGGATGTGCCCGCAGCCAAGGTACATGCCCCTGACCGGAATCGAACCCAGGACCTTTCAGTCGGCAGGCCGGTGCTCTATCCACTGAGCCAAACCAGCCTTGGCGCCTTCCTCTTCGTACAGAGACAGCAGTCGTTGAATGCAGGACCCGCCCCCGATCCAGGATGGTTTCTTAGGAGATCCTTAACTAATTACACCTACAAAGACCTTCTTTCCAAGGTCACATTCTGTGGTCTGGTAAGTCATGGATTTTGGGGGGGACACTATTCATCCCACTGTAAGGAACCTTATTCCCAGATCCCAGGATTAGGATGATGGCATTTTGGGGGATATTAGTTTGCCTACCAAGCCATTCATCTTATGTGTCCCTCCCCTGCTCAGTGCTCTCCCAGGACTCTCCATTGCCTTAGACGAAAACGCCTTACTGCTGCCCACAGGGCTCTGTGTGGTCCTGAACCCACATCCGTCTCCCGCATCCCTACCCACCTCACTCCACCTCCACGCTGTTCTTCACACAGGCCCCGCTGGCTCCTGCCTCAGGGCCTTTGCATGGGCTGTGTCCTCTGCCTGGAACACCCTTTCTTACCCCCTATCTCCCCACAGCTGCTTCTCATTGGTCGCTTTAGAGATGCCTTCCCAGACCACGTGCTCAGGCTGCCCCACCCCCTCCACTGTCACTGGCTACCATGTAAACTGCCCACCCTGGCTCCTGTCTTCCTCCCATAGCCCGCCTCCCCACAGCTACAGGCAGAGGGAGCCTGTGAGCAGGAGTCTGGTGCAGTCGCTCCTCTGCCCACAGCCCCTCAGGGCTCTCACCTGTCTCCTGGTAAAAGCCCAAGTCCTGCCGAAACCGGTTTGGCTCAATGGCTAGAGCGTCAGCCTGCGGACTGAAAGGTCCCAGGTTCAATTCCAGTCAAGGGCATGTACCTTGGTTGCGGGCACATCCCCAGTAGGGGGTGTGCAAGAGGCATCTGGTCGATAATTCTCTCTCATTGATGTTTCTAACACTATCTCTCTCTCTCTTCCTCTCTGTAAAAAATCAATTAAAAAATATTTTTAAAAAAAGAGCCCAAGTCCTGCCTGCTGCCCACAAGGTCATACACCACCTGCCCCGTCTCCGTCCCCCGCCCCCCCCGCCCCCTTCTCCGTCTCTCCCTCTTGCTCACTCTGCTCTAGGGACATGGGCCTCCTCTCCGCACGGACCTGCCCCTGGCTTTTTGCACAGGCTGTTCGTTCACACTGCTTGGCGCCCATAGCAACCTCCTCCAGGTGCCTGTTCAAATGTCACCTGCTCAGGGAGGCCTCCCCCCTATTTATAATTTTGATTCTCCATCTTTGGCACCTTATACCTCCTTCCCTGCTCCCCCCCTCTGCCCCCCGCATGCATTACCCAACATGCCACACAATTATGTATGTTGTTTATTTCTGGTTGCCCAGTCTCCCCACCCGCCCCCCCCCCCCCCCCAACTCCATCCCTGGACATGAGTTCCGAGAGGGCAGATCCTGGCTCTGTCTCCATCACCGCTTGTCTGAGGGCCCAGCCCAGGGCCCTCCAGCCAGCGGAGGGACTCAGATGAGTATTTGTGCGGCCCGGAGTGACATGTGTTCCATCCTGGAGCCTCAGTTTCCACATCTGTATAATGGGATCCTGATCTATCCACTCTTGGAGTTGTTGAGAGTCTTGAGCCACCCTGGGCCTGCAGAAGCATTAGGCCAGCTGGGCCCTGGTACCCAGTGGGCACCTGACTCTTGCTTCCTTGGTCCATCACGGAGACCTGGTGTGGGGGGTGATGCCACCGGCTCCGCTGTCCCATCGGGTCAGGACACTGTCACACTTGTAAATTGCAGGTAGGTGGCTCCCACAGCTGCAAAGCCAAGGACAGGTGGGGATGAGACTGGGACTATCTCAGGTCCCTTCCCTTTTTTAGAATAGTTAGTTGATTTTTAGAGAGAGGAAGGGAGCAGGAGAGAGAGAGAGGGAAGCATTGATGTGAAAGAACAACATTCATGCCTTCTGCACATCCCCCACCAGGGATGGAGCCTGCAGCCCCAGCATGTGCCCTTGGCCAGGAGTTGAACCAGCAACCTCCTGGCACATGGGATGACGCCCAACCAACTGAGCCACAGTGGCCAGGACCTCAGGTCCATCTTGAGGCTCAGGGCCGGGCTCAGAGGAGAGGCCTGGGAGCCCTCCTTCCCCCTCTCCGGGCCTCAGTTTCCCCGTCAGCAAAAGAAGAGGCTTGAGGTCCCTGAGGCATCTCTGGGTCCCTTCAGCCATGCATGAGTCCTGCATGCACTTCTGACAAACCCTTCTGTGGCTTTGAACCTCCATATATAAAGAGCAAGGGTGAAAGAAGAACTAAGGCCCGAGTACCGGGGCAGGTAGCCATCCATCTCCTTTATGCGCCATGCCCATCTCCCAGGACAGGGCCCAGGGCTCAATAAACAGTAGGGATACCCCTGTCAAGAGAGCTACATTGATTGGGCGCCTCCTGTATACCTGGTCGCACACTGAGAACTGGATAAGACGTTTTATCAAACACAGGCCTCAGACAGCAGCCCCGTGATTGGGCCCATACTGCAGATGGGAAAACAGAGCCAAGAAGTTGTGGAGGCTGAACCGGACCCAGGTCTCTCTGACCCCAAGTCTGTGCTCTAACCACCACACTCTACAATCCCAGGAACATTTGTCAAACACACAAATGGGTGCTGACAGCCTCTGGGAAGGGGGAGAGACGCTTGGCCACTTTTCATAAGGGCACAGGGGCCTCCGGTCTCCCCCACCAATAAGGCCACAGCTCAGACCTCCTGCCTCTCCCCGCATCCCCCCAGAGCAGCTGCCATCTTGCAAAGACGCAGTTGGGGGAACTGATTTCTTCCTCAAACCTGGAGCCAAAGGCTTCCCTCAGCCCCACCTCCCTTCTCCCGAGACCCCTCTGGCAGGGGAAGGAATAAAAAATGTACGGGAGAGGAGGGAGGGATCTCTCCATTTGTCCACCTGCAGCCTCCTGTAAAGACAAGCAAAACATTTTTAAAAAGCAAGCGTGCCAGCCCACAGGCTGCATGGGAGCGTGTGTGCGCGCGTGTGTGAGCGCACGCACGGATCTATGAAATATTTAGGTGGCGCCCCGTCTGTTTATGGCCGCGATTAATCTTGTGTCTGGTTGGCGGAGCGCAGAACAAAACGGCTCTCCTCCCCGCGGCCAGGCTGCTCTCCCAGAGGGGGCGAGAGGCAAGCGGTGGCCAGGACGCTGGCTTCAGGAAGCTGCTCCTAAATGCCCCTGTCCTGCCTGCCTGCCCCAACCCCCGGGATGGCCACAAAGTCCCCCACCCAGCAGGTGCCCCTGCCCTCCGGGCACGCTAGGTGGTGACTGCATTTTGTCTTTATAGCTTTGTTGAGATATAGCTGGCCTACAATAGACTGCAAACACAGCAGCGGGCAAAAAAGTAGATCAAGTCACCAGCCATCTTTACCTAAAAGATAAATCGTCAGTAAGGGCACAAAATAATAACAATAATAATGAGAAGAAGACAACTAATACAAGTAAGTCACACCACAGTACACAGATGCCACAATGATAAACCGTTTTGCACACGCACAAAAGCATGCCCCCTTTGGCCCCGCCCTGCACTGAAGTTGGCACACGCGTGCACACAGTGTGTAAAACCAGCAGGACCGGGGACTCACCCATGCCCCCCAAGACTCCCCCAGGATTCTTGGTAACGGCCACGGATCTGCTTTTGGTCACTCTGAATTTGTTTGCATTTCTTTTTAAACATTTTAAAAAACACATTTTTATTGATTTCAGGGAGGAAGGGAGAGGGAGAGAGAGAGAGAGAGAGAGAGAGAGAGAGAGAGAGAGAGAGAGAAACCCTGGCAAGCGCCCTGACCAGGAATCGATCGAACCGTGACCTCCAGCTTCCTTAGGTCGATGCTCAATCGCAGACCAAGCCGGCCCGGGGCTCTTTACATTTCCAAGGTACAACGCAGCGAGCATGCTGTTGTAATGACTCGGCGTAATGAGTCCGGGGTTTGTCTGCGTTGTTGTGTTTCTCTCGCTCCGTTCCTTTTACTGAGGAACGGTCCGTGGCTTGCCGGACTGCTGTGTGTTTATGCCTTCACCTGTTGGTGGACAGTTGGGTGGTGTCCAGGTTGGGCTGTTACCCATAAAGCTGCTCTGAACATGTAGGGACCCGTCCCTGTGTAGACGTGCACTCTTGTTTTTCTTGGGTAAATTCCTAGGAGCGGAATTGCTGGGTCACATGGTGGGGTGAGTTTTCCTTTTTAAGATACTGGGGAGCATTTGAAAATGGTGACAGAGCCTGGGTAGGACCGGATGTGGATCACCTTGCTCCTTCCATGAGATGGCTCAGTGGAAAGGAGGGGAAACTGGGGACAGGCCATGTGGCTGGGGAGAGGCAGAGCTGGGACTCGAACCCAGGGCCCCACCGGTGGGCTACATTACCTGAGCTGGGATGGAAGTGTATGGGCACACTCAGTGCCTGCTGTTTCCCAGCCTGGCCAGGATCACGTCTGACTGTGTCTGCTGTCATCCCCTGAGAGCCTGGTATCCAGTAGGTGCTCACTAAATGCACTCAGAAACCAGAGTGCGAGCCCTCAGGTCTGGCTACAGATCAGATCTCCTTCCTCCCCAACCTGAAACCTGCAGGGGCTCCGAGTGTACGTTAGGAGGAAGCTTAACACCATAATGCGATCTGAGACTTAGTTGAATTCTGGCTCTACTCTTGCTCCAGCCGCTCTGCCTCTTCGCCGTTTGTGAAACGCCCACGAGGCCCTGCCACAGAGCCTCTGCGCCTGCTGTCCCTGCCGCCTGACCCGCAGCACCTACTCCACACGTGAGCGGCTCCTCCTCCTCCTCCTCCTCCAGCTCCCAGCTCCGAGGTCACCTCTTCCGGGAAGCCTCCCTGATTTCCCCAACGAAACCAGGCCCTCTGTGGCACCCACCACCCTTTGTCTCCTACCTGCAGGCCTTTTCGCTTCATTCTGTATGTGTTTGCTTCTTTTTTTTTTTTTAAATATATATTTTATTGATTTTTTACAGAGAGGAAGAGAGAAGGATAGAGAGTTAGAAACATCAATGAGAGAGAATCACCGATCAGCTGCCTCTTGCACACCCCCCACTGGGGATGTGCCCGCAACCAAGGTACATGCCCTTGAGCGGAATCAAACCCGGGACCTTCCAGTCCACAGGCTGATGCTCTATCCGCTGAGCCAAACCGGTTTTGGCTGTATTTGCCTCTTAACAGGTCCATGAACATTCACCCAGGGTTTGCCCTCTGCCTGCACCCGCTCTGCGCCCTGCACCTCCCCTGTGTGAGCTCAGCTAAACTCTTTACGACTTGTGCGTCCGTGCGACCAGGAGCGCCATTCACAGATGCACAGACGGAGGCACAGAGCGGCTCAGAGGCATCTGAGGGCCGGGCACATGCGGACGGGGTGTCACTCTGCAGGGCCAGCCTGGCCCAGCCCAGGGCCCTGTGGTCACAGATGAAGCAGCAGAAACCCTGGGGGGCGGCAGCTAGCCCCATGGCCGGGCCGGCTCTGAACCTGCACTGGGACCTGCCAGCCCCAGGCCCTTCTCCATCCCTAAAGCCGGAACCAGCCCTCCCCCCAGCCCCTCTGTGAGCCCCAAACCTCAGAGTGGCCTCCACGGGCGCCGGCTCAGGCTGTGAACAGATGCTCGCTATTTTAAACCCACTGTTTAACTCATTAAGACAGCTGTTTCCCATCCCCAAAGTCGGCAGAATTAGAATTAAATTCATCCCAGAATTAAACACACACATACACGCGCACATACCCCGCCACCATGTGGAGGAAAAACTTGTTAGCATTTAGGCAAGCTGTGCCGGCCAGCCCGCGGCTTGGGGCTGCTTCCGCTGGAGGGTTACTCACTGGCCAGAATGCCCCGTGGGCCCGGATCCCTGCCCCTGCCCGGGCCTCCGTCCTTAGAGTCCAGCTGCCGATTGGGTGCCCCCGGATTTCTCCCTGACCCCCCGGACCCAGCGAGGCCCACATCAAGATCCGGTGTGGTCTCCATCGTGGGGACTGCCCTCCCCCTTCTACCTGCCACTCAGAGTCCTGATCTGACCCCCTCACCCTCCTCTCCTCTCACCTCCCCGAATGGTCAGTACCCCTTGGCAATGCCACTGCCAAACAGCTCTGCTCCACCCCTACTGCACTACACTGGTCCGAGTCTCCATTGCCGCTGGCCGGGACCCTTGCCCCTGCCTCCTGCATCAATCCCGATCGGCTGGTTTTCCTCCGCAGCCAGAGGGATTCTCCGAGTGCCTCGATTCGATTGTGACCGATACTCTCTCGTTTTAGAAAATCTATCTCTATTGTTTTTGTTTTTAATACATTTTATTGATTTTTACAGAGAGGAAGGGAGAAGGATAGAAAGTCAGAAACATCGATGAGAGAGGAACATCAATCAGCCGCCTCCTGCACAACCCCCACTGGGGATGTGCCCGCAACCAAGATACAAGCCCTTGACCGGAATCGAACCCGGGACCCTTGAGTCCACAGGCCAACACTCCATCCACTGAGCCAAACCGGTTTTGGCATATCTCTATTGTTGAAAGTGTTATGGATGTTCTCTCCACCATCACCCCCCCCACCCCACTGACCCCTTCTAGCTCGCCCCCCGTCCCCACCCCCCCACCCCAGGCCTTCACCCTATTGTTTGTGTGCATGCACATATGCATATACTGTAAGTTCTTTGGTTAATCTCTTCCCACCACCCACTCCAGCCTTCCCTCTTTTTTTCAACATTAAGATCCATGCTTCTACGTCTGTGGACCCAGTTTGCTCATCAGTTCATTTTGTTACTTAGACTCCACCTGTGAGTGAGGTCATGTGATGCTTGTCTTCCTCTGACTGACTCATTTCTCTTCGCTTGATGCTCTCTGGGTCCCTCGTGCTGTCTCAAAGGGTAAGAGATTCTTCTTTTTTTACTGCTGCATGGTATTCCCTGGTGTGCGTGTACCACAGCTTTCTTATCCACTCCTCTGCTGATGGGCACTGGGGCTGTTTCCAGATCTTAGCTGTTGTGAATTGTGCTGCTATGAACATAGGGTGCATATCATATATTCTTTCTGATTGATGTTCTGGGTTTCTAAGGATGTTTTCCTAGGATTGGGATCACTGGGTCAAACGGGAGTTCCATTTTTAATTTTCTGAGGAAACTCCATGCTGTCTTGCACAGTGGGGGCACCAGTCTGCATTCCCACCAGCAGAGCACGAGGGCTCCCTTTTCTCCCCACCCGGCCAGCGCCTGTCGTTGGCTGACGTGTTGACGGTAGCCACTCTGACAGGTGTGAGGTGACGCCTCGTTGCTGTTTTAGTTTGCGGTGTGTGATCCGCTCTTATTTAAAACCCGCCAGCGCTGTAGAACTTTCTGTCAGGAAGAGAATGTCCAGGCCCACGACTCCGACACGGTCCCTCCAGGTGCCTGTGGAGCCTGTGACATGTGGCCGGTGTGAGTGAGGAACGGGACTTTTTAAAAAGTTAGTGAATCTCTACAGCCGCATGCAGCTAGTGGGGCCCTGCGGTCAGTGCAGCTCTCCGGGCTCCGGCTGAGGGCGACGGGCCAGCCAGGGGCCTCGCTGCTCCCCTGTGCTGCCTCCCCTCAGCCTGCTGCTCTCAGGCGGGCAGGATAGCAATGTCACAGAATGGATGCCCCGCCCCCTCCCCATGTGGCTCAGTTCGTTAGAGTGTCGTCCTGTGCACTGAAGTGTTACGGGTTCGGTTCCCAGTCAGGGCACATACCCAGGTTGCGGGTTCGATCCCTGGTCGGGGTGCATTCTGGAAGCAACCGAATGATGTTTCTCTCGTGTCGATGTTTCTTCTTTCCTCTTTCTCTAGAATCAATGAAAAACATGTCCTCGGGTAAGGATGAAAAAAAAAAAAAAAAGAATTGATGGCACCCCCATGCAATGGCTGGCAGGGACTGTGCATAAATACCCAGTTCCCTTGTGCCTGGAGTGAGGCCTTGCTGAAGTGCATGCTATAGAGGTCTGGGGTACTCCCCGGGGGGCCCGCAGGGGACGGACCCCCGTCCACCGGGCTCCGGCTCACGCATGCAGCCTGGGTGGCTCCTTCCCGCCCTCTCTCACTTCCCACTCCATCCTGGGAGGCCTCCCACAGAAGCTGCTGGAACTGGGTTCCTGCCTCCAGGCTGCTCGTGGGAGCCCAGATGGGCCGCCGCTAGCTGCACTCTCCCGGAGAAGCAGACTGTTCATCTGGTCCGCGGGGCCGCCCGGGCCCGGCTGCTGACGGCGCTGTCCCTGCGTCCACACAGGCTCAGTGTCCGCTGGCTCCGCCTGACACACAGGCTCAGTGACCGGCCGCTCCCGCCTGCACGGCTCCCCACCTGCCTCAGTCTGCCACTCCTCACACCCCGTCTCCAAGCACATGCACATCCCCACCATGGGGAGGGAACTTCCCATCCCCCTCTAGGCCAGCCAGGGTCTCTCTCAGGCTTTCTTCTTCCTCATCCCTCTCCTCCCCTCCCCTCTGCTCCCCTCCCCTCTCCTTCCTCCCCTCCCCTCTGCTCCCCTCCCCTCAAATCCCCTGTTCTCCTCTCCCCTCCTCTCCCCTCCCCTTTTCTCTCCTCCCCTCTCCTCCCCTCTCTCCTTCCCTCCCTTCTCCTCCCCTCTCTTCCTCTCTTCCCCTTCCCTCCCCTCCTTTCCCCTCCCCTTCTCTCCTCTCTGTTCTCCTCCTACTCCACCTCTTTTCTCCCTCCTGTTCCCTCTCCTATCCCCTCTCCTGCCCCTTCTCCTCCTCCTATTTTTCTTTCCTCCTCTCCTGCTCTGTTCCCTCTCCTTCTCCTTCCCAGACTCCCTTCCCCTTCTTCTTCCCCTCCTCCCCCTCCATCTCCCTCCCCCTCTTTCTCTTGTTTTGGTTGCTTCTGGGTCCCCAGGGCCCAGCCCAGAGGCTGGCACACAGTAGGTGCTTAGCAGATATTTGACGAACAAACAAATGAAATTAAATGATGCCAGTCAACAAAAGCCTGATGCCCAGGTGGCACCCTGAGAATGAGGTGTGCTTAGAACGGAAGGTCTTCCCTCATTCCAGGCCCCCATTCAGACCTCCCTGCCTTGGTGGGGGGGGGGCCCTCCCTGGGGCACCCCGATGACGTGCCCCTCCGTCAGGCCTGCCTCATTTCCTGCAGGCACTTCACGCTCTGAGCTGACGCAGGTGATGGCTGGTTCATTCGTTCATTTAGTTGTTTATCGCCCGTCTCCCCTTCTCTCAGCTGAAGCACCGCCCGGGAGGGGAGGTGGGGTTTGTCTCGGTGGCACTGCGTACCCCGTGCCCGCAGCGCGCCCTGTGCGGGCGGAGCTCCCTGCAGTGTTTCTGCCTTTAATCATCCCCACGTGAAGCCGGGCCTGTGCTACAGAGGCAGCTAGTCCTGAGCCAAAGGGAGGGAGGAGGCAGCAGCTCTCTGACTAAGCGTTAGTCACCGGCCGGCCCGATAATGCGCGGAGCCGGTGGGGCCGGAGCAGGGGCTGTGCCGGGCTGTCGGAGCCTCGGGCGCCAGGGTCGGCACCACGGCTCTGGGCCCGGCCCTGGTCCCGGTGGTGCGGGCGGCGGCCTGCAGTCCCGAAGGACATCCCCCGGCGAGAGAGAGGGCTATGCCGCCTGGTCGTGCATGAGGCGTGGGGTGCCAGGGGCAGACCCACAACCAGCTTCCCCCGCTGGACCCTCCGGGAGGCGCCCCTCGGGGTGTGGCCGCCGTGGGGGCGGGGGCATCTGTGCTCCCATAAATCTTGCCGCTATCGCTGGGAGCTTCCTGCACACGCGCCCTGAACCCCTTCCCGCCCCGGGGGAGAGCCTGTTTCCTTTGGTAGCTTCCCGGCGGCAGCCGGCAAGCCCGCCCCTTTGCAGCCGGATGCCCGCCGCGTGGGGACCAGGCTGGCACGGGCGGGCGGGGCCGCTGGGAAGCTGGGGCAGAGGCGGCGGCCGGCCTCCCAGCGGCACGAGGGCAGCTTCCTCCGGGAGAAGCGGGAAAAGCGCAGTCCGCGCTCCAAGGGCGAGGCAGGGTCCGAGGGCAGAGCTGTCCAGGAAGTGTCTTACGCGCAGGAAGCTGAGCCATTCCTGAGGGCCGGGCGGGGCCCTGCGCCCACGGGGACCACAGGCACAGGTCTGGCCTTCACGCTGATGAAGCTCACTGGGCGGGTATCTGCTGTGGGGAGCGAGGGCAGAGAGAGTGGCAGGGAAAGACAAGCCTGCGGGAGAGAGAGACCAACAACGGGGAACAGAGATCTGGAGACACAGGCCCAGCGATGTGCACACAGACAGGGACAGACGTAGACAAAGAAAGCGCACAACGGAGACTGACAGCAGCCACGTAGCAACGGAGGTTTTTGAGTCTGAGACATTGAAAGACTGAGACAGGAAGTTAGAGAGAGCCCTCGCCAGTGTGGCTCAGTGGATAGAGCACCGGCCTGCGGGCTGAAGGGTCCCAGGTTCAATTCTGTTCAAGGGCACATGCCTCGGTCGCAGGTTCGATGGGAGGCAACCAACTGATGTGTTCTCTCTCTGACATCAGTGTTTCTCTCTCTCTGTCTCTCTCCCTCTCTCCCTTCCTCTCTCTCTAAAATTCAATGGAGCCCTAACCGGTTTGGCTCAGTGGATAGAGCGGTGGCCTGTGGATTCAAGGATCCCAGGTTCGATTCCGGCCAAGGGCATGTACCTTGGTTGCGTGCACATACCCAGTGGGGGGTTTGCAGGAGGCAGCTGATTGATGTTTTTCTCTCATCGATGTTTCTAACTCTCTATATTTCTCCCTTCCTCTCTGTTAAAAATCAATAAAATATATTTCTAAAAAATAAAAAAATTCAATGGAAAAATATCCTCAAGTGAGGATAAACAACAAAAGAGAAAGAGAGAGAGAGAGAGAGAGAGACAGAGAGAAACACAAGAGGGAAGACAAAAGGACACTGACAGAGGAAGGGAAAGGTAGAGAAGGAAGGGGAGACAGAATCAGGCAGACAAAGAGACAGACATGGAGATGCTGAGGGAGGAGAGAGGAGAGAAGGGCCGGTCAGCCTGCAGGCGGTGAGTCACTGGCCACTTATTACGGACTCTGAAGACCTCCCGTCTCTCCTCCTCGCCCAGCCCCCTGGGGCTAGCCTGCTCCCTTCACGCCGGTGCTGCTGGGTGTGTGTGTGCTGCATACCCGCCCGTGTGCGGGCAAGGGCCCCCTTCAGTGCAGCAGGGATGCACTCGGAAGGAAGGAGAGGCGGCTGGCTTCTGGGCAAGCCGAGTGGACACAGGACACCTCCCACCACCCCACCTGGCACGTGCTTGACAGCCGTGGCCAGAGGAGCCGGACACCCTGTTCTGCCCACTCTGGGCCTTCCCGGAGGCGGCCCCCACGAGGAAACTTGGGGAGAGGGGTGGGTGCGGAGCGGAGAGAGAAGATCAGCTTATAACAGTGCCCGGGTCTTTTCTACGAGATCCTGGAAGCCTCCCTGTGCCCCACGAGGGGCGTGGTCTGGGGACAGAAACCCTCTCTCAGGCAGAACGAGGAATGTTCCTGACACAGGGGCTCCGGGGTTCAGTGGCCGCTGGGCTCGGCTGGATGGAGGTGCTCAAAGGGTGTTTCTGGGACCCGGGTCTCTATCTGTCTCCTTTTTCCTGCTTTTCTGTGCATTCTTTTATTCTTTAAAAAAAAAATTTCCTCCCATATATTTTATTGATTTTTTTACAGAGAGGAAGGGAGAGGGATAGAGAGCTAGAAACATCAAATGAGAGAGAAACATCGACCAGTTGCCTCCTGCAAACCCCCCACCAGGGATGTGCCCACAACCAAGGTACATGCCCTTGACCGGAATCGAACTGGGGACCCTTCAGTCCGCAGACCGACGCTCTATCCACTGAGCCAAACCGGTCTCGGCCATTCTTTTATTCTTAGGCAGCACCTTCCTCTGTGTTCCCCAGAATCAGACCCCGCGACAAGGATCTGAATGCGAGTCGTTTGTTTTGGGAGTGATCTCAGAAAACTCCGGGAGGAGAGGGGGCCACGGGGGCGGGAGAAGGAAGGGAAGCAGCAGAGACGCACTGTCATGTTTCAGGGCTCAGTCTGGGGGGCCTGGAGGAGATGGTGAGGGACTTCACCCAGGCTTACCTCATCTGAGGGGCAGCAGAGACCAGGTATTTGCCTGCTGGTTCTGAGCAGTCATTGGTTCAGGGTGTGAGTTATCTGGCACATCCAGACTTCCCTGCACACGGGCAGAGCAGGGAGCAAAGTCCTGCCAACACCTCCATCTTGTACTTTTGGCCCCGGGACCACGAGGACTGGGTTCCTGCTGTTTGCAGTCACCCAGCTCGTGGTAGTCTGTTACAGCAGCCCGAGCAAAGGAATACGCCCTCTGTATCAGCTTCCTGTCTTCTCCCGCTTTCTCCACCTTCTCCCTGTCATCCTCCATCGGTTCCTTCATTTACCAAAACTCTCCTAAGGCTCCACTCACCTGTTGTCTTCCTTTAAAAAGAAAACGGTGTGAGTCAAAAATGAAACACCCATGTCTCTCGCCACGAAGAGATGAGGCCCACAAAACACTAAGACACAGAAAACAAGGTGATGGTTTACAATTCTTATGGGACCGAGGACCTCTTTCTCTGAGACAGTGGTCAGCAAACCGCGGCCCTCGAGCCACATGCGGCTCTTTGGCCCCCTTGAGGGTGGCTCTTCCACAGAATACCACGGCCTGGGCGAGAGCATTTTGAAGACGTGAGAGGAGAAAGCGGGTGCAGGCGGCCTACCAGGCCGTGAGGATGTGGCCACCCCTGCCCTCGGCCCTGCTCTCTCCCCTCACACCGGTCTGGCTGGACTCTCAGTACCTGTGGACTCGGACAGGTTCTCCCTGAGTCATGGGAAAGAGCCAGCACAGGGAGAAAGGTCGTTGTGGACGGAAGAAAGAGCTGGTGCAAAGGTCCTGGGGCAGAACCGTGCTTGGCACGTTGGAGGAACAGTAAGGTGGCTCTTGTGGCTGCAGCAGCGTGAACGAGGAGGAGAGAGGGAGGAAGTCTGGAATTTGGGTTTTAAGATCTGACCTCCTGGGGCAGAGGGTGCCCTGAACAAGACCGGGTCCCTCCAGGAGCCCTGGAAGGGGGTGGCATCGGCACTCTCTTTGTTGGGTCCCTGAGAGGCACAGGGAGACGATGCCCGTGGAGTGTGAGTGCGAGTCCTGGGTCTGTGCCGCTCGGGCCGCAGGCTCACGCAGGGCCTTCCACAGGAGAGGAGCTGGGGTGCTCTGACACTCCCAGCATGCTGTTTGGAGACCGCCCAGGCCTCCCATCAGAGACCCAGGCTCAGGCCGCCGGGGGCGGAATGTGAGTGGGTGATGTCACAGAGGCTGGGGGCATCTAGAACCCGGAGGGGTCCTGGCCTCGGCGCCATCTGCCAGCAAGGCCACCTGGTAGGTCCGTTCCTCCTGAGACCGGCCTTCAGGGACACGATGCAACCGCGCCGGCCGCCGGGAGCCGCTCCCGCCTAGGGCCGCCCGGGTCCCAGCCGCTGCGCTCGCCTGCCTCTGAGCCTCCCCCTCCAGCCACCTCCATCCCCGCCTGGCCCCGGAGATGCCCACAGGCCTCCCGTCTGCCATCCCCGGCGGGACCTAGTCGGCTCCGAGCAGGCGGAGGAGGCAGGGCGGGCGGGCCGGCCATGGGGCGGCCGCGGCGGGCGCTGGCCCCGAGGGCGGTCCGGGCCTCCCTGGTCCTGCTGGCGCTGCTGGTGCCCTCGCAGGCCGTGGTGCGCGCCGTGCTGGACGGCAACGCGAGCACGGTGGACTTCGCCGACCTGCCGGCCATGTTCGGGGCGCCCCTGGCCCCCGAGGGCGTGCGGGGCTACCTGATGGAGGCCAAGCCGGCCAACGCGTGCCACCCCCTGGAGCGCCCGCGGCTGGCGGGCAACGGCTCCCTGGACGCCATCGTGCTCATCCGCCGCTACGACTGCACGTTCGACCTGAAGGTGCTGCACGCCCAGCAGGCCGGCTTCAAGGCCGCCATCGTGCACAACGTCCTCTCGGACGATCTGGTGCGCATGGCCCACGTGTACGAGGACCTGCGGCGCCAGATCTCCATCCCCGCCGTGTTCGTGAGCGAGGCCACCTCGCAGGACCTGCGGGTCATCCTGTGCTGCGACCGGTCCGCCCAGGTCCTCCTGGTGCCCAGCTACCCGCCGTGCCCGGACCTGGACTGCCACCCCGTGCTGGCCATCTCCTGGGTGCTGGGCCGCACGCTGGCCCTGCTCATGTCCACCTTCTTCGTCCTCCGGCACCTGTGGCACCGGCTGTGGGCCCGCTGGGCCTGCGGGCCCGCCCCAGCCAAGAAGCCGGCCGGCCTGCGGAGGGCCCAGGTCCGCACCTTCACGAGGCTCAACGACATGTGCGCCATCTGCCTGGACGAGTACGAGGAGGGCGAGCAGCTCAAGATCCTGCCCTGCTCCCACACCTACCACTGCAAGTGCATCGACCCCTGGTTCTCCCAGGCCGCCCAGCGCGCCTGCCCCGTGTGCAAGCAGTCGGTGGCCAGCACCGAGGACAGCTCCGACTCCACCGTGGACAGCTTCTGCGACGAGGACCCCGCCCTGCGCGGCCGCCACGCCCCCATCTGGGCCATCCAGGCCCGGCTGCGCTCCCGGAGGCTGGAGCTGCTGGCCCGGGCCAGCCCGCACCACTCCTGCACGGCCAACGCCACCTCCGTGGGGGCGGCCGAGGCGGCCGAGCCCTCCGAGGGGCCCCCGGACCCGCTCTGAGGCCTGCTGACCCTCGGCCGGCAAGGAGCGGGGTGGGGAGGGTATCGGTAAGTGTTTCTAGTCTGGAGAGAATAAAAAAATGGGTTTGAAAGCAGTGTGTGCCTCGGCTGCTGTGGGGCCACCCCACCTCTGGTCCCCCGTGCCACCCACGGGATGAAGTCAGGGGAGCCCCGGGGCTGGCCAGCGGAGAGGGGGGTGTGAGGTCTCTGTGCCCGTTGGGGCCACGCTCCGTCCTGGGCCTCCGTTCCAGTCCTGGGCACACAGCTGCTGACCCTGGATATGTTGATGCACTATTCCCTGAAAAAAATTTTTTTAAAAAATAAACTTTTCATTTTGGAATGGTTTTAGATGTAAGATAAATAGCTAAAGTCCTAGCGAGTGCTCACGTGCCCTCCCCCGGCTTCCCCGGGTGGTCACACCGTCCGTTAGACGGCGTGCTCGACACAACCGAGAAGGCAACACGGGTACCTGGGTGGATGGAACTCCAGCTTTTATCCGAATTCCCCCCGTCATTCCAACTTTGGATACTGGAAAGTGTCAAACACACGCACAGTAGAAAGAATGGAATAACGACTTCGCCCCCATGTACCCATTGCTCAGATTCAGCAATGATCTCCTGTATCTTTTCCACTTTCACTCACTGCCCACTCCCTTACTATTTTGATGCAAATCCCATCCCCCCCCCCCATCTGTAAACATGTCAGTTTGGGCAGATAAAGCAGTCGTTCTCAGCTGGGTGGGTGTTTCTCCCCCGGGGACACCTGGCAGTGCCGGGCATTTTGGTCGCCATCACAGGGGCTGGCTGCTATCAGCCCCTCGTGGGCGGCAGCCAGGGATGCTGCCAATTACCCTGCAGCGCCCAGGACAGACCCCCGCACAGAGAATGACCGGCCCCAGCGTCCATTGAGTTGAGGGGAGAGGCCTGGCCCTTCATGATAACAACTCTTAGAAAGCAGCCCCACAGATACAGCATTGTGTTCAAAACAGCGATCCTGCTGGAGACACCGGGGAGTGTGACCGTTATGGCATCCATTTCTTCGGGCTGTCTGAACCAAGGTGATGGGCTCCTAACTCTCTACAGGGGATCTCTCACCTCCATCTCTCTCTCTCTCTCTCTCTCTCTCTCTCTCTCTCTCTCTCTTTGTTGCCTTGCACTTTATTTGGTGAAGCAACTGGGTCATTCGCCCTTTGGTGATGTCCTTGGCCATCTGGGTTTTGCCAACGGGTGTCCCTGTGGTGTGATTTAACATGTTTCTCAATCCCCCGTATTTCCTGTGAATTTCTACTTGGATTCAGAGACCAATTCAGGGATAGAGAGTTAGAAACATCAATGAGAGAGAGTCATCAATCAGCTGCCTCTTGCACACCCCCTACTGGGGATGTGCCCGCAACCAAGGTACATGCCCTCGACTGGAATCGAACCCGGGACCTTTCAGTCTGCAGGCTGACGCTCTATCCACTGAGCCAAACCGGTCCCGGCATGTGGTTTAATTTTTAAAAAAATACATTTTATTGTTGTTGTTGTTTTTTATAGAGAGGAAGAGAGAGGGAAACATCAATCAGCTGCCTCCTGCACAGCCCCCACTGGGGATGTGCCCACAACCAAGGCACATGCCCTTGACTGGAATCGAACCCGGGACCCTCCAGTCCGCAGGCTGACGCCCTATCCACCGAGCCAAACCGGCCAGGGCAGATGTGGTTTAATTCTATGGTGAACAAACAAGGTGCTTCTTCCGTCCCCAGCATGCCCCCTTTTGTGGAAGACCTGGGCCACAAAGGGCGCTTCTGGGATATGAGTGAGGGGCTCTTACTTGGCCATGTGGCAAGCATGATCAGGGACGCCATGGCTCTGAGACTGCAATAGTGAGGAGGTGAGACTGCAGGAAGAGCTTTGGCTCAGTGGGTAGAGCATCTGCCTACAGATTGAAGGGTCCTGGGTTCGATTCCGGTCAAGGGCACATGCCCGAGTTGCGGGTTCGATCCCCAGTATTGGGTGTGC
The DNA here is from genome assembly GCA_036971965.1 of Nyctalus aviator. Classification (NCBI taxonomy): domain Eukaryota; kingdom Metazoa; phylum Chordata; class Mammalia; order Chiroptera; family Vespertilionidae; genus Nyctalus; species Nyctalus aviator. The sequence goes on from CM072927.1 coordinate 23,558,230, forward strand.
AGAGGCGGCTGACCAATGATTCTTTCATTGTGGATGTTTCTCTTTCCTTCTCTCTTCCTCTCTGAAATCAATTTAAAAAAAAAAAAAAAAAGGCTAGGCCTAGCCGAAGCCGGTTTGGCTCAGTGGTAGAGCGTTGGTCTGCGGACTGAGAGGTCCCAGGTTCGATTCCGGTCAAGGGCATGTACGTTGGTTGCGGGCACATCCCCTGTGGGGGGTGTGTAGGAGGGAGTTGGTCGATGTTTCTCTCTCATCGACGTTTCTGGCTCTCTCTCTCTCCCTTCCTCTCTGTAAAAAATCAATAAAATATATTAAAAAAAACAGTAGGCCTCATGTGTTGGACCAGAGCACAGAGAGGGAGGGGGAGAGAGAGAGAGGCGAGGGCAGGTGTGCAGGGCCTTATAAAGCTTGATAAGGAGTTCAGTTTTTATTCCGAGGAGCTGAGTAAAACCATTGGAGGGTTTTAAGTAGAAAAAAAAAATCCTATTAGCAACAGTTCCAGGTCTCCATTTTATAAATGAGGCAACTGAGGCCCAGAGAGGCCAAGCCTCTTGCTTGGGATCACACCGTGTGTGGGCGATGATGGGATTTGGACCCCGTAGTCTATTCTTGGTGGATTCACCAGTGGGTATTTGCACGTACCCAGAAGTTTGCTTTTTTACACTCGCAAGTGCTTGGCTGGAGCTGAGAATGTCTGAGGTGGTTAGGGGAAGCCTTTCCTTCTCTGATTGATGAAGGCAAAGATGGGCCCTCCACCGTGGCTCGTGTGTGTGTGTGTGTGTGTGTGTGTGTGTGTGAAGCACCTGGGGCTTATTTGCTCATGACCAGGAATAGTCTGTTCGGGGAAGGCATGGAGGCCCCTGGTATCACAGCCCAGGCTCCTCCCACCTCATTGCCCCGCCTCCCCAGCAGGTGGGACAATGGGATTGGAGGGGCGGTGAGAACGGCACCAGGTGTTAGACGGTGGGCTCAGACTGGACCTGGGTTCAGCACCCCGGAACTTGAGTCCTGGCTAGGAAAGAATTCAGAGCAAAACCTCAAACTACAAGAGACCGTCTACTTAGAAAATCACAGAGGTGGAAGAAACGGGCTCTGGAAACAAGATGCAGAGGCAAAAGAAGGGCCTTGGAGCTTGGGAGTGAAGAAGGTATCGGTAAGGAGCACGGGCTGGCGGGGGGGGGGGGGTGTGGAAAGGAGGGGAAGAGGGGAAGGCATGGGAGTGCTCCTGGGAGGGAGAGCGCACTGGCCCCTCCATCCCAAGGGTTCTGAGGGTGGAGCTTTCAGGAGTGTCCTTTAGGGTCTAGGTCTCCGCCGGTTGGTCGGTCGGCCGGTGCCAGGACAGGGCGTCATTATCTAAGGCAGCTGGTCCTGAGGTCAGGGGTGGAGTCGCTTGACTGATTTTTCTGCTTTTCTGGGCCTGGAACTGAAATATAACCGAAACCTAGATGTTGTCTCTAGGGAGGAACGATCGGGGCCTAAACAGAATGACTAGTGATGTGCTAGGAGAGGAAGGTCACCCTGGGGAGAGGTCCCACCCTGCCATTGTTCCTTGCCAGACACCTAGGGCTTCCACCCTGGTGACCTCCTGCACCTGGCCCATCGTCCTTGCTCTGCTCACGTCTGCCTGGCTGCCCGCCACAATACAGCGGCTTGAACGCCAGCCCTCACATGTGCATCCCAGTCAACTTCACAGAAACTCCACACATGATTTTTTAAAATATATTTTTATTGATTTTTTACAGAGAGGAATAGAGAGTTAGAAATATCAATGAGAAAGAATCATTGACCAGCTGCCTCTTGCACACCCCCTCCTGGGGATGTGCCCGCAACCAAGGTACATGCCCTTGACCGGAATCAAACCCGAGACTTTTCAGTCCACAGGCCGACGCTTTCTCCACTGAGCCAAGCCAGTTTCGGCTCCACACATCATTTCTGCTCATAACCCAGTGGTTGGCAAACTCATTAGTCACCAGAGCCAAATATCAACAGTACAACAACGGAAATTTCTTTGGAGAGCCACATTTTTTAAACTTAAACTTCTAACACCACTTTTTCAAAATAGACTCGCCCAGGCTGTGGTATTTTGTGGAAGAGCCACACTCAAGGGGCCAAGGAGCCGCACGTGGCTCGTGAGCCGCAGTTTGCCGGCCACGGTCATAACCCATCGGCCAGAACCTAGTCATGTGGCTATACTTCTGGAAGCGGGGAGATGTGGTTTTTATTCTGCGCGGCCGGCAGTCCAGCTGAAAACCATGGGCTCCGTTATGACGGGAAAGGAGAGAACAGGTGTCAGCAGTGGCCAGCGCTGCCCGCCTTTTAGATTCCTTGAAGGTCACAGGCCCCGCAGGGGGCAGGAACCTCTCCAGTCACCTGACTTCTTCCCACCATTGGATCGTCCCGAGCCTCAGTTTCCCCGTCTGCACACAGAGGCCAGGGACAGCGCCTGGCCTGAGGGTTCCGTAAGCATGGATGGTTGTGCACAGAGCCCAACACCTACGGAGTGACCATCAACTCAGTGACGGGCCCACGGCCCCGTTGTAACGCTGGGTGATCAGCTCTGTGAGGGGAGGAACTCGGGCGCTGTGGTAGCGCAGACGGAGGTGCCTGACCCGGCCCAGAGAATCTGGAAGGCTTCGTGGAGGCGCCGTCTTCTGAGCAGAAGGAGCAGGGGCCAGTGCTGTGACGAGGAAGATGATTCTGGAAGCTGGAACAGCATGAGCAAAGCCCCCACGCAGCCTGGACTCGTATCTAGTGGATGCTTAACAGCTGTATGCAGAGCCCTGCCCCCAAACAGGGAATTTCCCCTCTGAGAAGGGGCCTTCGCTTTCGCACAGCCTCCTCGGCCCCAACAGCCAGGCGTGGGCCCTTCTCCAGCCGCCTCCGGGAAAGCTGGGCGCTGCCAAGGACCGCCAGCTTAGCGAGGCCAGCCGTGCCAGCCCGTGCCAGCCCCATCGCTCCTTCCTGGTGGCCGCTCTAGGGAAACCCCATCGGAGGCCTCCTCCTGCCCATCCGTGTGGCCAAATGGGGGGAGCTGAGACTCAGGGGAGGGGTGCCTAGCCTTGGTGCAGGGATACTAGAAGCCTCCGGCACGACTACTGAGCACACAGGGGCGGCCGGGTGCCTGCACGGGCTCCTTGCACCCTGAGCCCGGTTCCTGTGCACACCCCCATTTTCCAGAGGAAGAAACTGAGCTCGTGAAAGAGGACGGGTCTTGCCCAGGAAGCGGACTGAGCCTGTGGCCACGGGGAGCTCACTGCGGCACCGGAGGCAGTGTTCCCATTTTTAAATGGCTCTCACGTCCAAGTCTGCAGTCCGCTGGCCTCCACTTCCCCAAGGGCGGGTCGTGACTCCTCCTGTTTGTCTGCAGGGCCACACGTGCTGAGCACCTACTTGTGCAAACCTTAGACAGAGCCGTGGCCAGGCCAGGCCCAGTCACTGCCCAGTGGGCCACCCGGTCTAGGGGAGGGAACGGACCGGGACAAGGCAGTGTCGGGGTGAGCGGGCTGTGATAGGGCGCACGGGTGATCGTTCAGAGGGGCACTTGCCCCAGCCTGGAGGGCCAGGGTAGGTTTCTCAGGTAGAACATCCACCTGGAGACCCAGAGGATAGAGCGGAAGCGGCTGGGCGGGGCTGGGAAGGGTGTTCCAGGGGAGGGAACAGCATCGGGAGGACGCAGAGCCTCACGGGAACAGGGGCGCTTAAGCTTCTGGACGTCTCCCCAGCTCCAGGCACGCCCCCACGTGTAGTTATAACACACAAGGGCACTTCACGCTCATAACCACACCCTCCTCAGCAGCCTGCAGGTGCCTGCGCTCTATTGGTCTAGAAGACAAATGAAGCAGGTCCTCTTGCAGCCAATTCCAGCATCCAAATGAGGAAACGGAGGACCGGAGAGGTGTAGTGACTTGATCTGGGACAAACATCTCAGCGAGGACAAAGCTGGCATCCAAACCCGAAGAGCCTGTCGTTGGAGGCTGTTGGCACCACTTCTGAACGATCCCCGTGAAGGGTGGTCGCAATGAAGGAGTGGAATGAGAGGCCAAGTCATCGCCCCTCTCCTCAGGCTGGGGAGCTCAGGGCGTTCCTCCCCCCCTGGCGGTGTCCCAGTTCCTCCTCCCAACCTCTTTGGGTGGGTGCCAGCCCTCTCGGATTTGGGTTGAGCACAGTGTGTTCTTCACCTCCTCTACTCCACCCCCCCTGCTCCTAATGATAGGACCGGTGAGAAGCAAATTCCAAAAAACCGTTACTGCCACTCCCAGCAGCCAACGGAGGCAGCTGCAATATGGCGGAGGCCACGCGGAGGCTGGCTGCCAAGATCTCAGCCTAGGCGGCATCTGAAAAGGGGGCAGGGGGTTTGCAAAGGCTGATTCATCACCTGGTTCTCTTTCTTTCCTCCTCCCCTGTCCCCGCCTCCTCCTTCCTTCTCTTCCTGGCCCATCCCTCCCAGCCTCCCAGCCGAGCCCGGGAGGGGAGGACTGTTTTTAGGAACAGATGGCTGCCTTCTCTGCCCAGCGCTCTGCCAGTTAACGCCGCCTGTAATTAAACTTCCCACAAATTAGCTGTCAGCCACGCTAAAGGGAACCGTCCCTCTCAAATGCCACCTTGACTTGCTGGATTGTGAGCCGTATTGACAAAATAATTAAAGGCAGAGGGAGGCAACCAAAATTTGGAGCCTTCTCCCCTCTAATATCTCTATCGGTGTCCACAGCCAAACACTCCCACCCAGGACGTGCAAGGCTTTTTTCCCTGAGGTCCTGTGAGCTAGCGCCACCAGTGTGGGAGGGATTTCTACTGAGTACATCGTGGGCCGGGTCTGTGCTGGGAGCTGGCGGCACAACGGCGATCCAGGTAGACGCAGTCATTGCCTTCCTGGGGCTCACCGCCGTGACATCCGTTTTTTAAAGCAAAGGAAATAATGAAGCTGTTACCGCTGGGGAAAAGCACGCGGAGAGAAGGAACAGCCAGTGCAAAGGCCCTAAGGCAGGACCAGTCGTGAAGGGAGCTGGACCAGGTGCAGATGGAGGAAAGGGGGGAAGCGGGTGTTTGGGGCTAGACCCTGCAGGCAGAAGTGGCAGGAATGGCTGATACATTGTGAGGAAGGAGAGGGCAAGCAAAAGGGAAAGCGGGGAGCTGCCGGCTCCCAGCTCTCTGGCCCGGAGGCAGAAGAAAGGAGAGCTGGTCCACAAAGAGGCCAGATTTCCCTAGAGGAAAGCCATTTCCGTAGACTGAAGATTTCCACAGAGTGAAGCCATTTACAAGAAGAAAAGTCTTTAGGCTCGCACGGACCACTTGCCAAGGTCCGGGGAGTGTGGTTGGATGGAGTAAGGCCCCCAGCCCAGGCCTCTGCACCCCAGGCTCTCCTGGGAGGTGGCGAGACCCAGCATTAAGGAAGGAGGTGAATGCTACCACACCTGTAGGATATAATCAGGTCCCGATGGCTGCAAAACCCAGCCCCCGGGACACCCCAGGGAAGACCAGCGATGTGCCTGCCAAACGCCCACGGACTGCAGAGGCTCAGGCCCAGCTCTCTGGGGCCGGAGGAGGGTTGTGGGAGCCTTGCCGGGCAGGCAGGAAGGCCACCGTGGACTTCTGCGTTCTTGCGTCTCCCAGGATAACGTGCAGCCCCACAGGGCAGATTTCAGGCCCCAAAGCACCCCAGGGCCTTTGCACAGGCTGTGCTTGTTACTTTCAACCTGTTTCCCTCCCTTACTGCTCCTTTCTTATCCTTTGGGCCTTTGCTCAGGCACCGCTTCCTCCAGGAAGCCTCCCTGACGCCTCAGCCTGAGCTAAGTGCCTCCTCCAGGTCCCCTCCCAGGAGTGTGCTTTACAGCATCATGGCCCAGGCCACCTAGTTTGTCCCCACCCGACACTGTGTCGGTCCGCTTCCCCATGGACTGGGAACCCCAGGAGGTCTGGACCTGCCTTTGTCACTCTCTGCTCCCACTGCCTAGCAGAGTTGGTGGCACACCGTAGGCTCAACGAATAATAGTAAATATGAACGGGGCTGATAGGAAACCCTTGGGGCCAGATGTGCTTCAGAATTCAGAATGTTCTAGAATTTAGGAAACTATTGGATACGGTCAGCATGTGTGATATGGAATTATCCATCCGGGCCTGGGGCAGCCCCTCCCCCTCCCGATCAAATACGGTAGCAATATAATAGGAACATTCACAAAAATGGGATCAATAGAGCTTATTAATAGCCAAAGGCCATTTGATCGACGAGTTTTAGAATCATCCTGATGAAAACCTTTTGTTTTTAGAGCTTTCTTTTAAATCATTTATTTGTATTGATTTCAGAGAGGAAGGGAGAGGGAGAGAGAGAGAGAAACATCAATGATGGGAGAGAATCATTGATTGGCTGCCTCCTGCATGCCCCACACAGGAGATCCAGCCCACAGTCTGGGCATGTGCCCTGACTGGGAATCGAACCATGATCGACTAGCTCATAGGTTGACGCTCAACTACTGAGCCACACCGGCTGGGCTGTTTCTAGCTTTTTAGATGTTGGAGTTGTGGATGGGGAACTGGAGTTGTTGGCTTGTGGCCAGTGTTTGTTGAGTGCCTTCACCTGCTTGGCAGAGTGAGGCAGTGTCTGCCATGAGCAAGAGCATGGGGTGTTTCAGGGCCTGGTTCAAATCCCAGCTTTGCCCACTTTGGAACGGTGGGGTGGGGACAGGGAACAGCACCTTCCAGGACCTTGGTTTTTCCGTCTGTAAAATGGACAGGATACTGTACCTACTTTGCGATGCTGCTGGTGGAGAGGATGAAATAATTTAGTTTACTTTTAATTTGCATGAAGTGCTTAGAATGTCACCAGGCCGCTGTAAGTCCTCAAAAGCTATTTGCAAGCTATATTTGTTCAATTTAAAAAATAGTAATTAATAGACTGGAGAAGACTGAGAACAGTTAAGATTATAGGCACCATAACCACCGAGAAAGTCACAGTGAGCAAAGATGTTCATTTTGAGGCAGGGGATGGGACTTTGGGACAATCACAAAAGTGTAGAAAACAAGAAAAGTATTAAGTTCTCTCTCCTCTCCTCTCCTCTCCTCTCCTCTCCTCTCCTCTCCTCTTCTCTCCTCTCCTCTCTCCTCTTCTTTCCTCTCCTCTCCTTTCATCTCCTCTCCTTTCATCTCCTCTCCTCTCTTCTTCTCTTCTGTTCTCTCTCTCTCTCTCTCTCTCTCTCTCTCTCTCTCTCTCTCTCAAACACCTACCTGGTTTGGCTCAGTGGATAGACCATGGGCCTGTGGACTGAAAGGTCCCAGGTTTGATTCCAGTCAAAGGCACAAGCCTGGGTTGCAGGCTCGATCCCCAGTGGGGGGGCATGCAGAAGGCAGCCAATCAATGATTCTCTCTCATCATTGATGTTTCTATCTCTCTCTCCCTCTCCCTTTCTCTCTGAAATCAATAAAAATATATCTTTAAACACATACACACACACACACACACACACAACAGAAAACACACATCCTCAGGGTCTTTTTTGGGGTGACAGAACTGCTGTCTATAGAGACGGTGGTTACACAGGTGTATATATTTGTCAAAACTCCTCGAACTGTATACTTACACCCCAATACAGGCAAAAAAACAAAAAAAACAAAAAAACCCCCCACAAACATGCATGTAGATGAATGCCCAAACACGTGCTTACGGCCTCCCCCACGGCTGCCGGGAACGCAGCACGCCACAGCCCCTCCCGACCACCGTTTGGCAGTTTCTTAAAAAGTTAAGCACACACCTACCACATGACCCAGCCCTCCTCCTGGGTGTTTGCCCACGAGAAATGAAAGCATATGTCCACACGAAGACGTGTGTGGCAATGTTCGTCGCAGCTTATCCAGCACAGCCAAACACGGGAAACAGCCCAAGTGCCCAGGAGCCAGGGACGCGCTAGAGGAGCCCCATCCCCCCACACCCCGGATGAGACCGCAGGAGAAGGCGTGAACTATCGTCAGACACATGCAACCGCTTGGCGTGAGAGAAGCCAGATGCCAGACGGCGTCCTCTATGATTCTATTTATAGCAGTTTTAAAAATAGGCCGAGGAACCTGTGATGATGGAGAGGAGAAAGAGTTACCTGGGGCGGAGGTGGGGGGGTGGGGGTGGGGAGTACTGACTGGAAGGAGGCCAGGAAGCCTTGCCTGGTGCAAGGAGGCATGCTGCAAAATGTGAGGAGCCTGGAAAATTCGGCCAGAACGAATGCAAAAGAATCCAGGATGAATTGTTTTTTTTTTTCCAGGAAAAACATCCAGATTTTAAATAAAGACAGTATTTGACCTTGCACTTGCTAGCCTGGCCCCCACTTCCCTCTCTGGTTCCCGGGCTTGAGTAAAAGGGCACCCAGCCCTGCCGACACTTCGAATTGGTATCTTTGCCATGTGGAAGTTACACCTCAGCGAGAAAGTGAAGAACAAAAAAGAGACCAGGTGCACAAAACAACCTTATTTACTCTTTAAAAAATATATATTTTATTGATTTTTTTACAGAGAGGGATAGTTAGAAACATCAACCAACTGCCTCTTGCACACCCCCTACCAAGGATTTGCCCACAACCAAGGTACATGCCCCTGACCGGAATCGAACCTGGGACCTTTCAGTCCCCAGACCAACACTCTATCCACTGAGCCAAACCAATTTCGGCTATTTCCTTTTTTTTTTTTTTTTTTTTTTTTGTCCATTGGGAGAGAAAGGGGATAAAGGCAGACGAAAAAATAGTATGGGAAGCCAGTCGTGGTGGCGTGGGGATGGGATCAGATAAGTGTTTATGGAATAAAGACAGCAGGGAACAGGGCGCAGCTCCTAGCTGCACCCGGAGCTCCCGGTAAATAAGCGAGCGAAGAAGGTGATGAAGAGGGGAGCCCTCCACGCAGACCTGCCCTCCTCGGTCTCGGCCACCCCTGCAGCCTCGGACCTCAGCCCGGTGCCTCCCCTTCCCACCGCCAGCTCCTCTTGGCTGGGGAGCGGGAAGGAGAGGTGATGGCCTGGAGGGGTGTCCCTTTCCCCCATCAATTATCCCGTGAGCCCTCGGAGGGCAGCGTCCTGGATGCAGTTTCGCTACCGCTGAATGCCAATTGCACTTTTATGGAGCTCCCGCTGAATGCCAGCCCCAGAGCTCACTGAGTGGGTGCTCCATAAAAGTGCAATTGTCCCAAAGATCCCAGCTCTGGGGTCTTTTGACTGCTGGGGGGAGGGGGGGCTTACAAAGGGGGGCGGGTCTTTACCCTTCGGGCTCCTATGGGGAGATCCTGCACCCTTGCGCGCAGAGGGCGGCGGGCAGAGGTCTCTCAGTCCAGCCCCTTCTCGTTAGGGTCAGCGTCCAGCGAGGGGCACAAGGAGGCGGGGGAGGGGTCCCCCACAGTCAGGAGTGGGCGCAGGTGCCACCCCGGGGCCTGCGGGAGGCTGCGGGACCCCCATCCCCTCACTTCGTACAGGCTCCGCTTTCCTGGGGGCGACGGGAGAACGGCCTCCAGGCTGGCCAATGGGAACGCGGAGTGGGCGCATTACCTCATCATGCAGCGCGACCATTGGCTGAGGGGCTCCCGGTGGGCGGGAGCCGAGGACCAGATGGGGCCAGCGGGAAGGGTCTTGGCAGAAGAGGAGGAGGAGGGAAAGGGAGGGGAGGGGATGAGACACTGCAGTATTTGCATGGCTGGGAGCGGGTCTTTATAATGCGTGTCACCTTCTACTCCAAGTCGCCCCCTTTGCCTGGGCATCCCAAGGCTGACTTTAGGGGGTGAGCAGAAGGAAAATGAAGGATCCCCTCACTCCCTCGCTAAATGAGGAGCTGCCCCTCCCCGCCCCAATCACACATAGGTCCCCAAGGCAGCATGGACAGACCCCTTCCCCTAAATCAAACAGGACCTCCGTTTGCCAGTCTACCTGGGGCATCACCACTCATCCCACAGGGCCATAGACGGCCTTAGAGCACGGAGGTCAGTAACACATCACATACTCCATACGGGCTTTCTGCAGGGTCCTCCCACCCTCTTGGCTGAGAACCCCAACTGTGCAATCCTAGCCTGCCTGGTGCCTAAATCCCCCCTATCTCCCCGTGGTGGCGAGTGGGGTGTTATCTCGCATACCTCCAGGACTGGGAGACTCGCTCTTTTGGGCTGCAGAAAAGATCTTACAATTGACCCCAAAATCTGCCTCCATCAGCAGAGGTATCTTTGTTTTTTTCTATTTTATTTTTGATGCAAAACCGATTTATTTGTCCACACGCCCACGAAGGAGAGCAGTCTCTGTCAGACGGAGGAGATTAAGGTTCTGAAGAGGCTGGTTTGGGGACCTACAGCGATGGGAGGACTTGTTTTGCTGCCTTCGGGTGAGGGTCTGTTCACCTGCCACTTCAGCGGCTTTTAACGCGGTCTTCCTCCTCCGGCCTGCTCTCCAATCCCTTCTGATACGCACCTGGCATGCCAGACGGTTTGCACTCTTCCGTTTACCCAGCTCCTTCCCCATGTAGGTGAGAGATCAGAGTCATGTTGGCAGGAGCGCTGGTCTCCAGGTCCAGCAGGAGCTCGGGAACTTGTTCTCCAGAGCGGACTCCAGAGCTTCCCCCGTTTATCTACCTCAGGCCTCTCACTCACCGGAAGGCAGAGGCTACGCTCCCGGCCTCTTAGGAATCGCTTCCCATGTTCTCTCTTCACTTCAGCTTGGTTTTCAAAGAATGAGGCAAACGCAAGGTTCTCCTGGGTCTTCCAGGCAATAACAGGCCATTTATACCAATAAAAGGGTAATATGCTAATTAGACCGGACATCTTCCGGACGACCATCCAGAAGTCCTTCTGGAAAAAGCCACGGTGGTGGGGCTGAGGCAGAGGTGGTTATGGGATGATCAGGCTGGCAGGGGGGAGTCGTTAGGGGGATCAGGCCAGCAGGAAGAACAGAGGAGAGCAGTTAGGGTGATCAGGCAAGCAGGCAAGTGAGCGGTTAGGAGCCAGTGGTCCCGGATTGTGAGTGGGATGTTCAATGGGACCCGGACTGGAGAGGGTTCAGGCCGGGCTGAGGGACCTGGCCCCACCCCCAACCCTCTCGTACACATAAGCATCACTGAGGGGCAGCTCATCAGATGCCACAGGATTAATACCCTGTTTCCCCGAAAATAAGACAGTGTCTTATATTAATTTTTGCTCCCAAAGATGCACTAGGTCTTATTTTCAGGGGATGTCTTATTTTTCCATGAAGAAGAATACAGTACACATTTATTGTTAAATGAAAATAAAGGAAATTTATTACCTGTATACGGTACGGTAGTACGGTAGTTGTCAACACAAACTAGACAAACTGAATCCTACAGTATCAAGAACTGTGAATCCTACAGTATCAGGAATTTACTCATTTATTCAATGACAATCATGTCATCATCTTCTGGAACATCATCATAACAATCCAATTCCTGAATTTCCTGGTGAATTTCTTGTGACTCCATTTCTTTCAGAATCAGTGGACCAAATCTCTCATGTTTAGCCTGGGGGGGGGGCTTATTTTCGGGGGGATGCCTTATATTTCACTCAGAAGGAAACCTATAAGTAGGTCTTATTTTCGGAGGATGTCTTATTTTCGGGGAAACACGGGGGTAGCAACCCTGCAATCTTCAGAGAGGGTGCTGGGCTGCCATCTCTGCTTCAAAGAAAACCAGGCATAAGCAGGGCGTGGCAGAGGGATCTTCTAAGATATAAATCCCAGCTTGCTCCCCTCACCCCCAGTCTCCTCAGCCTGGAAAGACCCGGTGAGGTCTGGTCTCTGCACACTTCTCCCGCTCAGTCCTCCCGTCCCAGTCAACGTCGCCTGCCTGTTTCCTCCTCAACCTTTGCACAAGCTGTTCTCTCTCTACTCCGAAGGCCCTTCTCCCCATCTCCCTCCCTCCCTTCCTTCCTTTTTTATTTATTTATTTTTTTTCCTTCCCCTTGCCTGCCTCTTTGATACATTTAGGTGTCAGCCCTTCTAGGAAGGCTTCCCCCACCCCTGGGGGAGGGAAGGAACCACTCGGTCCCTCCCCCATCCATTGTATCTCCCCTCACTGGCCTTGCAAAGGAGAATTGCCACTCGCCTGCTGCCCACCTCCAAATCGGTGGCTGCCTGCAGGGAAATTTTATTCTCCCCAGAACTGCCCCCCCCCAGGCTCTCCCTGGGGGCTTCATTAGTTTAAAGCCGTCTCCTCTGATCTGCTCACCCCGGGCCACCTCCCACCAAGCACCCGGAGCCCCTCGTGCAGAGTGACCAAGAGCCATTGGATGAATGGGAAGGCGCAGCGTTTTCATTTCGGCTGCGTCTGCAGACTAAGTGTTCTCGTGTCGTCACAATGAAGGGCACATTCGGATGTGACTGCTCCTGGGGTTCCCGCCTCCCTCCTCCTGTCTCCCCTCCGCGTTGGCCTTCTCGCCCTCGGTTTCCTTCCTCACCGGTCTGCTCAGAAACTCGTTTTTTTCGTCCTTCCTGCCTCTTGCTCTTTCTCTTCACGTCCGTCTGTCCTTTTCCTGAGTCGCTGCCTCTCTTTCCAGGAGCTCCAGTTCCTTGATTTTTCTGTCTTTCTCCGCCTCTTTCTGTCTCCCCTGGTCTGCCCCTCCTTTTCTTTCTGTCTCACTCTGTCTTTGCCCGTCTTCAGAGTCCTTCTCTCTCCTTTGTCTCTGTCCGGCTCACGTTTTAAAGTGCACGGGTCTTACGTGTGCGGCCTGAGAATCACCACGTTGGTATAGACCCGCGTAGCCACCGCCTGATCAAGACAGAACGTTCTCGTCCTCAGCGCTCCCGCTGCTGTGCCCCCTCCTGGTCAGGCCTCCTCAAGGGTACCGGTGTTGTTTTCTTAAAACTTTCTATTTTTATTCATTTCAGAGAGAGAGGGAGAGGGGGAGAGAGATAGAAACAGCGACGATGAGAGAGAATCAGTGATCAGCTGCCTCTTGCATGCCCCACACTGGGGCTCGAACCTGCAACCCGAGCACGTGCCCTGACCAGGAATTGAACCTTGACCTCCTGATTCATAGGTCAATGCTCAGCCACGGAGCCACACCAGCTGGGCTTTTTCTTATTTTCTTTTGCTTTTCCTACCCTGATCCCGGGACTGAGCACGCTTTATGTTTTCTGCCTTCCCTTCCAGTTCCCTTCCAGGGCAGGGCCAGGTGAGGGGCCATGTGCCTGGGATCCCGAGAAGCCTCCTGTGGGTGCAATGGTTTTTCCAAGAAGTTACGTCTGGCCCACTGAGGCCCCCAAGGGACTTACAGGCCAGGGCCTGGGAGACAGAGGTTCCTCTGTAGCCAGCGAGCCCCTTATCCTAACGCTCTTTAGATCCCAGTTCAAAAATCTGACATTATAGCTCACCAGGCTCTCAGGAAGCCAAAGGCCCTCCCCGGTCCTGGCCAGACCTACAGAGGAGCCTGTTAGCACGGGGGCCTGGAGGGACCAGGGGCCCTTCACTTCTCCTTCTCCGTGCGGACAGCAAAGCTGAGGCCCAGCGTGGGACCTACCCAAGGCCACAGAGTGAGTCTGGACCGGGTAGAGTTAGGACCCAGGTCTCCTGGGGACCAGGCCAGGTTGGTCTCTGTTCTTTCCCGAGCCTTCGTTCTCCCCATAAGTGACATGGGAGGCTGAGGGTTGAGTTAGGAGGCGCTGGTCTCTGGACTGTGAATGCTTTGGTCCCTGCCCCACTCAGGTGGGCAGTACCATGGAGAGCGGCAGGGGGTGGTGGGATGGGGAAGCTTTCTTCCTACCTGTCGCTCAAGGTCAAATGTGGGCCTCCCAGGAGAGAGAGCAGGTTACTGGTATGTATACACACACTATCTCCTGGGTGGGGTTGTGAACTTGTCAGCACTTCCCCTGGTGAAATGGGACACAGGAAGGACAGATAGGTTTGATAGAGGAAAGGATTGGGCTTCTGAAAGGAATCTGATCCTGACTCGTCCTGTCCGAATCCTAGATTCTCCCGGGCCTGTCCCACCCCCGTGCCTGCTCAGAGGTCCCTCCCTGGCACATTCAGCTTCAGTCCTCCACTTAGGCTAGTCCGCCCTGGGGCCATGCTTTCCCCTCCTGCCCGCCCTGCCAAAGCAGCCCAGGCTCTGAGCCCAGGGCTTTCCCAGCCTGTCACACTTTTCCTCTCCCGGACAGTGACCCAGCCCAGGGCTGTAATATTTATAATGACCTTCATCTTCCTCCTCTCCCTCCTCTCCCTCCTCCCCTTTACTGAGCCATCACTGTGCCAGGCATTGTGCAAAGGGCTTGACCCGAATCTCCTTGGATAATCCATTGTTCACCAGACTCTGGAGACAAGCACCACCATTGTCCCCATTTCACAGGTGTGCGCTTGAGACACAGAGAGGGTGCAATATTTTGGCTAAGGTCACGCAGCCAGCGAGTGGCAGAGCTGGGACTCGAACCCAGGTCTGGAGGACCCCCTGATGCCACCCCTCCTGGAAGCGAATGTCAGAACATAAGCTCGACGTCTCCTCTTCCCTCCGTGCGGCCGAAAGTGGGTTTACAGACACCAGAACGCCTGTTGTCAGCAGCTCCTCTGGCCTCTGATAAATCGAGGGAATTAAAATCCATTTAGAGGGAAATCTCTAAATAGGTCTGTGTTGTGTTTCGTGTGTGTTTTTTCCTGTCTTTCCCACCCCCTGCTGTCTCCGCCTGGGTAATGTATTCCAGGAGCAGAACTGAATCTGACTTAATTGAATTTAAAAGCAGGTATTACATCTGCACCTTGTAAGCGAAGGCAGACGGAGGAGTCACTGCGAGACAGAGCGTTTTCCCCCAGTGTCGCCGAGATCTTGGTGCCACGGAAGTGGCGTGGCGTGAATCTTTGGCCAGGGCTTCTTTCCGGGCTCTCCCCGGGCTGGGCCCTACAGGGTGGGGTTTGGAGGGGGAGAGGCCGAGGGGACGTGCAGGGAGGGGCTCCTGGGCTGCTGAGAATGGATGCAGCCAACGCTGCTGCCTGCAAAGGCCACCTTTGGAGGTGGGGCCAACAAAAAGCGGATGTGTCCCCTCATCCCGGCTTCCTGTTAGCCCCACCTCCAAACCGTGTCCCCAGTTGCCCCTCTCACCCTGTCCCCTGCCTCCAGCCTGACCCGAGCACCCCTCATCGCTTGCCTGGACTCACTGTTCCATCCTGAGTCATCCACAGCAGCCAAAATTACCACCCCCCTCTTTTTTTTTTTTCTTTTTAAATGGTAACTCTTTAAAAAAATAAATTTTTAAAATTGATTTCAGAGAGGAAGGGAAAGGGAGAGAGAGAGATAGAAACATCCATGATGAGAATCACTGATTGGCTGCCTCCCACACACCCCCTACTGGGGATGGAGCCTGCAACCTGGGCATGTGCCCTGATCTGGAATGGAACCGTGACCTCCTGGTTCATAGGTCAACGCTCAACCATGGAGCCATGCCAGCAGGCTTGGTTTGATATCTTAATTCCGCCTCAGCCTTCACCTCTCAGCTTGTCTGACCCCAGGAAGCTTTCCCTGGCCTCCAGGCTGGATCAGGCATCCCCCGAGCATCCCCCGCCATGGCCCTGACCACGGGCCAAGGCGACCTGTCTGTCTCCGACGCCAGTTAGTTGGAGCTGGGTCTGTCTTGGACACTGCTGTGTTTCCAGGACCCAGACAGGGACACTGCACACAGTAGGTGCTCCATAAATGCTCGCTGAACGCTGACATAATTCTCTTCCCCCGCAGCCCTTACGTCCTTGGGAAACAGGACACACCACTTTCAACTTCCTCTGTCTGATGGCGGATTCCTAACCGTATCTCGGGCTGTCGATTGGAAATAGATCCAGTCAATGCGTTTGTTTTTAGTTCCGCAGTACGTCTGCGATGGATGGGCGGGCGGTGGGAGTGCTGTTACGTGGGGGAGGATTTTCTATATGTTCCAGGTTCTGGAAAGACTTTCTTCAAAAAGCTATCTGGCCCGATCTCAAAATGAGAAAGTCATTAGGCACACACACTCACTCTCTCTTTCACACACACACATTGCAGGAGACCATCTCATTCCTGGAAGAAGGGGGGTGGGGGAAGCAATTAATACACAACTGCAAATGTCACAGTCTGTGCGTGGAGACAGCGAGGTCCACAGCTGACAGGGAGCAAGAGGCGGCGGTGTTTTTGTTTTTGTTTTTCCCCCCAGAGCATGTCAGAGTTCTCCCTGGAAGAGCTGACAACGGAGTTAGAGGTGAGAGGTGTTCCTGGTGCCGTGTCTCAGGCTGGGAAGCAGTCCCGGGGGAGGGGAGGCAGCCAGCGTCCAAGAGCAGGTGACTGCCAAGGGCACCGGGGACTCGGCCCCAGTGGGGGCTCCTGGGAGGTGGCGGAGGACATGCACTTGAGCTGTGCCTCCCGCGGTCCAGGCACCGGGGCATTTATGCTGCCTGTCATCATAAATGGCCGAGGGCTGCTTCCTGAAGCATCCAGTCCCTGGTGCTTCCCACCTGCCCCTCTCCCTGCTGAGAAGGCCTCAGCTTCCGAGAGGCGGGCGGCTGCAGAAGGGGGCTGGCGGCTGGCCTTGACGTGTGGGTGCCAAGGGCATGCAGGTGGGACAAGCACTGCATCTGCTGCTCACAGTGGCACTCACAACGAGACATCGCTCATCTAAAAAGATGAGTCACCTGGCTGGTGTGGCTCAGTGGCTGAGCGGTGGTGACCCATGAACCGGGAGGTCACAGTTCAATTCCTGGTCAGGGCACATGCCCAGGTTGCAGGCTCGATCCCCAGTAGGCATGCAGAAGGCAGTCGATCAGTGATTCTTTCTCATCCTTGCTGTTTCTATCTCTCTCTCTCTCTCTCTCTCCCTGCCTCTCTGAAATAAATAAATAATAATTAAAAAAAGATTTATCAATTCCCTACTGGGTGTCAGGTGCTATGTTGGTCAAGACAAACTCAGCCCCATCCTTCTGGAACTCAAGGGCACATAGCCAGGCAGGTAGTTTCGGGGGTGAGACCTGTGGTGGGAAAAGCTCGGGCGTCTGAGGCAGCTCAGAGTCTCCTCCCTCCGCACTGGGCAGGGCTCAGGGAAGCTTCCGGGTGGTGACATCTGAGGATGAGTAGGTGTTAGATGACTAAGGAGGAGCAGGGAAGAACAGAGTAGTGCATGGACTAGGAGAATTAAAAAAAAAACACAAAAAACGTTGAGACTTTTTCTTGAGGGCACTGGGGAGCCATGGAGAGCTACGGAGGAGAGAGGAAGGGTCAGGTTTATGCTTACGGTCGATCGCTCTGCTGTGTGGATGCTAAGAGGCTGTCAAGGAGGCTGTTGCAGGAACTAGTGTTTGTCTGAACAAGGTAGGAAGGAGTAGGGAGAGGAGGTGGTTTGGAGACAATAATGATGAAATCAATAAGACTTGGTGAGTGTGGAAATAGGGTAGGGATAAGGAAGGGAGATATTTTTAGAAACATTTTTTGATTGATTGATTGGTTGATTGATTGAGAAAGATGGATGTGAAAGCAGAACATTGATAGGCTGCTTCCTGCATGCCCCTACCAGGGATCGAGCCTGCAAACCAGGAATCAAACCGACAACCTTTTGGTGCATGGGACATCACCCAATCCACTGAGCCACATCAGCCAGGGCAAGAAAGGGAGATACTGAGTATTGTTTCCAGATTTCCAGAAAAACATTGGACCTCTGTTGAGATGGGACAAGTAGGGTAAAGGGATGCACTGGGGGTGGGGGGCGTTGTAGCAGGACATCCAAGGGGAGGTGACTGGGAGGAACTGGCTAGAGCTCTGGATCCACATCTGTTTGGAGATGGAGTTCAGGGCATCATCAGGAGGTTAAAGCTGTTGACACAAGTGTCTGAATTTGGACCTCCCAGAAAAAAGGTCAGAGCATTAACACATAATAATAAGTGAAGTTCAGCTTTCCTTCCCCACAGCAAATGGTAGAAGCCCAGTTCTCTGGCTTGGTGCACTAGCCTCAGTTCCCCCCAAGGTGGAGGTCCCTGAAAACCCATCAAATCTCTCAGTCTGCATCCTTTGGCCTCGGGCCCATGGCTGATCCAGTCGGGAGGCCAGTAGGAACAGGACTCAGTGATTGGCTGAATGCACCTAACCCTAACCCGTCCAGAGCTATTGGGTAGCAATCAAACCATAGGATTGGAAGGAGGAAAGGCATAGATTGGTCAAGATAACACGACTCACTGTTCCGTGAGTTTAGACTCACGGAACTCCATGACGTGACAGTTTGTTTCCATTCAAAGTGGAACCAGGGGTTTCTGATTAGCAGGCATCTCTTCTCCACCCAGTGACTCAGGGACTAGCCTTTCCCGTCTTGTGGCTCCTCCACCATCTCTGTGAAGAACAGGGCAGCGAGGACTGAAAGTGATGGGCACTTCACTCCCACCCACATCCCATTGGCTAAATTCAGTCACATGTCTACCTCAAACACAAGGGGTTCTGGGAAATGTAGACTTGCTGTGTGCCTGGAAGAAAGAGGGTGGGACAGAGCCCCCAGACAGCAGCAAAGTCAGGGCAATGCTGCCTCCTGGCGGTGGGGAGCAGAATGCAGGTGGGGAAAGGACACAAATGCCCAACAGGATGGCCCCAGCCACTGAAATCATGGAGAGAAATTCTCTAATTCAACTCCTAATGTTGATTAAAGGGAGGGAAAATGTCCTCTTTAGTTGAGAAGCGCCTTTTGGGTAGTAACCTGATGTGTCTTGGTCAAGACTTTGTCACTATATCCTAGAAAGATGCCTGGCACACAGTAGGTGCTGGATATATGTTTACTGACTGGGTGAATGAATGGCGAGGTTGGAGGATGAAAGATAGGATGAACGGATGGGGAGGCGGTGAATGGGTGGTGGGTGGAGGATGGATGAATGGATAGACAGTGGAAGGTTGGTTGGATGGAGGAATGGATGGATGGGTGAAACCATCCATTTATGAATGAAACCAACCCTTCTCCATCTCTGGGCTGCACTGAGATGGCTATGGAACCCGACAGTGTGACTCCCCCATAGTTGTAGAGTTATGGGGTGCTGGGACAGTCTTCTGCTTTTCAGGTAGATGGACACCCACCTGATGGCCGAGAGATGGTTTGAGGTGCTACCCAACCCCCCTTTAAATACCCCCAAGTCTCCCAGGCAGAGAGCTCTTCCTTCCCCTTCTTTTTAAAGAAGAAAGTCTTATTTAGGTGCTAATTAGTCTTTAACGTGCCCATAATGCGTGGGGATCTCCCCTCTGGACAAAGAAAGAGAGCAGGCCCCAGCTCAGAGCCTCAGAGACAACTGTCTCTTGTCAGAAATTAATAACATGATTTTGTTTATATTGAGTTAGGTTCTGCTTAAGGTCAGGGATGCTGGCTTTTCATTTATGGTCATGATAAACAATTCCCTTGTAAGAAGGTATAAGACTTTAAGAGTGGGCCAGTTTCGCCTGGCCAGTATGGCTCCGTGGTAGAGCTTTGGCCAGCACTGAAGGGTCTCCCATTCCATTCCCGGTCAAAAGCATGTACCTGGGTTGCAGGTTTGATCTGCAGCCCACTCGGGCCCATTTGGGGCACATGCTGGAAGCAACCAGTCGATGTGTCCTCTCTCTCACATCAATGTTTCTCTCTGTCTCTTTCCCTCTCCCTCCCTCCCTCCTTTCCTCCCTTCCGCTCTAAAAGTCAATGGGGAAAAAAATATCCTCCAGTGAGGATGAGTAACAGTGATGAAAAGGAGCAGGCCAGTTTGGAAAGTCAGGAAATGGCAGTAGAGGTGACTGGAAGGGGGTGTGAGGTGGACTGCGGTTTGGGAACTGAGGCTTGGGCGTTGCCGTGTGACCTGGAGCCAGTGGCCTCACCTCTCCGATGGTCGGTTTCCTCGTCGGAAAATGCTCAGTAATTCCCCTGCCACGGGGTGATGGGGTGAGTAGGGAGTTCGCTCCGCTGTGTGACCCTGGGACCGCTCGGGGGTCTTCTGTCTGCCTGCCTCAGAAAACCAGTGGGGGATCAGGAGGGAAGCTCTCTCCTCAGGCGAGAGAGGAGAGAGGCTAGGGATTGCTTCCCTATGGACAGCGGGAACCTCTTACCCGCCCAGGCCCTTGGGAGATTTTATTGTCGGGAAGACTTTTTTGTTGTTGTTGTTGTTGTTTTATTTTCCAAATAAATTTTTTATTACTAGAAATATTCAAAAGAAGCTGAGTAAAAGTTAGGGCAGATTAGGTAGGGATTTCTCTGGATGGAAGTTTGTACTGGATGACCTCTAAGATCTTTTCCAATGCTTACATCTTATCATTCATTTATACTGCATGGGGAAGACTGTTTTTAACCTATTCTCAGGAAAGAGGCTGGGGTTCTTCCCCTCTGGAATAATCAACCTGTGCACTGCCCAGCCAGTGTGGCTCAGTGGTTGAGCATCAATCTAAGAACCAGGAGGTCACGGTTCGATTCCCGGCCAGGGCACATGCCCCAGGTTGCAGGCTCTGTCCCCAGTGTGGGTTGTGCAGGCAGCAGCCGGTCAATGAGTCTCTCTCACCATTGATGTTTCTATCTCTTTCTCCCTCTCCCTTCCTCTCTGAAATCATTAAAAATATATTTTTAAAATAGAATAAAATAAATAATCCTGTGCACTGATTGCTGGACAGAGAGGCATTGTCACTGGGGCAAAGTTTTCAAGCACCTGGCACAGTGTATCAGGGAGAGACTTCTGAGAGGATTTAGAGAGAGCTGGAGAGAGTCTAGTCTGCCCAGGACAGGGCCTGGGTCCCCCCTGGAATAACCTGTGTGTGTCCTGGAGCCTGGTGACCCCAGGGATGAGCACCCCGACCTTTCTTGATAGTCTGGCTACATCCTCTCCTCCCATCCCCCACCCTCCTAGCCCAGACTGGTGTGTTTTCCCTAGATGACATTTGGAATCTTTTAATAGTTGTCACATTAGCATACATTTGCATACTTTATGCTAATAGGGGTATTTATTTTTGAAAAAGCACTTTGACTTGTGGGGCCCTGTCTCGCTGGGGACCTCACACCAAGTTTTACCTGGAGACTGTCTCCTTCCCTGGAAGGCAGGCGGGTGCTGCATTCTGCCAAAACCCGGGGTGCGGGGCCACCACCTCCCAGATACACCCCAGGGGAGAGGGAGAGTCACCAGCTTAGCCTTTGCTGGATGCCTGGACTGCGCTGGCACCAGCAGCTCAGAGGTAGACCTTTTTCTTGTGCCCATTTTGCAGATGAGACAGCAGAGGCAGAATGAACACAATGTTGGTCAAGCACCAGATCCCCACCCAAGGACATGGCTTCTCCTCTGACGTCTGGCTCTGCAGTGCCTTTCTGATCTTCCAGAGGAAAACTGAGCTCCACCCCACCCCCCAGGCACCCACCATGGCTTTGCTCCTCTCGTGGCAAACCTTGAGGGAGTGGTCTACAGCACCCTCCGGCTCTGCGCTAGCTGCTGAAGCCTTCCTGGCCCTCCATCCCTGAAACTGCTCTCTTCAATGTCAGAGAGGGCCTTTTTGACACCCCCCCCCCACCCGAGTTTGACCCTGCTGAACCCCCTTCTCCTGAGAACTCTTCAGGGACACCCCCCTTCCACTCCCGGTACTCACTGGCTTCCCTCTATCTTTCCTGGCCCGTCCTCCATCTCCCCCTCACCCACACCTCCTCCCTCCCCCACCCCTCCCCTTCCAGGCCTGTTGGGTCTCTATTGCCCCTGCTGACCATGCCACCCCGAGATTGGTCTTCAGCCTGGGCTCCCCTGAGTGCCGGAGTCGGGTCCAGCTACATCCCGCCACATCTCCACAGGGGGCTCATGGAGGCCTCCTACTGAACACAGCCACCTATGCCAAACCTTCCCCCACACCTGCTTCCCCCCCCCCCCCCCCCCCCCGTCTTGGCTAAGGGCAGCCCCACCCTTGTGGCTGCTCAGCTAGGATCTCAGAACCACCATTGCTCCACATCCTCAGAAAACCTTGGCCTCCCACTTTTAAGAATCACATTAAGGTCTCACCCAACTGAGCGGCTCATTGGCTACGCTTCGTCCTGTGCACTGGAAGGTTGCCAGCTCAATTCCTGGTCAGGACACATACCTGGGTTGCGGGTTTGATCCCCAGTTGGCGCATATCCTGAAGGCAACTGTGAGAGCTTCTCTCTCATATCTGTGTTTCTCTCTCTCTCTCTTCCTCTCTCTAAGCATGTCCTCAGGTGAGGATAAAAAGAATAATTACATTACATTTTCTCCTTTCCCCCTGACTCCACCCTGTCAGCTCCCTGCTGACCTTCTCTCACCCCTACTTCTCCCCGTGCTCACTCGGCTCCAGCCTCCCTGCTCCTCCAACACGCCAGCACAGTCCAGCCCCAGGGCCTTTGCACGGGCTGTTCCCTCTGCCTGGACTGATCTCTATATAAGCTGTTTTTGTTTCTTATCTCCCCAATATCTCAGCACAGAAAACAATACTCAGCACTCAGTAGACACTCACTCAAACATTTAGCATAGAAAGTACTTCTGGAACAAGCTTCCCCTACACACACACACACACACACACACACACAATTTGTGGTTGTTCTATACCTGGGATAACAGGCAACTTCATCGTTTTTGTAGACCTGTTTTCTAATGTTTACCCCAAAGAATGAAACTCCCTTGGGGCCTGATACAAAAAGAAATGTCAGTGCCGTTTTGGGGCAGCGCCCCACCAGCCCTGGGGCTTTTCCCCTGAACCTCCACTTTCTGATCCAGAAAACGAGGATGATTCTAGCTCCACCCCCACAGAAATCCCCTGAGGGCCAACTTTCCGAGTCTCACAGAGTTAAATCCAGTCCGGGGCAGTGACATTTGCAATGCATGAAGTTTAAACATTTTCAATAAAGGAAAACAAACCCGCCGCCTGCTCTCTGATTTATAGTAATCGCACGCCAGCGGCGGTGGATGTAATTGTCCGGCCGAGGGGGCGGCAGGCCGTGCACACGGGCCCATCGGGGATGCGGCCCCGGTCAGGTTAAGCAAATGCATTACTGTAATAACTTGGGAGGCGGCTGAAGCCATTAGCAAGAAGGGAGAATAAATATTATCCCAAGAAGCTCCAGAACCGGCGGTTTTATCACTGAGAATTGTCCCTGTGCTATTTACTTTCAATTTAAATTTTCGGGAAAGTGGCTCTTGGCACATTTTATGTATGAGGGAGAATGACTGGAATTGAAAAATGACCTGATTTCGCCATGCAGGAGGAAAAGAGCCACGGTGTTTCAGAGCCCTGCTCTGTCCCGCTGACTCGCTCTTCCGCGGGCCGCTGGGAAAGTCTGAGCACCAGGACCCACCTCAGGCACCTTCTGGAGGCGGTAGGGTTTGACTTGAGCCTGTTCCAGCGATCACGGAGTGAAATATCGAAGGACGGGGCTTCATTTCATTACAGCCGACCTTACAGAGCCTCTGGTCTGCTCTACTTGTTGCCTGACGGGGTCACTGAGGCCCAGAGTGAGGTTGCCATGAGCTACCTGCCTCTGCTTGCTTCAGGCCTCCTTCCAGCTCTGCCTCCTCTCATTCAACAGCCTTCTTTGGCTCCCTGGGGTCCCTGGGGTAAAACCAGGCTACACACCACACTCAGAATGGGATTCAACATGGGTTGTAGATCTACATGGAAAATGGAAAATCTTAAGACATCTTGATGAAAACGTAGGAGCAAATCTTCAAGCCCCAGAATGAGGGAAAGAGTTTGTAAGCCTGGCCCCAGAGGGTGAGCCAGGACCAAAAACAAGGATAAATTGGGCCGGGCTCAGTTAGTTGGAGTGTCATCCCGTACACCGAAGGGCTGTGGATTTGATGCCTGGTCAGGGCACATAGCTAGGTTGTGGGTTTGATCCCTGGTCCAGGCACAAATGGTAGGCAGCTGAATGGTGTATCCCTCTCACATAGATGTTTCTTTCTCTCTCTCAAATCAATAAAAACATCCTTTCGGGTGAGGATTATTAAAAAATGGACAAATTGGATTTCGTCAAAACTTAAACTTTTGCTCTGTGGAAGATACTGTTTAAAAGGACAAAATGGCAAGCCACAGATTGGGAAAAATACTTGCACGTATCCGGCAAAGGATGTGCATCTGAAATATACAAAGGCCTCTCAAAACTCAACAGCGAGAAAAACAACCCGGTTCAAAAATGGACAGAGACAAACAGACATTTCACCAACGAGGACACACAGATGGCATATAAGCACGTGAAAACTTGTTCACCATCATTAGCCATTAAGCGGATGCAAATCTAAGCACTGTTAGCATTTCCCTGCATACCTGTCCAAATAAAAAATAGTGATAATGCTCAACGCTGGTGAAGATGCAGAGAAACAGAATCACCTATATATTGCCGGAAGTGTCTGGCAGAGTCTTATTTATTTATTTATTTATTTACAGAATTAAACATGTGTGCATGTGTGTGTGGTGGTGGTGGGGGGAACCTAAACATATCTTGCCATATGACCCAACAATTGCACGCTTGGGGAGTTATCTCAGAGTAATGAAACATTTATGTTCATACGAAGACACGTATGTGAATATTTAGAGCAGCTTCCTTTGAAACCTGGAAAAAAACTTCAATAGGTGAATGGTTCAGCCAACTTCAGTCCATCCATGCCATGGACGACTACCCAGTAATAAAAAGCAATGAACTAGTGATAAATGCAACAGCTTGGATGGATGTCCAGGGAACCATGAGGAATGAAGAAGGCCAGTTCCACTCACATAGCATGCTTGGCATGACACAATTATAAGACGGAGAACAGACAAGTGGTCTTCAGGGAGGTGAGAGGGAGGTGGCTATAAAGGATAAGCGTGAAAGATCCTTGTAATGGAATCTTCTGTGGTGGTCACATGAAATACACACACACACAGGAGTGCATGTAAGACTGTTGAAGTATGAGAAAAGTTGAAGGATTTTATTAATGTTAGTTTCCTGCTCAGGAAACTGAGGGAAAGGTGCATGAGATCTTTCTGTATTCATTTTTCTTTTTATAGCAGCCTTACTGAGATAACTCATGCGCATACAACTTATCCCTTTAAAGTATGCAAGTCAATAATTTTTAGCATGTTCACAGAATGCTGCCATTATCATAATACAATTTTAGATACTATTATGATAATTTATTTAGATAATAGAATGGTAAAAATTTGATTAAATCAATCAAATTATATGATATTTAGAGACCCGAAGCGCGAAGATTCGTGCAAGAATGGGCCTTCCTTCCCCTGGCTGCTGGCACCACCTTCGTTCTGGCCAGAGCTGCCTTTCGGCCTTCCCACACTGCCCCAGGCCCCGACCCGGCCGCTCAGAGCCAGTATATGCAAATTAACCTGCCATCTTTATTGGGTTAATTTGCATACTCACTCCTGTTCGGCTGGTGGGCGTTGCAAAGGTATGGTCAATTTGCATCTTACTCTTTTATTAGTGTAGATGTTTAGATAATATAATTTTAGAACATTTTTATTACCCCCAAAATAAATTTATTTACATCCCAGCCAGTGTGGCTCAGTTGGTTGGGTGTTGTCCTGTGCATGGAAAGGTTGCTGGTTGGGTTCCTGGTCCGGGCACAGGCCCCGGTTCCAATTTTGATCCCCTATAGGGGGCATGTAGGAGGCAGCTGATCAATGTTCTCTTCATTGATGTCTCTCTCTCTCTCTCTCTCTCTCTCTCTCTCTCTCTCTGCCCCTGCTCCTTCCTCTCTATTTAAAATCAATTCTAGCCCTACCAGTGTGCCTCAGTGGTTGAGAGTTGACCTATGAACCAGGAGGTCATAGTTCGATTCTTGGTCAAGGCACAAGTCTGGTTTGTAGGCTTGATCCCCAGTGGTGGGGTTGGGGGGTGGAGGGTGCAGGAAGCAGCTGACCAATGGTTCTCTCTCATCATTGATGTTTCTATCTCTCTCTCCCTTTCCCTTCCTCTCTGAAATCAATAAAAATACATATTAAAAAAATGAATCTCATTAGCAGTCAGTTCCCATTCTCCCCTTGCCCCAGGCACTGGCAACCACAGACCTAATTTCTGCCTCTATGGTTTTGCATGCTCTGGACATTCATAGGATACGACCTTTTGTGTCTGGCTTTTCTCACTGAGCATCATGTTTTTAAGGTTCATCCATGTTGTAGTGGGTGTCAGCATGTCACTCCTTTTCATGGTCACATAACATTTCGTTGTATGACTTGTGAAAGCAAATACTGCTACTGCTTCAGCCTACCTCATTTCTGAGTTGTTGATTCTCATTTTGTATGGGAAAGTGATTGGTGACAAATATTTTATAATCACCATTGTACAGGCTCTGGGACGTGCATGCAGGGTTTACAACAGCCTGAGGAGCTGACAATATCGGGAGTGATGACTGAAAAGTGCACATAAATCTAAACTTAAGTTATAAAGACCAACTCCAAATGTATTCAGGATCACTCTTGCCGTATATTATCTTGTTTATTAACTGAAAAACCTTCTCTTGTGCATCTTTATGAGTGTGTCTACTTAAATTCATAAACTTTAAAAAAGGTGGATGACTCCAATTTTTTGAATTTTCACTTAAAACCTTTAGTATCCTGTAACTTGTGGTACTTGTCTGTCTTTCTAGATGCATTTATGATGTATAACCAGGGCGAGGTATAGATTCTTGTATTCTGCTAAAACATTTCTTTTTTGTTTGAGTCCATGTACATGGATAATTCCTTTCAGGAGGCGGGGGCAGTGGGGAATCTGGCTGAGATTGCACCACAATTCCATGACTGAGCTGAAAAAGACGGTCACAGTCAATCTCAGGTACTAAAGCACATTACATTTTATGTCAAAGTTATCTTCTACATCATAGATTTGTAGATTAGCAATTTTTTCTCCATCTTTTTAAAAAAAAGAATAATTCTTTATTGTTGAAAGTATTATATATGTCCCCTCCCCCCCCCACCCAACCCCCACATTAACCCTCACCAGCCCACCCCCACCCCTGCCCCAGCCCCTCACAGCCCCATTGTCTGGGCCATGGGCCATGCATATATGCTTACAAGGTTCTTGCTTGATTATTTCCCACCCCCCTACCCCACTCCCCATCCCCACCTCCCACCCCCGCCTTCCCTCCGAGATTCTACACTCTCTTCCATTAGATTAGCGGTTTTTTATTCCCATTTGCTTGGTAGGTTTCTCCACAATTATTTTTCAACCTAGATATAGTAACCAAGTGCTAGGTAGATGTTTGGAAATAATAGACACATATAAACTAGAATTGTCTGATTTTTATATAATAGTTATATGGTATACCATTCTGTTTTCTCCGTTTTAACTTTTTTATTTGAGAGAGAGAGAGAGAGAGAGAGAGAGAGAGAGAGATTTGTTGTTCCACTTACTTATGCATTCATTGGTTGATTCTTCTCTGTGCCCTGACCAGAAATCGAACCGACAACCTTGGCATATCAGGACAGCTTTCTGGCCAACTGAGCCACCGGCCAGGGTTATTGTCTCTGTTTTAAAACTTAAGTGTAACCACATGCTTCTCCCTCCCCTATTTGTTACTGCTAAATCCTATACTCCTGGACATTCGTGACTACTTGGAGGTTGGTTTTTGTTGTTGTTGTTTGTTTGGTTTTTTTTGTTGTTGTTGTTTTAAATATATTTTATTGATTTTGTACAGAGAGGAAGGGAGAGAGATAGAGAGTTAGAAACATCGATGAGAGATAGACATCGATCAGCTGCCTCTTGCACACCCCCTACTGGGGATATGCCCACAACCAAGGTACATGCCCTTGACCGGAATCGAACCCGGGACCTTTCAGTCCCCAAGCCGATGCTCTATCCATTGAGCCAAACCGGTCTTGGCGGTTGGTTTGTTTGTTTTTTAATTTCATACAAATGCATATTTGTTATATTTTATTTTTCTTTATATTGACCAACACAAAGAAAGCTAGAGAAAAAGAAGTCAAATTTGGCACAACTTCTGCAAGAATCAGATACATCAAAGCACCTCCCTATAGCACCCATTTGAAGTTATAAAGGAGTTATTTACAGAGGTGCAGTCAGGGTAATGGGGACCCTTGGGGCATAGTGCATACATGGGGTAGCTGTTACCATGTCTAGGGCTGAGTGGGCAAAGGGAGAATGTGTTTGCTGAAAGCCAGTGGAAGCTGAGACTTGGAAGGGCTCAGCAGCTCAGTAGCAGTGCAGCACAACAGAAGGTGGGAGAATAAATACCCCCACCTCTCCCTCTCCCCCCCCCCTCTCTCTCTCTCTCTTTCTCTCTCTCACACACACACACCTCTCTCTCTCTCTCTCTCTCTCTCTCTCACACACACACACACACACAAACACACACACACACACACACACACACACACACACACACCACCACTGTCTCCCATTGGTTGAACAGAACATGGTTTGGCCAATAGGAGACTGAGAATTTTGCCTATGCAGATGAGCCTCTCCCAGGACCTGAGCCTACATGAGAAACCATTAAGAGTGGATCTGGGAGGAGGATGGGCAAATGGAAAATTTCTAGCACAAACCCAGGCCTCCAGTTTACCTGGGGCCTGTCCTCTGGGTTCCCCATGGAGCCTGGCCAGCTCCCTGGTGCTGCTAACTGTGGCCTCCTGTGTCTCTTGCTTTGGGGTGGACTGGGGCTCGCTGTGAGATGCTGCTATGTGGGCTGAGCCAACTCAGAGTGGATCATAGAGAGGTCCTCTGGCTGGAGGACATGGCTAGGATTGGGCTGAAACGTTTTCTTCCAGGTTGGAGCCTAAATTATTCATCCTGATCTTCAAGACCCTCTGCACTCCAGCCCAGCTTAGCCTTTCTTCTCCAACCTGGTCCTCCTGGCCCCGCCCACTTCTCCACCTGCACATCCTTACATTCAGCTGATTCAGTCTCAACACTCTTGGCACCACGTCTTTGCCTACACAGAGCTCCCTGCCAAGCACACCCTCCCACTGCACACCCCCTCTCCAAATCCTACCCCTGTGAGACCTGGGAGGAAACATGTGATCTGGAGCTCAAAGACAAGGAGGAGCTCACCACAGGAAGAGCCCTGGGCGGAGCGTGGGGAAGAGGGCGAGGCAAGGGCAAAAGCACCGAGATGGGCTGGAGGAAGAGCAGGGAGGTCTGCTGGAGCAGAGTGGGGGGCAGGGAGGAGGTGAGGGCAGGAAGGTCAGTGAGAAGCTGGATTTTAGGGGTTCTCTTAGACCAGGGTGGGCAGTTTGCGTTTGACTTGAGTGCAATGGAGCACCCTTAGACAGTGTCATAGTCTTCTCAGGGTGCTTAACAAGATACCGTAGATTGAGTGACTTAAACAGCAGACATTGATTTCTCACAGTTCAGGAGACTGGGAAGTCTAAGATCAAGGTCCTGCAGATGTGGTTCCTCATGAGAGCCTCCTGCTGGCTTTCGGATGGCTGCCTGCTCCCTGTCCTCACAGGGAGGAGTGGGGAGCTCTCGTCTGTCCCTCTTCTTGTAAGGACACCAATTCCATCATGGAGGCCCCACCCTCAGGGCCTCACCTAAACCTAATTACCTCCCAAAGGCCTGACCTCCAGATATCCCATTGAGGGTTTGGGCCTCAGCACAGGGGTTTGGTAGGGGAGGACATCAGCATTCAGATCATAACAGAGTTTTAGTGAATGAGTGAGCAAATGTTTGGATGGATGAATAAGAGCATTTGCGGCTGATCCATAGCGACAGCCTCAGTCCACTCAGAGCCCACACCCACTTGGTCCTTCTCAATGTCCCTCGAGGCTGCCTCCTCTGCTAGCCTGGCCCCCATCCTGTGCCCCACGGGGACAGGTTGTTCCAGCTGCAGTACGAAGGCCCATCCTGGCTTTGTCTTAATGACTCCCAAGCAGCTCCACAAAAACAAATGGTTCATCACAATTATTATAAAATATTAAAATGACTCACAAAATAAATTATTCACACACCTCATGTTCTACTTCCATGTGTTTGGGGACACATGAGATTTTTGTAGTCAGGGAGTACGGAGTGGCCTCTGGGAATCGAGGAGGTGCTGAGGCAGTGTCTGCCTATCAGGTGTGTGTAGATGGAGACAGTGAGTCAGGGGGTAGCGGAAGCAGAGGAGGGAAGGGGGCAGGACACAATGCCCACTTATGCGCCAATGCAATGTAGCCTGACAGGCAGGCGGGGACGAGGTGGGGGAAGGTGAGGGCCTTCTCTCCCCTGCTACCAGGTGTCTTGAAAAAGTTGAGTCTGTTGCAAATGGTGAGAAGGACTCAGAGTTTTCAGAATGGTGGGGATGGGGTGGAGAGAGAGACAGAGACATGTAGAGATAGGCAAAGATGGAGAGACCCTGAGAACCACTGAGAGACAGGAAAAGAATCAGAAAGAGGCAACAGAGACCAAGAGAGACATAGGGAGAGATGCAGAGACAGAGACAGAGACGCACAGAGATAGAGACAGAGAGATATGGAGAGACAGAGATAGATACAGAGATAGAGACAGAGAAACTGGAGACTAGATTAGATGTTACTACTATCAGCTCATGCTCCCCTGAATTCTCACTTGAGTAGATCTAACCAAGGCCGGGGCCAGGTGGGGCTTAGGAAGTGAGGTGCCCGGGGTGGGGGGTGGAGGGTGGGAGCAAACTCCTCCTAACAGAGGCCACCGAGATATGAGGGGGTGGGAGTTCTTTGGAGGAACTACGTGGTTTCCCTGCCCTTCTGCGGTGCAAACTTTTTTTCTAGAAGCAAGACACCGCAGCGCGCCGTTCAGCACCACGGACAGCGACACGCCACTGGGGCTGAGAGAGGACACCCCTGGGGGTCAGCGGCCCCATCAGTGGGCTTTCTCCCTGCCCCTTGGTGTGTCTCCCCCGCCACATGGGTTATATCCAGCTGCTGTAACTGATTCTTGTCCATCTCCACCCCAGACTGTCAGCCCCTCAAGGGCAGGATTGTTCGTTTTGGTTCCTGCTGCGTCCCCTCTTAGACCAGGGCCTGGCTCACAGCACATGGCCAACAAATGTGTGTGGAATTCACGAATCAGGAGATCTCAGAATGACTGCCCTGACCTCTAGCCTTGTGGAAACTTGGGGTTCGCTGCTGACTCCCAGGCACAGAATCTTAGAACCAACAGTAAATCTTAGAACCAGGAAGGAAGGAGTCATGGAATCCTGCCACACAGCTCCCTCCACAGGCTCTGGGGAAGGCTCTGGCTGGCCTCGGTTACCTCCCGTGACGGGGACCTTATTACCCCCCAAGGCAGCTCATTCAGGTTCCGGATGGTTCCTCGGGAATGAAAATCCTTCCTTAAGAATGAAGCCCGCATTTTTCATCTTCCATACCTGTTGGTCTCCGATCCCCCCTCCCCTGCTTCCTGCAAAACCAGTCCACCCCTCTGCCGGGGGAGTCTGCCGGGGAGGATGGGGTTTGAGGGCAGGAATCCTGCTTTCCGAGCGCTCTCCCCTTCTTCAGGCTTCTCTGAACATTTCTGACAAAGGATAGCTGAGGTGTCAGCTGATAACTGAGGTGTGAGTTGATAAGTAAAAGGTTAACTGATAAGGGAAGTGCTGGAAATACTGGAAGATAACTGTGTCAATGTTAGGTAAGGACTGAAGTGCTTTGGCCAACATTCTCTCCTTCCCTCCTTTCCTCTCTCCCTCCCACCTCTTTCCCCCCTCCCTCCCTCCCTCCCTCTTTTCTTTCTCAGGCATTTATTGACCACCTACTATATGCCAGGCCAAGTGCTGGGATGGGAGTTTTAATCAGATACAATCTCTCCCTCGGGACACCCCCTTCCAACACATCTGAGGTCTAGCTCTCTTGGAAACCCCCTAGCCAGCAAAGCCTTTTAAGACACCAAAGCGTGGAGCCACAATGGTGCCTGGCAGGCAGCGGGCGGACTTCCCCCTCCGGTTGCTGCCTGCTGGTAAAGTACACCCCGGAGTGTGTCCCCCGCTGCTGGCACTTCTGGGCCGGCTCCCTTCCCTCAGGGCGGGCGTGGGTGGCGAGTGACTTCATCTGGCCCCAGTGGCTGTCACTCAGCCCTAGTCAGACAGGAGACAACACGGTTGCCATGGAAACGAATGTGCTTCCCCCTGGGGGGGCCGGTGAGCCAAGGGAGCCAGAAACGGTTTATGGATGTGTGAACTGAGGCACAAAGTGACCCAGGCTGGGTGACTCAAGTGGTGGTGGGAGAGGGAGAGGTGGGGGGGGGGGGAAGGGGGTAACTCCTTCGCTGCCACTCTCCTCCCCTCTCCGCTCACGCTCCGGGTCCTGGAGGAACCGGGTTTCAGCGCCAGAACTGACATGCTAGTCATGGAGGGCCTCCTCCCGGCTCTCACTCCAGGCGACCCCCAACCCCTCCCCCAGCCAACCCCTCCACGCCTCAAAAAGTGGACACACATTTGTATTCAGGGAGTGAACACAGATGCCTGCCACATGCCTGGTGCTGTTCTGACTCCCCTGGTTGTCTAGACCGGTGGGGAAGGGCCAGACAACAAAGAAATAAGTGAATTAAAGAAAAGTGAAAAAGTGCCATGGGGGGGGGGTAAGAGAATGGGGAGGTATGACAGGGTGAGGAGGAAGAGGGGCAGGGACATTCAGCCGGGGGTCAGGAAGGAGCTCTGAAAGGAGGTGACGTTTACGCGGAGACTTCAAGGATGAGCTGTCTGGGAGAAGGGTGGCTCTGGTTGAGGGAGCAGCTCGTGCAGAGGTCCTGGGGCAGGGCCAGGCCTCATTCACCAGAGGAACAGCGAGGAGGCCTGTGTGCTGGAGCAGAGGGAATGGGAGGGAGAGAGGGAGGAGGTGAGGGCAGCGAGGGGATGGGGAAAGGTAATGCAGGGCATTGTGGACAATGGGAAGGATCCGAATGCTTACCCCACTGAGGTGGGAGCCCTGGAGGGCTGTGTGCAGGGGATTAAGATGTTCATAGGCAACCCTGTGGCTTTTGCGGGGAGGACAGGCTGTGGAGCACCAGAGGGGAGGAGGGAGAGATTGGCACAGTGACTCCGATCTGTCAGGTGGAGGCTGCCTTGGCCAGCCTCACTGTGTCCTCTATGATGGTTATGCTGGATCGTTTACATATTGAAAGACAGGGAATTTTGTTATAAAGGTTATTCTTTCTATTTCTCCCCTATATTATAAGTAGCAAGTTATGTTCTTTGAAAGTACATGTGTAGGTTGGTTATGTTGTCTATGAATGTTACTCCAGGGTGGGCTGAGACTCCCAGCGCGGGGGCGGCCCCTGGCGTGGATCCTGTGACGAGCCTGGCCCACAGCAAGTGCCTGGTCACAGGGTCACCGGGCAGAGGTGGGCGGGAGGCAGGGTTCTTTCCGGGCTCCTGGGATGTTCAGACACAATGACCCCCTGTCTCAAGGACCCAATCACAGCCCTCCCCACCCCCCACCCCCAGCTCTCTTTTTATGATGAAGAAACAGGAGAGCTAGCCATTTTCCCTAGATTACACAGCCTGTCATGGTGACCCTAAGATTTAAACCCTGGCTGGCTGGGCCTGCTCAGACGCTGTGGGGTGACAAATCTTTGCTCTGCTTTTGGGAGAACCCCAGTTCCCCACTCTCTGCCTAACCCCGCCCTTTAGCCACAGTGAGGGAGTAAGGGTGGCCACGTGACATGAGTTGAGATAGAATCAGCTGTGGACTTTGCAGGAAGCAATAGTCAGGAAGGTTTCCATTTCTATCTGAGTTGCTGACAACTGGGGAAAGACAAATAAGGCTGGATCTCGGGGTCTTTGGACTCCATGGGTGGGGGAGCCTGACTATGACCGAAGCGCACTCAGAGGAGAGCCAAGCTGAGACACGGAAAGAGATGGACTTCCAAAAGCATAATTTCAGCTCCTAGATCCCATAACATCTTCTCAGCTCCTGGATTCAGCTATGCCTGAAGCTGCACCCAGGACTTTACAGTTGCAAAACCTGTTTTTATGTGGGCTATTTTTCAGTCATTTCTTTTTGTTTTGTTTCTTCTCATCTGTGTATTGTTGCATTGCTCACAATCGGAGGCACCAGAATTCCTGCCCCCGAAGTCCGCGTTCCATCATGGCCCCAAGCTTTCTCTGTGCGCTGGGCAGGCACTATAAAGAGGCACCAGGATGATATATTCGTTTTCTTGATTGTGATGATGGTTTCATGGAACGAGATATGTACACCTACCAAAGTGTACACTTGTACAGTTTGTATGTCAGTTATGCCTCAATAAAGGCATATGTTAAAAAAAAAATAGCATCAAGCCCCAACCGGTTTGGCTCAGTGGATAGAACGTCGGCCTGTGGACTCAAAGGTTCCAGGTTCGATTCCGGTCAAGGGCATGTACCTTGACTGCAGGCACATCCCCAGTAGGGAGTGTGCGGGGGCAGCTGATAGATGTTTCTCTCTCATCCATGTTTCTAACTCTCTATCCCTCTCCCTTCCTCTCTGTAAAAAATATATTTTTTTTAAAAAAGCAAGGCACCATGTTTACAAAACAACAAGTCCTTGCCTTTAACAACAAACAAACAAACAAAATAAAAAGTAGCATCTTTTCAGCTCCTGGATCCAGCCATACCTGAAAGCAGGGACCTTTGGACTTTTCAGATACAGAAGCTGGTTGGTGTTCTTTGGGGGAAAGGATAATTTTTGCTTCCTTGTCAGTTTTGTTAACCCTTCTCCATCTCTTTCATGTCACCGTCTAGATACACGGAGGCCAGGAGAGGGCAGTGGTGTGATGCAGGGCCTCTGAGGGTGTGTCCAGGGCACTGCTGTGGACAAACATTTGTTTTTGAGCTCCTCTAGGAGCTTGTTGAACAGATGTCTCTTCTGCAGGACTTAGCAGGGCCTTTACTATACAAATGGGACAATCTGAGGCTTGCTGTACGCGTGTCCCAGAGATTGCAGCAGGTCTGAGCCCCAGATGGACACAAGGACCAATGGCCCCTGGGCCCCTCCCCTTGCCGGTCCGCTCCTCCCCTCCCTCCCTGCTGCTTCCCGGAATCACCTCTCAGGTAACACACGTTCCCTATGGAGCCGGAGCCCCAGCCCCCCTCCCACTGGGACCTCGTTGTTTGTTTTTTCCCTACCTCGATGGAAAACACCAGGAAAAACAGACGGCCCCTTCCCTTCTGGCCCATCTTCCAGTCAGTCCTCCCCGTGAGCCTTTGCTCATGCTGTGCCCCCCGCCGAGAATGCCCTTCCTGTCAACCTGACCAAATCCTCCCTCTGCCAGTCAGGATTCCAAAGTGATTCTGGACGATGAGGTCCATAGCACGCGTTTGCACTGTGAGAAGTGAGCCCCTTTCAACCCTCTCTCATCCCCCCTGGTGCCATAAAGAGGAGAGACTGCCCTGAGGCCTCAGGGTTTAACACCACCCCCTCCTTTTCTAAAAACCTCTCTCACGGATGCTCTTTTAAGCAAAGTGAGAGCAGGCTCCGAGCCATGGTGGGCAGCAGCACCTCACTAGGCGGAATAATCGTATTTTGTTTCCACACACGCGTTTTGCCACCCACCTTCTGTTTGTGGCAGGTGCGACTGGCTCTCCTTTCCAGGAAAGAAGCAGAGCTTCTGTTTTCAGATAAATCTGGGAGCAGGTGGGGTGCCTACATGGTGACAGCCATTCCCTAGGACACTTGGGAAATGCTCTCCTCTTTCAGGAAGCCCTCCTGGATTGCCCTGGCCACGCCTGCAGGGTCTCCACGTTGCCTCCCAGGGCCCCGCTGTTTCTGATGAGGGTCCCCCTGTGTTGGCTCACACCGAGTGCCGTTTTCACTTAAGAAGGGCATGCTAGAGCACTTGGCAGGTGTCTCTGGGCCTCAGTCTCCCTTCTGTGCCAAGAGGAGAGCGGAGGGGGGGTGGGGATGACTGCAGTGCTGCCATGGGGGTGGGGGTGGCAGGTGCCTCTGTGCCAGCTGGACCTGCCTTCCCACAGCTGCTGGCATTGCCATGGTTACCACACAAGCCTTCCCCACCATCCATCCCCCCCCTGGCTAGCCCTTCACCCTCAGACCAGGTCTTTCCAGGGACCATGCCTCCTGGGTGTCATGGAAACGGTCTCCAGGCACCCACAGGAGGCTTCCTCATTGGCTGGAGAGCCTGCAGGCAAAGGTCACCCTCGGGGTCACTTCTAGGGACTAGGTCCAGGTTTCTTCAAGGTGCCCGGAAAGTGGGGTGTCTGCTAGGTCATCTTGATTTTTAACCCATTTGCTCCTGGGGCTGAGGGTCTCAGAGTCGCCTGGGTGGGCTGGGGCCTTAGGGACTCCCCCCAAACTCCAAAAGCGCCCCCCACAACCTCTGTTTTGAGACAATGAACTGGGCTCGCTCGGCATATGTGGTGCTGAGTGGAGCCATCAGGCAGCCCCTCCCTCTTCTTCTAGAACCTTCTCGCAGCAGTGGTGGCTGCCACAGAGCAGGAGCTGGGGGCTGGGACACTGGACTCGGGAGCAGAGGAGAGCAGGGCTGGGACTGGGCCCCAAGGGGTTGGGAAAATTTAACAGCAAGTAACGCACTTGTGAAGGCAATTCTCACTTACTCCTTAAACAAGGTAGGCACCTGGATCCTCATTCTAGCAACAGGGAAGCCGAGGCCCAGAGAGGACAAGCGCTTTGCCCGAGGTCATGCAGAACGAACAGCAAGTGGCGGCAAGGGTTTGAAACCAGGCTCCAGGGCCAACAAAGGCTCTCAGGTGGCTCCAATGGCTGTGACTGAAGGCGACGCCTGCCACTGGAGGTGGGGGCAGGGGTCTGGGAGCGAGAGGGGCGGCCAGGAGGGGGCGGGACCCTGGGGAGCCGGAAGGAGAGATAGGCACTGCCGAGGGGTGTGATTCGGGGGGCTCCCAGGCCCTTCTGAAGCTCCCATCAGACACTGTGGAGCCACCCCAGAAACGGACAACTCGAGTTTAAGAAGCGAGCCACCGTGTGAGCCCAGCTCCCGGGCGGTTCCCTCAGCCCCAGCCACGCGGCCCTTCCAGAGACGCCGCAGCTGACCCCATGCACATTCTGGGAGGAAACCAGGCCGGGGCACATGGAGAAAAACGGAATTCAGGCCATGTGTGTTTTGTGATGGCTCCTGGATGTTCAGCCCTGTGCGGAGAGGTAAGCAGGCGGCCCTGGGATGGGGGTAGACATACTGCACACAGACATACCAGTCCCGGAGGCCGGGGGACCAGAGAGGGGACTACAGAGCCGGGCAAAGAGATGATATTGGGAGAGGGACGTTGAAACTGGGCTTAGATGGTGAGTAGGAATTGGCAGCCCAAAGAGAAGAGGTTTCTTGGCAGAGGGAACAGCCCGGGCAAAGGCCCTGGGGCAGGACAGTGTGTGGCGAAGGGACTCATGTGACCAGACCAGAGTGAGCAAGGGGAGGGTGGGAGGACATGGGGTCAGGGAGGACACGGAGACTGTCCTTCCCCCCGGCCCCCACTGTGTATGTTGAAACCTAATTCCCAATGTGATGGCATTAGGAGGTGGGGCCCTGGGGAGGTGATTAGGTCATGGGGTGGGACCCTTCCGAATGGGACCAGTGCTCTTATAGAAGGGACCCCAGAGAGCCCAGCCAGCGTGGCTCCGTGGTTGTGTTGACCTGTGAACCAGGAGGTCACGGTTCGATTCCCAGTCAGGGCACATGTCCAAGTTGCGGGCTCGGTCCCCAGTATGGGGTTTGCAGGAGGCAGCTGATCAATGATTCTCTCTCATCATGGATGTTCCTACCTCTCCCTCCCCCTTCGTCTCTGAAATCAATATATATATATATATATATATATATATATATATATATATATATATATTTTTTTTTTTTTTTTAAGAGAGACCCCAGGGAGCTCCTTACCTTTATGAACCAAGAACACCAGATACCGAACCCACCAGCACCTTGATCTTGGACTTCCAGCCTCCAGAACCGTGAGAAACAAAAGCCCCTCGGCCTATGGTGTTCTGTTAGAGCAGCCGCAATGGACTGAGAAGCCTCCCTGTCTCCGTTTCTATGTCAGCGCTCCCGTGTGCCAGGCGCCAGCAGCATCCCCATTTCACAGATGAGAAGACTGAGGCCCAGGGAAGGGAAGCCTCTTTTTTTCGAGGTCCCGCAGGAAGACTCGAGTCCGGGCAGCCAGACTCCCGCCCCCAGGGCTGTGCCACCTGGCCCTGTGCCTGGCGGCGTGGTGGCATTTTGCTTTGTTATTTCCTGGGTGCCCCATTAATCGTCTGAACCAAGAGATTAGCACATCCTTTCTATACGGCCCGGTGTCTAATTGTCCAGGCTGCGGAGCCAGTGACTCAAAACCTCCCTTCCTAATTGTCTTCCTTTGCACAATTAGTACCTCGTTATCCATGGCTCTGTGGCTGCCTGCGCATCCGTAGTCTCCCAGCCTCGTTTCTAATTGTCCAGACTCGGCAATTAATACCTTGTGCTGGGGCGTCTTCCCCGCTCTGTGTGGTTAGAGCCACGTCCATTCCTGGGGCGGGGGCGGGGGAGGCCCACGGAAGGGAAAGGCGCTCCTGCCGACAGGAATCAAGCGAAGGCGGGGATCCCAGGGTGCTCTAGGGAGCCCCCAGTCCTGGCTGTGGAGCGGGCAACGAACAAGGACGCCCTGTGCGGGAGGAGGGGCCATGGAGGCGGGGTCCTGCCAGGTGCACAGGCGGATGTGAGGTGGAAAGGAATTCCAAGCAGAGGGAACAGCAGGTGCGAGGATCTGGATGTTGGAACGAGCTGGGCATGCGGGCGGGGAGGTAAGATTTGGTGAAATAGTCTGGCTGGCATGTGGAATTATTTAGGGGAAAATTGGGGAGAACATGGAAGATTTCGTGAGGGTCTTTATATGACGACATTGAAAATCGGGTTGAGCGGCTTGGAGTTCTGAATTCTGGGGGTACACAAGAGCAGGGGAGAGACTTGACAGGTTAAAATGTTTTAAAAAGACATAATCACTCTAGATGCTTCGGGGAGAGTGAGGAGGAGGAGGAGGATGTGGTGGAGGCCGTGAGACTGGGAAGGAGGTGATTTCTGTTGTCCAGAGATAAGATTAAGATGAATTGAGTGGCTCGGAGGCTGTGGGAATGGAAAGAAGGGAATAGAAGAGACAGCTATTCAGGGGGTGGAACGGACAGGCTGTGGAGGCTGACAAATGATGGGTGAGGATGTGGGAGGAGGGGCAGCCCCCCCCCACCACCCCAGGCCTGTGATGAAGGGGAAACGAGGTGGGTGATGGGACCTTTCCCAAGAACAG
This sequence comes from Nyctalus aviator, assembly GCA_036971965.1. NCBI lineage: Eukaryota > Metazoa > Chordata > Mammalia > Chiroptera > Vespertilionidae > Nyctalus > Nyctalus aviator. The sequence continues at coordinate 23,597,292 of CM072927.1, forward strand.
GACTCGGAGGTTTGTAACAATGATGCTAAGTTCCATTCGAATCGCGCCTAAGTAGGGGTTGGGGTGGGGAATGTTGGTTTTCCTGATCTAGAGCACAGAAAGCAGTTCAGGGTGGCCCTCACCAGTTTGGCCCAGTGGACAGAGCGTCACCTGCAGACTCAAGGGCCCTGGGTTCGATTCTGGTCAAGGGCATGTACTTTGGTTGCAGGCACATCCCCAGTATGTGTGCAGGAGGCAGCTGATCGACGTTTCTCTCTCATCAATGTTTCCAACATACTTTCCTCCTCCCTTCCTCTCTGTAAAAAAAAAACAAAAACAAAACCATCACAATAAATATATTTTAAAAAAGAAAGAAAAGAAGAAAGAAAAGAAGAAAGGAAGAAAGAAGTTCAGGGTGGAGTTCAGACTTGGCAGGAATCTCTGAATCCGATGAATTCACAACAACAAGGGAGAAAGTGGAGACCCCTAAGCAAGACACCAAGCTATTGCGATTGGGGGGTGGTTTGTTACACGGCATCATCACAGCATTAGCTGACTGCTACGAGCGCCTGTAAACAGACTCTGAGCTCCCTGGACTCCTCTTGGTAAACATGGAAATGGGGACCGAAGACACGCTCGCCGCTGCCGATCCAAACTGGGGCAGCTCCACCTACACGTCTCAGAAATCCCCGGCCAGACAGGAATCTGGCCTCCTGCAGCTGCTCTCTGAATTAAGAAACCCAAGGGGCTCCAATGGGTTCTGTGATAAATTGCCCATGAAAGTACCGGGGAAAACGCTGCTCAGGGGGAGAGGAAGATGTGCGATGATATATCTGCAGGGGAAAAAAAAGATTTGGGAGCTCGGCAGCGGAGGGTTCTGTAAGAACCTTTTAAAAGCAAACACGGGAGACATGAGCAGTTTTTTAAATGACAGACAATACAATGGAAGATAATATATTTAAAACCCATATCAGTTGTTAACAGACCGTAAAAATACAGCTACATTAATCTGAGCTGTCTGTCACGGGCCCTCGGAGCAGCTGTGTGATTTTATAGTTTCTCTCCTGGAGGCTTCCTTGACACGTTCACAAATACATCTCAATTTATTTGGATAAGAACAATGGAAATATTGAGCTTTCCCCCTCTTCTTTATTTCCCCTCTTCTTCCTGTTGGCTTGGAGAAACGCTTCTGCTGAGTTATGAGGTCCCCTAGTCTCAGAGCGACAGGGAAAGGCTCGGCTGGTGCCTGTCACCGCTGTGTTTGCAGACAGATGCCTCCCCCTCTCTGAGTTGGGTCTTTTGGAGAATGTCCTGCGCACGCCTGCTGGGCCCTGTCTGTGCGGTGCGTCCTCCCCACGCGAGGCTAAAGCTGAGCCCTTGTGGGCTCCTCCATCACTGCCCCATCACTGCCACAGCCTGGCCCTCGCTCCCCGCTCTCTCTCCTTTCCTCACTTTGTTCAAACCATAAAGGCTTGCTTCCTGTTCTGCCAACATGCCAGGCACCGTTCTGTCCTGGCTCAGGGACTTTCCACTTGCTGTTCCCTCTGAAAGCTTCCCCTCCTTGGGGGCTGGATCTTCGCTCTCAGTTCAAATGCCACCTCCTCTGAGAGGCCCTCCCTGACTGCTCCCAACTTCTGAGGCTTTCTTGGTTCTTCCTTTTACACCACACATTGTTTCCTTCCCAGCACTTACACCCTTCTAAAATGTTTGGCATAAGTGTTAAGTTAGTACCTGTCTCACACTAGACTGAGACCCCTGAGAGCAGGAATTTTTTGGGGTGCGTGTGTGTGTGTGTGTGTGTGTGTGTGTGTTGGTCACTGCTATTTCTTTGGTGCCCTGAGCAGAGCTTGGTATACAGCATGGGCTCACGGCATACATGTTGAGAGGATGAATAACAGGAGTGAGCAGGGCGCTGCTGGCAGGAAGAAGGGCTGAGCAAAGGCTTGGACGTAGGGATTTGCAATTGGAAATTGTGAGCCCCAAGTACCAGGTAGGGGACCCCGTACTTTCCCCCTTCCAGAGAGGGGTTTATCGCTGACCATTCCAGCAGCTCAGACCCCATCCCGAACACCATTCCATGCACGCTGGGTTCTGCTGCCCGGGGGTCCCTCCCCTGAGAGGTGGTGACAGGCTCCTGGCTCCCGATAGCCCCGACTCCACCCTGCAGCCTCCCGTTCAGGCACCCAGATGTCGGCCTACGGACGGACGAAGCCTGCCTGATGCCGGCTGCCGGCTGCCGGGAAGGCGCGGCGCAGATGTCCCCGGGATGGAACATCTGGAGCACATGTCGCCAGCAGCTGGCGGGATCGGGGACGCCGCAAGCGCAGCGACATCTCCGGGAAGCTGGGTGGCCCCGAGCCGCCGCCCCGTCTCACCATCTGTCTGAGGCCTGGTGATTCCTCTTGGCTGGGGAAGAGAGAGCCCCACACCAGACTGTCACCCCCAATTCCTCCATCCTCCTCCCTTCCTCCCTCCCACTTCCTCCCATCAGCAAAATGGGGGGCTTGAACTCCACATTATGCCTTGGACCCAAGCATCTGTCTCCACCCCGCCCCCAGGGCCTCGGCCCGGGCCAGGCCACCGCCATGGCTGGCCTGGGCGAGGGCGACAGCACCTCGCGGGTTTGGTCCCAGCTGCTCCCGCCCTCACTCCTCTCGCCCTGTTGCAGCCACAGGGGCCTCCCTGCTGCTCTGTGATTACGTCCCTGCGCCTGGAGCACTTTTCTCCCCAGATCTGCTCAAAGGCCACCTCCCTCAGGAAGCCCGCTCCACTTCCTTTGCATAGTCACTCCCCGTCTCAGTCCATTGCGGCTGCTCTAACAGAACCACAGGCCGAGGGGCTTGTGAACAACAGGCTTTTGTTTCTCACGGTTCTGGAGGCTGGAAGTCCAAGATCAAGGTGCTGGTGGGTTCGGTATCTGATGTTCTTGGTTCGTAAAGGCAAGGAGCTCCCTGGGGTCTCTCTTACCTTTATATAATTTCTATTAGAATATATAGAATATGTATATATTTCTATTGATTTCAGAGATGAAAGGGGGAGGGAGAGATAGGAACATCCATGATGAGAGAGAATCATTGATCAGCTGCCTCCTTCACGCCCCATACTTGGGACCGAGCCCGCAACTTGGACATGTGCCCTGACTGGGAATCGAACCACAGCCTGGGCGAGTCTATTTTGAAGAAATGGTTCTAACGCCGAGCCACACTCAAGGGGCCAAAGAGCCGCGTGTGGCTGGAGAGCCGCGGTTTGCCGACCACGGCCCTAGGAAGCTCAGACCCAAATGTGAGGTCCAACTATCAGCACCTTCTTACAGCCCCAAACCACGGTGGACATTATCGCAATTACTCCCCACACAACCTATGAGATAGGAGCTGTCATCTACTCTGGCTGTGGACCCCCGCCCCACCTATCCGCAGTGTACATATATATCTTCAATTTTTCGGGGACAGTAAGATGATCAGCCATCCCGGTTTGCCTGGAGCTCCCTGTGAAGTGGGGATGCAGGACTTTCAGTGCTAAATCCAGAGAAGTTCCGGGTAAGCCAGGATGAGTTGTTCACCTATAGGACAGCTTTAAAAAAAAAAAAAGATCAAACAGCAAGCCTTTCACACCCAGTGGCCCACATGCCTAGATCCTTAAGGACTCATTTAGATAGCGTGGAGCACCTGAGCCAAGAGTGTTTTGTTGTGTGTGTGTGTGTGTGTGTGTGTGTGTTGCTGAGCACTTGTTAATAAATTAATAAGAATAATTGCAAACAAACCCCTAGTCGTTGCCCCTGGGGAGGTGGCAGAGCACGGCTCAGTCAGCAAGGGGGTTGGCACTGGGGGTCCAAGGTCTGGCCCTGCACACGGGTCGCTGGGTGCCCTGGAGAGCATGGGCCTCAGGTGGCACTGCTGGCTGGGAGGGTCCGGCCGCTGAAGCTGACCAATTACGTGCGTCTCCATCAGGCAGTGCTGGGGAGGAGATGTGCCACCCCCCGGGGGATGAGCTGCTCAGGGTGCTGGGACATCTTTCCCATCCTGTGCATCCATCTGGGTCTTGTCTCATCATCACCTACTCGGACCAGCGCAGCTGTCTCCGACCTTCTTCCCCCTCAACCCCCGCCCCCCCTCCCGCTTCAGCCACGGCTCCATGGCCTGTCCTCCCTGCAGTAGCCACCAGAGGGCGCCCGTGAGCACCAGAGTTGGGTCCCGCCCCTTTCTACCCACAATCCTCCAGGACTCCCACCTCCTTCCAGGTAAGAGTCCAAGTCCTCCCTGAGGTGCAAAAGGTGCCACATGGCCTGCTCCTGTCCGCCCCCTGCTCTCACCTCCTTCCTCTCTCCCCTCGCTCACTCTTCTCCAGCCACGCAGGCCTCCTGGCTGTTCCTTCCACATGCGAGGCCCCGCCCTGCCCTGGGGCCTTGGCACAGGCTGTGCCCTCTGCTTGGGACGTCCTTCCTGCACAGGCCCCTCTGGCAGCTTCCTTCTCCCCATTCCTGTCTCAGCTTAACTGTCACCTCAGAGACATCCTCCCTGACCGTCCCCGCGAGCGCTGCATCCTCCCACGCACCCCTTCCCCCTACACCACCCTGCTTACACTCTGCCCGTGGTGTCACTGTTTGAAGTGATTGTTTTTGTTTACTTGCACACTCTCTCTCCAACTAACACAGCTCCAGGAGGGTGAGGTATACTGTCCCTCCTGTTCTCTGCCGGGTCCCCTGGGTCTGGAGCAGGGACACGCACACAGTGGCCGTGGGTGTTTGTTGGATGAATAAATAGACACGCAGGGGCAGAGAGGGTAAGAACACAGAGGTGGGCAGCAGAGAACTCATGTTTAATCCCCAGTTCTGTTGTACCCTGGCTGTGTGATCTTGCATCAGAAGCTTAACCTCTCTATGTTTTCATCTCCCCATCTGTAAAATGGGGGAGTCTAGGGAGATGATTCCCATAAATAATTCACATGACATGCCTTGCACAGTGCCTGGCAGCCAACTGGGTCTCAGCCAATAGCCAGCTGCGGTAGAAAAGCCAGTGTCCACCCGCAGGACTCAGTGACCATCTCAGAGACCTCGCCAGGTCAGGACGTGTGGCCCAGCTTCTCTATATTTGTGGCGATTGTGTCCAAACCGTTCATGTTCTATGGCTTCTCTACCAGGCCCACCTGAGGCACACGTCACCGACAGCTCTGCAGGGCACAGCCTTGAGCACACCTGTTCGCACACCCGTGCAGATGTGTCTGAATTGTTGATGGAGGACGAGAGTTGCTGCACTGCAGTCTGATGCTGTCAGCGGCACACCAGCTATGAGTCCTGTTTCTTTCCCCTCATCAGTACTTTTAAATATATATATATTTCAGAGAGGAAGAGAGAGGGAGAGAGAGAGAAACATCAATGACGAGAGGGACTTATTGACTGCGGATCGAGCCCGCAACCCAAGCATATGCCCTTGACCGAGATCCAACCTGGGACCCTTCAGTCTGCAGGCCAACACTCTGCCCACTAAGCCAAACCAGCTAGGCCCCAAGGTCATTTCTTATTAGCATCCCACCCAAATGTTACCTGGGTTTCCTTTTTCCCTCTTTAAAAACAAGAATTTGTTGATGCCCCTTATCTGGACTCTAACCACAAAAGTAACTAAACAAACTGAAATGTAATAATAAACATGGCTGTCATCTGCCCCAACGAGCCAACATGTGTATTTCCTTTTAGTCTTTTTTCTATGTGATTATATACATTTTGATCTATTTAATGGCAACCTACTTATTTTTTAGAAGTGTATATTTTTTTATTGGTCTCAGAGAGAGGAAAGGAGAGGGAGGGAGGGAGGGAGAGAGAGAGAGAAACACCAATGATGAGAGATAATAATTGATTGGCTGCCTCCTACACTCCTCCTACTGGGGATTGAGCCTGCAACCTGGACATGTGCCATGACTGGGAATCGAACCAGGGGCCTCTTGGTTTCTGGGTGGACACTCAACCGCTGAGCCACACCCGCCAGGCCCTTAGTGATTCTTGCTTTTGACATGTATCCAGGGTATCCTCCTTTAAGAACTCATCGCGGGAGATGCTGATCTGTATTATCAATTTCACCATCAGCATCTGTCTCCAGGGCTGCTCTGTCATTGCCCTCATTGTTCTTATTTTAATTGCGATGAAATTCACACAGTGATCACAGATTTGGGATGTATCCTTTCACTGCACATTACCCAGTTCTCAGACATCCCTTCATCCCCTGGGTCACCGCTATGACTGTTTCGATGTGTTTTCTTCCAGTCTTTTTTTCTGTTCATGGAGGATGTGGGTTCCTGGTGTCTCTACATCTGCTTCATTTCCCCCCCTCCCCCCATTACAAATCTGATTTGACCAGTCATAAAGTGAGGGCAGGGGGGTTGTCTGTCATGGACACCGCGGGGCCACTGGTGCCTGGCACAGCCTGGCCCACGGGGACTCAGTAAATACGTGGTGGATTAATTCATGAGCAACATCTCAAGACTTGCTTTATTTTGCAACCCAGTGTGCTAACATTATAGGACTTCCCCCAGAGCCTGTGAATATGGGATGAAAGGATCAGTACCGGCTCAAGAATAGACGACCCTTAATTCCAATGGAGACTTACCCTCCCCCTCCGCCCAGTGTCTCCTGCTGTCACAGTCCTGCTTAGTGGAACCTCAAGGTGTCACCAAAGCACCCGATCTGTTCTCCATTACAGTTGGGGAAATTGAGGTCCAGAAAGGGGAACTGTTCTGCTCTAAGAGCCACGACAAAATAATGAGGGGGGTGCCTTCTGTTTTCAAAGGACAGTGACTCGGACGGGTGGCATTTGGGATGTCGCCATTTGCAATCACCTGGTTTCAGTGGCTCGTCACTCACCCGTTTGGTTATTGTCTGTATCCCCTGGCCCAGGCCCACTCTTGCTGGAAGCTCAGGTGCTGCAGCCCCGTGGGACTGAGAATAATAATATGTATTGTTTTTTGGAGCACGTATTGAGCACCTACTATGTGCTAGACACTGTGCTCCACGTACATTATCTCTTTTGACCATGGCAACATTCTAGTTAAGGTTGTCACTGTTGCTACCATACCCATTTTCAGAGCAGGAAAGGCTCAGAGAGGAGGAAGGAATCAATTCAAAGGGTGAGAAGAAAGAGAGGGCAACCGGGTGGGAGACACAGCTCCTGCAAAGACTCGGAGGTGGGTGGGCGGATGGGCACAGATCTGATCAGAGCCCTCTGGGTGGGTGCTCCCACACCCGGTCTCCGTCCTCCTCAGACAGCCCCCAGGGTGGTTTGATGGATAAGGAAACAGGCTTGGTCTAGGGAAGTGATTTGCTTAAGCAGAGACACGGAGGTCCAGAGAGTGCGGGGCTCCGGTGAGGGGCCTGTGACCCGCTGGCGAGGAGGGAGGCCCTCTGGCCGTCTGCCAGTTCTGCGGAGCGCCCAGGGGAGGGGAGATAAATCTTCCCGTGCTGGAAATTAATAGGGAGGAGATTTATTCCGGTGCCACGTGGAGGTACCTCTCCTGCTTTTCTCCCTCCCCCAGGCCGCACACACGGTGAGGCGGGGGGCGTTTTGGAAGGGGGACAAAACAGGGAGCCCAGACTCAGTAAAGTAAAGGGTGCGCTCTCTAGAAGGGCAGAGAGAGGATCAAGTCCCGTACCAGGGACAGGGAGGGGAAATGGGACCCAGAGGAGGGGACACGGCCCCCCTCCCTCCCCCCCCCCAGTCACCGGGGTCCGCCATGCAGTGTCCATTCATCCAGGCCAAGCCCGCCGGAGCCCCGTCTCCGTTTAGCAGGTGGTCAGCGCACCGTCGGAGCTGTCTGGGATGTGCGCTCACACGCAGACACCCTCCCAGGGCACATGGACAGGGACTGTGGCCCAAGGAGCCGGGGGGCACGGCATGGCCAAGGTCACCCAGCAAGGGGCACCTGGCACCCGTCCCGCTTCTAAACTGTAGGCAGCTCCCTCTCTCTCTCCCTTCCTCCTTTCCTCCTTCCTCCCCTCCCTCTTTCCCTTCCTTCTTCCCTCAGAACCATTTAAACGATTACAAAGATGCTATTTTTATCTCGGGGAAAATTCAATTATAGACATTGACCTTTATGTTTTTCCCCAGGCTCACGTGCCGCGGGCCCGGGGTGTGCAAGGCTGCTGCGGATGTTCTCAGAAGAGAAACGTCTTCAAAAGCAGGAGGAACGCGGAGGTGAGAGGAAGAGCGGAGGCCAAGGGTGCAGGGCCAAGGCCACGGCGCAGGAGGCTCCTCTCAGCCCCCCAAGAGACCCGAGGGCCTGACTTCCCTTGTTACCACATTTGGGGGCCAAGGTCAGGCAAATCTGGACTGCACTGGTTTTGAGCCCCCCCCCACCCCCACCCTTCACACACACACACACACACACCCCTCATTGTGTTTCCCGTTTTCCTGCACAGATTTTTCAGGGTCTAGCAATAGCAGAAGCTCAATGGGTTGGGGCTTCCCCTAAGTATTGAATTCTTCAACAAAGTCGTTGATGGGAAGTCAGACGCTGTCCAAGGTGCTGGGAGGAAATGGCTAACGGAACAGAATGGGAAAGTGTCCATTTCCAAGAGCCGATGTTGTATGTTTGAAAAGTAAACAAGTCAGATACGCAGTGGGTGGTGAGAATGAAGGGAAGAAACCAAGAGAAAGAGGCTGGAGACGTGCGGGGAGGTCTGTCTTACACGGGGTGGTTGGGGGAGGCCTACGTGAGATGGTAGCGTTTGACTAGAGAGACCAAAAGGAGCAGGGAAGCGGGGGCAGAGAGCACAGCGCACGCAAAGGTCCTGGAGCAGGACCAGGCTGGAGAGCGGAAGGAACAGCAAGGAGGCTCCTTGGCTGGAGCAGAGTGAGCGAGGGGGAGAGGAAGGAGGTGGAGGCGGGGATGTTACTGGGGCGGGTCATGCAAGGCCTATGGGCTACAGGGAGGTCTTAGACTTTTATCCTGAGGGAGGTGGGAGTTCTGGGGGCCTTGGAGCAGAGGAGGGATGGGGCCTGACTCAGATGCCCACCGGCGCCCTCTGGCTGTTGCCAGGAATACAGACTGGGGGGAAGGCGAGGGCAAGACCTGGCCCGGGTTCTCACTGGCATCCTCTCCTGGCTACTGCCAGGATGACAGACTGCGGGAGAAGAGGGTGAAGCTGGGGACCAGGGTGCCAGCGGAGACTACACTGGTCCAAGCTGGCGGTGCGGTGGTGAAGATGGACTGGAGGATGCAGGAGAGGCGGACGACGTGAGCATCCTCCGGATAGTGGGTGGAGGCAGAGCCAATGGGATTTTCTTTCTTTTTTTTTTTATAATATATTTTATTGATTTTTTACAGAGAGGAAGAGAGAGGGATAGAGAGTTAGAAACATCGATGAGAGAGAATCATCGATCAGCTGCCTCTTGCACACCCCCTACTGGGGATGTGCCCACAACCAAGGTACATGCCCTTGACCGGAATCGAACCTGGGACCCGTCAGTCTGCAGGCCGATGCTCAATCCACTGAGCCAAACCGGTTAGGGCGCCAATGGGATTTTCTTAGGGACTGGCTGCAGAGGGTGGGGAAAGAGAGCAGAGGATGTTGCCAGTGTGTCCGCCCTGTGTGCCGGGAAGGCTGCAGATGCACCAGAAGAGACAGAAGTCTGGGGAGGGGCAGGCTGGAGGGGAAGGGGGAGGAAGAGAGATCTGGCCTCACACAGAGATGTCACATGCCTTATGAAGACCTTGGTCTGGTGGCCAGGGATGGGAGAAGGAACTTTAATCCCCGGGGGTGGACGAGCAGGTGGGGAGAGAGAGGATGCCCGAGGGTGGTCCTATGGTTAGAAACTGAGCAGAAAAGGAGAGAAGCTGGCAGAGAGTGAGGGGTCCACAGAGGATGGGGAGGCCTGGTGGCTGCGGGCTCCCGGGACCCAGGGAAGACATTGCTCCCAGGAGGAGGAGGGGCAGGCCAGGTGAGATGCTGCGGGACTGAGAGCAGGATGGGGACTGAGAAGTGGCCGTCGTCTTTGGACTGGGAGGCCACTCCGACAGGACAGTCTCAGGACAGTGGTGGGAAGGGCGCTCCACTGAGAGTTTAAGAAGTTTAGCTCTCTGAGCCTCAGATGCCCCACATCTGGAGTGAAAGTATCAGTGAGACTCCCACCACCACCACCACCACCACCATCACCACCTCCAAAGTCAACCTGAGGACTTGGTGAGGTCATGTTCTCAGCACATGCTCTGCATGGCAAGGCAGAGCTCATATCACTGAGCTACTATTGTTATAGGTAGGTGTGCTATCTGTCCATCCATCTACCCCCATCCATCCTCTCATCCAAGTATCCATCTACCATCCAGACATTTACCCACTCATCCATCTACCCATTTACCCACTTATCCATCCATCAACCTATCCATCTATTCATCTATCTCTCCATCCCTCATCTATCCATCCATCCATCCATCCATCCTCCCATCCACCCATCCATCCTCCCATCCACCCACCTATCCATCCACCCCTTATCCATCCACCCACCCATCCCTTATCCATCCACCCATCCATCACTTTTCCATTCATCTGTCCACCCATCCACCCATCTATCCACCCATCCATCTCTTATCCATCTACCCATCCACCCATCCATCCCTTATCCATCCATCCATCCATCCATCTTCCCATCCATCCCTCCACCCATCCATCCATTCACCCACCCACCCATCCATCTCTTATCCATTCATCCATTCACCCATCCATCTCTTATCCATCCATCCATCCATCCATCCACCCATCCACCTGTCCACTTATTCATCCACCTATCCATGCATCCATCCATCTAGTCATCCATTCATTCATCGTCCATTCTCCCATCCATCCATCATCTATCTGCCCGCCAACCATCTATCCATCCATTCTTCCTTTCAATCCTTCTGTGTCTATACCTGCTGAGCTCAGTGTCTGTTCCCTCTCGCTTGTGCTGCTAACTCCCCTGCCATCTCCGGCAATTCCTTGATGTTCTCAAAGTAGCGCCCAGGTTTGACTCTGTGCCTCCATCCCCTACATCCTGGGCACTGCTCACCACCATCAGCCTGAGTTTGTTGAAAGGACCAGAGCCAGCCAGGCTGTCCCTCCTGGTCCCGGCTCTGGGCTGTGCTCAGGGTGGAACACTGAGCTCCCTCCCACACAGCCCTTCTCTGCAGGACCAGTTCTGGGGTCCAAGTCTCGGGATTCACAACATTCATATCCGCTGGAAAATACCCCTTTGGAGCCAGGTTGGAGAGACAGCCTCCCCGTGCACCCCACACTGGCTCACTGATGTCCTCCTCGGTCAGAAGACCTCTTAGCACCGGCATCCAGGTTTTCTTTGAATCCCTTTGTCTTCTTTCCGTTTTCTCACCATCTGCTGAGGAGTGGACAGAACTGAAGAGATAGAGTGGAGACCAGCACAGAAGAGTCTTGTCCCAGCTCGGCCCTGCCTTACTGCATGACCGTAAGGCACATCCTCAATCCAGGGCTCAGTTTCCCTAATGGTGGGTGAAGCAATGCTTTCTTGCAAGGAGATAAGATGATACAGACGTGCCCACCTGTGTGTGTCTGGGTGAGTGGGGGGACCCTCAGCTGGTGTTTCACGAATGGCCTTCTCATCTTCAGGCGGGGGGATGTTTGTAGAAGGACTCCAATGCAAATGACATTGGGTAAGAGTTACCCATAGCCACGTGGCGGGCACAGCACGCTGGAGTCAGCCACCTGGTTCATATCCCCGCTCTGTCATGGCGCACTGTGGGCAAGCTGTGCTCCCGTGCTGAGCCTCAGTTTCTCTATCTGTACAATGGGGCTACAGTCCCCCACACCTCGTCACTAAGTGAGTAATACATCTAATGCCCTTAGGACATGTCAGGTGGCTCCTAAGTACCAGCTGTTATGGCCATTTCTGTCGCAGCCCTCAGACATACGCAGTCCCGGCGTCGTGGTGTGTGGTCCTCAGATATTTTTCTCTGCTTAGAAACAATTTGGGGATCATGAGTGGGATTCCATTTAACACCACTTTCTCCCAACTGATTAATAACTGCAATAATGGCTAGGCCTCCTAACCCAGAGCTGGGCGTTTATATTTCACTCTCTCCTCCGAGCAGCTTAGAAAGTAGATGTTTTTATTAGTCCTCATCCACAGAAGAGGAAGAGGGTCACGCAGTGAAAAGAAAATCTGGATGCGACCCCCCCCTCACGACCCCCTTCGCCGCCCCCCACACACACATCGACCTGATGCGGAGGCTGGGGGTTGGCCAGGCTGGCCACTGCGGGGAGGAGCCCCCCCCCCTGGGGGGGGCAGCCTGGCCAGGCTCCACCCCCGTAGACTTCCTCCTGAAGTCATGGCAACCTGCTCTTGCGAGATGCTAATTAAGGCAAGTAGGAGAAGATTCCCACCCCGGACTCTTCCAGCGAACTGGATGCCCGGGTGTTATGGGAGCAGCCCGGGCCTGAGGGACTCGGTTTCCCCAGGTTGCATCACTTGCTGGGAGGCTGGGTCCCTCGCTGGGAGCAGAGCGGAGAAGGGGTGAGCTCAGCAGTTCGGAGATTGTAGATGCCGACCACGGGGCAGGCGCCAGGCACTGAGAGTCACATGCACGATTCATTCAAAGTCCAAATAACAGAGTCTTCCATACTTCTTGGTTTGGACAGGGACGGTGGATTACAAGTTAAGAGCAATGCGTGGACCGCACCTGCCTTACGCCAAACCCTGTTCTCAGCACCTGACTGGTGTTAACTCATTCTCTCCTCACCCAAACATCGCTCTGAAGGGCTCAGCACCATGCTTGTTTTGTAGGCGATGACACGCAGGCACAGAGAGGTTCAGTCACCAGCCCCAGGTCACACAGCTGGTCAGAGGCAGAGCTGGGCTTTCACCACTGCTTTTCGAGGTACGAGAGTTCAGGGAGAAAAGTAATCCTCCCCACCCTGGGCCCCGTCACCCAGCGCCCACCCCTGGAGGCAGCCGTGGTCACAGGTCCCTGCTCCTCCCGGTCAGCGTGTACACACGTGAGCACCCATGCGCTTTCCCTCCCGCCTGCTTTTCCACACGCGTGCACTCACGTGCCGTCCCGCCCGCTCCTTGCCGCCACTTAGCAAGAACCTCTGAGTTCACTGCTCTCGGCACCTGGCCTCTCCCTCTATGTTGCTGTCAGCGCCAACTCTGAGAGAATAATCAGTTTGTAATATGGCAAAAGAGACACTGTGTATAATCTACCATTTTAACTGTTTAAAATGGTAACATGAACAACTTAGTGGCATTAGAACTCTCACAATATTGTACAGCCACCGCCATGATCAAGATCCAGAAACTTTCCATCGCACCAAAAAGAAAAAAAAAAAAGTAATGTTTTAACACTCATCACCTGAATATATATTTATTGATTTTAGAGTTAGAGGGAGGGGTGGGGGGAGAGAGAGAGAGAGAGAGAGAGAGAGAGAGAGAGAGAGATATCAGTGTGAGAGAGAACCATTTATCGGCTACTCCACAAGCACCTGATCTAGGAATGTGCCCTGACTGGAATAGAACCCGCAACCTTTTTGGTGCATGGGACTATGCTCCAACCAACCAAGCCGCACTGGCAAGGCCCCTCTCTGTCATGTTTAAGTGTTCAGCTGCGTGGCATTGAGCACATCCACACCCGGGCACAGCCATCCCCGCCACCCGCCTCCAGCACCACTGTCCACTTTCTGCCTGTGGATCTGCCTCCCCTGGGGACCTCCTGTGAGTGGAGTCACACGGCACGTGTCCTCCAGGGACAGGCTTACTCCCTGAGCACCGTGTCCTCAGGGTTCACCCATGCTGTAGCACATGTCAGAACCTCCTTTTGGTCTTTTTTGTTAATCCTCACCCAAGGGTATATTTTTCCCATTGATTTTGGGAGACAGTAAAAAGAAGGGAAGGAGGAAAGAGAGAGAGAGATAAACATCAATGTGAGAGAGACACATTGATTGGTTGCCTCCTGCATGTGTCCCAACTGGGGAGTGGATCAGACCCGAGACCTGCTCTAACCACTGATCCACACCAGCCAGGGCAGAGGTATACAAGGGCACATCACCATGTTTGTTTTGTAGGTGATGACACGGAGGCACAGAGAGGTTCAGTCACTAGTCCAAGGTCACACAGCTGGTCAGAGGCAGAACTAGACTTTTCACCACTGCCTTTCGAGGTACGAGAGTTCAGGGAGAAAAATAATTCTCCTCCCCACCCTGGGCCCCCCCTAGAGGCCGCCGTGGTCCCTGTTCCTCCCGGACAGCATGTGCACACATGAGCACCTGTGTGCTTTCCCTCCCTGGTAGTGTGTGCCTCTCCTGGGCACCTCCAAGCCCAGGACAAGTAGCAGCCTTCTGCAGATCACTTTGTGCTGAGGCCCAGTGCCCTCAGGCAGAGCACAGATGGTGGTTGACCTTGGCCTGCACCTCCCAGGAGGCTCCAGAGCCAGCAAACCTGGTGGATACCTTTAGACCAACCACGCTGACACACCACCTGACCAGAAAAAACTAGACAAAATGGAGACAGGCCATCTACCGGATGCAGAGTTCAAAACACTGATTATAAGGATGCTCAAAGATCTCCGTGAGAAATTCAACAAAGAGATAGAAACATAAAAGTAGAGATAGAAAACATAAAAAAGAACCAGTCAGAAATGAAGTCTACATTACAAGGAATCAACAGTAGATGAAGCAGAAAATAAAGTCAGTGATTTGGCAGAAAACATCAAATTGTAACAGCAAAAAGAAGAAGAGAATTAAAAAATAGGATAGTGTAAAGAGCCTGTGGGGTAATTTCAAGCATTTGCATTATGAGGGCTGCCAGAAGAAGAAGAGAGGGCAATAAATTGAAAACATGTTGGAAAAAATAATGACAGAAAACGTACCTGTACTTGCGAAGGAAGTAGATACACAAATCCAGGAAATGCAGAGTCCCAAACAAGGTGAACCCAAAGAGCTCTGGCCAGTGTGGCTCAGTTGGTTGGAGCATTGTCCCATATACCGAAAGGCTGTGGGTTTGATTCCCAGTCAGGGCACATACCTAGATTGTGAGCTCAATCCCCAGCGGTGGTGTACAGGAGGCAACTAATCATTCTCTCTCTCTCTCTCTCTCTCTCTCTCTCTCTCTCTCTCTCTCTCTTTCTCCCACCCCTCTCTTCTCCCCTCTCTATCTCTCTCTCCACTTCCCCTCCCCATTTCCTTCTCTCTAAACTCGATAAGCATATCCTCAGGTGAAGATTTTAAAAGAGAAAAAGATAATCTTAAAAGCAGCAGAGGAAGGCAGTGAGTTACCCTACAAGGGAGCTCCCATAAGGCTTTCAGCTAATTTCTCAACAGAAACTCCACAGGCAAGAAGTGAGTGGAGAGAAATATTCAAAGTGACGAAAAGCAAGGATTTACAACTAAGATTACTTTACCCAGAAAAAGTAACTGTCATTTAGAATCAAAGAGCTTCCCAGGCAAGAAAAAGCTGAAGGAGTTCATCACCACCAAACCAGTATTACAAGATCTATGGGAGGGCAGCACGTTGGGATGCACACCACGTCCAGCTGCAAGAGAGACTGAGGTGTCCGGAGTGGACACTGCCGGTCTCTGGCGGTGCAGAAGCCTGCTAGGATGCCGATGGGAGCACGGAGACTGAGAGGTCCTGCACCCGTTCTTGCTGGGTTGGAATCTGATGCTTCTACCAGACAAAGGTGTGGATAAAAATAACCGTGACAGGGAAAGGTGTTCCAATTACTTCCTGAAGTACAAAAGCTGCCGGAAATTCTGGAATTTTGTCATGGTGCAGACAAGACGGAAGGGAGTGAAGTCAACAATGCCAACAGCAGCAGAAAGAGATGAGATGTTGGGAACAACGGGAAAGATGCCCTATTAAATGTTTGCATTGAAATTGATTAAGTTAGAAGGAGATAAATAATTTTAATTAAAAAATGTTAAAGGGTCCTGGCTGGTTTGGCGCAGTGGATGGAGCTTTGGCCTGTGGATGGAAGGGTCCTGGGTTCTATTCCCGTCAAGAGCACATGCCTGGGTTGCTGGCTAGACCCCCAGTAGGGGGCGTGCAGGAGGCAGCAGACCAATGATTCTCTCTTATCATTGATGTTTCTCTCTCTCTCTCTCTCTCTCTCTCTCTCTCTCTCTCTCCCTCTCTCTCTTCCCCTCTCCCTTTCTCCCTCTCTCCCTCCTTCTCTTTTTCTCTCTGAAATCAATACAAATATATTTTTTAAATGTTAAAGGGTCTTCTTTAAGAAAAAAAGGGGTGCCTCTCAGGCATGGCTGGAGACTTTTGCGGGAACTTGAGGGTCTGCTGAATCGGGTGGTGAAGGCTTAGATCTGGATGTGTTGGGTTGGTGTAGCGCTGGGGTGTTGATCTGTGGGCGCGTTGGGTGGGGCCTGGATGAGGTTGGTTGACCTATTTAGAGGTGTCTTTTGTCTGGGGTGTGTCATTGGGCATGTGGAGATATTGTTGATATGGGAGGGTGCTGGGTAGCTGGTTTACTATCTGAGGAGGTATTTGCTGTCGAGGAAGGGGAGGGAGGAGGAGACTGAACATGGACTGTGCGCCTGTGGATGGGGACAATGGGGGATGGGGAGGGGGTGGAGGGTGGGGTGGGAGCCTGGTGGAGGGGGGAAGAGATGAGGAACCTTTGTAGTGTTATGAACAATAAAGATTGATTTAAAAAAAAAGAAAAAAGGGGGAAAAAGATAAAAATATGAATAATAAAATGGCAATACATACATTTATCTATCAACAATTACTCTATATGCAAGAGGATTGAATGCTTCAATCAAAGACATGTGAATAGATAAAACAAGACCTAACACAGCTGGTGTGGCTCAGTGGTTGAGTGTCAACCTATGAACCAGAAGGTCAGGGTTTAATTCCAGGTCAGGACACATGCCCGGGTAGTGGGCTCGATCCCCTGTAGGCTGTTTGCAGGAGGCAGCCGATCAATAATTCTCTCTCATCATTGATGTTTTTATCTCTCCCTCTCCTTTGTTCTTTGAAATCAATAAAAATATATTTGTTTTAAAAACAGAGAGAGAGAGAAGGAAGGTCCCAGCAATTCCACTTCTGGGTACTTATCTGAAGAAATCCCAAACACTAATCGAAAAGACATGCACATCCATATGTTCATTGCAGAATTTCTTACATTCACTAATCTATGGATGCAACCTAGATGTCCATCAATGGATGAATGAATATAGAAGAAGGGATATGTGTGTGTGTGTGTGTATACACATACAGTGGAATATGGCTCAACTATAAAAAAGAATGAGATCTTGCCATCTACAATAACATGGATGGGCAGGGAGGGTACTATGCTGAGTGAAAGACAGAGAAAGACAAATGCCAGATGATTTCCCTTATATGTGAACTCTCAAAACCAAAATAAATGAGCAAGCAAGCAGAATAGAAACAGACTCAGATAGAGAACAGTTGGACAGTTGCCAGGTGGAGGGGGTTAGGGGTGCGGGTGAAGAAGGTGAAGGGAGTAAGAAGTACAAATTGATACAGAATAGTCCTGGGGATGTAAAGAACGGCACAGGGAATATAGTCGGGAATATTCTAATAAGTATGTATGGTATCAGGTGAGTACTAGATTTATTGGGGTGATTTATTTGTAAGTTATATAAATGTCTAACCATTGGGTTGCACACCTGAAACTAATATAATATACATAAACTGTAATTGAAAACTAAAAAAAAATTATCTATTTTTTAATCCTCACCCAAAGATATTTTCCCATTGATTTTTAGAGAGAGGGAAAGATGGAGAGAGATATCAATTTGAGAGAAACACATCGATTGGTTGCCTTCACCAGGGCCGGGGCTGGGGAGAAGACTGCAACTGAGGCATGTGCCCTTGACTGGAATCGAACCCGGGACCCTTTGGTCCGCAGGCCGATGCTCTATCCACTGTGCCAAACTGGCTAGACTAAAAAATTATTTTTAGGAAAGAGTTTGGGAAACACTGACACAGCCTATGCAAAGGCCCGGGGGCAGGACCAGCTGGCATGTTGGAGAAAGAGTGAGGGTCATGTGGCTGCAGCAAAGTGAGCCAGGGGCAGAGGGAGGCGTTGAGGGCAAGGCAGGGGCTTGTGGGCCACGTGGAGAATGTAGACTTTATTGAGAGAGCACTGGAGACCTGCGGAAGAGAGACAGGACCTAGTGACCTAATATTCTGACTCAGGTTCTGCAGAGACTTCTCTGGCTCCATGTGTGAAACAGGCTGACAAGTGCAATTAATTCATTCATTAACTCACTCATCTATCCATCCACTCATTTCCCCGGGGCAGCGGCAGCCACCGAAGGCACTAAGCAGAATAGGGACAGGATACAGTTTGTGTTTTGGAATGTTCCCTCTGACTGCCGAGTGGAGGATGGAGTGTTGACGTGAGAGGTAGGGATGGGAGGTAAGGGACAGGTGAGAACTGAGGAGCAGAGGGAGGTCACCTCTGTCCCTGTGTCCCAGTTGGCTCACCCTTGTCTCATCCTGAGCATTTGTTGCTTCCCAAAGTTACCCGGGCTCAGGCACCAGCAAGATGCTTTGGAGGTATCCCCTCCTTCTCCTCCTCCTCCTCCTCCTCCTCCTCCTCCTCCTCCTCCTCCTCCTCCCCCTCCCCCTCCCCCTCCTCCTCCTCTTCCTCCTCCTCCTTCTCCTCCTCCTCCTCCTCACAGTCCCCCAAAGTGTCTCTAGTCCAGTGGTTGGCAAACTGCGGCTCACGAGCCGCATGCGGCTGGCGAGCCTCGGTTTGCCGCTCTGTTGACTAATGAGTTTGCCGACCACAGCTCTAGCCCATGCCAGCTAACAAAGGAGGTAACGTGATTCCAGTCACCTGCAGGCATAGCTGTTGAGGTTGTGACACCAGGCCAAGACTGGGAGGCAGCCAGGCATGGGGACAGCCCCCACTGTGGTTGGCAAGGAGCACCCGCACTGACAGGCCCAGGTGGGGAGCAGTGAGTTGGGGCCAGGTATGGGACACCCCTCCCCCCCAAACTGAGTCCCAAGCCCATCTGTCCCTGTGCCTGCTTTGTTTTATGTGCACTGCCACCAGGTGGGGGCATAACTGGATGGTGGATGCCAAAGATCTGAGAGCTCTCGAGACAGAACCCAGGTGCAAGATGCAGCCGAGGGTGTCCGCCAGATTTGGAGGACAGAGTTGGAACCAACCCTGGAGCTGGGTCTGGAGATAAAACTGAGCTTTAGACCCTGGGCTACAGGGAGGGAAGTCTGGACAGGCTGACATCAACCACAGCCAAGCACTATTGCATGCTGGGCATGGCACACATACCACACAGGCCTCAGAACAATCCCGGGAGGGAGAGGGAGAGGTTTCTGCTCTTTCTTTTCAGAGGCGGGGATGAAGCTCCGTGTCAGGAAGTGACTTCCCTAAAGCCTTACAGGGAAGATGCAGTTCAGCCAGAATTTGAGCCCTGACCTGTCTGAGTCCAGGATTCATCCTACTGTCTTTTCCCAGTGGGTGTAGAGGATTTTCTCTGAGCAGAAGCAGCCCCTTAACTGTGGGATGGCAAACGTGACAGACAAATCCCCATATTCTCCTCAGCTGCCCATGACAGGCATTACTAATCAGTAACAAAACTATCCCAAGGAGACAAGATCCAGGCATCACTAATCAATTGCAGCACCTTTTCCCTGCAGAACTGGGACGGACACAGATTCAAAATCCAGCCCCCAAGGAGCAACTTCCCGTAAATGAGTGGGTGTGCAGTCGGAATTGTGAGGCGAGCACAGACTGACAAAGGTTCCTCCATCTTCCCAATGGACAGTGTGAAGCCACAGGTTTAATCCCTTCCCTGTGAAAAATCCTGTTAGTTCCTTTCCATTGCCCCAAGGATGAGATCCAAACTCCTGGCCCTGCCTTTGTTCCTGCTGTTCCCTCCTGCCTCCATGCCATCTCTCAGCTCCTCAGAGAGCTCCCCACAGCCAGCCACTCTGGCTAAAGTCTCTCCAACATCTACCCTTTCATTATGTTACCACTAGAGGCCTGTGCATGAAATACATGCACAGGTGCAGTCCCTAGGCCTGGCTAGTGATTTAGGCAATAGTGTCTTGTGTGGAAGGGCAGGTCCCAGCTGGCTTCTGGGCCCTGGGTAGCACCTGGGCCTCCGAGCCCACACGACCCCCCTCATTGGGCCCCCACCCTGCTCTCTCAGCACCTGGGAACTGGGCAGTGGCCCCGCTGCCACTGCTGGTCGCCATCTGCTGGGTGATAGGCAGGGCAATTGGGCCCACTCTCACCTGCCTTGGCCTGGTGCTGCCTGCTCACCTGCCCACCTGCTCCTCCATCCTGCTGCGGTCCCACACTTGTTGGGGCCTATGGGGCCGGCAGGGCTTCCACTGCTGCCAGCTGCCAGTGTCACAGCGCCAACACCCACCATGTTCTCTGCCGCCTCCTGGTGGCCAGTGCACGTTATAGTGAGCGGTCAAACTCCCAGTTGAGGAGACAATTTGCATATTAGGCTTTTATTATACTGGATGCTTTTTTTTCTTTGTAGCAATTGTCCCAATTTTCAACATCCTCTTTATTCCTCAGTGTGCCTGCCCCTCCCACAAGGCAGGGGTGTGGTCTGAAGTGTCTGGAACGTGGAATGGGTGTGTCGGAGTCCTCACTCCCAACTCCAAGAGGAAAGAACCTGATTGGCTCAGCCTATGCCCGGAGCCACCTGCTAAGACAGGAAGGTGGGGGTCGCAGTGTGAATGAGGCAGGGGTGCCCTGTGAGTGTGGTGGATGGTCAGGGCAATCCTCAGGAAAAGTCCATGGGCTGGGCGGGCACCCCACTTGGGTTGTGAAAAGCAACAACAGACACAATAAGAAGAGCCAATAATAGCAGGAAATAATCACAGCTCAGATATTACAATGTTAAAATGAAAATATTGTTCATATTTGGCAGATGGGAAAATTGAGACAAGGAGATGGAATGCAATGTGCCCAAGATCACACAGTGAGTACTCAAATGCCCACTAGAGACCTCCCTCCCCTGGAGGGGATACGTTCCTTCAAGACCTGACCAATAGGAGGAGGCCCCCCCCTCCCCCTCCACCCCCACATAATATGCAACAGGAAATGAGAATCCCGTTCCCAGGAGTCGGAGCCTGGGCCCGCCTGGGCCCTCCTGGGCCCTCCTATCTCCTGAAAGGGCCTCAAGGGCAGTTCCCTCCCACAGCATCTGGGTCCTCCGTGACCTTCACTCCATCTTGGCGTGGCCCCAGGAACATGTCGGGCTGCAGCTCCGAGCAATTACAGTCTCTTTGTGGCTACTCTGCCTCCACGGCTCTGCAGGGCCCGGCACCCACAGCTGTGGGTGAAGTTTGCGTGTGGAGGACAGGAAGTGTCTATCTTTACATTCCGGCATTAACAAGCCTCTGCCACATTGAAATGGCGTTTTATTTCTCCTCCTAATAAACGAGAATGTGGGGTGGTTTTTTTTAGCTCTTCCGCGATCACTTGATTCTCAAGTTTGAATTGTTTGGAAGCTTAAAACACTTCTGACTCCATCCACACATTTTAACATTTTCCTCTCCTGAACGAGGAAAACATAAAAAGGGGAGAAAAAATTTGAAAAAAAAAATTGATTATATTAACAGGAGCATGGAGTGAAAAAATAGGGAGGTGATTGTGCCACTCTCTCTGCTTGGAACCTCACTAAGAGGAGTGGGTGTAACTCAGAAAATGCTGATAAACTGGAGCACAGGGAGGAAGCAGGTAGGAGAGTGTATAACGTGTGTTATTCATTCATTTCATTCAAAAGCACTCACTGAGCACGTACTGCGTGCTGGTGGTAGTCCAAGGTGCAGAAAGAACAGATAGCAAGCCCTGCCCTCCTGACGTGGAGAATGTGTGGGGAAACAGGAGTTAAGCAGTCAATTACATAATTAGCCATCACAGTTTGTTTGTTTGTTTGTTTGTTTTGTTAATCCTGACCTGAGAATAGTTTTTCTATTGCTATTCAAAGAGAATGTAAGGGAGGAGTGAGGGGAAAAGAGAGAGAGACATGATGTGAGAGAGATGCCCTAAGTGAGGGGTGGGGTGCAAACCCACAACCCAGGTACGTGCCCTGGACCCAATTTCAAACCAGCAAACCTCAGGTCAATGGGCAACACTCTGACCACTGAGCAACTGGCCAGGGCTTTTTAAAATATATTTTATTGATTTTTTTTTTTTTTTTTTTAGAGGAAGGGAGAGGGATAGAGAGTTTAGAAACATCAATGAGAGAGAAACATGGATCAGCTGCCTCCTGCACAACTCCTACTGGGGATGTGCTCGCAACCAAGGTACATGCCCTTGATCGGAATCAAACCTGGGACATTCCAGTCCGCAGGCTGACGCTCTTTCCACTGAGCCAAACCGGTTAGGGCTATTTTTTTTTTTTAATTGATGAGAGAGAGAGAGAGAGAGAGAGGGGAAGGGAGAGGGAATGAGAGATAGAAACATCAATGAGAGAAACATTGATTGGCTGCCTCCTGCACACCCCCTACTGGGAATTGAGCCCACAACGCAGGCTTGTACCCTGACTGGGAATCAATCTGGTGACCTCTTGGTTCATGGGTTGGCGCTCAACCACTGAGCCATACCGGCTGGGCCATCAGTTTAAATGTAAACCCTTGGACACGGGAGGGGAGGGAGCCCCGAGGGGGAACCTCACGTAACTTCTCAGCGGTCCTATTAAGGATGAAAAGCAAAGCAGGTGAGTGGGAAAAGCATTTCTGGCAGAAGGAACAGCATGTGCAAAGGCCGTAAGCTGGGAAGGAGCCGGCCTCGGTGAGGAGCAGAGAGAAGTTGGCTGGGGAGGAGATGATTGTTGCTCAGAGTCCTGGGAGTTTCTTGAGAGGTGTCAGATTTCGAGCATACGAGGAGTAATCAACGGACGAATGATCGAAAAGAAAAACATCCATTGAATAAACATTTATTGAGCATCTGCGGTGTGCCAGGCTCGGCGAGGTGCTGGGGCCACAAGGGCCACCAAGATAGGGGATAGGACCCTCGTTTTTCCTGAGGAGGAAACCAAAGAGCATGCAGACAACACGGATTTTCCAGGGCCACAGAGCTTGCCAAGGGGTGGGAGTATCTGACTCTAAACCCTGGGAGTCATCTGTTCCCCAATTCTGGTCCCTAGAGTGAAAGCTGGAGGGCTGCCTGGAGGAGGAGAGAAAGGTGGTAAGGGGAGGAAGGAGAGAAGGAAGAAGGAGGAATGAAGAAGGGGGGGGGGGAGACTTTTTCTGAGCAACCTCCAGAGAGTAGGACCAGGCGAAAGGGAGACAGAGACAAACAAGAGCCAAGAAAAAACTAACCCTTAGCATAACCCCAGACCAAGGTGGCTCTCCCATCCAGGAACGAGTGTGCAAGGCCAGCCTGTGTCAGGGAGGGGTTTCCACGCTGAGAAATCCCCTGTCCTCCAGGCCCCTCACTCCTCTAACGGCCTGTGTTGGAAGGGCAGAGGGGACCCTGACCTAAGAGCCAGGGGCAGCCTTGGCTGAGCGCGACTCAATTCTCAGAGTCCTGGTTTCCAGTCCAGGCTCTGCTGTATGGGTCTAGGCTGGTCCTCAGCCTCTCTGTGCCTCGCCGGAGCCATAACAGCCCAGACCTCGCAGGAAAAGCACTGGGGACAGTGGAACAGAGCTTGTGCTCTGGAAACGCCGATTTGGTGACCCTCCCAGCTTCAGTCCTCAGGAGCTGTGGTTGTTACTGAGGGCCGGTGGGATCTGGCGCACACTGGGAGGGCTGGTGGGATCTGGCGCACACTGGGAGGGCTGGTGGGATCTGGCGCACACTGGGGGGCTGGCAGCAGCACTTTCTCTGTGTTTCCACCTCGGCCCTCTGCAGACCCCTGCTCAAGGGCTTAGGGGGGAGTGGGCTCCTGTTTACTGGATTTTGGGGGCACAGGCTACCCGGCCTGTGGGTGAGGGGCTCACGCGCCTCAACCTCGTCACACAGCCCCTGGGGCAGCAGCGGCAGGAGTCAGAGGACTCGGGGCTGTGTGTACACCACTGACTAGTGCATGCCTGGGGTCCAGTCCTGGGACTCTGTTATGTGGGTTAATGATTCAGATGTGTCCCCATTTAGTCCCCGCAGGTCATCCCGACTAAGGGTCACTTTGTTTCCCAAGCCTGTCCCCAGTCTAGCCACTTTTCCCCCTAAGCTGCTTGCATCCTGGTCCACCCTGCCATGACCCAGCTGGGGCAGCGCTGTCACCTCCAACCTGGTGTCCTAGCTCCCACCCTCGCCCACCCATGGTCTGTCCTCCCAGCGGCCGCCACCAGAGGGCGCCTGTGAGCATTTTAGTCAGGCCCCCCTTCCTCCTCTGCCCATCCCCTCAGGGTATAAGCCCAAGTCCTCCTTGTGGCTCCGAAGGCCTTGCACAACCTGCCCTCTCCTCCTCCCTCTACTCCTCTACTCACTCTGCTACACACACACACACACACACACACACACCTTCTTCCTGTTCCTCCAACACACCAAGCACCGTCCTGTCCCAGGGCCTTTGCACGGACTGTTCCTGCCGCCTGAGGTGTTCCTCACCCACCAGCACTTCTCCCCGTAGGCTCATTCATCTGGTTTCACATCTATCTCTTCCGTTACGAAGGCAGCTCAGGTGCCTGTAATAGTCTGACGGATGCACGGATAAATTTAGAATGAGCTGAGTCAGACCTAGGGCAGGAAGCCCAGCCCTGTCTCTCCCAGGCTACGCAAATGCCAGTACATCCTTTTCAACCCTGAGCCTCGGTTTGCCTGGCTGTAAAATGGGGAGAACTCACCCTGGGGAGAATCCTTACTGCTCGGCTGCCCGGGAAGCTCTCGGCCCTTCTTGACACTTGTAGACCCCGCATGCAGCGGACGCTCATCCGATGGACGTTTCTGTTGCGCTATGTCCTTGACCATCCCCTTTCCGTTGGCAGCCTGCTCCCAGCTCAGAAACAGGTCTCATGTTTCGGTTTCTCTCTGCTCCCACAAAAGTTATGTCCTCTTAGGGGACAAGGACAATGACCCCAGGTTGGGGTGTCCGTGTCCGGCTTCTGAAACCCTGGGGCACAGGAAAGCCCACCCCCCAATCCCTCAGGGCCCAGAGTGCCAGGCCCCCGAAGAGAAGAAGCTGGATGGG
The DNA here is from genome assembly GCA_036971965.1 of Nyctalus aviator. NCBI lineage: Eukaryota > Metazoa > Chordata > Mammalia > Chiroptera > Vespertilionidae > Nyctalus > Nyctalus aviator. The sequence goes on from CM072927.1 coordinate 23,622,361, forward strand.
TAACTGGGACGCAAGGCGAGCGGATTTATTTAGCGCTTCCTGTTTTATCCTGCACGACGTCTCCGCTGCCAGGACAATCCCACTCGCAGCCGCACGGCGGGGTGGGAGCGCAGAGGGCGGCAGGGGGAGGGCCACACTCCAGCCGTGTTGGGGCATCCATGCCCCCCGCCATGTCTGGGCCTAGCTGCCCCCTCCCTGAGACTGGGTTTCCTTCGGAGGGGTGAAGGAACACTGTAGCATCCTGTAAGTGCCTACTGTGTGCCAGGTACGTCTCTGATAGCTGCCCAGGATGAAAGGCAACTAGCAGTTGTTCTTGGATGTTTGTTAACTGACTTAGTGACTGCGCAGTGGTTAACTGGGCCGGGTGGCATTGCCTGGCAGTGGCTGCTGCTTGGTTAGGTTTTGGAGAGAACCATGCGTACCAACTATAGATAGTAAGCTGAGAACAACATGATAACCTCCTGGGGTGCAGCACACCCCCTTGGATGCCCTGTGGTTGTCCAGGGATGGGGAGAAGCGATGCCACTCTGATCCCACAGTTAGGGCGCTGACCTTACCCTGGCTTCTCCTCCCGCCCTCCCCCCCCCCCCCAGCTCATAGCCTTCTAGCTCTGCCCAGGACAAGCCCTTTTCCCTTCATCCAGGACTCCCCTCCACCCACCCCCACCCCCAGCTCGGTGCAGTCTATTCCCAAGAAGCATCTCATCTGGGCACAGTATGCAAATGAAGCGAGTTAACCCTTTCCACACCCAGGAAGGTCCCATACCTGGCCGGGACTGAGCCAGCCCCAGGGTGTGCCAGGCTCCCTGCCCATCCCGGGCCCCCAGCCCCGCTGTCATAGTGACTTAAGACCAGGGGCTGCTCCAGCCGGAAGAGTCAGCTGGGCCTCCTGCAGGTGCCTGGTCCGGGTTAGGGGAAATGGGGACCGACAGAAAGGGCGAGCCTGAAGTGGGCACAGCCTGGGAAGACTCTCCAGAGGTAGGACCGTGGGCGAAGAAAGGGGGATGGCTTCTCCAGATCAGCCGGGCTGGTCTTTGTTTCAGACTGTCCCTGGGCCTCCCAGCGTGAGCTGTAATTTACACAGCACACCCTTCGCCCGTTTAACGTGTACAATCCAATATCTATAGCGTACTCCCAAATGATCATCAACCACCCACAATTCAGTTTTAGAGTAGTTCACCACCCGAAAGGGCCCATTGCCTAATCTAAGATCATGTAGATTTAGGCCTGTTTCCACCCGAGAATTTACAGTCTCACCTCTTTTGTGGAGGATAGAATCTATTTTGAGTTAATCTCTATAAACGGTGTGAGGTAAGGGTTCAGCTTCATTCTTTTGCTTGTGGATACGCCGTTTCCCCAGAGCCACATGTTGCAAAGACCGTTCTTGCCCCACTGCATGGACAGCCTGGATGAAGTCAATTGATCGAAGATGTGAGGGCTTGTTCTGGACCCTCGGTTCTATTCCATTGGCCTCCATGTCTATCCTGATGCTGGTACCATGGTGTATCGATGCACATAGCTTTGTAATTTTTGAAACTGGAAAGTGTGAGCCTCTCAGTTTTGCTCTTTTGTAAGATTGTTTGGCTATTCTGGGCCCCTTAAGTTTCTGTATGAATTTTAGGATCAGCTTGTCAATTTCTACAAAAGAAGCTAATAGGGATTTTGACAGGAATTGAGTTGAATCTGTAAATCTTAACAACATCCCATCTTCCATCTCCTGATCCATGAACATGGGTTGTCTTTCCATTAATTTAGGTGTTTCTCTCAACAATGTTTTGCTGTTTTCTTAGTATAAATTATAGACTTCTTTTGGTAAATGTATTTCTAGGTATTTTATTCTTCCGATCAATTGCAGATGGAGTTGGTTTCTTAATTTCATTTTGTTTGTTCATTGCCACTGCATAGGAAATAAAATGGATTTTTGTGTATTGATCTTGTATTCCGCAGCCTTGCTGAATGTGTTTACTAGTCTTAATGGTTTTTTAGTGGATTCCTTAGAATTGTCTACACACTCAATTATGTCATGCGCAAATAGAGATAGTTTCATTTCTTCCTTTCCAACCTGGATGCCTTTTATTTCATTTTCTTGTCTAATTGCCGGGTTACAATTTCCAGTGGTTTTGAACAGAAATGGTGAGAGCAGACATCCTTATCTTGCTCTTGGCCTTAGAGGGACAAGATGTACTCGTAGTCTCTTCCATTAAGTATTATGTTGGCTGTCGTGCCTGTTATTTATCAGATTGAGGAAGTGCCCTTCCATGCCTAGTTAGTTGAGTGCCTATCATGAAGGGATGCTGAGTTTTGTCAAGTGCCATAGTCACAATTTGAACCCATGTTTCTCACTCCAGTGCCCCGGCATTAACCTGCTGCACTAAATCAACAGACTCCCAAAGGAGGCCCCCACGGAACCCCGTAAAGAGCTGATGTTCAGAAAATTCGGTGTCCCCGTGTGCCTCTTTTCTCTTTAAACGTTTGAAGTGAACTTGGAGGAAGAAGGGGAGAGAGAGCGGGAGAGGGAAAAGGGAGAGGTAGGGGAAAGGGGAAGGGGAGGGGGAGAGGGAGAGGGAGAGGAGGAGAAAGGGAGAGGGAGAGGGAGGAAGAGAAGCATGTTTTATTTGAAGGAAGTGTAATGGTGGTGGAATCTCGGGCACACCAAAGCCATAGGGGGATGTTTTAGACCTGGCTCACAGGGATCTAAGGCTGGGTTCTGTGCAGACAATCCTGAACTTGGCACAAAGAGTCCTGTTTGTATTGGGCAGCTGATGGCTTCCCTGCAGTTGTCTCAACAAAAACACACTGGAGCTAATCACTAGGTTCTGGGAGTCACTGGGCGATGGGCAGGCTGGGCTGAAAGAGGAGGAGGAGGAGGAAAAGGAGGAGGAGGAGGAGGAGGAGGTGGAGGAAGAGGAGGAGGAGGAGGAAGAGGAGGAGGAGGAGGAGGAGGAGGAGGAGGAGGAGGAGGAAGAGGAGGAGGCGGCGACTGGGAGGGGGGAGAGTTCCCACCCCAAGCAGAAGTTGGCGATGTTCAGTGACTGCACTTTTCACCCAACAAACAATGAGTTGCACCCATTGCTGGCCAGGTGCAGAGGCTGGCGGAGACCCAGCGCCGCCTCCGGATCCCAGCGTTTGGCACAGTGTGGCACTCGGAGGTTTCAGCCATGCCCCCGGGGGGAGCATTCTCTCCCCGTCCTCCCAGCTCTGGCTTGCAGGGAGTCTTGGTTCGGTGTGACTGAATCTTAATGCCTTCTTGACCCTTGTAGACCCCCTGGCGCTGCCTGGAGGCTAGCACAATGTCAGACTAGAATGTTCTGTTCTCCTTGTATTGATCTCTCCTGTCACCTGGGCCAGCCATCCTGACGTTCTCATGGACAGTGGCCACACTTACCAGGCAGGTCCTTCTGGAGCCTATACTTGGTGCCGGGGCCTTGGCGTTGTGCAGCTAATGTCACTCTCCCAGCGGCCCTGGCAGATAGAGGCGATTGCTATCCCCCATTTATAGACGTGCAAACGGAGGCACAGCTGGAGTGGGCAGACAGACAGGAAAAAAAGCAAGCTGGCCAAAATACAAAACCATCCCAAATGATAATAAATAATCTGGTCCCACGACGAAGGGTGAGCTGCATCCAGCCGTGGAAGAGCATCCTGGGCAGAGGGAACAGCCAGTGCAAAGGCTCTGAGGCTGGACTGACTGGCGTTTGCAAGGAACGTGGAAGAAGCTGGGTGGGTGGAGGGGAGTGAGCAAGGGAGGCAGGCAGGGGGAAGAGAGGACGTGGACAGGCCGGGGAGGACCTTGTGGGCTTCACCAACGAGTTGGGTTTTTACCTGGAGCGAGAGTTTGTCTATCGCTTCCCCTGGACTGTTAATTCCTGGAGGGCAGGGATTGTTTAACCTGTCTTGTTGACTTCTGTGTCCCAGGCCAGGGTAAGGGCCCGAAGGGATGGGTTTCCTAGGCAGGAAACATCCGTTTCTCTTTGGTGCTTGAAAGAAAGAGGTAGATGTGGTTGCCCTCTTTTTTTTCTTCTTCAATATATATATATTTTTAGAATAACAATTTCTTTTTATATATACAATGTTTCCCCGAAAATAAGACATCCTCCGAAAATAAGACCTACTTACAGGTTTCCTTCTGAGTGAAATATAAGGCAACCCCCCAAAAATAAGGCCCCCCTAGGCTAAACACGAGAGATTTGGTCCACTGATTCTGAAAGAAATGGAGTCACAAGAAATTCACCAGGAAATTCAGGAATTGGATTGTTATAATGATGTTCCAGAAGATGGTGACATGATTGTCATTGAATAAATGAGTAAATTCTTGATACTGTAGGATTCACAGTTTGTCTGGTTTGTGTTGACAACTACTGTACTACCGTACCGTATACAGGTAATAAATTTCCTTTATTTTCATTTAACGATAAATGTGTACCGTATTCTTCTTCATGGAAAAATAAGACATCCCCTGAAAATAAGACCTAGCGCATCTTTGGGAGCAAAAATTAATATAAGACACTGTCTTATTTTCGGGGGAAACAGGGTATATATTATTGAGTTTTTACAGAGAGGAAGGGAGAGAGATAGTTAGAAACATCGATGAGACAGAAACATCGACTAGCCACCTTCTGCACACCCCCACCCGGGGATGTGCCTGCAACCAAGGTACATGCCCTTGACCCGAATTGAACCCGGGACCCTTCTGTCCGCAGGCCGACGCTCTATCCACTGAGCCAAACCGGTTTCGGCTTTCTTCAATATTTTTATTAATTTCAGAGAGGAAGGGAAAGGGAGAGAGAGATAGAAACATTAGTGATGGAGAGAATCATTGATCAGCTGCCTCCTGCATGCCCCCTGCTAGGGACTGAGCCCACAACCCAGCCATGTGCCCTTGATTGGAATCAAACCCAGGACCCTCCAGACGGCAGGCTGAAGCTCTATCCCTTGAGCCAAACCAGCCAGGGCCGGAAGAGTAAGGCTCAGAGTGACTTGTTCAAGGTTCCACCCCTTCATGGGCAGAGCTGGGGCTCATGCCATACCCATCAGCCTGCAGTCTCATTTCACTCTGCCTCCGCCAAGCATGCCAGGCCCGAGCGCCGATTGTGTGAGAGAAACCATGCTCAGAGTTTGCGGGATCACACCACTTGATCCTTCAAAACGGGGCTGTGTCCCCACTGCTTGGATGACAAAAACCGAGGCCAGTTCGCCGATGGCTAGGTCATGGAGCTTGGAAGGACAACGCAGGCTCTGCAAACCTGGCCATTGCACTGGCCGCTGGGAAACTCCAAGCTTAATTTAGGTCCCTTGTTTAATTATTCATTCTCTCCTCTCCTCCTATTTATGACTTCCGCCTTCTCATTTTGTTCCCCAGTTAATGCCTTTTGTTTATATCTGCATCTTTGGCCTGGAATGAATGAATCAACGATTTTGGAAGAAAAAAACAACACTCAAATTCTAAGCTTGAGCTCCTTTGTGGGTATGAGGCCCTCTCCAAATACATGCCCTGAAGAAATAAAATCCTTTCAACGTGTTCAAAGCACAACGACTCCACGTGCAATCTTGTTTGGTGTCAGAGCACTCTCATCTCCCGTGGTAACCCTTTCCTTTTATTTTTATTGTGTTGTCTCATTATCCCATTTTCAAGCACCAACTACAGGCTAGGCAGGCACCTTATCACCATTCATCCTTACACTTTCTCCCTGTGCGCAGGGGGCTGGCTACATCGTCCCGTTTTACAGATGGGAAACCGAGAACCAGAGAGGGAAACCCAGTTGGCAGGTGGCAAAACCCAGGCTCAGAGTCCCACACAGCTAGTTAAGTTCCTGAGCTGGGGTTCCTGTGGTGGTTTGTCCTGACTCCAGGGCAGCTGGCAATGATATTTAGGTAGAACATTTGTAAAGTGTTTACTCTGCAGGAAATGCTCCCTCATCCATTCCCTCATTCATTCAACCTATACACAGGGATCCCAGGGTCCATGGCGTCACATCCTAGTATGACCAGAATAAAACCAGGAAGAGAACAGGGCGTGAGATTGTTTTAGTGGCCCAGGTCAGGGAGGGCTTCTCCAAAGATTTGCTATTATTTGTGCAAAAATTAGGTCTTCGAGGAAGACTATTTCGGACAAAGGAACAGCACGGTCAAGGTCCCTAAGTCAGGAGTGAGCAGTTTGTTTAAGGAGCCAGCTTGTCCGGAGCGCGGAGCTCTGGGGACAGAGTCGTGGGTGCAAATGCGGAGAGGTGGCTGGGTTTTATCCGAAGAGCACTGGGGAGCCTGGCAGAGGGTACAGCAGGGCATGGCAAGCACCATGGCCTTTGTGCCAATAGCCCTGGGGCTCACGCGCCAACCGGTGATCAGAACGGTCCCTCGCGCTAACGCCGCCGCCCACGTGTCACGCGAAGCCCCGCGCCCCACGTGCTCCGCCGGTCCTTTAAACGCCCGCGGCCACGTGGCTCCACCGCGCCCCCTCATTGGCCGGGGGGCGTGGCGGCTGCGCGGCTGCGCAGTGACGCGCGCGGGCCGGCCCCGCCCCGCGGCCGCTGGCGGCGGCGGCGCTGGCGGAGGGGATGACGTCACCGGCTGGAAGGGGGGCGCGCGAGCCGGCGCGAAGGGAGCGCGAGCCGCAGTGAGTGTCCTCGCGCCGCCCGCCCGGCAGCCCGGCCGGCGCGCGCATGCCGCGAGCCGCTGGCGCTGGGGCTCCGCTCGGATCCCTCGTAGCAGCCAGGATGTGAAGCGGGGCAGAGCCGGGGGAGCCCAGCCCAGCCAGCCTCCAGGTAAAGGGGGACCAGAAACCCCGAATTGCCCTGAAATCGCAGGCGCTCCAGCGGGGATCTCGGAGGCAGCGGAGTGGGCAGCGCGCCGGCTTTGTGCCGGGGAAGCCTGCACGGCCATTGTGCTCGGAGGACGCTCCGCTGCAGCCGGCTGCACGCCCAGTCGCTGCGCCCGGCCAGCTGCGCCCGAACAATGCCCCCGAGGGCCGGGCTGGGCGGGGGCTCCGGGCAGGCTCCGCCGCGGGCGGGGGGCGGGGGGCTTCGCCGCGGCGGGGAGGGGGCTGGGCTGGACTCGCCCGGAGCGCGGCGTTGGAAGCAGCCCAGCGCCGCCGGCTGCACCACCGCCCCGGGCTGCGGGCGCAGGGGTATGTGCGCGTGTGGAGGGGGTGCTGGCCCCCTGAGCGCCGGCGAGGGACCCCGGGCGGGCCCCGAAGGCAGGGGGCGCTGTGCCGGGGGCTGGGGGTGCGGGTGCGCGGGCGCCCGGGAGTGGAGACCAGCCCGGGACGGGTGGCTCCAGGTGGGAGCGAGGGAGGACCCGCAGCTGCGTCCGGCTTGGCTGCTCTGCCCAGCGCCTTCCCTCTCCAGCCCCCATCCCCTGGAGACCCCCTACTCCATGCCGTCTCCCCTGAGCGCCTTCCCGGCCTCGCCTATCCTTGCAAAGGGGAGCGCCCCTCCATCACCCCGGCCTTGCCCCACCCTTCTGCCGCCCTGGCTTCCCCTGGCAGCCCCCCGGGCGAGGCCAGGCGACGCTTAGCCCCCGGCCCCGGGGACACTGGCGGACGGACGAGCGCGCGCCCGGCACCGACCTCCCCGGGCGCCGGGGGTCCCGGGAGAGGGGAAGCCGCCCCCCATCGCCTGCCCCGGGCTTTGCGCGCCGCTGGAGCCCCCTGGGGGCTGGGAGGAGAGGGTCGGTGACGTCATCCAGGGGGCGGAGTCGCCGGCACGAGGTGGAAGGGGGCGTGAGGAGGATGGGGGTTGCCCTGTGGGGGGCTCCCCGAGTTAAGAGTGTCCGTCCGTGCCCTGGCTCCAGGGTTTCGTCTCAGCTGCGGCCAAGTTCACGGCTCCTTATGGGAAACCTTCCCATTCAGGACCCCCTCCCCATAGTGCTCACCCCCACCCATCTAGGAAACTTACCCCCCCCTCCCCCCCACGGAACCTCCCTAAATCGGGGGGACTCCCCTTCAACCGCTTTCTCTTCAACATTTTCAAATCAGGGAACACCCCGCAAACTGGATTTTGTAGCCACACCCCCCAATCTGGAACCTCCTCCGAAGTGACCTTTTCCCCGATTTCCAGTCCTCTGGTAGCTGCGGACACGCGGCTCCGGAGAGGCCCCTTCCTCCGCAGCCTTTCCTCTAACGCAGCCGCCCCCGGGGGACCGGGCCCCTCAGATGGACAAACCTCCCCGCGCCTCCCGCCGAGGGGCGCCTCCCCTCCGCCTGGGCTCAGCTGGGATTCCCCGGTTCCCCCATCTCCATCAGGGGGAGTTCCCATTCTGAGCGCGGGGCCCTTCTGCCGCTGGTCCAACCCCTGGACAAACAGGCCGGGAGCGAGGCTGGCGGAGCCGGAGTCTGGTGTCCAGCTTGGGCGTTAGGTCTATGCGAAGTGGGACAAAGTCGGAGGGTTCTGGAGGGTCCCCAAGATAGGGATCTACCCGCTCTGGCCCCTCCCACCCCCCACCCCGTGGCCTCCATCCAGACTTTTGATTGCTGGGGTTCTGGCTTTCTTTCCACGTCCCCCATTGTAGTTCTCCCTGGGGTGCAGGGGAGGGGCCCCTCTTTGTTTGGGGCACACTGCTTCCCCGATGAGCTAGCTGCCTTCCAGGAGAGGAAGCCAGCCCTCCCCGCTCTCCTATGGTACCAGCTGCTGCCGAAGCTTTTATTAATGGCTGAGGAGCCCAGTTGATTCTGCCATTTGCATAGCTCCCCTCCCCCTCCCAGGGTCCCTTTCCTTTGTACCCCCTCCCCCTGCCAGTCTCGCCTGCCTTCTGCCCTTCAGCGCGCGCTCTTCTTCCTCCGCCAGCTGATACTTTGGCTGAGGATGGTAGGCAGCTGGGGCTAGGGGTGGCTGCGTCCTGCGCCCCAAAATTTCAGAAACCACCAATTTGGGCCGATGTCTCTGGCTGGATTCCCCTGTCCTCCCTCCCCCAACCCCCCAAGATGCCCTTCACTGGGCATCTTGTGCTGCCTGTGCTGCCTGTTGTCTGTCCAAGTCCCCATTCTTCCTCTCCAGGAAGCTTTATTCTGCCCCGGCCCTGGGGCCGCGGGGTGGGGGTGGGGTGGGGGCACCTTCACTATGACGGTGCACTTCTTCACGGGGCCCAGCCCCTTGGGGGCTGCCACCGGCCACACTCTGTCACACTGAGAGTTGGTATAATTGGGCTCAGGCAAACAAAACGCCGAGGGAGACCTGGCCTGCCTGGTGAGCTCATGCGTTTTTCTATTCTTGTCACCTGGGCTGGTGACATCGGCCCCCGCGGGAGTAATGGGGGGGGGGTCTGTCATGTCAGTAGACTTTGAAAGCCCGATCCACTTCCTTTGGCAATGAGGGATGGTCATTCCGGTGTGGCCCAGGCTTGGCACTGGAGGGCAGTGCTGGGTGGTGTGCCTGGCTCCCCAGCAAATCCTCTTTCTGCAAGGTTCCTTGCAAGCCCCTGATCCAGGTCCGGGGGAGTGGGAGGGGCAGGTGCCAGGAGAGGCTCACCGGAAACCAGGGGCCTGCCTGCTGCACAGAAAGCATCGTCCGTGGACCGTGCTTCTCTCTCCCCCCTCGAAGCCCGGCTTTCTTCCCTGCTTCCCAGGGGATCCGGGCATCTCCGTGTCCGAGGTCCACTGGGAGGCACGAGGCTGTCTCCCCGCACGGGGACTGCGGCCCAGGGAGCAGGTGGGAGGGAGAAGCTCCCTGGGCCCCGGGGTGAGCGGTGGCTTCTGGGTGGATGATTTGGGAGGCGTCACTATCCCCCCATTCTCTCCGTATCTGGGTCGCACAGCGTGCACACCTCTGCCTGGCATTTCCCGGACCTGGGCCCCGTCAAGGAGCCCGACCCGTCTTTTCGGGACAAAGGGATTTCCGAGGGGTGACTCAGTTTCCCCTCCCGCCTCCTGGGATCAGCATTGAGCAGCATGCCTTTCACAGATGTCCGAGTGCCGCTCACACTTCCCACCGCCGCCGCTTCCAGCATCCGGGCGCCCGGAGACCTGTGGCTGCGCTGATTGTGTCCGCTACCACGTGGCCTGAGCGCGGTGGCTGGGCGGGGACGGGCGGGGACCGGTGGGGACGGTGTGGCTGTGAGCTCGGCGTGACGTTTCCACCCAGCGCCCTCTGCGCTCACCTGCTCACCGTGACTTCGGTGCCCGCCTCGACTGTGCGTGGGGAAAGGGAGCGGGGGCGTGCAGAGAGTTCCGGGTGGGGAGGAAAACCCTAAAAATAAAAGTGGATATTTATAAACCCAGCAGGTTTGGGCAATAATTGACGAAGCTTAATGTTTTCAGCTGAGAGCCATTTCCCCCACCCGACTGCATTAGGCTCCATTTGTGGAGTCGCTGGGAGCCAGCTGAGGGCTCTGGAAGAGCGCGGTGGGCTTGGCAGGCGCCTTGCAGGCCGGGCCTCTGTGTGTGTGTGTGGGGGGGGGGGGGCATCTCGTGCTTCTGGAGGGAGGATGTGTGTGGGGAGACGGGGTGGGGGTCGGCAAGGGCGCTGAGACACCAGAGTCTCCGGCTTCTCCTCATCCAGGCAGCCTCCTGGAGCACCCTCCGGTGGTGGGCATCCCCTTTTCCGGAATTCGCAAGGAGATTTGTCCCCCAAGAAGCGGGTGCAGGCTGTCCTTGCTCTGTCCTTCTGTGCAGCTAAAGATGCCGGGGATGGGCTATTGGGAGAGAACCCCCCCCCCCGGCCCTCCCCCCCTACACACCTGCTCACCAGGTAGGGTGGCTCCGCCTTCAGTGGGGACAGGAGGGGACGAGATGGAGGCACAACTGCTGTGCCTGTGCGGGATGCACATGCCAAGCCAACGGAAACCCGCCATGGGTGCTTCCTGTGTGAGGGAGAACCAGGGTGGGAGGGTTTTCCACAAGTCCTTAAAATGTTGTCTATTCCCACCTGGTCTGGAACCAGGAAGCTGCTGGCTTGCAGGTTGGGGAAGATGGGAGTTGAGGTTCCAGTGCACGCTCCCCTATTCCAAGGATGACGGACAGCCCCAGGCGGGCTGGCAGACCTTCGCGCTGAGGTCCGCGGGAATAGTGGCGCCTGGGTCTCCTGGCCCTGAGGTTCAGTGTGTCACCTCCTCTGCCTTTCAGAAGCTCGAGGGTACTGAGCATAACATGTGGGCTCATTTTCCCCCGTTCTTTTTTTTGCCAAAAGGAAATAAAAGACACTCAGAAAGAAAAAAAAAAAAGGGGGGGGGGAGTCCCGGGGTGCCATTTCTGCCTTGTCTCTGGCTGATATTTCTGAAGTGTTGTGTGTGTGTAGGGGGTGTATGGGGAATATGAAAAAATCAATTGCCTTACACTTCTGCAAAGGCGAAAATTAGTGAGCGGGTGGGAGTGACTCACGGAGAGGGCTTTTCATGGTTTTATTTTTGTCTCCTTGTCCCCCCCCCCCCGCACCCCCTGCCCCCTTTCTCAGAGGAGCTGCCGGTCCCCATTGCCCCTCCCCTGGCCTGTCCAGGCTGGACCTGGGGGTTGGTGTGTTTGGCCTGGCCTTGCAGTCCCCTCTTTCCTTTCCTGCTATCAAGGCAGCCGAGGCCAAAGGGGTCCCAGACCTGAAGATCCTTCCAGTTTTTTTGTCTCGCATCCCTTTTGGTTCCCTCTCGGTTCCATGGATTCCACTCTGGCGAGGTTTCTGGGTTGCAGTGACCCTCCTCCCCCGAGAATGTCTGAACTGGAGCCGAATTGCAAAATGTCCTTTTTTCTTTCCAACGGGCAGATTTTGTTCAGAACTCCCTGGGTGGTCCCTGCGACTTTTGAAGGTTTTTTTTCTTTCTTTCTTTCTGTGTGTGTGTGTGTGTGTGTGTGTGTTTTAAATCTTTGCTGTTAGCCCCTTGTAGTAAGGTTGGGAGTCCCCCCGTCTTCCTACTGGGAGAACTGAAAATCCTCATTTTCCCGATTGTCCCTTCCCCTCTCCCTCTCTGTTTGGCCTCTTTGCGCAGAAACCTTCTCGCTTGCAAAAGGAGGTTAGGCCTCTGGCCTCGGGGTCAGAGCCCTGACTTCTACCCCAGACCCTGCTTCTCCTGTGCACCCTTGGGCTGGTTAGCTGACCTCTGTGTTGCTTCGTCTGTAGGATCAGGGCATTCACAGCCTGTTTCTTGGGGAGCTGGTACCTGAGATGCTGTGTGTCTGACGTAGGCCGAGGCGTGGGACCCCGGATGGAGGTGGTGGGGGGGAAGGGATGGGACAGGGGGGCCTGGGAAGATGGTCTGTTGTCTTGCTTTCGTGTGGGTGATTAAGTGTTGGTGGAAATTTAAGGGTTCTGAGGAAGTAAGGTAGACACATCTGTGTGTATAATTTAATGCCGCTTACAATTAACCCTGTGATCGGCAAATGAGGGGATGTCGGGGGGATAATAATAGCTGCTCCGACGTATTCGGAGCTGGTGCCCCATGTTGGGCCCCGTGCTGAGTAAGCGCGCACGAAGCAGGTCCTCGTGTCTTCAACCTTCACACCCCCCGTGAGCCTGGTGGCTGTGCCCGGAGCCCGATTTCTCAGAGAGGGAAACCAGGACACACAGAGGGGTCTTCACCGGCCTGGGGTGGCACAGCTTGTAAGTGGCAGAGTGAGAAATGGCAGCAGGGCCACGGGATGCCGGAATCTGAAGTCTTACCTGCTGCAGAGTCAGGTGCTCTGCCCAGCTGCCAAAGAAGTCCTTGTAATGACATTTCACCCGCTGGGGGCACCTGAGAGGGCCTCTGGAGGCTCCGGGCTCCCAGCTGCCTCCCTCCGAGGGTGAGAGAAGAGCCTGGATGCTAGACCAAGGCGGCCTGGGTTCAAATCCCAGCTCGGCCACCCGCTGGCTGGGTGGCCTGAGGCAAGTTACTCGACGTCTCTGTGGTTCCATTTTTTTAAATCTGTAGAATGGAGAGTAATAGTACCCGCCACACAGGTTATCGGGAGGATTCCATGAGTTAATACAGATAAAGCAATGCATTGTGACTTAGTGGGACCTGCCTTGCGGGGGCTCCTTGGCGGCCCCCCCTCCTGTCCGTCCGTCCGTCCATCTGCGGGGTTCAGCCTGGGTGAAATGTTGGGATGACTCAGCCGCTGCAAACTGGGGCGTTCCCCGTCACTGGCTGCCTAATCAAGGCTGCCCCACTTCTTAGCGGGACCAGGCCAGGCGCCCGGCAGGATCGGAGCCACAGGAGGCCAGGGGAAGCTGGTGGGGAGGCCGGCGGCTGCTCCTGAAACCCCAGTCGGTGGTGACCTCTGACTGCCAGGATCCCCGGTGGCTTTGAGCAAATGTGCAGGGTTTGGGGGTGGGGGGCGGTCAGGGACACTTCACAGCTGTAAGGTCTCGGCTTTGACCACGGCCTCACTGAGCGGTGTCTAAGAGAGGATCGGTTTACAAGGTTGGCGTGCAAGCATCCGTCCGTTCATTCATTTGTCGATTCATTTCTTCAGCCAATCAGTATTTGAAGGAATACCAGCTGCCAGAGAATTGAGAGCCAGACTCTGCCACTCGCTGGCGATGGGCCCCTTGTGCTAGTTACATAGCCATCCTGTGCCTCAGTTCCTCATCTGTAAAATGGGTGCTTTGGCATTGCTTCACCCAGGATAGGGGCATTGTGAGAGGCACATGACATAAACCTGGCCGAGAAGGCACTGTGTAAGTACTTTTTCTCTCTTAAAAAAGCAGCAAATAAAAATGAAGTTCTGAGACTACAGCAGTGAACAAAGCCAGCTGGGTCCCTGGGACCCCGCAGTGTATTGGGGAGCTAGTGAGGGCATGAGTGAGGGTTCTGAGGCTGAAAATCGGTCACCTGGCCACTGTGTCATCTGGGGGCACATGGACAGTCGCTCTGAGATGGTGTGAGAGCAGCAAGAGCAAAGCTGGAGGCGAGGGAAGCAGCAGTGAAGGTGGAAGGCCCCACTGGAAGGTGGGCTGGGTCCCCTCTCACCAGTCTGGAGGGGGAAACTGAGGCAGAAAGGCAGCGGGAAGATCATTCTCAAACCCACTGCCCACCAGGGCTCAGCAGGTAATGCCGGGGGCGGTGTGGGCCAGGCAGGCTTCCCCAGCCTCTTGGGCAGCCTCCCCGAATGGCTCCATGGCCGGCCCTGCCGGTTTTTCTGAGAAAAACCAGGAATCTAGATTTCACATGAAATTGCCCTATTTTACATCTTTGGATCTTTTTCTTTTTTCTTATATTTTCATTGATTTCAGAGAGGAATGGAGAGGGAGAGAGAAATGGAAACACGGATGATGAGAGAGAATCGTTGATTGGCTGCCTCCTGCACGCTCCCTGTGGGGGGGTTTAGCCCACAACCGGAGCATGTGCCCTTGACTGGAATCAAACCCGGGACCCTTCAGTCCGCAGGCTGGTAACTCTATCCACTGAGCCAAACCAGCCAGGGCTGGATCTTTTCTTAAGGCTTCCTCCATTTGCTGATTGCGTTACCTCGAGCCACCTCACTTGCTGTTGCTGAGCCTCTGTTTCCTGGGTTTAAGGTTTGAAATCACGTCGATGTGTCCTTCGGAGGCGCTGGCGAGGGAGGGCGGAGCACAGGGCCCGGGCCAGCGTCCGCGCTCGATACACGTTGGCTCTGATTGTATTAATATCGGCCATGACGATGAACTTGACTTAAATTAAATGCTGAGCAGAAGGAAGCCGGCCGGTCCCGCGGGGCAAGGCTGTGAATTATCTCCTGGCCGCAGGACCCGTTCCTCACGCGCGTCCTTCCTGCAACAAACCTGTTTGCTCTCAGGGCTGGGGCCTGGGGTCACCGGTGCCGTTGGTAGAGCTTATTGGGGTGGTTTGCAGCCAGGGGTGGTTTTGCTCCCTGGGTGTCACATGGCAATGGGAACCTCTTGGATGCTTCCGGCATTGGGGGGCAGGGGGAGGGGAGAGGGATGCTGCTAACAACCCCCCCTCCCCACCACCACCACCAGGGGATGGCCCGGCCCGGTGTCATGGGTGCTGACGAGAAGACAGGCCCTGGCTCCTGCTCACGGTGCGTAGCAGCTGCGGAGCCAGGCTGTGGGCTTGTCCATGGGTGCCCGCCTCCCACGCTTCGCAGGGTCCTGTTGGACTTGAACTTGCCGAGGTTGCTGATGGGTTCCCTCCGTGCACCTGTCCGGGCCCCATTGCCCAGTTGATCATCAGAAGCGTGTCATGGCCGTGACGCGTGGTCTGGCGATCGGGGACGGCCAGTGTCTGGCGACGGTGCTGGATCTGGAACGTGGAGGGCTGCCATGTCCAGGGGTTTTGTTTTGTTTCCCCTTTCGCCCCATCGGCCCTGGGAGCTGGACTCTGGCCCCACCGGGGAAGGGCTTTTGGAAAGTGAGACCTCTGGTTTCGAATCCTGACACTGATCTTCTCAGCTGTTGTTCTGACCACCACGCCTTGATGGTTCTCATCCGGGAAATGGGGACAGAGCTTGCCTGCTGCTGTGTCATTGGGGGTGACGTGGGGTGATGCTGATATGGTGCCGGGCACTAGGGGTGCACAGTCAGGGGCTGAATGAACAGCTAGGGGGATGGGGACGAGGCCCAAACCTACGGTTTCCCAACTATTCCAGCGGCCGGGCGGTCACCTCAGCAGGCGTGAGCCCGCGTCCTGGAGCCCACGCTGTGTCCTGGCCTGGGGCGTCCGCTTCCTTTCATTTTCTCTTTCCATCCTTAGAATGGCCTGAGAGGCGGCAGCTGTGGGTAGGGACACGGAGGCGCACAGCGGGGGTGAGAGACTGGAATGGCTGGAGCCTTTTGTCTGGGCTGCCCCTGCCCCACACCAAACAGGTGTCATCTCTGTGCTTGTGGAGGTTCAGGGGGTCTGCACTTGGCTTAATGCTTCGCTGTTATTTTATTGAAATTCTTAATAACTTTCCGTTGCCCCATGGCTTCGTGTTGCAGTGGGCCCCGCGGTTATGTGGCCATTATGGTGCCAGAGGCTGCTTCCCACGGTGGCTGGGATGGGAGCAGAGGGAAGGAGGCTGCTCAGACCTGTCTTTTCCTCTCACGAGCTGTGTGACTCTAGGGAAGTTGCTTTGCTTCTCTGGATGGCACATCCAAACTGCCCCCCCTGGCAACAAAGTCCCTGCCGGCCTCCCTACCCTCTCCCCCACCTCATTCTGCACCACCACCGCCACCATCCCATACTGATTGTCCCAGCCCCACCTCAGCAGCCCCAACACCCTGCTCGGCTCACTCTGCCCGGGGCAGGGAGGCTCGGAGACCCGGAGTGGAGGTGCTGTGTGACTTCGGCTACTCACTTGCCATCTCTGAGCCTCTGTCTGTATGCAGTGTCTGGCACAGAAGCAGTGATGCGTGGCCATGGAGAGCCAGGGATTTTGAGGATGGGGTTCAGGGAACCTCAAAATAGCCCATGGGATTTCCCATCTGGGAGAGGCCCAAATGAGCCGGGATTCCCAAAAAAGTGCACAGCAGCCAGGCGAGGTGATTTTTAAGACTCAATTGGATACCCTTTGCGTCTAGCCAGATTGCTGGGGAGGACACCAGAGAGGCCCCCAGGAACGGGGCAGGCTTTCTTTGGGGGATCACTTTCGACATCTGAAGAGCCCGCACTGGAGTCTTGACTTGGCCTCATGGGCCAGTGGACCCACCTGCTAGGGCCTCAGTCTGCTGGTCTGTAAAATGGGTGTGAGACTCTCTTGGGTGGTTAGAAGGACCCATCCCGTGGATGCCTGGAAAGTACTGGCATACACGTGGTGCAGTGCCATGTGAGGGTTAAGGCCTTTGGGAGCAGATAGGGAGACCTGTGATTAGGGATTTGGAGGGTAGGTTTTGGGGGAGCTGGGGAGCTGTTGGGCCGGGTCTGACTTCTCTCAGGGTGTGGAGTCACACCCAGAGCCTCCTGCTGCAGTGCCAAGCGCAGGCTGGCAGGAGCTAATAGCAAGCCCTGGGCAGATTCACCCCCAGGCCAGGCTGACATTGGGATGGACGCTGGCAGAAGGCCTGCCCAGGACCACCTGAGCCATGGAGGGGAAACTAAGTCACACTAGTGTGGCCAGAGTCTTGGTAGGTATGGGGGGGCGGGGCGGTCAGTCCTGACCTTCTAGGTCTGAGCTGAGGTCGCCCTGCAGGCTGCATCGAGACCTCTGGACTCTCTGTCCAGTGCTCTGCCCGGACCCCATCCCGATGTCACTCCCTCACTGTGCCCTGTGCCTCTCGCCCTGGCTGCCTGGTCCTCCCACGGCCTGCGTAGTTTTCTCTAAGCCCGTTCTCTTCAAACGCTGAAAAGGGAAAACGTTGTCTTTCTCGTGGATGGGAAACTGGTATATCCCTGACAAGAGTAGGTGGGACTTGACAAAAAATGTGACGGGAGGAAAAAAAAGACATGAAATCATTTAGCTGCTACCACAGGCTGGGAGCAGAGGCCGAGGGCTGCGGAGACGTTAAAGCCACGTTAGACTCAGGGAGACGTCTAGCCCCCGGAGGCCGGGAGCGCGGGGGCAGGAGCCGTCCCCCTGCCGCTGAGCCGTGGCTGCTGACTGTGGCTGGGACTGTCCGGGGTCCCCCAGCCCGGCGGGGAGGCCAGGTCCCCTCCTGCCTTCCCACAGAGCTGCTTGGACTTTTCCTGCTTGCATCTGAGTATTCCTTCTCAGCGGCCCGGGGAGAAGGTTATTTCTCCCTGAATTCAATTAATGAGCCTATTAAAAACTATTTATTTTCCCTGACAGTTGTTTACTGTGGAGAAGGAGATGAATGGGTCAGTCGTCCTCACCGGGCGGGCGGGAGGATGGGGATGCCGGGTGCCCCGGGCGCTGGCGCTCGGGGAGAGCAGACGACGCACCGGGCACAGGGGGCGCTGCCTTCCGGAGCCTCCAAAACGCAGAGCCTGACCGTGGGCTGCGGGCACTGCCTCTGACTTGGGGGGTTCGGGGGAGGTGGGTCCTGGGCTGGGTGTGGAGGCAGGGGGCTGGCCACAGTGGCTTCCATCTTCACATTCCAGGCCAGAGTGGCCCAGATGCACTGGTTTGGAACCCGAGACCTGGCCCCCCGGGGCCGTGTGATTGTGGCAGGGGGTCCGAGGATCCCTCCTCTTCTCCGTAGCAGTTGAATCCCATGACTTAGCCGGGCTCGAGGGCATCTGGTGAAAAGAAGCATCATCTTTCCATTGTACGTCGAAGCTCTCCGTGCTCGATGGTTCAGTTCTGAGCAGTGGGATGAATAAGCAGGATTTCCGGGAAATGGGAAGTGCTACACGCTCCCTCTTCCCCCCGCAGCTGGAATAGGGAGGTGATGGTCGGCACTCGGCAGCCCTTTTGGATCATGAGGCAGGAATCGGTTAAGAATGAGGGAATCCGAGAGATGGAAGGAGCCTGGGCCCCGAGGTGGTGGGGTGGGCACAAAAGCCCTGCAAGGCTGACCCGGGAGCGTGCTTGTTGGAAAGGGAGAGATCCCGCCTCTCCGGGGAGGTGTTTGGCAGCCGCAGCTCAGCGTGATCTAACAGTAGCAGTGCCGTGCGCCTCAGTAAACGGTGCTTTCCTGGTCTTCCTCAGGTCTCTTCTCTTCAAATTTCTATTTTTTTAAAAAAATTGAGTTTTAGAGAGGAAGGGAGAGGAGAGAGAGAGAGAGAGAGAGAGAGAGAGAGAGAAACAATGTGGGAGCGAAGCATCCATTGGCTGCCTCCTCCATGCCCATACCAGGGATCGAGCCTGAAACCCAGGTATGTGCCCTGATCAGGAATCCAACTGGCAACCTTTGGAGTACACGGGATGGCGCCCAACCCACTGAGCAACCCTGGTCAGGGCTCTGCTCACATTTTAAGATTATATATATATATATATATATATTATTTTAGAGAGGGAGGGAGAGATAGAAACATCAATGATGAGAGAGAATCATTGATCGGCTGCCTCCAGCCTGCCCCCCACCGGGGATCGAGACCACAACCAGGTTATGTGTTCTTGACCAGATTCGAACCCGGGACCCTTCAGTCCGCAGGCCGACGCTCTATCCACTGAGCCAAACCGGCTAGGGCTCTGCTCACTTTTAAGTGGGGCCTCCCCTGACCTCCCTATTGAGGTTTGCAGGACTTGCCTCTCTCCCCAGCTCCCCAGCACCTCCTCCGGCTCTGCTTTCACTCGAAGCACTTGTCAGCACCTCCATGTTGTCTGGCTCGTCCTTATCTCCGCCTCCTGCTCTGGCTGGGGCTCCCGGGAGACGTTCTGCCTGCGTCTCCGCTGTGCCCGCAGCAGCGCCCGTGCACAGTAGGGCTCAACGCATTTGTTTTGCGCACAGACAGCTCCGGTCACGGGGGAGACACAAGGTCTGGGGTCTTCCACCTGGCGGGTGGCAGCGCCCACACTGGCACCGAGCAGGTGGCCCCCGCGTTCTCTCTCTCCACCCTGCCCCCAGCCAGTTGGCCAGTCCGGGCGGGCCGAGCCAGTCCCAGTGCTGCTCCTGATCCTCTCTCTCGCCCCCATGTTCTCACCTCAGCCTCCAGAAATAGCCCCTTTAAAATAGCCGTGTCCCTGCCAGCCTTCCGGGGCCTCTGCCTGCCCACGGACGTGACGCCTTGCTGACGGGCCGGTCTCTGTGCTGCTGTGGGATTTTTAAAAATACAGTTGGTGTTGGGTGGTTTTCCCCCACCCCTCCTTCATGCCCGGAGGAGCCCTGTCGTTCACAGGGCTGCTTCCCCATTCCCGATGCCTGGCATTAAGGTTTGGCTCTGGGTGTCCCCGTGACTGCTCCGCTGGGGCAGGGCCACTGAGCCGTGTCCGCTGTGCAGCGACCAGAGCTTCTGCCACAGGCTCATGACGGCTCCACCGTCCCGAGACCGGTTGGGAAGCCCTGAGTTTGAGTCCCAGCACCGTCTCTTGATGGCTGTTTGGCCTTGGGCAAGTGCCTGGACTTCTCTGAGCCTCGGTTTACCTGACTGTGAAATGGGGCGAGGGAGGGGGGCATCTCAGGACTCTAAGCAAATGGCTACAGTTCTCTGGGCCTCCGACACAGCTAATAGGCACGTTCTTAGGTTTTGTTCTTGTCATTTATTGAGACTGTGTAAATGAGTGGTTAAGAACTGGACTCTAGCACCCGGTGGCTTGGGTTCAAGTCTCAGCTCTCTATTCCTTCTTTGCCGTGGTCTCACCTCTCCTGGCCTCACTGTCCCCATCTGTAAAATGGGGGGACTGATGACCCCAGCCTGCCAGGGTCCCAGGCAGGGTCCAGTGAGTTCCTTAAGGGTGAACTCCTTAGAGCAGCGCCGGGCTCAGAGTGAGGGTGAGATGGCGCTTGTAAATAATACGTTTATTTGCTAAATATTTATCAGGGAACTATCGTGGGCTGGCTCTTCCTGGAAGCGGGATCAGCGAGATGTATACTTCTCCAGCCCAGCTGTTTGCCTTCGGGCCCTGGCTCAGCCTCCAGGTCCTCCTCTCCCACAGGGCAGGGATTACACCGGCCGGAGGGACACGCCCAGCCCGGGCTGCAGGCACCAGGCAGGGCCTCTCTTCCTGTGTGTGCTCAGCAGGTGCTGGGCCACCGGCTGGCTCCGGCTGGAGTGGAGGCTCAGGAAAGGGGGCAGAGGGCAGGGCCCAGGGATGGCTCAGAAACGGGGACAGGAAGGGCCCGCCGGAGGAGGCGCGGAGGCTTCTGATGCTCGCCCAGCGGCCGGTTCCGCTGCCGCCGCTGCCTCCCCCACGTCTTGCCTTCCGTCACCCAGGGGGTCTCTCAGACACCTACTGTGTGCTGGGCTCTCTGCGGGAACCCGGCTGGCGAGGAGGGGCTTGCCGTGTGGGGCTCGTGTTCTGATCACAGGGACAGTGAGCAAGACAAAATAGGTGTCATGTTCGATGGCGATAAGAGGAAGCAAAGGGAAACACAGGATTTGGGAGTGGAGGGATGAGGGTTGTCATTTTAAAGGGATGGAAGGGACGGCTTCATTGAGGAGGTGACAGTTTGAGTAAAGGCAGGGGCAGGGGGGCGGGGGGAGGGAGGGAACCAGGTGGATATGTGGGGAAGAACGTTCTGGGCAGAGGAGACAGCCAAGCCCATGAAAAACCCTGGGCGGGACCGTGCCTGGCATGTTGGAGGGGCAGTGAGGAGGCCCATGTGCTGGATAGAGTGAGTGAGAGGCAGCGGGGGGTTGTGCAGGGCCTCCTGGGCTTTGGGAGGTCTTGGGCCTTTAACCCTGGGGAGGTGGGAGCCCTGGAGGGATATGGTCAGAGCGGAGTTGGGACCTGACTCCGGTGCTCACATGCGCCCTCTGGTGGCTGCTTCGGGGAGGACAGCCTTTGGGGGCTTTTGGCAGAGGGGCAGGGTCAAGGGCCGAAGAGCCTGCACTCTTCCAGGTGGTGATGATGGAACTGGACCAGGTGGAGAAAGAGGATTGGGGGCGGGGGGGGGGGGCGGGGGGAGTGGTCAGATTTGAGATAGAATTTGAAGGCAGGCTTTTCGTGAGTCTAATCTTCGTAGGAGCTTTGAGGGAGAGACTCATGCCCATTTGACAGATGAAAACGCCGTGGCCCAGAGCGGTGGAGTCATTTGACTGATGTCACACAGATGCTGCACAGCGACTGGGCAGCCGGGCTGGATGGGGTGCAGCTTGCTCCCCAAGTCCGTCGCAGCCATCCCTTCCCCCTAGTTTGTAGATGAATCACGTGCATTGGAAGGCTCCGTTGGGAGGTTTGCCGGGCCCCGCCCTGTCCTGCTGCAGGAAAGAACCCTGTGTGTGCGGGGAGCCACGCAGAGCAGGGCAGAACTGGCGGCTCTGCTGGACCTCGGCTCCACGTCCGTCCTTACTGAGCCCTTGCGTGGCTGTGTGACCTGTGGCCGGGTCCCAGCCCCTCTCAGCTCTCGTTTTCTGTGACCTTGGTTTGTTCACGCAGGGATCTTGTTTGAGCGCCTGCTGTGCGCCGGGCGGCTTCAGGCAGAGGCGTTATCCCTGCCCTGGTCACGGAGCCTCCGAGTGCCGCTGACAAACCACAGCGCTCGGGCCGGAGCCGGCCCTGCTGTGCTTCTGCGGATCCCTTCAGGGGGCGTCGCCGCTCGGAGGGCAGCCCCGGGGCAGCTGCCCGTGTGTGTGTGTGTGTGGGGGGGGGGGAGAGGGGGGGGGGAAGGGGGTAGGTTACTGGGGCCTGGCAACCCGGGGATGGTGCCGGGCACAAGGCTGGGCTGAGCAGCAGTTCAGAGGCGTTTCAGGGAAACTTGAACCTTACATTTTACCTTTCATTTTGCAGCTAGTTCAGGAAGGAAAAGTCATCCAAATCTCTGTTCAGAGAAGTTTAAAAAAGCTCTTTTAGTAGCTACCAAATGGTAATTCTCTGTGATAAGGAAGTCATGTCCAATTTAATTGACAGTGTTTTTTTTTTCCCCCCTTCTCTTTTTGGTAAGTAATATAGCTGTGCACCTTAAATTCAATGAGGCCCGGCAGTAGCCAGGCCTGGCACTGGGGTTGGGGAGGGGAATGAAGGATGGGGGGTTGGGGGGGGGGTCAGGGAAGGCTTCCTGGAGGAGGTGGTGGACATGGAGTAGGCGTTGGCTGGTGGTGGGGAAGGGGGTGTGAGGCAGCGGGAGCAGTGTTGGCAGACTTCCCTTTCTGCACACAGCGAAGCCCTCAAGGTGAAGTTGTTCAGTCTCGCACTGGGCCGGTGCCGAGCGGCTGTGAATGGCTGATGCTCTCTGTCCCAGATCCGGATGGTGACACCCACGCGGGCGTTGCTTTCCGGTGACTGTGTTTCCACAGACCCGAGGCCCAGGGGTTTGGGTCTGTCTGAGGTCCCTCGAGAAGCAGACTGTTGAGCAGTGACCTTCCAGGGTTCACACCCTCAGTCCCTGCCCCGCTACTAGTGAGGCCTCAGCCTCCGACACACAGGGGGCCTGCAGCCTGGACGGGAAGAAACCCAGGTCTAACTGACTTCAGGGTAAAAGCAGACGAACTGGGCCCTGGCCAGGCAGCTCAGTGGTGTCGTCCCGAGACACCAGGGTTATGGGTTGGATCCCCGGTCAAGGCACATACAAGAATCAACTAATGCTGATGAATGTACAGATAGTGGAACAACAAACCAGTGTTCTCTCTCTCTCTCTCTCTCTCTCTCTCTCTCTCTCTCTCTTTTTGTCAATTAAAAAACAACAGCAGATGCATTGATTGGCTTCTGTAACTGAGAAGGCTTGTGTGAGAACATGCCACCTTCAGGCATGGCTCAGTCCAGGGTGCAAAGGGAAGGGAAGCCGGCCCAGGTTGCTGAAACCACCTGCCTGAGGCCGTAGAAGTGGGAGGAGCTTAGGCCAAAACCCGGACCCAGAGCTGCTGTGATAGTCACGGTTGTGGCGAGGGGAGGCTGTCCCGGGCCGGCGGGCGGCAGCTCCATTGTGCAGAGGGGGAGACCGAGGCTCGCAGGGGGAAACGGTTTGCGGAAGGTCCCGCCGTAAGGAAGGAGCAGAGCCTGGAGCCGAACGCTCCTCAGAGCTGTGGTCTCCGACCTCTCGCCACAGGGTTCTCGGTAGACGCCGGGTGAATGGCAGGTTGGTCCAACCGAGGCAGCGAGGGAAGCAGGTGCGCCTGGGCCGGGCTCCCCTCTCCCCTCTCAGGAGGTGCCCCCTCGTGCCCGCTCCTGCCACCCGCCCCAGATGGCTACGCCGTTTCCCGTGCTCCCGATGAACACATCACGGCTGACAGGTGGGGAGGTCCCCGCTGGCTCTGGCTCCCCGCCCGCCGCGGCCCCGGCCAGGCCTGCCCATCTCAGTCACGGGAGGAAATGAGACTGGCAGGCAATTGTTATCCTCCGAGCCAGCCTGCTCCCCGCGGCCCAATTCCCTCTGTGTTTGTGTTGCTTGCTTGAACCTCCCCTCCCCTTCCCATAACATCCCCTTCTCTCCCTTCCTCTCCCCTCCCCTCCCCACCCCTCCCCAGCAAGCGCCCGACTGACTGCTCAGCAGCTCCCACCATCTCCACCTCAGCTCGCTTCGCCCTTGGGCATCCATGGCATTTATTGGCACCTACTGCATACCGAGCATGGTGCTTGGCTACAGGGGGGGGTGGGGGCATACCCTGTTCTGCCACATCTGAGCTGTGTGACCTCGAGCAGGTGTCCTGACCTCTCCGAGCCGCGGTGAGGTGGAGAGAATTAGCGAGGTGTTAGGTGGAAAGCACCTTGCACCGTGCCAGCACACGGTGCCCAGTCGTACGTGTCAGCAGCTGTCCTCTCTGCTGCTGCTGCTTTACCAGTAGCTCCTGCAGCTCTGCTCTCCCCGCCCTTCCACGCGCCCCTCCTCACATCAGCACTCCCGGACCTCGCCTGGTCATCCACAGAGTGTTTACGTCCCGCTCCGGGCGCCGGGGAGCCAGCGTGGGCCTCCGGTGGCAGCGTGGGGGGACAGGCGTGTTTTTCTTCTTTCTCCGGCTGCTGCCACGGAGACAGGGCCGCTGCCCTGCCCTGCCCTCCCCCCGTTCCTCCGGGGATGCTTCAGCTCTAGTTTTTTCTTCTGGACCCTGAGAGAAGCGTCTGAGTGTGGTGAAAGCCGTCGCCGTGCTTTTTCTGGGCCCAGGCCCCGGGGGGGGGGGGGGGTCCGGATTCGCCAGTGGAGAGTTGCACCTCCTGTGTGCCGCCCGGAGAACAGAGTGGTGCAGCAGACAGAGGGAACACCCAATCCGCCTGGAGTGTAGCAGGGAGAAGGACAAGACACACATCAGTAGGCTAAGCGTTTATTAAGGGCCTACTGTATGCCACGCTTGTAAGGAGAATGAAGCCAGGGGAAGGGGTGGGTGGTGAGGAGGGGCTGTTGTAGCTGCTGAATCAGGGCCGGCCTCTCTGAGGCTGGCGGGAGGGGAGGATGCGGAGGTCGGGAGGAAAGCTTTCTGAGGCTGCACGCTGCCTGGGCCGTAGGACCGTGAGGAGGCCCTGTGCCTGGCGCCGGGTGAGTGAGGCGGGGGGGGGGCAGGTGGGGCAGGGCCTCTGGTCTGGGGGGGCCTGGACAGACGGGGGGGGGCAAGGGCAGAATCGGGGGACGAGCGCGGGGGTGACTGCACTGGAACAAGAGGGAGATGCTGGGGGCTGAGCCAGATGGAGGCAGGAGAGGGGGAGTAAGTGCGGGGATTCTGGGAGGGTTTCTCACAGAAGCCGGCGGGATCGGCCAAGTGCCTGGGGGAGGGTGGGATGGAAAGGAATAGGATGACTTAGATCTTAGGCCTGAGCATCTGCCAGGAGGAGAGGGGCAGGCACGGGGACCCCGCCATCACAGGACAGCCACCCCGGTTCCCAGGAGGTGGGGGGGGGCGGGCTTTGGTGTGGGCCTCCTGCAGGGGCAGATGCGAAGGGGGCCTCGGCCCTCGGCCAGGCACGTTCCTTTCCCGGCCTACGCACACATAGCACCCAGCTGTGCCTTTGGGGCTGGATGGGGCTTGCGTTGGGACCCTGCCAGCTCCAAGCTCTGCTGGGGCTCTTGGGGCAGAAATTCAGAGATTCACAGAGGCCTCCATGTGGGGATACTGCAGACCAGGAGGCTGAAGCCCAGAGAGGTTAAGGCACTTGCCCCAGGCCACACAGCACGTGGCAGGGGTTCGACCCCACTCATGGGCCTGCACTCCCGCCCTTCCCCTCTTGGCCCCTCTTTTTCCTTCTCTTCTGTGTGTCTTCCACTCCCCGGGGTCCCAGTTCGGTTCCTGGCGGCTTCAGGCTCCCCTCGGCCCCAGCTTGGCACTGCCCGCCAACCTCCATGCGCTCTGGGCCCGGGGCGGGTGCCAGGTGGGCCTGAGGGACTTGAGCACCCCCTGCCTTACACCCGGGGTTCCCTCTGTGTCCCCCACTCCCTCCATCCCCCCACCATCCCACTAATGATGGAATAGGAATGTGAGAGAGGGAGGGAAATTATATACACACGAACATACAAAAATTAGCTTAGGACCCGGGCCAAGAACCACTTGCGCTTGGCTGGGCATTGTGGGTAATTCACCGCCGATTACCATAAAAGCCAGAGCCTGGCTGACAGGCGGCTGTGGGGCTTTTGTTTAAGATTCTGATGAATCTATAATTCCTCTCCAGGTCTGGAGCCCGAGGTTCCTTCCCCCGCGGCGCTGCTGCAGGTCCCCCTGCCTATCTCCCCCTCTGCCCAGCGCTCTCCCCGGGCGGGCGGTGCACAGGCTCCTGCCCTGAGCCAGGCTGGCCCGTGCCCGTCGGTGGCACAGCCTCAGGGAAGTTTGGCCTTCCACGCCCGCCGCCAGTCCCAGCAACCCCAGGCCTTGTGCTGGTCCCTGTCCCTGGGCCCAGGCCCTCCGCCCGTCCTCCATGCCCACTTCCTGGGCTCCCGCTGTTTGCCTGACCCGCACGGGTGCTGGGGACACTGCCCTCTGCTCCCGAGGAGGCTGGGGTCGGGCGTGTATCCGTGTTTAAAGAGTCCCAGGAGATGCAAATTAAAACAACGAAACAACCATTTTTTTGCCCGCCCTTGGCAGAATATTACCAGAACTGGAGCCTGGTAATATCCAGAATGCCACCGGCAGGAAAATAAATACGCATCTCCGCTTCACAACACCTTTAATTTTTAATTTATGTTTCTGGCCAGGTAATGCGTGCCCGTGGGGCACAGATGCGATGCAGACGAGTGCCCGGTGGATGCCTCTGCTGTCCCCTCCTCCGGGGTCCTCAACTCCCTCCCCCTCTCCTTCCCCAGAAACAGAAGTCAGAACATTTTTTTTTTTTTTTTTCTGCGAAGGGCCAGATAGTAAATCTTCCCAGCCGTACGCGGTGGAAAGTCCTGTCTCTGCCACTGGAGCACGAAGGCAGCCAGAGCCAGGAGCCCGGTGGATGGGCGTGGCCATGTGCCAATAAAGCTTTATTTGGCCTGGGGGGGCGTGGCTTGCACCCGGTTCTGCATCCGTCCCATGGGACCTTCGTGCAGTGACGGAAATGCTCTCTGCCTGGACTTCCCAAGGAAGTAGCCACTAGCCAGAGGTCCTCTTACGCATTGGAGATGTGGGTAGTGCAACCGAGGACGTGGATTTCATTTTATTTTTATTTTATTTATTTATTTATTTTTTGAGGACGTGGATTTTAAATTGTATTCCGTTTTATCTCATTTACATACCAGCAGACACTTGCAGCCATAGCTACCGTCTTGGACAGCGCCGTTCTGCGGAGCTCTCTGGCGAACGTTCAGTGGGCGGGCAGGTTTCTACTCCTTTGTGTTGCTGGAGGGTAGCGTCCTTTACAGGCTGTTCTGTACCTTGGCTTTTTCTTCCCCCACTTAAAAATGCCCTATCTTAAAAAGTGACTTTGTAATTGTACATCTAGCCTCCCCATTCCAAGGATGTTTTCCCCTTTGATTTTTTAAAATATATTTGATTGCCTTTTTTTTTTTTTTTTTTTACAGAGATGATAGGAGAGAGAGAGAGTGAGAAACATCGATGAGAGAGAAACATCGATCAGCTGCCTCCTGCACACCCCCTACTGGGGATGTGCCCACAACCAAGGTACCAATATCTGCTGATAGTGACGCTCTGTCCACTGAGCCAAACCGGTTTTGGCATCCCCTTTGATTTTTAGAGAGGGAAAGGAAGTGGGGAAGACTGAGAGAGACGTGGATGTGAGAGAGACACACCGATTGGTTGCCTCCCGCGTGCACCCGGGACCGGGGCCGGGGACAGAGCCTGCAGCCGAGGTGTGTGCTCTTGACCGGAATCAGTCTGAGGGCTGATGCTCTCACACCGAGGGAAAACCCCATTCCTTTTCACAGCTGTGACACTGATCTCATAATACTGAGAAATACCGATGTTCCTGTGGCATTTTGTGGTCCCTTGGACGGCTGCATATTTAACGGATCCATTATTAATGGGCACTTATGTTATTTCAAGTCTCGCTGTGAGGGTTTTTCTACACGTGTCACGTCAGGGGTGAGGACTGTCTGGTGTGTCATTTCAGGGGAACGCGTCTATCAGATCCATTTCTGGAGGTGTTGTTTGCAGGCTCAAAGGGGATGTGCAAACATCCCTACACCTCTCAGCCGTGAGCGAGACAAATGCTTCCCCCGGCGCCTGGGAGGCATGGATGCCGAGACTCGGCATGGCCTCGGGGGAGCAGCGGGTGATCCAGCCTCTCCCCCCTCCCTCCATATAGCCTATATAATAAAAGGCCAGCAACCCTAACGGCGTAACAACCAGGACGACCAGTTGCTGTGAGGTGCATTGGCCACCTCTTGGTCCCTCCCCTCAGCCGCAGGCTCCGATCGCTGGATGGCCAACAGGGAACCACAGGGAAGCGGGGTGGGTGGGGGTGGGTGGGACTGGGGACTGGCGAGCAGGCAGAAGAAAGACCTCTTGGTCCCTCCCCTCGGCCCGCAGGCTCTGATAGATCCCCAGATGGCAAACGGGGACCCAGGGTGGGTGTTGGCGGCGGGGCGGAACTGGGGACTGGCAAACGGGCAGAAGATGGCTCTGATTGCAGGCTGGGCCTAGGGCCCGTACCTGTGATTGATTTCGTGCACTGGGCCTCTAGTACATATATAGGAAAGGTTGGACTATATATATATATATATACATATATATATATATATATATTGTTGCCAAGGTCAGGGCACATGCCCGGGTTGCTTCTCTCTCTCTCTCTCTCTCTCTCTCTCTCTCTCTCTCTCTCTTTATATATAAATATATATATATGTTTGTGTGTGTGTGTGTGTGTGTGTATGTATACACACACACACACACACACACACACACACGATGTATATGCATTTATTTCAGAGAGGAAGGGAGAGGGAGAGCAAGATAAGAACATCAATGATGAGAATCATCTATCGGCTGCCTCTTGCACGCTCCCTACCAGGGATCAAGCCCGAAACCCAGGCATGTGCCCTGACCTTGGCAACTACTTGGTGCATGGGGACAACACCCAGCCACTTGCGCCACGCCGGCCAGGCAGGCACGGGTAATTTAGAAGAACCAATACCCTGTCTTCTCGCGGCTTGCGGTTTAGTTGGGGGAATGGAGAAGGAACAAAGCACAGAAGAAAAACCTCATCCCATGTCAGGTGGTACGCTGCCCTAGGAAAGAAACATCGGAGACGGGAAGGGAAGTGCTAGAGTGGAGGGCAGAGTGTGAACGGGGGGCCTGGCAGCCTTAGTTGAAAGGGTATAACGTTTGAACGGAGGTGGTGAGGGAGGGAGCCCGTGGGTTTCGGGGGGGGGGGGAAGGGGTCCTGGCAGGGGGTAGAGAGGGCAAAGGCCTGGCGCCGAGTCCTCGTGGGATAATTGCTGAGCCCACGCACTGTCCTCATCTGAGCCACTGTCCTTGCCCATGCCTGTGCTGCCCGTGGCTCGCAGTGCCGGGCAGCTGCTAGGGAATAATAATAAATAATAATAAATACATTTGGGAGCCACTGGTCCATCCTTATGCCTTCAGGTGGCTGCCAGCCCCTGACCCATGACCCCTTGCAGCTGCGAGTCGCAGATGGGCTTGGTTTGAGGTGCCATGACCTCTGGGACTGTTACCTCCCAGTGAAGCAGGCGGTGAGGGCTGGGGATGGGAAACAGAGGCTCCGATGAGTGGTTGGGGGAAGAGTGAAGAACCAGCTTCGGTTCAGGTCCCTGCTCTGTCCCTTAATAGTGGTGAGACTTTGGGCTCAACCTCTGTGCCTCAGTTTCCCCAACTGAAAAGTGTGTGTGTGTGTGTGTGTGTGTGTGTGTGTGTGTGTGTGTGTTGGGGGTAATACTATTCGTTGAGGGGATTCAACGAGCTGTTTATGTATGCCTGGCTTTCAGGAAGAGAGAGGAATAGTAACCAGTGTCCCTTGAGCACCTGGTGTGTGCCTGGTTCGGTATTGAGTGCTTCGCCCATACTAAGTGCTTACAGAACACTTTTAGGTTTGGGGGGATGGGGTTGGGTTCAAATCCAAACTCCTGCCTAGAGGTGTCGCCTTCTCCCTGGACTTGAGAGCTCCGGGAGGTGAAGGTTTGTACTGGCACCTGGGCTCACACAGTAGGTGCCACCATCCCAGTAGCTTAAGGGGACCAGACGTCCCGCTTTTGGCGGACCGTCACGATTTTTAACAATTTGTCCTGCATCCCACGGCATTTTAAAAAATGGAGACTTTTTTAAAATGCCGTGGGACGCGGGACAAATTGTTAAAAATCGGGGCGTCTGGTCATCTTACAGTAGCTAGCTCCCTATCCCTGTCTGCTCACCTGTGGGATGTGACAGGGACTTGGCCCTGAGTTCCTGTTCTCACCTCTCCCATTTTCTCCAGTGCTACTTAGGTCTCCCCTCCCTGCTTCTCTTTCTTCACATCTTAGACATCACCTCGGCCTGGAAGCCTGCCCCACCCGCCGGCCAGAGGCATTCCCCCATCACTGACCCGATGGTTGGCTGCTGGAGCCCCTGTGTCCCTCCCCCACGGGCCGGTGAACTCCTTAAGATGGGCTGGGGCTGCCTGGGCCACTCTGTGTCCCTGGCGCTCAGCCTGGAGCTGGGGTTCGGGGGCTCTGTGAATGCAGGTGGGGGTGAAAGGAAGTGGTGACAGGAGTGTGACGGTTGTTCAAGCCTCGAGTATATTCATTTCTCAAGGGGAACGCTCTGTCATCCCTTACCCCTCCAATCCCGTTTCTCAGCGACCAGCCACCTCTCTTTTCCTGGAGCTTAGTGTGTTCAGTCCCCACCCCAGGGCCTTTGCATGTGCTGTGACCCCTGCCCAGAGCCCGCTCCTCGCCCGTCGCTGCCTGGCTGTCTGTGTCTGTCACTCTTCTTCCCGAGAGGAGAGCCCTGGGCGGCTGTCTGCGTTGGTCCCCGCTGTGTCCCCAGAACTCAGGGCAGCGCCTGGTGCAGGGGAGACGCTGAGGTGTGAGTACTGAGGGACCGAGACCCGGCCCCACCTCACCCTGCCTCCAGGACCCCGCTGGCCTTTCCCTGATCTTCAAAGACCTGGAACCTACAAAATCAGCTTCGGGCACTAAAAAAACCGACCTTCCTCCCCTCTCTGCAGGTAGGGAAACTGAGGCAAGAGAGTGGCAAGAACTAGCTTGGGGCTAGGGTTAGGGTTGTATTGTATGACCTATATACACGGAGTGGCCAGATTATTATGCATTCAGAGATCATCATAATCTGGCCACTCAGTATATATATTAGAGGACCGGTGCATGAATTTGTACATGGGTGGACTCACCGGGGACAGAGCTGGGAAAAGAACCGTCTTCTCCTGCCTCCCGGGGACAGTAATTCCTAAAGGGGGGCTGCCCCAGAGTGAGGCTGTTTCGGGGTGACTGTGGAGGAGGTGTCCGGTGACACAGACTAGCAGTGACTCCCTTTGGGGTTCATAGGGAACAGGGCGAGGAGAGGGACTCAGTCAGGGGCAGGGTGATCTTGAACCCCAACACCTGCCAGTCCAACCTCCTTATAACCAGATCCTTCCAGGCTGCCGCCTTCGGCAGTGGTGTCCAGGGGAGGTGGCAGGACTCTGTGCACTTTCATTGTCACCGTTTTCCTGGTCACGTTCGAGGCTAGGAAGGGAGAGCCGTGCATTGTGGAGTAGTTCCTAGTTTTACCAGATTCTGAAGTAAATTAGGTGAAGGCAGTGATTTTCAACCCTTTTCACCTCATGGCACTAATTACCAATTACTAAAATTCTACGGCACACCAAAAATATATATGACAAAAAAGAGGTATAATTTTTATTGATTTACCAAAAAAAAAACACACCACAAACAACTAATGTTACCTACCTTTTATTACTCCAAAGTGCCTTTGAAAACAAAAAATCAGGTGCCTATGCTTATATTTAAGGATTTCTAGTACCAAGAATTAACCAATTGGACATAACCTTATTATACGATATGACCAGTCAGATGTGGCTCTATTGAATGACCTATATACACTGAATGGCCAGATTATTATGTGTTCAGAGATCATCATCATCTGGCCACTCAGTATATATATTTTAGAGGTCCGGTGCATGAATTCGTGCGTGGGTGGGATCTGGCCAGCCTGGCCAGGGGGAGGGGACATGAGTGGTTGGCCTGCCTGCCTGCTGGTCGAACTCCTGGTCGAGGGGACAATTTGCATAATAGCCTTTTATTATATTGGATACACACTGGCCAGATTATTATGCGTTCAGAGATCATCATAACCTGGCCACTCAGTGTATTTATGGCTCAAGACAGGCCGTTCTCACACCACACTTCTTGTTGTTTTGCCTGTTGTCGGTTTTCCATGTGATAATCTAAGGGAAAGAGGTCAGTGCCCCAGACTCAGTGAGTCAGGTGTTGCATGTTTTCAGAATTCTTGGAGCACACCAGTGTGCTGGGGCACAGGAGCTGAAGATCACAGCTTAAGGGAAAGGCATGAGCCGGCTGGATGTAGGACTGAGGGCATTGGGATGTGGTAGGAGGCCTGAGCAAGGAGGGGGACGTTTGGAGAGCTCCAGCCACGCACTGGGGAGCTGCTGGTTGTAGAGGCACGTTGCAGAGAGCACCTGGCCAGAGCCAGGGAAGCGGCCACAGGTGGCTCAGCCTGGGAAATGGTGGTGGGCCTGGCAGGGGCCCACCCTAGAGGACCATGCGTGGCAGGGTCCCAGGCCCTTCTTGCACATGCACATGCACACGCACACGCACACGCACACACCCCGCTTCTGGCGGGGTCAGTATGATGGCTCTGGGCTGCAACAAGGAGTCTGGGAGTCTGCCGCTGGCCAGGGCAGCTTTTTACAAATGTCTGCCGTGGGCCTGGAGTAGCATTCCCCGGAGAGTACCTGGGCGGCAGCTCAGACAGACCCAGCGCTAATCCCCGCTGTGGGTCTGGGGCTGCAGGCGGCCTGTCCAGCAGATGGGCGCCTCCGGGTGCAAAGCCTCTGAGCCATCATTTGTCCCTCGTTTGTCCAGAGAGCATTTATTGAGCACCTGCTCTGCCAGGCCCCGGGGCCCAGCAGTGACCACATACAGCCCAGCCTCACTCTCCTGGCTCCCGGGCTCCAGGAGAGCCGTCCACAGAACTCCCTGTGATGACGAAAGGCAGTGTGTCACTGGGCACGTGTGGCTCCGCTGATGGAGCGCCGTCCCGTGCACTGAAAAGTCACGGTTCAGGGCACTTGCTCTGGTTTCAGACTTGATCCCCAGTAGGGGTGGTGCCAGAGGCAGCCCCTTCTCTCTCTCCCCTTCTCCCTTCCTCTCTCTCCCCTTCTCTCTCTCTCTCTCTCTCTAAAATAAATAAAAACGTATATATTTTTTAAAAAGAAGTGCCGAAACTGGTTTGGCTCAGTGGATAGAGCATCAGCCTGCGGACTGAAGGTTCCCAGGTTCGATCCCGGTCAGGGGCATATGCCTTGGTTGTGGGCACATCCCCAGTAGGAGGTATGCAGGAGGCAGCTAATCGATGTTTCTTTCTCATCTCTATCTCTCTCCTTTCCTCTCTATAAAAATATCAAAAATATATATAAAAAGAAGTGCACTAGATCTGCACCAGTACCCCGGTCATGGGCCTCATTCATATGCAGGAAGCTCAGCCGGTGTGACCAAGGAGCTACATTTTGAATTTTGTTTGGTTTTATTTAACTAGTCGTACACGGCTATTGGTTCCCTGCTGGAGAGTGCTGATCTAGGCAATAAACAAGGAATAAATACAGAGAGGGGCAAGCGTAGGCTTACAGTTGTTCACATGGGGAATACTAATGCAATAATTAGTGCTATAGTCTCACATACTCACAACTCTAAATCTACTTTTGCCCACCCTGTAATTTCAGATGAGAGCAGGTGCCAAAGAAAAGGAAAAAACAGGACGGTGTGACAAAGGTGATGGGGTGCTGCCTGAATGGCAGTGAGGTCAGTTGGAGTGCCTGTGAGGAGGTGATGTTTGAGGGAGACCTGAATGGGGAGAAGGGAATGGCCATGAACAGGTGGGGGAAGGTGTTCCAGGCAGAGGGAATAGCCTGTACAACGGCCCGGAGGCAGGACTGTGGCTGCAGGGTAGTTAGTGAGCAAAGGGGAGGGGGGGAGGGGGAGGGGGGGGCAGATTGTTCAGGGCCCCCTGGGCTGTGGGCAGGGCTTGGGCTTTCGCCTGGAAGGAGGTGGGAGCCTGGAGGGCTGAGGCCAGAGGAGGAACAGGACCCAGGACCTGACTCAGCGCCCTCTGGCTCCTGCGGGGAGGACAGACTATGGGGAGTGAGGCACGAGCTGGAGGACCAGGGTGGCGGTGGCTGAGGTCCAGGCAGGCCGTAACGGGGACTAGACAAAGAAGGCACATGGAGACGGATGGACAAGTCCGTAAGAAATGGAAGAGATACTCGGGAGCAGTTATTTGCAGACCGGCCGCATGTGCAGAGCCGATGAGGGGAGAAGAGCTGGCTGGCCCCTAGGCTCCAGCCGAGCCTCTGGGAGGATGGAGCTGCCAGCAGCCGAGAGGGGAGGACCTGGGAAGAGCAGGTGCATCGGGATCCAGCAGCCTCTAAAGCGTCCCGGATTTCTCTGGAAGGAGAGGGAGGGCGCTGGGCCTGGGGAACCGGCGGTGAAAAAGGCAGCGGAGGAGCTGGGACGTGCCCGCCGTGGGCAGGGTGCCCACTGCGGTGCGGCTAGCAGGCGGAGATGGCGCCAGGACCGGGATGCGAGTGTGGGTGAAGCAGGCTCCTGGCTGGTTGGCACACGCTCCCTGCCCTGGGTCATGGATACTGTGCTGGGCAAGGAAGCCGCCCAACCAGTTTCCCCCTCACTCTGATCCCAAGAGGGTGACTTTGTCGGTTGCCTGTAAATGAAACTTGGAGGGATTTGGACTTCAAATCTGAGGACAATGGGACAGATTGGGAGAGGGCTAGGAGTGTGAGGGGGTGGGCAGGGGAGGGTCCTACTGAGGTGTATGGGGTTTTGCCTGAGGGCCCCACATCAGGGTGGGTGTCAAAGGCTGTAGGACATCCAACAGAGATACTTCTTTTTTTTTTTTTTAATATATTTTATTGATTTTTTACAGAGAGGAAGGGAGAGAGAGATAGAGAGCTAGAAACATCGATGAGAGAGAAACATCGACCAGCTGCCTCTTGCACACCCCCTACCGGGGATGTGCCTGCAACCAATGTACATGCCCTTGACCGGAATCGAACCTGGGACCTTTCAGGCCACAGACCGCTCTACCACTGAGCCAAACCAGTTTTGGCCAACAGAGATACTTCTTGGTTGGAACTTTCGTGCAGGAAGTGACGGGCCCCGGGTTCACGCCGGATGTCCCTCGGCGTGGAGTTTGTCATGTAGAACAGGTAGGAACTGGTTGAACTCCGTGGGTTGGACACAGATAAATGGTCTTAAGACTGCGATTGCCATTTTCAAAAGGAAGTACCAGTTTGCACACACAGAAGACTGGAAGGGCACGGTTGGCCGCAGGACCTTTGCACTTGCTGTTTCTCCTGCCTGAAGGTCTGTGCCATGGGTGCTTGTAGGTCTGATTTGCTGGCTTCCGCGGGTCCTCTGAGCAGTCCCCGGGGCCCTTCCAGGCGTCTGGAGCCTTCCTGTGCGTTTGTTGCTGTTGTTGTTGGGATCTCTTAGCACTGACCGGCATTCTGCCACTGACAGTGTTGGTTTCCCTGGGAGTGTCTGTCTTCCTCACTTGTCTTGGGGGCAGGGGTGCTGGCTCCGCCATGCCCACTGCTGTGTCCCTCCGGCTCGGCACACAGTAGGTACCCGATACACGCTTGTGGAAAGAGTGGGTGAAAATGACCACATGCTCCCGTTTTCTCTCCAGGAGAGGCGTGCAATGTGGGCAATTTTTATATTCTTCTTTATGCTGATTTTCTCTAAATTTTCTGCTGCGCGCGCCTATTTTATAATTAGAAGAAAAGTTATTTTGAAGGGGAAAAAAAATTCCCCCCCCCAAATGCAGCTGCAGGGGCTGACGTGATCAGGCCCCATGCTTCTCCCCAAGGACAGTTCCTCCTGGGTGTGTGTAGAGGACATGACCGAGCATTCAGGAGCTTCTGGGGTCAGCCCTCTAGAGCACTGGGAGGGCAAAGCAGTCAGGGAGGGCTTCCCCGAGGTGGCAGCTCTTAACCTTCATGCTGCTCAGGCCCCAAACCCTGGAGTTGTCCTTGTGTCCCGGCTTTAATTCATGCCCCACCACTGGTCCTTTATAAAATCCTGTTGGCTCTGCCTTCTCAGTCTGTCCAGAATGGGCCCATCCTCCCCTGCTCCCTTCCTGTGCGTCCAGTTGATTCAGCCCCCTCTCTGCTGGCCTGGCTATGTGCTGTCCCCTCTCTTCTGGGCCCCCTAACCTCCCACAGGGTGTCTTTGCAGTGGACAGAGGGCTCCTGTGAGCACTGGAGCCAGGTCCTGCTCCTCCTCTGCCCATATCCCTCCAAAGCTCCCTCTCCCACGGGGGAAAAGCCCACGTCCTCCTTGGGGGCCCACAAGGCCCTGTATCCCTGCCCCTGTCCCCTCCCTCCCCTTCTCTCCTCCCTCTCCCCCCACCCCCCCCAGCTCCAGCCCCACACGCCGCTTCCTCCCTGTTCCTCCACCAGCCAAGCATGGTCCTGTCCCAGGACCTTTGCATATGCTGTGCCCGCCCCTATCGCACTTCCTCCAAGCATCCTCCTCTTCCACATTCTCCCACTTCCTCCACATCTTCGGTAGAATGTCACTTCCTTCCTCCCTGACCGTGTTTAAGACTGAACCCCCCCCCCCCGCCCACTTTTCTCCATGTTCATAGCACTGACTGCTAACTGATCCTCCATGTATTATTTTATTTCTTCTGTTTCCCTTCCATCGCCCTCGCTAGCACATCAGCTCCATGAGGGCAGGGAACCTGGTCAGACTTAGTCACTGCTGTGTCCCTAGTGCCTCAAACCAGTCATGGCTTATTACAGTAGGTGCTCAGAAATTTTTATTTTAAAAGGGTGGGTGAAAAAAGAAAAAGAAAAAGGTGGGTGAGGGTGAAGATGCCTGCTTGTGAGGAGGGTGCTGTGCCCTGTGCCCTGGGGGGAGTAAGGTTGGAGCGGATTCTCCTGGGTGAGGAGGGTCCTGCTGTTCAGGGGAGGTTTGCTGAGAACCTGCTGTGTTCGATGCAGGCCCTCTGCTGGGTGCTGGGGACCCAGGACAGGGTGTGTGCTCTGATCGAGACAGAGACCCTGCCCTGCCTCGGGGTCCGCCGGGTGGCAGAGGCGGGCCCGGACCAGGCAGTTGAAGAATGGGGTGATGGAGCTGTGCTGGGGACATTCAGGTTGCTGTGTGGGTGGAGTCACCCCGCTGGGGTAGACCAGAGGCAGGCCTCATTCCTCGCCCAGATCTCTCCCACCCTTACCTCGAAGTGGCTGTGTTCCCAGCCCATGTGGTCACTGCCATGCACGGAGGCAAGAGGTCATCTCCACGGAGACACGGGCAGGAGGCCCAGAGAGGGCGGGATTGGCTGGAAAGGGCGTGGCCGGTCTTCAGCTACCGTCCCCTGGGGCCTGGAGACCCAGAGACGGCGCTTCTGCCCCCCTGGCGCCCTGACATCTCCTGGTGCTTAATAAAGCTGGGAAAACAGGTTCTTCCTTGAGGTCACATGGGTGAGCTTGGATTCATGCCTGAGTGTGTATGAGCCCCGTGTCTGGGCCATCAGTCTGCAAGTGCAAGCAAAGCGCCCACCGTGCTCCTGGTGGCATTTCCTGCGGGCCCACTGTGCACCCTGCCAAGCAGGAGGAGGTCACACTGCATGATTTCACATCCATCTTGACACAGAGCACCTACTGTGTGCATTTCATAGTTGGGCTGTGGGGGAGGGGGGAGATATTGGAGTATCTTGTGTTTAACAGCACCTACTATGTGTTCTGTATAGAGTCCACATCCAGACATTCACGGAGAACCTACTGTGCGCTCGGGGCTTTGGGAACTCCAGGGCAGGCCTTCCCAGTGCTGGGGGAGGTGGCATCATACTCTCTGTTTTGTGTAGACGGGAGAGCTGAGGCACAGGGTGGGAAAGGGGCAGATTACCCAGGAGCGGTGGGGAAGGGACCCTCTGAGGCAGCCATGGCAGGGCATGGAGAGGCCGCCTTGGAAGTGAATTGTCCTGAGCCCTTATCAGGGCCTCCTGCGGCCCACAGCTGCCTGCGTGGCCTCATCACAGCCGTCCTTTGCCCCACTGTGCAGAGCTCACTGAGGGTGGGGCGTCTCTGGCCAACAGGCATGTCCCTGGACGCTTGCAATTTGTAGCAACTTGTCCATTTCTCCTCCCTCAACCCTGGCCACCCCAGGCCTCCGGCAGCATTGTGGGTAAGGGCTCACCCTCTGGACCCAAACCCTGGCTCCAGCCCCTGCTCTTTTTGACCTTGGACCATGAACCTCTCTGTTCCTCCGCTAACCCCTTTGGAAAACGGGGGTGATGGTGGGTGAGGGCAGCAGGCCCAGCACTTAGGATACAGCAGGAGCTCAATATCTGTTAGCTGTCCTGAGCACGAACTGTGGAACAGGCATTTGGGAACAGATGGGAAGCCAGCGCCCTGCGGCGGCCCTGGGCTCCGCTTTAGGGTCTCCGCCCGCCCCGCTCCGGACGCCTCTCTGAGCTCCCAGAACCCCGGGGCCTCCCGCGCTCCCGGCCTCAGCCCCGGAGTTTTCAAACCCGCACGGGGCGGCAGCGCGGCCGGGATTGGCTGCCGGGGAGGGGCCGCCCCTCCCGCTCCCCCTCCTTCCCTCCCACCCACCCCTCCCTGTGGATCGGGTGTCTCTGGCCTGGCACGATGGCCCCATCTGTTTCCAATCTGGGCCTGCACTCCCCGCCCCTTCCTCAGGGCTGTGCCTAAGGTGGGGGCCTCTGCCACCGTGTCCCCATTCACCCCCCCCCCAGACCCAACCAGGGGGGCAGCCTCTCTGTGCCTGCCCCCCTCCCCCCTCTGGGGCCCTCTGTGGATGTGGGGGCGCGGCCGCTGCCACCCAGCTCGGCCTGGGCGGGGCTCTCTCTGCCCCTTATCCGACCTCCAGTGTTTGGGTGTGTTTGGGGAGCCCTCTGCTGTTTCGGGCTCCCAGTCCCTCCATCCGTTGCCATGGCCACGATCAGCACCTGGGAAGGGAGGGGGAGCGGGATCGGGGTTCCCTCTGCCATCAGGTTTCTAAAGGGGAGGGTGTCTCTCATGCATGTGCATGTGGGGGTGCAGAGTGCCCTCCTGAAGGCTTTGCGCACGCGGGAACCCCTCTGAGGCTTCCAGAGCCCCCAGATGGGGCTCCCCCGCTGGTCCCCCGCCCCACTTCCGTCCGGAGCCCCACCCCCGGCCCCGCCCCCGGGCCGGGCTCTCGGGCCGCGGCCTCTCCCTGCGCGCGGCGCCAGTCTCAGAGTGGACGCCGCTCCGAGGGGACGCGCGGCCGGGGGGCCGGCTGCAGCGGGGCACCCCGTCCTCCGAGCCGGGCCGCGGGGTGAGTGCACCTGGGATTCCCTTCCACCTCTGGGGCCAGTCTGCGCTGGGCTTTGTTCCCCTCCTTGTCCCCACCCTCGGGGCTCCCGGGAGGGGAGGGAAGGGGAGGGGGTGCCCTCGCGTTCCCCACTCACCCCCTCCCGCGCGGGCTTGGCCCAGCCAAGCTCCAGAGACAGCCCCAGCCCACACCGCCTGCTGCGCCCCCATTCGGGGCGTCCCTCTCACTTTGGAAAACTCCTGACCGTTATGCTCCGCAGGGTCCCCTCCCCCGGCTGGCCCCCAGCCCTCTCTCCTCCCCCACCTCCCGGGGCGGGGTCAGGCTG
Organism: Nyctalus aviator; assembly: GCA_036971965.1. NCBI lineage: Eukaryota > Metazoa > Chordata > Mammalia > Chiroptera > Vespertilionidae > Nyctalus > Nyctalus aviator. Next base: position 23,661,876 of record CM072927.1, read on the forward strand.
GGCAGCCTTAGCTGCCAGCCCGCGGCTCCTAGCTGGGGGGCTTCTGCATCCTTCCTGGGGGACCTGGGCCTCGGAGGAGGCGGCTGGACCTTGGGGGTGGGGTGGGGGGATAGGTGACTGAGATCTCTGCTCTTCGTCACCCCTAAAACTCACGGAAAGTTTCTCCATCTGTCCCTGCGCCCTGCTGGCCTGTGGGTCCCAGGTTGACACTGTGTCTTGTTGGGACTTTCGTAAGGAGGGGTCAGGGCAAGCACATCAGCACCCACCTTCTCATCTCCCATTCCTCACCTCAAGCTCCATGCCTTTGTACCTCCCATTATCTGCCTCAGCAGTCCCTTTTATTGCCCGGGAGTCCTGCTCCCTGAGGTTCTTCTTAGTCCTGGGCCGCTCCTCAGAGGAACTTCCTGCAACTCTCCCGCCAGGGGCCCAGCACCACCTCCCCCCCTCCCCGTCCTGCCTGCCCCTCCTTGAGTCTCACTTCTACCCCTTAAGGCTCAGTGACAGAGCAGATGTAAGTTGCAGCTGGCGGCATGTTCGTGTGGGCCTCCCCTGCCTGCAGTGTCTCCCTCCTATCTCAGTTTCCACTTCTGTATTGGACGTGCCCACAGGAATGATGTGGGTGAAGTGCCAGGGGGGGCCGGGCACGCAGGAGGCATCCAGTACATTTTGGGGCCTTGCCACGTGCTCAGGGTGGGGAGAAGGCTCCCATCCCGGAAGATGGCAGGCCCATGACGGAAGCAGAGCTGTGAGGGGAGACACGGGGTCCTGGAGAAGCCCAGAGCAGGTGCTGGTCCAGCCTGGGGCATTCAGGAGGGCTTCCTGGAGGAGGTGGCAGCTCAGCTGAGGCCTGATGATAAGTGTGAAGGCTGAGGTGTGATGGGGGAGGAGGAAGGCTGTGCTAGGGAAAGGAGCAGCATACACAGACACCCCTGTGTGGACCGGAGGCCAGTGCGGAGGGCAGTGGGGCAAGCAAGGCACTAGGTGCCACCTGAATGGCCAGCAGTTCTGGATTTTAATGGACGTAGCTGAGATCCAGGGGGGAGTTGGAGCGGACACAGCCACTCCCAGCTGCGGGGTGTGGGTCAGAGCAGAGCAGAGGAAGGGTCCCGGGGTGGGCGGATCCCTGGCGTCAGCTCCCAGGATGAGTTGGCAGGCGGACCACTGGGGAAGGGCGTACCTGTCGGAGGGACTCGGTTAAGAAAAAGCCCCGAGCCCCAGGCAGACCCCTGCATTCTGGGAGCAGTGGGGACCTTTGGGAAGGTCCCAGAACGCTGAGCTGGGGAGCTGGGGAGCCCTGGAGGGTGGGGGTGCGCCCAGATCTTGTTATCTCGAGCTCCTCTGTGAAGCCAGGGCACGCAAGTGCTGGTGGGAGCGAGCCTGGCAGCCTGGGCCCTCGGGGAGTGCGGGCTCTGGGGTCGAACGAGAACCAGCCTCAGACTTCGAACCCCAGCCCAGCCTCTTCCACGCTGGGTGAGCCCTGGCGAGCAGCAGCCCCTCTGTGAGCTTCTGTGTCCTCACATTCAAACAGGGCTTGGCACCCAGGGGCATCTAGCTGGGGTAGATTCCCCCTTCCTCTCCTGATCTCAGGACAGCCCCTAATGCAAACCCATAGTCAGCTGAAGGCGGCTCCCTCTCCCCAGTTCTGGAAGGGTGGGGGGCCGGCGAGCGTTTCCCAGTGCGGGAGGCGGGGGGTGGGGGGGTGGGCGTGGAGGCCCGCCCCCCGGGACTCAGAGCTAGAGCTTGGACTCTGCTGGGCACTGTGGGGCACAGTCATCCGGCGAGGCCGGCTCCTGCCCTTGGGGGACTTTGGGGCTTTGTCCTGAAGGGAGGCCTGGGGAGGGAGACGCGTCGGGGGGGTGGTGTGAGGGCGGAGAGGGGCTCCAGCACCAGGTGTCCTCGGCCCCACTGCCAGCATCGCCAGCCTTGCCTCCCCCGGGCCCTGGGCGGTGGGGAGTCTCTGAGGGTCAGCGCTGCGCAGGATGGACACCAGGTGGGGCAGAGAGGCCCTGGGCGTCCTCAGGCCCCAGGAGACCCCCCTCGGCGGGCGACGGAGCCTGTGCGCCTCGCAGCCCTGGGCCATAATCGCCCCTTTATGCTCCCTGCTCTGCGTGGGTACACAGGCCGGCACATGGATCGCGTGACCCACGCCCCGGCGCCCGGCTGGAATGGGCACCCACTCGTCCCCCGTTAGCACAGCCTGGGGCACGTCGCTAGGGACTCCTCTGTGAGCCTCAGTTTCCTCATCTTTGAAAGCAGGGCATACCTCCCTTCCCCCCAAAAACGGGCTGCTGGGAGCAGATGGTGGGCAGCTCAGCGCCTGGCACAGAGAGAGCTCTCAGCTGGCCGCAGGGCAGGGCCCTCCCTGCACCCTGGGCTCCGGGTCCCAGGCTGCTCCTTCCTTCCCCTCCAGCCCTGGCCGAGCCTCGTCTGCTGCCTGTTATTTCCTACAGCTCCCTTCTAAACAGCCACAGCGTCTCCCGGGAACTTGGTGATTGTGGCATCCTGCCCCATGGCGCCTGCCTCGGTTTACCTTTCTTGACCGTGGCAGGGCTGGTGCCTCAGGCTGCTTTCCTGAAGGAGGCGCAGGGAGACTTGGCTGCCTGCCGACCTGGCCACGTCTCTTCCTGCCCAGAGCTGCCTCGGGCTCCTCGCTGTCCTGTTTCTGCCCTAATCTCTTCCCATCTCTCTCCTAGGGCCTCTAGGTACTGCTTCTTGCTGTTTCTTGTTGGATGACACCCACCCCCGTTTCCACACACCGTTTAGTTCTTAGCCAAGTAATAATGTTGCCGTTAAGTCTGGAGGCAGAGAGAGATCCAGGCACGGGGACAGCCAGTGCAAAGGTCCTGGGGCAGGGCCATACCTCTTTGTTGGAGAAATAATGAGGAGGCCGTTGTGGTGGGAGCAGGCGAGCGAGTTGGGAGAGGGCAGGGAGGGGCAGGGCAGGTCCTGCAGGACCTTGTGGGTTGGGGGAGGGGAGGACTTGGTAAAGGCCGCGGTCAGAGGAGGGATGGGATGTGACCCCGGTGCTCACAGGGGTGCCTTGCCTTTGGGGTGAGGACAGACTATGGGGGGTGAGGGTGGGAGTGCATTGGCCCCGGTGGGTGATGAGGGAGCTCGACCAGGAAGAGGCAAAAGTAACACTGGACATAACTGGGGATAGGTTTCGAAGGCAGAGCTCACAGGACTTTTTTTTTTTATATTCTCTCCGGGTCCCTTGCAAATGACCCCACACTCGGGGACTGCTAGAAAGCAGGAGGGTCGTGGGCTTTGCAGGGTCTTAGCTTCCGTCATAGCAAATTCCTCTGGAGTTCATGGGGGCTGAAGAGACACTGTCCCTTTCTCTCTCATGAGTGGTGACTGACCCTCTCCTCTCCGATTCCGTCCTGTGCTCCCACCCTCATTCCAACCTCATCATCCTAACACTGTCCTCCCCTTCCCACACTGGGCCCCAGCAGGCTGGGTTTGGGAGCTCATGGCCCGGCACGCCTGAACCTGGAGTAGCCCCCTCCTGCCCAGGCATCAAGCAGGCCAGGGGGTGGTCGGGAGCTGCCTTGTGTAGAAGGCGCTGTTACCCCTGCCCCCGTGGGCCGCGGAGAGTGGGGGGAGCAGCTGTAGCTCGGGCCTCCCCTGCACCAGGCCTTTCATGCAGGTGGCCCCTGCCCTTGCCAGCTGGTTTCCTAGGTGAGGAGACGAGGCTGGAATAGGGAAGTCACTCCCCTGGGAGGCCATGGGAGGCTGGGCAGCCCTGGATTTGAGCCCCTCCGTGCTGCAGGCTGGCTAGGTTGCCTTGATTTCCCCAGAGGCTTGCTGAGGGCGCACCCAGCTAACCAAAGTGGTCTGGCCGGAGCCCTCTTCCCCAGATGTGCAGCATCTGTGGGTGGGGCCAGCTGCTGTGGTCGCCCTGGCCTCAGCTGGGCCTCCACCTTCCTCGGCCACTTTTACTCTTAAAGGTCCCACGGCTGGGTACAGAGTGAGGGGCTGTGCTCGGGTTCCAGTTTCCCCAACTGCCCAGTCCCAACTGGTTGTGTCCGAGTGTGTGTTATAGTCTGTGTACATGCCTGTCTACACATCTGTGTAGATGAGGGGATCTGGCTTTGTGTGTCTGGATTATTGTCTGGCTGGGTGGAAGCATGGTGTGCATGTGGCCTGTCTCTGTAGCCTGACTGTGTGCACGTATCCCAGCCTGGGGTCCGTGTGTTGAGTTGACCTTCCTGTGCACCGCAGATGTCTGACCCGATTCCATATTTATATTTCGCTGCAGCCCAACCGTATACCTGTATGGCTTGCCTGGCTGTGGCCCTGTGTGTGTCTCTTGTCTGGCTGTGTCTCTGATCTGACTGTGCTAGTGGTCTGACGGTGTAGGTGTATTGTCTGCCCCACCATGGCCCTATGTGTGTGTTTTCTCTGACTGTGTGTGTCTGAGGTCTGATTTTGTGCCTGCCTGTGTTCGTGGTCTGACTATGCGCACATTTTATTTGCCTGACTTTGCGTGTGGCCCCATCTCTCTTGCCTGACTGTGCATACATCTATGGCTGTTTCTGGACTCCCTGTCTGTCTGTGGTCCGACTGAGGGTCTGTCTACGGTTTAACCAGGCAGATTCCTTTGAGTCTGTTCTGACTCAAAGCTTGAGCTCTCCCTACCTCCATTCTCCACCCCCCCAATCCCAGCTTCCTCACCCTCTACCCTGGGTCATGACCTGCCACCACCCCGTTTCCCCTGGGGCCGCTCCATGGCTGGCGAGGTGACCGCAGCAGGGTATTTTGGGAGCCAGATGATAGGGGCTGCCCCATCATTATGTGGCACTCGACCCTGTGGCCATGGCCCAGACACACCCAGAGTACGGCCTGGGGTGGGTGCAGGGCTGGCCTGGCCAAAAGGCTTTATCCCTGCCCCCCTACCCCGCTGCCCCGACTCTGGCCAAAGCGGAGGCTGGGGAGGGGGCCAGCCTGGGTTCTACTCTTGCAACAGGGACCCTTCTGCCTTTGGAAGAGTTTGGATTCTTGTGGGAGAAACAGAATCTGAGTGATTAACATTCCATTTGGTTTACAAACTACGGTGTACGTTGTGGAGGATGATCTTAGTCATTTCTGAGGCCGTGGGATGTGGAATGGGGTGGGGGGCCGGCCTTGGAGGGGCCAGGGGGGTTCCGGAGGAAGTGACAACTGAGCTGAGACTGTCATGTGCTGGGAGGGAGGGGACAGCATTCTGGCAGAGGGCACAGCAGGGCACAGCTTCGGGGAGACAGCTCAGGCTGTGGGCTGTCAGCGGGGCGGCTTCCTCCGGGGGCGGCGGGAGCCACAGCAGGTGTGGAAGCAGGGCAGGGCCGACAGGTGCGTGCTGGGAGGATCTGACGGGTGGCCGGACGGGCCGGGTCGTAGGACAGGCAGCAGAGTGAGCTGGAACCTCATCCTTCCGGAGTTCCAGGCTGTGTGTGTGTTGGGGGGGGGGGAGTGTGAGGGGGCGGGGGGATTGGGTGTTCAGAGCAAATGCTAGAGCTGTGTTCAATTCTGGTTTGGGACGTGGCTGGAGTCAGGGCTTCTGTCCAGATTTGGGGTTCAGCCTGGTATTGGGACTCAGCTGGGTGTGGGGGCTTTTGCGGTTTGAGCTGCTATAACAAGGGACCAGTGGCTTACAAACAACAGACATTTATTTCTCACCATTCTGGGAGCTGGAAGTGCCAAGTCAAGGTGCCGGCAGGTCTGCTGTCTGGTGAGAGTCCAGCTCCTGGTTCGTAGACATTGGCTTCTTGCTGTGTCCTCACAGCATGGAAGGGGTGGGGGAGCTCTCTGGGGCCTCTGGCATCAGGGCACTAATCCCATTCAGGAGGGCTCCACCCTCACGACCTAATCTTCGCCCAAAGGCCCTGCCTCCTGACACCACCACATTGTGGGTTAGGGCTCCAACATGCCTTTGGGGCAGGGACACAAGTGTTCCTCTGTAGTCGGGGCTCAGCACTTCCCACCCATCACCACCCTAGGACCCTCCCCCATTGTCCTATAATCCTGTCTTCCCCATCCTGTGACCCTTCCGCTGCCCCCTTCCTCCTGCTGCCTCCTCCAGGAAGGCCTCCCGGATCCCCCTGCTCCCCTCTCCCAATTCTGTTACCTCCCTCTCTTGTCTCTGCAGACGCTGCCTCATCTGACGACTGGCTCGGCTCGAGTCCGCTCTGCGAGGGACTGGGGCCACCCCCCGCCCCCTCCAGGGTGGAGGTTGGAGGTTGCAGGTCACCGCCAAGCATGGCGCCTGCCTGGGGCCCTGGTGTGGCGTCTGTGATTGGTACCCTGGGCCTCCTTGTGGTCTTGCTGGGCGGAGGCTGCGCGGCAGAAGGTAAGAGCCTGGCGCAGGGTGTGCGGGGGTTTGAGTGCGCATTTATGGGTGTCTGTGGGAACACTTGTGCTCCCCGGGGCTGCTGGTTTTGCCAAGTGGAGTCTCTGTGCGCCATGAATGTTACTGAGTAAAATGCCTACTATGCACCGAGTCCTGAGAGATTCAGAAGTAAATAATAACGATGGTATTATTAAAGCAGTAACAGGGATGATGATGATGTCTGCTTCCCCGGCATCAACTCTGCACCAAGCCCAGAGCTAAAGACAGACTGACCTGCTTCCTCTCCCTCCAGTCTCTCAAAACCCAGCATGCCAATTCTGTTACCTCCCATATTTTCCAATGAGGGAAACCTAAGGCTCAGGGTAGGCAGGGACTTAGTTGAAGTCTCTCACTCCCGAGTGAGTCAAAGAGTTACCTTCCCTTGCTGCAGGTAGAAACACCAGCACCCAGGTGGCAGACACACAGGCATCCAAACCTTTCCAGGCAGAGCAGGGGAGGCTTCGTAGGAAAGAGAGGGCATTGGACGTGGGGCTTTGTGGGTTTGTAGGAGTTCGCTGGTGGAAAGGTGTTAACACATGGAAAGAGGTAGGTGCAGTTTGGAGATGGGCAAGGCTGTGCTTCTGGCAGTAACATGAATAGGATGAGAGTCAGCTGTGGGCCCAGCACCAAGATCCGACCCCTATGAAGGGTCTAGAGGAGGCATCACTCAGACCCATGGGGACACAGTGTCAGGCCGGAAGGGAAAGAAACGGATCTTTGGTCAGGCTGGTTTTGCTGAAGACCTGCTGCGTGACCTTGGGCTGGTGACTCAACTGCCATTTCCTCCTTGATTGGATGAGACTCATAACATTATCCCTGTCCCAGCATTCTTGTGACAAAGACACATGATAAGCCCCTACATGCTGCTTGGCACATAGTAGGCCCACAGCATAGTAGTTAATGCTGCTAGGTAAGAACACCGGAGACACACACAACTGTCGCGTCCATTGGTGCTTTTTCTCATTTTCATATTGTTTTTTTGTAAGTGCCTAACACGTCAGATCAACCACATAACCTGGTGGGATGAATGCTGTTTTCACAGATGGGGAAACTGAGGCACAGCCAGGTTACAGTACAGCCAAGAAATAGCCGTGCTCAGATTTGAACCTGGGCTGCCTGGCCCCAGAGCCTGGGTTCCCCGCTTTGGTATGAAACTGCCTCCAGTCCGAAGTCGGGGTGCGGCTGGGCTGTGAGGTGTCCAGTCCCCGCCAGGGCAGGGCCTGCGCCTTCCTGGGCTCTATTCCCTGCGGTGGGAATGGCCTCTGTTATCAGGGCACTAATTCCACTCCGGAGGGCTCCACCCTCAGGACCTAATCATCACCCAGCGGCCCTAAGAATTTTTGGTTTTTCATACATTATTTAACAGGGTTTCTCCCAGTGGGCACTGCGGATAGGGAGGCCTGGTCATTCTTTGCAGGGGGGGTAGGGGGGTCGTCCTGGCCACTGTGGGGGGGAGGGGTGGTTGGGTTAAGCAGCATTCCTGGTCCCACCCACTCAATGTTAGTGTAAAGTTTGAGGTGCAGAAAACTGACCACCAAGACATGCTAAAGTAAAGTTTATTCCCCAGTGATGAGCGGGACTCATTACGGAGGTAGAGAAATCAGAATTGAAGGAGTAGGGAGCAGAGAAAGGATCCAGCCGGGCTACCTCCCGATGGACATGGAGGGAAGGCAACACGTGGCTGGTCTGGGGGTCTTTTTAAGGGGAGGAACAGGAGAGGGTTGGACCCAGGGCGGAACAGGAAGGGGTGGGCTCCAGGGCACTTTGGCACATGCTGATTGGTGGTTCAATGTCTTGGGGATGTCTCTGTGGCAGATGCCAATAATGTCATAACTCCGCCCACCAGTTGGGGGGGGGGAGAATCTCACATTCCAGACTCTTTGATATATTATATTTTAAAAATTGAGAGTCTGGGCAGGGGTTCAGGGGCTTTGTCTCCATCCACCTTGCAGATGCTTGCATCGGCTCTGGGCTCTGGGCTCCCCCCCCCTCCCCCACCTCAACCTAACAGGCAGGCACACCGCACCCCCACACACACCCCGCCCCCCGCCTCAACCTAACAGGCACACCGCCCCCCGTTGAGAACCACTGATTGAGCTACACTGGTTGAATAAATTTGTATTTACTGCTCGCAGTTTTGCTCTACTGATCATTGCCAGCCTTGGCCTTGGTGGAGCTGAGCTCATCCCCTTTTCAGGTGGGGAAACTGAGGCCACAAAGGGGCCATTGTGAGGAGGGATGGAGATCGCAGACTTCTAGTCCCGGGCTCGAATCCTGGCTCCATCATGTGACACGGGAGGGACTGTGTTCTCATTCACATAAGCACCTCCCCTGTGTCAGGCACCGGCTTAGACACAGAGGACAAAGCAAACATCTCACCCCCTTGGGGAGCAGCCAGTCTGGCAGGGAGAGAGGATGGTGGACATGCCCAGGAGCAAGACAGGCTGGGCGATGAGGCATGGGGGAGGGGCAGGGGCGGTCACAATGAGGAGGTCTCTTCTGTGCAGAGGCTTAAAGCAGCTCAGGAGTGCAGCTCACAGGTAACGGGAAGTGCCCCAAGCAGAGGGAATGGCATGTGCAAAGGCCTGAGGCAGGACCGGCCTGGTTTGTCGGAGAAACAGCCCGGAGGTCTGTGTGGCTGGAGCAGAGAGAGGAGGGGAGGGATAGGTATTGCCAAGCTGTGTGGGCTTGGGGAGGACTGGGCTTTATGTCTAGGGAGGTGGAAGCCCTGGAGGGCTGTGGGTAGAGGAGGGGCGGCAGCTGACTCACTGACACCCTCTGGTGGCTCCTGTGGGGAGGACAGACCATTGTGAGAGACCTTAGGAGCTGAGGGGCCAGGTGGGCGGTGATGGGTGTGACCCGGGATGCCAGCACCTGGCATGTAGCGGGACCTGGCTCAGTGGGTGTTCCCTTTGGGAGCCCTTAGCTATGATTACTGGGTGGCTTCAGGTGTTGGTAGTGGGCTAGATTCAAACCCAATCTTCAGGGCTGGGACGTCTCAACCCCAGTAGGTGAGCCTGTTTAGCAGGAGCCCTGCCATCTGGGCCCTGCAGGGGGGGCGATGGGCACTGAGATCGGCACTGCCAGCTTCAGGGCTTGGCCGAGGTCCTCAGGGAGAGGTTTGAGGTGGGGCCGTCAGGCTGCACAGAGCCTGGGGGAGCAGCCAGCGCCAGGAGGCGTGATTTCTGCGGTGGAAATGGCTCCCGGTCCGGTGGGACCTTCCCAGGATGCCGTGGGCCGGCCCAGGCCGAGGTGAAGAGGACAGTGGGTGGGACTTTGGATCTGGCACTAGTTTCTTCTCTGCAGAAATCTGAAGTGGAAAAACAGAAATCAGGCCTTTCCCAGCCTCCGCACTGTTGGCATCGCCACTCGGACCCTCAGTTTCTTCATCCAAGAAACGGGGGCCTCCGGAGTGCTCTCAGGAACAAAGACCCACAGTCCATTTATCAAGCCTGCTGTTTGCAGGGCTTGGGAGCCAGAGAGGGCCGGGTTGGAATCCTAGCTCTTTGCCCTTCACGAGCTGGGTGACCCCAGGCAGGTCACTCGCCCTTTCTGGGCCTCATCTGTGACAGGGGTAGTAGAATAGTGCTGAGCCCCACCAGGCCTAGCACAGAAGGAGCGCTTGCTGGCACACACTGCAGCTACACTCAGCGCATATTTCTTGTGTCCCGGGCTCCTTTGCCAAGAAGAGGAGGGGCGAGAACGAGAGAATCCGAGCACGCACCAGGAATTTCCTAGTGGTAGACGCAGTGGGGAGAGAGCTCTCCTGGGCCGGCTGGCATCTCGGAGCCCCCCGGAGAGGCAGAGAAGGCCCCTGTGGCAGGGAGGAGGGGCAGCCCAGGAGCGAGTAGCAGCTTCCCCGGGCCTGGTGTTCACGGGCATCGAAGAGACCCGTTTTCCCAGGGTGTCACTGGACACAGCGAGGCGGTATGGTGGGGCCCGGAGAGTGGGCTGCCCGTACCCCCCCCCGCCCTGTGGCACACAGCCGGGTACTTTGGCCCCGTGGGGTCAGGGCTGTGATGGGGACATCCAGGCAGAGGTGGGGACCGAGGGGTTATTGACCCGGTCTGCTGTAATCTGAGAAGCTCCCGGGGTAGGTGCTGGCCCAGTGGAGGTTGGAGCTGCCGGAGGAAGGGAGGAGAGGGGGAAGGGACTCCAGGGGAGGAGGGAGAGCAGTGCTCCCCGGATTGGTGGGGGTAGGAGAATATCCCCAGCTCTGATAACAGCCGTGCCTCCCGGGGCCGCGCTGCCCTCCGTCCAGCGGCTCTGAGGGAGGGTTTTCCCAGAAGTGAGACTCCTGACCTGGCCGCAGCGATTTTCCCGTGACCTTGGCCGGGCTTGGCCGGGGACCCATATGGCCCCCGTCACCGTTCCTGAGGCTCCGAGGAGGGGCAGCCAGCAGCCAGAGCCAGGGAGGCGGCCCAGCCCAGGGCCCAGTGTGGAGCAAAACACCAAAGTCAGGCTCAGGGCCTGGAGGTGATAGGAGCACCAGACAGAGAGAGGCCCCAGTTCTCATCCAGGTGCCCTCATTTCTGAATCTGTATAGTCCCATCTGTACAGTGGGGTCACCAGTCACTGCCTCAGAGGGACACACTGGAGTCGAATGAGGCCACACTTGCCACGTGCGGTGGGTCTGCCCGTTTCCCAGAGAGATGGCCAGTGTCGACACCTGTCACACCCGTGGGACAGAGTCTGAAGGAGGGAGGTGAGGCCAGGCCGACTGCTGACGGGCACTCTGCTTTGTCAAGCCTCGCCCGAGCCGTGACTGGGATAGGCAGCTCCCGGGGGTGGAACCTGAGGCTTCCCCGGGCTTTTTGTGCTTCTGAGCAGCTAGGCGTTTCCAGCTGAAGCCGGCGGCCTCGGCGCTCTCCGCTGAGTTTGAGGGCTCAGAGGCCCAGGACCGCTGCCGCTGGAGCTGTTCCGCCCCGTTCTGCCTCTCCTCAGACCCCGAACGATTACTTAATGGTTTTCTTTAATTCGTTTACCTTTTTTTCCAATCCTTTAAACATTTTAAATGTATCTTTAAATAGTCCTAAGTCTAAAAAAGATACCTCTTTTCCTCCTGTGTCTAGCCACATGGTTTTTGTCCCTGGAGGTAGCCACTGTTTCTAAACTAACTCATTCCCTCTCTCTCTCTCTCTCTCTCTCTCTCTCTGTTTTTCTTCTCACACAAACAATAGCATTCACTGCACTTCCCCCCCCTCGTTTCATGATATGTCTGCTGTTTTCCCCCTAATAGTTCATTTGGAAAACACTCTTGTTTCTTTTTTACAGCTGCATAGTATTCTACCTCCTGCTGAGCCCCGTATTCCTTTACTCACTCCCCTTCGGTTGGAGAGACAGATTATTCCCCTCGGGACCTTGTACGTGTGGTCCTCGAGTCTGCTGGTAAAAACCTCAGAAGTAACTGAATTCGCTTTATGAGATACCTGTAGCTGGACTGTGAATGGGAGTTCAGTCTCCCCTGGGGCGCCTCAGAGGTTACTGTGAGAAGTCAATAAAAAGGAAACCATGTTATTAAACTCTGGCTGGATACTGCAGCCTGTCCTGGTACAGATTGAGGCTCCTAAGGATGCTAAAGACATAGCAGTTCCCACGTGACACTTTTGTGGAGAGACTGTCCGATCACTGTGAGGGGCAAGCATCGTGGGCACAAGGGCCAGCCTGGTTCACACCCCTCCTCAGCCGCTGGCGGGCGGGCTGCGTGTGTCTGAAGTACGTGTCTTGCCTGGCCGGTGCCTCGGCTTTCTCACATGTGAAATGGGAATGAGGATGGCCTTGCCCCTCAGCACTGACAGAAGGATTAGATGGCACTCATCTTAGATGTTACTAACCTGCTCGGTGCCTCAGTTTCCCCACATGTTCCACTAGGGGATTGTGCCAAGTTACCTCCTGCCGAGTCTTTTCCAGATGAAAGACCCTTCATGGTTTGGCTAGTCACCACTGGGGGGGTGACTAGCCAAATTTGGGGACCTCAGAATCCCAGGGGTCTCCCCTTTCACTCTCCCCTGTGGCACTGAGCGGGTAAGCCCACCTGAGGCTGTGTCCACATACAAGTGTGTGTGTGTGTGTGTGTGTGTGTGTGTGTGTTGGGGGGGGGGGGGTTGATCCAGGTGGTGGTTGGTGAGACAGGCTGTGCAGACCCCGGGGTACCCACAGGTACCTTGGGGCGGGGTGTGGGGGGCGGGCAGTCAGTGGCAGCGTTTCTCCACCTTCCTCCTCTCCCCAGCCTGCCTGTTGAGCTCATGGGGTGGGTAACTCCATGACCAAGCAGGGGGGCTGAGGGGCATGTTTGCATGGCCCCATGGGGTCCTGGCGCTTACCTGGCCCTTTCTTTTTCCTGCTTTATCCCCAGAGCCCCCCAGGTTCATCAGAGAACCCAAAGACCAGATCGGCGTGTCGGGAGGCGTGGCGTCCTTTGTGTGTCAGGCCACGGGGGACCCCAAGCCCCGGGTGACCTGGAACAAGAAGGGGAAAAAGGTCAACTCGCAGCGCTTTGAGGTGAGTTGGGGGTGTGGGGAGGCAGCCAGTGCCCCCGGATCAGGCCACACGGCTCCGTCGTGGAAGGTGTCCCAGAGACGTTCCCCAGACGTGACGTGGGCAGCCAGGGCCAGGCGAGCCTGGCCGGGCACCCTCTCCAGCGGGACCTTCCCCCACTGGCTCCCCGCCACGGGGCCCACCCGCCCACCCGCTCAGTGAGGGCCGTGCCAGGCCGGCTCGCTCTGCCTCCTTCCTGCCGTGTGGCCTCGAGCAGGGCCTTGCCCTCTCTGAGTCTTTTTTTTTTTTTTTTTTTTTTTTTTAAATATATTTTATTGATCTTTTACAGAAAGGAAGGGAGAGGGATAGAGAGTTAGAATCATCGATCAGCTGCCTCTTGCACACTGCACTTCCCCCCCCTCGTTTCATGATATGTCTGCTGTTTTCCCCCTAATAGTTCATTTGGAAAACACTCTTGTTTCTTTTTTACAGCTGCATAGTATTCTACCTCCTGCTGAGCCCCGTATTCCTTTACTCACTCCCCTTCGGTTGGAGAGACAGATTATTCCCCTCGGGACCTTGTACGTGTGGTCCTCGAGTCTGCTGGTAAAAACCTCAGAAGTAACTGAATTCGCTTTATGAGATACCTGTAGCTGGACTGTGAATGGGAGTTCAGTCTCCCCTGCCTCAGAGGGACACACTGGAGTCGAATGAGGCCACACTTGCCACGTGCGGTGGGTCTGCCCGTTTCCCAGAGAGATGGCCAGTGTCGACACCTGTCACACCCGTGGGACAGAGTCTGAAGGAGGGAGGTGAGGCCAGGCCGACTGCTGACGGGCACTCTGCTTTGTCAAGCCTCGCCCGAGCCGTGACTGGGATAGGCAGCTCCCGGGGGTGGAACCTGAGGCTTCCCCGGGCTTTTTGTGCTTCTGAGCAGCTAGGCGTTTCCAGCTGAAGCCGGCGGCCTCGGCGCTCTCCGCTGAGTTTGAGGGCTCAGAGGCCCAGGACCGCTGCCGCTGGAGCTGTTCCGCCCCGTTCTGCCTCTCCTCAGACCCCGAACGATTACTTAATGGTTTTCTTTAATTCGTTTACCTTTTTTTAGGAGGAAGTGGGGCGTGGGGAAGGGGGACACAGTTGGGGGTGTGGGGAGGCAGCCAGTGCCCCCGGATCGGGCCACACGGCTCCGTCGTGGAAGGTGTCCCAGAGACGTTCCCCAGACGTGACGTGGGCAGCCAGGGCCGGGCGAGCCTGGCCGGGCACCCTCTCCAGCGGGACCTTCCCCCACTGGCTCCCCGCCACGGGGCCCACCCGCCCACCCGCTGGAGCGGGTGGCCAAGCTGGCTTGTTCAAACGAGAATAATAATAGTATCAGACAGATAGACTCGATCTGTCTTGTATCAGACAGATAGACTCGAGCCGGCCTGGCACGGCCCTCACTGAGCAGGTGGGCGGGTGGGCCCCGTGGCGGGGAGCCAGTGGGGGAAGGTCCCGCTGGAGAGGGTGCCCGGCCAGGCTCGCCCGGCCCTGGCTGCCCACGTCACGTCTGGGGAACGTCTCTGGGACACCTTCCACGACGGAGCCGTGTGGCCCGATCTGGGGGCACTGGCTGCCTCCCCACACCCCCAACTGTGTCCCCCTTCCCCACGCCCCACTTCCTCCTACAAAAAGGGAAGTGCAGTGTGCAAGAGGAAGCTGTGTCCCCCTTCCCCACGCCCCACTTCCTCCTACATTGACACGGATCCTTTGGTCACACTCCTTCCACAGGCTGTTTGCTGGCCTTCCAGGTGGGCTGGGGGGTAGGGGGCACAAGAAAATGCTTTCTCCTTATAAACCAGCAGCACTCAGACAGTCTCACCACACATCCCTGCCCTGCACTTCCTACTGGGAAGTGCCCACATGCCCTTGACCGAAATCGAACCTGGGACCTTTCAGTCCGCAGGCCGACGCTCTATCCACTGAGCCAAACCGGTTTCGGCCTGAGTCTTTTCTGACACACAGACTCACTCCCAACATCACTGCTCACAGAAAGAAATCTGCACATGATTAGACATGCATGTTTCCACATGCTTCATGTGCATGGCGCACACCCATGTACACATAACAGGCTTTCCTTGCACATAGCCAGGCCCAGTTTTCTGCCTCTAGTGTACCCACCTAGGACATCCTCACACTGGTGTGTACAGCCCCAGCTCCTCTCCCTGGACCCGGGGACCCCGGCCTGGTCCTGACCTTTCTCCCCTGCCCGCGGCAGACGATCGAGTTTGACGGGAGTGCGGGGGCCGTGCTGCGGATCCAGCCGCTGCGGACGCCGCGGGATGAGAACGTGTATGAGTGCGTGGCCCAGAACTCGGTGGGGGAGATCACGGTCCACGCCAAGCTCACTGTCCTCCGAGGTACGGGGTTCCCCGTGGCGGTGGGGAGGCGCTGGGCCCTCGGCTTCGGGGTCAAACACCGAAAGCATCTGTGAACGTCTCGCTTTGGCTTTTCTCTTTGGGAGGCCGCGCTCTCTCCTCTCTAGCCCCTAATCCCACCAGGCCCAGAGCCTATGATAGGAGTGAGTAAGCATTTGCAGCAAAGAGGCGCCTTCAGAGATAGAGCCATCCTCCTTTTTTTTTCTTTTTCTTTTTTTTTTAATCTCAGTCACGCTCTTCTGATTACAAGAGGCTGACTGAACCCACTAGTTCAAGGAAGAGAAAGAATTCATTGGTTCATGTGATAAAATGTAAGCATCCAGCTTCAGGTTCAGCTGGATCCAGGAGCTCATACAAGTGTCCTCAGAGCTCACGCTCTGCCTCAGGCGTATTTTCTTCTACACGGATCCTCAGATGGCTCAGTGACTCCAGGCTTCCAAGCCCCACCCAAAAGGGGGTCCACGTAGCCCAGGACTGTGCGTTCTGGCCCAGCTTGCCCACGCCTGAGACAGGGACTGTGTGTGGCTGGAGGAACAGAGGACTCCGAATGGCAGAGCTCTCCCTGGAGCGGATGGTGTGTCGGTCCTTAGACAGAAGCAGCTGTGTCCCCCTTCCCCACGCCCCACTTCCTCCTACATTGACACGGATCCTTTGGTCACACTCCTTCCACAGGCTGTTTGCTGGCCTTCCAGGTGGGCTGGGGGGTGGGGGGCACAAGAAAATGCTTCCTCCTTATAAACCAGCAGCACTCAGACAGTCTCACCACACATCCCTGCCCAGCTGTTCTCTCCTGCCTTCTCTATTGCAAGGTAGTTATAGCCCGGGATGCCTATAACCTGAGTTCAAATCCTGGCGCTGCCACTCTGAAGCTGTGTGAGCTTGCCTAAGTTAATGAGCCTCTCTGGGCTGCAGCGTCCTTATCTCCAGAGCGGGATAATAATGACGCTCAGCACAAGGGATGGTTTCCTGGGGTCAGATGAGTGGTCCTTACAAGTGAGAGGCTCACGCCGTGCTACGCAGGGAATGAACCCTCGATCGAGTCTATCTGTCTGATACTATTATTATTCTCGTTTGAACAAGCCAGCTTGGCCACCGCCCATTCTGCCGCTCTCAGGTGGGGGGTGCCCTGGCCCCGGCAGGGATGCCCTGGCCCCCTCTGGTGTATAAGTACAAGCCCCCGTCGGCGATTAGGTGGGAGGTGGCCCACACGTGGCTCCCGGGGGGTGTCCTCCCAGCGTCCTCCAGGGCAGCAGAGCCGTGGTCAGCGTGAGCCCTGGGAGGAGGCACCCCATCGGCCCCAGGGCACTTAGTCCCTGACCCCGTGTGTGACCTCTCAGGGCCCCGCGCTCAGATGCTCTGCTGTGACGGTCTGGAAATCCTTAGAAACGTTTTCACAGAGGCCCCCTCCTTTCCTGTTGCATGGGTCCTGGAGCCTGTCCTGCAGGGATGGAGGGAGGAGGGAGGAGGGAGAAGGAGGAGTCAGAGGCCTGGCCCGCCTTGCTCCTCCCACCTAAGGCAGATATTTTTGCCCTGACCTTTCCTGGCATAGCGGGAACAGCCTGCCTCCCGTGCCCAGTGCCAGCCTCCATTGTAAGCTCTCCGAGCTAAGAGAACAAGCTGTGAATCCACTAAGTGCCCCGGGCGTCTGGGAAGGCTGTGTCTCCACTCCCCGCCCCCGCCCAGGCCTCCCTGGCATCTCCGTGCTCCGGCTGCTACAAGGACGCGAGCCTGGCTGGGCACCCAGCCCGGGCGATTGACCCAGGCCCTGAGGCCCCCGCCCCTCCCTCCTCCCTGACACACACTCACACTGAGCGTGGAACATCTGAGCTGCTGGGCCTGGCATTCCCTGCCTCTCCCTCCCTCCCTCCCTCCCCGCTATCTGATTGTGGACTCCACTCATGCCTCCCACGCCGTTGTTTTAATTAAACTCCGAGGAATAGGGCACAATGTGGTGCGTGATGAACAATTTTGTTTAATTAGGAGCTCGCAGTAACGTCAGGCGGCCTCGGCCTTCCCCGGCACCCCCGAGCCTGCCCCCACCCTGGCTGGCTGCCACCCACACGTGCTCACGGGGACCCCAGCAGAGCTGCATGCACATAGGAAGTGCTAACATATGGACAGTGTGGGTGCAGCTGCACACACGTGCGAGTGTGCGTGCACACATATGGAAACAGGAGCACAGAGGGTGCGGGCAGACCAGCCTCCCTCGTGCACAGGCCAGCTCCGAGCGCCACGAATCGAGGCCCTGCTGTTTGGGCATCAGCCTCTGGTGCTGTTATGGGCACTAATGAGATCCACCTTCTTGGCCGTTGAGCTCCGGGGCCTGAAGCACCTCAGACAGGGTCCTCGGCTCCCTCAGACCCCGGCAGGTCCAGGCCTGGTTTGGGGGTTCTGCAGCTGCCATCCCAGCCTCCTCTGGGCTCAGCCAGGCTTGGGTGCTAACCCCAGCCTTGCCGTGTCCTGCCTGTATGACCTGGCACAGGTGTGTGTCTGTTGGAGCCTCAGCTTCCCCCTCTGAAATAGGAAGGCACAGGAAGGTACCTACGCAGAGGCTGGCACGGAGTTAGCGTTCGGGACTTGGGACTGGGGCCACTCACCCTCCCTGCAGCGCCCCCTGCCTGGGCCGCGACCACACCCCTCCGTTCCCCTGAGGGAATAGGGTGATGTGGCTCCCGTCCAGGCTGGCTGGGCCAAGCCCCACCCTGGAGGGGTGGCGTGTGACCACTGGGCCTTTGCCCTGTCTTCCCCCCTCTCTGTCCTCAGAGGACCAGCTGCCCCCTGGTTTCCCCAACATCGACATGGGCCCCCAGCTGAAGGTGGTGGAGCGGACGCGGACGGCTACGATGCTGTGCGCTGCCAGCGGCAACCCTGACCCCGAGATCACCTGGTTCAAGGATTTCCTGCCCGTGGACCCCAGTGCTAGCAACGGGCGCATCAAGCAGCTGCGATCAGGTGCGTGCAGGAGGCCGGGAGGATCGGGGAGTCACAGAGGGCAGCGGGGGGAGGGCAGCATCTCCAGGGCCCAGGCCCTGCGGGCTGATGGGGGACGGAGAGGCGGAGAGGATGGACCGCCGCGGAGGGCATTGACGACGAGGTGTGTCTTCCGAGCTGGGCCAGTGGGGCTGTAACGGGGCCCAGACCGGCAGGGGCGGTGGAGCTGTGGTGGATGATAGGAGCAGAGTTCCCTAATGAGTGGGCGCATCGTGGGCCAGTTTTGCGCGGTGAGTTCCCAGCGAGGCCTGGAGGATGGGGGCTGTCTGCAGTGCCCAGCGCGGAGACACGGAGGGGACAGACAGGCAGAGATGGTGGGCGCCATGGAAGGTGGATGGGGAGAGGCTCTCCTGTGCTGACGAAGAAGGCGTCCCCAGAGGGGAGAGAAGCACAGACGGGGAAGGTGTGGGGGCCGTGCAGAGCTGCAGGCGCGGTGTCTCCAAGGCGGAAGCCGTAGGGAAGTTATGGGCAACAGCGGGCAGAGGACGGTGGTGGAGGTTCGTTTTACTGGGGCCCAGACGGGCAGCCTCGCCTGGCTGGGGCAGAGGGGGGGTGGGGGGGGGGCCTGGGGACAGAGCACAATGCCTCGGTCACCTCCGGGACGGAGCACAGCTGTCTTGGCATAGCACCCACGTGCCCCATCTGTGAGCCCATGTGTCTGGGGGCTGTGTGTGTGTCTTGTGTCCGTGTTCCCCTGCTTCACCAACATGTCCATGTGTTTGTGTGATCCGGCCTGTGGCACATGCAGCCATGCCATCAGCACATGGTTCGCCTTCTCCCTGCCAGGGCAGAGCCTGTCTGTGTGCGTCTCAGCCACACGTGTACCCATGTTACAGTCCCTTCCGTGCACCCGTACCCAGGACAGTCCCCCCACGTGCACGCATCTCAGGCCACAGCCTTCTAGCACGCATGTGTGCAGACACGGGTGGTAGGGATGTGCCCGTGTGCACGCACGCGTGTTTCAGTCCATTGTGAGTACACACGTTGGGACACGCCTTTCTGCTTGCTCTCCTTTCTCCTGAGGACTCGGCCTGGGAGCCACCGTGCCTGAGGCCTCCCCGTGATTCTCAGTGCCCCTTCCTCACTGCCCGGCCCCGTCTTCCCGGAGCCTCTCTGCCCACCCCTGCTCTCTTTCCCTCCCCAGGGAAGGCCCCCGCCCTGAAGAAGGGCGGACATTAAGACCAGAATTTCTGTGCCTGGGGGAGAGCCTGACCCCCTCCCCCTCACCCCCCCGGCCTGTCCGGAGATAATCTGCAGCTTTGGGGGTTCAGCTGGGGCCGTGGTCGGCAAACTCATTAGTCAGCAGAGCCAAACATCAACAGGACAACGATTGAAATTTCTTTTGAGAGCCACATTTTTTAAAGTTAAACTTCTTCTAACGCCACTTCCTCAAAATAGACTCGCCCAGACCCTGGTATTTTGTGCAAGAGCCACACTCAAGGGGCCATAGAGCCGCAGGTTGCCGGCCACGGAGCTGGGGGAAAGATGGCAACCTTGGGAATCCGGTTGCTTCCCCATTGGCTCCCACCATTGGCTCCCCGGTATAGCGAGATGATCAGGAGCGTGCACCTCATGCCCTGATGCGGGGTCAGATGTCCGCTGTGTCCCGGAGCAGGCCCTCTCGGGGCCTCGGTCCCTGGCGCTGTGGTGAGGGGCCCGGGACGGACCGCCTGGCATGTAGCAGGTGCTCAGGGAGCATACGCTGCTCTGTGAATCCCAGTAAATCTGATCGCTCTGCCTTTCCCTCCGCCCCCGCGCCCCCCGCGTTGACCGGCGTCTGCGTAACCACCCGTTAACGATCCTGTTCTCTTTCTTGTCCCTCTGTTGTAAACGTTCAGAAACCTTTGGTAAGTCGCATTTCTTCACCGTGTCAACCACTAACACCCCCTCTTCGTCCCCCGTCCCTGCCCCTCGGACTAACAGCCACCGTGACAGTAACCGTGGCCCACTCCGCGCAGCATGTTGGACTAACCCGCCTGCCCCAGCCAGGCGCCGGAGGGAGCCGCAGAGAGAGGAGCCCACAGGGAAAGAGGAAAAACGGCAAGGCCGCCCGGGCCGCTCCGGCCCCAGACTGGGTGCTGAGGGGAAACCCGGAGCTCTGCATAGAACAGCCCGCCTGCCCCATTCTGGGCCTTGGCACTGCTGGGCGGAGGTGAAGTTACAGAAGCCGGGGGCTGGGGCTGGAGTGAGACGGGAGTGTTCTCATTGGGCTGGTCATGGGTGCTGGTCACCCTCTTTTCCCAGCATCTTCCCTGAATTCCCTGACGCCAGCTGCTGGGCTAATTCTTACTAAAGTGAGAATGACTGGTAGCGGCCCATGATTTTTCCTCCTTATGTTTCCTTGGCTGCATCCTTTTCCTCTCGCCGCAGTGGCCATGGTCTGTTTGGGCACCTGGGGAGAAGTCCTGTGCGCTAGCCTCTAGCTTCTACCATTGGGGCTGCTGTAGTGAAATAGCCCAAAGCAAGGGCTGGCCTAGACTCCCAGCTGCCCTCGGTCCTACTTCTCCCCATGGTGGCCTTAGGCAAATTCTCCTTTCTTCTCTGTAAGGAGGAGAGGGTGGCCTTGTCCGGTTGAGGGTTTTTTGTTCAGGCTAGAGAGCCCCCAACCTGATAGGCTGGATAGCTGAGTTCAAGGCCCACCCCTGCCTTTGACTCATGGTGTGACAATTCCCTGGCCCCTCTGGGCCTCGGTTTGCCTGTCTGTAAAATGGGCCGGGGCCATGCAAAGGAGCTGGTGTGTTCCCCCACCACCACCACCCCCCGCCCTCAACATCTTCTCTGCCTTGGCCTTGTGGCCCCTTGTCCTCAGCGGGGTTATGAACTATCATTGGGGGAGTCAGGGAGATACCCCCCAGAAGATGAGCAGAGGGGGAGACGCTCTAGTCCGGGACCTCCTTTTCCTGTCCCCTGGGTTGTCTCTGCCCCCGTACCCACGTGGACACACACAGAGCCCTTTTTTCCTCTTTCCCTTTGGAAACAAAGGAGACTGCAGGGCCCTCCCTCTCCCTCCCCTCCCTCCCCTCCCCTGTCTGTCCTACGTGGCCTGTCGGTAACATCTTCCCTTTGCTTTATTAATGCCCGGCCCTGGGGCACTAACCCGTCTCCCACCGTCGCTAACATGATTCCTGAGATCCCTACTGCTCCCTGCCCCTCCCAAGAAGGAAAAAAAGGAAGGGGGTCATTGACCTCCCTCCCTCCGCCCAGAAGGAAGGCAGCCAGCAGGCCTGGCCGGGCACAGACCCTCCGGGCGCTCGGGGCCCTCCTTCCCGAGGAGTGCCTGCCTGCCCGAGGGAAGCCCTCCTGGCTGACAAGCCCTGCAGCCCACCCTGCTCCTGGGAGCCTTGCCACCGCTCCTCGCGGGCTCTGCAAGGCCCTTAGGCCCAGGCTGGCTCGGCTCACGGCCTGGCCTGACCGCCCCGGGGCCCCCGGCCCCCAGCACTGCCTCCTGTCGTTCACCTGACTCTCTCTGCTTCCCTTTCAGAAAGCACTCCGATCCGAGGTAAGAGGTTCTCTGCTCACCCACCCACCCACTCATGCTCTCTTGCTGCCCACCCAGCCCCCAGGCTCCACGGGGGGCTGCCTCAGGCCTCCCCTTTGCCCCCACTACATGTCTCCTCCTCGACACCCTGCCCAGAGTCCTTCCATTCTCTGTGTCTGTGTTGCTGTCTGTGGCTCAAGGGCTGAGTCCGGCCGTGGTGGCTTTGCAGGCCACCGGGCTGCAGGTGTGGGGCCGCCGCCTGCTCAGGCAGGGGCAGCGCCTCCCGTGCCCACCCGGAGGGCGAGGAGCCAGGCTGGTGACCATGGCTCTGTGTGCAGCCCCGGTCCATGTCCAGCCTCCACCTTCCCATCGGTAAAGTGAGTGCACAGAGGGGCCTCCCAGCTCTGCAGCTTAGATCTGGGGCTTCCAGCTGAGGGGTCCGGGAGACCGGTGGTCTCCACGGTCTGACGTTAGCCCCTTGGGGACTGTCCCAGAGAACGGGCTAGAATGGGGCTGGATAGGAGCCCTAGGAAAGAGTCTGAATTCGATTCTGTGTTTCTACTGAAGGCAGTGTGACTGGGGCAGCCTCTCTCCCTCTCCGGGCCTCTGTAGTGATACAGGCATTCCTGCTTCCCCAGAGCCTGTGAGTTGGGGAAGGTAGGAATGTTAATGGGGCCCTTTACCTCCCAGTTGACATGTGCCAGGCCACTCTCCTGGGACAGCCTCGAACAAAGCTAGGAAGCGGGGTCTGCCGAGAGCCCTCTGCTCCCTGGATCTCCGGACTCTCGGTGCCAGGGGCCCTGATGGGAGCCTGGGATTCTCACCCACTTGCAGATCCTCACCCATACTCATTTACAGGTCAACAAGCACACGGGTCCCGGCCGTGATTCGGGCGCAGAGCGGTTCTCGGTCTTTACTGACTTGTGGAAGTGAGGGCACCCTAGAGCTTGCTTCCCGGTGTCCCTGGGGAAGTCCTGGGCTCATTTCCATTTGCTCACGGGCACTGAAGTGCTCGATCGCAGCCTGTGCTGTCACGTTTTTGTTTTTTGTTTTTTTTAAAAAGTATATTTTATTGATTTTTTACAGAGAGGAAGAGAGAGGGATAGAGAGTTAGAAACATCGATGAAAGAAAATCATCAACCAGCTGCCTCTTGCACACCCACTACTGGGGATGTGCCCGCAACCAATGTACATGCCCTTGACCGGAATCGAACCTGGGACCTTTCAGTCCACAGGCCGACGCTCTATCCACTGAGCCAAACCGGTTTCAGCGTGTATTTTTGAGACGTTTCATTCATTCTTCTGTGCTCGTGGGAAGTGACGTCTGCTTTGTGCCTGTGCTTTCTGACGTGCTGAGGGGAACTCGGAGAGCTGCGATTGGGGCCTGTGGTTGTAAACGTGGTTGAGAAAACCGGCCCCTTTAAATGTCTGTTCGCTCATGACCAGCAAACCCTTTGAGTCAGGCCGGTGGTTTCAAACCTCCTCGGTGTGTATCGCTCCCAACATCCTTTGCTCTAACTATCGGCAGAGGTGACCCCGTCCTGAAGTTTTGTCCAAAACCTTAGAGAATGACAACCTTGCCTCTGTTGGCTAATGGCCCTGTGGGCTTTGGGGCCCGTGATCGCAGACATGTGTGAGGAAACCAGACCTATTAGTAGGTTCCCCTGCACACGGGCACCGGGTCCCACCAGCACAGCACCCCCAGCTCCTGCCTCGCACATCACCAGGTGGCCCATCAGGTCCCCGGGGTCTCGGGGTTACGAGTGCTAACCCCGTCTCTCCCTTTGCAAACACCCTCCTTGGCACATACTCCCCGGCTACCGTTCATGTTGGCGGCCGTGTGTGACGCCCAGCCCCGTGTGTGACGCCCAGCTGCGGTCACGGTGAGGTCGGAGGCTTTCTGGGGAGTGTGGCGTGTTCAGGATTGTAGGGGCTAGGCACGGGGTTGGGATTTGGGGGTGGGGGGTGGGGAGTGCCGACCCAGCTGAGCTTCCAGGCTAACTCAACTCTTTCGTCTGCCCTTCCGGTCCAGCCGGAACAAGAGCCGGGCCAGCTGGGGCTCTGGGAGAGCCCTCCGAGCACCCCTGGCCCCCCCCTGACTGGGCAAACGTTCTCTGCTCTCCCCACAGGGGCTCTGCAGATCGAGAGCAGCGAGGAGACCGACCAGGGCAAATACGAGTGCGTGGCCACCAACAGCGCCGGCGTGCGCTACTCCTCGCCCGCCAACCTCTACGTGCGAGGTAGGGAACGCCGTACCCAGGTCGGAGGCAGGGACCCGCCCCATCCCACCCTCCTCCCCCTGGGGCTCACAGCCTCTGGGCTCCCCTGTCCCCTGCAGACCTGAGCAGGGGGCCCCCGTGCCCCGGCGAGGCAGCACCTGGGGCCAGGCGGCGTCCCCCTCCAGACCTCAGTTTCCCCGCCTGTAAAGTGGGGCAGGGCCTTGGGATGGACTCCCCGGTGGAGTACCGGACGTGGAGGAGGGTAGCAGGAGGGGGCAGGGCAGGGCCTGGTAGGGGATGGGGGATGGGGAGTCAGGTCAGCCTTGAGCCTACAGGGCCGGGGGAGTCTGCAGGCCTCTGCCCCAACCCGCCCGCCCACCCCAGTCGGCTTCTTCTGTGGTGTGTCGTGCGTGCCTCCCTTGTCATGTGCTCGCTTCGCTTCTCCAGAATCCGTGGCCTCGTGGCTCGCCTCACTGCCCCCCCCTCCAGCGCCCTCCATCTAAGAGTTGGGGAGGGGTCTTCGAGGGTGCCCCCCACTGCTGGCCCTCAGCCTTCCCAGTGTCCAGTGCTCTCTCTCTCTCCCAGTCGCCCTCAGAAAGGACTCTGGGGGCCAGCACAAGACCAGGGCACAGCAGGCACCTGCCCGCAGCTCCGGGCTCTGTCACGCTAGCCATGCTTCTCCCGCCCGAACCATGGGACTCTGGCCCCAGCCCCCGACCCCCAAGAAAACCCCCCCAAAGCATCTGCACATACTTCCTTTGGGGTCCCTTGGTCCCCTCAAAGACCCTGGGGCTCCCCTGCCCTCAGGACCCCTTATCCCTGTGCTGCTGCTCTCCGGTCCTTTCAGAAATGTTAACCCGCCTCCACTGATCTCGCCCCTCCACTTCCCGCCTCCCCACGGACATTTCTGATCAGCCTTGTGGTGGAAGCAGCTTCTGCCTGCCTCCGGGCCGTCCCAACGGGCTCTGTGCACTTGACGCCACCACAGCCCTTCTCCAGGCCTCAGTTTCCCCATTTGACACGCCAGGCCCCTGCCATGCTCCCCCCGGACGGGGGCGGCTCCTCCCTCACCACAGCCACCGGCCCGGAGCCGCTCCTCCGTTCTGCACCCTGGGTTTTGCACCTGTTCTCTGAGGAGGAGGCTGCACGGAGGGAGGGACGGGGACGCGGGCGGGCGGGCGGGCGGGCAGGGGGCACGCATTCGATCCGCTGCCATGGCCCCTCTGGTGAGTTATAGTGCGTCCGTGGCTCCCACTGACTGGTCTTTGTCTAACCTGCTTATTTTTCTGCCAACACCTGGGATGGGGTGTAGGAGTCTGGCAGAGGCCAAGCAGGGTGGGGGTGGGCCTCGAGCCAGGCTGTGACAAGGACGAGGGGCCTTCGTGTCCTCAGCCCCCCAGAGGTGGGGTCCCCGGCTTGTGCCTCCTTCCTTTGGGGGGGGTATCCAGCCCCCCAAATCTTTGCCTGGGTCTCAAATGCTCCATAACTTGAACTTAAAAAAAAGAACTGTGGAAGGCAAATATAGATTGTGTTTGTCAAGGAAGGAGAGAAGGACAGGGAAAAAAGGTCATTGCTGTTCTTTTTATTTTTTAATTTTATTTTTATTTTTTGGTTTAAAGAAAAGAAAACAACAAACGATTGCAGCTTTTAGCCTTGGGAAGTCCTCTTTTTACTCTCTGTATCTCCCCTATTTTTTCTCTCCTCCCCATGTCATTGTGTTCTGCATCAAACCCCCTTTACATCCCTCAGAGCTTCGAGAAGGTTGGTGTGTTTTTTTCTTTTTTACTTTCTTTACCCACATTTTTACATTCTGAAAGTGACACACACACACACACACACACAACACGCACACACACGAAATACACACCGACACGCACATGGAAACACACAGACACGCACGTGGAAAACGATAAATGAACAAAAACAAAAAAACAAAACAAAAAAAGAATGGAATACGAATAATTAGCGCAAAGCAAACAAAACAAAAAGCCGCCAAGCGTGAGCAAAAATCCAGAAAGACACGAAAATCTCAGCCGCGCCCAGCCCGGCCTAGGGCAGGCCGCACACATGCGATGCTTGCATTGTGGTCGCCTCTATGCATCCTGTTGGTAATGTTGTTGCTAAGTTTTTTGCACTCCTCGTCGTCATGGTAACTTGGGCCTGATGCATGCTGGGAGAATGTAAAAATTTCTCTGCATGCCACTCTTGTCGGTTCGGTTTGGTGAATTCCCAACGCCTTCTGTTGGAGTGTTTCTCGTCTTCCGTTCCGTTTTTTGTTTTTTTTTTTCTTTTCTTTTCTCTTTTGGTTTTCTTCGTTTTTCTTTCTTGATTCCTTTTTATTTAATTATGAGGTATTTTTGGTTTCGTTCTGTTTCATTTTGGGGGGGAGGGGGAGAAACCGATCAGTTCGTTATTTTTCCCCCCTCCCGTCCCTTCCCCCGGCCCCCTCCTCCTCCAAAGCATTTTGTCTTTGGTTCTGTCTTGTGTTCCTGTGCTGTTTGATTTCGGTTTCTTGGGCTGAGCTGTTCTGTGGTTGTTCTCCAAACGCATTGTGACTTAAAAAGCCAGTGTTCCTGTCCCAACTACCATCTGGGAGGGCGGAAGTCCCGCAGCTGGGATGCTGGGCAGAAAGTGGCCGCCCGGGTTCCAGGGGGCAGAGCCTAGACAGGTGGCGGGAGGCGGTCGTCAGTTGGTGAGGTGTCATCAGTTGGCCTGACTCTCCCCAGCCGGCCCCCTTTTCCCCAGATCTGGCACCTCAGCCTTGCCAGAGGGAAGGGGCCTTAGCAGGCAGGTTCCCATCCTCTGCCTCAGCATGAGACCACCTTCCACTCTCCCAAACGAGCCCCCCAAAAAACAGGCATTTGAAGCACCGCCGAATGGGCCATCGGCATTTTTGAATTCTTGTTCAGTATAGTGACAGGCCCACACGTGGGAAGTGGCTCCCATAAGGATGCATGCTTGGCAGCATTCGGAACGGCAGCTGGTGTGTGACTTGGGGCCTGGCTGGGCACAGACACGGAGCCGCCCGTCAGAAGGCGCGGCCTGGCGGACGGTGGAAGTCCCGCGCCCGCGATCCTGGCCTTCCGCGCCACGCCTCCGCCTCCCGGCAGCGGCGGCCGATTCCCCCACCGCCTCCAGGCTCGGGGTCTAGTCACAGGTGTCTTTTGTCCAGAAATACAGCACGGCCACTTTCTGAGTCCCTGAGCATCACAGCTGTGGAATTCTGGAGAAAACCCAAGGGAACTTTGGACACAGCCTCTCCGCCCCTCTCTCTGCCTCCCCGATTCTCTCTGCCTTTCTCTCTGTCGGCTCTCTTTCTCTCTGTGTCTCTCTCACTCTCACAGACCTTCAGAGGTGCATGCTCCCATCATTTGCTCCCTCCCTCGAGTTAATGGCAAGCCCTCGAGAGTCCCACGCCCACCCCCACACCAGTCTCCAGTAATTCCCACTCAGATTTCTCATCTCCAGCCCCAGCCTCTACCAGCAGAGAGGACCACCCAGGGCAGAGGCATCCTCTTTGGGGTCACCTCTTCGCCCTCTTGTCCCTTTACGTCACTCCCAGTTATGAAGCGTAGGGCCAGGTTGGCAGGAGGCGTTCGGATGCAAAAAGAGGAGAGGTGTTTCTCTTGTCTTTTTTAATCCACTGTGAGAGCATCAGGCTGACCCTCAGGGAAGTTCCAAAAGATGGAAGAGAGGGGTCTCCCAGCCCCTCTGCCAAAATCATGCCCCAGTGAATTGGAGCTGAGGGTCTCTGAAGACCGCTTGGACTCTGGGGGCAGTGTTCCCAGCGGTGAGAGCACAGACACTGTGCTCCAGCAGACCCGGGTTCAAACCCTGCCTCTGCTTCTCGGCTGTGTGGCTTTGGCTAGTCACCATTTCCTCTTCCAAACAGTAAGGGTCGTTAGGATGTCTCGCTCACCGGGGTGCTGGGGGGATTCCATCAAGCTAGTGAACGCCCCTCATGGGCCCTGTGTCGTCCATGGCACAACAGACATGGCCGGTGGGATTGTAGTAGAACAGGGAAGGCAAGATCTGGACTCGGCACTGGCCTTGTTTGGGGACCTCGGTTTACCCGTTACATACCTCCCAGATCCCCTGTGGGAAGAATGTGGCTGATGGGAAGGTGCTTGGGAAAGAAGGGCAGAAGCTCATTCGTGTGCTCAGATCTCATGTTTTGCTAGTGCTTTTCGGAGGCCATTCCATGATCTTATCTCCTCCTGGCTCCGAACCCACCCCGTGAGGCCAGTGGCCTCTCCGGAGCCACGTCTCTCCTCTTGTGCCCTGCCATTCCCCCGGGGCCCAGGCAGTTCTGTGGCCACCGTGTCCGAAGGGGGCACAGAAAGGCCCCGCTCGGGTGCGAGGCTCCCCTGGCAGATAGGAGCCAGCCCACCCCACAAGATACGGGCCACCTGGCACGGTCCTTCTGCCCTCAAAGCGACAAGCATTGACATTGCAGCCAGAGCAGCCAGCCCTGGGAGTTCATTGCAAAGAATTTCCAGATCTCACTTTTTTTTTTTTTTTCCAATTCACAATCTCGAGCTTTGCTGATGTCCCGGGTTGTTTAGGGGGTGGGCTATTCAGACGTGCCCTTCCCCTGATCGTCATCCCTGAGATCCAAAGGACCAGAGTCAAAACCAAGCCCGTGTGATAATGCCGCGGGCAGCCGCGCTCCCAGAACCCCCTGGGGAGGTGCAGCCTCGGCTTTTGACGAGGTGGGAAGATGACCAGATTATCCACTCCCCCCGGCTGTTAAAGCCGTGTTTTTTGTGTTTAAAATGGTAAGCCATTAAGGGATGAATTAGTGACCCAAGACAGTGTCATTCCTGCTTGGTCTAGCAACGGAGCATCCCTGAACCACGGTGCACAGGACCCAGTAAATGGTGTGCCACATGCCTCTGTGGTGGGGACAGACACGCAGGCAGGGCTCAGAGCCGCTGGAGACATGGGGAGTAACTGTCCAGGGACTTACCGTGAGGGTTTTGGAGGAGGCCACGTGGGGCTGGTGTCACTCAACGCCGGTCTCCAGTGCTGAGCTGAGAACCTGGGACTCAGTGCCCATCACCAGAGGGAGATCTGGACCGCCCAGTTCCAAGGGGTTCTCCAGAACCTTTCCTTTGAGACTTGTCCCCCGGTCTTTTCATACCGACTCCCAGTGTGGAATTTCATAGGACAGATCGTTTTTAAAATTAAATCTCTGGCACTCAAGCTGTATAATTAGTGGACATGACCTCTAAGTGCTCCCCTTACCTCTCGGCCCCCCCGAAACAGGAAGTAGTTGAAGATATCGGGCCTGGAACCCCTCTCCCCTCTATCTCCAGAAAAACTTCCAGGGGGGAGCGGTGGCCAGCTCCCCAGTTCAGCCAATTATACCCAGCCACGCTGCCCCCGGGGGCCTGGACTTGACCCTGGGGGTAGGCGATGGCCCATCAGCCCTTCTCTCATCCCACCCTATCCCTAGGAGAGAGGGGGCTCCAGGGTGGGCTTGGCGGGCGGCGGGAGGGAGGGAAGGAGGCGCTCTGCAGGAACACTGAGCTCTAGACCCCTCTCGCCTGCTGCCTGCCTCACACTCTCTGCATCGCTGTTTCCTCTGTTTCTGGTGGGGGTGAGGGGAACATTAGATTACACCTCGTCACCTGGAAAGCCCGCGTCCCGGCTGCAGCCGAGGGGCCAGGGAGCCCGCCGATTGGCCAGATCTCATCTCATGTTCTGCCAGAACACAGCAAAAAAAAAAAAAAAAAAAAAAAAAAAGACATGGGGAGAGAGAGGGTATCAAAGAATGGACACCAATAGAAAAAATCTATAGTGCAGCGAAGTAATGTCCAGCTCAAAATGCCAGCTTGCCAAGGCCGCTCGCTGGTCAGCCCGTGGGCCAAGGGTCCAGCCAGGTCCCTCCAGGCCTCGCATGCCGCCTGGTGGCGGAGGGAGCTGGTGGAGGGAGGAGAGAGGCAGGAGGGTGGGGAGTTGGGGAGGAGGGGCCTAGGGCAGGTGGTACCCACCCTCCCTGGGCTACAGGCCGAGGTTCAATGGAGGTGCTGAGGAGCAGGATTTGAAATCAGGCCTCGGAGCCCCCCCTTCCCCTGACAGGTGTAATCTAAGCTTCAGCGCGTGGAGGCTGCAGAACTTTTGGCATCTCTCCCCTGCCCTCCCCGCCCTCATCCTCATTTTGGGGTCCCGAGGAGCATCCAGGAGCTTCTCGCACCCCAAAATGCCCGGCAGAGCCCCACCCCCACCCCTCGGAGCTGCGGCTTGCTGAACCATTGGGATGTCTGACACTGTCGAGTGCCCTACCTAGTGCTTCAACCAGATCACCTCACTTTTGAGTTTTCCCCTCCCCCTCTCCCCCACCCTTCCCTCCCCTGAACCCCACTTTTGGTTTTTGAGTTTCTGCCTCTTCCTGCTTGGGGGAGGGGTCGTCTCCCGGTTGCTTTGATGGTTTTTGAGTTGTTTTTCCATGTGAATCGGGGTTTGAAGCGACCCACCCCCTCCCGAACCCGCCACCCCCCCCACCCCCACCGCCCACCTTCCCGACCCCTCACCCACGCGGGTCCCCCCCGCTGGGACCCCCGGCTACTCGGTGATGAGAAGAGCTGGAAACGAGAGCCAGCTGGAGCGTGCTGAGGACCAAGGCTGGTGTGGTCCCCTTATAACCCGCCTGGACCCTCCATTCAGGTCGGTAATTGGGGGCGGGGGTCCCGCGGGGCCACCCTGTCCCGTGGGCTCCGCGCCCACCTGACTTTCTCGCCCGCACCTCAGTCTCGCAGCCGGGGGTGGAGAGATGACACGGGTGGGTGCCAGCACCAAACGGGGCAGAGCACAGGGTCAGCTGCCCGGCCTTGCCAGCTGGGAGGACTCCCGGGAACCCGGTGCCGAAGGGCAGAGTCCTCCCCGAACTCGTGGCAAACCAGCCCTCTTCCCGCGGCCTGGCCTCAGGAGAGGATGGGGTGGTGAGAAAGCAAGCGGGCAAAGTGTCTTGGGCGTCAGCTTTCACCACCGTTGGCAGGTCCCTCTAACCGGTGGCTGCTGGCCATTTGGGGATTCTGGGCACTAAAATCACTGTGGTTGATAAATGCTCTCCCACATTGAGCTGACGTACAGTTAACAGCCTCACCCAGCAAGGCTTTTGCATATTCAAGAGGTATGCCTTGTCTGGAAAAAAGGTACTTTCCAAATGGTGATACTTCCTGAGGGAAGATTTATTTTAAAAAACATTTTTTAAAAATTGATTTCAGAGAGGAAGGGACAGGGAGAGAGAGAGAGAGAAGCATCAGTGCTGAGAGAGAATCATTGATTGGCTGCCTCCTGCATGCCCCCCACTGGGGATCAAGCCTGCCACCCACGCAGGTGCCCCGACCGGGAATTGAACCCTGTCCTGGCACATAGATCGATGCTCAACCACTGCACCATGCCAGCTGGGCTTGAGGGGGGAGGTATTTTAAGATCCAATGTGAACAGGGTCTTTTGGGTGGGATGCTGAGCCTTACCGAGGGATAAATGGGGCTCTCGCTTAATCTTTAAATTCTAAAGCTAGCGCTTAGCGTCCTTTGATGTCCCGGCAATCCCTTTCCGTACGGTAAGCCTTTTACTGAAGGCGCTGGGCACTTGTTACGATGGCTGTCGGTTGCTATCCAGCAGGTGGTCGCTGGGCACCACCCAGCGGACAGCCGTGCGTAGGGGACGGGTGCCTTTGCCCTCTGTGGTGTCCTCAGTGGGTAAGGACACACAAGGCTCAAAGAGCCAAGTGCCAAGAAGGGACACCTGGCTGTGACCCTGCTCCCTCCCACGGGGACAGGAGAGAAGGCTCGCTGTATCCGAGGCAGGGGCCGGGCATGCCTGGCTTTATCCTCCGGCCGGCCACTTCCCTGGTGTCTCCCAGCTTAGCCCCGGCCCCTCTCCGAGCCGCCACGCCCTCCTCCACGGCCGGCATCAGAACATCGGCCTCTCAGTGTGGTTAGGATCCAGCGAGATAGGGATTCAGTAGAAAGTCTTACTGTTTCCTTTTTTTGAAATGCTTTCATTCCAATCCATCCCCAGACTCTCCCAAAGGAGAGAATCGGGTTGGTCTTCAGCCTGGGAGCCCAGCAGGAAACGGTCCTCGTCCTGCGCTCGCCGAGCTCTGTCCTAGGCACGGCCCCAGGCCGCCCAGTGGCCTCAGGAGGTCACAGATGGGGACACGGAGGCTCCGGGAGGATGAGGGGCCTTCCCCAGGCCACAGGGCTCTGCAGCCACCGCAGTGCCCCCGCCTCGGCCCCCAGGGGCCTCGGGGGTGGGTCTTGCTGTGCCCTGGGTGTCGGGTCCTAACCGTGAGGTGGGCCGAGAGGGGTTTTGTAGAGGGGTGCCGTGGGGCTGGGCTGGTTTGCCGCGAAGGTTCTCTCGGTGAGGGTGTGGCCTCGTGGCGCTGAGGCTCTCGGTGCTGGGCGGGGGGCCAGACCCTGTGTTCTGCCAGGGGCGGGGGCCCCTCCCCGGGGAAGCCACAGCCCTCCTCCTTTCAGACCCCGATTTTCAGCCCCACACCCATTCCATGTTGTTGTTGTTGTTGTTTTTCTTCTTGCTTTTGGGTGTTCTGTTTTGGAAGAATTTTTTTTGTTTGGTTGGTGTTTTGGATTTTTTCCTCCCCGCTTTGTTTCTTCATTAGTTTCTCCTGGTTTGGACGTCGATGCTGTTTTCTGTCCTTGATTAATTAGCTCCCCGCGCTCATCCCCCATCGTGTTCCGTTTCCATGACAACGCAGCATCGGGCATCCCACTCGTATGCCTCGCTGTGGATGCTGGTGGCGGTGGCTGGCCTGGACCACGTCCGCTGGCTGGCCGGACCCCATTCTCTTCTTCCAACGCCCTCCACCCTCCGCCCAGCCCTGCCAGAGAGCTGCCCCCCATCTCAGAGCCCCACCCATCACACCCCCGTCTGTCTGTCAGCATGGCCCCTCTGTCTCCCCTCCCTGCCCTGCCCCCACTCCTCCCTCGGGGGATGCCTTCCCCATCCTCCATCCTGTCTCCAGTGTGACTCTGGACTTTTCGTGGGGCTTCCTTTTCCGAAGGGTTGTCAGCATCTTGGCCCTCCTCCCTCCCTCCCCCCAAGAAGCTCCCCCCTTCTCTCTGCCTCCATTCAGGGGTTCAGAAAACCCAGGCTGCAAGAGAAGGAACCAGGCTGCCTCTCTTTACCCGCTACAGCCCCCTCTCTGTAGAGCAGGCTACACCCCCTACCAGCCAGCACCCTCTTAGGGGGCAGCTGTACCCCTTCACCACGGGGAAATGAGAGGCAGGTTGGAACGCTGACAGTCACGTGGCCCTTTGAAGACTCTATTCTGTCCTCCTCACAGTTAGAGACAAGGCTCCTTGGCCCCTCCCCGGGCGGGGGACCTGCCCACGTGGCCTTAGTCCGGGATAAGCTCTTTCTGGCTGGAAGGATTTACCAGGCGTCCGCCTCCCCAAGGGGCAGCAAACCATTTGGAAGTTCAGGTGCCCATGAGCGTGAACCCCTCCCTCCTCCCACACCCCAGCCCAGAAACCCGTCCAACTTCTGAAAACGGAGCCCCCGAAACGCGTCCTGCTGCCTTCGTGGTCTGCGAGATGGGACCGAAGGCTGCATCCGCTTCCCTGCTCAGAAACGCACAGAACATGTCCCTGTTTTTTCTCAGCGTTCAAGTTCATGCCCCCACGTTTATTATTATTATTATTATTATTATTATTATTATCGTTGTTGTTGTACTCTGCCAGGGCTGTGATGTGACAATGTGGCGTGTCACATTGGGTCACATCCGCTAGAATTAACATGCAGCATTGAAGTGGGCCCCCTCCCTCCTGCTCCTCTCTCTGTCTCTCCCTCCCTCTCTCTGTCCCTCTCCATGTTCTCTCTCTCTCTCTCTCTCTCTCTCTTTCTCTCTCTCTTTCGCCTCCCCTGTCTCTCCTCTCTGGCACCCACATGAGTGTATGCACTAAGGCCCCTGAGATCCAGGCCTCTCCCATGCATTAGCTCTCTCTCTGTTCCTCTTCCTGCCTCTCTCTCTTTTTCTCTTTTCTCTCTCTCTCTCTCTCTCTCTCTCTCTCTCTCTCTCTCTCTCTCTCTTTCTCTCTCTCTCTGTCTCCTCTCAGCCAATCTCTTTTGCATGCTGTTTGTGACTCTGAGAGCTGCATTTATCAATGGAAACTTGTGAGATCCGACAGAAGCTTTTAGAAGGGTTTCTATACCCAAAAACCACAAAAATTTCATTAGAGTTTCTCATCTTTTCCTGGCGGGCCCCCGGGAAGTGGGCGGGGCCCTTATCACCCGGGGAGGTGGGGGGGGGGCTGAGATTCCCGGCCCCCTGTGCCGCCTGGTTCCAACTCTCCCCCTGACCCCCCTTCATCCTGTCCTCCCCAGAGCCCCCCACATGCAGCCAGGACCCTCCGAAGCTCCCCTTGGGAGAGCGAGTGGAGGGTCAGCCCCCTGCAGCCACCTCTGTCATCAAAGATGAGAAACAGCTGATAAATTTTTGTGTTCGTAACTGTGCTGTGACCAGTCCCCTCTGGTCTCTGAAACCCTGTTGCTATGGAATAATGCTTCATGTCTCTGATTATATATCGATATATCTCTATTGTTTGTGGAGTACCTTCCTTTGAAGTTTTTGGTTTCTTTGTGTTGGAATTTGGTTCTTTAATTTGATTTCTTTGTTTTCTTTTCATTTGGAATTAAAAAAAAAAATTCAACTGGGGAAAAGGAAACAGCCCTGTTTATATTTAAATTGTTTTCCACTTTCCCCCCCCCTTTTTTTTTTCTTTCTTTCCTTCCTTCCTTTCTATCTTTCTTCTTGCTTTTCTTGCTTTTCCCCTCTGCATTCTGTCTCCCCCTCCCCCACCAACGCCCAACCCCACGCATCTCCCTCCTGCCGCCCCCAGTCCGCCGCGTGGCTCCTCGGTTCTCCATCTTGCCCATGAGCCACGAGATCATGCCAGGGGGCAACGTGAACATCACCTGCGTGGCCGTGGGCTCGCCCATGCCCTACGTCAAGTGGATGCAGGGGGCCGAGGACCTGACCCCCGAGGACGACATGCCCGTGGGCCGGAACGTGCTGGAGCTCACCGATGTCAAGGACTCTGCCAACTACACCTGCGTAGCCATGTCCAGCCTGGGCGTCATCGAGGCTGTGGCCCAGATCACGGTGAAATGTAAGCAGGGGACTTGGGGGGACGGGGGGGGGCGGATGGCCCCCTGATCCTGGTGCAGGAGGTGGGGTCCAGGCGGAACAGCTCTGCGTTTTGGCTTCGGACGTTCGCGGCCTTGAAGGGGAGAGTTCGGTAGTCATACGGCTATCGCTTGTACGTGATTCTGGGCCTGCCCCGTGGAAGGAGGCGTGGTCTGGCTCTGCGGGCCTCGCAGTCCAAAGCAGGAAACACCTGTGTAGCCACGTAGCTGTGACCCAGGCCGGTGAGGGCTGTGAGGGGAGCCACAAAGCCCCGTTCACACCCCAGGGGAAAGGCCCCATGTCCCAGGGAAGTGAGGTCAGGGAAAGACTTTACTTGAAAGGGAATAAGCCAAAGGGGAAGGAGCATCGTTTTAAGAAAAGGAATAGCTGCCGAAACCGGTTTGGCTCAGTGGAAGAGCGTTGGTCTGCTGACTGAAAGGTCCCAGGTTCGATTCCGGTCAAGGGCATGTACCTTGGTTGCGGGCACATCCCCGGTAGGGGGTGTGCAAGAGGCAGCTGGTCGATGTTTCTCTCTCATCGACGTTTCTAGCTCTCTATCCCTCTCTCCTCCTCTCTGTGAAAAATCAATAAAATATATATTTTTTTAAAAAAGGAAAAGCTTATGCAAAGCCTCAGAGAGATCAGGAGGGCAAGGTGTGAGGACAGCAGATTCTCCCTAGGTCTCAAGTTTGTGGTGAGATTCGGAGGAAGGTACCCACAAATATTTTTTTTCTAACTTTAGACTGGGGGCCAGCAAACTGCAGCCCTCAGGCTGAATCTGGCCCTCCACTTGTTTTTCATAAATAAAGTTTTATTGACACACCCCCATTTTGTTCATGCCTTGTCTATGGAAGCTCTCTGGCTACTAAAGCAGAGCTTAGTCTCAACAAAGGCCTGCAAAGCTAAAAGTATTTACCGTCTGAGCTTTTGCAGGAAAAGTTTAACGAGCCCTCGGTCAGCTGGTTTGTTGGTCATTTTGCCAAGGGATTGAACTCTTGGCGAATGCTTCCTGAGGCCGGAGTGGAGAGAGCCACGATTATCCAGGTGCTGAGACACAGTTGTAAACAATACTCTGACCCCACTGGTGGGGTGGACAGACACATGTGGAAATGAGATGACCTGTGTGGTGACAGGAACCGGGCAAGGTAGCTTCTAGCCTCGGTGGTGAGTGAGGCTTAAGGAATGGTTTTAGAAGGAGCTGGCCATGTGGCCATCGGGGCATTCGCGGTCCTGGGACAGCAAGTGTGAATGGGAACAGACAGGAGGGCCCTGTGGCTGAGCAGAGTGAACCAGAGAGAGAGCTGTGTTTCCTTCCAACGTGAATACTTCTCTTAAAACAGCAAATAGTCGTTTAAAGGAAGTGGTTTCACCTTTATGGGCCATGTAGCCTCTGCTGCAGCCACTCATTTCTCCCATCACCGTGGAATGGTGGCCATTGGCCATAAGCAAGTGCTGCTCCAATAAAACGGTATTTGCGAGAGCAGGTTTTGGACCGGCGTTTGCTGACCCCGCGGTGGGTGATGGGATAGGGGTCCTCAGGCCCGATGTCACTGCCGAGGGAGCCGAGGCTCAGAGCCGTTGTGTGGCTGGAGTCGCACGGCTTCCTGGGCCCACCACGTGACCATGCCCCCCGCCCGCAGCTCTCCCCAGAGCCCCCGGGACGCCGGTGGTGACCGAGAACACGGCGACGAGCATCACCATCACGTGGGACTCGGGGAACCCGGACCCCGTGTCCTACTACGTCATCGAGTACAAATCCAAGAGCCAGGACGGGCCGTACCAGATCAAAGAGGACATCACCACGACGCGCTACAGCATCGGGGGCCTGAGCCCCAACTCCGAGTACGAGATCTGGGTGTCGGCCGTGAACTCCATCGGCCAGGGCCCGCCCAGCGAGGCGGTGGTCACCCGCACGGGCGAGCAGGCCCCGGCCAGCGCCCCACGCAACGTGCAGGCCCGCATGCTGAGCGCCACCACCATGATCATCCAGTGGGAGGAGCCCGTGGAGCCCAACGGCCTGATCCGGGGCTACCGCATCTACTACACCATGGAGCCCGAGCACCCCGTGGGCAACTGGCAGAAGCACAACGTGGACGACAGCCTGCTGACCACGGTGGGCAGCCTGCTGGAGGACGAGACCTACACCGTGCGCGTGCTGGCCTTCACCTCCGTGGGCGACGGGCCCCTCTCCGACCCCATCCAGGTCAAGACGCAGCAGGGAGGTGAGGCGCCTGCGGGCGGCGTGGCTTCGGGGGGGGGGGGGGCAGGACTCGGGGTCCCCGGCAGAGGGGGAGACAGCGGGGCAGACAGGCAGCTGGCCGGTTTCGCCGAGACGCCACGGAGCGGTGTGTTTGTGCCACACGGCGCTTTACGATGCCTTCGTGCCGGCGTTTCAAAGCAGGAGGTTGTCCTAGGAAGCCCGGAGTTCTGGCTTCCCTCGGGAAGTCTGGTTTGGCCAGCCCGCGGGGCTGCGGTCAGACGCCCCGGGCTCCCACGGCTGCACCTGAGCAAAGGGGGCCGTGTCCAGCTGCTCCTCAGGGCCGGGCCGCGGGCATCGGCGTCCGCTCTCACTGGAGCTCTGCCTCTCGAAATGGCCCCAAGGCAGTGGGCTGGGCTCCGGCCTCTCTGATGGAAGGACCTGGGAGGGCAGCAGGCGGGGGGCCATCTAGGTGTGTGGGACCCCAGCTCTCTGCCGGCTTCTCGTCCTTTCCTCACGGGCTCAGGAAGACGGAGGCAGCCCACGCGAAGGGACGGGAGGGCTGGGACTGCCCCACAGAGAGGAGGGGATGGAGCTGCAGGTCCCAAAGAGCGGCCCCACCACCTTCTCTGTCCCTTAATCTGGGGGTGGGGGAGGCGGGGTGATTGGGAAAGGGGGTTTGTAAATGCCTTCCCATTGGACGCAGAGAGGGCAGGAGAGGGGAGGTGGACAGCTGACAGCAGGAGGGCCCCAGGGGCTCCCCTGGGGACACAGGAGCAGTGAGACAGCGGGAGGACCTTCGGGACGTCCGGAGACCAGCAGCCTGCGCTCCCCGGGACTCTGAGGGGCACACGGGCTCCCGGCAGGCGAGGTCCCCGGGGCGGACCCCTCCCCGGCCTCCCCCATCTCAGTTCCTCTGCCTCCCCCAGTGCCCGGCCAGCCCATGAACTTCCGGGCCGAGGCCAAGTCCGAGACCAGCATCGGCCTCTCGTGGAGCCCCCCTCGGCAGGAGAGCATCGTCAAGTACGAGCTCCTGTTCCGGGAAGGCGACCGCGGCAGAGAGGTACCCGGGCTGGGGGGCGGGGGCGGGGGGTGCTCACCGGGCCACGGGGGGGGGGGCGGGGGGCGGGGGGCGGGGGGCGCTCACCAGGCCCTGGGAAGGCGGCCGCGGCAGAGAGGTACCCGGGCCGGGGGGGGGGGGGGGGCGCTCACCGGGCCCTGGGAAGGCGGCCGCGGAAGAGAGGTACCCGGGCCACGGGGGGCAGAGGGCGCTCACCAGGCCCCCGCCTGCTGGCACTGCCTCCGTGCCCCTGACGCCCGGTGTCTCTCTCCTTCTGCTCTTTGGCCCCCTCCCCCCATGTTACTCCTTTTCCCTCCGCTCTCCTTTCTGTTTCTCCATCTCCCTGTCTCTGTCTCGCCCCCCGCCCCCCGGCATCTCCCTCTCCTCTCTTGTGTCTCCCTCTCTGTAATGCATTGGTGCCGGCCTCTGTGCCCCTCCATGTCCCACCTCCTGTCGTGCTTCTGTCTGTTACGTCCGTTCCCCTCTCTGCTTCTCCGTGTGTGCCCGCTGACGTCTCTGTTGGCACTTCTCCGTCTGACTCTCCGGTCTCTCCCGGTCTCCATTTCTCCCGTGTCTCCCCCCCCACCCCCCGGCCCGGCCCGGCCCGCTCCCAGGTCGGGAGGACCTTCGACCCAGCCACGGCGTTCGTGGTGGACGACCTTAAGCCCAACACGGAGTACGCCTTCCGCCTGGCGGCACGCTCCCCGCAGGGCCTGGGCGCCTTCACCTCGGTGGTGCGGCAGCGCACGCTGCAGTCCAGTAGGTGTCTCGCGGACCCCGCGCCTGTCTCCGGGGGGACTCGGCCGGTGGACGGCCTCTGTGCACTCACCCCGGAGCAGCCTGCTGTGGGGGGGGGGGGCTCCGGCTCATCCCGCCCAGCTCCTCGGCCTACGACGTGCCCACGGGCACTGCCCTCCTGCTCCCCGCCAGGGCGGGGGTCCTACAGGCCCCGGTGGCTGTGTCTCAGGGACCAGCTTTGGGGTTTTGCCCTTCGTTCGGGAAGAGTTGCTGCGGGCACCTCTTTCCCTTCCTCTCCCTGAGCTGGGGCTCATGAGAGGGGTGCATGTATGTGGCTGTAACAGCTCGCACCCTGGTGGCCCTTCCCCCAGCGCGGGGTCTCCGTGACGGGTGGGTGGGAGCCAGAGCCAGGGATAGCACAGGGCCCACCTCAGGGCTCTCAGATCCCCGGCGTTCGCTGCTGTGCCTGCCCGGCCTTCCTGTCTCAAGCGAGTTCCCTTCTGGCCAGGACCCTGCAGCTGGGAGCCGGCTCCGGGCCACGCCGTGGCCCCCGGCACCGCCCTCCCTGCCTCCTCCGAACCCAGGACCGCCATGCACCCCTCCTGCTGCGCCCCTGCCTCCCTCTCTCTCCTCTGCTCTCTCCTCTCTGCTCAGCGGGGCGTGGCGTGGCCTGCGCCGCCGCCTCGGCCTCCTGCCTGGAGGTCTCCCCTCCCGCGTCTCAGTCAGCCGCGTTAGCCACCCAGGCCCGTGCTGGGCGCGGCCTCACTGCTCTGATGTTCCAGCCGCCCAGGTGTGTGCACCCGGGCAAGTCAGTCCAGAATGACGGCACCTCAGGGCCGGGGTGTGGGCCGCTGGGATCAGAGGCCTCGGAGATGCACATCCCCCCACACACACAGCCTTCCTCCCCCACCCTCGGCGCCGAGCTGAGCCGAGCAGAACGGCCGCAGGCTGCGCGTCGGGCGTGTGTGTGCGTGCGGCGCTCAGTGAGGGTGTCCTGTGGCTCGGGCGGCCACGTGAGAGACCGGCCGGGGTGCCGCGAAGGTGAGTACGCGCTGGTCTCAAGCAGGTTCACAAAGACGGCCCACCCTGCGTGCTCCCCCCGCCCAGCCGCTCTGGGCTGCACGGACAGTCCAGAGCCCAAATTCGCCCCCCAAATTCACCCCCTGCCCTCCAACCCACCCACCCCGCAGCCAAGCAGCACACTGCTCGGAAATCTTGCTGCTTTTCGCTACCTGCCTCACACGGTGTCTGGTACACGTGTCACAGGCATCCTCTGTTTCTGTCTCCATGACGCCCCGAGCCCCGTGTTTGCGTCTCTGTCCACGCCCGCCCCCTCCCAAGACGCCGCAGGTTGGGCCGGATTGTGAAGGAGGCGGCCTGCAGGGTCGTCACAGAGCGGCTTTGGCCCAGCCACGCGGACCTCGGGGGCGGCCCAGGACAGGGGACCGGGGACGGGGGAGAAGGGACTCCACCTCTCAGCCGAGTCCAGGGCCAGGCGTGTCCCAGGGGCTGCGGGCTGCTTAGGCGGAACTCCAGGGTAGGTGGAGGCCAGACCCCTCGGCCGTGGGTCTCCCCAGACACCGTCCCGCCCGCCCGCCCGCCTCGTCGGCACCTGCCCCGAGCTGCCGCGGCTGCACGGGGCTGGAGGAGCGGGGCTGTGGGCCCGCTCGCATCCGGAGACCCACCCAGAGCCGGGTCTCGCCTGGTAGCTCGGCGCCTGCCATTCCCTCCCTCGTAAGAAAGTCTTGTAGGTTAGCAGTTGAAGAGTGGAAGGTAGGTAACCAGACTGGGAGTGCTCTGGAAGGCGTCCTTCTTTTATTATGGTTTTCCTCATTATCACCATCACCATCATGACCACCGTTGTTTTGTATTTTTTATTATGGTTTTGGTTTTATTTTTCCTCCCCCTTTCTCAGTGAATCCATTCCTTCCGGCACATTCCTTGAGTGGTTATTTTTTTACCCCCCGCTCTTGCCTGATTCCCTTGGGCATTTTTGGTTGGGGAGGCTGGTCAAGAAATGGGGTAGGGGACCCCAAGTGTCTAGAGTCCCTGATTGCTTTGAAGATGGGGCTTCCAATTCATCTCCGGACCCCCGGGCCAAGCACGGGGTGTGCCTGTCATAGATACTCTATAAACATGTATTCAGTGAGCAGGGAGGCTGGAGGATGGGGAAGGTGCTCGGTGCAAGGCCAGTGACTTTTGGGGGATCCCTCTAGCTGAGGGGGTGTGGCTCCAGCCACCCTCCACTGGCCTGAGCTGAGAGCAGGTACAGGCTGAGGTCAGTCTTCGCAGCCTTACGCTGAGAGAGTCCGCGGAGAACAGCTGAGCCCAGATTCAGATCCTTGCCACGTGCCCTTGGGCAGGCAATTTGCCATTTCCTGGTCTCAGTTTTTTCTTCTGCAAAATGGGGGGTGATCTATAAAAAGCAGCAGCATGGGTGGGGGCCTGGCTGTGTACACAGTAGGTACTCAGTCAGGGATAATAGAAAACCAAGCAGCCATGTTTTGAACCTGCTTTCCCCATCTGTAGCCTAGGGTTATTGGAGTGGTAGATCTGGCTCCCTAGAAGAGCCATGAGTATTAAATGAGGTGTGATCCGTAGGACGTATTTTGAGTCTATAAAAGACTTAGGATGCTGCGTGTCAAGAAAGGTGCCTAGAACTTGAGGTTTAGTATCAGTAATGCCCATAACACAGGGCCTGGCCCATTGTAGGTGCTCAACCCATGGAGACTATTACTGTTATTTCATAAAGCCTCCTAACACACAGTAGGTGCTTAATATGTGAGAACTGTCACTGTAGTACATTGCCTAGTACACAGTAGATGCTTCATATATGCAGCTGCTGTTTTAAATCTAAACACGGATTGTCACAGTACTGGGCATACAGTTGGCATTCGGTGAATGGATGGTATTAGCAGTTTGCCACAAGTGCTAAGTGCACAGTAGGTACTTAAAACATGGAGGCTGCTATTCTGCAAAGCCTTTGTTTGACACAATGTCTGGCATACAATCTGCTCAATAAGTGGTGCTTTCTTTTTTAATGTATTTTTATTGATTTCAGAGAGGAAGGGAGAGAGAGATAGGAACATCAATGATAAGAGAGAATCATTGATTGGCTGCCTCCTACACACCCTCTACAGGGGATCGAGCCTGCAACACAGGAATGTGCCCTTGACCAGAATTGAACCTGGGACTTTTCAGTTCACAGGTGGACGCTCTACCCACTGAGCAAAACCATCTAGGGCAACCTTTCTTAAAAGAGGTTGGCCTGGTGCTAGGCAAACGTAGGTGCTCAGATGGAAGCCATTGTCAGTCTGAAAGGGCCTAACATGGTGTTGATGCACAGATTTTGCTCAAAACATGGAGTTACTATCTGCAAAGCCCTTGGCATTGTGTGTACAAATAGTAAGCGCTCAATACGAACTATTACCATTTTTATAGAAGGCCCTTGGCACGTGTCTGGCACATAGTAGGTGCGCTTAATACATGGGAACTACTACCGTTATCCAATAAAGCCCTCAGCATAGGGCTGACACACAGTAGGTACTTCATGTAGGGGGACTACTGTTACTGCATTAGCAGTTCTTGGCACACAGCAGGTGCCTAAGAAGTGAGAACTATTAATCTGCTACAAGACCCTTAGTACGGTGCCTAGCACATGCTAAGTGTTTGATATAAGGGGATTGTTTCTGGTTTTCAATGAGCCTTCTAGCACAATGCCTGGCACACAGTAGGTGCTGCATAAAAGGCAACTGCTATTTTTATCTTTAGAGGACTATTATGATGCCCCACCCATTGTAGGTGTTCAGGAAATAAGACTTACTGTTGATCTGTAATGTTTAGTGTAGTGCCAGATGCACAGTAGGGGTTCAAAACAGAACTCTGATCTATAAAGACCTTGGCACATAGTAGGTGCTAAATATGTGCTGTGTTCTCTATAAAGTTCTGAATTTAGGATCAACACAGTAGGCACTTGCATTACTCTGGTATAGTCCTTGGCAGGCTAACTGGTACACAATGATGCTCAAGACATTGGCCTCATTTTCAAGTGAGGCCGAGGCAGTGTCCTGGTTGCTGTAAGCCATGGGGGCAGTCTCTAGAGTCTCTGGT
Organism: Nyctalus aviator; assembly: GCA_036971965.1. Classification (NCBI taxonomy): domain Eukaryota; kingdom Metazoa; phylum Chordata; class Mammalia; order Chiroptera; family Vespertilionidae; genus Nyctalus; species Nyctalus aviator. The sequence goes on from CM072927.1 coordinate 23,705,082, forward strand.
AGAACAGGTGTTCAGTAAATAGATGCCTTTACCGTTAACCCATGAAGCACTTAGCACCATGCACATAGTATGTACCAAATAAATGGAAATGGGGCTTTTACTGCTATTCCCTGGCAGCATTATTCTCCTGGCATACAGTAGGTGTTCAGTAAATAAATGTGCTTACTATTATCCTATGAAGCTCCAGCCCAATAAATGTGGCTTTTATTGTGTTACCTAGCATAGTACCTGGCGCACAGTAGGTGTTCAGTAAATAAATATTTTACTATCATTCTATGAAGCCCTTGGCATGGTGCTTGGCACACAGTAATTACCTAATGGGTCTTCTATTATTATTATTCTCACTCAAGGACTTGTTCTTATTGATTTTAGAGAAAGAGGAAAGGAGAAGGGAGAAAGAGAGAAACATGGATGTGAGAGTGAAGCATTGATAGGTTGCCTCCCACATGCTCCCTGACCAAGGATTGAACTGCAGCCTGGGCATGTGCCCTGACTGGGAATCGAACCCGGGATGACACTCCAACCAACTGAGCCACACTGGCCAGGGCTTTTATTGCTTTTCCACTTGACACGGTGGCTGCCACACTGTGAGTGCTCAATAAATAGGGCATTTATCGCTATTCCCTGGCAGTGGTATCCCCTGGCACACAGTGGTATTCAGTAAATAAATGCATTTACTGTTATCTGATGCTCTTAGCGCCATAGATGCCTAGCACACAGTTGGTGTCTAATAAATGAGGCTTTAGTTGCTATTCCTCTGACCCATAGTAGGTGTTCAGTAAATTAATGTGTTTACTGCTATACCATCCCTGGTGGTACGCCTGGCACACAGTAGGTACCCAGTAAATGGAGTTTTTGCTATTCTTTTAGTACAGTGCCCAGCAACACAGTAGATGTTCAATAAACATTTTACTGTTATTCCATGAAGCCCTGGCACATAGTAGTTACCTAATAAATGGGACTTCATTGCTTTTCCTCTTGGTATGGTGGCTGACGCATAGTAGGTGCCCAGAAAATGGGGCTTTTATTGTTTTTCCTCTGGCAAAATATCTAGCATATAATAGGTGTTGGATTAAAAGGTACATTTAGCCTGGCCAGTGACTAAATGGTTTAGCATTGACCCAGGAGCCAGGAGGTCACGGTTCGATTCCCGGTCAGGGCTCATAGGAACTATTACCGTTACCCAATAACGCCTGCAGCACAGAGCCTGACACACAGGAGGTTGTGGGCTGGAGCCCCAGGAAGGGGATGTGCAAGAGGCAGCCAGTCGATGATTCTCATCACTGATGTTTCTGTCTCTCTCCCTCTTCTTTCCTTTCTCTGAAATAAAAACTTTTTTTTTTTTTTTAAGTACATTTACTGCCTTAACCGGTTTGGCTCAGTGGATAGAGCATTGGCCTGCAGACTCAGGGGTCCCGGGTTCGATTCCGGTCAAGGGCATGTACCTTGGTTGTGGGCACATCCCCAGTGGGGGGGGTGCAGGAGGCAGCTGATCGATGTTTCTGGCTTTCTCTCTCTCTCCCTTCCTCTCTGTAAAAAATAATAAAAAATATACTATTTTTTAATAGTAAAAGTACATTTACTATTCTATGAAGCACTTGGCATGATGCTTGGTATAATATGGGGATTCAGCAAATAAGTTGTTTTTCTAAATCCTCACCCGAGGATATGTTTTTATTGATTTTAGAGAGGAAGGAGGGGCGGGTTGGTCGATGTGAGAGAGAAGCACCAATCGGCTGCCTCTCACACTCGCCCTGACTGGGGATCGAACCTGCAACCTCGGTGTGTGTCCTGACTGGGAATCAAACCCACAACCTTTTCGGTGTACAACGTTCCAACCAACCGAGCCAGCCGGCCAAGGCTGTAAACAGATGCTTTTGCTGTTACCCTGTGAAGCCCTCGGCACCGTGCCTGGCACACAGTAGGTGCTTGGTACACGGGGCTTTTATTGCTATTCCACTTGGCGAGGTGCCCGACACACAGTGTGTGCCCAGTACACGGGGCTTCTGCGGCTGTCCCTCTCATCACAGTGCCTGGCACACGCACGCACGTGTGCTCTGCGGGGACTGTGGCGGCCCGCTACCGAAGGCCTACTCGGTGTCCGATAGGTTGAGCCACGTCAGTGAGGGCAGTGTTCTTGGCCAGCCCTCCCAGCCCTCCCCCACCCACCCATCTCACCTTTGTTTGACACCCGCTTCTTTTGGGTTCGACTTCTCTTTGCTTTTGGTCCTGTTTTGTTTGTTATCATCTTCTTTTTTATTTTCTCTTTCCCATCTTTTGTTTCCCCGCCCCCCCCCCGCCCGTCCCGCTCCCCTCCCCGCCCCCACGTTCTCCCCCCCCCCTCCAATAGAACCGTCTGCCCCCCCTCAAGATGTTAAGTGTGTCAGCACACGCTCCACGGCCATTTTGGTAAGTTGGCGCCCGCCACCGCCGGACACACACAACGGGGCCCTGGTGAGCTATAGCGTCCGCTACCGACCGCTGGGCTCGGAGGACCCGCAACCCAAGGAGGTGAACGGCATCCCCCCGACCACCACTCAGATCCTGCTGGAGGCACTGGACAAGTGGACGGAGTACCGCATCACCACGGTCGCTCACACCGAGGTGGGACCAGGGCCCGAGAGCTCGCCCGTGGTCGTCCGCACCGACGAGGACGGTGAGCACCGCCCCGGCCCGGGACCCTCGGGCCCCGCCCGCCCGCCCGCCTGCCCCGGAGCCTCCCGGCGGGAAAGCCCGGCTGCCTGTGGCCGACAGGTGGAAGCCACTGTCCGCAGAGGGAGACGCGCAGCCAGCTCTCTCCCCGAGAAACCCGGCTCCTGGGCTTGGGAGCCTCTGTTCCGGCCCGTTGGGTGCCATCGGCTCCCGGAGCCTCGTGCCTGGGAAGTGAGCTGGCTCCCCCACCACTCGGCCCCGTGGTAGAAACCATGGACCGAAGTGTCAGAAGCAGCAAGTAGCGCTTGCAAAAAGCCTGAGGGTTTTTTGTTTTTTTTTCTGAGGTCCCTCAAAAACCTACCGTGTAGACTTCTCTTGGGATGAGCCCGGGTCTGCGGCTGCCTGGGCCTGGCCCCTCCTACCTCAGAGTAGGCTGACTGTGTGCTGGTAACGTTTCACCACCAGCTGCGGGGAGACAGAGAGACGGGCCTGTACCGCAGGTCCAACCCCGGGGTGCCAGTGTTCCTGCCGCGGCCCGGGGCGAGGTAGAAAGTTTTAAGCTGCGAAGTGAGAGGGAGGCTGAGGGCCTGGGGCTGAATGCAGCGGGAGCTTCCCCCGTGAACGGGGCCCCTGTGAGCCCCTGGTTTGCTTTCCAAGCTACAGCCCTGCAGGTCAGGGCGGCAGCCCACGTTGTGCCGGCAGCACGGGGGGTGCGGGGGGGCGGGCACCCCGAGCTGGGGGCTGGCTGAGAAAGAGCTCAGTGCCCAGTGCGCAGCTGCCCTGCCTGGGGGCAGACCTGCTCTGCCTCTTCTGACCCCAGGGCCACGGGATCCACCCTCTGGGCCTCGGGTTCCCCGTCTGTAAATGGGGAAAAGCCCCACGTGGCAGGCGGCAGCGAGGCTGGGGGTGGGCCTGTGGTTCTCAGAACGAGGTGTGGGTGCCCCCTGTCAGGTGGCCCCTGGGCAGCCGTGGGCGCTGGGGCTGGGCTTAGGGCGCCCAGTGAACAGCAGCCACGTGTCACCCCGATCGGGCAGCTGCCCGGGGCAAGGCCGGGCCCCCCAGTAACGGCCCCCCCACCCTCCCCTTCGTCCCCGCTCCCCCCTCCCCCGCCAGTGCCCAGCGCGCCGCCGCGGAAGGTGGAGGCGGAGGCGCTCAACGCCACGGCCATCCGCGTGCTGTGGCGCTCGCCCTTGCCCGGCCGGCAGCACGGCCAGATCCGCGGCTACCAGGTCCACTACGTGCGCATGGAGGGCGCCGAGGCCCGCGGGCCGCCGCGCATCAAGGACGTCATGCTGGCCGACGCCCAGGTGGGCCGGGCTCCGGGGCCCGGGGGGGTGGGGGGGCGTCCGGGGGGGGTGCCCCCCACGCTCCTGCCCTCGCTGCTTCTCCGGCACTGCTCACCTCCTCCTCTCTCCCCTGCCGCCTCCTCCCACGCGCAGTGGGAGACGGATGACACGGCCGAATATGTGAGTAGTGCTCTGGCCGCGGGCGTGCTCCTCCCCGGGCCCTGCCTTGTGTTCTGTGACGCCCCCCTGCACGCCCCTGTCAAAGGGTCTCCTCCCCCGGCCCCCGCTGCCCTTTCGGGGCGAGCAGTCTGTTCACATCGGGCAACCGCACAGCCGCCCGGGCGCCTGCGGGGACCCCAGAGGAGTGACCTGGACACGACAGGTCATCCCCTCCTCCTTACCTGGTGACACTTAGATCCCAGTCTCTCTCTTCTCACACACTCACACACACTCACACACACACACATATACACACTCTCTCATACACAAACACATACACATACATGCGTGCGCGCACACACACTCCCATACAAACACACACAGGCACACACGCACTCACATACACTCTCACACCCTCACACACACATTCATGCTGTCACACAAACGCTCACACACACACAGGCATGCACACACACATGCACATGCATACACACACTCACATACACTCTCACACCCTCACACACATTCACACTGTCTCACACGCATACACACACACACTCTCTCACACACACAAACACATACACTCTCACACACACACAAACACATACTCTCACACACACATACACACATGCATGTGCGCACACACTCCCACACAAGCACACAGGCACACACGCACTCACATACACTCTCACACCCTCACACACACTTTCATGCTGTCACGCACACGCTCACACACACAGGCATGCGCACACATGCACATGCATACACACACATACATTCTCACACCCTCACATACACGCATTCACACTGTCACATGCACACACAGGCACACACATACATACACACTCACATACACACACACTCACATACACAAACACACACAGGCACACACGCATTCACATACACTCTCACACCCTCACACACACATTCATGCTGTCACACACGTATACACAGGCACACACATACATACACACTCACATACACACACACTCACATACACACACACTCACATACACACACACACTCACACACACACACTCACACACACACTCACACACACACTCACACACACACACACACACTCACACACACACACACTCTCACATACACACACACACAGGCACACACACACACTCACATACACACACACTCACATACACACACACACAGGCACACACACACTCTCACATACACACACACAGGCACACACACACACTCTCACATACACACACAGGCACACACACACAGGCACACACATACACACACACACTCACACACACACACAGGCACACACACACAGGCACTCACATACACACACACACTCACATACACACACACAGGCACACACACCACTCACATACACACACACAGGCACACACACACTCACATACACACACACACAGGCACACACACACTCACATACACACACACACAGGCACACACACTCACATACACACACACAGGCACACACACACACAGGCACACACACACACAGGCACACACACACACACAGGCACACACACACTCACATACACACACACACACACACAGGCACACACACACACACTCTCACACTGCACTCGCATCCAGCCTTTGCTGTCCCTGAGACCAGGGACGCCTTTCCTCCAGTGCCCACCCCCTCCTCCACCCACCGCCTCCCCCCTCGGACCCAGGCCAGAGCTGGGTCACTTTCCAACCCCGCCTGACCCTCTGTCACAGCCTTCTGACCTAGACATTCCTCTCTCTGCTCCCGGTGCCCCCTGCGTCTGGCCTGAGCGAGGGAGGGCCGGCCCCGGGCAAGGAAGAAGCCTGCAGCCCCGTGTCCCGGAGGCCCTGAGCCAGGCTGGGTGCTGGGTGACTTCGGGCCGGCCGCCCCGGGCCTGATACCAGACGGCCACACTCTGCTCCCCTCCACGGGAAGGTTCAGCCTCCCCTCCCCCAGGCCCCGGGAGGGCCCAAGTGTGAGGCTCGGGGGCAGGAGACCCTCTGTTCATGCATCCCTGCCCCCCCCCCATGCTCTTGACCTGGGGACCCCCCTCAACTCCCAGGCATGCTGGACGTGTTTGTGGTGTGCATGTGTGGGAACGGGGACACGTGTGTGATGGCGTTCGTGGGTGTGTGTGCAAGCCGGGGTGCGCTGGCGTTTGTTGAACAGGCAGTCACTTCCTGAGCTCCTACTGCAGGCCAGACCGGAGGTGACCGAGACAGAGCTCTGAGCTGCCTCCTGGGGGCCGGCCCCGTGTGGGGAGGGACAGGAGTATGGGTGGCCTTACAGCCTGGTGGAGGCGGTGTGGACAGAGGTATAAGTGTCAGCTCTCCCGATGGGTGTGTGGGGCAGCCCTGACCTGTCCCACCACGTCAGCTGTTGTGTAGTTTTCTGCCACAGGGACAGGTGACTGGATAGCCTAGTGTAAGCATAGTAGAATAGGAGGGGGGGTATTTAGTATTTAACGCCTCTGTGCTTTTTAAGTTTTTATTGAATTGTAAGTTTACATAACTTACTTTTTAGTATTGGCGGTGTTTACTAGCTGGCTCACAAAATTCCTGAAAATTTAAATGTCGGCTCTCGTGAGCTGGGATAGGAAATTCCAGCACACCAATGGTTGTAGTGGAGGCAGAGGGAAGAGCCTGTGCAAAGGTCCTGTGGCAGGACCATGACGGGCGTATTGGAGGGCAGGAAGGAGGTCCTTGAGCTGGAGTGGAGTGGGTGAGGGGAACAGGAGGAGGCGAGAGCGGGGAGGAGATATGGCAGGAATGGCAGGGCCTTGTAGGACTTAGGGATTTTACCCCAAGGGCGGTGGGGGAAATTAGAGAGCTGAGGGCAGAGGAGGGATGGGACCTACTCCGATACTCACAGCCGCCCTCTGGTGGCTGCTGCAAAGAGAACAGACTCCGGGGATGGGCTGGGAGCCAGATTCCTAGGGCAGGGCCAGCTCCCTGCTCCAGGGAGGCTGCATGTGGCCATCTCAGCATGGACCTGCTCCCTGTCGGGGTCTCTGCATGAGGTCGTGTGCACGTCTCTGTCTGAGGACCAGGCCCCACAGCCACCCTGTTTGAGCCCAGCCTGGAGGGAGGGTGGACAGGGCTGGCTTCGCCCTGCCTCCCTCACCGACGCCACCCCTGCCTGCAGGAGATGGTCATCACAAACCTGCAGCCTGAGACCACCTACTCCGTCACTGTGGCCGCCTACACTATGAAAGGCGATGGCGCGCGCAGCAAACCCAAGGTGGTCGTGACCAAGGGAGCAGGTATGAGACCCTCCACCCGCGGCTCCTTTGGCCCCTGGCGTCCCTGCAGCGTCCTGGAGCCCACGTAGAAGGGCGTACTGGGCGGGGGGGGGGGGGGGGGGGTGCCAGAGCAGACAGGGTGGGAGCTGCTCAAAGGGGCACTCAGGCCCAGCAAGGCCCAACCCCATCTCCTTAGTTACCGGGCTCCCTCAGGATGCAAATAGCTAACAGCCACCGCTAACGCCCTCACCCTCCGGGCTGGACTCAGCTGCCCCCTCTGCTCAGATCCCTTCTCTCCCCGGCTGTCCCCTCCCCACCCTTTAGGTCTCTGCTTCACCTCTCCCTCATCAAGAAGCCCTACCCACCCCACCCCTGTCCCACAGGCTTGGTCCGATGCCTCTCTGGGGCCCCCGGCACCCTGTCCTTCCCCCATCATGGCTCTGATCACCCCAGGCGGGTTGTCTTTTGGGGGTGGTGTCCTCACCCCTCCAGCTGCACCAGGAAGCCTCCTCTCCTGGCAGCCCTGCCTCGGTTTCCCCTTCTGGCGCCGCCCATCAGCCGCGAGGTTCTGTTTTTGCCCCAGCCACCATTGAGCTGCGTGAGGAGAGAGCCATCGCCGTGGCGATGCAAAGGGGAGATGCCCCCAGCAGAGGGTGCAGAGCTCCAAGTGTGTTTGAGAAACGGGCCTCCCATCCCACGCCCCACACCCATTCCTCTCTCCGGGACACCCAGTGCCGCCCCTCTGACCACACAGTCTGGCATCCAGGCTGGACACGGCCCCTGTTGCCTGAGCCTGGTGAGTCTGTGTACCCTCCAGGGTCCGGTGCCCACGTCACCTCCTCCAGGGAGCCTCCTCGGTCTCGCCCTCCTCTCGGGGCGTTGCATTGGAGCTGTGCTCGCTAAGCTGAACCCACGGCCCACACGGTGACCCCTCAGTCCCTGAAAGGCCCCGATGAGGCTGCAGTGAGGAAGCTTGGTTTCCTTTGCAGCGCCCAGCTTTCCCCGCTTCCCCTGGCCCCAGAACCTCTTTTGGCACGTTCATTGCTACTCAGACTGTGCAAACCATGAGGCACGCGCAGGATCTGGGCACTGCTGTGTCCCGTGGGTATTAATCAGGTGCCAGCGAGGGGCAAGAACAAGGCAAGGAGCGTACGACCTCCCAGCTAAAGGAGGAGCCACCTCGATGAGGCCCCCGGTGGCGCCTGTGGGCGTTTTCCTTCATTGGGGTCTCCTTGCTGCTCCTCGCCCTCATCCGCCACAGGCCTGCCTCAGGGCCTTTGCACCGTGGTTCCCTCTGCCTGGAACACTGTTCCTCCTAGACCTCCCTGCAGCCTCATGCCTTGCCTTCTTTTTGTATTTTATTTTTTTATTGATTTCAGAGAGGAAGGGAGAGGGAGAGAGAGAAACATCAGTGATGAGAGAGGAACATTGACTGGCTGCCTCCTGCACGCCCCAGACTGGGGATCGAGCCCACAACCCGGGCATGTGCCCTTGGCGGGAATGGAACCTGGGACCCTTCAGTGCGCAGGCCGACGCTCTATCCACTGAGCCAAACCAGCCGGGCCCTGCCTTGCCTTCTCCAAGTTGTTGTTCCTCAGTGAGGCCCCTCTGAGACCCACTTTTTAAAAGCGCCGCCCTGCCCCGCGCTCCCTGCCTGGCAGGCGGTCCCTGACGCCGGCCCCGTGTCCCCACAGTGCTGGGCCGCCCCACCCTGTCGGTGCAGCAGACCCCCGAGGGCAGCCTGCTGGCACGCTGGGAGCCCCCCGCCGGCACCACCGCGGGCCAGGTCCTGGGCTACCGCCTGCAGTTCGGCCGAGAGGACTCGTCCCCCCTGGCCACGCTGGAGTTCCCGCCCACCGAGGACCGCTACATGGCGTCGGGCGTGCACAAGGGGGCCACGTACGTGTTCCGGCTGGCAGCCCGGAGCCGCGGCGGCCTGGGCGAGGAGGCCACGCAGGAGCTGAGCATCCCGGAGGACACGCCCCGCGGCCACCCGCAGATCCTGGAGGCCGCCGGCAACGCCTCGGCGGGCACCGTGCTGCTGCGCTGGCTGCCCCCCGTGCCCGCGGAGCGCAACGGCGCCATCGTCAAGTACACGGTGGCGGTCCGGGAGGCGGGCGCCCCGGGCCCCGCCCGGGAGACGGAGCTGCCGGCGGCGGCCGAGCCGGGCGCCGAGAACGCGCTCACGCTGAGGGGCCTCAAGCCCGACACGGCCTATGACCTCCAAGTGCGGGCCCACACGCGCCGGGGCCCCGGCCCCTACAGCCCCCCCGTCCGCTACCGGACGTTCCTGCGGGACCAAGGTAGGCGCGCGGAGACCCCGCACCAGAGCCGGACCGGGCCCCGCGCCCGCCCCCGCCCCGCCCCCCCCTCCCCGCCCCCCAGGTAAGTGGTCGCTTTTCTGCTTCCTCGTGAGGCTCGAGGCGAGTCCGGACCCCGAGGCTCCGGCGTTGGCAAAGGTGGGACGTGCCTGGGCGGCGCCGCCATCCCCGCCCTCCCCTCCTCCGCCTTCTCTCTGCAGCCGCGCCGTCTCCCCCGCCGGCAGGGTCTTGGGACAGGGCCAGGCAGGGCCGGGCCAGGGCCAGGCAGGAAGGCCGTGGGCACAGCGGACAGACAACAGGGAATGCCTGGGCCGCCCCCTCCCTCCCCCGCCGCCCGGCCCTGCCCAGCACTTACCGGCTTCTCCTCTGCTCTCTCCCGCCGGACCGCTGCCCCGCAGTCTCACCCAAGAACTTCAAGGTGAAGATGATCATGAAGACGTCCGTGCTGCTCAGCTGGGAGTTCCCCGACAACTACAACTCGCCCACCCCCTACAAGGTGCGCCCGCGGGTGGGGGCGGGTCAGGCCTTAGAGCGGGGCCAGGGCAGGGGGCTGAGTGGGATTGGGCTTCATGGGGGACTGAGGCTCCGCCTGGAATTGGGGTTCACTCTGCGATTAGGTCTCAAAGTGGGGGCTCCTCTGGGGTTGAAGTTGAACCTGGGATTGGGGCTCAGTAAGGATTGGGGCTCAGTAAGGATTGGGGCTCTGCCCAGGGTCAGAGCTCGGCTGGGATCTAAGTTTGGTCAGGGCCGGAGTTCAGCCCGGACCCTCTAAGCCGGCCCGGCCCGCAGATCCAGTACAACGGGCTCACCCTGGACGTGGACGGCCGCACCACCAAGAAGCTCATCACGCACCTCAAGCCCAACACCTTCTACAACTTCGTGCTGACCAACCGCGGCAGCAGCCTGGGCGGCCTGCAGCAGACAGTCACGGCCTGGACCGCCTTCAACCTGCTCAGCGGCAAGCCCAGCGTGGCCCCCAAGCCCAACGCCGACGGCTTCATCCTGGTGTACCTTCCCGACGGCCAGAGCCCCGTGCCCGTCCAGTATGCCGCCCCCCGGGGCCCCTCGCCCCCGTTAGCCAGCCCCCTGACCTCTCTGGGCCTCCGTTCCTCGGCCAGGGTTAAGGCGAGGTCCGGAGGCGAGGTGTGTCGGGGTGGTGTTTACAGCGGGGGTTCTGCCAGCCCCGTCGGCGTGGCCCCCAGGAAGGTCCAGGGCTTCTCGCAGGAAGCGTCACTAACGGTGGCCTGTGTCTGCTCTGACACACTGTGTGCCTGACCTTCTCCCGGTTTGGGCTTCCCAGATTGGGGGGGAGGCCACTCTCCACAGACTCTCAGCCCCTGGGGAGAGTCTGGACCCCAGGGCTCCAAAACTGGGTGGGCCTGGGAGCTGGGGCGTTGGAAGGGTGTGTAGGAATCCAAGAAATACAGCTGCCCCGGAGAGACTGCAGGCAAGGTCTGTGCGATCAGCGGCTGGCTGGGGCTGGAGGGCAGCGGGCCCCATTGCAGGAGCAGCAGGGAGGACTCGGAAAGGGAGGCTCCACTCCCCCCCAGAGGGCGGCTCTGACGCTCCGTCTCCTCGCAGGAGCTACTTCATCGTGATGGTGCCGCTGCGCAAGTCCCGGGGCGGCCAGTTCCTGCCCCCGCTGGGCAGCCCGGAGGACATGGACCTGGAGGAGGTGAGGGCCGCGCCCCGCCTGCAGGGGGCGCACGCGCCCCGGCCGTCCTGAGCCCGCGGGCCCGGCTGGGCTCTGAGCCGCCCGCGCCTCTGTTCCCGCAGCTCATCCAGGACATCGCCCGGCTGCAGAGGCGCAGCCTGCGGCACTCCCGCCAGCTCGAGGCGCCCCGGCCCTACATCACTGCCCGCTTCTCCGCGCTGCCGCCCGCCTTCCAGCCCGGCGACCAGAAGCAGTACGGCGGCTTCGACAACAGAGGCCTGGAGCCCGGCCACCGCTACGTCCTCTTCGTGCTCGCCGTGCTGCAGAAGAGCGAGCCCGTACGTCCCAGCCACGCCTACAGAGTGAGGCCGCCCCAGCGTGGCCTCGTTCCCCCGGGCCCTGACCTCGGAGCCAGGCACCCATCCTCCCTCCTGCCTTCCCTGACCTCAGAGCCAGGCACCCATCCTCCCTCCTGCCTTCCCTGACCTCAGAGCCAGACACCCATCCTCCCTCCTGCCTTCCCTGACCTCAGACAGGCACCCATCCTCCCTCCTGCCTTCCCTGACCTCAGAGCCAGACACCCATCCTCCCTCCTGCCTTCCCTGACCTCAGAGCTAAACACCCATCCTCCCTCCTGCCTTCCCTGACCTCAGAGCCAGACACCCATCCTCCTTCCTGCCTTCCCTGACCTCAGAGCTAAACACCCATCCTCCCTCCTGCCTTCCCTGACCTCAGAGCTAAACACCCATCCTCCCTCCTGCCTTCCCTGACCTCAGAGCCAGGCACCCATCCTCCCTCCTGCCTTCCCTGACCTCAGACAGGCACCCATCCTCCCTCCTGCCTTCCCTGACCTCAGAGCCAGGCACCCATCCTCCCTCCTGCCTTCCCTGACCTCAGACAGGCACCCATCCTCCCTCCTGCCTTCCCTGACCTCAGAGCCAGGCACCCATCCTCCCTCCTGCCTTCTCTGACCTCAGAGCCAGGCACCCATCCTCCCTCCTGCCTTCCCTGACCTCAGAGCTAAACACCCATCCTCCCTCCTGCCTTCTCTGACCTCAGAGCTAAACACCCATCCTCCCTCCTCCCTTCCCTGACCTCAGAGCTAAACACCCATCCTCCCTCCTCCCTTCCCTGACCTCAGACAGGCACCCATCCTCCCTCCTGCCTTCCCTGACCTCAGAGCTAAACACCCATCCTCCCTCCTGCCTTCCCTGACCTCAGAGCCAGGCACCCATCCTCCCTCCTGCCTTCCGGGGCCCAGGGAAGGACGTGAAGGGGCGGGACCCCAGGAGGAAGGCGTTTCAGAGGAAGGAGCTTGGGGGCGGGGGCTTTGGCTGGGTGTGTAGGAGTTCAACCCAAAAGGGCCCCGCAGGGTCTGCACGCACAAAGCTCTGGGGGCAGGAGGCATGGAAAGGCGTTCAGAGCGGCCGGCGGGGCCCCGGGCGGCGTTCTCTGGAGCCACAGGGGGGCGTGGAGCCCGGGAGGGGCCGGGGGCGTGAGGAGGAGGGACGCCGACGAGGCCCTCTCCGCCTGTGCATGCAGACCTTCGCGGCCAGCCCCTTCTCAGACCCCTTCCAGCTGGACAACCCGGACCCCCAGCCCATCGTGGACGGCGAGGAGGGGCTCATCTGGGTGATCGGGCCGGTGCTGGCCGTGGTCTTCATCATCTGCATTGTCATCGCCATCCTGCTCTATAAGAAGTGAGGCCGCACGCCCCTGACAGGGGGCGGGGGGAGGGGCGGTTCCTGGAACAGGAGGGGGGGGGCATCTCAGGAGATCAGTACGGGAGCCCCCTGAGGTAGCGATGGGAAAACTGAGCCCAGAGGTTAAGCTGCCTGATGGCAGTCACACGGCTCAGGGAGGGTCCGGGCTGGGGCTCACTCCGGCCAGCGGCTCGACTCCCCCTAGGCCGCACAGTCCCCTGGGGATGGAGAGGATGGGGGGCAGAGGCTGCCTGTCCAGTGTAATGAGGACAGCACTCCTCGCGGCCGCGTGGGCCTGTCTTGGCGTAGACAGGAGGGTGGTGGGCCTGGCACCGGGAGAGGCGAAGGCTCAGAGCGGTTAGGAAAGCCACCTGCCGTTCGGAGCAGGCCCACGTGTCACACCCCTCACCTGTCTTCTTTCCCTCCTCTCCCACGCCTGCTTTTGGGAGCAGCAAGCCTGACAGGTGAGAACTGGCCCTGCCCTCTGAGGCCCAAGGAGGCTGAGGAGGGGGGATGGGTTGGTGGGGGAGGGGGCCTGGCTGTTCCCACGACCCTGGGAACCCCTGCCGTGCGTGTACACAGGGCCAGGAGTGTGTGCACACGTGCATTTGCGTCTGTGGACACATGCTGGCACTCACCGATGCCTCCCTTTCTCCTCCCAAGTAAACGCAAGGACTCGGAGCCCCGCACCAAATGCCTGCTGAACAACGCCGACCTCGCCCCCCACCACCCCAAGGACCCCGTGGAAATGAGGCGCATTAACTTCCAGACGCCAGGTACGTGCTCACCCCCCCGTGCCAGGGGCAGCCCTGCCGGGGAGAGGCAGCTGCCTGCGGCCACCTCCCCTGCCTCTCCACGCTGTGCTCGGTGCAACCAGTTCCCGATTCCCGACTTCCTACTGTTCCAGGCGTGGAACTCGCTTACAACCAAAGGAAGCTTTTGCTGTCTTCTGTGGGGGAGCGTAAAGGACGTGTAAAAACCACCAAGCCCTCCTCCTTTCTTCTGGCAGAAAGAGCTGTGTTTCTGTTCACACCTCTAGTCTTAAGACCACTTGGCCTTTTCCACACTCCCTGGGATGTGCCCCTAGCAAGACACTAATCATACCTCCCACGTAGCCTGCATCCCCCCTCCATGGCCACAGGTGCTCTGCGCCTTCTGCCTCCGAACAGCTCCCTGTAGGTGAATAAGGTGCAGCTTAGGCCACCGCCACGCCTGGTGGGAAACAGAATCAGCCTCGTCCGTGATCCTCTTCATGGACAGGAACCACGCCTGCCCGCCTCCTCCCTCTCACCAGGCTGGTGCCAGCTGCTTCTAACCGAATAAGGATTAAAAAAAAAATATATATATATATATATATATATATATATATATATATATTATTGATTTTTTTACAAAGAGGAAGAGAGAGGGATAGAGAGTGAGAAACATCGATCAGCTGTCTCCTGCACAACCCCCACTGGGGATGTGCCCGCAACCAAGGTACATGCACCCGACTGGAATCGAACCCGGGACCTTTCAGTCTGCAGGCTGAAGCTCTATCCACTGAGCCAAACCGGTTTTGGCCAAATAAGGGATTTTTAATGTAACTGATGGTGGCTGTTCTTAACGTGGTTCCCTCGTTCCCTCCACCTGCACTCTGGAATCTGCTTTCTCTTTCTGAACTGGTTCATATTAATTCAGTTTCCAACCAAATAGAGATTATATTTTTTTTTAATTAATTAATTAATTTATTTGTTTGTTTGTTTTTGAGAGAGAATGGGAGAGGGATGGAGAGATGGAAACATCAGTGATGAGAGAGAACCATTGATTGGCTGCCTCCTGAACGCCCCACAGTGGGGGATCGAGCCCGCAACCCTGGCATGTGCCCTTGACTAGAATCAAACCCGGGACCCCTCAGTTTGCAGCCTGATGCTCTATCCACTGAGCAAAACCATCTGGGGCTAAAGAGAGATTTTAAACGTGTTTAACTGGTGGCTGACGTCCACTCCAAGTTCATGGCATCGGCCCCTGTCCTTCCTCCACCCTCAGGTCTCCCTCACCATCCTGCACTCTGCCAAGCCCCACAGTGACCCACACGGGACCAAGGCCATGGGGTGTGGGTGACGTTGACGGGAGAAGCTAACACTGGGATCCTCCCAGAGTCGTGGCTAAACACCAGGCAGAGGCAGCACCGATGCTCCGGTCCGGGGTCGGGCCGCAGCACGTGGCCCTCCCTGGGACGTGCCTGCCCCGCGCCTGCCGGCAGCCGTGTGCGTGCGCCCAGCTTGGGGTGGGGGAGGCCGCGCCCCGCGTTTTCATTTATTTATTGTTTGCTGTTTCTGCAGATTCGGGCCTCAGCAGCCCCCTCAGGGAGCCGGGGTTTCACTTTGAAAGTTAGTTCCTGTGTCTTTCTGTTCTCGGCTCCCTTCCCCACCCGCCCCTCGTTTGTTTTCATCTTTGGTTTTTCCATCCCGCACCTCTCTCTGCCCGCTGTCCTGCGCTGGCTTCAGGGAAAGGGGTCCGGCCCGTTGTGCCCTTAAGAGCTGGTTGTGACTGTGTGTGGGGGTGGGGACAGGGATGTAGGTGAGACTCATACGTACGGGAGAGCAGGAGCCCAACCCGGTGACAGGCAGGGAGAGCCACCAGCCGCAGACCCCATGGGGGTGGCTCCACCAGAACAGCAGTTGTTTACCAGCTGGCCTGGCAACGCTTGACCCGATTCACGTAGCTGCCGGGTGCGTGTGTGAGCGCGTAGCTGGCACTGGCCCGGGCGCAGAGACTGGTCTGGCAGACCCAGATACCAGGAAGTAAGAGCCAGACCCACCCCCCTACCTCCAGTCACCACCACACCCCAGGGGCTCGAAGATCAGGCTGTCACCGACCCATGTACAGGGTGATCCGTGCACAGGATGCTCCGTGCACAGGATGGTCCATGCACAGGGTGCTCCGTGCACAGGGTGCTCCGTGCACAGGATGGTCCGAGCACAGGATGGTCCGTGCACAGGATGGTCCGTGCACAGGGTGATCCCTGCACAGGATGGTCCGTGCACAGGATGGTCCGTGCACAGGGTGCTCCGAGCACAGGATGGTCCGTGCACAGGATGGTCCGTGCACAGGATGATCCGTGCACATGGTGATCCGAGCACAGGGTGATCCCTGCACAGGATGGTCCGTGCACAGGATGCTCCATGCACAGGATGCTCCGTGCACAGGATGGTCCGAGCACAGGATGGTCCCTGCACAGGATGATCCGTGCACATGGTGATCCGAGCACAGGGTGATCCCTGCACAGGATGGTCCGTGCACAGGATGCTCCATGCACAGGATGCTCCGTGCACAGGATGATCCGTGCACAGGATGCTCCGTGCACAGGATGGTCCGTGCACAGGATGATCCGTGCACAGGGTGATCCCTGCACAGGATGGTCCGTGCACAGGATGGTCCGAGCACAGGATGGTCCGTGCACAGGATGGTCCGTGCACAGGATGGTCCGAGCACAGGGTGATCCCTGCACAGGATGGTCCGTGCACAGGGTGCTCCGTGCACAGGATGGTCCGTGCACAGGATGGCCCGAGCACAGGATGGTCCGAGCACAGGATGGTCCGAGCACAGGGTGATCCCTGCACAGGGTGGTCCGTGCACAGGGTGATCCGTGCACAGGGTGATCCATGCACAGGATGGTCCATGCACAGGGTGCTCCGTGCACAGGGTGCTCCGTGCCCCATGTACAGGGTGATCCATGCACAGGATGGTCCTTGCACAGGGTGATCCGTGCACAGGATGGCCCATGTACAGGGTGCTCCGTGCACAGGGTGATCCGTGCACAGGATGGTCCATGCACAGGGTGATCCGGGCACAGGGTGATCCGGGCCCCATGTACAGGGTGCTCCGTGCACAGGATGCTCCGGGCACAGGGTGAGGACACGCTGCAGAGTGAGGGGTGCAGTGTCTGTCCCAGCTGGGCAGAGACATACCCGCAGGCCCCAGCTCTCCTGGCAGAGGACTGGGAGGCCCTCGGACCCCAGAGGGGCAGGAAGGAATGTGTCTCCCACCCTGGGAACAGTGTTTCTGGAGGCTCAGCCAGCTGCCATCTGCTTCTCCATTTCTGTGTCACCCGCCTGCTTCCTGCCACGAGGCACCAGGAGCTTGAAGCCCTCCGGGGCGCCCCTCCCCCGGCCGGGTGGGGACAGGGTGGGAGGACGTGTGAGCAGGGATGCCGGGCGAGGCCGGGGCTGCAGCCCCTGCTGCTCCATCTCAGACCCTCGGGCCAGAGTCCCTGCACCCGCCAGGCCCTCTAACCACAGCTCGTCCATCGCAGACTCACACTGTAGAGCTCCCCCAGCCCCGGCTCGGTCTGGCCCCCGTGACCGGCCCGCACCGCGGGGTCTGCTCTCCCCGCAGGCATGCTCAGCCACCCGCCGATCCCCATCTCAGACATGGCGGAGCACACGGAGCGCCTCAAGGCCAACGACAGCCTCAAGCTCTCCCAGGAGTACGAGGTGAGCTGAGCCCTTCCCCGGACTCCCCCCGCCCCCGCCCAGCCCTCCGATGGCCACCTGACACCCCCCCTCCCCTTCCCCGCAGTCCATTGACCCGGGCCAGCAGTTCACATGGGAGCATTCCAACCTGGAAGTGAACAAGCCCAAGAACCGCTACGCCAACGTCATCGCCTACGACCACTCCCGCGTCATCCTCCAGCCCATCGAAGGTAGCACCGCGCCCGGCCACCCTGCCCTCCTCCTTCCCGAGTGCCCGCAGCCCGCTCCGCCTCCAGGCCACGGGCCGGCAGCATGGACGAGCCAGGGGTCTGATGGGAGAGGCTGGTTCTGGGCTCAGGAACCACTGGGAATTGTTAGATGTGTGTTTAAGTGATGGCTGCTATCCCCTCAGTGTTTCCACTGGCCTCTCTGCTTTCCTGGCTCTCAGCTGGAGCCGTTGTGCCACCCACGGATGAAGGGCAGTGTCTGGGTCCCCGGGTGGAGGAGGGGTTGCTAGTGACAGCTGGAGGGGGGGCCGGGGACGTGCGCCACCCCCTGCCGTGCCCAGGATAGCCCCGTGGCCGCAGCGCTGAGGGGGGATCCTACCATCTGTGCCCACGATTCCTGGGGGACAGGTCGGGGCGCTCCGAAAGGGCTTCCCGTTGGGCTCATGGAGCCGGCCTGGAAGGAAGGGGCGCCCCCGCTGACCTTGGCGTCTCGCCCGGGCCGCAGGCATCGTGGGCAGCGATTACATCAACGCCAACTACGTGGACGGCTACCGCCGGCAGAACGCGTACATCGCCACGCAGGGGCCGCTGCCCGAGACCTTCGGGGACTTCTGGCGCATGGTGTGGGAGCAGCGCTCGGCCACCATCGTCATGATGACCCGGCTGGAGGAGAAATCGCGGGTGAGGCCCGGACCTGCCCTCCCCTCCCCCCCCACCCCCCCGAGTCCCTGGCCCGCCCAGGCGCACACTCACCTCCATCCTCCTTTCCGGCACAGATCAAATGTGACCAGTACTGGCCCAACAGGGGCACGGAGACCTACGGCTTCATCCAGGTGACGCTGCTGGACACCATCGAGCTGGCCACGTTCTGCGTGCGGACCTTCTCCCTGCACAAGGTGGGCCAGGCCGGGCCGGGCCAGAGGCTGAGGGGGGACAAGGGAGGGCGGGGAGGCAGAGCAGGAAGACGGGCCCAGCTTCTGCCTCGGAGGCTCCCCCTCAGGCAGAGAGAGCCAGGCATTGACCCAGGCTGACCACATTCTCGTGAAGCCCATTTTATGGATGGGGAAACTGAGGCTCGGTGGGGCACCGCGTGTCCCTGGCCACAGCGAGAGAACAGAACCAGCAGAGCCCGTTGAGCAGTGAATCTGTTATCCTCCTGGGCCTCTGACGGGTCCTGCAGGGGCCAAGCCCTGCCCTAAGGGAGCTTAAGTCTTGGGTGGGACAGAGCAGGAGGGACCCGCAGGCCGTGGGCGGTCAGGGCTGGGCCGAAGGTCACCTCCGGGTAAGCATTTAGCTGAAGGCTGCTCTCCATAGTGAGGGTCCACCTGCCTGCACCCATGGACTCCACAGCATCCGGGTGCAACCCAGCGGGGAGAGGAGGTGCATACCAGCACCCCGACGCTCCCCGCCTCAGTCAGGTCCCCTCTTGGCACGAAGCACAGCCTGGCCCGTGCATCAGGGAGCTGAGTGGATGGGCGGGAGGAGGCAGTAAGGATGCTTACTTCTTCACACACGTCCAGCACGTGCTATGTGTCAGGCCCTGAGCCGGCACCAGGATACAGCAGAGACCAACACAGACGGAATATCCTGGCCTTGTGGGGCTGAGTCTAGGCCAGTGGCTGGCAAACTCATTAGTCACCAGAGCCAAATATCAACAGTACAACGCTTGAAATTTCTTTTGAGAGCCACAATTTTTAAACTTCAACTTCTTCTAACGCCTCTTCTTCAACATAGACTCGCTCAGGCCGTGGTATTTTGTGGAAGCGCCACCCTCAAGGGGCCAAAGAGCCACAGTTTGCCCACTGTGGACTAGTGGACAAGACACAGACAAAAGACATGCCAATAATGAGTCATTTTTTATTAAATGTATTGGCATGGGTCGGTAACGCGTAGGGTGTCTGTCCTGGGAATATGGCATCTCTGTGCTCCATTGCGCGCTCACCGCCCGCGTCCAGTCTCTGCCAGTCGCTGTGTATTTGACCCCCTTTATCCTCGTCCCCCCCCCCCTTCCCCCTCTGGTAACCGCCGTTCTGTTGTCGGTACGTACGAGTGTGTTCCTGTGTTGCTTCCTGTTCTTTTCCGTCTGGCTTCACGCAGCGTCCCGTTCTCAGGTCCGTTCCCGTTGTCAGCACTGGCAGTGTTTTGTCTCTGCGTTTGGCTGAGGAGCATCCGTTGTGTATTCGGACCACATCCTCTTGACCCAGTCTCCTTCGAAGGACACGTGGGTTGTTTCCGTGTCTTGTTTCCGTGTCTTGGCCGCCATGAATAAGGTTGCAGGGAACATCGGGGTCCGTAGATCTGCGTGCGTGCTTTCGAGTCTTCCAGGCGGATCCCGGAGAGGGATTGCTGGGCCATCGGGGTTACTGTTAATTTGGGGGGAGCCTCCATTCTGTGTTCCATGGTGGCTGTGCCCGTTTACGTTCCCGCCAGCTGTGAGAGAGGGTTCTCTCTTCTCCACAACCTCCCCAGCACTGGTTATTACCGCTCGTCTTGTTGGGAGCAGCCGTTTTGACAGGTGTGGGGTGGTACCCCTTTGTGGTTTTGATTTACACTTCCCTGGCCGCTAGTGAAGTTGAGCATCTGAATGTCTTGGAAAATGGTTCTGGTCCCCTGCCCGTGTTTTAATCAGATGGTTTTTTGGTTGTTGAGTTGTCTGAAGTCTTTATATATTTTGGACATTAGCCCTGTATTGGAATACCACTTGCAAATATGTTCTCCCACTTAGTTGGTTGCCTTTTTGTTTTGTCGATGGTTTCTCCTGCTGTGCAGCAGCTTTTTAGCGTGGCACCATCCCATTCATTTATTTTTTTCCTTTTATTTCTCTTGCCTTTGGGGGAAGGGAGGTCAAGTTCACAAAAACCTCTGAGACCAAGGTCCAAACACGACAGGAAATCTCACGTGTAGGATGACAATAAAGCGGAGGAGAGGGATAGAATGTGAACTGGGGGACCTGGAGGAAGGGAGCCGTGAGCTGTGGGGAAATAGCACTCCAGGCAGAGGGCACAGCACGTACAAAGGCCCTGGGGCAGGACCGAGCCTGGCATGCTGGCAGAGCAGTGCGAAGGCCACATGACTGGGGCTGAGTGAACAGTGGGGAGAGAGAGGAGCTGAGGACAGGGAGAGGATGGAGAGGGCTGTGCAGGGCCTATGGGCCATGGGGAGGACTTGGGCTTTTACCCCAAGGGAGGTGGGAGCCCTCCTGGGCGGTAGGCACAGTAGGCATGGGACCTGACTCATGTTCACAGGTGCTCCCTGGCTTCGTGGGGGTGGCACCGTCAGACTGGAGGGGCCAGGGTGATGATGGGGAGGACTGTGGTGACTGCCATTGGGGGCGAGACACGGGCAGGTCTGGGATAGACTCTGAAGGCCGTGATCGTGTTGGCCGGTATGAGCAGGTGGAAGGAGGGAGTGGGGCACGGTGTTGGCCCCGTGTGTGGCACAGACACGAGACTTCCCTGCGGGGACCCCTCTGCGTGTGGGTGGTGGGCTGTGGTGACGGGCGTGTCCCTATGGCTCCCAGAACGGCTCCAGCGAGAAGCGGGAAGTCCGCCAGTTCCAGTTCACGGCGTGGCCGGACCACGGGGTGCCCGAGTACCCCACCCCCTTCCTGGCTTTCCTGCGGAGAGTCAAGACCTGCAACCCCCCCGACGCCGGGCCCGTGGTGGTGCACTGCAGGTAGGCGGCCCCCGCCCTGCGCCCCGCGCCCCGCCGCGCCCCCTCTCCCCGCCCCCCCTGAGGCCCCTGTCCCCACAGCGCCGGGGTGGGCCGCACGGGCTGCTTCATCGTCATCGACGCCATGCTGGAGCGCATCAAGCCGGAGAAGACGGTGGACGTGTACGGCCACGTGACGCTCATGCGGTCCCAGCGCAACTACATGGTGCAGACGGAGGACCAGTACAGCTTCATCCACGAGGCGCTGCTGGAGGCCGTGGGCTGCGGCAACACCGAGGTGCCCGCCCGCAGCCTCTACGCCTACATCCAGAAGCTGGCCCAGGTGGAGCCCGGCGAGCACGTCACCGGCATGGAGCTCGAGTTCAAGGTGGGGCGGGCGGGGCTGCGGGGCGGGCGAGGGGCTGTGGGGAGTGTGGGGGGGTTGGTCCCTGCCACCGTGGTCCCTTGGGGCTCTGGCTGGAGGCTGTGCTGACGGCAGCCCTGCCTCCCACCCCCAGCGGCTGGCCAACTCCAAAGCCCACACGTCCCGCTTCATCAGTGCCAATCTGCCTTGTAACAAGTTCAAGAACCGCCTGGTCAACATCATGCCCTACGAGAGCACGCGGGTCTGCCTGCAGCCCATCAGGGGCGTGGAGGGCTCCGACTACATCAACGCCAGCTTCATCGACGGCTACAGGTACTGCCCCGGCCTGGGATCCCCTGAGGGGCCTCCGTTCTCGCTTGGGAGTCGCCAGGCACAGGGAGGCAGAGGGAGAGCACCGTCCGGGCTGTGAGCTGAGAGCTGCCGTTCACAATGGCCGTCTTTCCTTCTGCACCCGTGGCTCTGTCTGCATGATTCCGTCCCCCCGGGGGAAATTCGGCAAAGTCTAAGGACTTTTTAAGAACATATATACTCTTTTTTTAAATATATATTATTGGTTTTTTACAGAGAGGAAGGGAGAGAGAAAAAAAGAGCTAGAAACGTCGATGAGAGAGAAACATCGACCAGCTGCCTCTTGCACACCCCCTACCGGGGATGTGTCTGCAACCAAGGTACATGCCCTTGACCAGAATCGAACCTGGGACTTTTCAGTCTGCAGACTGACGCTCTATCCACTGAGCCAAACCGGTTTCGGCGACATATATACTCTTACTGATTTTGGAGAGGAAGGGAGAGGGAGAGAGAAATAGGGACGTCGATGATGAGAATCATTGAGTGGCTGCCCCCTACCACTCCCTGATCGTGGATGGAGCCCACAACTGCACCCTGGGCATGTGCCCTGACCGCCTGGGTCATAGGTGGACGCTCAGCCACTGAGCCGCACGGGCTGGGCTAAGGATGTTTTTGATGGTTGTGATTTGAGTATGTGTGGAGGGGAGAGGTGGCTACTACTGGCATTTGGTGGGTGGAAGCCAGGGACTTTGCCCAGAACAGTGCCCGTCACAGAGCGAGCCGGCCTCCAAGGTCAGTCCTGCTGACGACACCGTGGCCACGGGAGGCTGTCCAGGCCAGTGGCCGGCAAACTCATCAGTCCACAGACCCAAATACCAACTGTGTAACAATTGAAATTTCATTTGAGAGCCAAATTTTTAAAGCTTCAACTTCTCCTATTGCCACTTCTTTAAAATAGACTCGCCCAGGCCGTGGTATTTTGGGGAAGAGCCACACTCAAGGGGCCAAAGAGCCGCATGTGGCTCTCGAGCTGCGGTTTGCCGACCACAGGTCTAGGCAGAAGGTGCCACCTATGCCAAGGCCTGGCTGGGAGAGAGGATGTGTCCTGTGCAGACAACCCACGTAGTTTGCCACTTGCGGGAGGTGGCCCGGGCGGGTAGAGAGCCCAGCGGGCAGCTCTGTGAGCTGGCGTGTGTCCTGAGGCCGATGGCCTCCCTGTGTGCAGATGGGGTGGCTGGGAGGGCCGAATTCGCCAGGGAGGCGTCCACGGCCAGCCGTTCCCAAGGGGGCGGGCACGTGGCGGGTGCGGCTGCCCGGGTCCTGCTTTGCTCCTGACCCATCGGGCAGCCTCAAGCCGGTGCCAGGCCTCAGCTGGGGGTCCCCCGTCAGCCTGGACTCACACACCCGACCCCGCAGGCAGCAGAAGGCCTACATCGCCACGCAGGGGCCGCTGGCGGAGACCACGGAGGACTTCTGGCGCATGCTGTGGGAGAACAACTCCACCATCGTGGTGATGCTCACCAAGCTGCGGGAGATGGGCCGGGTACGCGGGGTGCGGAGGGCAGGGCGGTGCCCAGCGGTGTCCGGCAGACCCGGACAGGGCTGACCTCGGATGCCGTCCCCTCGACAGGAAAAGTGTCACCAGTACTGGCCGGCCGAGCGCTCCGCCCGCTACCAGTACTTCGTGGTGGATCCGATGGCGGAGTACAACATGCCGCAGTACATCCTGCGCGAGTTCAAGGTCACGGACGCCCGGGTGAGTGTGCGGGCGCCTTGGCAGCAGGTTCTGGAGCCCAGGCTGAGCTCCCTGGTGCCCTGGCGGCCTAGAGACGGCTCCCCAGCGCGGGTAGAAGCCCAGGCCCGGGGACAGGATAAGCACGGGGGCTGGGAGGAAAGGGCCAATCGCTCCTGCCACCCGGTGGGCCGAGGAGGACCGTGCCCCTGTGCTGACCCCACAGTGTCCCCACCTGAGCACGTGTGAGCCCCTCACTGGGGAACACGGCCCGAGGGGTCATGTGAAAGGGAGCGAGGGGTGTGGGGAGAGGTAGGGGCTGAGCCGGTGGAGGTCGGACACAGCTGGTGCTTGGGAAGGAAAAGGGTGGCGAACACGGGACGTGGTGCTGGGGGTTGGCACCACCCGGTAGGGAGACACGCCAGGCAGAGCGGGTGTTGGCGGGGGTGGGGGTGGGGGAGCTGGATTGAAGGAGCAGTGTCCTGGGTCGTGGTGCTGCTGGTGCTGCTGGTGTAAGATGGGGCCGGTGAGATGCGGTTGGAGAGTCGGTGAAAGGCTGTCCTGTCGGGCGGGGATGACTGCGCTGGGCGGGGAGCATGTGCTGGGCGGGGAGGACGGGACCAGAGGGTGGAGCGTGTGGTGACGGGATGGAGAGTGTGTCCCCAGAGGGGGATGTGTTATCGGCAGGGGCCGGAGGGAGACTGGAGAACAGCCGGGCGGGGAGGAGGGGGTGGTGATGATGAAGAAAATCGACGGGAAATGGCGCTAAGTTGAGGAGGATGCGTTCAGTGGCAGGGACAGCGCTGTGCGGGGTGCAGACGGAGGAGGGTGTGCTGGAGGGAGCCGGTGGCGGGTGAGGCGGTGAGAGGGGGTCGGGGGAAGGTGGGGCCCCTCCAGGGTGACCCCGGGTGGATGGCGGGCTGTGGGAAATGGTGCCGTGGGGTCGTGGAGAACGGAGGATGGCAGTGAAGACGCGGACGGCGCTGCTGGGTGCAGGAAGGCCCGTGGAGGGAAGGATGGTGGGCGGGAGGGTGGAAGGGGCGGTGCGGGAGGGGCATGGCCAGGCGGAGGTGCCGGTGGCGCCCTGGCCGTGGGGGAAGAGGGTGGTGTGGGGGGAGGCGCAGCTGGGCGGGGCAGCGGGGGAAGAGGGTGGTGTGGGGGGAGGCGCAGCTGGGCGGGGCAGCGGGGGAAGAGGGTGGTGTGGGGGGAGGCGCAGCTGGGCGGGGCAGCGTGGTCAGTGTCTCCGGGAGCTGGTGTCGGTGGGTGGCGACCTAGGAAATGTGGAGGAAGGAGGTGCTGGCCATGAGACCGGAGCAGTTTGGCCAAAGGCGGCCGATAGTCCTCGGGGTGGGCGGGAGGGAGGACAGGGGAGGGACGGGAAACGGCCGAGCTGCCACGCGCCTCAACGGTGAGACGGGCTCTTCTCCCTCCCAGGACGGCCAGTCCCGGACCGTCCGGCAGTTCCAGTTCACGGACTGGCCGGAGCAGGGCGTGCCCAAGTCAGGGGAGGGCTTCATCGACTTCATCGGCCAGGTGCACAAGACCAAGGAGCAGTTCGGCCAGGACGGCCCCATCTCCGTCCACTGCAGGTGCGTGCCCCCCGGGCCCGGCCCTTCTCAGGCCGGGGGAGCCAGGGCCCGGAGGGTAACCGTCCACCTCGGGGGTCCCGTCCGAGCTGTGTTCACGCCGGGGGACCCAGGGTCCCGTCGGAGCTGAGTTCACTCCGGGGAGCCGGGCCCGGAGGGTAACTGTCCGCCTCGGGGGTCCCGTCGGAGCTGAGTTCACGCCGGGGAGCCAGGCCCGGAGCCCCGCGCTGAGCCGCCCTCCCCCCACAGCGCCGGCGTGGGCCGGACCGGCGTCTTCATCACGCTCAGCATCGTGCTGGAGCGGATGCGGTACGAGGGGGTGGTGGACATCTTCCAGACGGTGAAGATGCTACGGACTCAGCGGCCGGCCATGGTGCAGACGGAGGTGAGGCGGATGGGGAGACGCCCGGCCGTGCGGCCCTGTCTCCGGGCCTCCCTGGGAGGCGGCTCGTGGAGGGGGGTCCTCGCTGCTCCCGCTTCGGGCTGGAGGGGACTGGTCCGCTCTTGGCACAAGAGCAGGTTCGAGTCCGGAGCCAGGAAGTGGAGTGGACGCAGGGGGGCGGGGCCCCTCTCATCCCAGAGCCACAGCGAGGGTAGGGCTCAGCCCCAGCCCCGGGACAAGCCACGGATGCTAACATCCCACACTCCCCGGAGGGGCAGACAGACCCAGAGCGGGGAGGTCTTCCCTGCGGTCGCATTCACGCCGGGCATTTTAACAAAGTCCCCAAAGGCTTCTGGGCAGACACAGCTGGGGCCACAGAGCCCCAGCCTGAAGGGCAGGTGGCGGGGCGGCTGAGCAGCCACGTCTTAAAAGATGCGCATGACCTGCTGGCAGAGCGGGGGGGGGGGGGGGGGGGTTGGGGGGGGGGGGGGGGGGGGGGGGGGGGGGGGGGGGTGTTTGGGGGAGAGTCCGCGCACACAGGGGACACACGCCAGGCCGGGGAGGGGGCAGCCCTGGGCCCCGGGAGCCCCGCCTGAGCCCCGTTCCCTTCCGCAGGACGAGTACCAGTTCTGCTACCAGGCCGCCCTGGAGTACCTGGGAAGCTTTGACCACTATGCAACCTAAAGCCATGGTCGCCCGGCCTGACTCCTCCGGCTCCAGACGCCTCTGCCCGGCCGGGGTGGGGGGGCCGGGAGGCCCGGACCCCGGCGGCGGCGGCAGCCTTTCTACACGGTCTCTGGGAACGACGTGGCCCTCGAGCCCCCACGCGGCCCCCAGCAGCCTCCCTGGCCCGGCCGCCGCCTTCAGATACTTGCCACATTCCTCGTTTCCTTCCGATTCCAAAATGAGCAGTTCCGGGGTGGGGGGTGGGGGGTGGTGAGCAAATGGGGGTGTTCTCCCCAGAACTAGAGGAGGACAGGGGCCATGAACTTGACCCCTCGTCCCCCCTCTGTGTCCCCCCTCCCCCGCCACAGCCTGCGCTCTGGGGTGGGCCGCAGGCTGGGCGGGGAGGGCAGAGGTCAACTTTCTTTTCTCCGTGTAACTCTCCAGTGACATTTCCTTTTTTTTTTTTTTTTAATAACGTATTTTTCCCCCCGTTTTTTGTGTTTTTTTTTTAAAGAACAAACTGAAAAACAAAAAAAACAAAAAAAACAGTGACTTGCCGTCGATGAACTTAAAAAGAAAAGCATCGCTTATTCCTGTTCTCTCCGCGTCTGTTTTTTCACGGTGGGAAACGGTCCTGTGGCGGCTGCTTCCTTTGCCTGCCTCAGGAGCCCGCCTCCCTCCCCGACAGGACGCCCTTTGGCTCCTGGTTTCTTTTTCCCTTTTTTTTCTCTCTCTTTTTTAACGATTAAATTCTCAGACATATCAAGGACAGTCCTGAGGGAGGGCGTGGAGGGAGGGGCCCTGCAGCCCGAGCCTCCAGCCCTCAGCCCCGAGGAGGAGGAGGAACGAACAGACGGGAGACGCTCCCTTTGGGGCCAGAGAGGCTGCGTGCCGCCCTTCAGGGGGCCTTCCCAAACCCGGGACCGGGGGCAGTTCCGGGGCAAAAGCAGAAAGGACGGCACCCCCACCGCCGAGCAAGCGAGCTTTCCTCTTTGTACAGGAGCAGACCTGCCGTCGCTCTCGACACTGTTTATCCAAACGGAAGCAGCTGGGTGGCTTTCCCACCTCTGTGTATGTAGATATATCGACTTTGTATTAAAGGAAGATCGTCTGAACCCGGCCGTGGGCGGCATCTCTGTCCTGCCCGTCTGTCTCCATCGTGTCCTGGGAAAGCTGAGGGGTGGCGTGGCTGGTCCAAGAGGACACAGTGTCTAAGGGGCTGGGGTTTGAACCTAGAACCCAAGTTCTGGTCTTTCAGAGGCCATCTCTTTGGTGATAGTTATTCTAGTTAATGATAGTGTGATTACACGGGAGCCAGTGCTCTGAGATGGGCATCGTCAGCGCAGTTTGCAGATGGGGAAACTGAGGTGCAGAGAGGGGCAGGCCCTAGCCCAAAGTCACACACACAGAAGCTGGAGCCGGGATTCCCGGGCTGGTCTCACCCACGGCCACCCTGCCTTCGCAGACGGGCCGGTGCTGGAGCTGAGCCCGCGGGAGACAGCATTGGGTTAGGAGCACTGTTCTTAGCCAGTGCGTGGGCCCGGGCTCAGAGCCAGGGTCAGGCCCCGGGGGATATGGGGGAGCGTTTCCTGTCTACACCTTGACTAGAAGCCGGAGACACAGCCCTTCGCCCGGTGTGTCGGCGCTGTATACGCTCCCTGACTCCCCGCCCGTCAGTCGCTCAGCGGTCGTCGTGGCCACACACAGGCTCCAAGGATGAGAAGGGTGGTCTCAGGGTCCAGGTTAGGTAGGAAAGGGTGGGGTCATCCCTTTTAGAAACTATCAGGCCCAGTATTCAAAAACATATAAAAGCTGTGACTACACCATTCGTAAACATATCAAGTAGATTGATCAAGTTTTATATTCCCCAAACTATCAAATATTCATGGACCATCTATGAAAAATCAGCATTTAGAAAAACCAACAGTGCACTTTTTTTTTTTTAATCCTTACCCAAGGACATGTTTTGATTGGTTTTTAGAGAGATAGGGAGCGAGACATATCAGTGTGAGAGAGAGATAACAATTGGCTGCCTCCTGCATGCACCCTGACGGGGTCGAATCCACAACCTGGGCCAGTGCCCTCACCGGGAATCCAAACCTGCAGCCTTTCAATGCACTGAACAGTGCTCAACCAACTGAGCCACCTGGCCAGGCAGCAGTGGGCATCTTTACAAATTCCAAGAAACAAATATTAGAGAAAATAACCTGATCTTGGCACCACGGAGTAGGTTATGTAAATGATAAAGTCTGCCTCCCCCAAAAGGCATAATGTGGGGAATTTTAAAACATTTCTAAATCATGGGTTTAAAGAAAATACGAAGAAGTACTGGTATTATGTAATGAAACTTTTGTATTACAGCCAAAGAGGTGCCCAGAGGAAAAGGCATAGCCTTGAACTCATGGTTCAGAAAACAATAAATTCAGAAACTTGGTGGACTTAAAAACCAAAT
Organism: Nyctalus aviator; assembly: GCA_036971965.1. Lineage (NCBI taxonomy): Eukaryota > Metazoa > Chordata > Mammalia > Chiroptera > Vespertilionidae > Nyctalus > Nyctalus aviator. Next base: position 23,733,910 of record CM072927.1, read on the forward strand.
GTTCCAAGCTTTCAATTCAAATAACTAGAGAGTAATCCTAATAAAAAAATAAAAGTCAAAGTGAAATTAACTGGGAATTTCTTGAGGTACTTTTGTATTTAAAAAGACATTTAGCTCCTGACTTCTGAAGTCAGTAAGGAGAGGGATCCTCTTCTTAGTGACAGATTGTGGGACAAAATGGAGAGAAACGTCAGTCTCCTACCTAAGAGTTTGGTCCTAGCCCAGTGGTCAGCACGCTCATTAGTCAACAGAGCCAAATATCAACAGAACAACGATTGAAATTTCTTTTGAGAGCCAAATTTTTTAAAGTTAAATTTCTTCTAACGCTACTTCTTCAAAAATAGACTCACCCAGCCCATGGTGTTTTGTGGAAGAGCCACACTCAAGGGGCCAAAGAGCCGCATGTGGCTCGCGAGCAGCGGTTTGCCGACCACTGTCCTAGCTGAATCATCTCAGATGATTGCTCTGCCCAGATAACTCCCACTCGGTCCTCAAAGCCCCATTCTAAAAGCCCCTCTGGTCTCCCCAGCCCACGACTCTGAAGTGTCTAAATAGGGTCTACCTTGCCCTCCTTACTGGAAACTGGGCCAAGAGGATCTTCAGGGAAAACTAATATGTGTGGCCCTCAGTTCTGTGGTTCAGCCCTTGAGATGCTCGTGGCTGTGGTTCGAAGTGGATGGTGGCAGGCAGGGATTTATCTGAGGGCTTCCTCAGGCATGATCACCAAGACACTTAAGTGTCCCCAGATATCTTGGCCCTGCCACAGGATACCATAACATGCACCCCCATTTATTGAGCACTTATTGTATACTTGCCAAATCCTTCTGATAATGGACAGATCAGAAAACAGGCGCTAAGAGGTCAGATGGTAAGTAGTAGAATCGGACGTGGGCCCAGGTCTGCCCATTTCCCGGGGTCACAGTGAAGGAGTTCCAGGCATCTATGAGCTCTGCCTGCCCATGGTCAGTATCAGCCACACACCGCAGCCCCCGGCTGGGAAGGATGGAGCCTGCCTCCCATCGCCATGGATCTGGCAGGAGCCGCAGCACTGTAGTGCTCTGTTAAGTGCAAATGCCCTAAATACACACTTTATCTCTAACAACAACAATTAAAAATGTTTAAAGCAAAAACACCCACAAGGAGGAATGGGAAGAATCACAGTGGTGCTAGAGACTGAACCTAACTCAGGAACAGAGAGATCAAGTCCTCAAAATAAGGATCTTGATGAATAATGTGATAGCAAATGTGATCAAACATACATACAGGTCTTTATGCCCAACAAATAAATAATGTACATTCTGCCCAAACACAGCTATCGTGAAAACAGAACATGTATTAGGTCATAAAGGGAAACAACAGTCAGACTTACTAGCCACAATGCAATCCTATATAATAAAGAGCTAATATGCTAATTAGACTGGACAGCAGAATGACCTTGGGCAGGACTTTGAGGCAGCTGGGGCTCAGGGTGAGCCCCTTGCATGAATTTCTTGGATCGGGCCTCTAGTAAAATTATAAATCAGTGACATCTAGCTCCTGGAATCCACATAATTGGAAGTATTAGAACAAATAATGAGTTATAGGTAAGTTATGTAAGCTATAAAGGATTTAAAATTGAGTGAAGAGACTGCTGCCAATAAAAACCAGTGCAATGCAGCCAAAGGTGTACACAGAGATATAAAGTCAACTGCTTTTATGAGGGGAGGAAGATCACAATATAAATGAAGTAAGCAGCCAAAGAAGCGCTCAAAGGCAAATATATAGCCTTATATGAATTTATGAGGAAAATGCCTGAAAACTAAAGCTTTCAACTAAGCATATACAAAAGAACAAACTCAAGGTAAGTCAAGGGAAATTGTTAATAAGACAACCATAATTCAATAGATGGGAAACATGGCAACAAGAAAATCCTATCTATGCAACTTAACCATCACTCTGCTACACCCACAAGCCACGCCTACCAGCCAATCCGCAAATTAAACCCAACCAAGATGGCTGCAGCCACAGAGAGAGCAGGAGGCTTGGGTTTCCCTGGCAATGGAGGAAGCCAAGCTTTCCACACACCCTGGTGGGTCTGGGCCTCCACTCAAGGCTACAAAGTTTCAATTATAGAAAGTAAATAAATCCCAACAAAAATGGCTGAGGTCATGGAGCAAGCAGGAGGCTTGGCTCCGCTCCAGGCTACAAAGTTTAAATTATAGAAGCTAAATAAATCCACAGGGCCTCCACTTGGGTCACCAGGGCGTGTCACAGCCTGCAAACCACCACAGGTCCCTTGCCCAGGCCACCCCACACCCCAAGGGAATCCCTACCCTCATTTGTAAAGAGTAATATGCAAATTGATTGTCACTCTAACACACAAGATGGCTGCCCCTATGTGGACAAAGTTCCTGCCCCCATGTGGTCACAAGATGGTCGCCACAAGATGGCCAGCAGGGTAAGGCAGTTGGCAGGAACCAGGCCTACAAGGGAGGGCAGTTGTGGGCGATCAAGCCTGCAGGGGAGGGCATTTAGGGGCAAACAGGCTGGCAGGAAAGCAGGCAACAATCAGGCTGGCAGGGGAGTGGTTAGGGGGTGATCAGGCTGGCAGACAGAAGCAGTTAGAGGAAATCAGGCAGGCAGGCAACCAAGTGGTTGGAAGCCAACAGTTCTGGATTGTGAGAGGGATGTCCAACTGCCTGTTTAGGCCTGTTCCCACCCAGGATCGGGCCTAAACAAGCAGTCGGACTTCCCTCAAGGGGTCCCAGATTGGAGAGGGTGCAGGCTGGGCTGAGGAACTCCCGCCCACTCCATGCATGAATTTTTGCACCAGGCCTCTAGTCTATATAATAAAAGCTTAAGCGACCCTTACAGCGGAATGACAAGTCACTGTGATGTGCACTGACCACTTAGGGCAGATGCTTAATGCAGGAGCTGCCCCCTGGTGGTCAGTGTGTACCCACAGGTGGAGTGGCTGCTCAGCCAGAAGCTGGTGGCTGCTCAGCCAGAGCTGGTGAGTACAATGGCGGTGGAGGGAGCCTCTCCCACCTCCCATCTCTCAGTAGTGCTAATGAGCAATGAGCCTAGCAGTAAGGAGCAAGCAGGTGGGCAGTAAGGAGCGAGGGATCCCGGATTGGGAGAGGGATGTCTGACTGCCAGCATCCCCCGAGGGGTCCTGGATTGTGAAAGGGTGCAGGCCAGGCTGAAGATCCCGCCCCCCCCCCCCAACCCAGTGCACAGATTTCGTGCACCGGGCCTCTAGTAACAATATAAAAAGCCGAATCTTTAGGAACACCCATAAGAGAGGCAGACCTTGGCAGGAAGAAAGGAGGCACAAGAAATATTATGGATGATGATGACCAACTATTCTAACAGAGGAGAGATTTCAAAGGGTGTGTATACCCCTAAACCTGTAAAAGGATAACATAGAAAAAACTTTAAGAAATCAAAATTAAATCAAGTCATTAAAAAGTAAATAATCTTAGAAATCATTGAGATGCTGGTCAAGGATTCATCCCCCCACCCTCCCATCCCCCGCCACACACAAAACACCTTCACAGGTGTTTTCCAGGTGAGCTTTGCCAAATCTTCAATGAAGAAATGATTTTCATCTTCGATAAACCGCCAGCTTATAGGAGGAAATAGGTAGGACTCTATACCAGGGCAACCTGCGGTGGGAGCAGCACATCCCTCTCGCGTGTCAAGGTGCAAAAAGGCTTCGGAAACACCCCCTCTGCAAAGCCAGCACCTTAAAAGCACAGTGTGTTGTAACACTACAGGGAAGGGATTGTGGAAGGCAAGGACAGTTTAACATGAGAAATCCTACTCAAGTTAGACTTAAATAAATGGCTACATTGGAGAGCAATTTGAGAGTGTCTAGTAAGCTGAAGATGGACATAGCTTTGCCTCACTCTGTGGGCTCGTGCAGATGTGCCCAAGGAGACATACAGGTGCATCTAGAGTAGGAGTATTTGTTGTTGTTTAAAGATATAAAGTACAATATATTTCTATGATAAACAATTTTTCATTGGAACCAATTTTTTATTTTATAAAAATTGGAACCAACTTACATACCCACCAGCAGGAAAATGCATGAAGAATTCTGTGTGATCATGCGATGGAATACTATACAGCAGTGAGCGTGAGGCCATTAGAACGCGGCCCTACAACATGAGTGAATCTCAGACAATGACCAAAACAAGCCGGCAGCAAGCAGAAAAGGCCGTGTGGTTTCGTTACAGGGTATTTTAAAACACATAAAGCGAGCATATAGCAGTGAGGAATAAACAGGTGAGCAGTCACTATGTAATAGCTCGTCTAGACGGCAACATTACTGAAAGCAATCCACAGATTCAATGCGGGCCCTGTCACCATCGCCACCGAGGCCCGGAGCCAGCAGGAGCCAGCAGGAGCCAGCGGTGCAGCACGGACAGACAGCAGGTGAGTTCTCCGCCTGCAGACAGGGCTTATCTCCGGGGACTGCAGCCCTCCGACTCCAAGTACAGCTTCCGCAGGTGCAGGCCGATCAGCTCTGCCTATTTCCAAACCCGGACTCTCTGTGGTGGACCTCAGCTCCCCCCCACCCCCCACACACACACACTGCCCAGCAGGACGCAGGGGGCAGCCCTCAGGCTCCGCTGGGTCCTTCCACAGCCGGCCCTAAAGGCGCCCAGCACTGTCCACAGAGCTTCCCCACACCCTGAGGTCCCTGCGAGGGTCCCCATCCCTCCGCGGCCCGTGCAGCCGATTACAGAAGGTGGTCGGCGGAGGTCACTTCCAGCACCTACAGCGAGGAAAACAGGTCCCCAAAGTGCCACCAGGGAGCCCTCGTCACAGAGCAGCTCCCGCACCTCAGTCCCAAAAGCCTTCCTCCGTCTCACCGCCACGCGGTCCTGCCCCTCCCCCCCCGCAGAGCTCTGCCCCGGCCCCCAAGTTCCGCAGCAGCAAAGCTCTGCCCGCCGGCCCGCATCCTGCCCATCCCCGATCGTGGGCAGAGGTCAGCTCCACACGCAGCGCCTGCCACCTGAGAGAGCCGCCTGACAGAGGAAGGTTTTCCCGGGAGCAGAGGAAGCGAAGGCAGCGCCCACCCGCAGCCTTTCCTGCGGGCGGCAGGGCCGGCTCAGCCGCAGAGGAGCTGCACCCGGGACCGCGGGGGTGTGGGCGGCCGTGGGAGCTCAGCGCCTGTCCCGTGGCTTCTCCACGGCTCGGGTCCGGTCTGCTCCGGCAGAGGGTCCTGGAGCAAACGGCTCTCAAGCAGCTCTCCCATTTGACTGAGGTTCACTGGACAACTTGAACTCTGTGAGAGAGGGTGAGAGGTGCGGTCATGCTGGGGACCCCGATTTGCTTGGCCTTGGAGGAAAGTCTGCCAAGTCCATGAAGATGGGACGGGGATTGTTTTTTATTGTTTTTTTTTTATTGAATTATTATTTGTGTACATATTTTACATTGCCCGCCCCCCCATACATAAGAGATCAACCGAAGGACTTGTATACATGCATATAAGTACAACCAATGGACACAAAACCCTGGGGAGGGGGTATGGACGGGGACGCTTTTGTATACGCCCACAGCGCAGACCTCTATGTAAACTCACAGTCTACCAGCCACCCGTTAACCAGCTAGTTACTGTCTTAGTGACATGCATTCAGCATTAAACTCACGCTGGAGGGTTCGAAGATGGCGGCTGGCAGGAGGAAGCGGAGGGAGAGGGAGCGGGTGAGTGAGGGTGTGAGAGGAGAGTGTGGATGTGCGTGGGGTGTGAGTGAGGGAGGGACAGTTACATCTCGCAGGAGCAGCAGGAGCTGGCAGACAGGCTCTCCCTGACAAGGAGAGACTGCCACGGCTGCAGGCTCTCCCCGGACAGCGGGACTCCAGCACGGACGGAGCCCACGCCATCTTGGGCGGACACCATCTTGGCCTTTTTTTAGAAACTCATCCACACCACCACCAAGACAGGCCTGGGAACTGCCCCGCGACCCAGCGCCCACTCCAGCCGATATCCTGCCACCCCAGCTGCAGACCCTCGAACCTGGGACCTCCACCTCCAAAGACACACCTCAGGGCAGCTCAAATCACCCATGAAAAACACACATGGTGTCAAAACAAGCCAGAGGAAAATCATTTGGGCAAAAAAATGAAAAAGGATCCCAAGTCTATTTTATAGAAAATATTCCTTTATTAACTTTTGGTCGAGAATATGTTTGTATATTTTCAGGGGGAAAAAGAAAAAGAAAAAGAAAAAAAAAAACAACTCCAGGACCATGTGGATTCCTGCAGCAGAGAGGAATAGACAGGACTGCTCCAGCCACGAAGACAGAGAGAAACAGTTCAGAGAGGGAAGACGCTGACATCGCCTTGCCATACTAGCAGTCAGCAGCTGTGAGTCGCTGACGGATGCCAGGACCAAACCAGAGACAGCCGGACCTGCATCACCACCATTTGTCCACCACCCAGAACTGAAATATCATTGCTGACATCTATACATGAGGAAGTGTTTGACATTGAAATTGGGACTCAAAAGAATTGCCGAGAAAGAAAGAAACTCACTACAGACTGATTCATTTGCCTCTCAGCATAACCATTATGGCTTGTCTCATTTTCGGTTCTTACAAGTGTATTTCTTGTAGCACATGATCTCACTCATCTAGGGGAAATAATGAGCAACATAAACTGATGAACAAAAACAGACCCGGAGACAGGGAAGCATCGATCAGACTGTTAAACCTCAGAGGGAAGGGAGGGGAGGGTAGAGTTAAAGGGAAGAGATCAACCAAAGGACTTGTGTGCATGCACATAAGCCTAACCAGTGGTCACGGACAACAGGGGGGAGGGGACATATGTGGGGAGAGGTTTGGGGTGTAAATGGGGGGATGAGGACAATTATGTGATACCATAATCAATTAAAAAAAAACAAAAAACCGCCGAAACCGGTTTGGCTCAGTGGATAGAGCGTCGGCTTGGGGACTGAAAGGTCCCGGGTTCGATTCCGGACAAGGGCATGTACCTTGGCTGCGGGCATATCCCCAGTAGGGGGTGTGCAAGAGGCAGCTGATCGATGACTCTCTCTCATCGATGTTTCTGACTCTCTATCTCTTTCCCTTCCTCTCTGTACAAAATCAATAAAATATATTTAAAAAAAAAACAAAAAACTTCACGCTGGACTAGGACTCCTAATAGACCGGAAACTGAGCCAACTGGAGAAAGCACAGTATTTAGAATCATAAAGAATTACTTTTCCCACTGCAGGGGAGAACAGATTTGCCAATGCTTTTCCCGATAAGGATTTGATCTCCAAAATTTACTGAGAACTCATACAACTTAACAAGAGGGAGATAAACAACCCAATCAAAAAATGGGCAAAGGAACGAAATAGACAAAATAGACTTTTTGAAAGTGGACATACAGAAGGTCCAGAGACCTATGAAAACATGCTCAAAGTCACTAATCATTCGAGAGGTGCAAACCAAAACAACAATGAGGTACCATCTCACACAGATGACAAGTGCTGGTGAGGATGCGGAGAAAAAGGAACCCTCGTGCACTGCTGGTGGGAATGCAGACTGGTGCAGCCACTGTGGAGAACAGTATGGAGTTCCCTCAAAAAGATAAAAATGGAACTCCCGTTTGACCCAGTGACTCCACTTCTAGGGATCTATCCAAGAAACCAGAAACGCCAATCAGAAAGGATATATGCACCCCTATGTTCATAGCAGCACTGTTTACAATAGCTAAGATTTGGAAACAGCCTAAGTGCCCATCAGCAGATGAGTGGATTAAGACACTGGTACAGCTACACAATGGAATATTATGCAGCTATAAAAAAAACAGGAACTTCTACCATTTGCAACAGCATGGATGGACCTGGAGAGCATTATGCTAAGCGAGATAAGCCAGTTGGAAAAGATAAATATCATGTGATCTCATTCATATGTGGGATATAATGATCAACATAATTTGATGAACAAGAATAGATCCCGAGACAAATGGCGGGGCAGGGGGTAGAGGGAGAGGGGGGTTAGAGAGCAACCAAAGGACTTGAATGTATGCACATTAGCATGACCAATGGACACAGACACTGGGGGAAGGGGGACACTTGCCCAGGGAAGGAATAGCTGCGGCCGGGAGAGGGGGAGTCGACTGGGGAAAAAGGAGACATATGTAACACTTTAGACAATAATAATACAATAAAAAGAATTGCTTTTGCCGAGTAAGTTTGAGGACTTCTGGCTCTTTGGTCTGCTACATTTTATTTAATGTGTTTTTGCAGCCTTTTCGGTGGGGGGTGGGGTGTTCTTGCTGTGGCTGGACGGACCTGGTGTAAGAATCATCCGAGACTTGAAGACGTGCTGATGTCACGTCCTGTCGCCGCGGGGAGCACTGGCAGTTTACCTGGCAACCACCCTTCCACCTGTGCGGGACTCACTTCTTGAAAAGTAAGAAGGTGGCAGAACGCCAAAACCGGTTTGGCTCAATGGATAGAGCGTCGGCTTGGGGACTGAAAGGTCCTGGGTTCGATTCCGGTCAAGGGCATGTACTTTGGTTGCGGGCACATCCCCAGCAGGGGGTGTGCAAGAGGCAGATGATCGATGACTCTCTCTCATCGATGTTTCTAACTCTCTATCTCTCTTCCTTCTTCTCTGTACAAAATCAATAAAATATATTTAAAAAAAAAAAAAAAAAAAAGAAGGTGGCAGAACACTTTCCTTCCAGCTCCTGCTGTGTTCCACCCGGCCGCCAGCGGCCACTGCGGCTGCCTCCCAGCAACAGCGGCCGCACCAGTTCCAATGCAGATGCTTCTGAGCAATAATGAAGCCGCTGTGTGGCTGAGAGCTGCTGTGAGGGAATATGTGTTTTGGGGTGTTGTGTTTTGTTTTGTTTTGTTTTGTTTTTGCCTAGTAATAAACAAACACAGCACAAGCTGGCCTTGTGTTGCGGGTTCCTGCTCGGTATTTCCTGCTTGCTTTTGACGTAAAGCCTTCTGACCCAGAGCGACTGTCTTAACCGGAGAGTCTCCCCCGCACTGTCCGCTTTCAGCCCCTCAGCCGGCGGCTCCGCTCCCACTGCCCTGCCAGCCTCCGGCTCCCGCAGCCAGCCGGGCCCCGAGGAGAAGGCACAGCCCCGCGCTGCTCGGTGCTCTCACAGCCGCTAAGCCGCCGTTTGCCTCCCACCGCCGAGTGACTCGGTGTGCAACGCTGATGTGCTCGTCTGACTAAATGCGGGCTGAAACGCGCTTTCGGAAAGTGCACTGATTTCTGCATTGTGTGTGCAGTATTGTTGCATCATTTTGAATATTGTCTTTTCATTTTAATGAAGTTACAATACTTACTTATTATTGTTTTTAAAATATATTTTATTGATTTTATACAGAGAGGAAGGGAGAGGGAGGAGAGTCAGAAACATCGATGAGAGAGAAATATCCATCAGTTGCCTCCTCCACACCCCCTACTGGGTTTGTGCCCGCAACCAAGGTACATGCCCTTGATTGGAATCGAACCTGGGACCCTTGAGTCTGCAGGCCGACACTCAATCCACTGAGACAAACATCCCAGGGCAATCCTTATTTAAAAAAAAAATCACAATCATCTTTTGCTCAGTAGTGGTCAAGCCGATCCTCGAGTTCCAATGGCATTGCAAGGGGCCCAGGACAGACGGTACCATCTTTAAACCGATCAGTGGCACTGGAGGACTCACACATCCCAATTCCAAAACTCGCCGTAATCAAAACACTGTGACATTGGCCTAAGGGTAGGCAGATAAGTCCCTGGAACAGAACCGGAAGCCCGGAAATAAACATGTGCATCTATGGCCAGTGATCTGTTTGCAAAGACGCCAAGACCATTGGACGGAGGCAGCACGGGCTCCTGCACAAAGAGCCCTGGGACTGCTGACCACCACGGGCAAAGGGCCTCACATCACAAACGGAAACCAACTCGGAGCGGGCGGAGGCCTATGTGCCAGAGCGACACGGTAAAACCAGGAAAACTCAGCCTGTCACTGCGGTGGGGGATGTCCTCATTGGAATGGACTGACGTGACAAATATGTGGATGCGCTTACTTCAAAATACCAAGAAGGCAAACAACTAAATGCTTTCTTAAATTTAAAAGAAGTGAGTATTTTTGTGTAGAAATTCAATTTTCTACCCAGAATTTGAGAGCAATGTGATCAGCTCCCTCCGACGCTTCCCTTGAACGGAACAGCCGCTCACTCCGGGGGGGAGCCAGCTGCCGGTGGCGAGGCCTGGCCCACACGGTGAGGAGAAGCCTCCCGCTAACAGCCATCCATCCGCGCGCATTTAGAAGTGGACCTCCCAGCCCCAGGCAGGCCTTCCGCTCCAGCTGAAACCAGGAGAGAGCCAGAACCTAGAGCAATTCCCCATCTGCATAAACTGCGAGAGAATAAGTAACTGGTGTTTGATTCAGATGGAAAGAGTGAAGACAGGGAGAATACAAAATGGAGTGACTTCAGCCAAGCTGCTAAACGATTAACATTAGGAAGGCGGAGACATAAGAAAACAATTCTTTTTCTTGTCTTAGACCAGTGGTCAGCAAACTCATTCGTCAACAGAGCCAAATAGCAACAGTACAACAATTGAAATTTCTTTTGAGAGCCAAGTCTTTTAAATTTAAACTTCTTCTATGGCCACTTCTTCAAAATAGACTCGCCCAGGCCGTAGTATTTTGTGGAAGAGCCACACTCAAGGGGCCAAAGAGCCGAATGTGGCTCTCGACCCGCAGTTTGCTGACCACAGTCTTAGACTAGCCTTGGAATGTAAGCTTTTGAACCATCCAGTCCCGTGTCGATGCCTGAACAGCTATTTTCCTATAACCCTCTGACCACCCTAAGGGACTCAGGCTGTAACCAGACCCCTTAGCACCTGTCCTCCTGACTCCTGCTTCCCAGACCAGTCTTAGGGCTAAGAATACAGAACGGATGTTCTCAAGAGTGCATTTCTTACTATATTAACTCCTTTTTTTCTTTTTCTTTCTTTATTAAGGCATTACATATGTCTCCTCATCCCCTTATCCCCCTCCCCCCGCATTCGTGCCCTCACCCCCTGGTGTCTGTGTCCATTGGTGAGGCTTATATGCATGCATACAAGTCCTTTGGTTGATCTCTCCCCCTTACCCCCACCCTCCCCTACCTTCCCTCTGAGCTTTGAGCATCTGATCGATGCTTCTCTGTCTCTGGATCTATTTTTGTTCATCAGTTTATGTTGATCATTATATTCCACAAATGAGTGAGATCATGTGATATTTATCTTTCTCCGATTGGCTTATTTCGCTTAGCATAATGCTCTCCAGGTCCATCCATGCTGTTGCAAATGGTAGGAGTTCCTTCCCTTTTACAGCAGCGTAGTATTCCATTGTGTAGATGTACCACAGTTTTTTAATCCACTCATCTGCTGATGGGCACCTAGGCTGTTTCCAAATCTCAGCTATAGTGAATTGTGCTGCTATGAACATAAGGGTGCATATGTCCTTCCTGATTGGTTCTTCTGGTTTCTTGGGATATATTCCCAGAAGTGGAATCACTGGGTTAAATGGGAGTTCCATTTTTAACTTTTTGAGGAAACTCCATACTGTTCTCCACAGTGGCTGCACCAGTCTGCATTCCCATCAGCAGTGCACGAGGGTTCCTTTTTCTCCACATCCTCGCCAGCACTTGTCAGTTTGTTGATTTGTTGATGATAGCCATTCTGAGATGGTACCTCATTGTCGTTTTGATTTTCATCTCTCTGAGCATGTTTTCATATGTCTGTTGGCCTTCCGTCTTCTTTCGAAAAGTATCTATTTAGGTCCGTTGCCCATTTTTTGATTGGGTTGTTTATCTCCCTTTTGTTAACTTGTATGAGTTCTCTGTACATTTTGGAGATTAAACCCTTATTGGATGTAACATTGGCAAGTATGTTCTCCCATACAATGGGCTTTCTTGTTTTGTTGATGGTTTCTTTTGCTGTGCGGAAGCATTTTATTTTGATGTAGTCCCATCTGTTTATTTTCTCTTTAGTCTCCATTGCCATAGGAGCTGTGTCAGTAAAGATATTGCTTCGGCATATGTCTGAGACTTTGCTTCCTGTGGATTCCGCTAGGATTTTTATGGTTCCCGTCTTACATTCAAGTCCGTTAGCCTTTTTGAGTTTGTTTTTGTGTATGGTGATCTAGTTTCACTTTTTTTGCATGTATCTGTTCAATTTTCCCAGCACCATTTATTGAAGAGACTGTCTTGACTCCATTGTATGTTCTTGCTCCTTTGTCAAGTATTAATTGAGCATAATGGCTTGGGTCGATTTCTGGGTTCTCTGTTCTGTTCCATCGTCTATATGTCTGTTCTTGTGCCAGTACCAGGCTGTTCTGAGAACAGTGGCCTTGTAATACAGCTTGATACCTGGTATTGAAATCCCTCACAAACAAACAAAAAAAAAACCTCCAACTTTGTTCTTCTTTCTCAGGATTGCTGCAGCTATTCGGGTTTGTTTGTTTTATATTCCAGATTAATTTTAGGAGAGTTCGTTCTAAGTCTGTGAAATATGCCGTTGGTATTTTAATGGGGAATGCATTGAATCTGTAGATTGCTTTGGGTAGTATGGACATTTTACTTATGTTGATTCTACCAATCCATGAACATGATATGTTCTTCCATCTGTTTATATGTTCCTCCATCTCTCTTTTTCTGTGTCCTGTAGTTTTCTGAGTAGAGGTCTTTTACCTCCTTAGCTAAGCTTATTCCTAGGTATCTTAATGTTTTGGGTGCAATAGTACAATAACTCTTAAATTTCTTTCTTCTTTGGAACACTTCTGGTTTTGGCCAGATGTGTTTCCAGTTTTCCAACTCTAAGAACTATTAATAAATCTTTGTCTTTTATTTCTTACAAAACAAAGAACTAGAAAAATGTATGACAAACAAACTCAGGGTAGCGTTTCCTCTGGGCAGGACGCATCAGCGAAGAGGGCACAGCTACCAGTGACCCCAGAGAGGCGGGTGGTGTTTTACTCATTAAATTGGGTGTGAAGGACCTGGTGTCCATTATATCGCTTTTGCATAACTGGAGTAATAAAATAATCCGCCTACCAATGGAAAAGGGGAGAAACATCACCCCGAAGCATTTGGTTAAAAATAAATAAGCTGTCCCATAACTTGGTAAATTACCTTGACGATGCAGGAACTTCAGAAGTTGGCAACAATTTTCTATAAAGACCCGGATGTAAGTATTCCAGGCTTTGCAGGCCAGCGAGGCTCTCGCAGCCAGTCAGCTGGGCGAATTAGACAAAACGTTCGTTGTTGCAGAAGAAGCGATTGCCTACCTAGACACCAGGGATTGGCTTCCGTTGCCCTGGGGATGAGGAAACCCAACACACTGCGCTGCACGGCCGCCGTCAAAAGTCACCGGCCTGTTCCTGAAGCTGGCGCGGCTCCACAGAGAACATCTCCAGCCGTAGACAGCGCGGCTCCAACTCCTGGTCAAGCACTCGGCACACTCAGACGGATGACCGCGTGCTCACAGGCCCGACAAAAATGCCATTTCCACCGAAAAGAGGGGCCCACCCTCCTCCCACACGGCATTTGACCCCAACTCTCCCTGTCACCGGCTCTTCCCCACGCCCCTGTGCAGCGCACCCTCTGAGTTCAATGACTTATTTAAGAGAAGGGATTTCTGGGAAGTCACTCTTTGTATCACTAGGATGTGCACAGTGTTACCTGGTACACGTTAACTGCGAACTATGACGTGTCAGAAAGGACAGAAGTACAGCCCTGGCCAGCTCTCAGTTCGATTCCCGGTCAGGGCACAGACCCACGTTTCGGGTGTGAGCCCCCGTTGGGGTGCATACAGGAGGCAACGGATCGATGTTCCTCACTCACATCCATGTTTCTTTCTCCTTTCTTCTCCCTTCCTCTCTCTCTCAAATCAATAAAAATATCTTTTTTTTTTTTTTTTTAAGGAAGACTGAAGCAAAGAAGGAAGGAGATGATGATGATGATGATGATGATAGTAATAGTACCGTGTTTCCCCGATAATAAAACATCCTCCGAAAATAAGACCTACTTACAGGTTTCCTTCTGAGTGAAATATAAGGCACCCCCCCCCCCGAAAATAAGGCCTCCCCCTCTAGGCTCTGTCTCAGAATGCTATTGCTAAACATGAGAGATTTGGCCCACTGATTCTGAAAGAAATGGAGTCACAAGAAATTCACCAGGAAATTCAGGAATTGGATTGTTATGATGATGTTCCAGAAGATGACGACATGATTGTCATTGAATAAATGAGTAAATTCCTGATACTGTAGGATTCACAGTTTGTCTGGTTTGTGTTGACAACTACCGTATCGTATACAGATAATAAATTTCCTTTATTTTCACTTAACAATAAATGTGTACCGTATTCTTCTTCATGGAAAAATAAGACATCCCCTGAAAATAAGACCTAGTGCATCTATGGCAGCAAAAATTAATATAAGACACTGTCTTATTTTCGGGGAAACAGGGCAGTAAAATTAGTAGGTGGGGGGGAAAAATAGACAAGCGGAACCACTTTTTCTTACCATATACAAAAATAAACTCAAAATGGATTAAAGACATCCATTTAAGGCATAAAACTCCTAGAAGAAAACACCGGCAGCAACATCTCTGACCTTGCCAGGGCAACAAATAACAAAATAAACAAATGGGACGACATCAAACGAAAAAGTCTTTATCCAGCGAAGGAAACAAACAGCAACACTACCAGACAAATCACCGCATGGGAGAACCATTCACCAACGACACATCCCATAAGGGGCTCATATCCAAAGCACGTAAGGAACTCATGTCACTTGGCGCTAAAAATAAAAACAAGCCGATTCGAAAACGGGGAGCTGCACGCGGCCAGCAGACACCAGGAGACAGGCCGTGCCATTCCGCACGGGAGAGACGCCGAGTATGACCGCCGGGGGCTCTCATCCCACGCCCGGCAGAATGGCTCCCAGCTCCAGACCCGCAAACGAGTGCTGGAGCCGCGGAGAGAAGGGAGCCCTCAGGCCTGCTGGTGGACGGCACGCGGGTGCCGCCACTGTGGAGCACAGGATGGAGGTGCCTAAAAAAAGCTAGAAATGGAACTGCCCTAGGACCCAGCAATTTCACCTCCGGGTATTTACCTGAGGAAAACAAAACACGCATTCAAAAGGATGCGTGCACCCCCTCCGTTCCTTGCGGCCTCGCTGGCCAAGATACAAAAGCAATTTAGAGTCCACCGACACACGGGTGGATAAAGAAGCAGGACATGCACACCATGGATATCGCTCAGCAGTAAAAAAAAAAAAAAAAAAAGAACGGAATCTTGCGTTTGTGACAGCCTGGTGGACCGAGAGGCATGGGTGTGATGCTAAGTGGAAATAGTTACACAGAGAAAGACAAATAGCGCATGATTTTACTTACCAGTGGAATCCAAAACAGAGCAAACACACACACAAAGCAGATCCATCGATACAGAGAACCAGCTGATGGCTGCCCAAGGGGGAGGGTTGGGGGTGAAACAGACATAGAAAAAGGGTGGGAAAATGGGATATTGGCAGTCGTGGGGTCTCTCCACACGAGATCCTTTTTCTGTTAAAGAGAAACGTGCCCGGGGGTGGATGGCCCCCGCCTCCCGGGCAGCGCCCTGAGAAAGCGGCCTCGCCTCTGCGATTCTCTCGCCTCGAAGGCCAATCTCCATCTAATCATGAGTAAATGCCAAGCTCAAGGTGAGGGACGCGGACTTGGCCAGTGCCCTTTAGCCAGTCAGCACCACACAGGACCAAGAATGAGGGTCTGTCCCGGACCAGAGAAGACGAGGAGACGGGATGAGTAGCTGGGGCGCGGGTCCTGGATTGGCTCCCGGGCAGAGCAGGGGCAGCGCTGTGGGATGACTGGGTGGGATCCCGTCAGGGTCCGGCCCCAGGAAAGGGCCTGAGGGGCCGTCGGGGGAGGGGCTCTCTGTATTATTTTTGTAATCTCTCTGTGGCTCTAAAATTGTTTCAAAATAGGAAGTTATAATAATGTGTAAAGCCATCGGCTCGTTGTAACAACAATAACCAGTGAGAAACTGTAAAAATAAAGGACACTCGATCCTAACAGTGGGTGCCAGGCGCTGGGAGGAGGGGATGGTGGGAAGAGGGTTTTTATGGGGTGAGGGGTTCGGATTTACCAGATGAGAGGGGCTATGGGTAGATGGGGGTGATGTCTGCGTAACCGTGTGAATGTACTGGATGCCCCTGAACTGTACACTTAAAAATGGTTAAGGTGGCGCCCTAGCCGGTTTGGCTCAGTGGACAGAGCATCGGCCTGCAGACTGAAGGGTTAGCCCAGGTTTGATTCCCGGTCAAGGGCCCATGCTTGGGTTGCAGGATCAATCCCCAATAGAGGGTGTGCAGGAGGCAGCTGATCAATGATTCTCTCTCATCGTTGATGTTTCTCTCTCTCTCCCTCTCCTTTCCTCTCTGAAATCAATAAATATATATATATATTTTTAAATGGTTAAGATGGTAAATGTTAAGTATATTTTACAATAAGAGGAGAAAAAGAAAAAAAGATTATAAGAGTATTCACCTTAAAAAAAAAAAAAAAAAAAAAGACACTACATCTATTGTTGGGGACACCTGTGTGATTATAAACACACTAGAGCCCCAGTGCACGAATCTGTGCACAGGTGGGTCTCTCTGCCTGGCTGGTGACTGGGGCAGATCAGGGCCAATCAGAGGGAAGGACAGTGAGAGGCTGGCCAGCCATGGGAAGCTGGCTGTGGGAGCATACTTACCACCAGGGGAGCAGCTCCTGCATAGAGCTTCTGCCCCCCGGTGGTCAGTGTGCATCATAGTAACGGTCACTTAGGCTTTTATATATATGGATAGGACAAAGATATTGGAAAGCTACACATCTAAGCTGACAGCATACCTCTGGTGAGAGAGATATGGCCAATTTATTTATTTTTATTTAATTTTTGTATGACTGATTAATTTTAGAGAGGAAGGGAGAGAAGGGGACAGGGAGAGGGAAACATGGAGGGGGGGGGCGGGCATTTGTTGTTCCATTTACTCATGCATTCATTGGTTGATTCTTATATGTGTCCTGACTGGGGATTGAACCTGCCACCTTGGCGTTTCGGAATGATGTTCCAACCCACTGAGCTACCCAGCCAGAGTGAGATATGGCCCACAAGGCTGAGCCACTCCTGGGACTGTAAGTGCCTCATCTCCTTATCTCCTCTCTCTACAGGGAGAATGTGGCGGTTTGGGGCTGGAGCGGCTGGAGGCCTGTTTCCTCCCCACCCCCTCCGCCCCCGCCTTTTAGAAATACTTAATAGAAGGTCTGAGGTATGATTATGCATTTTAGAAGGACATAGAAAGAAGCTTTTAAGCTAAAATGCATAATTTGAAAGAAGAAAGAAAGAAAGAAAGAAAGAAAGAAAGAAAGGAAGGAAGGAAGGAAGGAAGGAAGGAAGGAAGGAAGGAAGAAAGAAAGAAAGAAAGAAAGAAAGAAAGAAAGAAAGAAAGAAAGAAAGAAAGAAAGAAAGAAAGAAATTACTCTGAGTAAGAAAGCGAGTCTTCAGTCTCCAAGCCTGGCAGGACAAGGTTGCTGGACACTTCTCAAGCTAAACCAGAATATTCACAGTCTCTAACCTCTTATCCAACCACCCAGGTCCCTCGTTTCACTACTCCTTCCCCTCCCACTTTCACAGCAACACAGTCTCACTCACTCCTCTGCCACCCCTTATTGGTAGCGCCATGGTGACTACTCTCTCAGCGTGGAGTACGGAACTAGAAAAAGGAATCTCATACCCTTTAGTCCACCTCTTCTCCTTATGCCTCTCAGCTTGTCTCCATCATCAGGGATTTTTCTTCCTCTGTGGGGAAAACTCATACATCTGTCTCCCCATCAGCTGGACAGGAACCTGTACTCTCATCTATCTCTCACCCAGTGTAGATACAGCCCCAATAACCAGTCTTTACCTGTCCCCGTATCCATCATATCTGACACAAAAGGGCAGTCCAGATCACCCCTCTCCTCCTAACCCTCAGCATCACAGCAGGAGTTAGAACTGCCACAGGGAGCTTAACCACTGCTCTACCTACTCTGAAACCCTGTCTCAGGACCTACAAGAAACATGTGGATGCCCAGCAAGGGACAAAACTGGGAAAACAAGAACCTACCCCCAGCATAACCTGTTCTCCCCTTTCATGTCACTAGAGAGGCAATTGAGACCCCTACTCTTTTCTCCCCTAAAAATAACATCTAGGTCTCAGCTGTCTTTCAGCTCCAGGTCCACAAAAGCAGCCAAAACCAGACAAGTGACGCCGTGGCAGCCTCAGAACCAGCTTGTACCTCCCAAGTGACTCAACAGGATCGCTCTCAAGCCTTCAGCGACCAGTCTCTTGAGAAAGTCATGCTGCTGGCACCCTCGTCCAGCATGGAAAACACTACCTGTTTTTTGGCTCGCTCACCCTCTGGCTCCTCCTACTATTATGCCCATGGGGATTTATACTCTTAAATTTGTTCTTGGGCAAAAACCTGTCTCACACGCTGTTTCACTCGTTTCTGGCAGAACAGAATGCAGGCGTTCGCCAACCGGAAGGTGGGAGAGATCTATCTGGCACTGAATTCAGAACCGAACACCAGAATCCTTGAGATCCCGGGTAGACACTCCTAAAAACAACGCCCCCTTTCAGCTGGAAGCAGTTACGGAAGATGGACCTTCATCCCCTGACCTTGCCTGGACTCTCAATTTTTAAAAAAATATTATCAAAAGCCTGGAACGATAGATCCTCCCCTCCCCCCGCTGATGGACGGAGTGTGACCTAACCTGTACCTGCAGCCGGACATTCCTGAGCACCTAAGCAGGCGCCTTGTATGGGCTGTACATTGAACCACCCCTCAGCACCTGCCAAATACCCTAAGCCCCCGATTCCCAAGTCCTGAGGTCCCTAATCATGTGCCTTACACGAAACCACCCATCAGCGTGTGCCGAGTGCCCTAAGCCCATCCCTCCCTTTTCCGCCCCTCGAAAGGCGTGCTCACCCCGGCACTCAGCAAACGCCAATCTTTCCCCTCCGGAAGGCAGCCCGGCAGGGCCTTCTCCCAGTAAAGCCCGTGTGCTGGTCTCCTGGTCCCCGGCCCTGCGTTTCATCTTCCGGCTTCCACCTCCCTTTCCGGCCTCAGGCTCTGGCTGGGGCTGCGCCGAGCGGAGCCGGAGAGGTGGGCCTGGGCCTGTCGGCCACGTGGAAAGGCGGCCCTGCGTTTAGCTCCCCCGCTGGAGTCTGATGGGAGCTAACTGTTGAGTTTTGCGTGTTCTTTACGTATGTTTGGACCCTGGTCTTTTGTGAGACATGTCTTCTGCAAACATGTTCTCCCGGGTATTTACGACCTGTCTGGTGCACGAGTGACACGCGTGGCTCTGTAACGTCTCCTGGTGGATCCGAAGGAGAAGGAGCTGGTGGCGGGCCTGGCGGGACAGCCAGACTGGAGAGGGCGCCTTCCAGATCCCCGCCACGGGGGAGGGGCGGCCAGCCTGGAACCGAAAAATCTCCTTTTATAAAACATCTCGAAAGCCACTTCTTCACCTGCTCCGCCTGTAGCCACGGAACTCATTAAAACCTAGAAGAAAGGGGAGAAAGGAAGAGGGCGAACTCCCATTTTCTCTTTGCATTTCAATCAGGGCAGACAATGGGCCGCTGGAGCCCGGCCTGCCCGCCACCGGGGGCCCTGCTCTGGGAGCTCCCTCCGAGTGGGCCCTTTGGGAAGGAGTGGGGGGCGGGGGCAGGGGGGAGGGAGCTACGGCTGAATAAACCCTCTGAATAGCCAACCTCGCCCTGGCGCTGCGGAAGGTTCCAGCTCTAGAAGGACTGGGCTGGCTTAACCCCCTCCCTCCCGCCTGGGCGCCCTCCCAGGGGACCTGGGCAGGAGCGGGCAGAGCCGGGCCCCGGTCACCGCCTCCCCCGGGCGCCCCCTCAGTCTGTGCAGGTCTGAGCTCTCCGCAGCCCCTTCCCACGCCCTGCCCTCCGGCGTGTAAGGGTGAGAACCCAGCGAGCACGCCACCCCCGTGCGCTCGGAGGGCTCCCTTACAAGAGAAACAGCCACAAGGCTGGCAGGACGGGCGCGGCGCCTGTGCCCCCCTCTGGGGCCGGTGGGAAGGTCCTCAGGAGGTTAAACATACCGTGTTTCCCCGAAAATAAGCCCTACTTACAGGTTTCCTTCTGAGTGAAATAGAAGGCATCCCCCCAAAATAAGGCCCCCCTAGGCTAAACATGAGAGAATTTGTCCACTGATTCTGAAAGAAATGGAGTCACAAGAAATTCACCAGGAAATTCAGGAATTGGATTGTTATGATGATGTTCCAGAAGATGACGACATGATTGTCATTGAATAAATGAGTAGATTCTTGATACTGTAGGATTCACAGTTTGTCTGATCTGTGTTGACAACTACCGTACCGTATACAGGTAATAAATTTCCTTTATTTTCATTTAACAATAAATGTGTACCGTATTCTTCTTCATGGAAAAATAAGACATCCCCTGAAAATAAGACCTAGCGCATCTTTGGGAGCAAAAATTAATATAAGACACTGTCTTATTTTCAGGGAAACAGGGTAGAATCAACATATCACCCGGCAGCGCCTCGCCTGGGCGTGGAGGACATGTTTGTGTAAGAACCCGTAGGCCGATGTTTGCGGCAGCACGGTCCGCAGTAGCCGGCGTGCAGACAGCCCACCGTCCATCCCGGTCGGGTGTGCCGCACGCCGCACCCCCCACACCGGGGAGCGCTCACCGGGAAAAGCAGGGAGGCACTGACCCCGGCTGCATCGCGGATGGGCCTGGACACATGGCGCTCAGGGAGAGAAGCCAGACACCACAGGCCACACGTGTGCGACCCCACCCATGTGACATGTCCAGGACAGGCACGTCCACACGCACAGGAAGTGGGTTGGTGGTTGCCAGAGGCTGGGGCGGGAGAATTGGGGGTGACTGCTGACGGGGATGGGGTGAGGAGAAAGTTCTGAAATAAGATACTCATGACAGTTGCACATCTCTGTGAAGGTGCTAAAAACCCCAGGACAGTGTCCTGTGTAAATCACCTGAATGTAACGCCCTTCTGTAACCTTTCCAGGTGCCCAGGCAGCTCCTCCCTGCCAGCCGCCCGCCTCCCCCTCCTGCCGCCCCTCTGCTGTTCCCGCCCCTCCCCTGTCCGCTCTGCCTTTCCCCCAGCCTCAGGTCCCAGCTCCAACGTCTCCCAGACTTCTTCATGGACCACACTCCTCCCCCCGCAACCCGGGCCACGCCCCCACACCCTCCCCACTCCCAGTTCCTTCTCACCGTCGGTCACAGCTGTGACTTTGTATTTTTGAGTGTGTGGTTGTTTACTAAATGCCGGTTTCTCCCGCTAATTGTGAGGTCCCCGAAGGCAGGCTGGCACACGGCTGCTGCTCAGTAGATATTTGCTGAGCAGGCAAATGAAAAACGAAGGAGTGAGTACACGAATCTGGAAGCTGGTGACCGTTCATGGACTCGACACACACGCGCTGACTGAGCACCTCGTGTGTGCCAGGCGCCGTGCTGGGTGTGAGGGCGCAGCAGCAAACAGTACTGGGCACAGAGGACAATGTCGCACGGCTGGGTGGCTCCCCACACGGCCCCTGATCTCGGCCTTTATGGGATCCCGGTCCCTCGTGTGTGGATGGGACCTGGGGACTGACTCCAAACAGAATAAGACAAAAGCGATGAAATGTCGTTCGGAGGAGAAGTTGTACATTCCTAGGACTTCTGTCTTGTTCACTCGCTCTGGCCCACTCGTTTGCTTGCTGGGGTGAAACGAGCAACCATGGAATGTTCATGTCGCAAGGAAAGAGGGTACTCCCACCCCACCCCAGCCAGCAGCCCATAAGGACCAAATCCTGCCCACAGCCACAGGAGTGTGCTTGGGAGCAGATGAGCCTTCAAAGGAGGGCACAGCCCTTGCCAAAACCCTATCATGGCCTGAGAGGTCTTCAAGCAGAGGGTCCACCAAAGCCACACCCAGAGTTCAGGCCCCCAGAAACTGTGAAAGAATGAATGTTGTTGTTTGACGCTGTTATATTTTGGGATTACTTGTTATGCAGCAATAGCTGACTGATACAATGCTTGACCATTGTGTCGGGGGCATAGAGGGGCTCAGCAAATGTTTGTGGTTTTGATCACTCCTCACATGGGGCAGGCTGTTCAGATGGACGTGATGAGTCACCTCCAGAGGAAGGAGACGTCCTAGCGGGGACCCAGATCCTGCATGCACCCCTGTCTTCAAACAGACTGCATGCGGTCCTGCCCCAGACAACCACCATTTGGAGTCCAAACACCATGTCCGTCGCACACGGGTTCTGTCTTAAGGAGGCTCTTACCGCGTGTGGCTTTGCGGGTGTCATAGCACCCCCTGTTAATGTTAATGAAGAGACTGGTCCCCCCCATCTCATGCCAGTCAGCATGGGGGGGCATAGGGGTTAGTCTGGGCCACTCCTTAGACTGGCTATGAAGCTGGAACAAGTGACATGAGGGGAGGGAGATAGCAGGCGGCCATGCGTCATGCTAACTGTCCCCTTTTCCATTCTACATGTTCCCCCCCCCCCGCACCCTCCCGCGGAACCCCGGCCCCTCCAAGGCAGCTAAAGCGGTTTCTGTCGCCCCCGAGCTCCCAGCACCGGCCTGGCACACAGTAGGCGCGCAGAAAATACTTGTTGGATGAACAAGTGAAGGAGCGAGCGAGAGAACAGATGGAAAAATCCCATGAGATACAAGCGTGTCCTGAGCACGGGGCACCTCGACCGGGAGACAGAACTCAGCTGCCACCCCAGTCCTGCTGCACCCGGGCCCACGTCCCTCCTCAGAGCCACAGGCCTCGGACCGGGCTGCCCGGAGGCCTGAGGGGCGGGGACCCTGAGGGGCCCGGGGCGGTGGGCCGGCTCGGGCAGGACCGACAGTCCCCGGCCTCCACCTCCCGGTTTCTCATCCTGAACCAGAACCTCAGCCTCCCTCACCCCCTTTTTCTAAACTGAAGCTAATATTCCACGAGGGTAAAAGCAATCCCCAATAGTTGCCCAGGATTTTTGGTGTGTGTGTTTTTCTGTGTGTGTGTTTTTTGTTTTTTGTTTAATAATCTAAATAATGGTTAGGGTTCTGTTTTGTTTTAAGAAGGAAGAAAAAACTAATTACATCTCGGAGGGAGGAGACTCGTAAATCACAGCGTTACGGCGAGAACATGGCAGCGCGGGCCAGGCCGCAAGCCGGCGACAACTCCTTATCTCATTACGGTTTAATTAAGAATTATGTCTCGGCGT
This sequence comes from Nyctalus aviator, assembly GCA_036971965.1. Classification (NCBI taxonomy): domain Eukaryota; kingdom Metazoa; phylum Chordata; class Mammalia; order Chiroptera; family Vespertilionidae; genus Nyctalus; species Nyctalus aviator. The sequence goes on from CM072927.1 coordinate 23,757,198, forward strand.
CTTCTACTCCATTATCGCCGGGCCCAGCTGACTTCCTAATCTCCTTTTACCCGGCGCACGGGAGGGCCTGGTCCAAGATGCGTGCTAATGGATTTACCATTCTCTCTTTGGGGAGCTTTAATAAAATTAGCCCACACGGAAGAGGAGCACAGACAGGGCGAACTTCTGGAAGGAACATTTGCTTTCAATGTCGGCAGTTCCTGGGAAAGGGCGAAGGGGCCTCTAGGGGGCGTTGTGGGAGCCCGGGAAGGACGCCGAGGGCTGGCTGTGGGACCTCACTGCCCTGGCCAAGGCCTGCCGTCTTGAGTTCCCTGTAGATACTGAGCACCTGCTGTGTACCGGGCCCCTGGCTGGGTGTTCTGTCCTGAGGGGAGCAGGCGGGGGAGACAAAACTCTGAATCCTCTACAAATCACCCTATAAGCGTGACGGTGAGTTCTCCAGAGGTGAGCACAGAACGATGCGGGAATCTGGAGCCATGGAAGCCATCAAACTGCACAATGGCACCCGGGGGGCTTCCTGGAGGAGGCGGTTTGACCTGAGACCCAAAGGACATAAAGGAGCTGGCCAGCGCCGAAATCAGTTTGGCTCAGTGGATAGAGCGTCAGCCTGCGGACTGAAAGGTCCGGGGTTCGATTCCAGTCAAGGGCATGTACCTTGGTTGCGGGCACATCCCCAGTGGGGGGTGTGTAGGAGGCAGCTGATAGATGATTCTCTCTCATCCATGTTTCTAACTCTCTATCCCTCCCCTCTCTCTTCCCCTCTGTAAAAAAATCAATAAAATATATATTTTTAAAAAAGGAGCTGGCCAGGAGGAGGAGGGGGGAAGGTGGTCCGGGAGCAGCCTGCGCAGGGGTCTGTGGGCGGAGGGCTTGGCCATCGAAGGATGTGGGGTGGGAAGCGGAGCGGGGAGTGAGGCCTGGGGTGTGTGGGCCAGGGCGGCGGGACTGGGAGACCCACGTGGAGGAGGCTGTCCTGGGAGCAGGAGAAGCCCAGGGAGACGCCTCGGCCGCTGCTCAGTGAGTAGCTACAGCCCTTTGCCCCCACGCTCCTCTCAACACCAAAAGCTGCTGATTGCAGACCCCCAGATCCGTCTTGGGGATTTTTTCTGGCTGCAGGAGCGAGCTCAGCCCCGGGCAGCGTGAGTGAGCCAGGGTGCCGGGGATGTGCTGGCTGCGGCCTGAAGCTCCCGCCCCCCTCCCTCAGGACGGTGGGATTTGGTAGATGGAAAACCCCGGCTCTCACCCTTTAGCGGGACCGTGCTCTGCACTGTCCCCAGTGGACTGAGCCCCACTACCCACACCTGCTCATAAACGCATTCTGATTGGCTCCTTTCCTTCCCCAACTCACTGTCACCTCCCCCCCCCCCCCACAGCTTCCTAAGATCACCTCTCATGTAAACTACTTGTCCCCAAATCCTTGTTTCAGGATCTCCTTCTGGGGAACCCAAACTAAGATAAATAATAAATGTTGCCAAAACCGGCTTGGCTCAGTGGATAGAGCGTCAGCCTGGGGACTGAAGGGTCCCAGGTTCAATTCCAGTCAAATGCATGTACCTTGGTTACGAGCATATCCCCAGTAGGGGACATGTAAGAGGCAGCTGATCGATGATTCTCTCATTGATGTTTCTAACTCTATTTCTCTTCCTTCCTCACTGTAAAAAATCAATAAAATATATATTTTTAAAAAATAGTAAATGTCAAAGCAATAGTGCTTCAAACAAGATAAACAAAGTATCTGAAGGGGAGCACATCCGTGGCATTAGGGTCCCAAGCTTCTTCTCTCCACATTTTTCAGAGTCACCTCAGGACCCAAAGTGGCTGCCAGGGCTCCAGCCTTCACGCCCACATTCCAGCCAGCAGGAAGGAGAAGGGAGGGGAGGATGGATGAAAACGGTGTGTGTTTCCTCGGAATCAGGTTCCTTTACAGGAGACTTCCTAGAAACCCCACACAGAACATCTGCCAGGATCTCACTGGCCAGACCACAGTGAAAACTTCACATCTGCTTGCAGGGGAGGCTGGGAGACAGTCTTTATTTTTATTTTTTTGCAGTTATTCTCACCTTTGTGGCATTTTTTTAAAAATTTTTATTGAATTTATTGGGGTGACATTGGTTAATAAATTATATGCTCCAAGTATACAGTTCTATAATACTAGGTGTACTGGTTAATAACACAGATTTTGTAATAAAAGAAAACATGGGAGAGATCCAAGATGGCTGCTCGGGTAGACACCTAACCGCAGCAGCACACAACAATTTTAATGGAATACAACTAAAATGTAGAGTGGACATTGCCCAGAGCTACAGGTAGTCGACTGACTGAAAATGCTACAACAAGAAGGAAAGAGAAAACCAGAAGGAAAATCAGAGGAGCTGAAAAAAAGCCTAAGGTACGGAGACATGCTGCGCGCCCACATGCGCGCGCGCGGAAAGGTTGCAGCTGGAGAGGAGGAGAAGGCTGGGGGCCTGCCTGGCGTTCCCTAGCAGAAAGGAAATAAAACCCCCGGCCTGGGATGAACCCCCAAACCAGCAGCGCTGAGCCCCAGTTATGGGCCAGACTCTGGGGACCCAGGCTCGGGCAGGGGGAAACGGGGCTGTGAGGTGGATTCCCAGGGGAGCGGCGAAAAGCAAGGCCCCCAGAGTCGCGCGCACACTGCGTGCAGAGGACTGAATGTTGACTCTGATGCTGGATTGCCCTAGTGGGAAGAAACAAAGCCTCCGGCGGCGCTGAGCCCCAGTCCGGACTTTCACCATTCTAGGCCAATCCCTGGGGACCCAGGCTTAAGCAGAGGGAGATGGAACTGTGAGGTGGAGTCCTGGGGGAGCGGCGAAAAGCAAGGCCCCCGGAGTCGCGCGCACACTGCACGCAGAGGACAGTCTGTTGACTCTGATGCTAGACTCCCCTAGCGGGAAGGAGAAAAAAAGCTCCAGACTGGAGGAATGCGACGAGGAGCAGGAGCCCCTGCCGGACACTGGCCAGCCGGGCACCAGCAAGGAGCTGGGCGACGGGGCACTCGGGGGGGGGGGGGGGTGCCCCTGAGCCTTTGACCACTGAGCGCGGGCAATGGAGCCGAGGCTGAGGGCTGCTTCCTGGGCGGCGCCGACCCCGGCAACAGGCTGAAGAAGCGCAGGAGCCCGCAGAGAACAAAGGGGTGCCACAGGCCAACCTGCTGAGCTTCCAGGACAAGGAGGAAGAAACCAAAGAAGTTCTCAATGTGAAGAAATCAAGTGAGAGCAAAAGACAGTAAAATTACTTAAGAAAGAATACAAAGAAGATCTTGAAAAATCAAAGACTAAGTCAGAACTCAACTCACCAGCCAACATTGCAACATAAATGCGTTTTTTTTGTGTGTGTGTGTGTGTTTTTTTTTTAAAAAAAGGACAGAATGTTGGAATAGCGGCAGCCAGGCCTAGAGTGGCCAGGCACAAGGTGGTGGCAGCCAGGCCTGGAGCAGCAACAGCCAGGCCCAAGAGCAGCAGCAGCCAGAACCAGAGCAGCAACAGCCAGCACTGGAGCAGCCAGACCTAGGGCAGTGGCAACCAGGCCTGAGGCGGAGGCGGCCAAGCCCAGGGTGGCCAGTCCAGGAACACCAAGACCCGGAGTGGCCGGGCCCGGAGAAGCTGGGCCCAGAGCAGCCGGGTCGGAAGCAGCCAGGCCCAGAACAGCAGTAGCCAAGATCGAAGCATCCAGGCCGGGAGCAGCCAGGCTCAGAACGGCCTGGCCTGGAGCGACCGGGCCCAGAGTAGATGGGTCGGGTGTGGCCAGGCCCGGAGCAGCAGCTGCCAGGCTGGGAGCGGCCAGGCCCGAAGTGGCCGGGTCCGGAACGGCCGGGCCCAGAGCAGCCGGGTTCGGTGCGGCCAGGCCCGGAGCAGCAGCAGCCAAGTCCAGAGCAATTAGGTCGGGAGTGGCAGTGACCAGACCCGGAGCAGCTGGTTGTGGTACAAACGAGAGCAACAGAGGCCAGGCCCGGTGCAGCCAGGCCCGAAACAGCTCGCTCCTCGCCTGCCCCCGCCCCAAGGCTGCCTCTCAGACACGGCTGGAGACTTTTGCGGGAACTTGAGGGTCTGCTGAATCAAGTGATGAAGGCTTAGATCTGAATGTGTTGAGTTAGTATAGCGCTGGGGTGTTGATCTGTGAGTGCCTTGGGTGGGGCCTGGATGAGGTTGGTTGACCTATTTGGAAATGTCTTTTGTCTGAAGTGTAGCATTGGGCATGTGGAGATATTATTGATATGAGAAAATGCTAAGTAACTGATTTACTATCTGAAAAGGGATTTACTATCGAGGAAAGGGAGGGAGGAAGAGACTGAACATAAACTGTGCACCTATGGATGAGGACAATGGGGGATGGGGAGGGGGTGGAGGGTGGGGTGGGAGCCTGGTGGAGGGGGGAAGAAATGAGGAACCTTTGTAATATTATGAACAATAAAGATTGATTTAAAATAAATAAATAAATAAATAAATAAAAGAAAACATGATAATTTCAAGAGAAACATCAAAAGCACTTTATTCAAAGTAATGTGTCTCTAGCTACACATTTCAGCCATCTTTCAGGTAATTTGTGGATATCGTTCCAATAGAACTTTTCTTGTTTTGAGGCAAACCATTCAGAGACCCAATTTTCCACTTCTTTGTACATTTTGAAGTGCTGCTCAGAAAGTGCGTGTGCCATCGATCGGAACAAGTGGTCATCTGAAGGAGCAAGGTCTGGTGAACACAGTGAATACAGCGGGTGGGTTCATACTTCCCAGGCAAGATCTTTTAACGTGTCTTTAACTGGTTTTGAAGTGTGTGATGGTGCGTCATCATGAAGCAAAATTACTTTACTGTGTTTTCTGGCTCATTCTGATCATCTTAGCATCAAAGTGTGGTTCAAGTTGATTATTTATTGTCGGTAGCGATCAGTATTAACAGTTTCATAATTCACCATGCCTTCCTGATCCCACCAAACGCAGAGCACTGTCTTCTTTCCGAAGCGATTTGGCCTTGCAGGCGATGTGGATGGTGGACCTGGATCAGCCCATGATTTTGTGCATTTGGGATTCTCAAAATAAACCCACTTTCCATCACCAGTCACAATTCGATGCAAAAAAGACTTTCTTTCCTGCCGTTGAAGCAACATTTTACTGATGACTTTTCAGTTTTCCATTTGTCTTTCACTCAGTTGGTGTGGCATCTGTTTTCTTTCCTTTGAAATCTTTCCCATTGCTTGTAAACCACCAGGAATTGTTTGCTGAGCAATGTTTTAATATTTCTGCAAGTTGTTTTTGAGTTTGACTCACATCTTCATCCAATAAAGCTTGCAACTGTTGGTCTTCAAACTTTTTCGGTTGATCTGGATGTTCTTTGTCTTTCACATCAAAATCATCACTTTTAAAGTGTTTCACTAGTATCTTGAGATGGAGCATGTTCACCATAATCTTCCCGAAGCATTTTCTTCAAAATAAAGTAATGAATTAAAACTTCCCACAAATGCTCTTTTTTGGGGGGCACAAAATTCGACATTTTTTTTTTATATATTTTATTGATTTCGTACAGAGAGGAAGGGAGAGAGATAGAGAGTTAGAAACATCGATGAGAGAGAGTCATCGATCAGCTGCCTCTTGCACACCCCCTACTGGGGATATGCCCGCAACCAAGGTACATGCCCTTGACTGGAATCGAACCCGGGACTCTTCAGTCCCCAAGCCGAGGCTCTATCCATTGAGCCAAACTGGACTCGGCAAAATTCGACATTTTTAAGCATAAAAATATCTATGATGTTACCACCTTCAGCAAATCTGACATATGAAGTGTTGAAGCTTGCTGTCAATACAACAAAATAGCATACATATCAAATCGCATATATATCAACATATGTGTAACTCCACCTATTGAAAAAAAAAGCCCACATTAGCCGGTACACCTGGTACATCATGTGTATATTGTGCTGGGTGCTCACCATCCAAAGTCAAGTCTTTCCTCCCCATTTACCCTCCTTTGTCCTTTTCTACCCCCACCCCCTCGCCCTTCCCTTCCGGGGATCACCGTACTGGCGCCTGTGTCCATGAGTCTGTTTGTTCAATCCTTTCACCTTTTTTACCTAGTCCCCCGGCCCCTCCCCTCTGACAGTCGTCCATCTGTTCTCTGTATCTATGAATCCGTTTCTATTTTGTTTGGATGACTTCAATTTCTTCTTCTTGTCTAATCATTGTGGCTAGGACTATAAGAGCGAACATCCCCATCTTGTTTCTGATCTTAAGGGAAACACTTTTAATTTTTACCCGTGGAACGTGATGTTGGCTGTGGGTTTGTCATATACGGCCTTTATTCTGTCTCAGCATATTCCCCCTATTCCCACTTTGCTGCGTGTTTTTATCTATAAATGGGCACGGGATTTTATCAGGTACTCTTTCTGCATCTATTGATATGATCATGTGATTTTTATCCTTTGTTTTGTATATCCTACAATAACATTCATTGATTTACAGATATTGTTCCAACCTTGCATTCATGGAATAAATCCTACTTGGCCATGGTGTGTGATCTTTTTAATGTCCTTTTTACATCCAGTTTGCTAATATTTTGCTGAGGATTTTAGCCTATATTCATCAGAGATGTTGGCCTATAATGTTCTTTCTTTATAATTCCGGTCTTGGAATTAGGATAACGCTGGCTCCTCTTGAATTTTTTTGGGACAGTTTGAGAAGGAGAGGTGTTCGTTCTTTGACTGGTAAAATTCACCTGTGAAGCCATCCAGCCCAGGACTTTTGTTTGTTGGGAGATTTGTTATTATGGCTTCAAATTCACTAGTTGTAATCTAATCTGTCTATTTAGATTCTTTGATTCTTTCTGATTCGGTTTTGGAAGAATGTATGTTTCTAGGAATTTATCCGTTTCACCCAGAGTGTCCAATTTGTTGGCATTTAGCTGACATAGTATTTTCTTACAACCCTTTGTATTTCTCTGGTATCAGTTACCATTTTCCTCTTTCATTTCTGATTTCATTTATTTGGGTCCTCTCTGTTTTTTTGCCGAGTCTGGTCAAAGGCTGGTCAATCTTGTTTATCTTTTCAAAGAACCAGCTCCTGGTTTCATTGATCTTTTGTATTTTTTAAGACTCTCTATTCCATTTATTTCTGCTCTGATCTTTATTAACTGTCTCCTACTCACTTTGAGCTTTGCTTGTTGTTCCTTTTCCAGTACCTTTAAGTGAAAAGTTAGATTATTTGAGATTTTTCTTGTTTCTTGAGGTAGGGCTGCAATGCTATGAGTTTTCCTGTTAGGACTGCATTAGCTGTGCCCCATAGATTTTTGAGTTGTTGTGTTCCCATTTTCAGGAATCTAGTCTCTTTTTTAAAATATATTTTGTTGATTTTTTACAGAGAGGAAGGGAGAAGGATAGAGAGTTAGAAACATCAATGAGAGAAACATCGATCAGCCTCCTCCAGCACACTCCCCATCGGGGATGTGCCCACAACCAATGTACATGCCCTTGACTGGAATCGAACCCGGGGACCCTCAGTCCACAGGCTGATGCTCTATCCACTGAACCAAACCAGTCTCAGCTAGTCTTTTAACTGATGTGTTGATACTCCAAATAAAACTAGGACTGTCTGACTAAAGAAGAGAAGGAAAATGGTTATTGGGTGGGCCAACTACAATATCTGCTGTCATCGTTGTAAGCTATTCATTCATTCAATCGACATTTATTGAGCGCCTACTGTGTAACAGGCACTTGAGATCCAGAGAATCAGAGCAAAATCTTTGCCTTCGAAGAAGCTGACATTCTAGCCACAGAGATATATGGTCAGATTCATATTTTTAAAACATCACTTTGGCTTTTGCCTGGAGAAAGTACTGAGGGAGGTGGGAGCTGCAGTGAGGAGCAGGAGCAGTTAACAGGGAGGAAGGAGATGGCGGGGGCTGGTTATAAGGGTGGTGAGGGAGACTGGATCCCAGGTCATGGCCCAAAGAGGAGGAGGGAAGTGGGCCATGCCCACGCCTCTGCCTGCCCCCTCACACGCATGTGCACGACAGCAAAGCACGTGGGTGTGTGCTCTGGGAAGGCTCGATGGAGGGATCACCAACGCTGTCTCGCCTCCTCATGGAAAATGCCATTGGCAGGGATTTGACCGGCAGTGACAGAATCCAGCTGTGGATGGTTTGAAGGAAAAAGAGAGATTCACGAAATGACACTGAGAAGTGAGAATGACAATGAGAAGTGAGAATAACACTACACCTCCTCATACCCACTAGCAGACCACAACAAACCTTTCTGTGACGATGAACGCAGTTTTCATCTGTGTGTTCGACACGGCGGCTGCTACCTAGACACGGCTACTGGGCCAGCATGAGTGAAGAGGTGGACCTTTCTGTTTTATTTCACTTCAATTTAAACAGCCCCATGTGGCTAGTGGCTATTCTAGAGCTGCGTTGGGCAGTGCAGCTCTAGAATATCTAAAAAGATGGACCATATCAAGCATTGGCGAGGATAGGAAGCAGCTGAAATGCAGCCATTGCTGGGTGTGTGCGCACGCAAAATGTGATGAAACCACTTTGGAACTGGCTTAGCAGACTTTTATGAAGTTTATTTGCTTAGTGAGGACCTATACACCCTCCTCCTAGGTATTTACCCAAGAGAAAGGAAAGCATGTGTTTACACGAAAGCCAGCAGACAAGTGTTTGCAGTGGCCTTTTTTATAACTAGGGGCCCAGTGCACGAATTCGGTGGGCATGGGGGCGAATTTTGGCCCAGCCCCTCCCGCCACCATGGTCCCTGGTCCCCTGTCTGCCAGCAGCCCCACTCCCACTGCCGCTGCTCCCACACACTGATGGCGTCGGCCCCATTGGCACCCGATGAAGGTGCAGAGCAATTGGGGCTGGCGCCAGCAGCGTGAGCAAGTGAGGCCAGTGCCATCAGCAGGTGTGAGCGGCAGCTGCTGCCCCACTGCCCCTCAGGAACAGGGGGAGGTAAAGAAGCCCTCGGGGTGATCAGGGCCAGCAGCTGCCACTCACACCCACTGATGGTGCCGGTGCTGAGCACCAGCCGTGGGTTTGAGCAGCGGCTCTGGCACCAGCTGCAGGTGCAAGTGGGGCCAGCACTGGCAGCAGGTGTGAGAGGTGGCCGCCAGCCCTGATCTCCCCTCAGGAACAGGGGGAGGTGGAGAAGCCTGAGGGGCGATCAGGGCCAGCATCTGCCGCTCGCACCGGCTGAAGGCACCGAGCAATCAGGCTGGCGCCCTGACCAGGAATCCAACTCACAACCTGGACATGTGCCCTGACGGGGGATCAAACCCTCACCCTCCGTGTACAAGATGATGCTCCAACCAGCTGCGCCACACCAGACAGGCCTCAATCATATTTTAAAAGAGAATAAGTGATCTGACGCCAAATAAGCACATGAAATGATTTTCAACACCATCAGCCGCCCGGGGAACGCAAACTCCATCTGCAGAGAGATGCCACCCCTCTCTCAGAAAGCTGCAAACGGCACCGAGACGGACCCGCTGAGAAGACCCGGGAAACTGGCTCCCGGCCTGGCTGGCGGGGACGGGGAGGGCAGAGCCGCTCTGGAGCAGGCGCCCAGCCTTTGCAAAGTAAACATGGAGCTGCCATCCCCCAGTGAGTGCCTCCCCGGGCGTGCGTCCCAGAGACTCGGAAACATATGCTCCTGCACACAGCACACACAGTGATCCCCACAGCTCATCACAACAACAAACACCGGCACAGCCCTCCTGCAGGCACCGGCAGGAGGAGCCAGCTCTGGCCGAGCGACGCCTGGACTATTGCTCGGCCATTAAAAGGGAACAGTGGTGGCAAAGGCAGCCTGGCGGGGCGGCGGGGCAGCAGGCGGTCAGAGGCCTGCGTGTGTGCACGGCGTTCTCAGAGGAGGGAGCCAGAGAGGCAGAGAGCGGGCGGCGGTCTCCTGGGGACAAGGGCATGGAGGCCGGTGAACGCGGAGAAACAGTGCGAGGGGATGACTGGGGACACGGACACACACACACACACACACACACACACACAGTGCTGTGGTTTGATGGTGGCGGTGAGCCCGTGGAGTTACACATGGATGAGACTGCATGGAACCACACACCCATGCACATGCGCGAACGCAGGTTTTAAAAACTGGCAGTCCTGCCGAAACCGGTTTGGCTCAGTGGATAGGCGTGGGCCTGCAGACTGAAGGGTCCCGGGTTCAATTCCGGTCAAGGGCATGTACCTTGGTTGTGGGCACATCCCCAGTAGGGGGTGTGCAGGAGGCAGCTGGTCGATGATTCTCTCTCATCGATGTTTCTAACTCTCTATCCCTCTCTCTTCCTCTCTGTAAAAAAATCAATAAAATATATATTAAAAAAAATAAAACAAAACAAAAAACAAACCGGCAGTCCTGTTACACAGTCACTTCTCGGTTTCGATGCTGCTCTCTGGCCACAGAAGATGCCACCATGGGGGCCGGTGGGGAGAGCTACATGGGACTGCCTGCGATTTTTGCAACTTCCTGGAAGTCTGTATCAAAATTAGAAATGAGAAAACCGAGAGAGAAAGGTCTGTCTGGTAATGAATGAGGAGAGAGGCTTTGGGGGAAGGAATGGAGCCTCCGTTTCTTCCTCAGTGTCCCTGTGACTGAGGAGTCACACGGCCCCTCAGAGGGCTGGAGCGGGACCTTCGTTGGGAGGAAGACGTGCCCGGCTCCCCCCGAACACCCGCGGTTTGTGTGCCGGTGGTTTGCCCGGAGCCGCAGCCACGGCGAGTCCACCGTGTGGCCCGGAGGAGAGCGGGCAGCAGGGCGCGAGCTTGCTTTGGAAGATCAAGTCCTCAGACCCTGGCGCCCAATCTGTGCGGGTTCCTGCCCGGAGCCTCTCTGATCCAAGGAGCTCGGGGGGGGGGGGGGGGTGAGAGAGGGGGGGTCAGCACGACAGCTGGCGCCCTCCACGCTGCCGTCGGGGGCTCAGCGGCCGTGACAGCGACGGGCGGCTGAGACAACGGACACATCCTCACGGGTCGGAGGCCGGAGGCCCCGGGGCGCCGGCAGGGCCGGTTCCAGGGAGAGCTCCGAGCGGTTTGGGGACGGGGCGTCCTCCTGTGTCCCCCCATGACGCACACAGAGACGCCTGCCCCTTCCGCCTCCATGGGGCCCCCAGCCCCCTCCTGGGGCTCTAGCCTCATCCAAACCCAACGGCCTCAGCAGCCCCTCCACATACTGGCGTGTGGCTTCAACATAAAGTGTCTGGGGCCGGGGGGCGGGGAAGGAGAGGAAACATCATCCAGTCCTAACAGAACTCCGAGCCAAGCCTTCTCCTCTTCCGGCAGCTTCCTCTGGGGCCCAGGACCGCGGGCTTCCAGGGAAAGCCTGGGTGGAGATAAAGGTGCTCTGGGATGGAGAGGCCAGCTCCCAGCTCTGCGGGGGGATGGGAAGGGGACAGTCCCTCCGGGAAGCAGGTGGCAGTTTCTTTAAAAACGAGCGACTGCCATATGATGCAGCCGCTGTGCTCCTGAGCACTGAACCCAGACAAGCGGAGCTGAAGCCTACACCGCCCAGCACGGCTGCTCCCAGCGGCTCTGTCCAGTGGGAACAGCCCTGACGCCCTTCAACGTGTGACTCAGCCAACAGACCACGTCCGGCCTGCCGCGGAATACACTCAGCAGCGAAAAGAGCCAGCCGCTGCCACACGGGCGTGGCTGCCTCCCCCTTGCAGAGCCGCGCTGTGGGAGCCCCTGATGGGACAGGACACTCGGCATAGCAGCCGTCACGGCGACAGGAGCCCAGCGGCGGGGATAGGAGCTCAGTGACCGGAGAGCCAGCGCAGGCAGAGCTTATGGTGATACCTGGTCTGTGTCCAGACTTACATGTGATAACACTGAATAGAATTAGGCGCATCTTAGCACCGTCAGTCTCGTGGTTTTGGTGTCACACTAACCACATAAGATGTAACCATTGGAGGAAGCTGCTGAAGCACATACCGTTTCTCTCTGTAGTACCTTTGTAACTGCCTATGAATTTAGAATTATTTCAATATTAGAACTTAAAAAAAAAGATGGACTGACATCTGTGGTCTTCTATATGACCAGCCTTCTATATGACCAGCTTTCTACATGACCAGCCTTCCGTATGACCAGCCTTCTACATGATCAGCCTTCCACATGACCAGCCTTCCACATGACCAACCTTCTACATGACCAGCCTTCCGTATGACCAGCCTTCTACATGATCAGCCTTCCACATGACCAGCCTTCCACATGACCAGCCTTCCACATGACCAGCCTTCCACATGACCAGCTTCTACATGACCAGCCTTCTACATGATCAGCCTTCCAAATGACCAACCTTCTACATGACCAGCCTTCCATATGACCAGCCTTCTACATGACAAGCCTTTCTTATGACCAGCCTTCCAAATGACCAACCTTCTACATGATCAGCCTTCTACATGACCAGCCTTCCATATGACCAGCCTTCTACATGACAAGCCTTTCTTATGACCAGCCTTCCAAATGACCAACCTTCTACATGACCAGCCTTCTACATGACCAGCCTTCCACATGACCAGCCTTCCACATGACCAGCCTTCCACATGACCAGCCTTCCACATGACCAATCTTCTACATGACCAGCCTTCCACATGACCAGCCTTCCACATGACCAGCCTTCTACATGACCAGCCTTCCACATGACTAGCCTTCCACATGACCAATCTTCTACATGACCAGCCTTCCCACAGCAAAGCCTCAGTGTAGATCAGTTGATTTCCTAGGAGACCCATCGTGAAGAACACGCTAACTCAGGGAGCAGAATCTGTGGGGCTCGTCTACATAGGATGGGTGCACGTGAACTTCACGGGGCTGAGAGCTGGGACACACCACCTCATGCGTTGCCCCGACCCAGCAGAGGCTCTGTTTAAACCAGCCTTGCCAACAGGCGAGCGGAAGCACAGCCCATCACCGGCCGGTTGTTCTTGGCGCCCTGGGCCCGGGCAGGGGCCACAGCGCACGGACGCATGGCAGGCGAAGCGGTGGAGAGCACCTCCCCGTGTGCCGGGCCCAGAGGGATGGAGGTGGGGACCCCCCCCCTCAGGTGGATGCTGGTGAGGCTGCCTCCGGCCTTTGCTCGGCTGGTCCTTCTGCTGAGAACCCTTTCTCTTTTTTTTTAAATGTATATGATTCTTTTTTAAAATATATTTTATTGATTTTTTACAGAGAGGAAGGGAGAGGGCTAGAGAGTTAGAAACATCGATCAGCTGCCTCCTGCGCACCTCCTACTGGGGATGCTCCCACAACCAAGGTACATGCCCTGGACCCGAAATCGAACCCGGGACCTTTCAGTCCGCAGGCCGACGCTCTATCCACTGAGCCACACCGGCTTCGGAAGCCTTTTTCTTTGTCTTGTCCTGCCCAGCCCTTTTCTGGTTTTCATCCCAGTTTACAAATCCATCGTCCTCTCTCCAGGCATCCTCCAAAGACTGTGAATCCTCTGAAGGTGCAGACAACGCTGGCACACTCAAACCATGTCCGCAGCTCCAGACCCAAGCCGTAAACACCGCTGCCCTTGGCAACCAGGGCTCCCGGGAGACGGGTCCGTAACACATACAACCAGGAAGCAGGGAAGGCTTCCTGGAGGAGGGGACACCCGTACCGGGAGCCGAAGAATAAACAGGAGAGGTAGGGGTGGGGGGTGTAACACGAGGAGCCAGTGCCCCGGCAGAGGGCACAGCGGGTACGAAGGCCGGAGGAGGTGGGTCTGGGCACCTGCAGCCATGTCTGGGGTGTGGAAGCAGAGGGTCAGGGAGGGACGCCATCAGCATTCCCAATGTTTTCAGAACCCACGGAGAAAACCCCAGGACACGGGGTGAGCCCGCAGCACCCACCTCACCACAGCGACAAAGCAAACCACATCCAAAGGGTAAACAAAGCAAGCACAGGCTGACCGCATCGCCCTCCCCCGGCCGGCAGCACCCTGCTGGGGTCTCCCTGAGCCTGTGGGGCCTCATCCGGCGCACCCCACACTCCGGTTCACTTCCTGGAAGCCCCCACTCTGGTCTCAGCCCCGGGGAGTCTTGGGGCTTGACCCCGGGGACAGGCCAGTGAAGGGGGAGGGGCTGCAAACGCCAGTGCTCTGTTCCCGGCAGACCCGTCCCTACCTGCAGAGTCCCAGGAGCAGGGGAGCACCAGCAGCTGTGCTCGCCCGCAGAGTCACGGCAGCGGCACGGCCTGGCCGGGCCGGGGTGCAGGTCGGCGGGCGTGCGGCCTGGCCCGGCTGCCCGCTGCCCAACAGAGGAGCTGAGTGCAGCCCGCTCGCCTGCGAGGAGGCCCGGGCCCTCCCTGAGAGCTCGACTGGCAGCACCTGGGAGTCCGCGGGCACGTGGCCCTCAGGCAGGGCCCTCGTTCACAGCCTGCCCACTGGGCTAGCTCCCCGCCCCCCTGGCCAGAGAGACCAGCGGGAGCCCCTGGAAAGCCATGGGTCCGGCCAGGCTGGAGCCCAGAGTCGGGCACGCGGAGCTGACGGTCCACAGAGCAAAGCCTGCAGCCTGTTCAGCCAGGAAGCTTGGGGCGTGGCTGGGCTTACGTCAAGACCACAGCGACCGGTGCAGGCCTTGGAGCCAGTTCTCCTGCTCCACGTGGAGGGAAAACTAATTCACAGCTCAGCCCACCTGGCCCGACCACTGGGAGGCCGCAGGGGCCCGCCAGTCGCCCCGCTTACAGTGGCCTTTGAACAGAGCAAAACCTCTCTGTTTGCCTTCAGGCTCTGATGGCCACGCCCCACCTTGCATCGTGGCGTCTGTACCCGCTGACTCCCTCCTCCTCAGAGAGCTCCTCCTCGTCCTCCGAAGACTGGCAGCTTTCTGGGGCTCCGCGGCCGCCCACCCTGGCTTCCCCCGTGTCTGACCCCACAGGACTATGGTGTCTGGTTCTGGTGTGTCCCTGAGGCCCCAGTTTCAGCCAGCACAGGAAGGGCACAGTGACAGCATTAAATATCTGTCACATAGAGAAATGACTGACAAAAGTTTGAATATGATCCAGTGAGCGCCAAGGAGAAGGGCCTTTGCTGTGTGACACTGAGCACAGCTCTTCACCTCTTGGAGTCTCAGTGCAAGTAGAGCTGGTGTGAGCAAACACCCTATATAATAAAAGGCTAACATGCAAATTGTCCCTTTGGGAGTTCGACCCACCTGGAGTTTGACTGCTCACTATGACATGTCTGACCACCAGCGGGCAACAAGGAACGAAGGAAGGCCCCAGCCAGCAGCCAGCAGACAGGGGAAGGAAGGCCCTGACTGGCCCTGATCACCAGCCAGGTCTAGGGACCATACCCATGCACGAATTTTGTGCACCAACCTCTGGTTCTCTATAAAGGGCCAGGGAATAAATACTTTAGGCCACCTGGGCTGGAGGGTCTCTGTTCCCAGTGCTCAGTGCTGACCCTGTGGTGTGAACATAGACATTAGGAAAACGAATGGCGGAGACTGTGTTCCAATAAAACTTCCTGGCACAGAAATTTGCATTTCGTTCCATTTTCACGTGTGGCGAGATACTTGTCTTCTTCAGATTTTTAAAAATCCATTTAAAAAATGTAAAAACATTCTTAGTCTGCTGGTGGGCCAGAGTTTGCTGATCTCTGGTCTACATTTTTAGGGTGGTGGTAACCATATACATCCTGCTTTGGGGATCCCAAATATATATATATCACAAAATCATTCAGGTTTCAGTCTTACGGTTAGAGCACTGTTTGGATTTGTTGTGACTCAAAAGGAAAGAAAAATGAAGGCAGTAAATCTATGGGGATTTTCTAGAAAACAACGAGGAGCACGGCCAGGTTTCGTTAGAACTGAGACTCCATCTTAGAGAAAACAGTCCTGGGACGCGGAGCCGTCGATAGACACAGAGCAGCGTGCAGGAGGCCCCACCGGCATGGCACATTCTCCTCCCGAGAGGGGGGTCCAGGCCGGGCCGGAGGACGGGAGAGCCGGAGGGCGGGAGGGCCAGAGGGCGGGAGGGCCGGAGGGCGGAAGGGGAAGAAGACGTTGCTTTGTTCTGTGTTCGGGGCAGCTGAGCCTTGTGTTTGTGCAAACGGAACGGAAACGTGTGCACACAAACCCTTGCACACAGAATGGAGGGAAACACTGATACTCGCTACAACGCGGATGGACCTTGCTCACACGATGCTCAGGGAGAGAAGCCAGGCACAAGGACCACACCCTGTGATTCCATCCACGTGACAGGTCCCGGACAGGCACACCAGGGCAGGAAGTGGGCTGTGGTCACCTGGGCTGGGGAGATGGGGTGCCTGCCGGGGGCTGAGGATTCTCGTGGGTGACGGTGTGTCCTGGAACCAGGTAGTCCTGGCTGCACAGTCTTGTGAATACAATAAAGCCACTGAATTGGCTGATCTTTCTGGTATGTGACATATATCCCAAATTTTTTTTTAAAAAAAGAATACAGATTTAAAAATATTTTTAAAGACAATGGTAAAATCTGTATAAGGCTGTGTCTGAGTTAATTGCATTATCCCAGTTCCCTGATTTTAATAGATACTATGGTTGTATGAAATACAATTATTAGGGGAGGGTGCACAGGACTTATCTGTACTATTTATTTATTTATTTATTGCAATTTCTTGTGAATCTTAAGCTATTTCTAAATAAAAGGCGATGATGATGATGATGATGAGGAGGAGGAGGAGGAGGAGGAGGATGGAGGAAGTGGACCTGAGGTCCCGCTGGGCCTGTTGGGTCCCTGGAACAGCCTCTGGGTGGCCTGACTCCGGGCCTGACTGGACACCTGAACCCCAACCAGCCAAGAATGATGAGAATCAGGGCGACGAGCAGTCTCCAGACCCCCCACTTTGCCTTGCCAGCCCCCACCGCCCCCGCAGGAGCAGAGGGCCGGACACCTTAGCTGCTGCAGACACCTTTTGATTCAATGCCGAGCAGAGATTTCGTTTTCTTGTAAGATTGGATTCAATTAATTAGTCCCCAAATATCAGTCTATCCGGGCACGCCAAGGCAAACAGATATAAATCCCAGCCCAGACTAGCTTCATCTTTTAAAGGCAATTAACTCTTCGTTATTAGCTTTTAATTAGGGAGTAATAATGGCCTCATTAATACACTTTATTATACTTGTCACCAGGCAGCTGTTGCGAGCAGACTCCGCGATCAGATGGCCGTGGCCCCAACGTCAGCAGCGCTCACTCCCGCTGGGGCCCGGGGCCGTCACCCGCCTGGTCCCCTCGCTGTGGCCCTGCAGGAGATGGCAGGTCTCCTGCTTCCACTCCTGTCCCTGAACAAACCCCGGACGGACGGGTCCCCACTCGGCATCCTCCTGCACTCCCCACGCTCTCCCAGAAAAACGCACAAAAGCAGAGCCCTCCCCGGGGCCTCGGCCCCTCCCGGTCCTGCCCCCACAGCTGCCACGGCCGGCCGCCAGCGCAGCGCCCTGGCCTCCCAGGCTTCCTCTCTCCTCTGCTCCACCGCCGAGTGCAGGGCCCCCTGCCCCAGTGCCCTTTGGAAACCACTTCCCCGAGGCCCCCAGGCACAAGGTGACCAGATGGTCCCGGTGTTGGCAGGACAGTCCTGATTTCTCACAATTTTTCCCGCGTCCCATGGCGTTTTTATTTTATTTTATTATTATTTTTTTAATATATTTCATTGATTTTTTACAGAGAGGAAGGGAGAGAGATAGAGAGCTAGAAACGTCGATGAGAGAGAAACATCGACCACTGGGGATGCCCCGGACCGGAATCGAACCCGGGACCCTGCAGTCCGCAGACCGACGCTCCACCGCTGAGCCAAACCGGCTTCGGCCCGCGGCGTTTTTAAAAAGTCCCGATTTTTGGAAAGAATCTTTCCAATGTTTCCAATCTTTCCAAAAATCAGGACTTTTTTTAAACGCCGCAGGACACGGGAAAAATTGTTAGAAATCAGGACTCTCCCGCCAACACCTGGACGATCTGGTCGCCTCACCCGAGCAGGGTAAGGATTCTCAAACACCCGTGCGTATAAATGCATTCACAGTGGCTTTACCTGCTTGTTTTTAAATATTTTTGTTGATTTCAGAGAGGAAGGGAGAGAGGGAAAGAAATAGAAATGATGAGAGGGAATCCTTGGTCAGCTGCCTCCTGCACACCCCATGGTGGGGATGGAGCCGGCAACGCGGGCATGTGCCCTGGCCTGGAATCAAGCCGGGAGGGGCCTCTGGTTCAGAGGTCGATGCTCAGCCGCTGAGCCGCACCCGCTGGGCTATCGCGGCTTTACTTCCATCACCAAATGGTCATCAATAGTGAGCAACGAAGGAGCTGGGACCCGGCCGCGCGATGGAACCCCTCTCGGCAGCGGCGAAGGATGAGCTGCAGAAGCTGGGAGCAGCGTGGGGGTCCACGTGCATTGGGCTGAGGGGGGGAAGCCAGGCACAGCGGCTGCGTTCTGACAGTCCCGTGTGCAGGACATTCCAGGGCAGGCAGCACTACACCAGGGACGGAAAACAGGTCAGCGGCTGCCTCTGAGCTGGAGGGAATATTCCGGATGGAGGCAAATGTCCTATAATTTGTTCTGGGCAGTAGTTATCCACGGGTGTGCACTTGCCAAATTTATGGGGCTGTACCACTTAATGTGTGTTTATGAAATCTAAATTATGGCTCCATAAAAAATTTGGAAATATTAGATTGGCATTAAAACATGAAGCATGAATATCTAATGAGATGAAAAGTGTCCACAGTGTCCAGTTAAGCTTCACAGTTTGCAGAGACAGTCCCAATCAAATGACTTCCCAACGGCACACATGACAGACACCTCTGCTGTGGACTGAATGTTGGTCTCCCCAAAATTCAATTGAATTCTACACGCCAATGCGATGGTGTATGGAGGTGGGGCCATTGGGAGGTGATGAGGTCATGAGGGTGGGGCCCCCATGGATGGGATTAGTGCCCTCAGAACAGACCCCAGAGAGCTCACTTGCCCCTCTGCCACGTGAGGCCACAGTGACAAGTGTCGGTGAACCGGGAGTGCGCTCAGCAGGCACTGCTGGCGCCTTGGTCTTGGGCTGCCAGCCGCCAGCACCGTGAGAAGTGCAGCAGGTCCTCGCATAACGGCATTTGTTCAATTACAACGTTGAGGAGATACCACAGGAACTCTTGTTTGTATCCCTCATCAGTGATGAACTGGCTTCATAATACATGGTTTTGCTTAAAGTTGCAGAACCTACCAGCAACCTTAGGTGAGGACTTGCTGTGTCTGTTGTTGAGCGGTGGCCCCAGGTCAGCCCGGTGGGAGGCAGAGGGTCTGTGCCCGCTGGGACCCTCAAGCTGTGAGAGAGAGGATCCTGATGGAGAGGGTGTGAACGGAGGTGCAGAGACAGGGCTGCGTGGATCAGCTCTGTAGCCGCACCAGCCCCATTGGTGAGCCGATGGCTGGGAGGTGCTCCTAACAGGTGGCATGGGGCCGCTGGCCGTCTGAGCTGCCAAAGATATAACAAACCCAACACAGCACTTCACCAACTACACACAGGGACCTCTGGGCTCAGCCAAATGTGCGATTCTGGTGTCGGATGAACAGACTTGATTGTAGGGACCGAAGTGAACCTGATTCCAGACCCCATTCCACACGTGATGCTCACGCACTGGGTCTTAGTTTGAAGGGCTATGAAGTCACCAGCCGCTTGCCTGCTGCTGCTTTCTGTTTTTCTGATTTCCCAGAATCAGGAGAAGAGTCGGCCTGGGGGTGGTCCCTGACTCATGACTCAGCAAGCGACGCTGAGCCGGATGGATCGAGGGCGAAGGATTGAACATCACATCAATGGGCACTGGGAACTTTTTAAATGATTCGTTTCACGACGGTCTGACGAAGGGCTTTTAATCATACGAAGCGGTGCTCAGCTCATAAGAGGAAGGAGCGATTAAACGACGATCAGAGGCTGCTTTGCGCTGATCCAACAGACAAAGATCACGTACTGCAGGGTGAGAGCACGTGGCACTGGCCATCGCACAGCGGGGCACGGAGGCACGGGGGTGTCATCTGGCTGCAGGAATTCAACGTAAAATTACAGGTGCTTCCCCGGGGCCAGAGCGATGTTTGCCCGTCTTCCCCCCCCTGCAGCTCAGGCTCCTGGGCCACCGAGCGCTTCGTCGGCGTTCGCTGAGTGACTGGACGTGAACCAGTCCTTTCTTCCCGCCTACACTTATCCAGCAAAATTCACCTGCCCCTTCTCCCCAGCCTATTTATTTTCATCCTCACCCAAGGATATGCTTTTTGTGTGTTTTTGTTCATCCTCACCTGAGGATATTTTTTCCATTGCTTTTAGAGGGAGTGGAAGGGAGGGGAGGAGGAGAGAGAGAATCATCGATATGAGAGACACATTGGCTGGTTGTCTCCACATGTGCCCCGACCCAGGACAGGGAGTGAACTTGCAACTCAGGTACATGCCCTTGACTGGGAATTGAGGCCATGGCCCTCCAAGTGTGTGGGCCGATGCTCTAACCACAGTACACATTGGCCGGGGTAAGAATATGTTTTCACTGATTTTCTTTTCTTTTTTTGAGAGAGAGAGGGAGGAAGGAAGAGAGAGAAACATTGATCGGTTGTCTCATGTACGCAAGCCCTGACTGGGGATCAAACCCCAACCTTTTGTGTGCGGAATGACGCTCCAACCGAGCCCCCCAGCCCATTTACCTGTCATTTCAATTATTTGTAGCAATTTGGACATTTTATTCTATTGGTTATAATTCAACACTGTAATTTATCTTGTTCAAATTTTCCTAGCCTTGGCTTAGGTCTGGATCCTGTGTTCTTTCTACAGTCTGTATCCTTTTTGTTAGCATTCCCTAAATTGTTTTCTCTGACTCAGAGGAACCTGGCTCCATCACCTGCAATTTATTTACTCATTTGTTCAACCCCAGGACTCACATAAAGCAGCTCCGGAGTGGCCACCTGGAGAGAGCCAGTTCCTAGCTTGGGTACGGCGTTGGTGCCGAAGTATCTTTGTCTGTAGCCTCACAGTGTCTGGTCAAAACACTGTTTTCCAGATCAGCTTCTTTCTTTCCTCTCCCTCTCTGTGGCACAGTTGGGGTCACACATTACTGTCTATTTCCCATGGGGGCTCCCACACACCCTGGGTGATTTCAGTTACGGTTGGAAGAGTGTAAGAGCTCAGCAGATGCCGAGGAGACTAAGGCCTTATCCTTAAGCTCGAAGCGCTCATGCAAAGTGGGGGACAGTTTGGGACCAGGCAGTCACCTCAGGGTCATTAGGTCCGTGATGGGGGAAGGATGCTGGAGTGGCCTGAGGACCCCAAAAACATACGCCAGGTGCTAATTCCTAAACCTGTGGTTATGACCTTATTCGGGGAAATAAAAAATGTCTTTGCAGATGTGATCAAGTGAAGGTTCTTGAGATGAAGAGAATATTCTGATTATTCAGGCAGGCCCTGAATCCAGTGACTGGGGTCCTTATACGAAGAAGGCTGAGACACTGGAGACAGAGGAAAGACAGACTCGGGGAGAGGCCAGGGGAAGAAGGCAGACCCTCAGCCACCAGAGGCTGGAAGAGGCCGGACCCTCTCCGGGAGCCTCCAGAGGCGAGCAGCCCGGACACCGGGATCTCGGGACTCCTGGCCTCCAGGACAGGGAGAGAATGTCTGCTGTGATAAGCCACCAGCTTGTGGTCCTTTGACATAAATATGGGGGCAACAGAGCAGTGTTTGGGGGTCAGCGGAGGCCACTAAGGAGGGTCAGTGCCACATAAACCATTTCCAACACCCCACTTTGCAGCCACATTTTGTGCTTTTAAAGTAAACACACTGCTGCAGCTGGGGGGGGGGGGTGACTGGGAGAGGCACGCCCCCACCGCCCCAGGAAGCTGCGGGGAGGCATCTGTCCGTCCCCTGGGGAGCAGCAGGCACCCAGATACGCACTCTTCCCGGCCTCGCCTGGGCCTGGGCCGTGTGTCACCCCTCATGTTGCCCGTGACAGCAAATAATTCTCATTTTCTCCAGTGACAGAGCCAAAGTGCTAAGTAAATCTAATCCACAAGCTAACGCCCCCTGGGGAGGTGCCAGAGCGGTGCCCGGGGACGGGGGCCCAGCTGGCGAGGGGGCATGTGGTGGGAGCAGACACACAGATGTCAGCACCACGGTAAGAGCCGCAGACACCGAGGCTAACGGAAGCCAGAACCCTTCTCTGCGCAGGCTGACGGTGGTCACGTGTGTGTGTGTGTGTGTGTGTGTGTGTGTGTGTGTGTAGCCTGCGGAGCTGGGACACCTGACAGGCTTGGTTCTCTCGCCAACAGGGAGCAGGACCAGTGGGGGTGACGGGGCTGTGGAGGGCAGAGCCCCAGAGGATGGGTGATGGGTGAGTGGAGGGTCCCTGGTCAGTCTTCTCTCTCTGCCATGCTTCCTGGGGGATGGGGGAGGGAGTGTGCTAGGAATTGGGGAGCTGAGGCAGGAGGGCTGCCCCATGGGAGGAGGATGTTGTCAGAGGCACCCAGTAGGTGTGGAGGCAGCCACCTCCCCCTTACTCTAGGTCTGGGATGAGGACCATGTTTTCCTGTAAAGGGCCAGATGCTAAATATGTCTGACTTCTCAGCTCTGCTGTTGTAAAGTGGAAGCCGCCATAGATGTTGCTAAATGAGTGGGTGTGGCTGTGCTAATAAAGGTTTATTTATAAAAACAACTGGAGGCCCTGACTGGTGTTTCCCGGTGTTTAGAGCAGTGGCACACAGACGGAAGGTTTTGGGTTCAATTCCCAGTCAAAGGCACGTGTGGGAGGCAACCAATCGATGTGTCCCTCACACACGGCTGTTTCCCTTCCCGCTTTCCCCTTCCTACCTCCCTTCCACTTTCTCTAGAAATACTCGGGTAAGGATGAAAACAAATGGAGGGCTGGATTTGGCCTGAGGGCTTCAGCTTGCTGGCCCAGGAGGATGGCACTGGACACAGTGTGCCCCTGGCCCGCGTCTTTCTGATAGGACAGCCGTGAGGGGTTGGATCCCATGAAACCTCACCTCCCAAGAAGCCTCCGGACATCCTAGTGTCCAGGACCTCTACCCCCTCCTCCCTTCTGGTCCTTCAGGGCATGTGTCAGAGATGTAGCTATGGTCCCTGAAGTTCCCGTCCTCTGCCTGCTCTCCTGAACTCTAAACTCCACAAAAGCAATGCCTGTGTCCCTTTGTTCAGCCACCTCCTCGGGTCCAGCACAGGCAGGTGCGCAGGAAGCATTTGCTGCCTAATGAGTGAGTCCAGCTCTGTAGTGCTGAGCCCAGGGCCCATTAGCTCCACACGGCTGCACACGCGGAGCCCAGCCCGGGTCTCGCCTGGCTGCAGACCATGAGGGCCTGTCCCGCACACCTCCCTGTTTTACGACGTTTCAGAGAATGATGGCAACGGCGGCCAGCTGCTGCCGTGCCAACCACCTGGGCCTGCTCTCTGCGGCCCCCAGCCCGGGGCTGAGGACTGAATGTGTCCATCAAGCTCTGGGCAGGCTCAGAGGGCACTGACCTGTCTGGTCAGTGATGCAGAGGGTCCCTGTAGCAAACGGGGAAACTGAGTCCTGGTGCTGTTGAGGGCAGCCTCTCTCTGAAAAGAAGGGTCTGAGAAGTCAGGTGAGATCGCCGTGGCTGGATGTAAACTTCACCAAAGGGAATCTCTGCTCAGGACACAATTGCCCTGCAAGGACACCCGTCCTGCAGGGGAAAAGCCGAGGCTCACGAGCCTGTACGAACACCCTGGGCCCAGCTCTGGGTCCTTTCTCACAGTCCAGTAAACACATCACCTCTGAGCTGACGTCTAAAGGCCCTACCCTGGCCAAACTCGTCTCTTCTCGTGGGGCTCTCCCCACAGCCCAGCCCTTGACAGGCTGCCCCTTCCAGCTCATGGCAGCGCCATCTTTCCAGGTGCTCAGTGCCATTCCCTCCCAGCTGATCCCCAGCTCCCACCCTCACCCCCAGGCTGTCCTCCCGCAGTAGCCAGAAGGCGCCTGTGAGCACCCAAGCCAAGTCCCATCTCTTCTCAGTCCACTGCCCTCCAGGCTCCCACCCCCCTTGGGATGAAGGAAGAGGTGCTCCCTGGGGCCCACAGACCCTGCATGACCTGCTCCCATCACCTCCCTCTCTCTCACTCTGCTCAGCCACTCAGGCTTCCTGGCCGCTTTTCCACCATATCAAGCAGTCCTGCCCCAGGACCTTTGCACGGGCTATCCCCATGGCTCACTTCCTCATCTTCAGGGCTCCCATGTAAAAACAGGACGCTAGTAACAGCACAGCCTACCATGGCCCCCTCTGCTCTTTACATTTTACTGTAAATCCCATACGTCTTACTGTCTGCCTCTCTCACTGGTGTCAGCTTGAGGGCGGGGATCAGGCCTGCGATGTTGGTGTTATTTCCCAGTACTTGTGAGATGAGTGACATGTTCATGAGTGCAGAGGCCCAGACTCACCCCAGGGCCAGGAGACCCACGCTCTTGCATGCCCAACAGATGCCCACCACTCAGGTGTCACGGGAACTGCGCAGAGGCTGAGAAGGCAGCAGAAGAGGGCAGCCGTTTTTTCCAAACAAGAGAGGGGTCAAAGACAGAGGGGACCCACTGCCACAGCCACCCCAGCCCCCACCTGCCTGAGGGGCCAGAAAGCCTTCTAGAGGAATCTGCAGATACAAGCTGTGGACATCAGCCTGGGGGCTGGGAGCTGAGGGGCCAGGCCGCTGGGGAGACCGCCTTCCTGTCGCCCAGGCACCGCTCAGAAATGAAGACACACCGACGACAGGGACCTGTGATCGCAGTGCTCATGAGCCTTTAATTCATTATGAACCTAGAGGCAGGGAAATTAGGCAAAAATACAGCACATCCTTAATCTTGGATGGGAAAAAAAATCAGGGTGGGTGGGTTTCTGTTTTTGCACATACCGTCACATATCTTTATGGGAAATGTGCTTCCCCTTTGCTGTGCGGCGACCTGTCTGCTCAAGTCATCCCGAAACCCATGACAGGGGCACGACCCAGAGACCCCGCCACGGCCAGACCCCTCAGACTCCCAGGACCCCGCGGGCCACAGAGTATCTGCCTGCTTCTTTTTATTCTCTTTACAATATAAATAGCATTTTCAAACTACATATGAATACAGAGATGGCGCCACCAGGCGGGCTGCTGCATGCAGAGGGAGACCCCCACATCTCGGTGACTCCCCTCAGTCCCTCCCGCCCCCGCCCACTCGGGCACCTGCCCTCCTCCCCCCACCAAGGGAATGAAAGGTTCTCGGCTCATTTACATACTCTCCATTTTCCTTAAATAGTTTTCTCTGGCCTGATAATCGTTAGAACACTTTTTTTTTTTAATTAAAAAAATGTATACACGTAAGTGACGCTGTCAGTCCTGCAGGGAGAGGGCAGGCGGGATGGAGAGCGCGGGCTGAGCTCACGGAAAGCGTGTTTCTCTCCTAAGTCCAACCCACCACGGTAAGTGGCAGATTCCTTCAGGCTGAAAGCAGCGCTGTCCTCTCCTCACTCCTCACTCTCTCCCAGACACACGGGTCACAGAAAGGACAGGACGCTCCAGCCCCGCGGGGTCCCAGGAAGCCTCTCCATGCCCCTTCCCCAGGTAGGGCCGCAGCCGAAGCAGGGCCCCGGGAGCCGGGACGCAGGCTGGACGGGGCCCCTGGAGGCCTGCTTCGGCCGTGTCCTCCCTCCCAGAAAGCCTGGCGCCATCTGCTCCGGCTGCAGGCCACCCACTGTGGGCTCCCTCCCCGGAGCAGGCTGAGGGCTCCTGGGTGCACCAGGGACAGCCAGTCTGCACAGAGCCCTCTCGATATGCAGGCCTCACTGTGGAATGGTTCTCCCGGGGGAAGAAGCAAAAGATGGAACAAACCAGAAGAGATTGTTTATTTGCAAAGGTGCTCAGACAGGAGGGAGGCGCCGAGGCGCCGTGGCCAGCACTTGGCCACCAAAAGGTCCTCCAGCCCCCTCCTGCCTGGCAGAGAGGGGCTGGCACCGTGGCCAGCTGCGCAGGCCTTCGCAAGCCAGGGAGAGAGCAGAGTGGCAGGCGGCGCCTGTCGCTGGGTGTCATCCCCTCCAGGCCTCACGCGCTTCCCTGCCTGCTCACAGAGGAGTGAGATCTTAAAACAACAACAAACAAAAAATGAGATGCTTTTGTCTCCCTCAGCACGTCTCGGTTCTAATAAAAAGAATATTTTTTGTTTTGTTTTGTTTTTAAAGCAACAAATCTACAAAACAACTTTAGGGACTTTTTTCCTCTTCTTTGTTTTCCTTTTTTCTTGAGTTTTTTAAACAATACGTATTTATAGAAAGAGCCTCACAAAGGAGATCTATGTACAGGAGTCACAATCTCAAAGGCTGCTCAGGAGGCAGGCAACGCAGTAGCACCTTTTCGAGAAGAAGAGCTTACGGTTTACGAATCTGAGTAGTGGGGGTGGCGCGAGCCCCCGCCGACGCCCCAGAGCCGGCACGGCCCCGCTCCCTGAGTCTGGGCCCGGCATCCGCCTGCTCCTGTCCCCGCAGAGCACGGAGGTAGCCTCTCGGGCGGGGAGGCGAGGACAGGAATTCACAGCAAGCAGATGCGGGCCGCGCCGCCTGTGTGCTGGGCCGGGTGGCTGGGCGGCGGCCGGCTGTCCTAGAAGGCGGCTCGGGGCCGGCACTGGGCCTGCAGGAGGCTCTCCATGAAGGCCAGGTAGTCCGGGCTCCGCCCCGCGTCCTCGGCGGCTCGCGGAGTGCCCACTCGCGGGCGCTTGGCGGCCTTCACGTCCTCTCCAGAGAAGGCGCTTTCCCGCGGCGCCCCGGTGCTGACTGACTGTGGGGCCAAAGCACAGGAGTTAGTGCAGAAGCGGGTGCATGGACTGAAGGTTTATGTCCCCCAAGTTCCTGTGCTGAAGCTCTATCCACCAGGGTGATGGTATTAGGGGCGGGGCCTTTGGGAAGGCATTAGGCCACGATGGTGAGACCCTTCGAGAAGGACCCCAGAGTGAGTGCTGTGCGGCTTGAGTGTCCCCCCGCTTGTCTGCCCCCTCCCCCACAACACACACACGAGGACCCCAGCAGGTGGCTGGCTGTGAAATTGGAAGTGGGTCTCACCAGACACCTGACCTTCCAGCACCCTGAACTTGGACTTCCCGCTTCCAGGACTTTGGGAAACAATGCCTATGGTTTAGGCCGCCCAGTCCGTGGTCTGCTACAGCAGCCAGGACAGGCTGAATCAGGGCTCCACTAATTGTCCCGCACCTAACGACCTTCCGAGAGGGACAATCAGTCACCGGGATGGCTTCTCCTTCTCAGTGGCCCTGCCTCTGTGTAACCCCGGTCCTGTGTGTGAGCCTCCCAGCAGTGGGCACAGAGGGTCCAACACCTCGGTCACTGGCCCCAGAAGGGGGTGCCAGGCCTGTTCTGTCCCACAGGAGGCCATGAGGAGGGATGGAAGTGCAGCTGCTCGCCTGTGTGGCAGCTCCAGTCCATTCCCCAAGGGAACATGGTATCTGAGGTCAGCTGGGCACTCCTTCCTCACTCCCCCCCCCCACTCCCGCCAGCTCTTACTTTGAGCTCTGAATGAGCCACAGCTGCCTGCGCCTCAAAACCTGGCCTTCGGATTAAACACGAAAGGGAACAGCGATGGGCGGGCGGGAAGAAAGGCCCATGGCTTCCCACCTCTGGGACTCACTGTTCCCTTTGAAAAGGGATGAGCCTTAGAAAAGTGTCTCTTTTCGCACCGCCATCCTTGGAGCTCAGGTTGTGTGCGGCGGCGGCTGCTCCGTGTGCAGGACGTGTCACCGTCACCGTGTGCCTGCCGGTGCAGGTTCGCCGCCTCCTCCCTGCGCGCTTACTGGGAAGGGCCCTCCAACGGGTCCCCATCTGCCAGACCATGCTCACTCCCTGGGAGCTGCCCCCCAGGGGAGCAAAGGCCAAGGCGAGGAGGTCAAGGCCACATCCCATGACTCCTGAGGGCTACTGAGGGCAGCCACTTACCAGCCGCGACCGGACCCTCTTGGGCAGCTCCTCATCCAGGGTGAAGATGTCGCCGCGCTTCACTGTCAGCTGGGACCCATCCTCAAACTCCACCTGCCGGGGGCACAATTCTCAGGCTGGTGCCCAGCACAAGGCCTCCCTCCCACCACGGTCCCGCCACCCAGGCCTCTGCTGCTCCACTTCCAGGAAGGGAGCTGGTCCAGGGCATCCCCACCGGCCACTCATGTCCCCACTCATCACTAAGGGCAACGAGAGGGAAAGGGGTGTGACTACAAGTGAAGAGGCTTGCCCAGCCAGCATGGCCCCGTGGCAGAGCATCGACCTAGGAACCAGGAGGTCCTGGTCCCGTTCCAGTCAGGGCACATGCCTGGGTTGCGGGCTCAATCCCCAGTGTGGGACGTGCAGAAGGCAGCCAGCCAATCAATGATTCCCTCTCTCTATCTCTCTTCTCCCTCTCCCTTCTTCTCTGAAATCAATGTATATATACATAATTTTTTTTTCAGAGTGATGAAAGGTCCAGACTGTTTTGTTTTCTCTGCTAAGAGAAAGCAAAACGGCAAAGAATTTGCAGTCATCATCTGTGGAGCTGGGACCTGGGTGGTTTTCTTCTAGGGTTCCACGCCTGTAAATAATTTCTCTTCCACAATCATAGGAAGGGACAATCATCCGTCTTCATTAAAAAAAATAAATCAGGGACACTGAGCTATATGCTTAAAAATGGTTAAATAGTACATTTTATGTTATCTATGTCTTCCCACACAAAAAATCGAGAAGATATCTGTAAGGGGGAAATTTTAGTCAATTTGAGGCCCCTTCCAGCTTAAAACTATCACAAGCCCTGACTTTCTGGGTTAAGTGGGCAAAGACGCTCAGTGCTCAGCAGCACACGCAGGGGCCCACCTGATCCTGCGGGGCCCGCCTCCTACGCCTGGAAGACAGGACCCTGCTCACCTGATAGATGTGACTGGTCACAGAGGAGATGAACTTGGCCTTATAGATGTTACCGTCAGTCCACCGGAGTTCAACAAACTCCCCCTCGGGAGGGGGTCCCAGCCGGACACAGTCTCGACTCTGTTAGAAACAGGAATATGTGTCTGTGTGTGTGTGGGGGGGGGGGGGTGTCAATCAGGGGAAAAGGAGACAGATATAAAACTTTAGGGGGGGAAAAAGCAGGAATGTGGCAGGAGGTGAGATGGTGGGCTCTGTGGGGTGCAGATCCTCCCCAGGCTCTCCTGCCTGTGGAAGCCAGTGGCACTCTCTGAGCTTACAGGATCGGGTGCTGGGCAGGGGTGGGAGGTGGGGTGATGCAGTGCCCACCCGGGGGGCCGCCCTTGCTGTCCGCTCATCTAGACTGACAATGCTTTCTGCTCTGTTCCCTGCCAGGCCTGTGGCCTCGACCTGTTCAGTGGGGTCATAGGTGGCCCTGGACACAGGTGACTCCTTTGAGGGCTGTGGGCCACTCCTGACTGCTTAGCAGCAGCCCCTGCCCACCCTGTGCCCGCCCACCGCTCACAGTGATGCTCTCCGGGTACAGGTTGTCACTGTAGGACCCGTCCTCGAAGTTCACTTCGTAGAAGGTCTGCGTGGTGGCGCCGATCACGCGGCACCGGTAGTAAAGCCCGTTGCGGTTCTTGGTGATGACCACCTGGCCTAAGGACACAGCTCTCAGGAACTGGACCTGGCGGGGGAGAAGCCGCGTCAGCGCTCGGGCAGGCAGGCGGGCACTGGCGGGGGCGGAGGGCTGGGCACTCACGGTGTGGCCCCCCGACTTGTGCTTGAAGCAGGTGATGGAGACGACATAGGGCCAGTCATCTGGCTCCATGAGGACGCCTGCGGCGTGGGCGCAGGTCACGTGGAAGGAAGTGGAGCAGTGCTCGCACGAGCACTGGACACAGGCCCCAGACACCTTCTTCATCCGCTTCCGGCAGTACACGCATTTCTGAGGGGACATGGAGAGAAAATGGGGCTCTGGCCGGCACCTGGGACTGGAGCCCCCCATGAGTTTCCAGGACTGTTTCCTAGGAGTGGCCCCCAAGGCCCGGGGCCAGGAGCCAGAAGCCCCGGCAGCCCGGCCTTGGCTGGGGTCCCCTGGGAAAAACCCAGGGAGTCCGGTGAGCAAGGGGCGGAGGGCCTCGCCACGGTGGAGAGCCCCTCAGACCACTGGCCTGTGGCTCCCTCCCACCCAGGGGCCTGACACACGGCCCCTCTGCAGAGGAGCCTGCAGAGGCACCAACAGCCACGTGCAGAGTACAATTCAGCCAAAACAAGCAGGACGCACTGACACTCATTACGTGGTGAGCCTTGAACACAGGATGCTCAGTGAAGGAAGCCAGACCCCAAAGGCCACACAGTGTGGTTCCATTCATGGGAAATGTCCAGGCAGGCACATCCAGAGACAGGAGGTGGATCGCCAGAAGCAGAGGGGTTGAGGGGCTCTTTTGGGGAAAACAGGATGCTTTGGAATTAAAGGTGATAGTTGTACAACTCTGTGAAGGTATTAAAAGCTACTACCCACTGGCTAACTTTACAATAGTGACTTCTATCCTAACTTTGAATAAAAAGCACTGCCGAGTAGCTTCCTTCCTAAGGAGGAGGGTCTGCGTGAGGGCGTTCCTGTGGTGGGAACGCCCCTGCCTGGAGTGACTCCTATGGCATCAGCATCCCGGCACCCCCACACCGCGGCTCAGCATCGCCAGGCCCGCTGCTGCCGCCACTTTGAGCATTTAATAAGCAGCCTTTATCACTCTGTGAGCCATGTTCAAAAGCCAGATAAGCACGGCGGCCAAGGGCGCCGCAGGAGCTGCCACACCGATCAATAGCAATGAGATCTCATTATTAAACCGCCAATATCGAATTCTCCCGCCGGCCTGGGACGCACTGACAGACAACATGCCCCATGTGCATTAACCTCGAACCCCGGCCCTCCGCAGAGCAGAGGTGAGCACAGCACCTGAGGTCCCCGAGGAGCCAGCGGGGCTCCCGATCTTGCGCTTGTCACCGCCCCACCTGAGGCCCGGGAGAAACCATCGGCCTGGCCTGACTCAAAACACAACCATCCCCGGCCCCAGCGGGTAGCAGCTCATTATTCTGAGTTTCTGCATCAGAGAGAATGTGGGCCAGGCCATCTGTCAGGAGCTGAGCGTGGCGTGGGCCCAGTGTCTGGGTTTTTCCAGCATCCATCCCCGCCTGGTGAGGGGATGAGCGCACGGCACAGGCCACTGAGCAGACAGGGCCAGCCCCTACTCACCAGAACCACACACCCCCTCCCCCAGGCACCAGGGACGGTGTCCAGGGAAGACTGGGGAGACTGATGGGCGGAGACCTGTATGACTGTTCCCAACATGTGGCCTGTGGCCCGGGAAGATGGGCGGGCAGCTGGGCAAGCAGGAGTTAACCACTGGCTTCCTTGCATGGCTCCATTAAGCAGTACAAGCCAGCCTCGTGTAAAAGGATTTTTAATTCATCGTTACAAGTATTGGTAATGAAGAGGCTGCAAGCTGGAAATGTCAGATGCTCCATAAAGCGTCTGGGGGAGGATGGATTACGGGCCGTGCACTGCACCATCACTCCACCTGAATGATGAAGCTTTTATGCCCATAATCACCTGCAGGCCACCAGCCCCTCCTGATTGCCCGCCTGCATCCACATCCATGACTGAGGTCCCTGTCCCCCACTGGCTCCGGCTGGTGCCCACTCAGCTCTGCCTGCTGGCCCAGCACCTGTGGGCTTGAGGTGGGTGTCTCTGTTCCTTCCCACAGGACTCCCCCCCAGGCCCACTGCCCACAGCCCAAGTCCTCTGCCCTCTGCCCTCTGAAGGCACATCAAAACCCAGGACTGCCCAGGGGATAAAACGGGAAGGAAAAAGCTGGGAAACAAAACAGGAAGAAAAGACAGCCATGGATGCTTCGGATGCCCCAGCCAAAGTTCCAGCTTCCAAGTGCCACACGACAGCCCCCATCAGAGCTGCCACGCCCACATCCCTGAGTGGGACACACCCCAGCATGGCTGCCACACACTCCCAGCAACGATAAGCCTGAGAGCAGGCACAGTGCTCAGACAGCATAAGCAGGGCTTTGCTGTGAGGCCCCCAGTGTGCACCAGGAGGATGCTAGAGAGGGGAAGGCTGAGCACAGAGAGGCCAAGGAGTATGTTTGGAGTCACACAGCTGGCTGGTGGCCGAGCCAGGAAAGGAAGCCCGTGCATGCTAACAGTCACCCTCTGCCCACACTGCCTGCTGCCCCAGAGGTTCACCGAGGATGGCCACATGCTCCTTAGATGGGAAGCTTGACGTAAACCACAAGGGGTCAGTTATGAACTCTAACAACTCAACAGCAAACACACAACCCAATTTAAAAATGAGTGAAGGACCTAAATAGACATTTTTCTAAAGAAGATGTACAGGTGGCCAATAGGTACAAAAAGGTGCTAGCACAATGATGATCAGGGAAATCAAAACCACCATGAGCTATCATCACAGGCATCAAGAAGACAAGAGGGAAGTGTGGGTGAGGATGTGGAGAAAGGGAACCTCATGCACTCTTGGTGGGATGTAAACTGGTGCAGCCACTATGGAAAACAGTATGGAGATTCCTCCACGAATTAAAAACAGCGGACATATGACCCAGCCATTTTTATTCTGGGTATACATACAGAGGAAATGAAAACAGGAAGTGAAGAGATAAGTATAGAGGGTGGGCAAAAGTAGGTTTACACTTGTGAATATGCAGAACACAGTTTACTCTTGTAGTATCATATATTTTATCATTTGCCATATGAGTAATTGTAAGCCTACTTCTGCCCCATCCTGTATACACCTCTGTGTTCTCCGTAGCATTATTCACAACAGCCAAGACATGGAAACAACCCACGTGCCCACGATAGACGAATACAGAGAAATGTGGTCCATTCGCACACTGGAGTATTATTATTCAGCCATGATAAAAATCCTGCCATTTGAGACAACATGAAGGGACGGTGAGGGCACTGTCAGTAAGGGAAACCGGACACAGTGGCCAAATGCTGCAGGATCCCACTGAAAGGAGGCGCGCACAACGGTCAGACTCAGAGAAGCAGCCGGAGGGGTGGGTGTCAGGGGAGAGGATGTTGCCAGCCAACAGGTTGGAGTTGCAGTTCCACACGCTGCATATATCCCAGAGCTCTGCCACACAGCATCGTGCCTATAGCTAACGATACTGGACTGCACCTAAAATTTTATTCAGAAGATCTCACACTAAGTGTTTTTACCACAATTTTTTTTAAAAAGTGGGGCTAGTTAGGTAGCAAGGAAAGCACAGGGCAGAGGGTGAGGCTTCCGCTTATGCAGGTGGGAAGTGCACGCGCCTCTGGAGTGTGTGAAGGACCTCTCTGCGCAGAGGCGGAGCAGCAGCCTGTGCCGACCCGGGGGGGCCTCTTCTCTGCGCACCCTGTGCCTCTGGCTTTTGGACCTGTTCCTTTGGGACCAGGCAGGAAGTAATAGGTTTGGCCAGACTGACATTGATGGCATCTGGCTTCTGGTACTTCTTCCCCCCCGCTCCCCCCGACAGGACAAGATCCAGGGGTCCTACCAGCTTCCACCGCTGCTCGGGGATGGCGCTGATGTCCACGGGGTGGCGCTCCATCACGTTCAGAAACCGAACCTCAGGGACTGCAATGGCGCAGATCACATGGACCCACCTGGGGGAGAGGGGGAGCCAGGGGTCATGGGTGCCCTCTATCTCCTCCCTGCCCCTTGCCCTCTCACTCTATTGGCACAGCCCCTGTCCATAGCGCTATTGCTGGCCAGTCAGGGCTTATAGGACTTATAAAAGATAATCTAATCTGAGTGATTATTTGCTCCTCCTGGTCCCCAGACCCCAACTCGAAGCCCTGAGGGGGAACCGACACTCTAGCACACACCCAGGAGAAGCAGCACCCCTTCTACCCACCTCTTGTCTGTTGTCATCTGCAAAGCTCCTCCCCGGAGGTTGCACAGGCAGCATTCCTGCAGGAACAGACAAGCCCATGGTGAGGGGGGGTCAGGGGAGGGCTGCCCCCCTACTGCTCTGGGGCCTGGTCCATCCCCTGTCCCCCGGTCCTTACATTTCAAGCTAGCAGTCACCAAAGGGAGGGGCCGGGAGTGCGTCGGGCTCCACCCCCTCACTGCCAAGGTGAAGAAACCAAGGCCCTTGGAGGTGAGGTCGCCAGCCCAGGGTCACTCTGCGGGATCGGGCAAGCCCAGGGCCCAGGCCTGGCTCCCCCATGGGGCTGGACAGCTCTCAGAGTACCACCCCAGCTGCAGGGGTGAGTTACCGCAGTCCAGGCGTGGGCCGTGCACCGGGAACACGTCCAGCCTTCGTTGACCAGCTCCGGGCGGATGCCGTAGCAACCTGGAAGGCAGTGGAGGACGGCTGAGCCAGGTGCACCTGTCACTGCAGCTGCACGCGAAGCTCGGGGCCTTCTGGAAGCCAGCCTCGGCTCTGGAGGAACTGCTCTCACCTCCCTACCTCAGTCCCAGTCACGCACACAGCAGAAGGGTCTGGAAACAGATGCTGGGAAGGAGATCAGGGCCCTGTCACTGCCCCCCACCTCAAGCTCTGCTGAGCTGAGACCCTGTAAAGTGACCAGGAAATTGTATAACATGCAAAGTCAGCCTTGTGGACACTGGGGTTCGGATGGGCTGGGCTGGGTGCGCTGGCCCAGTGTTCAGGCGAATAGTTATTTCTGATACACGAGTCAGAGGTTCTGAGTCACCAAGGCGGTTTGCTTTGGAACGTGGTCATGGTTCAAAACAGGGAGAGGGCACAGAGGAGGAGGCACATGGACGGTGCTGCTCCCCAAAACAAGGGGCTCTGCTCACCTTTGAATCACTGCCCAGCAGCACTGCAGGCAGCAGCCAGGTGCCAAGGGGTCCCCAGAGGAGACCCCAAAGGACAGCAAGTGCCCACGAGCCTACACTGGAGCCCCTTGTGCTCTCCCCTGAGGCTTTCAGCCAAGGTCAGGCCTGGGGGCCTGGCTCCTGAGGGAAGCAGGGGCTCACTTGTCTCCAGGGCCAAGTCTCAAGGAACTCACCTGAGCTAAGCCTTCTGCCTCCTGAGGTTAGTGAGGTACCTCTTTCCCTGAGACCCCAACCACAGGCCGCTCTGGAGTGGTCCCCGGGAGCCTGCCTGGAGAGCATCTCACTGAATCAATGGGCTCTCAGATGGGAGACAGAATGACCCCGAGTAGCCTCTGCTGGAACAGAGGAGGGACAGACTAGGGACAAAGGGCTGCTTTCCTCTGTAGGGCGGGAAATCACATGGTCCCAGAGGCTCTCTTTCTTCCTGAGATCTCAACCTCTCACTCCCTGCCCTGATGCCTAAGAAGGGGGCAGAGGTCCATTTTGCTCTCCTTGGGCTATGCTTCAGGGTCTGGGAGAGGGTGGTTGCTGACAGGAGGCATATCCGATCTGGACCTCTCTAGAGTCACAACTTTACCATCAACTCTTACATAACAAACACCTAATCTCTTCCCGGGCTCCGGCCGAGGGCAGGGCGAGGCTCAGCAGGACTGGCTGGAAGGAGGCAGACCAGGCAGGCCCATCTTGGCCAGGGGAAAGAGCAGGAAGCCTTCCCCTGAAGGCCAGGACCCGCCCCAGGACCCAGGGCCTGTGACAGCCCCTAAACAGCAGCCGAGGGGAAGGGACTCTTGCTCCACAGCCGAGACGGTGGCCATCCTAAAGGGCGAGCACGGCTGCATGCCGCAGCCCCCACATCCTTCAGCCCAGCTGCCTGCCGTGTGGGACCCCACTCACTGGCATGGACCTGCAGGCAGCACTTGGCACAGGCGATCAGCAGGCTGGTCCCGTCGTCACCGATGTAGGAGTTTGCGGGGAGGGGCTCTGTGTTCTCGGCGCTGGAGGTGAAGCACATCTCAGGGATCAGCGGCCGTGTCTTCTGGCCACATTTGGAAGGTGGTATAGAAGGGCCCTCCCCGAGGGAGGCCTGCGGGGCCTCCTTCTCCATCTGTAGGGACTGTAGGGGGGGGGGGGTTATCAGTGGAGAGCCCAGCATGGGGCCACCTGTCATCATTAAGCCAGACTTCGGGGCCATCCTTGCCACCTCCCTTGGTCCAGTCCTCAAGCTGCTTCTATATCCAAACACGCCCCTAGCCAGCCTCCCACTGTCCCAGGTGTCGCACTGAGGCCTCCTTCCAAGATGCCTGCGGCCTCCCCAGGGCACCCTCCAGCCCTCACCCTGCTCTCCCAAACAGTCAGATCCTGTCCCGCTCCCACTGAAAACCCTCCATTAGGGTCACATCCGGACACAGCCCCGCACCACCTGGTGCCCTCACCCTCTGGCCTTCACAGCCCTTTACCCACTTCCTCTAGCCACACGGGCCTTGCTCTTCCTCCAACACCCCAGATGCCATCTGCCCCAGGGCCTTTGGACACACAGTTTCTCCTGCCTGGAGCACTCAGATCTCTGTTCTGGACCCTGCCCTGCCCAGGTGACCAGTAGCCCTGGCCTGTCTCTGTGGTCCAGATTGTCACCTGATGCCATGTATCTGTGTACCTATGTGGATGTCTGTCTCCCCACTTCCAATATATACCCCATGACGGCTGTAACGAGTTCTCCAGATCTCCCCAGGTGGTGAAATGACCCTGCCCAAGGCACTGGGATCTGGTACCCCCACGCCACCACAGGGCACGAGGCTCCCCACAGAGACTCCCCGGCCCTCCAAGGTGTGAGAGGAGGATTTGCCCTGCAAATCCCAGGAGGAAAGAGCTCCACCGGGGACCTTTGGCCTCACAGGCAGGGCGTCAGGAGGATGGTGGCACCTCACATTAGGGGACTTGCTTTGAAACAAGAGCCTCATATCAGTCTCTTCTCACCCCTCTAATCTGCCCCCAAATGACTTTTCCAATCAGGCAGCATGTCCAGCCATAGCCCTGCTTACCGCGAGGGCCCTGGGTTTTGGAAACAGCTGGCCCACAAGCCTGCCGGCACTGCGGGCTGATTAAAGTTAGCCACGACTCGCTGAACAGCTGGAATTAGGAAGATCCACGTCTGACGTTGGAGGTGCCAGCACTCTGACTCCAGCAGCCTCTCCAGCAGCACTGAGGGGGCTGTGCCCGGAGGAGACATCTGGATATCACTTGTTTCCTCCTCCAGACGCTGAGTCTGCTTACAGACAGTTAGTCTGGGCAGCTCTAGAGATGGGCACGCTGCCCTTGGCAGAGGGCACAGACCCCAGGGCAGCTCGGCTAATGTGTAGAAAGCACCAGGCACCAGGCTAGGAGCACAAGACCCAAAAGAGCAAGCGACACTTGGCTCTGTCTTCCAGGGGCTCACAATCCAGGGGTCAACAACACAGGCAGGAGCAACAGCAGAGGAGAGTGGGGAGCCCAAGGTGGGGCATCCCAGAGCCAGTCGGGGATAGCAGATCTGGAAAGGCTTCCTGGAGGAGGTGGCAAACGAGTGAACTCAAAGAATGAACAAAAATTTGTCTGGCAAGACAGGGGGTTGGAGGTGGAAAGGAGACCCTGAGGACATCGAAGAGCACACTGTTGCTGTGTGGCATGAGGATCGGGTGCGGGCGGCTGTCAAAGGCCACAGGGCATGTGGCCTGGCTGAAGGCAGTGGTGGTCCCGGCAGTCTCCAGCCAGGGAGTACATGGACAGAGCAGCCTCCCAAATACCTCTGATGGCCATGCTAAGGCACTAACAGGAAGGGCAGGGGCCCTGTGGGGGAGGAAAGGGCTGGACAGCAGGCAATGGTCAGGGCTGGGAAGGGGGACAAGGGGATGAAATAAGAGGTTACAAGGAAGACTGGGCAGGCTGATGGCGCACAATAGAGTGCAGGGAGACGCCAGGCTCCCAACTTGAGAAACATGGGACAGCGGGGCCCCAGTCTGGAAAGTACAGGACACTGTGTGCTTGCCTCAGGGCTGAGCCATCAGGTCTTCACAGCTCTGGTGTCCCAGTTGGGTCATAGAGGGTCTTTGCCCTCACCCCAGCTCACCTCTGGGACCTGGCTGGTCACCACCCATACTCTTTAGCCCCAGCTGGTGCCAATCCCAGGCCAAGTTGAGGACTTTCTGAGGACAGTGGTCACGATGCCTCCACGCCATCCCCCCACCCCTCGGTCTGATACCCCATATTTATTCCCATTGAAACATCAACCTGAACTGCCATGGGCTTCTTCCTGTGACTGTCCCCTCCCTCCCATTCCCGTCCTCCAGGCTCTAGCTGATCCCACTGTTGCTCCTGCAGCAAATGGGCTCTACCTCCCCGTCACCCGCCCCAGAGTTCCTTTCAGCAGAGCGAGCTGAACAGACACTGAGGGGAACAGACAGCGCCCTGTGAGGCCTGTGAGGCCTGTGCTCACCTGGCTATACGGGTAGAAGAGGGTGCAGATGGCGCAGTAGGGCTCGGCGAGGGCAGCCACCGCGTTGAACTTCCTCTCAGCCTGGAAGCTGGCAGCCTTGTTCTTCCACTGCAGGGACAGCAGGGACCTCAAGGCCTCGGGGTCACTCATGTCCTCCTCTCCGGAGAAAGGAAATGCTTCTAGAACACGGGAGGGTGGAGGGGAGAGAAAAAGTTAAACCTCGCCTGAGGTCCTCTCCCCCCCTCGAAGGGTAGGTAGTTTTACTGCCCAGAGATCCTTGGTGATGTGTCCCCACTCACACAGCCCCTGAGTCTCTCTGCAGAGAGGCCACCAAGCCACCCAGGCTGGGGTGGAGGGGCTGGTCCTGTCTGGGGGTGGGAGATGGGCTGGGCCAAACCTTGGCAGGTTAGGTAGACTCTTGAGCTCAAAGGAATCAAGAGAGTGTGTCTGAGAGTTGGGGGGGTGAGGGGGAGAGAAAAGGGGTGTAGGAGGGAGGAGAGATAGCGTTACCAGAAAATCCTATTAAGGGAAGACGGAGGTCACTAATGGGCAGGTCTCTTCTGTCCTCCCTCCCCTCCCTGCCTGCCATTACCAGCCCCTTCCCCGAAGTCTCACTGCTGGGTGTCCTGAGCACCTGAGACTCAGCACTCCCTGGGAGCCTGCCCAGAAGCCAGTGCTCAATCCTGAGGCCCCAACCTCACAGCGGCTGGGCTGGGCCAGAACGCCTGGAGGAACTCAAGGCACGTCTCATCTTCCTTCCACTCCTGGGAGCTCAGTCCTGTGATCCATGGAGCTTCTAGAACCCTCCCCGCCCTAGCCTTCAAATCAGATTCAGAATACAAGAAGTCATCCAGATTCTCAAATTCCACATGCTTCTTAAGTGGAAGGCTAAAGCAGAAGAAAAATTGACTTCCCAGGGTTTCTGCCCACGAGATAGCAGCTCCGATTCTAGCCGAGTGTTAAATACAAGCTTCTCATCTCCGAGCCTCCATTGCTACGGCTCCAGATCCAGCTCCCACAGCCCATTGTTCCAACCTCTCCCAGGCCACAGCGGGGCTCAGCGGCCCTGTGTCACCTCCCCCCGCGGCCAGCGGAGGTCTAAGCCCTGGTGCCTCTAATGACAGCTGCCTGCATGGGGAGGGTGTTCCACAGGTTTCCTCTAGTCACACAGCCTGGGGCCTAGCAGGCAGGGGACAGCAACCTCGCTCACCCTCATCACTGGATGCCTCTTGCTTGACCACTGACAGAGGGGACCGGGTGGGCGGCTTGCCCAGAGGGTGGCGCCGGCTCTTCTTGATCTCCATCTTCAACTTGGAAAATGTTGATGGTGCCTGAAACACAGGACAGAAAGTGTCTTTGAGTCACAGCTCAGAGAAAGAAGCAGGTTCGGCTCAGTGATGCCCTCAGTTTCCCCAGTAGGGAGTGAGAGACTGCAGGAAGAGGTGGCAGGAGCCACTGTGGTTTCTAAACCACACATACGCTACAGGCCTCTGTGAGCCATGGGCGCCATTCTTGAGCAGGGATGCTGTGGCCAGGGCACAGGGACAGGCAGGATCCCCAGCCCCAGGGGCCTGGAGGGCATCCTACCTGCACTTCGCTGGCTCCACTGTCCTCCTCAGGCTCCGTCAGCTCCATGGGGGCTAGCTGCTCCTTCCAGGTGGGGCCCTTCTGGGGAAAGTGCTCAGACGCCTGCTGGCAGGACACACGGCCCTTCTCACATGTGGCTTGGCTGGCCCAGGGCACCATATACAACATAGGGATGATGGGGCGCGACTTCGACTCCAGCTCCTCGCCAGGTGCCTCGGGGGGCATGACGTTGAGGGGCGGTGGCAAGGGGCTCTCTTCAGTGACTTCAGGGCCAGGGGTCAGCACTGGGGGCTCCAGTGGGGGCGGCAGCACCTCCTCACTGGGGAACTGGATGGGCAGGGGTGGCGGCAGCTCAGGTAGGAGTGGGTGGTGAGGGTGCAGGGGGCTCTTCTTCTTCCGGTCGCTCTTGGCCTTGGCTGGCCGCAGCTTGCCCTTCCTGTCCTCTGTGAGGAGAGAGGAAAGACCGGTCACAGCTGAGGCCAGTGGCCATGCACCCTCATGGGAGGCCCCTGCCCCAGGCAGGAGCTGGCTGGAGTGGGGAGAAACCCTTCTGGCCTTCCCCAAAAGAACCCAGGCTTCCAGCAAGTTAAAATCACTGCCGGGTTATGCTGCCAGGTGGCAGGAAACTAGCCACTCCCGAGTCTTAGGGGAGCCCCCACCCCTGAGTTCTGCACGTGCTCAAAGCACCTCTGGGATTAGCTTGAAGTACAGGAGAGATATGTGTCTTTCCCAAGGGGCAGGGGAGAAGAGACAGGATTTGTTTTCCTTTCGGATATCTGAGTTTTGTGTATTTCTACAGTGAAAACACACAACTTGCAGAATTTTTTAAAAGCAAAGTCTCAAACAACAAACCACAAGAAGAAGTTACTTAAGAGGAACCAAAAGCAGATGGGCCTGGAACTCCCTTCCCTCTCAAGGGCCGGTGCTGGGGGATTTCCTGGCAGGTGACAGGGCAGGGTGGGACAGGTGAGGGTGTCTTCCATGGCATTTTAATTGGAGGCCAGGATGGGTGTGTGGTTGGCAGAATCATAGTCTCCAGAGACACCCACATCCTAGCTCTGGGACCTGTGTGTGTGGAACCTGAAATGGCCATGACTTTGCAGATGGGAGTGGGTGAGTGAAGACAGTCTGGGAGAACCCAGTGCACTAACAGGGTCCTTAAAAGCAGAGGACCTTTTCCAGCTGTGGTCAGAGGGGGCCATGACTACAGAGGGTCAGAGGGATGCTGATGCTGGGAGGAGGAGCCACAAGCCCAGGATGTAGTGCCTCTAGCTGGAAATAACCCTCCCCTGAGGCCTCAAAATGGAGCCAGCCCCGCCACACCTGGGTCAGTGTCAGGAGGCCCACGTGAGGCTTCTGACCTCCCAGACTGTCAGCAAATATATGTGTGAGGTCACTGTCATGGCAGCCCCAGGGACTCTGCTCTCAAGGATGACAGGCCTGGCGATGACCTACCAGGGTGATGACCTACCAGGGCAGGCTGGGAGCACAGTGAACTCTGCAGTCCTCAGGCCTTGCCTGCCCTGTCTGGAGAATGGGCACAAAGATGATCTGGGTGTCCCAGGTCCCCGGGGGTTCAGGATGCTACATAAAGAAGAACACTGGCTGGGAACCAGGGGACCAGCTATCTTGGCTGCCTGCAATGAGGGGTTCCGAACACCCCAGGATGTGCTGCTGACAGGACTCGGAGGCCCAGAGTTACCTGTGCTCAGCAGTCTCAGGCTGGGAAAATAGGGACAAATGGAGGGCAAGGATCCATCCCTCTCCATGTGAAACTAGTGACAACGGGAAGTATAATGAGTTCTGGTGTGCAACACGGCAGCCACATTTTTACCTCTTGCTATAAAAACCTGTCCATATGTCACCCCTGTTCCTCAGCCAAAGATGACGGAATAAATGCTGATGACCTTGGGTGAGGGCTTGTCACTTAACCCCTGATCAGCACTGACTCCAAGAAGGAACAAGCAAGGAACCTGCCTGCCAGCAGATACCAGCCCAAAGCACTGAGAAGAGCCGAATTGCCCACCCACTCCCAATAAGGGGCTGCAGAGCTTGGAGCCAGGCCTTAGGAACCGTGAGGAGGTACCCCAGCCCCCCCTCCCTCCTTCGCTCCCTGCTCCCACCCTCCCGCGTCTGCAGCTGCAGCCCTGCACTGGCTGCTGGGACAGCCCATGAGTCCTTGGCAAGCATAACCTGTGTTTTTCAAGAGAGGCTCCATCAGCCAGAAGGCAGGGATGCTCACCCCCACCCTGGCCCCTGCCTCCTGGTCCTGAGTCTTCTGGAGGCACCAGGATTCTCCCCTCGCCTCTGCCCCACCAAGGGGAGCCTTAACCACTCCCCCTGGACCCTACCCTGCCAGACCCTTAGGGGTCTGGTCAAGCTATCTGGCCGAGGAAAGCAAATAATAGCTCTCCCTCCCCTCCAGTAGTGGATGGCTCCCTACAACAAAGGCCCCTTCCTCATCCGGAGACGGGGAGGGAGAGAGACGTGGAGCACTGCTCAGTAATGCCCGGTAACAGCACACGGCCCAGGAGGTGACCACAGGCCTGGGAGATGAGTGGCCAGGGTGGTGTCAGGGCTAATGTACAGAACCACAGAGGCTGGCCCTTAGAGCCGCTATCCTATTTGTGTAAAAGGCACTTTCAGATAAATGCTTTGTTCTCTAAGGAAAGTCAGTATTTCTTCCACCCTCATAGTCCAAATATTGAATGAGAATCGCACCAGCCTGTCATCCTGAGGACAGTGGGTCCAATTTACTCTCCACTCTGGAGGCTCTGCTGTCAAAAAGGTACAAGTTCCGGCCTTTCCCCCATGTCTCCAGGCTCTGGGAAGCCGAGGGAGACAATCACAGAGGGCCCTTTAGGGGACAAGCCCAAGGCCAGGAAGGATACCTGGGGCTCCGGTTCTGTCACCACAGGGCTCCCCTCCCATCTCATCCCCCACCAGGGCCCACACTGTCAGAACTCAGCAAGCTCCCCACCTGCTGGGGCCCAAGGAAGTCTCAAAATGGAGCAGAAATTTTACATTTAAAGGGCTTAGGGTCACGCTGGCTGATATTACTAAGTGGTTAGAGCATCAGCCCCACACTGAGGGGTCATGGGCTCAATTCCCAGTCAAAGGCATGGAACTGGGCTGCAGATTTGATCCACAACCCCAGTCAGGGGCACATGTTGGAGGCAAACAATTGATGTGTCTCTCACATCAATGTTTCTCTCTCCCCTCCCTTTCACTCTCTCTAAAAATCAATGGGAAAATTATCCTCTGGTAAGGATTAATAGAAAGAAAGGGGGGGCTTAGGGTCAAGGGGAAAAAAGGAAGCTTAGGATCCCAGACAGTCCCTCCCCAGTAGGTAGGGCCTCCCACTTCCTGGGGTTCAGGACACAGGTGGGCAGAATGCAGGGACCGCCCCCCGCCCATAGCAGACAAGCTGAGACCCTTCTAACACTATTCTTAGAAGTGGGGAGGATGCCACAGCCAAGAGCACTCCCTACCCCCACTGGATTTTATGACCCTGGCAGGTTCCTTGGAGTTCCCACACCTTCTCTATGGCACCAAGTTCACTGGGGTAGGGAGTAGGGAGCCAAGGTAAGGGGTGCATTGAGATGATATGATAGATCTGGGATCCCAAGCTCAACTTCTGCTATATGTTGCCCACAGAACGGAGTGGTGGCATCATGACTGCAATCTGGCTTAGAGACACTCCACTCCACACCTTCCATCCACTGCCCAGCCGGGGTGAGCTGGTCTTAGTCCCATGGTCCAGGCTACTCCTGCATTCTTCCCTGCAGAGCCCGAGGCAGGGCGCACGCAGCCTGGTGTGGGTGAGGCCCGGATGGACTGTGCTGGAGGGGGCGAGGGAAGGGTCCTACATGGCAAGATGTGTCTCCAAGAGAAGACACATAAAGGCCCAGCCCATCTGTTCCCTGCTGGGTACAGCAGCCTTTGCTGTCCCGGCCTAAAGTCAGTCACAAGCTGTCAGGCCATTCCCGAAACCAGGACTCCATGACCATGAACTGCCCAGAGGGTGCTCCTGTCTCCTCAAGGCCCTGGGATGTCTCAGGGTGGGTCCCTCTGGCTGCGTGCTCTGCCTGGGAGTGTACAGCACTGGCAGGACCAGCCCTCCTGGGTCTTGGCACTGCCCCTACTGCCCCATCTCTCAAACTGTGAGAAACTACAGGTGGGGCGAGAGCACTGTGACATGGCCATGGCCAGACAGGAGAAAGGAGCCCCTGCTGTCCCAGCAAACCAGGATTGAAACGGCTGCCTGGGTGAGGGGTAGGCACGGGGGTGGGGGGCAGAGAGAGGCTGCTGGTCTTTCCCAGGGCAGCAGCTCTTCTCAGACCACCCAGCGGTGGGTGCAGAGTGGGGACACCTGCAGCTGGGAAGCAGCCTCCCGGGCCCTGGGGGCCCCATCAGCCAGCCCAGAGTCCCTCCTACCCCCGGAGGGCTTCCGTCTGCCCCTCCAGAACCCAGATGTTGTCAAAGTGTCCAGTGTGTGAGCGACAGCAAATGGTCTCGCTTTGCAAACATAAAATTATTGCTCACACATGACATGATCCTTAGCACTTACAGCTTTTAGGGACATTAAGCTGGTATTAAAGAAAGTCTGGAAACCACTTTAAAACCTTCTACTCATTCCCCGATGTGCTTGCTGTCACCCCTGACTGCAAACGCTTATTTGATGCGTTCAGAGTTGTCTTCCCACAAGGGCTCAAGAGAGGGCTCCCAGGAGGCTCTCTAGCAGTGGCAGCCACATCCAGGGCCCCAAGGGACCACTTCCTTTCCAGAAAAAGACCCCACACACACAACTCAACTCTTCCTTCTTGGAAACAGG
Source organism: Nyctalus aviator (assembly GCA_036971965.1). NCBI lineage: Eukaryota > Metazoa > Chordata > Mammalia > Chiroptera > Vespertilionidae > Nyctalus > Nyctalus aviator. Next base: position 23,801,883 of record CM072927.1, read on the forward strand.
GCTCTGTCACGGGACAGGGACAAGGTGGATGCTGAACACTGGGGAGCACTATCAGCTCTGAGCAGACGCACCACTCCGGAAACGGTCCCATCCCTGCCTGAGTCCACATGCCGCTGGAAACCATGAAAGCCACAGCCTGGAGGACTGTACCAAGTCCTGGCCACATGACACCATCTGACACTGTGACCGTCCCTGCAGTGCAGACCCTTTGGGAAAAGGCCCAGGGGTCCTGGAGTGAGACTGTTGAGGGAAAGGGGAGTGAGTGCAACGATTGGTGAGAGGAGCACGTGTCCTCCACATCTCCCTCCATGTGGCTTGTGGTTTCACCTATAGCGCATGTTTTACTCTCAGTGGACATGGAAGCTCCTGTTTAGGCAGCAATCTGGAGAAGCAGCCCTCCATCATGAGGCCCTAAGTCCCGGGGCCCACCTCGGAGAGCTCATTATTAACCATCACAACCCAAACTCGACCACCCAACTGCCTTAAAGAACGTGCATGTTCATTCATATTCTATGTCCAGGAGCACACACGCCAGTGCAGGGCCTGAAGGACCATGGCACGTGACACCATGTACCCCTCCACCCCCACTCAGGGAGCCCTCAGGAGTATCCCAAGGCTTCTCCGTTTTAGTGTGTTTATTCTCAATTATGGGCTGGATTATGTCCCCACACCCCAAATTCCTGTGTTAAGTCCTACTCCCAGTGTCCCAGAGTGTGGCCTTATCTAGAGTCATTGCAGATGTCATGAGCTCAGGTGAGGTCATGAGGGAGGCCCTAATCCAATGTGACTGGTGTCCTTAGGACAGGAACATTAGGACAGAGATGCTGGCACAGGGAGAACGCCATGTGAATGCAAAGACGGCATCTACAAGCCAAGGAGAGAGGCCTCAAAAGGAACCAGGTCTGACACTTTGATCATGGGCTTCGGGCCTCCAGATCCGTGAGACGAGAAGCCGTTTTTGAAGGCCTGTAGCCCATCTGGGTGCTTCGTTAGGCAGCCCAAGCCGACTCAACCGCTCCCTCAACAACCCACTGTCCAGCTGGCGAGTTTTCTGAATTGGAAGTAAATGGGACATTGTGCGCATGCCCCCTGTGGCATTTGAGGCTCCCCTGAGAGGCCCATGGGCTCAGGCAGTGACCTTCACCTCTCCCACCTGCAGTGGAGGGTGCTCCCTCCTGTCCTGCGAACTGACAGCCAGTCCCCAGACCTCCCCTGACTCTCCTCTTCTACCTCTGTCCCGCCATCTACATTTAGATCGAACCCCACAGCCTGCTGGGATCCTGAAGGAGCTGAGAACCCCCAGATAGTGGTGGTGGGCAGGGTACGGGGCCTTCACACGGGGGAGTTCTCGCAACACACATGGCTCCATTATTTAGCAATTCTTCCTTACTTTTCAAAAATGCCTCTAATTTTCTCCAAAAGGCCTTTTATTTTTTGTTAGCTTTGTTCCAAAGTGCTTACTCTTTGTTTTCTTTTACTGTAGGTAGCATCCTGACAATGCTGCCACCTGCCCATGGCTGGCCACGGAATGAGACCCGATTGCTGTGTGGGGCACACTCACTCCTCTACCTGACCCCAGTGACTCGACGGCTCAGGCCCCACATCCCTTTCTAGGTAGGGAATCACGCCTATGCCCAGGCATTGCCGGCAGACGCTTCCTCGCCAACCACCGCCTTCTCTCTCCACCTTACCTCTGCATCTCCTGGGTGTGTGACACCTCACTAGACAAGCACATGTTGGAACATCTGGGAAGGCGCCAGCACACAATTCACCTAGAAATGCTCTGCTCTTCCCCTGTGAGTGCATGAGGGTCCCCCTCAGAGACACTCGCCCGCCAGCCAGGGGACAGTCACTCCCTAACTGGGAACCAACATCAGCCTGTGGGTACATCCAGGTACGTCTCCAACTGTGACCTATGGATAGTCACCTTGGATGCACCTCCTGGTGAGCACACAATGCTGAAATAGGCAGGGCCGTGCTGAACTCACACATCCCAAGACACAGACAACAAGAGGGGAACTGAGGACCCAAGCAGAACACTCCGGTGACTATGGCCTGTGACTGGGGCCTGAGGCGCCACCGCCAGGCAATTGCCATCCGGGCCCCATTATTGCCCGGAGCCTGGGAAGGACCAGAGAGGAGAGGCCCCTCCTCTAGCCTGAGAGCAGCTGCTACATGTGAATGTGGGAGTAGCTAAAGCTATAAATTAGAAAAATGAAACCAGCTATAAAGAAGAAAAGGAAATGCTGTAAAACATGGAGAGGAAACCTTTAAAACACATTAATACTCCATGGCTAACGTGGTCCCGTGCTGTGTGAGGGGTATGTTTCTGAGACACTCCCACCACGACCCCAGCGCAGACTCACCAACATCTGGCCACAAACAGCAGGCTGCCCTCTTTCACGATGGGTAGACCACACCTCTGCTGTGGCTGAATGTCTCCCAAAATACATGATGTTTAAACCTACCCCCAACGTGACGGTCTCAAGTGATGGGGCCTATGGGATGTAATCGGGTCATGAGAGCAGGGCCCTCATTAACTGGATCGGTGCCCTGACCGCAGAGGCCACAGAGCTGGCTGCTCCTCCACGTGTGGCCACAGCGCGAAGGCAGCCAGCCGCAACCTGGAAGAGGGCCTCACCAGGACCCAGCCACACGGCACCCCGAGGCTGTGCTTTTAAGCTGCCTGGCCTGTGGTGCTCTGTGGGAACAGCCCTAGTGGACTGAGACCGCCACTCTTCAGTTTCTGGGAGAAGAGGGACTTTCCCAGCATCCCCCAGAATGTACATTTCTTATGAAATGCCTCACCCGGCCAGGAAGGCACATGAATTGGGCTCTTAAAGTGCAGAAACTCTGTAGCCAGAGTGAAGCTGGCTCCTTCCACTGGCTGGGGGTCAGGAAGGAGCTGGTGTGGACACCAGTCCTGGCCTCTGCCCGGCTGTAACTGACCTTCTGTGCCCTCTGCCTCCCGGCCCTGCGGTGGCAGCTGGGGATCCTCCTCCTCATCCTCGGGATCCGCCTCCTGTGCAGCCTCCTCTTTCGCACTACCACTGGTCTCCTCGGGAGGAGCTGCCCCAGCCGACCCCTCCCCGGGCAACTTGGGGTCTTCCGGCTTGGGCTTCTTGGTCTGACTGCGTTTCCGGTGAGACCTGGAGAGGGGGAGTCATCAGAGAGGAGGTGAAACAGCAGAGGGGAGAAGCCCGGGCCCGTGCTTGGCAGTACGGAGCCCCCACAGCCAGAATCAGGGGACGGGATCCTCAGGAGGTAGCTCCGGGGGGGGCAGGGGTGGTGGAGGGAGAGAGGCCTGGGAGGGGCTGAGGAGGGCAATGGGATGGGGGGTCGTGTCAAAGCGGGTGCTGATGACAGCTGGAGGTGGGGTGACTGGATGAACCTGGGCTCCAGGAGCCCCGTGTGGTGGGGTGGGAGGGACAGGGAGCGTGATCGCAATGGGAACAGCAGCGGGTGGAAATGCCTAGACGACAAACAGAACAAAAGGTGCACTTACGACAGGCCCGGCTTTTTGCTCTGCTCTTTCTTCCTCTCTAGACTTGGTTTCCTCTCCTCCTCAGTCTTTTTCCAGTGTCTGCTTTCTTTCAGACTAATTTGTCTAGAATGTAAATGTCAGGGAGTTTTTCTCTAGGACTGGTGTCAACTCCCCAAGACGCCTCATCTAGGGCCTTCCGTGGGCTCCCCGCGCGCCTCTCCACACGCAGGAGCTCCACGCCAGGAACAGCCTGCACCCAGGCCCTCTTCGCCTACCACCCGCCTCCAGGACAGGGCCCAGGCCGGAGGGATGTCGGGTCCCCACATCCATCTCGGCTCAGGGTGTAAGTCCTGGAGGTGGCAGGGGCGAACCTCAGCCCCCAGTGAGAATTCAAGCTGAGGCTTAGCTATGGCTTCTTAGTGAAAAGGAGAGAGAATTGGGTTAAAAAGGAAGAAAAGAAAGCAACAAAGGGGGTGGGCCTGCAGATTAGTGCTAGGGCACCCCTATAGGGGTTCTGGGAAACAGGATCCTGGAGCTTTCCAGGGAGGGAACAGAGCAGCTTTTAGACAAACAGGAGGCGTGTAGTACCCCAGCTCAGGCAGAGGCAGGTGTGTGGAGGGGCCCAGCCTTGGGCAGGGCACTAACGCCCTGCCGGGAATGGGGGTGATGCCCTCCCACATGGCCGCAGGCTCCAGGCCTCATGACCAGCCCCCACTACCCTTTCATCTATCCCAGTCTGCAACCCGAGAATGTCGACATTTCCAAGAGAAGTGCTGACTGCAGCTTCCCTTGTCCATGAATTCTTCTGTAGCCCAGTGAGGTCAGACTCCGATGTGGAGACCCTATGGGGTCCCCATGGCAGCCACACTCCAAGGACCAACACTCACCAAGCAGAAGCAGCGCTGTCTGACCAGGGAAGGGTAGGAGGCCAGGAAGGCTCACCCAGAGGTGCCTACAGCAGCGGGACCTGACGGCCTCCTTGCTGCCTCCCCAGCCCACACCCATTCTCCATGCTGGCTTCTGGGGTGCCCGCTCCTAACTGTCTTCTAACACTAACCTTTGCTGGTTGTTCTCATGGCTTGACAGCCTAACTCAAGGGCTCTAGTCTCTGCTACTCCATCTCCCGAGCACAGTGGGCACGTGACAAGCCCCTCTTGATGTCTGCAGCATGAATCACCCCATGACCAAAGGTGAAAAGCAGGGAGCATTCGGGGGGCGGGGGGAGCAGAGGAGGACTGAGCAACATGGGCAGAGGCATGGCATCACACACAGCATGGCGTGCAAGGGTCACTGTGAAGGGAGAGGGCAGGGCGGAGGGGGCGCGGGAGCCAGCGATGCTCTCCACCACAGCAGAGCCACCAGCGAATCCACACTGCGTCAGCTGGGGAAATGCCAGGTATGGCCCCTGCAGTAAAACGGGTGGCAAGCCCCAACACCTGGTGGTAGATGTAGCTGGCATTCGTCACCAGCTGTCACCTGGGAAGGGGCTTCTCTCCACGTCTAGAAATGCTGTGGGGCCACAGGGCTACAGGCTGGGTGCCCAAAGCGAACCCCCAAGCTGGCGCCAGATGCCCAGTAGAGGGGTGTCCTCCTACTACCAACTCACCTGGCCTCGGCTTCCTGTAGCTGCCCAGCCCCTTGGTCTCCTCTCTCACCCCACCCCAGGACCGGCACTTCTGACCCTGCCCACCCAATCCCAGGGCTGACCAGGAGTGTCCCCATCTGTCCCAGAGAGCCCAGATCTTCCACATCCCCCAACACTCCACCAGCCTCAGAGCTCTGGGCCCCCCCAGCACCCCTGGTCCGTCCCCCCCCAAAGCGGAGACCCCCAGAATGGGTGGAACTAAGTAGACAGACTTAAGCAGAGGGCTGCGCCCTACTGCAGAGAGAAAGCAAGATGAACGTCAGCATGCAAAGAAATACCCATTTTGTGAGTACATAAGCTGGGAGACTAACGCAGGAAGAACCTGTGGCCAATTTGCCACTGAGTGGGGGTGGGGGAGAGGCATCCACCAGGCACATCCTAATCATATTCCAAGCATAACAGCATCCCCTGGCTGCTCCCCAGACAGGACACCCTGCTCTCTTTTAGCTGTTTCTTCTCTTAGTTACTTCCATATGTCTCCCCCACGCTGCTTTCTTTCTTTTTTTCTTTTTTTAATTTTTCTCTTTTGGTTTGGCTTCTTTGCATAGTTACCAAGCGGCTCTTAGTTACCACTCCGGGTGTGGCTATGCTTCCTGCTTCCACACCCACCAGCTTCTCTGCCTGAGTCTGCCACCATCTTCGGCTGTGGTGAAATTCCACGTTTTACATTTGACTGACTATAAACTTGTTCATCCATGCTGCCTGCACTGCAGTCCTGGTTCGCTCTTCCTGGAGTAACCGTTCCTCTCTTAGATGCTTGGCCTTCTGGGTTATCTCCAAGCTCCGGTGTGGTCTCCTACGTAGGGCGCCACACACACCTCCATGGCATCCTTACGTTGAAACCGGTTTGGATTCTCCTGGGTTGGATCTGGTTTCCCTGGTGCTGTGTCCTTCCTGGCTGTTGCCACTCCTTAGCTAGAGCACACTCTAGCTTCCTCAGAAAGGAGGGGAACTGGGACTCTGCATGTCTAAAAAGATCCTATTCCTCTCACACATTTAGTTGGTAATTTGACTAGGTACATACTTCTAGGTTAAAAATTATTTCTCTTCTGACTTTGAAGGCCTCGTCCTTTCTGTCTATTAGCTTGTAGCATTATGATCGCCAAGTCCAATGCCATGTGGGTCCCTTGTTCTTTATGTTGACATGTTTATTCACTCCGGAAGCTGGAGACCTTCTGTTTAACTAGAGCTGTGATGTTCCGAGGAGCGTATAATCATCCCCAGTGCCAGACTCTGTACTCTGAAAACGTCTTTGGTTCTTGAGAATGTTCTTTTCTCCTTTCCTGAAACTCCTAGTAGAGGCTGGAGTTCCTGAACTGAGCCTCTGATCTTTCTGTCCTGCCCTCTGGGAGTTTTCCCAAGCTATCTCCCAACCCCTCTTGTGTTTTCTTTGCTCTCATTTTATTTTATTATTTTAAAAATATTTTTATTGATTTCAGAGAGGGAGAGGAAGAGAGAAACATTAATGATGAGGGAATCACTGATCACCTGCCTCCTGAACATCCCCTACTGGGGATTGAGCCCACAACCCAGGGCATGTGCCCTGACCAAATCGAACCGTGACCTCCTGGTTCATAGGTCAACATTAACCACTGAGCCACACCAGCTGGGCTTCTTTGCTCTCTTTTTAAATGTCCAACAGCCATCTCTTTCCTAAATGCTTCATTTTATAGTATCAGGTGCTTCTATCATAAACGCACCCACTCACCCTCTGAGGAGAATGTGAGTTTTCTTGCTCCTTGCCTCATCTCTTTGTGGGGAGTTCTGCTTTTCCCTTGTGTTTGAGACACTCTCTGTATCCTATTGAGTTTCCTCAGAGGGTTAGGGACCCCTGGTTGAGTTGTGTGAGGGACTAGGAAGGTTGTTGGTGGCTATGGTGGGTGAGCAGGGCTTGCTGAAGGGGATGGAAAGGGCAGGAGTCCTGTCACTTCACGGGGGACCACCAACATCAGAACATATAGCTTTCCTCTGCTGGGCTATTCTGTGACCCAGAGAGGACCTTACAGTCTCTGGCCTCGGGGTTAGAGGCACGTGGGGCTGGCAGCCGGGCTCCCACAACCTCACCTTCAGGAAGGCCTCTCCCTCTCCCTCCAGCCCAGAGCTGCCCAGGCTTCACCTCACCAGGCAGCAGGGGCCCCCCTCTGCTGGGAGGTAGGGTGGAGTGGGGGTGCCCCAGCCCAGCAAGTCCTTACACACTGGCCTTCATCCCAGATTGGTGCCGTCCCAGGAGGTGCCCACATCTGGAACCCTATGCCTTTCTGAAGTTCCTCAGCACCAACTAGCCGCACCCTGTCTGTGAGCCTTTAACCTGAGCTTCCTGTGCTGCAAAGTCACTGATGTTGGCCATCCTTTCCTCCTTTTCCCAGTCTGCCGCAAATGCTCAGCTGTCATGGCCCTCTCGCCCATTCTTTGTCACTCCTTTACAGTCATTTTAGTGGCATTTCAGGGGAGGGTGGAGATAAATGAGCACTTTGTCAGGCTTAACTGGACGTTACTTAGTTAAGTTTATACAAATCAAATATTGGAACTAAGTCCAAATAGCTGTACTAATATTTCCAAGATGGAAGTAGGTGTCCTTAGACTCAGATGGCAGGAGAGGCAGAGTGGGCTATGCAGTGGGCTCAGCATGGCTCCAGGATGGAAGCTGAGGGGCCCAAAGCACACAATCCCTCTGTTCCCTAAGGCAGGACTGTCAACCCTCACAGGACCAGCTTTACTCAGGGGGGATTTGGAGGCATCCAAGGCTGTTGGTGCCAGTGCAGCCCCTGGGTCAGGGTGCAAGGGGCTGTGAGCTGTGTACCCCAGGGCCCTTCTCCCCTTCACCCGGACCAGGACATGTGCCTCCTCTCCTCCTACTCCTCCCTGCCTACACAGACAAGTGGGTGTGTGACATCTAGAGGCTTTTGCCCCTGAGAAATTGCTGAGGCCGTTCTGAAGAAGAACAATTTAGGAAACATTCAGTAAGTTGCCAGGGCAACCCTGGCAAGAGTAGGGTCAGAGGCTCAATGGTGTCCAGTGTCTGGTCAGGAGGCATCAAAGGGGGCGCTGGAGCTGCTCCTGGCTCCTCGTTTCCATGGTGAACCGAGGGTGGTGATGAGTGGTGGTGCGGGTGGGCAAGCAGGGCCAGGGCTCCCCCACGGGTAGCTGGAGGCCACAGCCAGTGGAGCTAGCAGGGGCTGGAGTGGACGGGAACCATGGGTCCCAGAGAGGAAGCGCGTCTCATCTCCTTCCTCATCTCTGCACTAGCATGGCAGTGGCAGCTCAGATGTTCCATAAGCTGAATGCACACGTGCTGCAACATGTGGTCAATGGGCTGTTTCTCCATGTTCTCACTGGAAGTAACAAGGAGGCGGGAGGAAGACGGTCTGCACATGGAGAAGGGCTGAGGGTAGGAATGGGTGGAGGGGAGGCTGGCAGAGACCGGGAAAGGTGCCAGACTCTATGATGGCCTGTGCCAGCAAAGCAGGATCCCGCCTGGTGGTGAGGGCCTAGGAGGCCATACAGCCAGGAGCAAGAGGTCCCAGCTTTGTGCCTTGTTTGTCATGGGGGAGGGTCAGTGTATTCAACAAAATTTAGGCATGGAAGATAAATCCGAGGGAGGGAGACAAGATCATTCTCTCCCGGAGAGGCCAACTCTTGGCCTCTGCTCTAAAATGACATGGGGGCTCAGTGTGGGGGGCTGTCAGGAAGGCTGGACCCTCCAGGTAGGGGTAAAGGAGGGGAGCCTGGCAGGATCAGCCTGAGCAGGGACCTTGGGATTTGAAATGTCAGTCCCATAATCAACCTTTACAGAGAAAGCCCCTCTATGACTTAAAAAAAAGGGGGGGTGGGGAGGAATCTGTCTTATTTAACATATTAAAAGCTTTAAAGGAAATTATATCCTTGGGGACACGACTTAATTTGTTATTCAATCCCTCTGTCGGAATATTACAGCTCCCCAAGTCGGAAACAGAGGAGGCTGAGGAGGGAGAGGAACGCTCCAGAAAGGAACAGAGCGTGACAAGTGAGCCAAGCGCCCTCTACTGAGGGCTGGCTGGGCTGGGGGAACGGGACGGGGCAGCGGGCAGGAAGAGGGCCTGTGGGGAAGCTTCCGCACACAAAAGGTTCCAGCTAAGGGAAACATAGCTAGCAGCCGGTCCTCTGATCCCATCCATTTCTGGAAGTGCGCTTAATTATTGGCAGTCTGCTCTGCTGACCAATTAGACTGAGCCACAATCCATTAGCCGTTATGCAAATGCTGCATTGGGCTCTGTTCAGCAAGCTCGCCCTGCTGGGAGGGATCAGGAGCTACACAGATGGGCCTCACTGAGAGAAGTTGCTTTTCGTGAGAATGCACAAGAGAGCAAGAATCAAAAGGACAGACAACAAAAGAAATCAGCAAAGAGAGACTCACCTGAGTGAAAGCATTCTGGGATGATGGAACTTTCTCAAAGACAGAGGCCAAGGGGTGGGAAAACATGTGGGGGAAGCCAAGACTGCCCAAGATTCTGGATTCACAGATAAACGCGCTAAAAACTAGAACAGCCCCACCAGGGAAGAAAGTTCTGGACCGGGCAGAGTTTAAAGGGTGCTTCTGCAGAGTGTGGGAGTGCCACCGACCGGGCACAGCCAAAGCAAGGAACTGTCCCAGCGCCCCCACCTCCTCAATGGTCCGTCTCTGGAGCCAACTGTCCATCATCAGTGGGGACAAAAGAAGCCAGAGGTGACCAAGAGGCTACAATTGGAAAACCTCACCGGAGGCCCAGATCCACATGCTGCCTGTTCTGGTGTGGCCCCAGCTACGAAAGCTGTTTCTGTCTTTAACTGGTAAAAAGTTAAAAGAATAATAATACCTTGTGACATGTGAAAGTGATATAAAATTCCAAATCAGTCCACAAATGAAGTTTTATTGGGGCACTCCACATTCATTTATGCAAAGTCTACTGTCTGTGGTGGCTTTCACGGGAAGAACTTGCTGAACATTCCTTGGGCACCAAAACTGAGTGCATTGGAACTCTGTCTGAGTAGCTCAGAGCCTTGAGAGCCTTGACGCTTCTGGAGAAGAGAAGAAAATGGGACCGCCGCTGCTGGGGCTACAAAGTGATACCAAGAGCACAGTGCTCACTGCTCTCCCTCCTGGCAGGAAGTCCATTTCTTCGTCTTCCCGGACCTGCCACCATGTCCCCGTGGCTATGGTGCTGATGGCAACAGGGCGCAGCCACGTCACCTCTCCTCCCCCTCTGGATGCCAGGCCCGAGGCTGGGCAGCCACCACGCTGTCATAAAAGGCATGGTGGGCCAGGAGGGGGCTCCCTGGGATGGAAAGAGGGTGGCAAAGGATGTGCCTGGGAGGATGGGTCTCTCAGTGACTCCAAAACCATGAATCTGAGCAGCACATTATCGGAAAAGCCAAAATGAGCAATCAAACATGTGCCCCACGCCTACAGCATGGTACCTGCCATCGTTCAGAGCCAATCCTAACGGAGACATAGGGCTCTCACCTAAGGTCACAAGCAGACAAGGAAGAGGGACAATGTGCTGTCCCAGAGAAAAACCAGATGGCTGGAGGGTCAAAGGGTCAGCCTCCCAGGAGCTGGTGGATAAGGAGCAGGAGGGAAACTAAGTCTAACAGCACAGACACTGCCTGCTACGAGGTCTGCAAACTCGAAAAGGTCAGGGCCTGAGAAACTCTGACTGAGAAGCAGCAAGGTACAGAAGAAGAGGGGGAGGAGAGGAAAGAAAAAGAGGGAGAAAGGGAGGGGACAGCCTGGAGCCACCTGCCAGCAGGGTCTGGCTGGGGTGGGGGTCACTTACGGTCACCAGCAGAGCCAGGCACAGGGCAGTTCCTTGGCAACTCACCTGCGGAGGAGCTTTGCCTTGAGTGAGGCCCGGGAGGTGCTCCAGGTGCTGAGCTCAGGGCTGCTCAGGGCCGTGGGCCTGGTGTGGTCAAGCACCGTGAGGTCCTTGCCTTGTTTCCACAGCTCATAGCGCTCTGGCTGCAGGATACGCACGAAGACGTCCATGGAGATCTTGACCATGTCCTTCCGGCATGTGCACTGCAGGAGGCAGGAGAGATCCTCTGAGCCCAAGGGCAAGCTACCCCATACAAGGCCTTCTATCATGAGACAGGAAATGGTATCTGCCTGTCCCAGGTAAAGGTGAGGCCACTGAATGTCCTTTTCCAAGCTGTAACCCCCTCCCCCGCAAACAGGAGCCTCTGGGCCGACACCCAGCACATGGTACCAAGGAACAAGTGCCAGGTGGCCTGGAGCAGACACTGCCCTGACAGGAGGGTCCCTGTGTCCTCAGCAAAGGGGCAAACACCTGTGATGAGGACAGGCTCAGATACAGTCCCTCTTATGCTCTGACCAACATCCCTGCAACAAACCACATGCTCTCAGAGCCTCTCCCTCCAGGTTATAGTGTTGTGGTAGACCCGGGGCTGGGCATGTGCAGGAGGCATCACACCACAGGCATCCTGGGGACATTTGACACCTGGGGCATTAGAGGCCAGAGAACCCAGCCAAAATCCCAGAATCTGGACTCCAACAGATCCCTGTCAGCGAGAGGAACGCAGGTGGTCCTGGCCTCCTGCTTACCTGTGCATGAGGCCAAGATCAGATGGGACCATCCTATTGTGAGAGGAAGGAAGAAAGAGAGGGGACTCCTGATCTAGGGCAGGGCTGGCAACCTCCATAAAGGACCAAGCAATCATCTTTTCAGCTTTGTGGGCCACGTGGTCTCTGTTACAACCTCTCAACTCTGCACAGTAGCTGGGAACCATCATAGGTACTACAGAAATGACATGGCTGTGCTTATAAAACTTTATTTACAAAAAGAGGCAGGGGCCAGATTCGGCACAGGCTACAGTTTGCTGGCTTCTGGTCTAGGCTCCCAAGGATACAGCAGCCCCTGGAATGGGGGACAGACTCTGGAAGAGGGGTCTCCACAGGGATGGCTGAAGCTGTGTGGAAGTTTGGGAAAAGGGTGCAGAGGATGAGGGGAATCTCAAGGGTGACCTTGACCTTGGGGTGCCGCACTTGTCTTTCCCTAAAGTAGACACAATCCTTGTCTTCTTCTGGGGACACGCCTGTGTCTTCCCTCAGGGACACCTGTGCTGCAGCCCCTGAAAGCTGGGCACTCTCCCGGCCACTTATAAACAGACTCAGGAGAAGCCCATTTCCAACCGATGCTAAAAACCCATCTCCATTTTAAATGCACAGCTCTCCCTCCTTTCGCAGCCTTCTTGCTGTCACTTGCCACTTTCTCAATGGAAAAGCAGAAAACAGAAAGGAAAACACTTAATTAAACGAGGCAATTATGTACCATGCCCTGTCAAGTCCTTCAAACTCCCCTCAATTTTCTCTGGAAACAGTAAAGTATTTACGACACCAAATCTGAGGCTGCAAAAAATGTCTGAGCCATTTGGTTCAGTGGATAGAGCAACGGCCTGTGGACGGAAAGGTGCCAGGTTCGATTCCGGTCAAGGACATGTACCTTGGTTGCGGGCATGTCCCCAGTGGTGGGGGTGTAGGAGGCAGCTGATCGATGTTTCTCTCTAATCGATGTTTCTGACTCTCTAAAAAAATCAATAAAATATATATATTTTAAAAATATATTGGGGCATTTTCTGCAACCCCAGCAGTCCCTCTCCTCCTCACTCCCAGCCTGGATGTGGAGCTTGGACTCAGAGCAGCACTGACACAATGCAGACAGGGAGGGAATATTTATGGCCAAGAGACTCCCAGTAAACTCAATTCATTTAATGAAAATCTGCAGAACACAGAAAGGCTGGTGGTGTAATTTGGCTGTGGAGTGGTGAGACCACAGATGGTGCCCGGGTTTCAGAATCCTGGCCGGCCGTGGCCTCCCTGCATTACCATCCACAGCAGCTTAAGGGATTTATATCAAGCAGCTCTGCAATTGCTTTCCTTTAAGTAATTGAAAAAAGCACCTGCGTACACCCATGGAGGGGGACACAGAGATGCAAGCCAAGGAGCCAACTGCTTGGCTTCCTCGCCCAACCAGGACGAAGCCAATAGGGACAGCCTCTCTCGAGGCTCTGTGCAGGTTCTGGGTGGGGTGGTTTGTCATGGGTTAGGGGCAGAGTCTTGGGGAACATGGGCACCTGTGAGGAAGGAGTAGGAAGAAGGCAGGGTCCTGTGGGTCCACGGGAAAGAAATGACAGCCCAGGATTCAGGACTCAGAGACAGTCACCTCTGTGGACTGAGCAGCTGAGCTGAGGGTGCAGGCACTGCAGACCCTTTACTGTTTCAGCCTGACAGGTTGGGTAAGAAAGTTGCTAAGGTAACATCTTAATAGGAACTTTCAGGGGCTGAACATGCCAGACCCCACAACAGCACCCCCACCTGGCCCTCTTCTGTTTTGGGGTCACGTGCGTATTGGAACATTACTTGCAGCTGTTTCACTTTGGGCCCAGAAGCAGCACAGAGCGCCTCCACCTGCAGGGCCTGTCCTGGAAAGGGGCTGGGAGCAGGCAGGAGGCAGGGGCTGGTGGCTGAGTCCTTAGGGCAGCCTCAGAGCAGTGCCCAGGGAAGGACCCGAGTTTGAGAGTAAATCACACTATTGTTTTCCCCATCAATTGTCTCCCTCCAGCCAGCTCCCAAACCTTCTGGAAACTGGTGGGATTTTATAAGGGTCTGCTGGACTGACCAAAGCTGACAGCTTCTGCTGCTTTCATTCCAGCTCCTCCACTTGGTGGTCCCCTGTCAACAACGCAACAGAGACAGGCTCCTCCAAGGGTTTGGCCATGTCATTAGTTTCTGATAAAGAAATCGAGCACCAATAGTGGAGGAGGTCTGAGGAGTTCCCGGCATGCCCCTGGGCCTTCTGTACCATCACAGAGGCATAAAGCACTCAGACACCAGAACCATGCGAAGCAGGGGCTCCCGCTCTGAGAGCCACTAAGTAATGAGGATTCTGAGCGGCCAATCCTGCTCTAATCAGCCAGGGCCCAGAGGCTGGTGGTTCCATTAGTGCTGAGTGGGGCATCTAGGACAGATAAAGGGTAAAGATAAGAGACAGGGACATGAGGGGTGAGGTACAGGATGCGGAGTTCATGGCCTGGGTCCCACTGATGATCTGTTCTGAGACAAGCTGCTTTTTCACTGAGTCCCCTCCCAGGCCTGCCTGCCTATCTGCCTGCCTGTCCAGAGGGTGTGCCTGTCCACCAAGGGCTTAGACCCCCATCTGCTCACCTCATCTCAAGATCCTGGGTCCAGCAACTGTGGCCTCTCCCCGTTCACCAGTAATGCCATCAGAGTAAAGAGGTATGACTGGGCTGGGGCTGGTGGGTACCCCTCTCGACACCCCCAACACTCATGAGCAGAAACTGGCTCTCAGATAGCGCCTAACATCAAGAGAGGGCTGACAGCCTGCAAAGCGTGCCTCAAAGAGCCCTTGACAGCGCCGCCGTTCCAGGAGCTAGCTGCCTGCAACGGTTTAATTAATCAGCAGAATGAGTTCAATGACGCTCCCTGAATACAGGAGGAACAAGTGCTGTTTCAAGTGACAGCCGGGAGAAGTCACAGCTCCACCCCTGCACCGCCCCCAGAGGGAAAGAGGGCAGGGTGGCGTGGCCACCATTGCCCCATGCAGCCCCAGCAAGGCCAGGCTGCTGGAGACAGCAGACACCAGCTGCCAACCAGACAGAGGCGGAGGTGCAGCTCTGACAAGCCCTGAGCAAAATGAGGACCACAGTTCCCCTCAGAGCTCGTGCCTCTCCTGCCCCTCCTTGGGATCTCGCCCAAAGAAATGAAGAATCCAGACAAAGCGTTCTCTGTTTCATTACTGACACACACACACACACACACACACACTAACCATGCTGTTCAACAATCGTGGACAGATTGGATAAATGATAAATCCGCCCAATGGCACCATTTAAATAACAGAAACGTTCTTAGGATAGATCTGTTATCTGAGGAAATACAAAACACACAGTCAAGAATACAGTAAAACCCCAATTAAGAGCAAAAATCTTTAGAAAAAGCCAAGAACATTCATCAAACATCAACCACGGTTCTTTTGTTTGTGGAGTCAAAAAAAAATTGTGTGCTATTTATTTTTCTAAATCTCTTTACTGAGCAGGTAAATGACTGAAGTCAGAGTGCGCAAATCCTGGAACGTGGGCAAATCTGGCCTGCCACCTGTTTCTGTAAATGCAGTTTTTTTGGCACATTGCCCCATTACAGTCGTATGGGTGCTGCTATGGCAGAGCTGAGCAATTACTCGAAGACCGCATAGCCTGCCATCTCCAAATATTCACTAAATGTTTATGGGAAGTTTGTCCAGCCTTGATTTAAGTCATAAAATGATTTTAAAAGAGTAACTTGAGGACCTTGGTGGTGATCTTCCCACATGCCAACTTTGGTGAACTGTGAAAACGACCACAGATGTGTGCTATGTGCTGAGCTGTGTCGCCCCAATTCCTATGTTGAAGCCCTGAACCCCAATGTGACAATATCTGGAGACAGGACCATTAGGAGGTTAAATGTGGTCAAAGGTAGGGTCCTTTTAAGAAAAGGAAGAAACCTCAAATCCCTCTCAGGCTCCTCACCCCTCAACCTGTGAGGACACAGTGAGAAGCTGGCCATCTGCACACCAGGAAGTCCTCACCAGAACCCGATGGCACTGGCACACTGATCTCAGTGTCCAGAACTGAAGCCCCAACCTCCAGAACTGTGAGAAATAAATGCCACTGTTTAAGCCGCCCAGTCCATATTTTGTTGACCGAGCTAACTGAGATGGATTTGCTATGACTGTCCCATTTTTTACTGAGCCTGGTGGGCTGCGCACTCCCACTACCTGCTTCCAGAATCCAACTCTCAACACGTGCTGGGAGCACTCAGAGCCTAGTGCCCGGGGCCTGTCCTCAGGCTCCACCTCTAGGTCACCTGCCTACCCCCCTCTCCCCCACCCCACCTGCAACCTGAGCTGGCCACTCAGGGTAAAGAAAACCCCCCCACCCCACCCACCCACCCCAGAATCCAATGAGACCTCAGTGGGCCTGAGCCAGCTGCACTTCACCCACACCGGGTCCAGAGCCAGCTCAAACAGGACCTGGAGGCCCAATGGGATCTGGAGGCACAGTTCTCCCTCCTGACAGAGCCGGCTCTTAGCCCACGCCACAGATTTCACAGTCTGCCTGGGAATGCCCCAGGGTTTTTTGAGTTAATGAACTCAGGCACTTATAAATAAAGGAAAACAGGGTCAGGGTCTTTGAAACACCTCAGGAATGAAAAGGTCAGGCCCCTGGTCATCCAGTTTACTAAGAAGTGTTGTGCCAGGGTAAAAAACAGCAGCAGGTAAAAAACAGACAGCCTTTGAGATGGGGTCATCCTGTTCTATCTTTTGTGTGGTGGATGTGTGGGTGGGGGTCCCTCTTCCCACTGAAGCAGTTCCAAAATGCTACACCTGCAAGCAGTAACGTCTGTGTGCTGCTAAGGGGAATGTTTAAGATGAGGTCCGAGTTACAGGTGTGGCTTCCTGACAACAGAGCATCCTGTCCAACTTCCTGAGCCTTCAGAACAGTCGGACTCGGAGTTGAAGTATATGCTAAGGGCCTTTAATTTCCTAAGATGTTAGATTTTTTTTTTTTTAAAGGCAATGATCTTAGATTAGATTCTGCAAGCCCAGAGCAAAATGGTTCCCGACTTTTAACTCAAATCAAGTCCCATCTCCCACATCTGAACTATTGTATACACTGAATTAATAAGGCTGAATTAATGCAGTTTCACGACACAATGCTGGGCCCTGCCCTGCAGTAGCTTATAGCAGAATTGCAGAGAAGTACACACAGGTGAGGAGACAGGAATGTGGGTGCAGACATCCACTCAGGGTCCACTTGATCCTCCCCTTGGTTGCCAGGAAGGAGCACCTACTATGTGCTCTTCTAGCTCTGCCACTCCAGGTTATAGCTATTTGTGTCAAGAGGAGGCCCTGGGGAAGGGTCCCTTCTCTTACCTCCTCGTCCATCCTGAAACTATGCCTACAGACTCACCAGAGTCCCTTACAATCCTTATGTGCATATGCCCAGCTCCAGGTCTGCAGGAAGGGGGAGCAGAGAGAGAAGAGAGAGGAGATGGGGGACAAGACCAACAGAGAAGGGAGGGGAGGAAAGAGGGTGGGAAGGAAGGCAACAGGGAGGTGGAAGAGAGGGGACAGATGGGGACAGGGAGGGTTTGCCAAGGCTGGAGCTTCACCTTGCAGAAGTTTGGCCACCAGGGCTCAGGTCTTTCCCCATAAAGGGTGTCCCCAACAGAGCCTCCTGTCACACAAACACTGGCCTATGTGAACCCATGGCTCAAACCTGTCACAGACTCATACAAAAGGCCTGGGGTCTTGAGAGCTCCAGCCAGAGGCTCAATAAGATGCACACTTGTCACTTCCAAATGACGAAAAGAGTTACAACTATCAAGTCTAGGAGCCTTGGGCCTAATGTGAGCACCGAGCCAAGAGCAGGGAGGCTGTCGCTCTGCGCCAGAAGACTGACACATCAAACAGCCCGACGCTCGTGCGAGGGTCTCCCAGGACCTGCTTCTAAGTTGGAGGAAAATGAGAAAACAGAATAGGGTGGAGATTTGCCCCCGGTTATCAGAGCAGGGCCCCGAGCAGAGACAAATAGATTCCTTCTTTCCAAAGCATGAAGAACAAAAATTGGAATGTCGTCTGGATCAGAGCTGGTGGCCCATGGGGCCCAGTAGCGCTCGGCTGGAGCTGTCCCAGCTGCAGAGAGCGGAGGGTAGAGGCGGAGGGCAGGCCCAGTGGGCCTGTGGCACCTGGGCTCCCCATGTTTGCTGCACATGGCAGGGCGCCTCCCAGAGCGATGGGCCACCAGCACAAGACTGACTGCTGCTGGGGACCCAATGCAGGATGACAACCAAGGACTGGCCACCTCAACTCCCCCTCTCCTTCTCCGGCTTGAAAGCAAAATAAATTTAACCTTTTCATGGGAATGAACATGAATGCCCAATACAACCCTATTTGACATTTCCATGGTATGAGGTGTGAAAAGCACTTCACCACCACTCATGAGCTGCTACCCTACAAGCTGGTTTCAATCAGCCCTCATCTGCTGGTCCTACCCCACACCCTGTTTCCCTCCCACCCCCAACCTCTGGCCCCTATCCAAATCCTTCTCCAGGGGTGCCCAGCCCCACATTCCTTACTCCTCCCTGGCCTGGTCCTTGGCAGCACCGAGGCAAGGTCACCCAGTGAGGGTGGAATGTCACAGCGGACTGACAGCATGTGGACTGACTGCCACATGCTCCTTTTGGGAGCTTTCGGGGGTCTGTCCCGGCTCCTGGGACATGTGAGCAGCCCCAAACGATTGTTGAGCCTGGTATAAAGTAATGAGGCTGGGCTGCCTCGGAGCCCTGGGGTCTTATCTGCCACATTTCCCCAACTTAAATAGCACTGAGCTTTAATCATACAATACCTCTTTTAAAAAGGCAGACTACATATTAGAGTTTTGCTCAAATAAAATAGCAAAGTGGGAAAGTAAACGGGCCTAAGGAGAAAATTATTAAATGTGGTTCAATTAAATCATCAACCCAAACAGTATTGACTACAGGGACCCTCTTACTTTCTGATCTGAGTATCAGCACCAACTCCAGCCCTAAGTCAAGAACCAGACAGGACATTCAGGACTATGCGGGGCCCAGCCCACTGAGGCTGCCCTGTGGTGCTTGGGGTTGGGGGCCCTACAAACACCAGGGTGGGGGGTTGGGACTTGAGCCTGTCTTCCAGCTGATGACTCACTGTCACCTGCAGGCCATACATCCTAACTGAAAGGCCCCTTCACTCCCTCAGCACTCCCGGGCCCTGGCCATGGAGTTACAGACCCTGTGACCATTCAGTTCCCAAGATACCGCCACATGCCCATATCTGTGCTGCTTGATGTGGTCATCACTAGCCTGCATGGCTCTTAACGAGAACTATGGTTGCAACTAAGGCCCAGAATGTTTAATTTTACTTCATTTTAATTAATTTACAGTTAAATGGCTATGCACGCAGCCAGTGTTGGACAGGGCAGCCCTGACACTGGTCCTTCCTTCTCTCTCTGCTAGCTAAGTGGCCCCACTGTAGCGCCCAGATACCTGTTCCACTCACTTCCTGCATCTCCCATGTCCCTTCTGCTGCAGTCCCGCAGGTCACACCCTAAAACTTAGGTCCAAACTGTCCCTCCTCTCCACCCTACATCCATCAGCCAGTCTCACCTCCTTTTTCCTTCCTCTCAGGGACTTTGCACTTTCTGCCCCTGGTCTGTAATGCTCTCTGGCTCCCATTCCCCGCCCCCCTTGCCCATGCTCCCAAAGGGACAGGGATGAAGAATGGCCCCAAATTCATGCCTCCCAGGGACCTCAGAATGGGACCTGATTTCAAAATAGGGTCCTTGCAGATATAATTGGTTAAGGTGAGGTCCTAATGAATTAGGGTGGGCCCTGAATCCAGTGACTGATGTCCTTACAAGAGAGGCAGTTACACAGGGAGATGGCCATGTAATGGCAGAGGCAAAGTTAAAGAGATGTGTGTACAAGCCAAGGGACACTGAGTACTTCTAGCCACCCCCAGAAGCTGTGAGAGGGAAGAGGGACCCTGCCTCCGGGCCCCCCAAACCCTCAGAGGGAGGATGGCCCTGCCTGACACCTTGCCCTCCAGACAGGAGAAGACAAACTGCTGTGGCCCCGCTCCCAGGTTATGGCATTTTGTGGCAGCGGCCCCAAGACATGAACACACCAGGGTCTCATTGCAGCATCAACCTCCCCTCCTCCCAGCAACACCTGCGGCCTGCTGCCCAGCTCCATCATTCCTTTTGCTCTTTGCAATTTCTCTCGGGTCAGAAGTCTTTCTGGCACTCCTGCCCCTTATCTGTCTTCTCCTCTGTACCTCATCTGTCTCACTGCATGTCCCCCACAGCTGAGCAGTGACTCGCATGATGACTATTGAGTGGGTGCCAAACAACAGGGGTGACAAACATGTTTCTCATGGAACAATCGGGTAAACGTTGAGGGTATATACCTGGCACTTCAGCCCACAAAGCGTTAACCAAAGCAAGTGTTAACCACCCAAAGATAAGGGCAGAAACCCAGCCAAGAAGGTGGCATCTGCTCTGAGGGCTCACAGACGCAGGCCCCCTGTTTCTGATGTAATTACCAGCTCTGCAGCAGAGACGCCACAACAAACCAGTTCATTAGGAAATCCACTGGAAGCTCTCAGAAGCGCTTCATAAACAAAACAATTAGGTGCCAGCAGGGGCTCCCTTGGTCCTTGGCCCCAGGGCCTGCTTCCCACCACTGCTGACAGACAGCTGGACCCAACAGCCAGGGGCCAGGCAAAATCTTGAGGACCTTTGACTGGCACTGATCTCACAGGAGGCCAGAGCCCCATGTCACCCTCTTTCCCTTTCTACATAAAGGAAGCCTCATCCCTGGGTCCCTGTCAGCCTCCCCAGGTTCCCAGGCCTGACCTTGGCTCTTCATGACCTGTCCCCTCCCCTCTCCCGTGCCCTGACCCGGGGGGCCTGGCCACAGCTGAGAAGCCAAGAAGGTCCTCTGCCTATCTGTGATCACTCTCTACCCCTTCTACACAGCTGACGATGCCAATTGCCATAATAAACCCAGGTGCTCTGAGCCAGGCACTTCCCAAGGACGTTCCCATAACATTCCCAACAGCCCTGCCTGCTCTGAGGGCAGAGCCATGCCCTCGTGCCACATCCCCAGCCCTGGGCCCCTCTTCATCTCTGGGCTCTACTTTCTTCTGTTGAGTGAGACTCCCTCTCCCTCCTCCATCGCCGCCACCCAGCCTGACCTCGGAATAAACCATCGCCACATCATTTACTTCGGCCAAGAAACAAACTCTGTCCCCACCAGGCGGCCCATGGAAAGTGGGTGAGGGTGAAGGCCCATTCAGGAGGGGGGTTAAGGGGGGCTACATCCTCAATCTGCCCATGAAGTACCTCCACCCAGATCACACCCTCATTTAAAAAAGACCTCTGTCCCCTGGAGCTCGCCAGCTAGCAGTGCCAACAGAGGCCTGGGCAGTGAAGAGGAGGATGAGGAAGGAAGGACTTACCCCTAGCCCAAAGAGTCTCACCTGGTGACTTCCCCCAGGGGACGCCAGCTGATGTCTGGGACACCTGTGGTTGTCATGACTAGGGGTAATCCTGGCATCAAGTAGATGGGAGCCAGAGTTGGTGCTCAACCCCAGTAGTGCCCAGGACAGCCCTACAAAGTGACCTGACCCCAATGTCAGCAGTGCCAAGGGGAAGAGACCGAGTCTGCATATTTGACTCTCAGGCTCCCAGTTCTACCAGGAAAAGCAGCAAAGCCATAATGATGAGTGGCAGGCCCACTGACACGAGCAAGCCACACACCAGCCAGAATCCTTCTCCCAGTGCCATATGGCCACGTGCCTGCCAACCCACCAGGGGAGACAGGGAAGTGGCACATAAGAGAAGCAGGTGGCACCCCATACAGGCCTGCAAGCTCCCACTCCCAGAGAGACTTGGGTGTGAGGACCAGCATGAATTTCTCAAGCCCTCCCTCTGAGCAAACAAGAAGTCTGAACTCAGCTGCCTGTAACCTGGGCACAACCCCAAACACAGGGACAGGAGTGGAAGAAGAGAGAGGGATTGGGGCCGACAGGAGGGTGGGACGTGTCTGTCACCCACCACAAGAGAGCTGCAAAGTTCAAGGGAGGACAAGGAGCAGAGTAGAGGCCTGTCACAGCATTGAGCATCCAGCTCTCAAGGAACCACGGTCAGGCGCCGATGCTCATCAGGACGCACTCGAACCACCGTGAACAGAATTAACAGAAGCCACAGGAGCACGCAAGACGAGACAGAGGTTGGCGTGTTCTCCGAGGGGAGGGGGTTGCAATTACACTTGTGATTCTTTGCAATGTGTTCCTGCCTGGACGGATGTAAAGCTTGTCACAGGGAGCTGCACTGGAGGAGGGAGCATATGGAAGAGCAGGAATCTCCTGCAGATCCCAGCCTGGGCCTGGTACAAGTCCCAAGCCCTGCCAGCCACAGCAACAGGGAGGGAGGTGCTGAAAATGATGGTTGGGGACCACGGGCTCCCAGCTCGAGCCCTGCTGGGGCTAGGGCTGGGGCTGGGCCAGGGCTGCAGGCCTCTCTGGAGAAAAGGCGGTTGGTTCTCAGGGAGCCCACCAAGCGATCAAGTCCTGCCCATGCCAAGCCAATGTGGTCATGAAGGAGTCCCCAAGACCAGTCCTCCTGTGCATGCTCACTGGGGCAGCCCTGGTCCTTGCTAGGGGCAGAAAAACATTACTCTCTTGTGCAGAGATGCTGATGCTCTACATAAGAGACATACAGCCTGTCTACGGTGTTAGCTTAGGGGTACCTAGAAGAATGAGGTAAAAGGGTTTGAGTGAGAGGGTGGCAATAATGCCAAAAAGGCCCAGAAACATGCCCTAGGCCAGCCTCAGAGGTCTCCCCACAGTCTCTGGCCTCCCTGCACCAAGGGAATGGGTTTAAGCAAGCCACTAGGAACAGTGACAGGAAGCTCCAGGGGAAGAACGAGGAAAATATATTTCATGTAGCAACTTACTGCAGACCTTGTGCACCAGCCACCCGACCCATGAATCAGAGGATCAGGGAGGCGCAGAAGCGCAGGCGGGCATCTTGGATCCTGGAGGCTCAGGGTGCGGGCCCATTCTAGCCTCCTCCCCTCCTCGCCACTCACACCCCACCTTCCACTACCTCCCTTTGGGCTCCAGGTTAACAGCCTGGAGCAGGCAACATCATTACCACACAGAAGGCACATGTCCTTGGAACCAGCAGGAACAATTTGATTCACATTTTACAAGTGATGAGGTTGCTGAACCTCAGGCTGGGGTTTCAGGAGAGACTCCCACCCTCCTGTGGGAGGTGAGGGAATGAGGGCCACCTCCAGAAGCCTTGCCCCTCCTCCACACTGAGCAGAAGCCTTCCCTACTTAATGCCTCTAGGGGGAGCTCACGTTTCCAGGGAGGCCGAGTGCTCAGCAGGCAGAGCCCAGACAGCTGGCAGAAAACCAGTTAAGTGCAGCCAGGCTCCTAGCCCTGCAAACTGGGTATTAAATCTCTCTCGCTCTGTTTAATCCTGCAGTCAACTCCTTCAGCACAGACACTGAGCCCATGATGGAGGGAAGAAGCCTTGTCAGGCTTTGCCCAGCACCACCTACCTAGAAAGCAGCTAAGGCCAAGCTCAGCTAATCCAACGTGGCATGCAGCCTTGTAGGACTAATTCAAGTTCAGACCTAAAAATGGTTGGTACGTGCACACTTTATTTTCCGTGAGTGAGAATGCAGCATCCCTTTGATCTCCCTGTTGGTAATTCCACTACAAAGCCAACCATCTGAGCGTGTGCAGGGAATCGTTCTCTGAATCAAGCAATTCCTCCCCCCCTGCCCCAGGCTGCTTCAGACACGCCAGCCAAGCACTGGACACCCACCAAGAGGAGGCCACTGGCTTGGGAGACACTCAGGGCAGGAGGGTGTCTCCTGGACCCAGCATAGGTGCAGGCCTCCAAGTGGGGTAAGGGATACAGAGGAAGGTCAAGGGTGTTCGGGGTCAGCCCTCTTGCTTCTGTGACCTTGATGCATGTTGGTGACATCAGGAAAGCTGGAAAGAGAAAGAGACAGAGGGAGAGGGGCAGAAGGGGTGGGGGCGGGGACGGATACCCAGGGAATGTTGCTCTGAGGAAAGGGACCACTCAAAATAAAACAAAAGCAGCAGTGTGTGACCACAGGCAGTGAGGGTGGCTGACTGTGGGACAGGCTGCAGCCTAGAGTCCTTGGGTCCCTAGGGCCTTCCAGCTTTGCATTCTCACCCTCTCCCTGCTGGCAGGCAGGCTCAGCTCATTCTGGGACCCTCCTAAGCACACAGTAGGTGCTCAGTGGGCTGGATTGTCATATGACATTCTATGCTTCCCTCCCTCCAGGCCAGGACATGGGAAGAAAAAGAAGCCAGGCTCAGAGCAGCGATGGCTAGCCTTACTATTAGGTCCTCATGGTTCTGGCTTGACTTTTAATTCCCATTTTAAAAACAAACCAACAAACAACCACTAATGACAATGACAGAAACAAAACCCTTTCACCTTGAGGGGCTGCGGAGGCTTATAGGAAGGGCCAAGATCACTCCAACCTCCCCCAAAGCTACACTAATTTTTTTTTTAAGTTAGAAAAAGACAGGAACGTATTGAGAATTTGTGAATGTTTTTAAAGGGATGCCAAATACCACCACAGAGACCTAACATCTATCAACATTTGGGCAAATTCCTCTACCTTCATACCGTCCCCCAACACACACACACAAACATTTCAGGACCCAAAACTTATTTATTCATTCAAAGTACCATATCCATCTTTCCACATCAATATAGCCAGTAAACCCATTTTCATGGCTGCATAATATTCCACTGGTTCACCAATCTGGTCACAGATATAAATTTTCCACTATTAAAACTAACGATGCAATGACTAAAACTACCATGCGCTTGCTGAAAGGAAGAACTGCTTCATCAGAGGGGACACACATGGGGCCTGTGGAGGTTGTCACCAGTCCCAAATGTAAAAAGAAACGATCCCGCTGGCGCTTAGTCTGCCTCCTACATAACATATGCTCAAATGTGTGCAGGCGACAGGAGATTCTCCTTGGTGCGCACAGGCATCCACTTGTAGATCTGCCCACACCCTGTGTCCAACCTTGTGTGAGCAGCTTCTGCCCATTTCTTATTCTGAGTTATATTCCTCAACCTGATAAGAACTATTCTGAGTGGTAAGATTTTTATTATTTCTTTTTTCAAAAAAACAGCTTTATCTCAATATGGTAAGAACTTATCTGGGTAGTAGAATTTTCTTAATAGCTTTATTGAGATAGAATTCACACACGCTATAATCCACCTGTCTAAAGCATACAACTCAGGAATGGATCTTTCTGTTCTGAACATGTCACATAAATGGAATCACGCACGATGTGGCCTTTTGTGTCTGGCTTCTCCCACTGAGCATCGGGTGTTCAAGGTCCATCCACGTTGTAGTGAGTGTTGGAGCGTCACTTCTTTCTAGGCTGAGTGGGTGGCAGAAATGGAAAGTCTGTTTCCCTTCTTTCTAGTTGCCTTGTTTTCTAATTTTCAACAATGTGTGTTCTTAGAACCACATGTGAGAAAACAAATGATTAGCCAATCACGCCAGAGTGTGAACTTAAGCTCTTCCAATCAAGCGTAAGGGACAGAACACGAGGATCAGGAATAAAAATCCGAGTGGACGCCTGCTCAGGGTACGTGCTGCCAGAGCCTGTGTTGGTAAGTACCAGTCTGCAGGAGTAAAGATATTTGCCTTGCTGTCTTGGCTCCTGAGCATGCTTTGTGTTCTACCAGG
The DNA here is from genome assembly GCA_036971965.1 of Nyctalus aviator. Classification (NCBI taxonomy): domain Eukaryota; kingdom Metazoa; phylum Chordata; class Mammalia; order Chiroptera; family Vespertilionidae; genus Nyctalus; species Nyctalus aviator. Next base: position 23,827,395 of record CM072927.1, read on the forward strand.
ACCCCTGATTTGGGGGGCCTTATTTCTAACACATGTCTCCCATAGGTGATGGATGAAGCTGGCAGAATGTTCCCAACCCCTCCTTGAAGCTGTAAAAATCACCCGGTAATCCCCACCTCCTCCTCTGGGTCCCAGGCTCTCTGCTCGCCCAGCAGACTGGCTTGGGTGCCGAGTCTCTGTGGGAGCCTTTGCTATTTACTGCCTGTGATGCATTCGGTGGGGCAGTTTTCCTCATAGAGCTCCAAGTGGAGGCCCAGCACCTCCCACACCCCACAACAGCCTGGGAAGTACAGCATGATGGAAACCTGTGGTCCAGAAACTGAGGAAGAAGCGCCCGTGCCCTGTGGTTAGGATGGGTTTCTGTAGTAGCTGCTAGGCTCTGGGTTTGAGTGCATTTGACTAGAGTCTACGGCCATACCACCCTGAACGCGCCTGATCTCGTCTGATCTCGGAAGCTAAGCAGGGTCGGGCCTGGTTAGTACTTGGATGGGAGTGCATTTGACTAGAAGAATCTCCATCCAGAAGAAATTCAACTTCGGCTCACTGTCCCCTGTTCTTGCAGTCAGTGGGCCCCTGGGGGTGGATGTCACCCATTCACTGGTGTGTGTGGGGGTGAAGGGGGTAATTTGCAGGCTTGAAAAAACGTGGGAATCCCAGAATGGGGAGGGGCACTAGCTCTAACATCTAGTTCCTCCCTAGTTCCTATGGAGAAGGCAAAGCGGTGCTCTGTGGAGTCCTTGTTTCATTCCCCCAACTCTCCCTGTTGGCCCAGCCTCCCCACTAGAGAAGACAAGCACATGAGACTAATTAAACCCACGATCCCTGGAATGGGGGTGGGGAGTGGAGCTATCCAAGCTCACAAAGGGGGTGGCCTGTGAACTGAGGTTTCACATCTCTGGCCACAATATCTGGTATCTGCCCTGCTTAAGAGACCTCAAACCCCATGGCTTCAGAACACAGGAGAGAAAATGACTTTCGGTAGAAAAAGGAGGCTCTAAGCCCCAAACATGAGGTTCTGGGAGATGCCCTTAGCAGGAATCTGGAAAGAAACTACACTGAGCTTGTCCCCCAGTGTCAGAGTCCACAGATACCGCTGGACAACCATCCACTGCCTGAAAAGAGAAAGAGGATACCTGGAAGTCCAGCTGGACAGGGGTCTCAACAGAGGCTAATCCTGCCCCCAAGAGACCCTGGGCCATGTCTGGGCACATCTGTGGTTGTCATGACTGTAGGTGCTCCTGGCATGGCATGTGTGGGGGCCAGGGATGCTGCACAACCCCTCCACACATACACACACACACACACACACACACACAGTGTCCAGGACAGCCTTCATCCACTGTAATGAGGAGGGACCCTAGATTGGACCAACAGCCGGAGTCTGAGACACTGGGGATCTCATGAAGGCATAGTCCCACACACAGTGCTCTTGTATATCTTTTGCCATTTATGTTAAGACAGCTCCCAGAAAGGGTGTCCTTTCTATAGGCAGAAAAGCTCAGATAGTCCAAAGATCACAGGCTGTGAAGGGACAGGCCCTGCGTACCCTGCGGTGGGGACACAACAGGACACACCTACTAGAGGACGCTAGGCAACACAGGCAGCCATGCATTTTCTTCCCAAGCACAGATGGGTAATGAGGGTGAATGGCAGTAAAGTGGCTCAGAAAGAAACCATCTGGAAGAGAAACACCGTCTCAACTAGACAATGGACAGAGCCAGTCAGTGTTCTGTTTGTGCTGCAGGGAGAGGGTGGAGAGAGAACACACCCCAGGTAGCCTTCAGCTGCAAACGGGACCCAAAGGAGCTCCCTCGGAGGGCCTCTGGTGACAGGCTGTAAGCTCTCTTCTCCGGGCTTTCTGGCCAGGAGGGATGGAGGAGCCTCTCGCCCTGCAGTCAGGAGGGCGGGTGGGTGATGCTCTGCAGGTGGCAGCTGTAGCATCAGCATTTGGCACATTCTGCTGAATGGCCACAACTCTTGGCACCCTCTCGGACCCATCCGGAGCCTCCCAAGGCAGTGATTTTGGTTCTGGGAGTGCAGGCGGTGACTGTTCAGCCCTAACTGGCTGGAGCCAGAACTGGCAGGAAAGGCCCACTCCAAGTGACAAATATTTTCAGCTTTGCAGGCCGATCTCTGTTGCAACTACTCAACTCCACCGTCACAGGTGAAAGCAGCCACAGACAACAGGTCAACACCTGAGCGAGGGTGGGCACCCATCAGACTTTATTTATGAAAGTAAAATTTCCGTTTCATCTAATTGCATGTTGCATATTCTTTGGATTCCCCTCTACTCTTTAAAAATGTAAAAATCATTCTCAGTTTGCAGCCCATACAAAAGTAGTCAGCCTACCACTTTCTGCTCTGGAAGGAGACCTAAAACTCATACAGGCCAGGTAAGTGTGAGAGTCTGGCTTTTAATGTGTTGGCACAAAGCAGAATCACAGAAAAGGGACAATAGAGGGCAGGAGCTTGAAGAAGGTAACAAACCAATAAGTAAAACAGTCCCTAAAATCTGGAAGTGGAAATTCTCCCCTGAGTTATGTTCTGATGAAGATTCTAAAAGGAACTGGCCCAAAACATGATGAAGCAGGGCAGCTCAGGCCGTCTTTCAGGAAAAGGAGTTGTGGGATCCTCCTGCTCCCTAAAATCTGGCTAAGAACCCACAGGTCCCTGTGTGCCGTCTCACCTGAATGATTGCCCTGCCTCTCCCTAGTCCTGCCTCTGACATGCCTTAGCTTTTTATCAGTAAGACCAGGCACTTCGGTGGACTCTGCACCTGGACTAGTTATGAGGCAGAGAGCTTGCAAGAGTCAGGAACTGTTACCCCAAAGACTGCGAGGTGGCACCCAGGACTGCCATGCAGAGATGCCCAGTGGCCAATGGTCATTTCCTGGCTGAACCCTTTGCCTCCCTGCCGCAGGGGCCTGGTCAGCTCGGCCAGCTCTTCAAGGGAGCGTGGCTTCTGAATGCTCACCTTGAACCCCGGCTTGCTCTGAGCACCAAGTGCCACTTGTTCAGTAATTTCACGCTACGCCGCCTGGCAATGTAAGCGTGGAGGCCCAATCTAAGGCTGTACGTCCCAAATGTCGCTTGTGAACACATGGCTGAACCTAAAATAGCTTTTAATATCTAGGCAGTCCCCGGCCCCGCTCAGTTTGGGCTCTGATAGCCTCTCCAGGAAAAGCCTGGCCCCGGGCTTTGGTTCCACCGCAGCTCCCTCTGTGGCAGGAGGTCACGGCACACATAGGTCCTGAGGATTCTATCTCTCTTTCTTGAGTCTTACCGTGTAATTCAAACAACCAAACCACACGCTCCAGATATTGACTCCTTTAGAACTAACAGGCAAATCCTGACAATTACGTGTCTCCTCTTTTAGTGACACCCAGAGCCCCACCTGTGACAATTCCGTCATGATTTTCTGAATTAAGTATAAAAAGCAAGATGCTTTCAAATCCTGGGAGCACCTCCCCCCTCTTCCTTACTACAAAGCCCATTTCCTTTTCTAAACTGCACCGAAATAGGAAAGCTAGAGAAACAGATAATTAGAAAAATAAAGGCTAGTCAATTTGTTTAGAACATCACTGCCCAATAGAAATAGAACACAGGCCACCTTTGTAACCTCAATGTTTCTGGATGCCACATTCAAAGAGTAAAAAGAAACAGGTGACATTCACTTTAATGATATATATTGTATAACCTAACTAAGCTATGCAAAAGTATCAATCTACATAACCAATATATATATATATAGATTTTTGATGAGATATTTCCTGTTCTTTGTTAGACACTGTACATGTGTTACACTCACAGCTCATCTCCATGCAAATGGGCCATATCTCAAGGCGGCCACACCCGTGTGTGGCCACGGACCATGGTCTGAACATCACTGCTTAGATTCTCTTTGCAAAGGTCTGAGGTCTAGAAAACGCTACATGAGTCAGGGTCTAGAGCCCAGGTACACTTCCTCCACACTAACCGCACCATTTGTCCTGACCCTGGGCCTGACTAGGAATAACTAAGCGATTGTGCGGAGAAATCCCAGGCTCCAATGTGCAAGGCTGGCAGAAAATGCCCGTTTTCATCCTGTATAAGGCTAGCTGGAGGAGCTTCTGTTCCATGCGCCCCAGTGCCAGAGCGAGATACCCACAAGTGGCTGGACCTGCCTTTGCCATGGAGAGAGGGCCAGCGGGGCTGACGCCCATGAACTGGGGAAGATAAACCTGAGTCCAACCTGATGGGAGAAGCCTGCATGCCGTCTTCCTCTGTGGCAGACGGGACAGGCATTGAGGGCTGCAGACACAGTCCTGGGAGGAAGGCCAGCTGGGAAAGGGCTGGGCCTGCTGCCAGCCCGAAAGTCCTCTTCCCTGCTTCTCCCTCCAAGATTCCACCATCCTCCAGTCGGCTGTGTAGGCCTACAATTCATTAGCCCTGTGTGCATCCTGTCACCTGGATCTCCAAAGCCACTTTAAGCCTCCATGGGAGAGAAGCAAGAGGAAGGAGATGAAGCAGACATGATCCAGCCTCACACCCAGCAACCCCATGGACTTGCCATAGCACCTTCCATGCTATCAATCAAAGCCACAAAGACAGAAGCACTCAGAGCTGAGGGAATCTGAGAACAGGCACTCAGTTCAGATGTCACAGTTTTTAGTAATAATCCACGCTTAGAGACACAGAATGGCAAATTACTGGGGGGAATCAAGTGAGTCTCACCTTTCAGTATCCTCCAGGGGCAGCAATGCAATAGGCAGCCCTAAGGCCCAGAGGGCGTGGGGTCTGCCAGGAGACAGGGGTCCCCAACTCTAGGCTTGCCCAGACCCTATTTGCCGCATGTCCACCCATCCCACTCATGCCTTGTCCCCATTTCTCCAGGTGACAAATGTTCTGGAAACAAGTTCACTGTGATCTCAGAAACAGACACTGATGGAACGTTTAGGCTCCCAGCCAACGGGTGCATAGACCTAGGCCCCAAAGAGGTAGCTGGAAGGGACTGGGCCCATTTTTAGTCTTCCATGGCATCTGAGGGCACTTACCTGAGTGGCCACCTTGCCATAATCAATCCACCGCAGGGTGGCAAAATTGGTCGACTCAGCACAATTGAATCCGTGGTTGAAGCCAGCATGGTAGCCATAAGGAAATGTGATCATGAACTCCCCGGCCTCCTGCGTGATCTGAGAAAAAAGAGTCCAACAGGTAAGGGTAAGGACCAGAATTAAAGGGAAGAGGATTTCATGCATGGCTCACCTGCCAGAAGCAACACCTGGACTGGAGCAGGGACAGGCTGGTGACAAAGGCCACCGGGAGCCACCGAGGAGCACAGAGGAGGACGTGGGCTCCAGGAGTTCCCCAAAAGTGCCAGAGAGCCTGACTATGGGAGTCAATGGAGTTTACCAAGTGAAAGGTGGCTCTATCTAATTTCACAGGCTCCAGCCCATTTCCATGGGGCTGATAAAGAAGAGATGACAGTGGCCAGGTCAATGGCTCACTACCAGCCCCTGCTCACCATAGCCCAGCTGAGGCTCCAAGGTGAGACACAGTTAGCACTCTGCGGAGGTATGAACTGCAGTTACAGAGGGACTGCTAGATGCTACCTTTCTAGGCATTTCTCCCTTTTGTTGAGGAGGGGGTCTCCAGTTTTGGAGGGAAGTGGCCATGTCCACTGTGAGACATTTCCATACATCAGGGGCAGACGGCACTGATGGCAGCTGCAAAACCTCTGAGCACAGGACAGGTGTACACGCAGTACCTGGTCCTTTCTCTAAAATGACATAAGTCCCCTCACCATCATAAGCCCAGAATCTGTCCTTTTTATTCCACGAGGTGGGTCCTTCTAGATGATGTCAAAGAGACCAACAAAACACATCAGCATGTGGAAGAAAACAATGTCAAGGTCAGAGCTCTGAAGAGAGAGCTGATATTTCTCAATCTATTCAAATAGTCTGGACAACCAGACGCTGAAACAGAGATTCTAAAACCAGGACTTGACATGACTGACAGGATGGAGCTTACAATACCCCCAGATTGATGCTTCTGAAACCACCACATGAAAGCCCAGAGGAAAATGGGGGGGGGGGGGGGCGCCTGCAACCTCAACTCCCATCCAGGGAGTGGATGACCACTATGACCACTCTTTAGAAGTCGGGCTGCTGGCCTAATCCATAGTTGTGAAGCTGAAGCTGGTGGCCTGGGAAAAACTCTCTGAAGTCGGGCCTATCTATTACTTGATTTATATAGTCATTAGAAGGCAAAGACCACAGGTTGTGCAGAGTCTAAGTATCCACCACCCCAGAAAGAAAGAGACCATTTCTGGTACCGTGGGAACTGAAGGACCTCAGTACATTCATACCAGTGTGCTTTCTGCCACCATGGATTATGTTTCTCTCTAGGGTAAAAATGGAACCAGACAGTCTGTACTCCTGCGACTGGCCTCTTTGCTCTTCGAGACTCATTCAGTGCGCGTGCACACGAGTCTTCTAAAGGGAGTTCTGTCGTGGAGATGTGTCACTATTACCCATTCCCCTGTGAACAGACTTTGGGACTCTGGTGAATAGAGTTGCTGGGCCAGTCTCCTTGCAGCATGTGTTTGCCTTTCTTTTGAATAAACAGACCAGAAGAGCATGGGGGGAACAGGAGGTGGGGGGAGGTTCAGGGTCTCAAGTCGGGTGCATGGCCACATCTCCAAGAAACTGCTGTTTTTCTTCAGTGGCTGCCCATTTGCATCCCCAGTGGTGGTTAGAGTTCTTTGTGCTCCCCTCTTATCATTTGGACCTGTGCAGTGGGATCTCCTTCGCTTTGGTCATCTTTCTCCGAAATCCACAGGATGTCACACCATGTCGGTTTGTGCAAACTTCTGCAAAATCTGTTCAAGCCTTTCACCCCTCTCTATTTATATCATGGTTCATCTTTTTATTGTTGATTTGTCGGCGTTCTCAGGCCTGCTGATCTTTACTTATTCCCCCAGAGAGATGAGCAGAAATCACTGGATTCATTTAAGTACCAGTGAGACATCAAACCCTGGTGGGGGAAGAATGGGCAGCAGGAAGGGGGGGTAAGACTTCCAGAAGCCAACCACAGAGTCAAAAATCAATCAAAACTGACACAGCCTGGAGAAAAGCCAGCCCTTCAGAACACTAAGATATTTTTCTTTTCAAATAATAAATTGCACCAATCAAGGAAAGTCAGTGTGCATTAAGTTATATTTTTAAATTCCTGTCCAAGTGACAGCTAGAGCAGGGAATGAAGCATGAAGCAGGGGATGGGGGGAGAGAACACTCATGGGTCCCCAAGGTCCTAGCTACGCCATCCACAGCAGGGTTCTCTGGGCTGCTTCTGCAGCAGGATTTAGAGCTTTGATTTTTTTTTTTTAAATGCAATTGCTAATTTTCTTATTTTATTTAAGCTGACCCTGGAAAGCGCTGTCTCATTTTTCCTCCACCGCCAACTTGCACACTCCCCTTCTCTCCACCAGGGCATGGCACCATGTGGTGGAAGCACAGAGCCTTCTGGGGGCTTAACAGGGTCCTGAAGATGCTAAGCTCAACAACCCAGGTGTGGGAGAGGCACCTCCACTCCAGGCTCAGGCAGACTTTGGGGCCTGACACCCCCTCCCACCCCCACCCCGCCATGAATCAGAGCCTAGAACAGAAAACACACTCAGGAGGACAGGAAAATTATGTTCCTGTCAGAAATCTATGCCCCAGTGGCTTCATTTCAAGCCCACAGTGTCTGTCCTCTGTGTCGCTGCCATCAACATGATCCCGACAGTAAGTTAGAAGGCACTGGGGATGATGGACAGGCAGGGTGGCAAAGTAATAAGCAGTGCCAGTCCCAAACACCAGTCATGAGGAAAACCCGGAATTTGGTTTCTTGTGCAAGCTGGCACAGAATAAATGAGGACATCAATGACAGATTCCAGAAACACACACTTTTAATTATTAAAAAGCTTGCTATTGATCTGTGCTTTCTTCCAGAGGTAAATACCATTACAGAGATTTATAAGTGGAGTGTGGAAGTCACTCCTCTGAAGGCTGCCAGGAACTCAGAACAGGGATCCACATTGCACCCTGGCGGGCACCCATCGGAGCCCAGAGACAAGGGCCCTCGCCCTGCTGGCCTCAGAGGGAAAAGGGAGCCCTGCCAGCCAACTCCTGCATCCCTGACCAGGAAGCACCGCTTTGGAGAATGTTCTTAACAAACCACAGGGGAGCAAGTACTTCTCACATCCATGAGAGATGCTGCGATCTGTCTGTCATGAGGCTCCTGGTAACAAAGAGTGTTCTAACAGAGAAGAGAAAACTGTGAACCTGTTATTTCTCAAAGCAAAATACCCTGCAACCTGTTGAACAAGCAGTGGCTGCAAGTCACTTCCTGGTTGTGGCTCCAACAGAAAGAACGAAGCCCAGATCCGAGCACTAAAGCTGCCAGCAATTAGACTGAAATAGAAGCAATTTCCCACTGGCTGACTGACACTCAGGTGAGAGTGAGGCACGAAGGTCTGATCACAGAACTTGCCACCATACTTGACAAATCGTTCCTCTGAGGAAACCTTCAGAAGCCAGGCTCCCACAGGGTCCTCCTTCCCTGGGTGGCCCTTGTTCTAGAACTTTCTTAAGGGTTAAAAAGCCAGTTTCCTTGAGTGTCTGTGATTACCTCTCCTGGAGCAGCCCCTACGTACCCGGCTGAATGGGATCCCGTACTTCTTGAGGATGATGGGCGAGATGAGGGTCATCTTGTGCCGAAGGAAGGCATCACAGCCCTGGGAGCTCCCGGGGAAGAACCCTGCAGTGAAAAAGACGGGCATCAGCTTAAGGACCAGAGTAGGGGCTGGGCCAGGACAGCTCTTTCTGGGCAGCTCTTTCCTCCAGTCAGAGCACAGAGCAGGGTGCCTGCAGAGCCAAGTGTATCAACCACATGGACCATCATACACCCATGAGCTCTGCTGGTGACCGCAATGGTGACACTCCCTGGCTTCATTTAGTGAACCTGGAACAGAGGGCAAGCCAGGCTGTCTGTGTGATAGGGCATACACCCACAACACACCTGCCATAAATGGGCATGGGACGTGGTACAGCTGCACAAACACTTCCCCTCCAAATCCCTCCAAAGACCAACTGTGTTGCATCCAAATGGTCATTTAGCCACGTGAGAACACAGCCCAGAAGAAAGCTGAAGTTCTAGACCAGACAAGCTGGATAAGTGAGAAGTGAGTGGTGCTCTCCACACAGATACCACGACCGAGTCTGCAATAAAGAGTGGCCCAGGCTCTGCTCTTGGCTCTTCGCGCACACAGCCACTGGGCAAGTAAGGAAACAAAGTAATCTGCCCAAGGCCTATGTCCTGTGGAGAAATGGCAGAGCAGCCCCGTCTTGGCTGCGTCCACAACACAGGTCCCTAACCCTGTTACAAAGTTTGCATTTGGGCATGGTTTTTGTCCAAGACTAAATATATACACCGTGTAGCTAACCTAAGGCAATATTTATAAACATGTAGAACTCGGCCATCATCTCTACCTGCTCAGAAACCGTGTTTAACTAACACAGCTCAGGGACACATCCAAACCACTTGCTGGCTGAATCTTTTTTTTTTAAATATATTTTATTGATTTTTTTACAGAGAGGAAGGGAGAGAGATAGAGAGCTAGAAATGTCGATGAGAGAGAAACATCGACCAGCTGCCTCTTGCACACCCCCTACTGGGGATGTGCCCACAACCAATGTACATGCCCTTGACCAGAATCGAACCCGGGACCTTTCAGTCCGCAGACCGACGCTCTATCCACTGAGCCAAACCGGCTTCGGCAGCTGGCTGAATCTTAAATCAGTGACAGCTGCATCCTGTGATTAAAGGAAAGCAAGTTCTGGAATTCCACTTGAAGGTCTGCAATTCCACCTGAAGGCAGCCGGTCTCCTCATCGCGAACCTTCACCAAGAGGTGGCAAAGAAGGGCTGCCGTGAGGATTCGGTGTGGAGGGGACTGACCCTGTGGCACGGCCAGCCCAACGACCCTTCTGGAAGCTGACACAGGCCTTGATACCCACTTCTGATATGTCGTTGGTCAGAGAGGACACATTCGCATGTGGATGCGCACATGTGTGTGCAAGAACATGCTCACGCTGACTTGGGGAGAAGGGGCTTTGACACTTTCCATGCTGGCAGATGGCGCCGGGCTGAAAGGACACAATGGCAAGGTTCTGGAAAGTGCAAAGGATTACTGAATCCTGCAACTTTCCTCTGCACTAAAAGCATTTCAATTAGAGTTATGGCTGCCTGCCGCCTGGCCCGCCGGCCTCTCTGCAGTTCCTCTTTTTAATGCACAGTTTAAGTGGCTCTCATTAAAGCTCTAATAAAGGCGCACATTTTAAGTGATTAGCACCAATAATGCGCCAACACATTAATGCTCTGTGGGCTCCACAACTCTCCCAGTGAGCCCATTTGGAGTGCAGCTATTCATTTTTCATATTAATCACAAACTCATTCCACCCATCTCAACAATGGAGTCGGAGATGCTGCCCCCAACAAAGTTTGAAAGAGGCACCGAAGGGGGCAGTGCCCTGGAACTCCCTGTCCTTTCTCAGGGGAGGGGAGAGCAGGCCTGAGTGAGGGGCCATGGAGGAAGGCCTCGCCACAGCTTTCGGACCCTCCTCCAGTGCCGAAAGCCCAGTTTCTCAAATTCCAGCCACCCTGCCGAGGAGTTTTAATGAGTCCCTATTTTTCAAAAAGCAGGGATAGGTGGCCTCCCATAGACCTCAGAGCTTGCTCACGCTTCCTCTTCCAGCCCCAGCCAATAAACTATACAGGACTCCCGCCCCCACCCCAACCTCAAAGGCCAGAAACTACATGGACAGCAAGGCCCTGGCTGTAGGCCTGGTGCAGGACGTTTCAGGGAAAGCACCATCAGTTTAGGCAGGTGCCCCAGAGCGTACCTAGGTTCTCTAGCTTGCACTCGGATCATCTAAAACTTTTCTAATAGAAAAGGCACATTGAACGACAACAGTCCCGGCGTGGCTAACGGTTGAACTTTAGAGAAGTTATTGGCCAGGGTCAGGTGATGTCAGCCATGTGTTCACCAGGGCATGTCCATGCTGACTGCCCAGGGATGTTTTCTCCTATGGCTCGGTAGGTGTGCCAGGCTGAACAGTGGCTCCCCACGATGCCTGTGTCCTAATCCCCAAACCTGTGATATGTTCTCTTCTCTGGCAAGAGAGACTTTGCAGATAGGATTAAATTAAAGCCCCTGAGATGGGGATGACTCTAGATTTCCCAGAGAGCCAATGTCATCACAGGGTCCTCATAAGAGGTTCTCAGGAGCAGCAGTCGCCAACCGGTGGTCCGCAGACCCCTGATGGTCTGTGAGGTCCGAAAGGTTGGTGACCGCTGCTCAGCAGGGTCAGAGTGAAGACGGAGAGGCTGAGCTGCTGGCTGTGAAGATGGAGGAAGGGGGCCACGAGCCTGGGATGCGGCACCTCTAGAAGCTAAAAAAGCTGGAAATTATTCTCCCTGGGAACTCAGGATGGACCACACCTGGGTTTTAGGTTCAAAAGGTTCATTTTGAACTTTGAGGAAATGAATCTGTGGGGTTGTTTGTTTTTAATTAGAACTTTTAAAAGAGTAATTTAAGATTTACAGGAAAATTGAGAGACTTTGTATTGTTTTAAGTCACTGCTCTTATGATAACTTTTTATAACACAAGAGTAAACTAACATAATGGGAAAATAATTTTATAACTTATATTCTTAAATTAAAGTTTGTATTTTAGCCCTGGCCGGTGGCTCAGTTGTTTGGAGAGTTGTACCATGAACCAAAAGGTTGGGAAGTCAATTCCAGACAGGGCACATACGTAGGTTCTGGGTTCGATCACCAGTTGGGGCATGTATGAATGGCAACAAATCTCCATGTTTCATTCTCAAATTGATCTTTCTCTTTCTCTCTCTCTCTCTCAAAATCAATAAAAAAACATACTAGTATCCTCAGGTGAGGATTTTTAAAAAAAAGTATTTTAAATGTCTACTAGTATTTTAAAAATATTTTACTGATTTTTTACAGAGAGGAAGGGAGAGGGACAGAGAGCTAGAAACATCAATGAGAGAGAAAGGTACATGCCCTTGACCGGAATTGAACCTGGGACTTCCCAGTCAGCAGGCCGATGCTCTATCCAATGAGCCAAGCCGGTTTTGGCTCTACTAGTATTTTTTAAAATGCAATGGGAAAACATCTTAAATCTGGTTTTTATTTTAGAGCATAATATGTGAAATAGGCCTTGACTAGGGCTGTGTGCAACTGTGGCATTTCTACCATGAGAGCATGTTCTGGAGAGCAGGGCGCAGCTCTTCCCATGAGGAGAGGGTTCAAGTCTCCAACAGAAATGTTAAACAAACCACCACCCTCCACCTGGGAGGCTGGAGGCACCTACCCACTCCCCCTTCCTCCATTCTCAGGATCTGTCACTGGCATGTAGTATTTGCTGAGCAGGCACACAGCTGTGAGTGCAGCTAGGACAGGGGTGCCTATTTTTCACAAAGATCCACCATTCCCATCTCCAAGCCAAAACATCAATGGGAAGGGATAAAGCGTGACGGGCATTTTTGGTGAGGTCTGAGGAGGGCCGGAGGACTGTGGCCGCAGTGAGAGCGCCTGCACCAGTGTTGAGCGATGACTTCCAGAAGGCTCCATGGCTGCCTGGGGAGGGTTGGGCTGCCTGTCCCTGCAACCTGGAGGGTCAGGATGATCAGATGGGCCCTGTGCTAGTGGAGTGGTTCCCAAACAATCGCCCCACCTCGACCTGAGTGCTGCCTTTGAGGAAGGGACTGGCTCTCCAGATGACAAGCAAAGGCCAGACCCTGTTGGCTCTTGTCAGAAAGCAGGGTGCCATGAAGGGTGCCCCCTCTCCAGACATGGCCTGGGGACACACCCCCCCCAGACAAATCCATTGGCCCCATGAGGCCCCAGCAAGGATCCAAATACAGATGGTGTGACAGTAGCTATTGGAAGGGACAGTTGATGAGGGAGCCCAGGTGAGACAGAACCCTGCACAAAAGGGTAGGGACCTTGTGGTCACCATGCACTCCGAAGCTCAGGTGAGGGTGCTCCTAACTAACTTCTCATTTTCCAGACTGAACAAAGACTTGAAGACTTAGAAAAGGGTAAGATGCAGTACCAGGTGTTGGGGGAAGAGGAGACAGAACACAGCTGTCCTCCCTGGTCCTCGAAGCCTGTAGTCACAGCCAAGAACTCCATGCTAAGAAACCGGAAAACAAGGGCATTTAAAGCAATGGCATTCTGTGCAGAATCCATGAAGTGACAAACCCCCAAGCAGATGGACCACGGACCTAACCACAGGGGTGCAAGAAAATGGTAAAATAAGACAGTGACATCTTACAACTCCCAGGAATTGAAAACCAGACTCACAGCAAAACTGCTTCCCTACCCCACCTGCCTCTCCTCACCCTGTCCAGCTCCCAGACCCCAGCCCTTGGCCGCAGACACCTACCAATTGCCAGCCGCTCCAGGCGCTTGCCATGTTCCGGTGGGATGGCGTACCTACAAGAAGGAAGGCATGTCAGAAGTGAGCTCATATGGTCACCACACACTTGAGAGTCCCCAGGGAGCCTGTGTGGCCTCGGAGAGACACACAGCTCATGCACAGAGCAGTCGTGTGACGTAGCTGTGGGCAGCGCTGAGGGGAGTGGCGCTGTCAGAGGAGGAATTCCACACAGAAGGGGTTGGTGAGGCAGAAGGGCTACAGACTGGGGACCCAGGGGGTTGTGACAGCGCTCTTGAATGCCAGGAGTGAAGACATTCCCTGTTAAGCGACACTAAACCTCGATAAGGCTTACAAAACAAAAAGCACAATAAACGCACTGGGCTGGAGCTGGAGGGGTGGGGACGCTGGCTGCCTTGTGTCGCCAGCCTGCCTTTCCAGGCCCAGGAGCCAAGGTGGAAAGAGGCTTCAGAGAGGAGAAGAATTTCACCTGTCACCCACTTCATAAGCTTTATTTTTTCTCATTTTACATTTGAAAGAGTATGAGGCTCCATCATAAATAAATTTTTAAAAATTTATTTGTATGGTGAAAGCATACAAACAAATGAAGGGAGAATAACACCCCGCTGATGTTATTGTGAGGAAGTTGACAGGACAAGAGGCCTGGACTGGGGTTGGGAGGTGGGGGTGTAGCGATGATACCGTGGTGCTGAGAAGCCCCAATCCAACTGACATGCCAGCCCCAGCCCACGTCAGGGGACTTGGTAAGATGAAAACTTCAATTTCTGGATAAATGCAGGCAGAACTGCAAGTTCTAATGACACAAAATGCTGAGCACACTCAAGTCCCATCCAGAACACAGCTGTCCTCCCTGGTCCTCGGAGCCTGTGGTCACAGCCAATGTATTAAACTTTTAACATCTGGTGGATGTTAAAAGTTTAATACATTGGGACTCCAGGAAAATTGGTCTTACCCCTCTCCCTCCACCCCCCACTGCCAAGCACACTGGGCCATGTCCCCATGGTTGTCAAGACTAGAGGTGCTCCTGGCATACAGTGGGTGGGGGCCAGGGATGCTGCTCAACCCCCCACAGTGCCCAGGACTGCCACCCAAAGAGAATGAAAGGGTCCTAAATAGTGCTGAGGACAGACCCTGTTCCAGAATAAAAAAGGCCACTATCTCACATTCTAGAATGAGTCAGATGTGAAGATGCATCATTGGCCACTCCCCCCTCCCTCCCTCATGGTGCAGGCAAAGGATGGGTACCCACAGGGAACATGGAAGATTGCTCAGATGCTGTAGCTGGTTAAGTCTATTCCAACTGAGAGGTCTATTATTCTTTTTTAATAAAATAAAAGGGGCGGGGTAGAAGATAAGTGAGTATTGTGTTGTCTCTAATCTAAAGGATAAAAATAATTAATTTCTGGGCACTCTGGGGCCCTTGAGGAGATGGCCCCAGCACCTTCAATTCTGTTGTTGTCAGATAATTTTCCATCATCTGTACAAAGATGAGGTTACTCTTTTTAAAATGGCCTTTTATCGCTTACACAAAGTTAACCCCAATCTGAAGCATCTTTGTGGGATTACTGTGTTCCGTCCCCCCCGTCCCCGCCCCCCCCCCCCTGCCAAATGGGGAAATGAAACATTCTGTCCCTTCTGGGAAGACGCCAGCAGACTGGAAGGACTAACTCGTGGCACCAAGGCTGTGATGATTAATGCAGTATCCCCAGTCTACAATGCTGCTTTCACTTAATTACCGCCTGTAATTGGGAGTTGTAAAGATAAGATTAATTGAGTCTGGTGGATGTTAAAAGTTTAATACATTGGAACGTGGCTCCTCTGTTATCAGAAAGTACAGACAGCAGGACACTAGGCTAAGCGCTCCGGAGAGCAGCCCCTGGGGAGATTAGAAAGACTCCAGGAAGGGAAGCCGGAGCCATGGGGCCTGCTGGCTCCAATGTCCCAGAGCCAGGAGTGCCCCCCACCGTTTGGACCAATTCAGTGGCAGCTTTGGTGATGCCAAGAAGCCCCATTGCCAATGACATGCCAAGCCCCAGGGACATGGCAAGATGAAAACCTCAGTTTCCAGAGGAAGGCAGGTACAACTGGGGCACGGGTCCTTCATAACACGGAACACTAAAGATGAGCCGGTTGAAGGAGGAGCGGGAGGGGGAAAGTAAAGACTCCATAGCCACTGGACCACGACTGAGTCCTGCGGCCTTCCAATGGCTGGAAGAAACTCCGGAACTGTGGGCCACAGTTCCCCTGGGCCCTCTCCCACCAGCTTTGACCTTTTGGGTGCCCCGGTGAGCCCAATGACATAGGGGTCCAGTGAACCAGTCACAGAGCTGCCTTCCAACAGGGACTGACATTTGCCACTGGAGAAAAGCACCCAGGACCCTGTGGGGATCCCAGAGCAGAGCCTTGTGGGGGGGTCCCACCTCGGGCCCCCAAGAAGCCCTGTGCACAGTATCCTTGTCACAGTCCCACCCAGTGTCGTGCCACCAGATCAGGCTCTCAGGTTTGGCTCAGGAAGGGAAAAAAAAAGGGAAAGAAGGGGAAGCAGTTATTGGAGCTGAGTGAGTGTGTTCGCTAACCCTCAAGGCAGGGAGCATCTGTCAGGACATTAGTGAGTGAGTTCTCGGAGCTATAAAAGAGTCAGTATATTGGTCACCAACATGGGGGCAGTCTGTCTTACTTCCCAAGAGATCTATCCCCATCAGAAGGTCACATCTCAGGGCCAAAATAATCAGTTTTGCCAGCCGGCAGCCTCTCTTTATATGTGACAGCCCTGGTCACCTGCGTGGCAGAGGGTTCCTTGGGCAGAAATGGGAGCTCTGTTCTGACTACCTGTTTGTCTCGGCTAACTGGGCTGAGATGAAGGCTCCAGCCTCTCCCCTCTTCCAGCTCAGCCCCAATGCTGCTCGAACCTCTCCTGGCTCCCCAGCCCTTTCTCCACCAGCACAAGCGTTCTTCTCCAGCCTCTCCGGGAGTCTGGTGCCCCTCAGGCCCTGATACACAAAGGCCCTCAGGTGTCCTCAAGGGCTGGCCACGTGCTTCAGTCAACCTGCTTCCCCTTCCGGCAAGTAGCATCTACTGGCCCTCCTGGGAAGTCAACTTCCTAGGCCAGTGGGAGGGCATGGAGAGACTGCACCCAGCACAGTCGTGCCGGCACAATCTGGAGATGTGAGGAGAAAGGAACAGGGCAGAGTGCAAGGGAGACGAGAGCAGGGGCTTTGGAGGTAGAGGCAGAAATAGGAGAATGTTCGGGCTACCTGTGCAGAGTCACCCAGGGCTCTCCGGCCACAGTCCCAGCCCTGCCTGTGGGAGCCTGGCTCTAAGACAGTGGCTGAGGGCAGTCACAGCAGGCACCTTCTAGAGGACATGTTTGCCACCACTTTGGACACAAGGCAAGTCCCAGACCTGAGGTTACCAAGCCAGAATTGCCCTTCCAGAACTTTCTCCAGAGCTATCCTCCATCCACCTGTGTCTTTATCTCCATATTTTAGAACCCCTCCCTACTTTCTGCTTTTGAAGGTGTTTTTTGGTTGTTGTTGTTTGTTTGTTTTTGTTTTTTGTTTTTTGACACAAAGTACATCTGAACGAGTCTAAACCAGAACGTCACAGAAAATTTGGTTCATATCTTTGGCTGCATGGTCGGAATGGTATCCTGGCAGCCAGTCAGGTAACCCTGCAGGGGCTGCAGCAGGACTTGACAGGCTCCATAACCCTGCTTTAATGTTGTGGAAGCACAGAAGAGGCCAAGAGAGACAAATCGGGCGTCATTTGCCAGAGCTGTTGTCAGAAAGGCAATTGTCTGCAAATAGCAGGGGCTTCAGTGAGGAAATAACATGTTTTTAGACTAGGAATAAAGCTCATGGGATACAACAGGAGACACAGGAGCCCAGAAACCGGGTTGCCATGGGGACCCAAGGCCCCCCCAAAAGAAATATGATAGTTAAGAAACAACGGTTCAGTAGTTTCACAGTTCAAACAATGGACCAACCAATAGACCCACCAACATATTTGAGAATCTGACCTGTTTACTGGGGTTCAGGAACATATCAGAAAGACTGGACACTGGAGGGGAGCTTCATTTGGCCCAGTGTTCTGGCTTACCACTGAGGCTGGAGGATAAGACCTCTCACCAGGCCCTGCTGAGGCCAGGCCCTCCTCCAGACCAGTGGCTTGGGACACCTCGAGGCCCTGGACCTCAGGGCTTCTGCTAGGCAGGTCACGGCAGACTCCAGAGGACCAACAAAGAAATTCCAGGGCTTGTGACAGTGGGTGCTGGGAGGCCTCAGCAGGTTGGCCAGGTGGCTCTGACGGAGCCAGGTGATTACAAGGAAACGTGTCCTCTGTGGGCAGGCTGCTCGCCTCAGCCAGGGGACAGGCATCCTCCATTTCACCAACATGCCGGGGAAGTCTCCTGTCCGCCAAGGAGGATGCTATTAATAGTGTCATTTTCTCGGTGTTTTGTTTATTCCCCTGGAATGGCTTGATGGATGTGAATAATTATCAGACTATAAAAGCCAGCAAATGTGCTACTTTCTATCGCTCTAAATCATCAAACAAATAAAGTGTGAAACAGCATTTTTGAATATAATTTTCCCCTCTAATGGCTTAGAATTATTATCAAGAACAATGAAAATAAATAAGCAAATGCCTTGTGAGTTAAAAATTAAATGACTGTGTCAGGAAGAGGAACACAGAGCATCTTGGGGAGTAGGACCTGCTCGGGGGCCATTAGTTATGAGGTCGACGTACAACAGGGCCTCACAGGACTAACTGGCTCTCAGCATGGACTCCTACCATTCCCTGTACCCACCAGGAGTAGGCGCCTGCAGCCATCTCCCTGAATGGGTAATGTGATGAGAGAGGACTATATTCCGGTGCATACACCACAGTACCTGCCACCAGCTGACCCAAGCAGCCCCAGGATCAATGTGTCATTGCCCTAGGACAGCCAGACAAGACCCCAAAAAGCGAAGGTGGTTGGCCTCTGCCCCTCCTCTCCTCGGCCATGGACAGGCCATGCCAGAGAGACTGCTGCCTCTCAGACCAGCAAGAAAATCCGTGGTCACGGAGCAAACCCTCCAGACCAGAAATGTGAAACTCCAGTGGAAGCACTCTCACCCAGCCCACAGCCCGGTGGAGGGTCTGGCCACTGGCCCCTCATTTCCTCACACCTGCCAGCCACTCTGAGCTGCAGGGCTATCACAGGTGGACTGGCTCCCCTTCAAAGACAGAGGCATTTACATGGTAATGAGGTAATTCCCAGCACCCTGTCCTGCCCTGCAAGAATAATGAGACTTGATTGGGGGCCAGGCTCTCAAATCAAAGCTCTAAATCCTCAACTATCCTTCCTGGCGAGGTCCCCCAGTCTCTGTGCGGCTCCTGCCTGGGACCGCCCTGCTCAAAATCAGGAGTTGCAACACCATAACACTGACCTTCTTTCCCGCCCCCCCACAAGACTCTTTCTACTCGGCCAGTGACAACAGTACCTGGAACTTCTTCATCGCGAGCCTGACAGCTTCCGCTGGCACATGGCTTCCTGCAATTAGGCCCCGGTGATAGAGGGCTCATCTCCCCGCCCTCCCTCTCTGCTGAGAAACTCATGCCAAGAGCAGGGGGCCAGCCGGGAGCCTTTGGAAATGTCAGTTGAGCCTGACGCGTGTCGAAAGGGAAGAAAGTTAATTTCACAGCGTCTGCACAAGGCCTGGGCAGACAGGCCGACGTCGTTTAACATGCTGTAATTACGGAAACAGAAACAAGAAGACAGAGTCCACTGGAAGTGCCGAGACCACGTGTCAACTTGGAGGCCACCTGGCACAAGCAAGCCACCCCCCCGCACAGGCCCAGGAGGCTGAGACAGCTCCGAATGCCGTGGGCCCTGCCAGAGCCCCGCATGCTGAGCAGACATTAAAGCCATTATTGCTGCAGTCCCCAAACACAAAGCCCCTCTGTGGCCACAGCCTGTGACCTCTCTCACCATGAGCCGATGGGACGGTTCCAGCATATTGCCCCAAGGCCTGGACAGGCCCAGAAGAATGACTGAACCACAGAACAGGCTTCCTGAGAGTCCCCAGCAACAGAAGTACCATCTCCGAGATGGTTAGAGCTGAGCTGGGCCAGGATGGCCTCACTACTCCACTTGTCTACACTGTGGAGTGGATGTGCCCAGAGACACAATCACAAGCAGTCATCCCTGATGTGATGGCCACTGAGACAAACCCTGTCCCACCCCTGAGGATGCAGGAGTGGTGAGCCATGGTACCCAACCCAGGTACTGGGCTCAGTGTCACAGATGCAGTTGGCTCTTCAGCATCTTCTGTGCTTAGACCAAGACATCCACCAGGTTAATTCAAGCCCCATCAGACAAACCAGAAACCCTGAAAAGACAGTCATAGAGGCTGGTGGTTTTACTGAGCGTCCTAGTAAACCTTCACACTAAGGGCCAGTGCCCATTTACACTACCAAGCAGACAGGAGCATCAGAAGTTAGTAAACTTATTTTATGAATATGGCATATTTTTTAATGAATAAGTGAGAAACCCTGTCACAAATACAGGATAAAGATACATAGGAAAATAACAGGCCAGTCTCATGCCACAAAAGTCCTAAATAAAGTGTCAGCAAATCAGACACAAAAATGTATTATAAGACCAAGTGTTTGTCCCCCGAGTTGCAAATAAAAATCTATACAAAATTCCAAACCATTCAGTATGAAATTTCTCAGCCAACTAGGATTAGAGGAACCTTCCTACGGTCACACTTCATAGTGAGGCACAACGCATTCTGGAAAACTGGGAGCAAGGTAAGCTGACCATTATCACAGCCACTCAACAGCACATACTGAAGACACTAGCCGAGGTAATAAGACAAGAGAAAGATGAAGGGGAGTAATAATTAGAAGGAAAGAGACAAGCTTTTTTCTTTTAAGTAACACAATCTTCTACTTGGAAAACTAAGAGAACAAGCTGATGAACCACAGGACAAAACAGACCGGCAAGGGCACAGAATTTTAAAAAATCAACACATGGACAGGCTCCTTCCTCTGCACCAGAAACATCCACAGCAGACTATGAAACCTACGGAGGTCGCTCCTGCCCCTTGCCTGGGGTCGAAAGCAGAAATTGCTCACCACAAACAAGGTCAGACATAAACCCCAGTGAGTGCCTGCCGCTGACAGAATCAGAATCGGACCAGGAGAGCCGACGTGCATCTCTGGGAGGCTTGGTGCCTCTGTGCAGAGCAGGAAAGGGCTCTCGCCTGTGATCAGTCCTTCAGTAAACAAGGTAGGGGTGCCAATGATTGTGACAACAGCACTGACTGCAGTTTGGTGGGGTCATCACGCTGGCTACGAGCAGGATGGCCTTATCATTATGGTTGAAATATGCAAGAAGCACTGCTAACAGTAACCCGGACAGCAGAGATAAGCAGGACAAGTGGATCGTCTAGCAAATAAATAAATAAAAAATGTCAGAAAAAGCGCCTGGCAGAGAGGCTTGCCCTTGAAACACGAGGGAGCAGGTCCAAAGGCCTGGATGGATAGCTGGCCCTGGAACCACCAAGACACCCTGGACCTACCCACCCCACTGGTAGGGAAGAAGCATTGTCAACAGTCCAGTGAGCCTGGAGGAGAGACTGCAGAGGACCTGGCCCAAGGCAAGAAAGGGGAGGCTAAGGCCCTTTCCTAAACACTCAGGAGCGGAACAGAAGTTCATTTCCAGGCCCCTGAACAGTTGGTGTGCACAGAAACTACAATCTGGGTGGGGGGGGAGACACACTCCTGTACACCCCTACTTGGTCACCCCTACACAAAGGAGCGCGGCCTGGGCTGCTCAGCTCCCTCACTAAGAGAATGAATGAAATGGTCTGACAGCAGAGAGACAGCAGCCCAGTTTATCTGGAAATCCCATCTTAATTCCCGAGGAGCCCTGTTAAACGGGGAGGCAGCCTCCCTCATTTGTCCCCACCCCAGGACAGATATGAACACTTGCTGGGAAGATAGGATCAGCCCAGGATCAGGGTGGCTTGTTGCCAGGAAAGGACCTTTTTGAGCCACGGCAGTTTTATCTTTAATGGATCGTTTTCCAGGACAACAGAGAATGAAATTTGGTATCTCACATCAGCAGTGTCAATGATTTGAAATAATGACATTTTTATTGAAACCTACACATGAGATAAACAGAGTCCTGGGAGCATCTGCTCAGAGAAAATGGAAAGTCTCAGACGGAGACGACCCACTGCCAGTAGGAATGCAAAACTGAACTGGCCTGCTGGCAGGAGACAAAGGTGCACTGAGCCGGGATAGGGGCCAGGAGTATGTGTGTGTGTGTGGGGGGAGGGGTCAGCACCTTGGCACCAGGGCTGTGCCCAGCCTGCCCCCACCTCTACTGGGTCCCAGCTGTTTGCAGCACCTCCCCTGGGGGATCTGGGATGGGTCAGCATCCTAGAGGTCCCGCAGATACAGGGCCCAGCTTCAGGGAAGCGGGAGTTGGCTGCACACACTGCCAGCCCACTTTAATTAAAGGAGCAGACTTTACAAAGTAAGTGGTGTTGAGCCTGCAATTAATCGCTGAATTGGAGACATCTGATTCCAGCCCGTTTATTATAGGCACATAAATCATTTTTGGTACGTGACAGGACTAAGGATGCCAAGGCTTGTTTTTTATGCTGTTTTTAAAGCTGTGGGGGGTCTTTATCAGGTAAGGCTTTGAAAGGCAGGCACAGGCGACTGAGCATCCAGTAAGAGTGGACAGAAAGGGCCTATGCTGCCAGTGTGGGGGAGACTGATTCATGGGAAACGGGGCTGGTGAGAACTTGGTGCCATTTACAAAGACCTCAATCTCCTCTCAGAACCCGTCTGAATTCCTGCCTGTAACACAACCAGGGGCAGCCTCCCAGTGTGCCCAGAGCCGTGGCAGCTAGTGACGCTGGCTGCTCCCACCACCAAGTTCCTCCTCCAGGAGCGTGTGTGCCTTAGGAGGGGACATGCTTGACTTATTCCTGTTGAAACATATAAAACGGTCTGAACAGAAAAGCGCAAGGGTGATGTATTGAGAGGACAGGAGTGTCTGAAGGGATAGGGGCTGCTGACTCAAGAGAAAGACCTTGGCTCCCATCTGACCACAGTGGAGAGGGATTCAAAGGCCGCCATCGGCCACAGCACAGGCCTGGGATGTGGGGATGAGCTGTGCAGGCCTAAGAGGGTGGCTGAAATCCAGGTCTCTGCAGGTTGAGAGCAGTCAGGACACCTTCAGACTATTAAATGTGGGACACTTCAGATCACAAATGACTTCCCAGTCTCGCACGGCCTACTGAACCTCGGTGGACACACATTGGCAGCTGAGGCCCTGGCAACTGGAAGGACCAGAATTGATCCTGGGTACCCTGACCTGCCCTCTTAACTAGGGGACTAGCTTTCTAGAATGCTGGACATGAGGATTACACATACTTTACAACCCTGTGACCATCAGGGCTTTCAGCTTCCATGTGAAAGACCATCTGGGTCTCAGCCTCCTGCCCAGGAGGTGAAAGCCACAGGGCACTTAAGAGTTGCTCCCGAGTCATTCTGGACCCTGGCACTTTGGAGTGGGTTAAGCTCACACACAAGTTACGTTGGCTCGGCTCTGTTGAGCTCACAATCAGGCGTGAGAGAGCAGACAGATCAGGCCTCACAGGAAGCTGCCGAACAAGGGCCATTAGCGTGTCTCGTCCTGGCGACATGGCCACCTCTGGTGCCATCCTGCACCTGCCCCACAGCATCCCAAGACATAAGGGCTCCGATCTGCTGCTGGGCTAACTTGAGAGGAGCACGTTCACCACCAGATTTATGAGCAAAGCTAAGCAGACTTCCCCTTTCAGACTCCCAGAATCTCCCTTATGGGAACTGAAATCTGTTGGCAGCAACCTCTCCATGGAAACCAGACCCTGAAAACAGAACCCAAATCGCTCATGGCTCAGCTAGAATGGCAGGTGTGGGGGTAACTCTGGGCCAGGATGCCCCTCTCTGCAACAGAAAGCACCTTGCCACCACCCCTGCAGTAGCCACAGATGCCCCCACCCCCTTTGAATCAACTCCTAATCTAAGCACCGCCTGTGGGAGGATCTCCAGATTGACATTTCAAAGAAAGAGCAGTTTCTAGAATGGTGGGCAGGGAAAGGCTTCAGGCTTCACGTCTGGTGTGCTCCAGCCCAGAACCAGGAACTGGGAACCAGGAGGGCTTTCTTGGCTCCAACTGCCCTAAAGCAAAAATCCTGCAGCCTCACAATAATGCAGAGCATCGCTGGGCCAACTCTAAAGCACCTACTTTGAACAAAAGACTCGAAAATGAAGGGCCATCTGCTCCTGCCAAAGCAAGCCAGCGGGTCTACGCGACAGCCAGTGATGCCTGTGGCCACGAGTGGCAGACGGGCAGATGATCGTAACTGCATAGAGGGCTGGCAACCAGGCAGCAAGGCTAACCCACCCTGCCCACCCCCTCAGGCCCTGGATCCTCCCTCCCATGTTAGCTTACCCTCCTGGCCAGAGGAATCGTCCTGGAATGCCTCAGTGCAGTAGCTTTGTAGCCCAGGAAACTTTCAGACTCCAGCTCCTGATAGAGCCGCCCACCCTCCTTGGGCTGCCCTGGTCCCTCTTCTTCCACAGACTTCCTCACCCCTGCAGCTTCCCTGTCTCCATCTCAGGACTCCCAGGCTTCCCAGAATGCCAGGCTTGGCCCTGCTGTGGGGGTGGGAAGGGGAGGTACAGCCACTCTGTAAGCTCCTTTCCTGACAGATGCCATCTGTCCTCATGAGAGTCCAGGGCTTGAGCAGACTCGTCTTCCTCTACAATCTGACAACCACCCTCGTTCAGCACCCACCTCTTTCCCTTCTCCTGGACACATGGTCAGACTATGTTTCCCAGCCTCCCATACTAAAGTGTGGCCGTGTAACTGGACAACAGCCAATGAGATGTGGGCAGAAGCCATGGATGCTGCCCCCCAGGCCTGTCTATCAAAGGTCCCTGAACATTCCCTCCCTCTTCCCCCATCTGGACACTTATGCCTGGGTAACCTGTAAGCTATTTGTGGAAGGCGGCAGGGCCTCTGTCAACATGGGACCCCACATTCCGGCATCATCCCCTCCCATCTCCCACAAGAACCTACCAGTTTCTATTTCAGCTAGTGGAGTTTGATTCAGTGATTGTTTTAGAGGCCCTGTAAGAAAAGGGTACTTCTCTCCCGAACCTGACCTTCATGTTTGGACCAACTTTGCCAGCTGGGACGTACCCTGTCTCCAAAGCTGAGCAACTACCTGGCCAGAAACTGCCACCCCTCCTGATAAGAATGATACTTTGAGGGGCAGAGCAGAGCTGTGGTTAGGAATGCGGGCTGGGCCAATGGGTAGTTCAAGTCACAGTCCATCACCTCCAAGCCAGCGTCTACGCCTCATCCGTGCTGGAGGCTGGCACGAGGCTGCAGACAAGTACAGAAAGTCACTCCGAGCACTGCCTAGCTCATAGGAAGCATCACAAGAAGCACTAGCATGTTATTCCTCATCTCATCGTCATGTCTACTAATGGACTTCTTACACAGTGGCAGGTAACAGATGACTCACTGTTTGCAACAGCCACAAACTGGAAACAATCCAAATGTCCATCAACAGTGAACAAATAAAAAGATGAAGGAACAGTCACACAATGGAAAATTCTACAGCCATGAAAATGAATAAATTATCGCCACATGTAACAGGAATAAATGCAAGATACAAATGAGTTCATTTATGGAGTTCAAATCTGGCCAACACTCAATTGCCCAGGGACACTGACACAAGCAGAAACATGACACAGAGAAGCGCCATCAAAGACAGGAGGTGGTCATCAGTTCTGGATGAAGAGGAAGCCTTTTAGGGAGGGGCACAGTGCCTGGTAGGGAGAAGGTGCTTTTCCTGACATCATGAACGTTACCCAGGGGTTGGCTGTAGAGCCATTTGGTTAACTGGACATAAACATATATATTGTTACATACATATTTTGTATACTTTCCGTAGTATGTTATGTTTCATGATTTAAAAGAAGGAAAAAAAAAAGGTTATAGCCCTAGCTGGTTTGGCTCAGTGGATAGAGTATTGGCCTGCGGACTGAAGGGTCTTGGGTTTGATTCTGGTCAAGGGGACATATCCAGGTTGTGGGCTCAATCCAATCCCCAGTTGGGGGCATGCAGGAGGCAGCCAATCAAAGATTCTCTTTCATCATAGATGTTTATATCTCTCCCTCCCTTCCTCTCTGAAATCAATAAAAATATTTTTTTTAAAGTTATAGTCCTGGCTGGTTGCTCAATGGTTAGAGTGTCAGCCTAAGGTCCAAAGAGTCACGGGTTTGATTCCTGGTCAAGGGCATGTACAGTCGGGTGCATGTGGGAAGCAACCAGTTACTGTGTTTCTCACATCAATGTTTTTCTTGTGTGTCTCTTTGTCTCTCTCTCTCCCTTCTCCCTCCCTTCCACTCTCTCTAGAAATCAATGGAAAAAAATATCCTTGAGTGAGGACTAAATAATAATAATAATAATAATAATAATAATAAAGGGAACACATTATGGCAAGCACAGTTCTCAGATGTCCTCAATACTTCTGGCCCCTGGAGCTCACCATCTATTCTCAGTTATTGAAACATTTCTCCCAGTGCTTCCATGAGGGTGTATGGCTGTTAAAATTAAGGTCCCAAAATCAGTAAACCTTAAAATTGGAGAGATTCACCTGGTGGGCCTCCTCTAAGCAGGTGAACTCTTAAGACGGATGGGGCTGGTTCTCAAGTCAGAGGTGCCAAGTGTGAGGGAATCCCCGAGGATTCCCGGGGGAAGTAGGGGGACACCTAAGAGGGGCCTCAAGGACCTCCCTGTCAATAACCTGAATGAGCCTAGAAGTGGACCTTCCAAGAGCTCCCAGAAAAGGACCCGCCGACACCTTGACTTAAGCTTCTGAGCCCCTGAACTGAGGACCCGGCTGGCCTGTGCCTTGGTTCTGACTACAGAAGTGTGAACTAACCAATGCAAGCCAGAACTCTGCACTGTATTATGTATGTATTATGAAGCAACAGAAATACTGAAACTACCCCAACTTGAGAAAAGGAGAAAAGAAAGAAATGAAAAATATCTGACACAAGTATGCCAGAAGGCTCAGATCTGTCCAATCTGGGTATTAGGCACGGGGCTGTTCTGCTAATTATTTTCTTCCCAATTCTGATATTGGGAGATTTGGGATTTAAACACACACACACTTCAAAGAGGGCGGCACGGCAAGGGGAAGCAAGTGATGGACACACTCAGCCAGGTCAATGTCAACTATGACAACTCATGGTGACACATGACCTTGAATATGATGGGATGGAAGAGCCCTTCACTGTGGGCCTTCCTCCAAAAACCCAGAATCCTGGTATAACCATGAGAAAAACAGCAGACAAACCCTAATTCAGGGACTTCCCACAAAATCCCTTTTCAAAACAGTCAAGGTCACCAAAAACAAGAAAAGACTGATCAACTGTCACAGCCAGAGGGGCCTATGGAGATGTGACAACCAAATGTCACTTGGGATCCTGCACTGGGTCCTGGGACAGAGGAAGGACAGTAGGGAAAACAGAGAAATCTGAATATAGTATGGATTGTAGTTAGCAGGACTGTATCAGTGTGAGTTCATTGAGACAAATGTACCAGGCTAATAAAAGATAACAAGGAAGCCAGGTGTTAGGCACATGGGAAATCTCTGTACTATCATTCTCAGCTTTTCCATAAATCTAACACAGTTCAAAAAAATAAAATCTTTAAAAAAAGAGAGAGTGCACTACCAAACAGTGACAAATAGACAAGCTTATAACAAATGACTAAGGAACAAGAAACAACTTCATAGTTTTTACATTGGGAACTCCTGGCCCCAGTCCTTCCTGGGGCTTTCCATCCCTGAACAAAAAGCCAATTTCCTAATTCCATCGGCTGCAGTGACACCAGCTGTCCGGGCTCACAGTGCAGCAATAGCTGGTCAGAAACATCAAGCCCCCTCCCCCTAGTCTTACTGGCTCTGGATGAGAGCACACGGGGAGCTTTTCCTTAGCAGAAGGCTGACCTTCCTCTGCCTAACTGGATGCTAAAATCACTTTGCATTCCCTGAACAAACACCAACTGTGTCTGTCCCTGCCAGTGTGCAGCAACACAACACGCAAGGAACCAGCCCGTGGAGACAGATGGCACTGAAGGGTGGGAGCCCCTGGGTGAGCGCCTCTAAACGCACTGGGTTTCCCGGGGCCCAGCTCTGCCTGAGGCACAGGCACGTGTTCTCACGTGACCCACCGCTAGGCTCAGCCAGGCTGTTAAGAATTTAGTTCGGGGAAGGTTAGTGAGAGAAACAAGTCATGCGAATGGAAGGATCTGTGATTAAAACTGCATGGTGCCATGCTGTACAAAATGCTCTGAAACTGCCCGTTGCCAAACCCACCATGGGGATGAGCAACACAATCCTAGTCTCATAGTTCGATAGCACTTGATTGCCCAGGGTGAGACTCGAAGGTTTCTCTAGCATCAGGAGTTAATTTTTCAAATGCCAAAACCAGCTTTTGGTTTTAAATTTACTACACAAATCCTGACAAGCAGAAAGCCAGGTCTGGGGCATCAGGCAAGAGCAAGGCTGAGGGATGGCCAGGAGGGTTTCTGAGCCATGGTGACACAGCCATCCTTCCCCTGAGCACCTGCATGCAATAGACACTCCTGGCCATGGTGTTAAACATGCTAGGGCTGTGCCACCGTTGTACCCCAACGCCAGAGTGCACGACTGCAATGCCCACCCTGCTGCATCCAGGAAAGTCACGCTTGTATCCCTGACACCTAGCAGGAGTCTTGGAAGGAGGCAGTAGGCAAGTGGGTTAGGCACAAATGGAATAAAGCACAACCAGCTCTGGTACTGTGGCCACGGTTATGGTCAAAAGAGGAGACGGGAAAGATGACCAAGAAGGCACTCCTCCCCTCTCCATGATCCCCTGGATGAGCCCAGCAATCCACAGCTCTCCAAATATGCTTACATTTGCTCTCAGGAGGAGGTTTCTGCTCTAAAACACTCTTTGTTGCTGTATTTCTGTCACCTTAGCTCAGGACCCAGGTTTCCCCAGTGAGTTGACAAGGTACAAATCAAGCCACCTGCTGACATCTTGGTAGGTCTTATCCATCTGACCTCCCCAGGCATCACAGCCTCACCAACTCTGTGCTGATACCAAGTGGGAGTTGGGCCGGCCCAGGGTGAGAGAGGGAAGAAGGGGGAGTGTCTATCTGCTCTATGAGGTGACAGGGTGTGGTGTTGGGAAGGTAAGTTATTGAAACCAATCTGTGAAGCTGTCAGGCTCCTACCAACCTTGGCACAGAGCCGTCCCTGCCACCACGGGGCCTTGCCAGCAAGTTAGCTAGGAGCTACCCCTGTTGCTGGAGAAAGGGCTGGGCCTGAGTCAGGGAATGGGACCCCCTGGTGACTGCTGCCCTGGAGTCTCAGAAGCCATGAAGTTGCACATGGCCAACCAGGCCTCCTCTAGACACCAGTGCTCTCCACGAAGGGCCTTCGGGGCTGCTGCCTGGCCAGCTTCCCGCGGCTCCAACACCCACCTCAGTCTGGGTCCCTGGCAACAAAGCTGAGGCCCTCCCAGGGCCTGGACCAGGCACTGCGGTCCTCCAGCGCCACCTACAGCCAGGCTGGGGAGTTGCTTTGGACAGCAAGGTAGAAAGGAGGCAGGAGGAAGGAAGGGAGGAGGGGGCAGGAAAGGAAGGAGGGAGGGATTATTCAATGCTGCAGGAGGTGCAGCTGGAAAAAGGACTGATGCTGCCTCAGGTGGACCTGCAGAGAGGTCCCCAGGGGCCAGGTCAAGGAGCAAGGAAGCAGCCCAGCAGCACCATCGCCCCGAAAAGAATCTTGCTCTGCCTGGGAAACAAAGCCATCAATGCCCAGGCTGCAGTCAGAGAACAGGTCACATGGGAGTCAGCCAGAGCACGCATACTTCCTCCTTGTGCCCCATGGCAGGGAGTGCATGTCCTCCAATGCATAAATGCATACACATTCAGCATGCACACACGGCACATGTACACACACAAGACAGCTATACACACAAAGGTGCAGCGCACACATGCATGTGATGCACGTGTACGCACATTCACATGTATGTGTGCATGTGATGCACATGCATACACACTCGCACATCCACACGCACATACACACCTCCAGAGTACCAAGTGCAGGCAGAGATGGCTCTGCCTGCTGGGAATTTTTGACAGCAAAGGCTGCCCAATCCCTCTCCTATGAAATTCCCCTGAGCAAAATGCCAAAGAAAAACTCTACAGCTTAATCAAAGGGAAAATTTCTCCAATCCACTGGGAGCCTCAATCAGGCTTCTGAAAGGTCAGCGAAGGGGCAGAGCTCTCAGACACAACTTCATGGCTTCTGAGACACAGGGCAGCAGTCACCAGGGGGTCCCATTCCCTGACTCAGGCCCCGCCCTTTCTCCAGCAATAAGGGTAGCTCCTAGCTACCTTGCTCTGGCAAGGTCCCGAAAGGCCCCATGGTGGGAGGGACGGCTCTGTGCCACCTAAACTCCCAGGCTCTCGCCAGCATTCCCGCCACTAGCCCTGTACAGAAGGACCCATTCAGCGCACCTCAGGACCATCCAGAGCTAGTGAGGGCTCCACGCTCCTCATGGGAGTGCAATCAGACTCTCTCCTCTCTCCCGTCCCCTGCCCCTGCCCTCAGGGACACTGACACCAGAGACTTGGAAGACTGAATCCTAGATATATTAAAGTGGGAAGGATGGAGGGGCTGGGGAAGCCAGAGACAGAACTCATGGGATGCTGCAGAGTCTGAGGCCTGAAGGCCAAGCTCACAGCCCTGAGGGCCAACCCCCAGAGCAGGAGAGCATCCTCCTCTGCTCTTCACAGTGGTCCTTGGCTCCTGCGCCCAAGCCTGCCCTACCAGTCCTTGCTGGCATGCAGGCACTCAGGACGTACCCTGAAAGGCAGGCCCAAACCACAGCAGGGCCAGGGGGACTGACTTTACACTGGCAGAAATGTGTGCCAGGGTGCCAGGCACTCTTCTCTCCTCTTCAGGGTACACAGCACACTCCAGCTGGTCCCGAAGTGCCCAGGAAACAAGGGCTGACCAGAGCCCAGCGCTCTCCAATTCCCAGAACTCTTTCCTGGGGACACTTGGAAGCAGCAGGGAGGACAGGAGGTGGCAGGTGCTGCGTGTGGCAATACTGCTAGAAACACTATTTAGTGCTACATCATAGAAACAGTGTGAAACAGCACGTGGTGGGTGTATCACACATGGAGCTGAGGTTTCCAATGATGAGCATGGTATCTGACCAGGCCTGAGACCCACAGGGGCCGAACCAGGTAGCAGAACCAGTTACCCTGAGACAAGCTGTGGGGGATATAATTTCTGGCTAAACCACCACCACCACCCATGGGCTTCACGGAACGTGTCTGGCCTAGGACAGCAGGTTCTATAGGACACGACTGCTGGACACTGTGCTGCCCACCCCCAGGCACTGTCCTGCAGGGCCAGCCCTGCCTCCTCCTGATGCCCATGCCCACCCACCCTCCTGGGCTCAATAATGGACAGGGCAACAGGGCAGCAGGAAGGTCAAGCAGCGTCAAGAACGGTCCTCGTGCGAGTGTAAGTACCGGTCTATTTTAAATCCCCATCTCAAAAGGAATTCTGAAGCACTCAAATGCTTCAGATATTCTTAGCCTTGCTGCCTGAGAGCACCACGCACTGCCAGCCTTTCAAAGCAAATTCCATGCTTTTATCGACACCAGGCTGTTCACGTCAGTTTGACACACAAATCACACTACCAAAGTAGCAACACACCCAGAAAGGCTTCATAAAACGCAATAAACCTGAGGACGTCGACGCTTCAAAAAAAAGTGCTATGGAAATAATCTGAAATGGTTGCAATTAAGCTACTGTAGACGCAAGCAGAGCAGTACATACATTAGGGAGACAGACGTGTGAGTACAATCTGCCAGACAATGTCTCCTCTCTGGGGAGGGGTGGGAGCAAGGCATCACCTTCGCAGGGGGTTGTCAAGCGGATCCCAGGGGCAAGAGGGCACCTCACCTGCCCTCCCAGGCTGGTGTCCATGTTGGCCCCATGACAGAGCAAGACAAGGAGGCTGACTCCCACAGGATGGTACTGGCTCCACAGTAACCCCTAAGGCACTGGGGCTCTGAGAGGCTGAGGGTTACTGTGGTCCGAGTACCCAGGTCTCCTGATAGCTACTGAGCCCCTCTCTATGCCAAGCCCCTGCCAGGAGCTGGGTACAAAAGGAAGCCCGAGGGCCCTGCCCTCACCAGGTCCATGGTCTGGTGGGGAGACACCAGATGATGCCAACATCCCCACTCTGATCCTGAGGGGAGAGAGCTGGAAGGGTGCCCAGCACAATGACCAGGCTGGGCTGACCAGGCATGGAGCAGAGAGCTGGGATCCTACATGGCCACACTTTGAGAAGTCCCTTCCCACTGGCCAGACTCGATCTGTGTGAGAGATCCCCGAGTGCAATCCCATGCCCCTTCTAGACCAGAAACCAAGACCAAGGTCAAAGTGCCTTCTGGAAGATTCTTTCTGTCAGAGATGCACTGCTGTGTCCAATGCCAGCCCTGCTTATGGCTTCCCCATTGCACTCAGGAATCGGGTTGTGGAGAGGGGTGTAGGTAAGGTGATGGGTGGACACAAGGGCCACCCCAAGCAAACCCGGGATACAGCATGTGACAGCAGGAGCCTCCTCAGGGCTGTAGCCAGAGAGCACTGAGTGCTGGTGACAGGAGGCAAGCATGCAGAGCCAGGTGTCTGTCCTGCTGCATCCCCCAAGGAGGGAGCAGCTGTGCCCTCACATTCCCTGGGTCCCCTCCCATGGACAGCTCTCGAGGACTTCCTACTGCATTTTCTCACACTTCACCTCCCTCAAAGCCAGTCCCACCACTTTCCCACTACCATCCATCCCAGCCACTTTTCTGTGCCCCCACCCTCTCACTACAAGCCAGCCTCCCTGCCAGGCTCCCTGACGCCACTTCTGCACCAACCTCCCTGAGACCAGCAGCTTTTCTCAGCATCCTCACTGCTTGCTGCAGGGCCTCGTGACCCCAGAACACACTTCTGCCCCAGAGTCACGTCTACGAGAGCTCAACCTGCCCTTAGTCACCACATGCTGGGACTCAGCACTGGCTTCTCTCTCTCTCTCTCTCTCTCTCTCTCTCTCTCTCTCTCTCTCCGGAAAAGGTGGGTTTTCTTTCCTTAAAGTCCCTCTGCCAGCCAGATGCCCTTAAAATTGGGGCATCTTCGCAGAGCTGAGCAGATGAGAGGCAGTGTTCCTACCACCCATCCCTCTGCCCAGCTCTCCTCCTACTGTGGCTCCCAAGGGGCCCTGGGATGATCATTGACCAATGGGTTCTAAAAAGGTGGAGTCTAAAAAGAATAAAAAGAACCTAGGGCCGAAACCAGTTTGGCTCAGTGGTAGAGCGTCGGTCTGAGGACTAAAGGGTCCCGGGTTCGATTCCGGTCAGGGGCATGTACATTGGTTGCGGGCACATCCCCGGTAGGGGTTGTGCAAGAGGCAGTTGGTCGATGTTTCTCTCTCATCGACGTTTCTAGCTCTCTATCCCTCTCTCCTCCTCTCTGTAAAAAATCAATAAAATATATTTAAAAAAAAAAAAAAAAAAAAAAAGAACCTAGGAAATTTCCACCTCAGTGCTGGAAGATAATGGTCCATGGGGAAGGGCAGGGGCGCCATCTAGTGGCCCTGAGGGGAGCTACACCCAACTGAACTGGGATGCAGAGGACAGTCACTCAGATACGTGGCCAAGTCACTGGCCAACACCATGAAATATCATCCAGGCCATCCAGCAGGCCCGGCACACACACACACACACCACACTCACATAAGCATACATACACAAAAACACTTCAACTATAGAAACACACATAAACATACATATATACACTAACACTCCCATATACATACACACACACATAAGCACACATATACACACTCAGGAGTACTCTCACACTCACACACAAACGTATGACGCAGCCTGTGGATCTGCACAGGAAGTGAGAAGGCTGCTCGTGGGCACTCAGCCTACATGGTTCACAGACAGCATGCTGACTGCCGGGAGGCGGCAGGCAGAGCCCCAGCGGAGGGCAGGTTCACTCACACCACAAGCTGCACTCCCAGGCCCTGCCCTCCTGCCTGCAGGTGTGGATTTGGAGCAGAATGTGGACCCCTCTCCTCTGTGGAGTCACAGCCTAGCCTTGCCATGGAGAGAGGAGGGGACAGGGTGGCTGCATGGACACTGGGACCTCCTGGACAGCATGGGGACAATGCCACTAGCCAGGAAACACTTCTGCCCAATTGCTCAGAATCACGCTCATGGGTATGAGATTTGGGTCTTATGAAAAGGGCATCACCAACTTGCCAATCTCTTCCAAATTTACCCTTAAAAGGTAAATACCGCCCAGCATGGAGGCTTTGATGACCAAGGGCTAATGCAAAGCCACTGCACACCACCAAAGGAGAGAAGTGGGCTGAGAACAAGCCCTGTAACGGTAACAGGATCCCCTACACACGCAGAGTAGCATAGTTCAAAGGCCAGAGGCCCAGGGCTGGCAGGATAATGGCACCAAAGACATCTCAGTCCTAGTCCCGGGACTGTGGACATGGCACCTCCTATGGCAAAAGATTAAAGACCCTGGAATGGGGATGACCCTGGATATCCCTGGGGGAAAGCGGAGGGAGGCAGGAGGGTCAAAGTCATAAGTAGAAGAGGTTGCACTATTGGCTGTGAAGATAGAAGCAGCCCAAACCAGGAACATGGCTCCTATAGAAGCTGGAAAAGGCCGATTTTCCCATGGAGCCTCCAAAAGAAAAAGCCCAGCCCACACCTGTGAGATTCCTGACCTCCAGAACATGACAGAATAAATGTGTGTGTGCTAAGGCTTGTGGTCATTAGTTACAATAGCCCTGGGATACTCATACACATGCTCCCATGTCTGTGTCCAGTGCTTTTCTATCTTTCTCTGCCTATCTGAGAGGAAACATAAGAGGTGAGGAGAGCATGGTCACACAGCAAAAGGAAGAAGAGAGAGGCCTGGTTTCCCAAAATCTCCTCCTGGCTCCTAAGTCCTCTGCTCAGAACTCTTGTTCCTGCCCCACTCAGCAAAGTGCTCCAGGAGGACTAAGCAACTTAAGGGGTTGAGGTGCCTATAGGCTCAGTCAAGGTAAGGGATGCCTTGGCCAGAGTCCGCTGCCTGTGTCCCAGCCGTGCTGCTGCCTGTGTCCCCAGCCGTGCTGTGTCCCCCTGCCCCCGTCCCTCACTGCCCCCAACTAGCTTGGCTGAGGTCTTGAGTGCCACAATCTGCTCCCGGACCTCCCCTGACACACCTTTGAGCTTCGCTGATTATTGTGACAACAGAGGCAGGGAGGTGCAAAGCCTCAGCTCAGAAATCTCTGCTGGAAACAGCAGTGAACCAACAGAAGGCAGCTGCCTCCCGGCCTGCCAGCAGAAGCTGGATGTGATGTCAGTGTTAGCTCAGAGATTCCAGAACACAGAGCACACTGGACATATGCCCCAGCCTGCAGAGCCCAGCACTCACAGAATGGCCTTCGGGACAGCTCACCCACCCCTGCTCAGCACCTGCAAACTAGTGGGGACCCCAGGCAGCAGGAGCCTACTGCTAATCTCAACCCTCTCACCACAGGCCAAGAGGAAGGTGAGGGAGGCTCAGGGCTCAAGGCTACCCTGTGCCCAGGCCTGCGGCCCCAGGAGTACTCCAGTACAATAGCCACGTGCCTGACTCAGCCTGGGAAGGTGCTGAGGGAGCCTAGACCAGCCACTGCTCAGTGGGAAGCTCTCTAGGCCCAAACCCCAAACTCCACAAACCAGGAAGCTCATTTCTGAGGGGCACATATACCTCATCCCCAAACTGGTGTAAACTGAGGCTGCCCTGAAGCCAGTGGGGACAGAGCCAGCAGATCTTGAGCTACCAGAGCTCCTACCCTGGCCCACCCTGCCTGATAGCCCTGGCACAGGGAGCCTCCCAGGAGGCACCCAGGCCTGCCTGACCCAGAGGAGCCCATCCACCTGCCCTCCCCCGCCCTTTGCCCTGCTGGCAATGGGGACCCTCCACCCTGTGAAGCAAGTCAGGCCGCAGGCTGGACACTCACCATGACTTGGGCTCCCCAAAGTGCAGGTAGTTGATGCTGTACAGGTCCATGTCCTCTGTGTGCCAGGCGAAGGTGGTCTTCCACATGCCGAAGTACAGGTAGGGAGTGTTGACACCCTCGATGATGGTGCCGCACTCACGTTCCACCATGTCCAGGATGGTCCGAAGGTTCCCGATGTTCCACTGGGCCACGTCCTGTGAGACAGCAGGCACACAGTCAGTGGGCCGGCATCCTTGGGGCACCCTGGCCCCACCAGCCCCAGACCTTAGTGGGAGGACAGGAAGTATCCTTCCCTCTGAGCTGCCTGCTGCCGTGTGACCCCCATGAGGACCCAGGAGCCTTGTTGTCAGCTCCAAACCTGCCCACTTCAGAGCTGCACCCACCCCGTGTCCAAACGCATCCTGGCTGCTCATACCCTGCAGATGCCGTCTGACTGCCCTGCGCCATGCAGCTGGGCAGAGCTTTCTCTAGACTCCACGTTGAGTTATGTGTTAATCTCAGCAGTAAAGACCTCAGTTTGGTCATGAGTAACTAGTGTACCTCAAAGTCAATGACACAGAAGGAGGAAGACAACTGCCGGGTGGGGCTAGACCAGCGAAGGTGCCAGACAGCCCTTCTGGAACCTCCGCGTGGAGGAGATGGAGATGGTTCTCAGAACCAAGCAAGCAAGGCTAGAATCCTCACCTACCAATCCCATCTATTCCTAATGCCACAAGCAAGCAATCTACGTCCCATCCATAAGAGCTCACAAAATATGCTTAATCAACTTCCTTTCCCTAGAGAACCCTTCAAGCCTGTTGAGATGAGTGCACATCAGCCATCTTTCTGCCCCAGTCCACCCTGTACCACCCACTCTGGTCCACATTATAGGCCCTTGATTTGGCGAGACCAGTGGCTGATCTTTGTAAGGTGAGTCCTGGCAGAAGCCCAGAACATGGGGTGTGGGGAGGAGACAGTGACCAGACTCCTCAGTATAAGAAAGAAAAACCCAAGGTCGCCTTGAACAGAAGCTTCCCAAGGTCAGGGCACATCAAAAAGAGGCCGCCTCTCTAAAGCTTTGTCCAATTCACCTCACTATTCAGCTCACATCCACAATGCGGCCACAGGCGGGGGCCGGGGATCGAGTCTAAGCCAGGCAATAACTCATTGTGTGGCCAGAGGAAGTCGTTTCTCTGCTTGAGCCTAAGTTTCCACATCTGTAAAGGAGATTGTTGCACTAGATCAGGCACAGGAAACACAAGGCCCCAAAACCTCTTCAGGAAACTATGGCAGGCGTTGTAGTGATCTCAGCACTGGCCCCGCCAAGCCTCACTGGGCAGCAGGTCCTTCACGGGTCCATCACTACGACTAATTGCAGGCAGCACACAAGAGCAAACCCACGTGTTCTCCCTAGACAAGGCTTTAATTTTTTTTTTTAACTTTTGAATTTCTATTTGAAAACAATGCAGTCTTTAAGAGAATGAGAAGACAAGCCCCAGACTAGGAGAAAATATTTGCAAAAGAAATCTTGAAACTCAATAATAAGAGAATAAACAATCCACTTTAAAAATTGCCGGGACCGGTTTGGCTCAATGGATAGAGCGTCGGCTTGGGGACTGAAGGACCCGGGTTCGATTCCGGTCAAGGGCATGTACCTTGGTTGCGGGCATATCCCCAGTAGGGGGTGTGCAAGAGGCAGCTGATCGATGACTCTCTTTCATCGATGTTTCTAACTCTCTATCTCTCTCCCTTCCTCTCTGTACAAAATCAATAAAATATATTAAAAAAAAAAAAAAAAATGAGTCAAAGACCTGAACCTCACCAAGTAAGATACACTGATGACAAATAAGCACATGAAAAGATGCTCCACATCATGGCATCAGGGAAATGCAAATTAAAACCACAATGAGCTACCACTACACACCTATCCGAATGGCCAAAATTCGGAACACTGACATCACTAAATGCTGACAAGGATGTGGAGCAATAGGAACTCTCACTTATTGCTGGTAGAATGCAATATGGCGCAATCACTCTGGGCAAAAAGAAATGCTGGCCAACAATTCATGTGGGGACCCATGCAGTAGTCCTGATTTTTCTGATACCTTTTAGGAGTCACAAGCCCCACCTGTTCTAACAGGGCTCCTCTCTGAGCATCCAGGAGGGTCCCCACTCTTCCCAGGTGCTATTCCCACCTAACTCCAATCCCACCCAAGACAAAAACTCAAGTGAACTCAGTTCACCTCTCATGATGAACATGGGTTGAGTGAATGAAAGAGACTATCCTAGTAAGACATGACCTTCAGAGTGACAACATAGAGGGGCACAAATGAGGACCAAGAAGACCACCCGGGGCATGGAAAAGGTCATATTTTAGTCCAGGGTACCCCATACAGAACACCCCCAGGAGAGAGCACATCAGTAACTCTGAAATTAACCTCAGGGTTGTCTGAGGTCCCATAAATATTAATAAACTATCCCCTAAAAACTAAGGGTCTCACTCAACCTCCCTCTGCTTAACACCAGCACCCCTCTGGGCCTCTGGTCACAGTCACCAGCATCTGGTCTAAGTCCTTGGACAGGCCAAGGTCAGGTCCCTCTCTGTTGCCTGGGTGTTCCCAAAGCACCCCCAGCCCAGCAAAATAAGTGACCAGAAATAAGTGAACCTATGGCAGCTTGGCCAGCTGAGAACCTGGGGCTGCCAGGATTCTGAGGGTGTAAGATCAGAGCCATCAGAACCCTATAACTCAGTAGAAAAGATTTTGCAAGTCAGAAAACCATAGGATCCCTTCTTCATTCATGCTAAGACTAGGCATGTAGTTGTAACTAGAGCCCAAACAAAAAGCCCAACTAAGCTGTGTCATTTTAACTTCCATTTTCAATTCCATTTCCATTTACATTCCTTCACCTCCACCATGGAAACTGAGTTCCTCATTTTCCCAAGAACCTCTTGGTCTCCAGAACTTACATCATCGTACAAGGAGCCGCTGATGTCGGCGCCATAAATGGGAGAGACGAAGGTGAGGTTCTTCCAGTACTTGCGTTCCAGGTCGTCAAAGTCCTGGTGTCGGGGAGTGCAGTATCTGTGAGCAAATAGCACACCGAAAAGGGGGTCTCAGAGCATGTGTCTGATCTCACAGCTGAACCAGGCCCAGGGCATCTGTCAGATACACCAAGGGAGAGGCTCTGCCCTGTCCCCACCACAGGGCACAGCCCCAGAAAACACAAATGTGGTCCCATTGCTGCTGGGACAGCATCTATTCCAGGGGGTGTGTATAGGATGGGCAAGTGGCCCTACCTGGAATAATGCCCACTTATCCCATCTCATCAGCTAGCTGGGCCTGTGGTATATAAGTCACAATGCACACCACTGGAAGTTGGAGCAGGTGGATGGGCAGGGGCTCTGGCTGTTATCATCCCACTGCTCAGCACATACTAAGAGCACTGATTATGGGCTAGGCACTGTCCTGGACACCAGGGCCATTGCGTGAGTAGGCAGACTACACCCTACCTTCAAGGTACACTTATGTTGGAGAGCAAAGGTACTGCTGGAAATGCACAAACAATTTTAGAAAACCAGGAACCTGGGAATAACAGAGAACAGGAAGGAGAAAACAGTGGTGGTATGCTCGTGAGTGTACCGTGTATGCACTGGGAATGCCCATGAGTGCACCCATGAGCACACAGAAGGTACATGAGTGTTGCCCATGTATGCACCATGTTGAAGGAAGCAGCATGCAGGAATGCATATTACAAAGCCTCTCTCTGAGGAGGCACCATCAGAACCGAGACATTATGGGAGGGTATAGGGGATGCACTCCAGGGACAGGGAACAGGTTGAACCCCAAGGGGCAGTCCTCAGTAGTGGGTGTTGAAGGTAGGGTGAGGTGGACAGGTGGCCATGGGTTGGTGAGGGTCTGGATTTCGCCCTCTTTGAATAGGGGGGTCTCTGAGCACGAGGTGTCGAGATCCACCCAGGGCACCCAGTGCAGATGGCATGCACTTTGCAGGGGGCTACATGTGCCCTACAATCTCTACACCCCAAAGCTCCGGTTGGACTGGGCTTTGCAGACCAGGGGGGTGGAGGCCTTTAAGATGTGGCTCCACCTCGGAGATAGGGTTTCAGGGTTCCACCCTACACCGGCCAGGGTCCCGGCTACATACTTCTCGCTGTTGGCCAGGCGGCGGTACTCCCCGACCGTCATAGCCTTCTTCTGGATGTTGTACTGTGTGAAGAGGCCTGACTGGCCCGTCACCACCTGCTGGATGGGGGCCGGGATGACCACGTCATCGATGTCATCATATGTCTGCCGTGGCTTCCACTCCTTCGGGGGGATGATCTGTGAGACCAAGGAGAAGTCAGCGGTGCCTCCAGACAGGCACTTCCACTCAGGACAGGGGAACGATCAGAGACAATGGGCCCGGGCTTTTGACAGAAACCCATTGCCCACTCCTGGGAGACCAGCAGCCACTACCTGGGAAGCACACCTGGGACTGCCCCACAAGGGCACCAGGAACCATCTGTACCTTTATCAAGCACCCAAATAATCTGGTGCCAGAAACATGGGCACCACCAGCTGCATTTGAAGTCCTTTTAAAACCTTTATCACTGGGGGGCAAGGCCATTTCGCCCTCTAGCTTTGGAAAAGAGCAAGGCTGTGCCAGACACATGTTCTAGGATTCCCCTTCATTAACACCTACTAGGGAGTAATTACGATGCTGGGGAGGGGAAATATGGGAAAACAAAGACTCATGAGGGACTTACATTCCATGGAAGAGGGCAGAAGATAAATACCTTTAAGATGTGGCTCCACCTCAGAGCCAGGTTTCAGGGGGCCTACCCACAGAGATAAGGAAACTGGGAAGGTGACCAGTTGTAAGTACTAAGGTTATAAAATAAAGAAGGGCTGGGTAACAAGCCCAGAGGCAGAGGGGAAGGTGACAATTCTAAGTGGGAATTGTCAAAAGGTTGCTTTGAGAAAAGGCACAGCTATTTCATGGGAGCAAATCCAACAGACCACCAGGTCTGACTGAGCTGATGGCAGATCTCCTGCCCCGCCCTCCCTGCCTTTCTCCACAAGGGGACACTAAGGATCAGCACCAAGGGTTTAGTGTCAGGGCACTGTGCTGGGCTTGCTTGGGCTCAGAAATCCACTCTTGGCCCCTTCACCTTCCTGGTCAGGGGCGACCCCTGGGCTGGACCAAGGGCCTCCGGAGCATTAGGCACCCTTCTGGGCCCCACAGAGCCAGACTAGTCTCTCCAGTCCCGGGTGGAGTGCCCAGCAGGCCATCTAACAGCTTTGGGAAAAGGAACTAATCTAACCTATTTTGTTGTTTTTTAAATATTTTTATTGATTTCAGAGAGAAAGGGAGAAGGGGAGAGAGATAGAAACAATGATGAAAGAGAATCATTGATCCAATGCCTCCTGCAAGCCTCACAACGGGGATCAAGCCTGAAACCCAGGCATATGCTCTGACTGGGAATCGAATGGTGACCTCCTGGTTCAGAGGTCAACACTCAACCACTGGGCCATGCTGGCGGGGCTAACCCAACCTGTTTTCAGAGCATCAGCCATGAACTCTAAAGAGGCTGAACCACTCCCTGCTCGGGGCCAATGAGGGAAGAACACCACGCTGATGCCCAAGTTTGCTGACAGCTTCCAAAAGGGATGAAATTTACCATACCCAAGGACTCCACTATCCCATCTATGACATGGGTGAAAGAAAATGTTTTGCTTGGCAACAAAAACACTTATTCTCCAGTTGCCAGTTAATAACAGAAAGGTGCTGCATCCCTTATCAGCACATACAAGTTTATTTCTAAACAAATAAATAACAACAGAGGAAGTCAGTGGGTCTCTCCTGGGGCAAATCTGCCCCAAGGGGACACTGAGTGATGTCTAGGGACAACTGAGGTTGTCATGATTGTGGGTACTCCTGGCATCGAACAGGTGGAGGAAGGGTGCTGCTCAACACCTCCTGCAGTGGCCAGGATGGCCCTCCACAGATACCCGACCTGGATAGCAGCAGTGCCAAGGCAGGGGCCCTGATAAGTTAAATGAGGACAAGGACACAACCTTTCAGTGAAGGCTCTTTCTGGGGATGTCTTCTCTCACTCTGTCAACTGTGGCCTGGGCGCAACAGGCACCTACAATACCCGCCTATTTCTGGTGCGAGGCCATGTGACAACAGGGTACTGGCTGGGTCAGCCTGCCAGCAGAAGGGTTTCTTAGATTTCTAGTGAGAAATCTGAAGGTGCTAAACTAAAACATTCAAGGCTGGGGGGAAAAGAAAGAGATAAATAAAAGGCGCTATGCCCCCAGGACCCAAGACATTCTTCTATGAGGAAGGATCCAGGACCCTAAGCTGCTTTTTAATTATGTTATTGATGTTTCCTTTTGACAGAAAACCCAAAGCTCTTTCAGGAAAGTGCCGTGACTCTGCACAGGCT
Organism: Nyctalus aviator; assembly: GCA_036971965.1. NCBI lineage: Eukaryota > Metazoa > Chordata > Mammalia > Chiroptera > Vespertilionidae > Nyctalus > Nyctalus aviator. The sequence continues at coordinate 23,869,525 of CM072927.1, forward strand.
CTGCATCCACTTCAGGTCTATTAGAAGTCCATCCCTAATCTCAGCCTGGGGCAAAATGAACAAAGTCAGTCACTCCCCAATTTCCCACTTTCAAACCAGAGCCTGAGGCTATGCGATCCCTAACACACTGTAGAGTGAAGACATCTGAAAACCAGGAGGGACCCACATACACACACACACACACACACACACACACACACACGTGATGCCTGGTTTGCATACGTGTGAACCATTCCTTCCTGGACACATTCTAAGCAAGTTTTGAAAAACTGCTTAAAAGGAGGGCCACTTCCAGTTGGTCAGGAACCCAAAGGTTCTGGAAAAATCCCTTAGTAATGTATTGTGGCCTAACACCCTCACACCTCTGCAAAATCAGATTTAGAAGGAGGATCCCGCCCTGGCTGGTTTGGCTCAGTGGACAGAGTGTCAGCCTGTGGATTAAAGGGTCCTAGGTTAGATTCTGGTCAAGGGCACATGCCTGTGCTGTGGGCTCAATCCCCAGTAGGGGGCATGTAGGAGGCAGCCAATCTCTCTCATCACTGATGTTATATATATATATATATCCCTTCCTCTCTGAAATCAATAAAAATATATTTAAAAAAATAAAAGGAGATCCCAGGCAAAGGGCATCTGAAAACTATCACCTAAAGAACTTCCAGCATTCTGACTGGCCCTACTCCGCACCTGGTGCACCCGACTGGTATAGCCCTGGACTGACCCTTGCTCAAAGCTCCTGGAGAGCAAGTTCAGCCAAAGTAAGGCCACACACCTCAAGTGAATGAGGGGGACTAGTATGGCAAAGCTAGGAGTCTGCACAGTTGGGGTAGTGGGTGTAGGAAATGCTGCAAGAGGGCAGGAATGAGGGGGAAGCCTTTGCCCCCCCCCAAAAAAAAAAAAAAAAAAAAACCAACAACAACTACCTGGTCCCAAAATCACTCTTCATTTGGCAGGCCTGCCAGCTGAGAGCAACCAGGGCATTATCTACCTTCGCAACTGTTCTCACGACTGGACACCAGAGCACCTTGACCCCTCCCATAGGACCCTACACTGTCCCACCACCCTTCCCTGCTCCTCCTGTCCCCGAGCTTCCCAAGCAGACTAGGGAGGTTCCAGCCCTGGTCTGTGGGGGGCAGGGACCCACTGGGCGCGGCCCTCAGAGTATGTGCAGAGTGGCTGAGGAATATGCTGGGCTGCCTGATGGCCCAGAGTGGGGTTCCCATACACCCACAGCCGATAATAGCTGCGGCCCTGACTCTACCTGTGCCTGCTGAACACCCACTCCCACCCAGCTCTACTGAGCCTCACAGAGCTTTTGAGGAGGGAACAATTACAGCTTTTATGAAAGAAGGAAACCACTACAACCACATGCGCATACACATATGCACATATGTCCACACACATGCATACACACACAGAGAAGAGCAAAGGCTGATGAGGCCAGGGTAGGGAAACATCCATGTCAGGCCAGCAGGACATCGTGTCCCTTCTCCAAAGAAACCAGCAGCCTGAGAGCCAAGGATCCCCATTTGAAAAAAATGGGAGGTGCTCAGGGACAAAGCCCCTGCTTCCTTGGATCCATCTGTCCCCAGAGTGGCAGGGAGGCCGCTGAGGGACCAGAGGCACCACACCCTATCCCTGCTAGATGGAAGAAGGGACCATGTGCACATGTGTGTCAGTGTGACCCTAATCACCAGGAGGGTCACAAGGAACACGTGCCTGCACGCCCAGACCGCTTCCCCTTCGGCTGGATTCAGAAAGAATTCCCGCATCCAAAGATGACTATCAATCAGAGAGAAAATGGCAAATAAAACACCATTTAAAAGAGAAAAAAGACATGCAAAACAAAAGGCAGAAAAAAAATATACACTGAAAATATCTGCCTCACAAAATCCCTAGTCCAAATAGTTTCCCACCGATTCAAATAAATTAGCAAAAAATCAGTCCACTGGAATTAAAAGCCTAAACAGAGGCATCTGGGTTCAAAGGAGAAGCACTGAGACAGTGAAGGCGATGAAGAGGGGAGAGAGAAGGTAATGGAGTGGATCACACAGAGGTGAAGGAAGGGTGACAGAAATGACGGTGGTGAAAGGATAGCAGAAGAGTGTCGGGTGGGATTTAAAGGTACTTCCAACAGAACAGTACAAGTTTCCTGACATAAAAGATGGTGTGAATCCAAAGGCAGATAGATGGGCTGGCTATGAACTAGAAGTGGAACAAGATCAGTGACAGCAGATAAAGGAAGGGACTCCACGCCCCACCCCCCACAGGCACCAGGACTCCATTGGCCTCAGAATCTTCCCACCACTGGGGGCCTGCAACAGGAGGGGTGGCAGGAAAGTTTCACCTGACAATGGACACCGGACTGTGGGTTGGTGGGGGGCAGAAAAGCCCCAAAGGAACACTTCTGAACTTGCTAGAACCCTAGGCACTGGGTTTCCAGAGCCTTCTCTCATGAGATGACAAACTGCAGGTGAGTAAGACACAGACGGTGAACACTGAAGCCATTTAAAGGGAGAACTGAAGCTAAAATGGCAGTGGCAGCCGTGGTTCCCAAACCAGATAAATGTTCTGTATTGTCTACATTATCAGGTATAATATGACCAAAAATCCGGAGGGGAGGGAAGGGAAAGGTGCTACAGGCTTACTGCTCTCCTTTCTCCTGAGGCTGAGGTTGAAGTATGAGTGTCACCAGGATCAGAACTGATACAAAACCAACCAAAAACGGGTGGGGGAGGAGGAGGTAGTGAACACAGCCTGTGGTACAAATCTCACCAGCTGTCTGCTTTTGTTCAGCCTACGAGCTAAGAATGTGTTGCTTTCTTTGGTGTTGGTTTTTTTTTGTTATTTTTTTTTCTTTCTTAGATGTTGGGGAATTATTTTTTTTAAAGAATAATTCAGGACAAGTAAAAGTTCTGTGGCCAAAACAGGTTTGGCTCAGTGGATAGAGCATCAGCCTGCAGACTGAAGGGTCCCAGGTTCCTTTCCGGTCAAGGGTATGTACCTTGGTTGCTGGCATATCCTCAGTAGGGGGTGTGCAGGAGGCAGCTGATCGTTGTTTCTCTCTCATTGATGTTTCTAAGTCTCTATCCCTCTCCCTTCCTCTCTGTAAAAAATCAATAAAATATATATATTTTTTAAAAGTTCTGTGAAATTCACATTTGTAAAGTTTTATTCATGCACAGCACGCCATTGGTTTATGGTTTATCTAAGGCAACAGAACTAAGTGGTGGGAGACAGAGCCTACTCGGCTGGCAAAGCTGAAAATACTATCTGGCTCTTTGTAGAAAATGTTTACCAACTTCCTGATTTAAAGAATATATAACTAGGAATCTTAAAGTGATACTCATCCAGGAAGCAACTAGAAGAACCCTAAGCAAACATGTTACAAATCTTCCCAATCATTAGGTGAGTAATGCCACACACAGGTTCACATGAACATGAAAAACACAGCCATGCCCTGGCCAGAGGGCTCAGTTGGTTGGAGTGCCATCCCATTCACCAAAAGGCAGCTGGTTTCATTCAGTCAGGGCACATATCTAGGTTGCCAGTTTGATCAGTCTGGGCACATAAGGGAAGCAACTGATAGATGTTTTTCTCTTACATTGATGTTTCTCTCTCTCTCCCTTCTCCTTCTACTCTCTCTAAAATCAATAAAAACACTGTCTCCAATGAGGATTTGGAGACAGCCATTTATAGTAAAAAGAGACATAGGCCCCGGCCGGTGTGCTCGGCGGGTAGAATGCTGGCCTGAGCACCAAAGGGCCATGGATCTGATTGCTGGTCATGGCCATGGGCCTGGGTCGCATGTTCATTTCCAGCGCCAGTGGAGCCCATGTTGGAAATAACCAAACGATGTGTCTCTCACATCGATGTTTCTCTCTCTCTCTCCTTTCTCTCTCAGCCCTCTCGCAATCCTTCCTCCTTTCCACTCTCTCCTAAAAACAATCAATGGCAAAAATACACACACACACACACACACACACACACACGAGAGAGAGAGAGAGAGAGAGAGAGAGAGAGAGAGAGAGAGAGAGAGACACAGGATGAGCTTGTGTGTCTGTCTGTCTTCACACATGCACACCTATATGTATAAGATGCCAAGGAAGGAGACAGAATGGTAACAGGGATAGGAGGTGGGAGATGGGAGAAAGAAGAGACTCAGTCACTCTCTGCCCTCTTGCACTGTTTGAAATTTGCCTCCTATGTGCATACTATCTCCAATAAAAACACACCTTGGTTCACTGAGAATATAAAGGCAAAAACTCAGGCCTTCCTGGCATCAACTGCCCGGAAGCCTCCCCAAACTCTAGACCTCCTTCCCCGCAGTGGGGTGAGACTTGCTGCCATGACACCCTGAGTGGACACTGCCCACCGGGCTGGGCTCAGCACAGTGCTGTTTCTGCCCCAGCCTGCCAACCCATGGAATTCCAGTGCTTAAAACAGTGCCTGGCAAAGAACTTCTTCACTGATACTGCTCCTAGGGCAATGGAAGCTAAAAAGAAAATAAACAAATGGGACTACATCAAAATAAAAAGCTTTTTTACAGCGAAAGAAACCATCAACAAAACAACAAGAAAGCCCACGGTGTGGGAGAACATATTTGCAAATGTTACCACTGATAAAGGTTTAATCTCCATCATCTACAAACAGCTTATACATCTAAATAAAAAGAAGATGAATGATCCAATTAAAAAATGGGCAATGGACCTAAATAGAATATTTTCAAAAGAAGACAGAAGGAAGGCCAAAAGGCACATGAAAACATGCTCAAAGTCACTAATTATCCGAGAGATGCAAATCAAAACAACAATGCGGTACCATCTCACACCTGTCAGAATGGCCAACATCAACAAATCAACAAACGACAAGTGTTGGCGAGGTTGTGGAGAAAAAGGAACACTCGTGCATTGCTGGTGGGAATGCAGACTGGTGCAACCACTGTGGAGAACAGTGTGGAGTTTCCTCAAAAAATTGAAAATGGAACTCCCATTTGACCCAGCAATCCCACTGCTAGGAATATATCCCAAGAAGCTAAAAACACCAATCAGAAAGGATATATGCACCCCTATGTTCATAGCAGCACAATCTACAATAGCTAGAATCTGGAAACAGCCCAGGTGCCCGTCAGCAGATGATTGGATCAAAAAACTATGGTACATCTACACAATGGAATACTATGCTGCCATAAAAAAAAAGGAATTCTCATCATTTGCAGCTACCTGGATAGAACTAGAGAACATCATGCTGAGTGAAATAAGCCAGTCAATGAAAGAGAAATACCACATGGCCTCACTCATTTATGGGTATTAAAGAACATTATAAACTGACAAACCAAAAGTCAGATATAAAGACAGTAAAGCAACAAGCAGACTGTAAAATTACAGCAGGGACAGTAGGGAGATCTGGGGGGGATAAGAGATCAACCGAAGGACTTGTATACATGCATATAAGTACAACCAATGGACATAAAACTCTGGGGAGGGAGGGTATGTATGGGAGGGGGGGAGTTAAAATATGTACACAGATAATAATTCAATAAAAAAATATTAAAAAAAAATAATAATAAATAAATAAATAAATAAAATAAATAAATAAATAAATAAAAAAAAACAGTGCCTGGCACAGGGGAAGAATTCCGTCCTGTTTGTAATAAATGAGGGCAGATGGATCAGTGAACAGGGTAATGGGTGCAACACGGACACACACAGAGAAGCTGCAGGAGACCAGGATGTCTGTCACCCACCTTGGCCAGGCCTGCCCGGTGGGCTCCCTGGGACTCAATGTAGGCCACGTATTTGTTGAAGTCCTTGAATTCTTCCATAGTTGGGCGAAATGTCATGATTTTACAACTGGGGTTCTGGGCCCCATGATCCTCAGACCCCATGGTTGCAGCTGGGATACCGCCACACCTGCGAGGGAAGACAGAAAGCATGAGCAGACGGCGCTGCCACCAGCGGTGCCCTGCTCCATACATCACACTAAAAGCCCCGGGGCCCCTGGAAGCAACGCGAGCAGAGAGGAGACTGCCTTGCTCTGCTCTAGCACAAAAGACCAAAATGACTTCAACTAATTAAAAACAGAGGTGTCCTAGTTCTAAAAGCCAATGTGATACTGGAAGCCAGAGCATTAATTTTAAGCTGGGGGCCCTAGGAAATAAAAGCTTTTCGTTTCAGGGACTCAAATCTTTGGAGCTGGACATGCAGAGACATAGGATCACGTGACAGGTTCTGCAAGGTAAGTGAGGTTGTGTGTCAGCCTGCCTTCTTTTGAGGTACCAGCCTGAAAGCAGGGAGAACCATAACTCCAGGCAGGGACCACCCGAGCATATGTGGGTCGCTCCAGGACTAGCCTGGCGGCTGTCAGTGAACCCAGGGCCAGGGACGCATGGGAAGCCCAAGTCTAGAATCTGGAACCAGAGGGTAGAAGGCCGGCCAGAATGGCTCCTTGCCTGCAATTAGATGCTCCAAGGAACCCTCACTCATAACCATGCCTGGATATTTTGGCACAGAAGGGGAGACCATGCTATGTCATGCACTCTAAGATTCAGGGAAGGCGCCCGAAGATAACTGGGAACCAGAGCTCCTCTCGGGGAGAAGGGTGCATATTGGAATGGCTCCCTCCTGTCTCTGGAGTTAAGGGGACCCAGTGTGGTTGTCAGTGGCCCACCCTGAGCAGGAAAAGGCTCGGTGACAGATTCTGGGAAGGGTCCCTGTTAGCCGATTAAATTTTCCAATTTCAAAAGACTAGACTCCCACCAGGACTTGGAAAAACTCAGAATCCAAGTGCATACAGACCTGAGAACTTGGAGAATAATTTAACCAAGTTCACCTCACCCCACCCCAAAGTGAGCTGGAAAATGAGAAACCCAAGAAGCCTAAATGGTCCCAGAAAGGGGTGGGAGGGGGAGAGGGGTGACAAGATTCGGCCAAAAGCTTCCAAAAGGTGATGCCTGCGGCAGGCACTAGAGGGCAGCACAAACCCAGGATTTGCCACTGAGGCGGTCCTTTTCCCCTGGTCCTTTTCCACAGGTACCCTGTCTGGCCTTGCCCCTAACACCCATCCCATACCTGGGACACATGAGGCTGGGGCTAGGTGGACAGCAGCTAAAGCTCCCCTCTGAAGGCCAGACTCTCACTGGATTGCTGGCTAGGGCCCCGGAGGATCCTGACATAAGGGTGGGGGTGAAGGGGAGGAGGTGTCACTGCTTCATTGATACATCCAGACTGGGACCCACCATGACCTTGGTCCTGTGTCCACAAGTCTCAAGTTTTCTCGAGGGACAGCCACAAAGCTGAAGTGTGCATGGCAGATCACGGGCTTATGACATCTCACAACAGTTCTGGGCGGGATCACACAGAACCACCAAGAACACATGGTTTATAAAAGGAAAAGGATTGTCACAATCCCTCCTAGGGAGCAGCAGGCACCAGAAAGTCCCAGCTTCAGCCAGGCTGCCTCACAGGAGCCCTGACCAGTCTTTAAGACTGACCACCATGCCATGTCAGACAGCCCCTTGCCTGCAGACATGGCCCAGGACCTGAATCCTGGGACCCCCACCCACCCCACCTGAGCCCCAACCCTAACTGCCCTCTCCCCTCCAGCCCAGATGCAGCCACACAGGTGTCACTGTGTGCCTTCACTGCACAGCGGCAGGCAGGACAGCATGTCTGTCCTGGGGAGGCAGACCCTGACCCCAATACTATTGTGAACATAGGTGTAAACCTGAGCTGTGCTAATGGCTATGGAGGGAGAACAAGAAAGGGCGGGAGAGGGCTCCATGGGCGAGGACCTTGAATGAGACACTGAAACAGGAGAGCTAGCTGGCCTTCCTCACGTTCCCACCATCCTAGCCACCCATTCCTGTCCATCCCACTTCAACATCCCTCAAGATTTTCCGCACACACTGGAGAGGTCAGGGCCTCCACCTATACCACATGGACCATCTAATTTGTCCTCTGAGGCCTGCTGCCAGAACATGATTGACCAGCCTCAGCCCCTGGTACAAAGCCCTCAATGGCCAGGCAAAAGTCCAGAAGCTGGTTCCTCAGTCTGCCATGGCTACTAGTGCCCAGATCTGGAGGCAGTGAACAAATCACGGCCCCCCAACCCTGTTCTATGCATTTCACACGGGTGACTCGTCCACTCTACACAATGAACCCATTTTTCATAGTTCACTGAGGACAAAGGACCCCACAAAGGGAGGTCACATGCCTAAGCCACTTGGCAAGTAGGTGGTAGGGCCAGATGACCAGCCAGATTCTGAGACAGCCAGAATCTCCCACCTCTCTCTCACCCTAGTGAATGGCAGGTGCCAACACCTACCCACACCCAACAGCTCTCATGTTGAGTTTGGCCAGTCCTGGCCAGCTGGCTGCCTCTCTTCTGAAGCTGGCTCCTGAGTCATCATCTACAGGGAAGGAAGGCAACAGCCTCTTGCAAAGGCCACCTCCCACCCATCCACCAAAACACCCGGCACCACTGGTGGGAGGTGACAGTCTCCTCCCCAAGACCAGCTTGTCCCAGTCAGAGCTGGGGCAGCCCCGGGCCCTGCCCACACGAGCTCTCTCTCCTGTTAAAAATCATGACACAGAGATGAGTTTTCCATCCAGGAGGTGGAAAAGCAGATGCTGAGACAGCAGGTAGAGTATTCTGCATAGGCACACTGGCAAGAGATGCTCCAACCACTGTTATCCAGATTCAGCTCCATGGTAAATTCCATAGGATTTTTTTCTCTCTTATTCATGCCTTTTGAAATGAAGTTTTTTAGTACATAAATATATAAAAAAAAATTAAAATGGTTTGTAATCCCAACACTCCATAACCCTTGACACATTTTTTTGAGTGAGGGCAAATAAAAATCATGTGTGGACATATTTTAAAAATAAAAAAGGAATTTGGATGCCAGTCCTGGGCCAATCTTCTGCTTCACTGGAAACAAGGGGGAGAGGCCGAGGACAAGGGAGAGCCCCAGGGAGGGAGTTCGCAGCACAGACAGGAAGAGGGACATGCTTGTTACCAAAAAGCAGGGCTCTGACAACTCAGTAATACAGAGACAAACAGCCCAATTAAAAAGGTAGGCCGAGCCCTACCTGGTTTGACTCAGAGGATAGAGCATTGGCCTGCGGACTAAAGGGTCCCAGGTTCAATTCCAGTCAAGGACATGCACCCTGGTTATGGGCACATCCTCAGTAAGGGGTGTCCAGGAGGCAGCTGATCAATGTTTCTCTCTCATTGATGTTTCTAACTCTCTATCCCCCTCCCTTCCTCTCTGTAAAAAGTCAATAAAAAAAAAAAATTTTTTTAAAAAGACTTGAATATACACAAAAGGTCAACAAGCGGGTAAAAGGGGGCTGAACATGTTAGCCAGTGTGGAAATGCAAATCAAAACCACAGTGAGATACCACTCACTAGGAAAGCTAGAACAGGAAAACAGACAAAGATAAGTGTTGGCAAAGATGTGGAGAAATTGGAACCCTGATACAATCAGGTGGGAATGTTAAGACGGTAGCATCATTGCGGAAGTTTGGTGGTTTAGAGGAGATTATGGTCAGCAGGATAATACACCACCAACACCCCAAGACATCTACATCCTAATGTAGACTGTGACTACACTCCCTTCCATGGCAAAGGGACTTCGCAGGTGGATTAAGTTAAGGACCCTGAGATGAGGATAGTCCTGGAAATCCTCAGGGGGCCCAGTGACATCACAAGGGACCTTATAAGAGGGAGAGAGATGAAGACTGGAGGACAGAGCAATGGAGGCAGAAGCTTAAGTGATTCAAGGAAGTTTTGAGGAGTGGAAGCTGAAAAAACTTCAAGAAATCAGTTCTTCCCTGCCAATACCCTGATTTTAGCCTCATGAAACCTGCTTCTGACTTCTGACCCCAGAACTGTCAGGGAATGAATATGGGTTGTTTGCAGTCACCAGGTTTATAGTCACGGTACAACAATCATGGGATGTGCATGCAGAATCACTTTTTCTGAAAAGTGGTTTGGAATTTTCAATGCATTTGAAAATAGCGAGTTCTAGTCCACAGCTGGCCCTAATTAGCCATGTGGCCTGCATCTGAAGTCAACACGGAATATGAGACAGCCTTTCTTAGACCATTGGGAGCAGCCAATGTGGCAGGGAGTGAACAGGACTGTTTGTCCTCCAACCTGTCACCCCCATGGGTGTGAGCTGGAAGGTGATTAGCTTGTTTCATCTCTTCTTACCAGTGACCATCAGAGGCCACCACTTTATCATTTTTTATTTGTATTGATTTCAGAGAGGAAGGGAGAGGGAGAAAGAGGCAGAAACATCGATGATGAGAAAGAATCATTGATCGGCTGCCTCCTAAATGCCCCCTACTGGGGATTGAGCCCAAAACCTAGGCATGTGTCCTTGATTGGAATCGAACCCAAGACCCTTCAGTCCACAGGCTGACATTCTAGCCATGGAGCCAAACCAGCTAGGGCCAGAGGCCACCACTTTAAAACCTCTGGTTTATTAGAAAAGTATAGGAAAGGGTGGACAGCCTGGAGTTGACACCTAGAAGCATCTGAGGAATGGAATTCTTTTAAATCCATTTAAAAAGAATCTTTCATCTTAAATACCCCACCCCACAACCCCTGGCTGTGACTGATCACCATCCTCTGCAGGTTGTGGGGTGGGTGAATAGGGCCTCAGAAAGCCCAGAAGTGGTATCCCACCTGATCTGAATAACACAGACAGAGCAGCCCATCCTAGGCAACCCCAGAATCAATAAAAACTCTCAGTGGTTCTTGGGGCTTCTAGAAGTGAGAGAAAGGCTCTCAGATGCTGAAGGGCGAGAGCGCAAACATGGAGTATGCAGACTAGAAAAGAGAAACCCAGCAGAGCTACTCCTAGAGGGTTCTAAGCTCCTCTGTCTAAAGGCATGCAGACCCTGGAGACCCCAAGAACTCAGAATCACATGGGGCTACCTTCTCCCCGCAGCATGCAGCCTCACAGCCACCTGAGAGGAGGCTGTGGCCTTTGGTACCTTATTCTTGCACTTACTTGAAAGTTCCTGGTATATTATGATGGTGAAGCTGCAATGAGAGATGCTCTAGTAAATGGCTTGGATTTCTGTCAGGTTCTAGCAATGGTGATGGTTCCTAAAATACACAAAATAAAGGCACGATTAACTAAATGTATCACATGCTTAAACCTAGATTCCACATTACACTCCTAACACTGGCATATACCCCACGGAGACACTCTTGCCTTTATTCCGATGTTTCCAAATCCTTGCCACTTTGAGGGAACTCAAAAATCCGTTTTAAGCTCAACTTCCACAAATCAGCATCTGAGAAAGCGAGGACCTCCAGGAACAAATTAAACCAGAGAAGCTTTGCCCTAGCTGGTTTGGCTCAGTAGATAGAGTGTCAGCCTGTGAACTCAAGGGTCCCAGGTTCGAATCCGGTCAAGGGAATGTACCTTGGTTGCGGGCACGTCCCCGGTGGGGGGTGTGCGGGAGGCAGCTGATCAATGTCTCTCATCGATGTTTCTGACTCTCTATTCCTCTTTCTTCCTCTCTGTGAAAAATCAATAAAATACATTAAAAAAAAAAAAAACAGAGGAGCTTTTAGAAACTTTAAGGTACAGGCAGCTTCTGAGAGGTTTACAACAAGTTCTGCCTCCTGTGAACTCCCGAAGTCAGGGAAAGCACCCTCCAAAGAGGAAACTCTCACGGACAATGCCGCACAGTGACCACCATCTGCACCCCCATAAGGTGCACACTGGGAGAGCCTGGCAGAGGCTGTGCAGACCCCAACCAGGGCTACGTCCCATCCTAGAAGCTAGTTGGGCAGAGACACTCCAGTACCTGTGGAATGGATACAGCATAAGACTCTAAACTTGGGTTTGGCCCCAGGACATCTGACAATCTGGGCTACAGCTACCCCAATTCACCAGCCCTCCCACCCGTATCTCCCCACAGCTCTCCATACACATGAGCCCCAATGGCACAGGGGCTACCAGATGTTCCCTGCCTCTGGACCTTTGCACATGCTGTTTAAGACCTGAGCATCAGGATGGACCTGACATTCCAGGAAGGGCAGCTTACCCCTTGAACTCAATCCCACACACTTTCTCCAATTTACCAAGAGCTTTTTAAATAGCATGGATTTCACCAACACTCTTACAACAGACAATGCACACTGACATTCTCAATCTTATTTTAAGCTGGTTCTTAAAAGTATTGGGTACAAGCCATTTCAGTGATTTCACTGTCTTTTAACAGGTCACAACTGCTGGTTGAAAGGCCACAAGAGGCTGTAAAATTTGTGGAGCTCAGGCTGCACACATCTTCCTCTGGACACAGTAGGCTGTCGCTGGCTCTCCCAAAAGCTCCTGGGCCTCTCCCACCTGCATGGCTGAAGGCTGCCCCACTCCACAGCCCTGCCAGTACCTGACATTGGCCAGAGCTGGAATCAGAGGATCCAATTGCTGTGAAATCTCCCCATGTAGCCGTAGCTGGCAGAGTAACAGCCACCAATGATGTCTACGTCTGAATCCCCACAACATGTGGCAATGCTCCCTTCTGGGGCAACAGACACTTTGCAGATGAGATTAAGTGAGGGATATTGAGATGGGAAGGGTATCCTGAATTATCAGGTGGGCTCTGTCATCACAAGGATCCTTGTAAGAGGAAGGCAGGAGGGCCAGAGTCAGAGGTGATGTGACCACAGAAGCAGAGATCAGGATGACGGGCTATGAAGATGGAGGAAGGAGCCATAAGGCAAGTGCAGGTGCCTCTAGAACAAGCATGTCAAACTCGTGGTCCATGGGCCACATGCAGCCCACAATGAATATTTTTATGGCCCAGCCAATGTAACAGTATGTAAGAAACGTTTTAATAAAAATTTTGTAATTTAATTTTTACAATAGCTTATTATACATAATCATTAATAACGAACTACAACGTTCACTAATGACTGATTACTATAATAGTGTTGCATCCATTTCCCTTACGAGCAGGCGCACCATTTCTCTCCACTAATACCAGCAGTGAATATTTTAGCAGCCGATTGACACATCATTAGTCTTGGACTGACTTGTTTGGTATGCCCAACAGGAAATATTTCGCTTTGGGAGAACAAGAGAAATAGGTTTATTTACGTTATGCTTATTAATTTGTGCAGTTATTCGGTGTCTGGTAAGTTAATGTTCAATAAAAAATACTAATTTTTATTTAAATGTTCTATTAGTTTATGTTAACGATTACTCATTCATTTCAGCCCTTCGTATTCAGCAGTCTCTATCGAAATAAACCTACGTTCCTATGAAAATTGAAGCTTTTGTTTTTCATGGCCCACAGAAACTTACACCGTGTTTATTTAGCCCATGTTATCTTTTTAGTTTGACATGCTTGCTCCAGAAGCTAGAAATGCCAAAGAACTGAGCTCCCCTAGAGCTTCCAGAAGCTAGAAATGACAAAGAACTGAGCTCCCCTAGAGCTTCCAGAAGGAACCAACCTTGACCACACCTTGATCTTGGCCCCATGAGACCATGCCAGACTTCCAGCCTCCAGAACTGTGAGATAATAAAAGTGTGTTGTTTAAGTCACTAAGTCTATAGTCATCTATCAGGGCAGCAAAGGAGACTAATGCTACAAGCTTCAATGTGTATTTTCTTGATCACAGAGTAGGTGAGGGGTCTTTTCGTTGTCACTAACCACACAGACCTCTGCTATGAACTACCAGCCCCTTTCTCTCATCCATGTCTCAATGGGATCATGTGTCTCCTCACTTATAACTGTCTCTTCCTGGACGTGGGCTGCCCCTACCAACGCATGGTCTAAAAGGCAGAGAAGCCACCAGGACTTGTGGTTCTCAGCTGGACAGACCCCAATCTGCTGCTGCCCAGGCCTGCTGGGCCACCCAGACTGTGGTTCTTCTGCTCTCATACTTTGGGGGCAGAAAGCACCAACCTCCAAGCCAGGAGGCTAGAAGCTGTAGGGCTGAGGTCAAGGCCCAGTTCTCAGGCCACAAGCTGAGGCGAGGCTTCTATCCACCCTGACCTATGTCTACAAGGGACGAAGGTCCAGGCTAACCCACGTGCACTGCTCCTCTGAAGGCTCCTCTGAAGGCTCCCCTGCAGGCTCTGGGATGCAGAGGCCTGGCCTCACACTGAGTATGAGACTTGCTTGGCACAAGGCAGCCAGGATGGAGGGATCAGAGGACCCCTATGTGTGAACTGCACAGAGTGACTTGCTTCCAAAAGGGGGAGTGACTTTACAGTGGAGAAACCTGGCAATCACAATTCAGTCAGTGGATCAAAGTCAACGTTAACAATAATAAGTCAAAGTGACATATGACCCTAGATATGATAGGATGAAAAGGGTCCTTCACCTCTGGGGTCTTCCTCACAGAACATATCACCTAGTCCAGTGGTCGGCAAACTCATTACTCAACAGAGCCCAATACCAACAGTACAATGATTGAAATTTCTTTTGAGAGCCAAATTTTTAAAACTTAAACTTCTAACTCCACTTCTTCAAAATAGACTCGCCCAGGCCATGGTATTTTGTGGAAGAGCCACACTCAAGGGGCCAAAGAGCTAGATGTGGCTCGCGAGCCACAGTTTGCCGACCACAGGCCTAATCTAACAATGAGAAAAACACCAAACAAACCCCAATTTAGAAACTTCCTACAAAATCCTTGACCAATCCTGCTCAATACTGCCAAAGTCACCAAAAACAAGAAAAATCTGAAAAACTGTCACAGCCTAGAGGAGCCTAAAGAGATGTGATAAATAGGAAGATAAATGATCCAATTAAAAAAATAGTCAATGGACCTAAATAGAATCTTTTTAAAAGAAGACAGAAGGAAGGCCAAGAGGCACATGAAAACATGCTCAAAGTCACTAATTATCCGAGAGATGCAAATCAAAACAACAATGCGGTACCATCTCACAACTGTCAGAATGGCTATCGTCAACAAATCAACAAACGACAAGTGCTGGCGAGGATACAGAGAAAAAGGAACCCTCATGCACTGCTAGTGGGAATGATACTGGTGCAACCACTATGGAGAACAGTATGGAGTTTCCTCAAAAAACTGAAAATGAAACTCCCATTTGACCCACTCCTAGGAATATATCTTAAGAAACTAGAAACAGCCAAAACCAGTTTGGCTAAGTGGATAGAGCATCAGCCTGGGGACTGAAAGGTCCTAGGTTCGATTCCAGTCAGGGGCATGTACTTTGATTGCAGGCACACCCTCAGTAGGGAGTGTGCAAGAGGCAGCTGATCGATGATTCTCTCTCATCGATGTTTCTAACTCTTTATTCCTCTCTCTTCCTCCCTGTAAAAAATCAATAAAATATATATATATATTTTTTTTTTTAAAGAAACTAGAAACACCAATCAAAAAGGATATATGCACCCCTATGTTCACAGCAGCACAATTTACAATAGCTAGGATTTGGAAACAGCCTAGGTGCCCATCAGCAGATGAGTGGATCAAAAAACTGTGGTACATCTACACAATGGAATACTATGCTGCCATAAAAAAGAAGGAATTCTTATCATTGCAGCAACCTGAATGGAACTGGAGAACATTATGCTGAGCGAAATAAGCCAGTCATTGAAAGAAAAATACCACATGACCTCACTCATTTATGGATAATAAGGAACATTATAAACTGATGAACAAAAAGACAGATACAGAGACAGTAAAGTAACAAAAAGACTGTCAAATTGCAGTGGGGAAGGGAGGGAGATATTGGGTGAGATAAGAGATCAACCGAAGGACTTGTATGCATGCATAAAGCATAACCAATGGATGCAAAACTCTGGGGAGGGAGGGCACTTATGGGAGGGGGCGCAAATTGGTAAGATATGTACACATATAATACCTTAATAAGAAAATGAAAAAAGAGATGTGATAACTAAATGTCATGTGGGAGAGAGAAACCAAGATGGTGGCCTAGGTAAGCACCTAAGCTGCTGCCTCGTACAACAATTTCAAAACAACAACTAAAAGACAGAATGGACATCATCCAAAACCACAGGAAAGCTGGCTGAGAGGAAAAATCTACAACTAGAAAAAAGGAGAGAGGCTCATAGATCAGGGGAGCTGCAAAGCATGGAGGTAGGGAGACACTCACATGCAGAGAGGAAGGGCGGCTGAGTGCCTGGCTGGTGGGAGGGGAAAGGAAGCCCCTGGCTGCACTGAATACCAGTTCCGACTGCACTGAACCCCAACCTCTTCCGAAACCCCGTGGACCCAGGCTCATACGAGTGGAGTCTGGACTGTAGAGAAAGGCACCCGGACTCTCAGAGACTGGGAGACTCGGGAGAGCCGGCAGCCGCAGCAGGCAGGATCTACAGTCGAGCGCGAAGTGAGTCCGTGCAGAGAGGTCTGTTCTCGGAGGTTGCCGCGGCCTCTCCATAGCAGAAGGAGTTGGAAGCTCCAGACTAGAGACCCAACCCAATTCTGGTTGAGCCCCTGGGGCACCCATGCTCTTGCAGGGGGAATCTGGACTGTCAGGCAGAAACTCAGGGGAGCCGCAGACGGCAGAGGTTTGAGGCGCAAGCACAAGGGCAGGACTGATTGGAAGCCAAGAATGTCGGCTCAGCCCTGAGACTCCACCCCATCCAAGCTGAGCACAGAGGCTTTTGCAATTTGTAAGTCTGATCCTATAAGTCTGATCCAATACAGAAGGTATCCAAGAGTAAATACAGCTGATACATCCAATTGGCCTGGAAGTCAATTCATCCTAGTGATACCAACAACAATCAAGACTTAACTACAACAAGGCTGTACACGCAGTCCTCAAAGGGGAGCACCAAGAGTGTCTACCTCAAGTAACTAGGGAGGCTGACCCATCGGGTCATAGAGGACACCAAACACACAAAGCCATCCTATCAACTCAGGGAAGCAGCGAAAATGCCAAGACAAGGAAATAGATCTCAAACGAAAGAAATGGAGAACAAAAGACTGGATATAGAGTTCAAAACCACGGTTGTAAGGTTTTTCATGAATTTCCTAGAAAAAGCTGATAAATTTAACGAGACCCTCGAGGATATGAAAAAGGACCAACTAGATATTAAACATACACCAACTAAAATAAAAAATATACAGAGACCCAACAGCAGACTAGAGGAACACAAGAATCAAGTCAAAGATTTGGAATACAAAGAGGCAAAGGACACTCCTCTGGAGAAGAAGAGAAGAGAATTCAGAAAGTTGAAGATAGTATAAGGAGCCTCTGGGACAACTTCAAGCGTACCAACATCAGAATTATGGGGGTGCCAGAAGAAGAGAGAGTGCAAGATACTGAAAACCTATTTGAAGAAATAATGACAGAAAACTTCCCCCATCTGGTGAAAGAAATAGACTTACAAGTACAGGGAGTGCATAGAACCCCAAACAAAAGGAATCCAAAGAGGACCACACCAAGACACATCATAATTAAAATGCCAAGGGCAGCCAAGACTGGTTTAGCTCAGTAGATAGAGCATCGGCCTGTGGACTGAAAGGTCCCAGGTTCGATTCCGGTCAAGGGCATGTACCTTGGTTGCTGGCACATCTCCAGCAGGAGGTGTGCAACAGGCAGCTGATGGATGATTCTCTCTCGTCCATGTTTCTAACTCTCTATCCCTCTTTCTTCCTCTCTGTAAAAAATCAATAAAATATATTTTTTAAATAAAAAAATAAAATGCCAAGGGAAAAAGACAAAGAGAGAATCTTACAAGCAGCAAGAGAAAAACAATTAGTTACCTATAAGGGAGTACTCATATGACTAGCAGCTGATTTCTCAACAGAAACTATGCAGGCCAGACGGGAGTGGCAAGAAATATTCAAAGTGATAAATAGCAAGAACCTACAACCAAGATTACTCTACCCAGCAAAGTTATCATTCAGAATTAAAGGGCAGATAAAGAGCTTCACAAATAAGAAAAAGCTAAAGGAGTTCATCACCACCAAACCAGTATTATATGAAATGCTGAAAAATATTCTTTAAGAAGAGGAAGAAGAAGAAAAAGGTAAAGATAAAAATTATGATCAACAAATACATATATATATATATATATATATATATATATATATATCAACAAGTGAATCTAAAAATCAAGTGAATTAAAAATCTGAGGAACAGAATAAACTGGTAAATATAATAGAATCAGGGGCAAAGAAAGAGAGTGGAATGATAATTATCAGGGGGAAAGGGGTATGGGGGTGCAGGAAGAGACTGGATTAAAACCGAACACCTATGAATGAGGACAATGGGGGTGGGAGGTAAAGACAAAGGGTGGGGTGGGAATCAGGTGGAAGGGAGCTATGAGGGGGAGGGGGGGAGAGAAACAATTGTAATAATCTGAGCAATAAAGATTTATTAAATTTGGAAAATAAATAAATAAATGTCATGGGATGCTGAATGGTATCCTAGGACAGAGAAAAGACATTAGGGAAAACTGAGAAAATCTAAGTACAGTATGGATTTTAATTAATAAGAATATGTTTATTAAGAAGAACAAAGTTGAAGGGATCACAATACCAGATATCAAGCTATATTACCAAGCCACAGTTCTCAAAACTTCCTTGGTACTGGCACAAGAAAACACATATAGACCAATTGAACAGAACAGAGAACCCAGAAATTGACCAAGCCATTATGCTCAATTAATATTTAACAATGGAGTCAAAACAGTCTCTTTAATAAATGGTGCTGGGAAATTTGGACAGATAGATGTGAAAAAATAAAACTAGATCACCAATTTACACCATACACAAAAACAAACTCAAAATGGCTAATGGACTTGAATGTAAGATGGGAAACCATAAAAATCCTACAAAACTCCATAGGCAGCAAAATAGCAGATATATGTCTTAAAAATATCTTTACAAATACAGAGGGCAATGGAGACTAAAGAGAAAATAAACAAATGAGACTATATAAAAATAAGAAGCTTCTGCACAGCAAAAGAAACCATCAACAAAACAATAAGAAAGCCCACTGCATGGGAGAACATATTTGCCAATTATATTTCTGATAAGAACTTAATCTCTAACATTTACAGAGAACTCATACAACTTAACAAAAGGAAGATAAACGATCCAATCAAAAAATGGTCAAAGGATGTAAATAGATACCTTTCCTAAAGAGGACATACAGAAGGCCAAGAGACATATGAAAACATGCTCAAAGTCACACATCAGCCAAGAGATGCAAATCAAAAAGACAATGCGGTACCATCTCACACCTGTCAGAATGGCTATCATCAACAAATCAACAAACAACAAGTGCTGGCGAGGATGTGGAGAAAAAGGAACCCTCCTGAACAGCTGGTGGGAATGCAGACTGGTGCAGCCACTGTGAAAGAGAGTATAGAGTTTCCTCAAAAAGTTAAAAATGGAACTCCCATTTGACCCAGTAATCCCACTTCTAGGACTATATTCCAAGAAAGCAGAAACACCAATGAAAAAGGATATATGCACCCCTATGTTCATAGCAGCACAATTTATAATAGTTAAGATTTGAAAACAGCCTAAGTGTCCATCATAAAAAAGGAGGAGCTTTTACCATTTGCAACAACAAGGATGGAACTGGAGAGCATTACACTAAGCAAAATAAGCCAGTCAGAGAAAGATAAATATCACATGATCTCACTCATATGTGGGATATAATGATCAACATAATTTGATCAACAAGAATAGATTGATCTAGATCGCTTCTTGGCCTTTTGGCTAACTAAGATCAAGTGAAGAACAGATTGATCTAGAGACAAATGGTAGGGGAAGGGGAGTTAGAGAGCAACTAAAGGACTTGTATGCATGCATATTAGCATAACCAATGGACACAGACGCTGGGGTGGTGGGGGCTTGCCTGGGGTGGGAATAACTGGGGATCGAGAAATCAATTAGGGAAAAGGGAGACATATGTAAAACTTTAAACAATCAAAAAAGGAAAATAATCATAACCAAAAAAAATGTTTATTAATTTTGACAAATATACCAGCCTAATATAACATGTTCATTAATAAGGAAAGGAAGAGGAGGTTGTTTATGAGAACTCTATCTGCTTAATTTCTCTATAAATCTAAACTGTTTTTTAAAAAAGTCAAAATAATTTTTAAAAAGAAAAACAAATCCAAAAGGCCCAAGCAGTCTGGATCTCATGCCTCCTGCCACCCAGGCTGGCCCAGCCTAGCTGCTGACCTCCCTGTGGGTCCTGGGAAATCTGGGGCGCTAAGAATAGAACTCAAGAGGGAGTCCAGTTGCAGCCAGGTAAGCGCCAAGGTATCAAACACCAATGCCCCTAAAAAACGCAGCGTGACTACTATGTGTTATTCTTATGTGCCCGCCCGAGCACGCAGATGCTGACGGAAGCAGCAGGCACAGTGGCTTATTTCTCCCAACCCCTCTGCAAAGAGCAGGCAATGGGGCCGGAAAGGAAAAGAAGCAGAAACCAGACAAAGAGCTGGTGATATGTAGACACTGAGGCACCAGAAACGGCCACTGACTAGTTTTGTCGCTGGGACTCCATAACATGGCCCCACCCCCTAGGAAGACGAATCTGGGTCCCCAGCTCTCGACTGCCCAAGGCTGATGCTTGGGGTGGGTCCAGGGGCTGGATCTACACGAGGCCACACTACCCATTCCTGCCCTAGGGCTAGGCCTGAGGTCCAAGAGGCAGAAAGCTGACTGGGCATCCCATGGGCCAGAGAAGGGAGGCATCACCTGTACAGGCGGCTCGCCGAGGAGGGCTCAGCTCCCGAATCTGCCTACTCCTCCCACACCACAAGCCCCAAGGGGCCCCCAAAGGAAGCAGGTGTCTCCGCTGCCTGCTGGATCCTGAAGGATCTCTGTGCCTCTCAGGGCAGGGAAGCCACCCAAAGCCTCAGAACGACACACAACTTGAACACTCTATTGTCCGATTAGTATGAACTCGTGGGTTTTTATAAAAATACATATCTACAGATAGATGGACACAGACATAAATACAGAGGGGCACAGAATCACAGGTTGATCTTCACATCTCCAAGCTTTGTCAACTGACCGGCCTGGGAAGCCAGACACTCCAACACCAAGTATACTCAGTGGCCAGACGAGTTTTTAATATCATTCTCCAACACGGGGAACACAGGCTCCTTGGAGAAGTGGTCAACTTCAGGTTTGGGCAGGGAACACCAAGATGAGCCCGAGCATCTCGTGGGGCAGGGAGGAAGGAAGCCCTCCCCGGAGGATAAGGACATGAAGGAAGAACATGGAGCCAAACAGGAAGGAGAAGGGGCCCCCTACGACCACAGCAAGGATCACTCAGGCAGCATGATAAATAGTGATTGTGCTAGATTATAACCTGCAGATAAAATAAATATGCAAAGGTCTTTACTGTATAAAATTTGAAAGGAGGAAGGGAGAGCCCTCTTCTACAAAAGAACTCTAATTCATAAATGGAGAAGGACTGAGGGTGATACATGGCTCCATGAGAAGGCTAGGATATATTGTTGCATGTAATTAATTGTTGTTGATCTGAAATCCACGGGCAGAAGTTTGAAGAGAAACAGGGTGTTTCATTGTCTCAAAATCCCAAAGGGAAAAAGATAACCTAGTGCAGACTCCTGGATGGAACCACCTGACCCAAGGGATCAAGACTGACACCCCGAGTGATGGGACACTGATACGCTGCGTGGAGAAGTACTAATACATAACCTCCATCTGATCATGGGGACACACTGGACAAAGCTGAGGGACATTCTAAAAAAGGGTCAAGGTTGTAACAGAAAAGGAAAGATTGAGAAATGGTCCCAGCCCAGAAAAGCCTGAGGAGACAATGATGACTAGATGTGATGTAGCATCCTAGATGGGTCCTGGGGCAGAAAAGGGACATTAGTGAACTACTGGTGAAGTCTTAATAAATCCATGGTTTGGTAAATACTATTCCTCCATGTTTTTTGCTTATTTAGTTTGTGCCATTCTTCTATGGTTAAAAACTAGCATTCAGAAAGGCGCTGAAAGGTACACAGGAACTCTATGTACTGTCTTTGCAACACTTCAGTAAGTCTAAAATTATTTAAAAATAAAAATTCAAAAAATAAAAATAAAAAAAAACTCTACCTCTCTCCTCTAAAGCTCACTGCACAGCAGGTTTCAGCTGGAGGAGGAGAGTCTGGCTGTAAAAAAATCCAAACTGATAAGAAAAAGCAAGCTGACACCACACTATAATCCAGTTTCAGGGCCCATTAAAGGCCCAACCTGCTGAACCCAAGTTTCAGATCCTTCCTGTTAGAAAGAACTGAAAAACTGACATTTTTCATCAGCTTTTGCCTACGTGGCACAGAGCTTCTCGTTTACAAACTAGAGGCCCGGTGCACAAAATTCATGCACGGGTGGGGGCAGGTTCCTCAGCCTGGCCTGTACCCTCTCCAATCTGGGACCCCTCAGGGGATGTCCAACTGATTTCACAATCTGGGACTGCTGGCTCCTAAGCCCTCTGCCTTCCTGCCTGATCACCCCTAACCACTTCTGCCTGCCTGGTCACCCCTAACTATGTCTGCCTGACTACCTGATCACCCCTAACTGTTCCCCTATTGGCCTGATTGCCCCAACTGTTCCCCTGTTGGCCTGATCGCCCCTAACTGCCTCTGCCTAGCCCCATACCCAGGACCCAGGATTCCATCCTCCAGCCAGTCACAGGCACCTGGGACCCGGGTTTCCCTCTCTCTGGCTAGCCACAGGCACCCAGGATCCAGGCTGGCTTTGCCCAGGCCACAGCCACATGCACCCAGGACCGCAGGGCAGGCAGCTTGTCTCTCTCCTGGGCCACAGGCACAGACACCCGGGACTGCAGGGATGGTGGGGCATCGAGATTGTCCCTCCCCAGGCTGCAGCCTGGCTGGTTCCATTCCTCTCTTATGGCTCATTTGTGCCTGGCTGGTCCCCATTCCTCTCTCACAAGCTCATTTGTGCCTGGCTGGTCCCCATTTCTCTCTTCCCCAGTGTTGAGTGTCTAAGCCATTATAGCATGAGGGCATGATGATCATTTGCATATTAGCTCTTTATTATACTGAGTAGTCAGATTATTATGATCTCTGAATGCATAATAATCTGGCCACTCAGTGTGTGTGTGTGTGTGTGTGTGTGTGTGTATTATTAAAGGCCTGGTGCATGAATTCGTGTATGGGTGGGGTCCAGCCAGCCTGGCCAGGGGGAGGGGACATGGTCGAAGGGACAATTTGCATATTAGCCTTTTGTTATATAGAATAACCTGAGAGGCCAGATCATTATGCATTCAGAGATCATAATAATCTGGCCACTCAGTGTATATAAGAGGATATCTCACCAAATCCTCCATGCCCATGAGGATGAAGGATTTGCAGAAGTTACAAAGGCTCAGTTAGGGAAGGGCAGTCACCCTGGGTTGTCTTTGTCCCAAGTAAGAAGGCTTTAGTCTCCTTACATGGAACTATAAGGACCACATCACATCAGATAAATTTTATTTAATGTCCATCCCTAGCCTAGACATTACTCAGGTTGGCAAAGCTACAGTAATCAAGACAGTGTGATACTGGCATAAAGACGGACACAGCAATTAATGGAAGAAGAATTGACAGTCCAGAAATAAACTTGCACATTTAAAATCAGTTCATTTTCAATGAGGTTGTCAAGATCATTCAAGGGGGGAAAGAACAGTCTTTCAATAGTTGCGCTGGACATGCACATACAAAAGAATGAAGCTGGACTCCTACCTCACACTGCAGGCAAAAAATTAACTCAAATGAATCATAGATTGAAATGTAAGAGCTAAAATTATAAAACACTTAAAAGAAAACAAATGAATGAACCTTTATGACCTTGGATTAGGCTATGGTTTCTAGACATACAACTAACAGTACAAGTAACAGGGGGGAAAAATAGATTGGACTTTGGTCTTCAAAGGACTTAATCAAGAAAGGGAAGACCCATAGAATGGTGAAGATATTTGCAAGTCTTATATCTCATAAGGGACTTGTATTGAAAATATATAAAGAATGTTTACAGTTCAATAACAAAAAGAAAAATAACCTAATTTACAAATGTATAAAGAATTTGAATGGCCGAAACCAGTTTGGCTCAATGGATAGAGCGTCGGCTTGGGGACTGAAAGGTCCCGGGTTCGATTCCGGTCAGGTGCATGTACCTTGGTTGCGGGCACATCCCCAGCAGGGGGTGTGCAAGAGGCAGCTGATCGATGACTCTCTCTCATCGATGTTTCTAACTCTCTATCTCTCTCTCTTCCTCTCTGTACAAAATCAATAAAATATATTTTAAAAAAAAAGAATTTGAATGGACATTTCCCCCAAAAAGATATACAAATGGCCAATAAACACATGAGAAGAAACTCAACATCACAGCAATGGAGCAAGAGGGGAGAACAGAGACTAAAACCCCAAAAAGAGTGATGGCAGGGCACATGTAGAACCTTATAAATAGTTTTGATGGTTATACTTTTCAAGGTATGTCCTCTGTTCTCTCAAGCTTTCTCCCTAAAAGTCATGGTGGGGCCGTGGAGATGAGCAAAGGCCCCAGGTGGCTGGTCCCAGCCCAGCTGTGTGATCTAGAACAAGTTCCTAAACTCTGAGCCTCAGTTTTTATACCTGTAAAGAAGGGATCACTATATCAATGCCCTGCTCCTGAAGTTGTGGAGGGTTAAATAAGAAAACATGCAGAATGCACTTAAAGGAAAAACTAGCAAATGGTAAACCCTCAATATATAGCAGCTGTTATGGGCTTTGTCATTTAATTGGCTCATGAAGGCAAAGAAAGAAAATCTGATGACACACTGGTTGAGATTCCCTCATCCATCCATGCTCCCAGTGTCCACAAAGGGCCTCTCTGAAAGACAATCTGGCAACATCTTTTTTTAAAAAACACCCACCCCCTAAACAAAAAAAAAAACAGTGCCCACCCCTCCTAACCATCCAATCTTGGGCCTTTATGCTCCAGACATGCTGCACCTGGCAGCAGTGTGGAGGCTCACTAAACCGATCTCCAAGTGAGCACTGGGACCAGGGAAGGTTCCAGCTGGATCTTGTGAACTGTAAGACATCTGGAAGCGATTAGCCAAGTTCTGTGATAAGCACACACTTAGCATGCTAAAATGAACATGTATGCACATCTCTTTCTAGAGGGTGACCACTTCCAGAGGGCTGGAGGACTACAGACACGGAGAGAGGGAGATAACAATGGCATCTTGAAGCACTGGTACTTGGAATGACAGGCTAGGTAGCCATTTGGGAAAATATAAAGTCAGGTCCATACCTCCCACCATTTGCAACAATGAACTCTAAATGGATGAAAGATCTACATGGAAAGAATGCAACCAGATGGGTACTGGAAGAAAATATGATAAATCCCTCTTCAAGCTCAAGCTTTCTAATTAGTACTCAAAATCCAGAGGCAATAAATGAAAAAATTCATAAATCTGACTATATCAACATTTAAAAACTGTAGAGGAGGAAAAAGACACCATAAAAAATCAAAATGCGCCGAAACTGGTTTGGCTTAGTGGATAGAGCATGAGCCTGCAGACTGAAAGGTCCCAGGTTCGATTCCAGTCAAAGGCATGTACCTTGGTTGCGAGCACATCCCCAGTAGGGGGTGTGCAAGAGGCAGCTGATCGATGATTCTCTCTCATTGATGTTTCTAACTCTCTATCCCTCTCTCTTCCTCTCTGTAAAAAATCAATAAAATATATTTTTTAATCAAAATGCAACTGAAAAACTGAGAAAGCATTTGCAATACATATCATAAAGAGCTCATTTCTCTAATATATATTGAACTTTTAAAGGTTTAGGGGGGGAAGGTCAAAAATCCAATTGAAAAATGGGTGAAAAGCATGAACTAACAATTCACAGACATATTAAACATATTAAACAATGCTCAACCTCCCTCATAATTTCAGAAATTCTAGTTAAAATTACACAGATCCCATTTGTCACCTCTCAGATGGCAAATATATTAAAAATAGAATAGAATAGGCTGTAGGACCAAATCCTCCCATCCCATGGTGCTGGTGGGAGTAAACCAATAGCAACTTCTGGAAGGAAAGTTGGCAAAAGCTAACAAAATACATTTGCTATTATCTTTTGACCTAGCATTCCCACTTCTAGAAACCCACCCATCACAATACTCTTCCGACAATACAAAAATATCAGTATACAAGGGAATTCACTGTAGCACCACCTACACCACCTACACCAGGCAAGATACTAGAGATGACATAAATGTCCATGCAAGGGAGAGGCTGCATTAACTGCTATGCCCCACAGTAGACATCATGCAGCTGTGCAAGACAGCAAGGACATCTCCACGGCCATATGTAGCGGTGAGAAGAGCAAAGCATAGAAATATTCCCACAACCCCACTTTCCATGTGAGAAAAATGGGGATATAAGAAAGATGTCTGTTCTTTTGAGCAGCTGGAAAAGGATAAATCAGACACTAGGGGAGACTAGGGAAGGATGGGGATGAGAAGGGCAGGGAGGGGTGATAACATCTCTGCACAGTCTTAACTTGGAACTATGCTAATGTCACACATACTGAATGAATGAATAAATGAATGAATGAGAATGCATAAATGAAATCAACAAGAATTAGAGGGGAAATTCTAACACAAAATGAAGCAGAAACAAATAAACCAAACTAACCCTGACTGGTTTGGCTCAGTGGATAGATAGAGCTTTGGCCTGCGGACCCAAGGGTCCCAGGTTCGATTCTGGTCAGAGGCATGTACCTTGGTTGCAGGCACATCCCCAGAAGGGGGTGTGCAGGAGGCAACTGATTGATGTTTCTCTCTCATCAATGTTTCTAACTTTCTCTTCCCTCTTTCTTCCTCTCTGTAAAAAATCAATAAAATATGTTTTTAAAAATAAATAAACCAACCTGTATCTCAAGTAAGTAATATAACCATAGTTGAGAGGGAAAAGAAAGAACTAATCGCATCACTTTTAAACACAGTTTTAGAACTAGATGCATTGGAAATAAAGATAAAACAAATACTGACTGTTGGTCTGAAGGCCTATTTTTCTGTAGGTGACAGGACAGGTTCGCACTGACAGAAGGGAGTTACAAAAATGGAAAGGGGAAACCAGCAAGGAGCCTGCATGGGGAACTAGGACTGGAGGCACTGGTGTGAACTCATGGGCGAAGAGTGCATATGTAGAAAACTAGAAGAAGAAATGGACGTGGACGTCGTGTGTGTGGTGTATGTTTGCTACACGTATACAGATATATAGAGAAGGTAATGTACGCATGTAGGTATTTATTCACATCTCTGTTTCCCAGGCCTGGCTGATAAGAGGGCCTAGATGTAAAGACACCCATTGGCAATGAGCACACTGAGCACCCAGATCTTGGTTTCAAAACAACATTGTCCACAAAGAACCAGGGCTCACCCTAGCCAGTTTAGCTCAGTGGGTAGAGTCAGCCTGCAGACTGAAGGGTCCCAGGTTTGATTTTGGTCAAGGGCACATGCCCAGGTTGTTGGCTCAATCCCCAATAGGGGACATGCAGGAGGCAGCCAATCAATGGTTCTCTCTCATCGTTGATGTTTCTCTCTCTCTCTCTTCTCCCTTCCTCTCTGAAATCAGTAAAAACATATTTTAAAATAAAATAGTAATAAAAAAAGAACCAGGGCTCCTTGCAGAAGGTCATTCCCTGAGCCGGTCAGAGAGAGTACAGGATAGGCCTGTGTCTAAACGTAAGGAAGTGCCCAGGGAATGTGGGGTTATGACAAAAGGACACACAGAGCCAGCAAGGGCTCCCCTCTGGACAAACCTGGGACCACTGGAGCAACATAAGGAGAGTGACGATTATAACCTATGAAGTCAGGTAAGAATCCAAGAGCCCACAGTGATATAAACAAACAAGTGGGAGAGAAAAGAGAGCTGTTCCTTACCGTACAAAGCAAACCAATGAATGCAGAATGACGGAATTAGACTATTTGGCAAGAATCAGCAATGGCTGCTAAAACAAGCAGTGAGTGTTGGAGGAGTAACAGGGTATTGACGTAGTCTCAGAATATCTCTCTACAAGAAACACATTAAACACAAATGGTAAAATAGTGACTTTATGGTACAGAAACCTGGCAGAAACCAAGTGATCGAGGTTGACAAGATCAGAAACTGACACAAGGGGCCTCCAGATGCGATGTACCAAGAAGATCACTTCTGGGACATTCCTGCCCAAGTGTGTAACCGGAACCAGGGCATGAGGAATCATCAGCCGAGCCCACATGGGAGACATCCTGCATGAACTCTACAGACAGACTCTAGAACAGTTCCAGATGAAAAGAAACATGACACCTGGATGCAATGTGTGATCCTGGATCCTCTTTCGAGAATTTGAAGAATTCACTTCCTGATTTTGAGAATTTGATAAGAGAATACCTTGTTTGGAAGAAGTAAACACCAAAGTATTTACTTGCTGTAATATCTGGTTTGGAAGAAGTAAACACCAAAGAGAAAAAAGTATCTATCTGGAAGAGTTTGAAAACGTTCACACAGAGAGAATGAGGGAGACAAAGGGAATAAAAACAGACGCAGTAAAATGAGAATGGGGTGAAAGGTATCAGGGAATTCTTAATATTATTCTTGCAAACTTTTCTGTAAATGTGAAATTATGTCTCCAAATTTTTTTCTTAAAACAAAAAAGCACTTGGATTGGGAAAATAAAAGGGAAGTGCTTGGGCAGAAGGCCAGGAACCCCAGGAGAGATGCAGGTCTGGCTGCCAGCACTTGCTCTGAAATATCATGGATAAGAAGAGGGCCTGCCAGCCCACCTTCGTCTTTACTAGGCTGTCAACAGGGTCAAGGCAGCAGCATGGGCAAAGGCCACCTGTCCCCCAGCCCACTGCCCCAGGCAAGGGGCAACAGAAAAGGATGCCAACATCTTGAGGGCTGAGGGGAACAAGCAAACTCCCCACTCAGCCAAAAGGCCACCCTGGCAGACACTCAAAATATTACCACTCCATTCTCTTTTGTAATCCTCACCCAAGAATATGTTTTTTATTCATTTTTAGAGAGAGAGGAAGGGGAAAGAGAGAGAAGAGAAATATCTATATAAGAGGAAGGGGAAAAAGAGAAAGAGAAACATCTATATGAGAGAGAAACGTCAATGTAAGAGAGAAACATTAATCAGTTGTCTCCTGTATGCACCCCGAGTGGGGATCAAACCTGAACCTTTTTTGTTTTTAATTATTCTCACCTGAGGATGTTTTCCCATTGCTTTTTCAGAGAGAGTAGAAGGGACAGAGGGAGGAGGAGAGAGAGAGACAGAGATGGACAGAGAAACATCAATGTGAAAAACAGGGGGCTGGGGAAACAGGGAGGAACCCGAAACCCAATTACATGCCCCTGACTGGGACTCAAATCCCCAACCTTTTTGTGCATGGGACAACATTCTAACCAAAGAGCCACACGGGCCAGGGCTGAACCCGAAATCTTTTGGTGTACAGAATGATGTTCCAACCAACTGAGACACCCAGCAGAGCTACCAGTTCATTCTTTATATATATGTATAGGTCTTAGATGTTCTATAATTAACCATTTAAAACATAATCACTCAGCTGGTGTAGCTCAGTGGTTGAGCATTGACCTATGAACCAGAAAGTCACAGTTCAATTCCCAGTCAGGCTTGACCCCCAGTAGGGGGCGTGAGGAGTCAGCTGATCATTGATGTTTATATCTTTCCCTCTCCCTTCCTCTCTGAAATCAATAAAAATATATTTTAAAAATAAAACCATAATCATTAACAAAGTAATTTGTGTTTCTCCACAAATATGCCTTGTAATTTTGTGGGCATCTATGTAATTTTGTGGGCATCTATGTGGGTAAGGATGAAAGACACACATGTACACATGTGATATGCCAGGAGAGGATCGTGCCCTCACTTGGGGCCCCCCTGTGGATCCTGAACAGGTTTACTGACCCCCCATTAACATCACCCTTCTAGAGTTTGCTCTGGGCCCTCCCTCAGAGCTACACTGGGATCAGAGATGACCAGCAGGATGAAAAGGCCAGTGATGGGGGCACAGTTCATATACATGCAGGCATGGCTGTAAGCATCTGGCATATCTGATCAGCCCCAAAACCCTAGGAAGCAAGTACTGTTTATCACAGCCCATTTCACAGATGGGGAAACTGAGGCACACGTGGTGAAGTGACTTGCCTGAGACTACACAGCCAGCAACAGGGGAGCCCAACTCTCAATCTATATCCTAACCACTAGCCTTGCCAGCCCATGCCAACTAGCAGGGAGACACATGGAAAACACAAAGCTCCTGTCCCCATTTTATGCTTCTAGATTGCAGGTCTTCATACAATCCATAAAAGTGCAGAGAAAAACGCAGACAATGCTTTTATTATCTTGGGAAGGAAAGACCTCTCTAGGCAGGTCACAAGATCAGGAACTTTATAGGAAAAAACAAATTTGGCAATAAACTTTAAAATATTCGATGTAATAACACATCGAAAATAAAACTGAAAGATAAATGAAAAACTGAGAGAAAAAAATGTGGAACACAAAAGGGTGTTAATAGCCCTAATATAGAAGGATTAGTATAAAACACTGGTTCTCAACCAGAGGTCTGTCCCCCAGGGGACACTAGGTGATGTCTGAGGACATTTATCATTGTCACGACTGGAGGTGGCAGTCAGGGAAGCTGCACAACACCCCCCCAGAGCCCAAGATGGCCCCCAATAGAATGATCCAGATCAAAGATATCAATAGTGCTAAGCTGAGAAAAATAAATACTACAATATAACAAGTGGGCAATGGCTATAAAATGGCAATTTAAAAAAGCAGTGACCAGGAGATAACAGATTAAAAGAAAGGACTAATTAAAAAAGCAGTGACCAGGATATAATAGATTAAAAGATAATAGATTAAAAGAAAGGAATATATAAGTAATCAGGAAATGGGCAAGGAAATCATACACACTCACATAACAGCAAAGGAGTATGCAGTCAATGAACTAGAAAGACCTTGTCTGACACAGAGATGACCATAGAGCCTTCAGGATCTGGGGAAATTTGTAATTCACATATATTTGTCTTAACTGACAAGTTTTATAAAAACAAAGAGTACTTAGAGCTCAAAGAGTACTCCAGAGCTATGCCTGGGACCCAGAGGTCCCATCCCTCCAGCAGCTCACTGGCTGATCTATCTGGGTAGGCAGAAGCAGATCTCAGGGGGAAAAGGTAATGTGTCCTGAAATTAATTAATATTAAAACGATTATGGTACCCACTCCATACCGAATTCATACTTAAAATACCAAGCCAAATTTGAACCCTCACATACTGCCAATGGAATTGTAAAAATGGTGCAGCCACTTTGGGGGAAAAAATTGAGTTTCTTAAAGCATTAAATATGGAGTTTCCATCTGATCCAGAAATTCCACTCCTATGTATCTACCCAAAAGAAATGAAAACATAGGTTCACACAAAAACTCATACATGAATGTTCATATTATCCATTGTATGCATTATTTGTAATGGCCAAAAAAGTGGAAACAACTGAATAGTACATTTTAAAACAGTGATTTGTATAATATGTGAATTATACTTAACAAAGCTGTTATTTTTAAAAATACCAAATCAGAAAATAAATGCACAAAAGCTCCCCAAAGTTCTGATCAAGATTTTGATGGTACTTTCTCACTGGTTTGGCTCAGTGGATAGAACATCCAGTAAAGGGTCCCAGGTTCGATGCCAGCCAAAGACACATACCTCAGTTGCAGGCTTGATCCCGGTGCTGGAAAGACAATTCATGTGTCTCTCTCACGTCAATGTTTCTCTCTGTGTGTCCTTCCCCCTCCCTTCCACTCTCTCTAAAAATCAATGGAAAATATCCTCGGGTGAAATAACAAACAAACAAAAAAATTTTTTTTTAAAGAAAAAGAAAAGATTTTGATAGTAGTTGAAAATTCAACTAAGCATAGCCGAAACACCATGGCTGCCCATGTTTTGGTGCCGAGCAGCACCTGTTCCATTTGCACCCAGTTCTCCACCTGCCCAGGCCATCCTCCGGGAATCAGTCAGCAATCCAGTCAGAACCACTGCCTTGCTAGCCTTCCACTGACTGATCTCAAAGACGAGTCCCAGGCACTCCTTAAAGCCCAAAGACTTGCCTCCACGTGGGTGTGACACACTGACCTAGATTTGAAATCCTGTGGCACGTTCTGGGCCACCAACCAGTCAGCTTCAATGGGGCAAGGGAAAAGAGGCCAGAACCACAAAGGGCAATTACAGTAGGGGCCTTCAGAAGCCTGGTCCTGATATGGCAGAACCTCACACGTAGTTTCGATTATTACAAAAGAGGGCTTTTGAATGTTCTCTTCACCAAATGTGAACAAAAGGGCAACATTCAGGCAAGTGGACATCAACATCCTTGAAAAACCCAAAACTTAAGTTTCTGAATTGATTAAGTGAGTTTAATCCTGATTAAGCACTGTTCAATGAAATCAATAAAGATTTGTGTCAAATAATACTGGGAACCAGAAGAAGATTCTGATAAAATGTATGTTAAGGCCTTGAGAAACCACTAAGAATATACTTCCAAAAATAGGTGGAAAATCATTAAGACATTAAAAAGTTACAGTAGACTATATTCACTTAATGCAAAAGAAAGCAGTAAAGGAGGAAGAGAAGAGGGGGGAAAGACATGGGACAGAAAGCAAAAAGAAAGATGACAGACATAAGTCCAACTGGAGCAATAATGACATTAAATGTGAATTAAACAATCCGATCAAATGATAGAGCTTGCCAACTGGAGAAAAAACAAAAACAAGATCCAATGATGACAGGCTGTCTATAGGAGACACTGAGTTTTGTGTGTTTTTTTAAAGAATAATTTATTGATTTTTAGAGAAAGAGGAAAAAAAGGGAGAGAGGGAGAGAAACATCAGCTGCCTCCTGAACATTCCCTACAGGGGATGGAGTCCCCAATCCAGGCATGTGCCCTTAACCGGGAATCTAACAAACAACCTCCTGCTACATGGGTCGAAACCCAACCAAATGAGCCACTTTGGCCAGGGACTGTTTTATTTGTTTGTTTGTTTGTTTGTTTGTTTGTTTTAATCCTCACCTGAGGATATGTTTATTGATTTTTGGAGAGAGAAACATTGACGTGAGAAAGAAACATTAATTGATTGCCTTCCGTATGCACCCAACCAGGGATCGAACTTGCAACCTAGATATGTGCCCTGACTGAGATTCAAGCCCACAACCTTTTGGTGTACAGGACAGTGCTCTACCCAACTGAGCACCTGGCCGGGACTATAGAGACACTCTTTAGATTGAAAGACATAAATAGGCTGCAAAAAAAAAGAATGGAAAAAGTTATAACATGCAAACAGCAAACATGAGACTCCCGAGCCATTGGGGGTATAGTATAGTTTTGTCTGTGTAGTGAGGCTGGTTGAGTCAGCGAGCTGTAAGAATGCCACTGAAACTTCTACATGGAGGCAGGGCTGACAACACCCATGCAGAGCATTTGAGCATACACTGCCCTGTTTGCTGCTCGCCGTCATCTGGCGAGGAAAGCAAGTGAGAAAGCAAGGCCCAAAGAGCCTGTGTTGTTCGCCCCGAGTTAGTGGTAGCAACAGGGTTTGGGAGCTTGGGTCCAATAATGAGCTGTGACTCCTGACCTCAAACCCAGTGCAGCTTCAATATGAGGCCCAGGAGGCCCCTTAAAGGCCAGAGAGATGCTGCCCCCCTCCCTTCTTCTCTCCCCCTCACCCCCCAACCCCCCGCAAAAAAAAGAAAAAAGAAAAAAAAAGTCCCTTCATCTTCCTAGACTGCTGGGGGTTCCTATACCTAGGGGTGCTTCTTTTCCAAGGAAGACTTTAGAGTCCCACAGCCTTTAATGCTTCCTGTCTGCCTCACCCACACCTCAGGGGGCAAATTCAGCATTTAGGGGACCAATGAGAGTTCAACAGACTTTCTCCAAGCTAGTCCAGTCACTGTGGGGCTGCTCCAAAGCAAAGAGCTGAGAGTTCTGGCAGTTTCCTGAGACACCCACTCTTGCCAGGCCTCCTCCACAGCCCCAAGTTCAACATAGCCCAGCCCAGTCAGTGCCAAACCACGGACGCTACAGGCAGAAGTGGAGTGTGGGGCTCAATCAGGCATACTCCCCTGTGCATAGTGGGTCAGGGTCACAGCAATACCTGCTCCCTCACCCTTGACCGATCCTGACTACACTGAGGTCCCAGCCCTCCGGGTGCCCGGATTACTAATATTACCAATAGGACCCCCTGCCTATTGGTCATAGGGCTATGTCACCAGCCCCACGTGGGAGTTCTTGCCTCCCCAATAACCACATCAGCCTCTCAGAGCAAAAACAATATACTGTCACCCCCAACCCAACAGCTGGGCCCCAGGAGCGCACAGAGGGACCCACACAAATTCTTTATTGACTGAACACACACATCAGAAGCTTATCAGGGACTACTGGTGGTCTGTATTGTTTTGGTTTTGCTTTGCTAAAACTGCTGATTTTTATAAAGTGAAGATAAATTATTTTTATAATGAAGATCCCTCTAGGACTCTTGTTAAGGGAACAGTCACTACGACTTGGCTGATAACATTTTCAGGACTTCTTTTGGCTTAACGGCCAAATAAATGAATTCAGGAGACCTGTGGCTGCCGGGAACAGGGGCTAGAACGCAGCATCTCCAGGCATCTAGTCTCCTGGTGGCCTCACCTAGGACACCTGAGCCCAAGCAAAGACAGCCAAAGAACATGAAACTTAATCCAACCCTCTCACTGCCAGAAATCAGCCTGCAAATCCACAGTCCCACCCCAGCCCTCACATGGGCCTGAGGCACCGTTCACCACCGTTCACCCCAGGACCACAGTGCTCTGGGCTGGTGGATCCATGTCAAACCCCAGGTTCCCTGGAGGAAACAACCTGAAGAGGTTCAGAACAGGCAGGACTTTGAGCTCCAGCCTGGCTACCTCCAGCCCAGCCTACCCTAGGAATATCACCCAGCTTCCTGGTCCATAAAACCCTTCTATCTGCCCCATTAAAATAAAGACGCTTCAGAAGAAGAAAAACCAACTTATTTTCAAGGTGGCTTCTAATAACCTCAAGTGTTCCTTAACCTCCTTCCCAGTACAAATATGGAATAGCAGCTTCAAAACCTATGGGCTGTTCTGGAATGAAAAATGATTTTAGAAGCTTTTGTTGCAACACCTTGATTCACAAACAAGGAAAGAGCAAAAGCCCAGAGAAAACTCATTACTATAATCTACTGAATGAAGCCTATCTCTGTCCAAGGGTGCTTGAAATCAGAACGCTCTCTGTGGGGGACCATCCTGGGCACTGTGAGGGGCTGAGCAGCATCCTTGACACCCACCCACTTGATGCCCCCCCGCCCCAAATTGTGACAACCACAGATATCCCCAGACAATGCACAGTGTCCCCTGGTACAGAATCACTCCTAGGATGGGAATTATTTTACTAAGGGATTTTCACGTAGTAACTCAGTTCATCTCAACCACGCTTGAAGCAAAAACCTCCCCTGCCATCCCATTTTAGGATTAAGGATAAAAACTGAGCAGAGGCAGCATCTGAACCCAGGCAGGCCCAGTGCATGAGCACCAGCCATTCGACCTCAAGACCTCAGGCCATTTAAAATCTCTGCAGCTGTGGGTGTTATTGCCAAACTACGCTTATACACAAGTCTTTCTCCTGGGTCTTCCTATGGCCAAAGCACCATTCCAAGTTCTTCCAATTCCCTCCATGGAAATATCTCCAAGTTCACAGCCCCCAGCATGTCCAGCATACATGCCACAAATGCACTGCCATGAGTTCGGCCTTCAGAACCCTCAGACCTCGCTGCCAGGACAAGGTTTCTTTTTAAAAAAAAAAAACACACACACACACACACACAGCTTTTTTTGAGTTATCTATTTTCCCACTCCTTTACCAAACAATGGCTTGAGAACTGCTGGGGTTTTTTGTTTTGTTTTGTTTTGTGTGTGTGTGTTTTTGGTGTGTGTGTGTGTGTGTGTGTTCTTTTTTATTATTATATTTTATTGATTTTTTACAGAGAGGAAGAGGGATAGAGAGCTAGAAACATCGATGAGAGAGAATCATCGATCAGCTGTCTCTTGCACACCCCCTACTGGGGATGTGCCCACAACCAATGTACATGCCCTTGACCGGAATCGAACCTGGGACCTTTCAGTCCGCAGGCCAACGCTCTATCCACTGAGCTAAACCAGTCTCAGCCAGGACAAGGTTTCAAGCTCCAGTCAAAGATGAGAGACTGTGTGCAAGGGTCCATGGGAAGGATTGGGCCACAGCCATGGCTGCTCAACTCTCTGAGGAGCCCAACATCCTGGTGTGAGTGGCTGGCTGTCTTGGCCAGTTTCTTTTCTTTTTTTTTTAATATTTTATTAATTTTGTACAGAGAGGAAGGGAGAGAGATAGAGTTAGAAACACCGATGGGAGAGCGTCATCGATCAGCTGCCTCTTGCACACCCCTACTGGGGATATGCCCGCAACCAAGGTACATGCCCTTGACCGGAATCGAACCCGGGACCCTTCAGTCCCCAAGCCGACGTTCTATCCATTGAGCCAAACCGATCTCTGCTGTCTTGGCCAGTTTCAAAAGGACTTTCAGCTTGTTCCCACTTCCGCACAGCACCTCCAATCACAGGCTCTCCAGGGGTCAGTCCCTGACCTCCCCAAGGTCAGCTGTACTGCCCAGGCAAACCCACAGCCTCCTTCTCCTCCAAGTTTCATTCCCACCACCTCCATGAAAGCCTCAGAGCCCCCTGTCCTCACCCAGCCACACTCCTTCATAGGAGTCTCACCCCCTCCCTCCTCACATGGCTGTCATTGGTTTGTGTTGAGTCTGTCTCGTCTCCCCAGTTACAGGCTAACAGATCCAGAAACACTGATGGGAAGGGGCCAGCCTCAACTAAATACCAGGCACCCCCATTTACAACCTCCCTGACCAATCACAGCACTCAGCTCATTCAGACAGAAGTCTTCCCAAAGACCAGCCTGTGAGGCCTCATGCAGCAGCGCTGAATGTGCAATGTACCGGGATACCAAGTGTGAAATAGACACAGCTGGCAGAATGGGAAAGACAGCAGGAGGTCGAGTGTTAAAAATGCCAAGATGTTAAGTGTAAAATACAGTTTTTATACTGATTACATGTTGAGACGGTAATATTTTGGATATTTGGGTTCACTTAAATACACTATTCTAATTAGTGTCGCCTGTTTCTTTTTACCTTTTCATGTGGCTACTAGAAAATCTTAAATTATGCATGGGGCTGCCTTATGTCATTAGTGGACAGCCCTGCCTCAGACATCAGTTTATACTTGTGCCTGTATTTTCCCCAATGCTTCTGTCGGTTCAGCTCTCACTTTAGAGCTTTGGTCATCTGGAGTTAGAGTTTGTATACAGCATGAGGTAGGGGTCCAATTCTGACATCTGACACTTAGTGCTCGTGTGCATCCACCAGGGCATCGTCCTAGTGCCACAAACAACTCCCTAGCACTCAGGACACCCAGGTTATCTGTGTCCTCTGCCAGGGGGACTGCAAGTTACACACACACACACACACACACACACACACACCTCTTCCCCACAGGGAAGACACCAGTAAAGCAAGTGGATCAAATCACCAGGCATGGTGAAGGCACAAGCCTTGGAGAGAAGGATACCAAGGCAAGAGCCAAGTCCACCACAGAGCTACTCAGTGGGGCTTGTGAGGGCCACAGAGAAGCTTAGAACTTGGCAGCTGCTGCCTTCTAAGAGATAACTCACAATCCTGTCAGGGCCAAGACCAGACAGACCAGGAAAGAAAAGTGGCAGGGGCTGCACAGAGGCTTAGTGGCTGCACTAAGAAGTCCTTCAGGGGGCCTGCCAGTGGCCTAGGCACAGTCCACCCCAGGTCGACCCTGCCTGGCTTGGGCTGGAGGAAAGGAAGGCAGAAGACTGAATACTGGAGTTCATGACCTAAGTGTGCAAAGGACAGCCTGGCAGCTTCCCACAGGTGAGCTGGGCATCGCACCTGACATGCCAGGCTTCCCTCCTCCTGGAAGCCCAACCCCAACCTACAACCCACACACCACAGGCAGTTATTCTTACCTTCTTCTGCTGACCCCTCCCGGCCTCAGCCCCCAAAGCGTAACCCCACAAAGGCTTCCCGTGCTGCCTCTGCACAAGGGTTCAACTGGGTGAGCAGTATGTACACTCCAGTCCTAGAATTTTAGAACTCCGAGACCGGGAAAAGGAGTGAGGCACTGACACCTGCTATAATGTGAATGAACCCTGAAAACAGTGAAAGGAACCAGACCCAAAGACCACATAGTATGTGATGCCATTTATGTGAAATGTGAACAGGCAAATCCACAGAGAAAGAAAGTGGGTTAGTGTTTGCCAGGGCTGAGGGAGGTGGGGAGTAAAAGTTTAATAGGGATGGGGTTCCTTTTGGACTGATGAAAATGTTCTGGAATTAGATGATGGTGATGGTAGCACAACTCTGTAAGTGTTCTAAAAACCACTGAATTGTCCACTTTAAAATGATGCGTTTTATGGTGTGTAAATATCTCAATAAAAAAATATTTTTTAAATATATTTTATTGATTTTTAATAGAGAGGAAGGGAGAGAGATAGAGAGCTAGAAACGTCCATGAGAGAGAAACATCAGCCAGCTGCCTCTTGCACACCCCCTACTGGGGATGTGCCCGCAACCAATATACATGCCCCTGACCGGAATCGAACCTGGGACCTTTCAGTCCGCAGACCGACGCTCTACCACTGAGCCAAACCGGCTTCGGCTAAAAATATATTTTTTAAAGAAGACAGAGCAGAGCATTTTAAGGGGGCTGTTGTCCTAGAATATTCGGGGTCTGGTCAGCACACCAGAATCAATCATTGGGCGGCTATCACGTAGCTCTCCCCAGTGACTGGAATGACTTTGGTCCTGTTTCATCAACCAGACTCTAAGCTCCTTGAGGGCAGATCTGTCAACCCTTTCTCATCTTAACCCCTCAATGCCTGCCACTGGGGGAAAGGGAAGCAGAGACACCCAAGAAATAAATGGGCCTCCCCCAGCTCCCTCTGCCTCTTCTATGCCCTTCCACCTGGGTCTCCCAGGCCACACCCCCAGTGTCCCCTCCAAATACCTCTCTTTCTATGCCCACCAGCTCACCATTACCCAAGATGAAAGACTCAGCTCAAATGGCAACTCTTCAGTTGCCTCCCTAGTCACACCTGAACCACAAGCACTGCCCCAGCCGTGCTTCCACAGGTTTGGTTTCCATCTATCTTTGAAATTCTGCAAAATGTCCTCCTGAGTCCCCACCATTCCCTCTGCTCTCCCCAATCCTGCTTCACCCATGGCCCCATGACCCTGTGGGCTGGACATGCTGTTCACCTGGTTACACACACACAAGCTCAACAACTGTCACACTGAATTTGATAAATGCAGACACCCTCAGCCAGACCCAGGGCTTGGGGGACATGTTCCATGGCTATGTGTCCACTGCAAAGCCACAGTCCAAACAGAATCACAAAAACAAGCCACTCATCCCCAAGACCATGCAAGAAGCCTCTTCCATTCTCAATTATATATCTTCGGTTGGTGCATGACATGGCTTCGAAGTTTGCAGAGGCCACAGGACACATCACCGAAGACACGTTGCCCAAGGTCCCTGCAGCGGTCAGCGTAAACCTGACCACACCCACTTGCTGTAGCTCTATGAGTAGCAAATAAGCTCTGTCCATCCATCCAGCCACCCCTCCTTCCTTCCATGGGGCCTGGTGAGAGCATTGGGTATGCAGAGGAGTCAGTTCTTCATCAGTCTTCAGCTCAGATCAGGGCTCTGCTTTGCCTTTGGTGCAAAAAGGACAAGAGGAGGCCAGAGTAGCCAAGACCATTCTCTGGCTTCCACCTGCTGTAGCCCAGGAAGGCCATGAATCGAGATGCTTTCTCTTCCAAAAAGGTGTCACAAAACTAGCTTTCTCTACCGACTCCCTACTCTTTCTCAGGGGGAAGGAATTGAAATCTATACTAATAAAAGCCTATGTGGTCGTCACACCCTCACACCATGAACCCTCACGCTGCAACGAGCAATCACCAGATTGTGTGCACAGCGGGCATGCGCAGGTAGGCAGGGGCTGCATGCGTGCATGGGTGGGCAGGGGCTTGACACTGTGTGTGTGGCATGGAGGCAGGTCCCACGGCTCTGATCTACCTCTTTGGGGCAATCCATCGCGGGGCTCCTGCACTGTGAGAGGGCACAGGCCAGCCTGGGAACCCCCCCTCTCCTCCGTCGCACTAATTTTGTGCACCGGGCCCCTAGTAAAACAATAAGTCAAGAGTTTAGCCCTAACCAGTTTGGCTCAGTGGTCTGAAGAGTCCCTGGTTCCATTCCTGTCAAGGGCACATGCCCCGGTTATAGGCTCGATCCCCAGTAGGGGGTGTGCAGAAGGCAGCTGATCAATGATTCTCTATCGAAACTGATGTTTCTATCTCTCTCTCCCTTCCTCTCTGAAATCAATAAAAATATTTTTTTTTAAATAACAAGAGTTTAAATTCCAGGTGCTTTACTCACATGCCAGATAGAGATGGAACAATTATCTCTCTTGAGTTATGATCAAGATAATTAAGATCCATGCAACTGTTGACCTAAGATAGGAAGCCCACTCTGCTTAAGGTCAACTCTTTCTGACAGATGGGATTTTTAGAAAAAGAATAGGAGAGTAATGGGGATTTGAAGAGACCAATAGCAATATGACGGGATCTCCCAGTCCAGCTGCCCAGCTGGGATGCCCCACGCATCCTGTGGAGCCAAAGCAAATTGTCCCCCCCACTCGCTCAGAGCACCTAACTAGCAGATCTAGAGCTCTCCAAGTAGAGACGGGGTACTGAGCATGCCGGGGTCCAGGTTCCAGCTGAGCATGCAGCCAGGTTCCACCCCACCTATCTGGAGATCCCCAGCATGGCCCTGTTGTCAAGCTGTCACTGTGCCTGCTGGAGGCTTCAGGCTGGCTCTTGCTCCAAAGAGGCCTCCTCATCCATCCTCTCGCTTCTTGTGCACAAAGCACAGTTCTGGATCCACTGCCAGCTCATTTTACATGAATCATTTCTCCTCCCCTCCTCCCCCCCGAGTCTGGAGGCAGCAGCCATGAAACGATGAAGGCAGGCCCACCTCCACTCCTATCTGCCCAGAGATGTCATCTATTGGGTCCAAATGCCAACACAGAAGGGAAGAGGATGCTGGAGACAAATGCTGAGTGCCCATCCCTTCACAGCTTGCTGTACAGGCTTGTCTGAGAGCCCTAACTGCCATCACTGGTACCAGCCAATGGAGCCAAATGCTACATTTGTTATTGTTCTGTTCTGTGCTTGGAGACCCATTTGGGCACTGCAGCCCTCGGTGGCTGGCATTCTGATTGTTATTCTTTGTCCACTGAACAAACACACTCAAGGCCTCTACCCCAGAGATCCATAGCCCAAAAGGCACAGCCCAACCATGAAGCAAAGACAGCTTAACGCAAACTTTTCATTAACCCCCTTGTGTCCACTGGAACCACTGGGGTGGGACAAGAAAAGAAGAGAGGGAAGGGACGGGATAGATGGAGAGGCAGAGGAAGATCGAAACAAGCCAACAAACAAAAAGGACAGGCAACTTTGTTAAGCCAAGAAGTCCTGAGTAACCCTCTCCAAGTTGTTTATTTCAATCAACTAAAGAAGGCATGGTGGTAAATTAACGGTGTGCTTC
Organism: Nyctalus aviator; assembly: GCA_036971965.1. Classification (NCBI taxonomy): domain Eukaryota; kingdom Metazoa; phylum Chordata; class Mammalia; order Chiroptera; family Vespertilionidae; genus Nyctalus; species Nyctalus aviator. Next base: position 23,911,266 of record CM072927.1, read on the forward strand.
TTTGACAAGTCAGAATGTTCCCAGGACAGCACCAAATCCAAGGTGCTAAAGATCTGCTTGACTCAGAAATCACTCATCAGCCAGTCTTCGCTCTCAAAAGCTGAGGTAGAGGAGTGAGGCCAAGGAAGTATGGGCAGCGCCTGTACCCAACACGGCCATCTCACCATCCACTCACCTCACAAAGCTCAAATGTCCACCCACAAAAGCCAGCTCTTCACGAGTGTCCCCAAGCAAAAAAAGCAGTTCCCAGGACTGCATTCACCCCTCCTGACAGGGCATTGGTACTGGTGAAGCAGATGGGTTGGATGTTTACAAAACCAAATGGTTAGGAAACAGTGTCTTCCTCTTAAACCCTCAGCTTCCGCCGAGCCAAAGCAAACTCTTTAAAGCCAGGAATACGCCTTACCAATCTTCTGATGGGATGCTATGCAAAAGGCATGGAGTGAAGCAGAATGAAAAAGTCAGGCTTTTACAAACAGCAAAATATTTGCCCATTTACACAGACTCTTTTTTTTCTCCTTTACTATGAGGTTTTTTGGGTGGATGGAGTCATAACATTTTCTTATATCCCCAGTACTTTTTAAATTCCCTTGAAACGCATTTTTTAAAATACAGACTATGACTCTAAATGCTTTGATATAAGAAAGATGGAAATTCACTCCATTAACACACTGTTTGCTGAGCATCTACTGTGTGCCAAAAACTGCCCTAGGTGCTAGAGAGACATGCAGCAATGAAGACAGACGTTATTCTGCGGGTCAAACACAGCTTGCCACCTACTTTTGTACAGCCTACAAACTAAAACTGTTTCTGAATTTTTTAATGGCTGGGGGAGGGAGATTAAAAGAAGAAAAATAGTTCATGACACATGAAAAGTATATGAAATTCCCATTTCTGTGTCCATAAGTAAAATTTTATTGGAATACAGATACACCCACTCATACTTTTGTGCTCCAAAGGCAGAGTGGAATAGTTGGAACAGACACCGTCTCGCCTGACCCTTTACAGGAAAAGCTCCCCCTCATGAATGAGAGACAGCAGATACATAAACAGATTAATATGCATTTCTGGTAATACTAAGCACAAAGAAGAACAGGCAGGATGGGAGCAAGGGTGGTTGGGAGGGTGAATATAGGAAGTATGGTCAGTGATGGCCTCTCTGAGGCAACACCTAAAGATAAGAAGCTAGCTGAGTAGAGATTGAGGGGACAGTATTCCGGCAGAGGGAACAGGAAGTGCAAAGGCCCTGAGGCAGGGCAGAGTAGGCAGGGAAGCTGGTTAGACTGAAGGGGTACAGGCACAGGAGGGGAGGGGAGTGGGAAGGTGGGAGAGGAGAACACTACAAAGGACAAAGAGGGAGGCCAAGGAAAGGGAGTTGGAATTTTTTCCAAGAACAAGAAGTCACTAGAGGGTTCTAAGCAGAGGAAGGCCATTTTTAAAGGTTTTTAAGCGCCTTGAGTGAGCAGGAGTGAAAAAAGAGAGTCAGGACACCTTATCTAACCAAGATGCTCCCAGCAAAGGCCAATTCAAACCAGGAGTAAATTCAAAAACCAATTCATCTGACAACAAAATAAATTCATTGATCCACTAAGGCCTTAGTAATTGAATACAAACTTTTTAAATTAATTTTATTGTGTCAAAGTATCTACAACTAGTATATTAACAGTCCAATGATTGCACAGACAAAACTGTTCAGGAAGAGGCAAAGATTAAAGAAGTGAGTTACCTTAAAGTCCAGAATAACTGTTAAGCACATTGACAGGAAGGGGTATGGTGGCCAGGAGGGTGTGGAAACCTGGGTAGGAGATTTGTGGGTTCCTGGAAGCCAAGAATGGTTAGAAAAACCCTCACACTATGGACAGGATAGGGACAAGTGGCAAGGACTCAGGTGGCATGGAAGTGCCTGTGAGCTTCTCTCCTGGGGGATGGGGAGATGGAAGCAGTAGACTGGGAAGGGTAGGGGGAAAGTCAGAGTGACAAGTGGGAAAAACCTGGACAGCCAGGCCTAGGATATGGGCTAGACACACTTTGTAAATACAGGTCCCTCCCTATTAAAGACTGGAAGGGAGGAAGGGGGCAAAGGGAACTAGAATAAGAGCTACATCGGGGATATGGCCAAATATCAGGCCGCTGTTAAGTGAGAGAGTCTTACCTGTGGGTGACTGTACCCCCCATGGGACACTGGGCAATGTCTGGGAAATGCAGATGCCACCATTGGTAGTGGGGGGAGTGCTGTTGACATGAAGTGGGTTGGGGCCAGGGATGCCCCTCAACACCCCACATTGCCCAGGAAAGCCCTCCCAAAGAACAATCCAGCCCGAGTATGGACAGGGCAAATTGGGAGACCTGGGCAGAATCAGACAGCACCTCAGTGATAATAAATCAGCTCAGGGTTCACAGCTCCCTGGCGCCAAGCAAAGGACTTCAGAGTCTTTCATCCTCTTTCATCCTCGCAATTACTGGAGCTGGGTTCTCATTATACCCATTTCACAAATGAGGACAGCGAGGCCCAGAGACGTGAAGTGACCTGCCCCAGAGAAGGGACTTGAACGCAGGTCCTCAGACTCATTAGGGGAATGAAGAACAGGAAGACAAGGACACTGCCAAGAACAGCACGTCAGAATGGAGTCCAGGTTTAGGCCCTGTCCTCTCCGGTCTGGCATTCTCAGCTGGAAGCAGAGGTACCCAGTGGCAGGACAGCTAAGAGCTGTGGCCGCAGAAGGGCAGAGCCAGAACCCTAGTGCGGTGTGATAGTGGCCCAGCAGGTGTATGGAGCCTTCACAGTCCTGCCATCTGCCCACAGCTCATTTGCTCTCCACAGCCTAACCACACTTGGGAAGGTTTAGTGACCACCCCATTTTGTTCTTGGGCAAGTGACTAGTCTAAGGTCACAGAGCTCTGAACCCCACACGGGAGCTCTGAATATAGATCTCGGGAAGCAAGCCAATTGGAAATGCTCATTTGCCCGTGCCTTGGTCCCCTTCTCCATTCCTCAGCACCCATCACCTCATCCTGCCTGCTCCGTGAGCCAGCCTTGAGGGCAGTGGGCTCCACGGCACTGTCATAGGTGGGAACATCCTGTTTCTCTTTCCCTCACTAAATCTGAGGCCCCTTTAAAAGCAGGGGCTCCCCAAAACCTGCCTCAGCACTCACACATCTCCAATGCCCATCACAGGTGTCAGATGGAACCAAGGAACAGATGGGCTCTCCAGGGCAGAGGCTCAGATGAGTCAGCCAGGGGGAAGGGGTGGAGCACGAGAAACCAGCAGGGGAGATGGAGAGATGCAGGATTATGTATTGGGGGACAGAGGAGGGTAGACAGACACCACAGAAGGCCCCCGACTGCCTCAGGGAGCTCCTCAGGAAGGCAGTAGGACAGAGGGAGGGTCTTTTCTAAAAAACAGAAAAGTAGTAAAAGGCGGAGTGGGGTCCTGAACATTATTTAACAGCTCCTTAGCAGTCCACTCTTCAAAGAGGCAAGGATTAAAAAATGCAAGAAAGTCGACTGTACTAAGTAAGATCTATATACATTTCAAGTCTCAACAACTACACACATGCACACGAGGCACCTGACACCGTAAACACTTGTACACTCCATGCAACACCTGGGAACATTTGTGTAATCACACCAAAATCTTCTCTTGCCCCCGACCCTCCACCAGGGGAGGGTGGTTTGACCATCACAGGGCCCCCTGCACGATGAGCAGCAAAATCTGCCAAGCATCCAATCAGAAGCACAGAAAGAGGACCAGTGAGTTTCAAAAACCCTGGACTTAGATAATCACAAGTTGACTCCTCGGCTTTTACACTCTGTCCTTCGGGTTTCCAAAAAAACAAACTGCAAAGACGAGAGAGGCGACCCACTGCTTTTGCAAGGGAGGCAAGAAAAGGCTGACCAGTGAGTTGACAAGCCCTCCCATGCCTCATAAGGAAGCTATTATTTGAGAATTAGGGGGAGTCATTAGTTCTTGCACCAAGGGGGCAAGAGAAGCCCATAGGAGTCATCTAATGAGCCGGTGGTGGGGGTTTTCTCCAACCTGGGGGCAGCCAGATAACTGGTGGTTGAAGCAGGGGGTGGGACAGGCCTCTCAGACCGTAAGACCGTGGGACCCAAAGGAGCTTGCTGAATAAATGCATTGACACAAACACATGGGAAGGACACATTTTTTTACATATAACAGGATCTTGGACTCCACTGAACAGGACTCGGGAAACAGTTTCCCAGGTGCACCTGAATTATTAAAACAAAAGGATGGGGGAGGAGAACAGATGGGACACACTGAAGCATAGTCCATGCCTCCCCCCACCCCGGGGAGGTGGGGGGTGGGAATGGGAGCAGGGGAAGCCCCGTAAAACCTTTCACTTTGCCCAGGTGTCTGTGCATCCCAACTCCCCTGGTGCCATAGCATCGGTGGGGGGCAGACCTGGGCCCTTACACATCCCAGGTCAGGTGTCATTCAGAATGAATCCATCCCCAGCTCCCTCAAGGGTGGCGAGGGCAGCCCCAGAAGGTGGTTGCGGAAGCCACTCCACAATTTATTGCTACAGAGAAGGGGGACTTGGAGATATGATGGAGCTGAGAGAGGGAGGGACTGTGGGAGCGTCTGTAATCTGTGATGTGCATGGCAAGTGGATACATTTTTTAAAATGAAAAATCCAGATTGCATGCTTATTTTAGGGGGGCTAACGGAGATGAAAGGCAAGTTTGGAAGCCGCGATGGCACTGCGGGTTGACTCTGGGAGAGGAGTGGGATGCAGTGATGGATATTTCAGGCAGAGTCCCTAGGAAGCGCCCCGTTAACCCCACCAGTGCCCAAAGGGCCGGAAATGCAGGGGGTTCCACCCAGGGCCTGGGCTCTCTTTATTATAATTATTATTTTGTTAACTATCAGGATTGTTGTGAATAATAGAAGGGCCCAGCCGAACAGCGCCGGCCTGGATGGGCCACCCACGCTGTCATCTTTTGTGCGGGGCCGGCGGGGACGCCCGGGCCCAACCCCCGCGAGCCCCTAGCCCAGGCCGGGCGCCCCAGCCTCCCGTCCCCGGCCCCGCTATTGTCCAGCCGCACCGCCCCCGCCCGAGGCCCAGCGGGCGCTCCGGGCCGGGCGGTTAACGCCCCCAACCTCCTCGCAGGCCGGGACAAAGCGCGGCGACCGCGGCCAGAGCAGGCCTCACCCGAGGCCTGGGCCTCGAGTCCCGGGCGCTCGCCCGCCCACAGCCCCCGGCGTGGTGCGGGTGCGGCGGTGGCAAGGCCCGCGCTCGGATGCGGCGGCCGCCTCCCGCGGGCTCACCTGAGGCGGCGCGCGCGGCCCGATCCGGAGCAGAGGCGCGCGCTCCCCCGCCCTCGGCGTCGCACCCCCAGGTCCCGCTCGGGCCGGGCCCCGCTCGGTCGCTGGCGGCCGAGCCCTCCGCGAGCGCTCCGGGCGGGGCTTATGAGGACGTGCGCCAGCCCCGCCCCGGGTTCTATTGGCCCCCGAACCCACGCCCGCGCTCCCATTGGCTGCTGCTGACAGCTCCGCCCCTCCCCTCCGCCGAGCCCATCAACACTGCACCAGCCGCCTCCGGCGAGCCTCGACTGGGCGGGCGCAGGCCTCGGGTTCGCCTCCCTATTGGCCGGCAGGCGGGGACACGCCGGAGCCTACCCACGTGCCCGCTGACCGGCTTCATTTTCATTGGAGGCGGCATATGCCAGCAAAGGCGGTCGCAACCAACCAGACGGCATCTAGGCCTCGGATTGACAAGGACGCCTCGGGGATCGAGGGGAACAAGCGGGTATTGGCTTGCGGGGTCAGCCTGAGGCGCGGGCTGGCTGAAGCGGATGCCAATCACGGTTCTGGCCCCGCCTTAGTTATCAGGCAGCAGCTGAGTACGTGAGACCCTGCACAACATCAGCACTGGGTCAGGGAGGCGTGGAGATAGGGTTCGAGACCCGTAGCCGTAGCCGGATTTAGGGCGCAGAGTTCCACAATTCAGAAAATCCACAGTTAGGAAGTATAGCCCCAACGCATTCCATTTTGCAAAGTTGGGGAACTGATAACTGTAGAAATAGAAGTCAAGCAGCAAACATCCCTCTCCCACCCACAAAACATAACCAAGTTCATTTCCATCACAATCAACCTTTGCAAAGGAGTCAAGGCCTTCGGGATAAAGTTAAGTGCCTCCCCTTCCTCCCCCCTAAAACTTAGGAGAAGGGAGGAGTTTGGTGTTACCTGACCTAGGTGCAAAGCTCAACTGGGGTTCACACCTCACCAAGGGTGGCCTCTTTGCTGAGCCTCACCTCTTCTCTGTGCCCATTTCCCCCCACTGAAGTGGATATGATGGTCACACACACACACACACACATACCACTGTCTGGCCCTCCCTTTCGAATGTTGCCAGAATTAAGTGCGAGGAGGCACGGAAAAGGTTTGAAAATGTGGTTTTGCATGGTGAACAATTAAGGTTTGCTACTGACATCATTATTCATTGCATACCAGAAAAGTGTGTGAGCACCACCTTATTTCACAGGGAGCTGTGTAAACCGGACCATCGGACATTTTCTTATAAGCACCTACACTATATTCCTGGAGATCATGTACCCAGAGAAAGTGATTATGCAATTGTTTACCATGTTTTGTTCTAAAAATCCATCCCTGTGGGATCAGAAACTTGTGGCAGAGTGTACTGTGGATTAACTGTAGAACAATGAAAAAAGATAGATCTACATGCACTCTCTTGGAATAATCCTCTGCAGATGTTGCAGAGCAGCTGCAGAGGGATCCAGGATTCTATGTCCAACATATGAAAACAAATGCACAGAAACCAATGTCCGGCTTCTACCAGCACATACCTATGTCAACATGCAGGAAAAAGCTATCCCAAACTGAAAGAACTCAGTCTTTGGAAAGAGAGGTCCATGTTGAGTTAAAAAGGTATGTGTGTGTGTGGGGGGGGGGGGGGTAAGTTTTATTGGGGTGACATTACTCAACATGAACATATAGGTTACATGTGTGGATTACTAATTTACAAAATGTGTATATAGGACCATGTGCCCACCACCCAAAGTCAAATCTTCCCGACACCTCATATTAGGTCCCCTTTCTTCCCCCATCCCCTCCCTCTGGCAACCATCACATTGCTGTCTGGGGTGTTTTTAATCCTCCTGGGATCATATTCATATACATTCCTCATGTCGTTAAAATTTAACTTAAAAATAGGAAAAAATAACTGCCCCCAAGGAACTCCCCAACCAGTGGGAAAGACAAAAATGGAATTTGATAATGGTAAGTGTCACAAGTGCAATAATGGAATTTTACACAAATACACACACACCTGCCTTTTTTCCTACTTCCAAGTTTATAAGACAGTGAATTTACAGGTGTTTGGATTTCAGACTCTGAAATTTCAATTTCTTAACTGGGGTACCTAAATAAGTTGTCAACTTTCTTCTTTTGCTTAGGGAGACATTTTATTAATGCCATCTATTATGTTGAAAATTTAACATTAACAATTGCAGAAACTAGACAGTGAGTATATTTGAAAATTCACTACAATTCTTTCAACTTTTCTGTCTGAAAGTTTTCATGATAAAACATTAGAGAAAAGTATAATCACTATCATTTTTTAAATATTTTTTATTGATTTTGAGAGAGAGGAGAAACATCGATGTGAGTGAAACATCGATTGGCTGGCTCCCTTTAGCATGCCCCCTACCCAGATCAAGCCCACAACCTGGGCACGTCCCCTGACCAGGAATCGAACCAACAACTTTTTGGTGCACAGGATGCCTGAGACACACCAGTCAGGGCTCATTTTGTTTGTTTTTTTAGAATATTTTATTGATTTTTTTACCGAGAGGAAGGGAAAGGGATAGAGAGCTAGAAACATAGATGAGAGAGAAACATCGACCAGCTGCCTCCTGCACACCCCCACTGGTGATGTGCCCGTAATGAAAGTACATGCCCTTGATCGGAATCGAACCTGGGACCTTTCAGTCCACAGGCCGATGCTCTATCCACTGAGCCAAACTGGTTTTGGCAGGGCTCATTTTCCTTTAACGTTTTATTGATTTTTTTTACAGAGAGGAAAGGAGAGGGATAGAAACATCGATGAGAAACATCGACCAGCCGCCTCCTGCACACCCCCCCACCAGGGATGTGCCCGCAACCAAGGTACATGCCCTTGACCGGAATAAAACCTGGGACCTTTCAGTCCGCAGACTGACGCTCTATCCACTGAGCCAAACCGGTTTTGGCAGGGCTCATTTTTTTTAAGTGTCATTATGCACAGTAGGAAGGACACACTCCCAGAATTTCAAATGCACAAATTAGTTTGGGGAAAACACCTAATTGCCCTGTTTTTTTGTGTGTGTGTGTGTTGTTGTTTTTTTACATCTCTGCAGACAGGTGCAAATCTCGATTGGGGATCCTTCCCCTAATGAAGGCCAGGAGGTGCACTGGTACTGGCCTTCAAAGAGCTTGAAGCCTGATATTTACCTACCTGGTCTTCACCTTCCCCAATGGATAAGGTGTGGAGCTGAGAAATGTCTCCAACCTTACAGGTTCCACTCCTGCTTCCAGGTGTCTGACACATAAAAAATAGAGGTGGATGGAAAGATACGTCCTCCTATGTTTAAAGAACAAAGATTTGGGGAGGAATTCTAGCATTCCAAACCTTCAAGCATATGTCACTAGACACGTGGCATGTTTCACATTTATGAGCACAGATACAAATATGCAAATACCAGACCATGGCACACATGCTTGTTTACTAAGGTGTTAGACAAAGTGGATACTTGATAAATGAACTAAAATCAATAGAAAACTGGGACCCTAGCTGGTTTGGCTCAGTGTATAGAGCACCGTCTGCTGCCTATAGAGTTCAATTCCAGTCAAGGGCACATGCCCAGGTTTTGGGCTCCATTCCCAGTAGGGGGCGTGCAGGAGGCAGCTGATAAATGATTCATCATTGGCCCAAGCCGGTTTTGCTCAGTGGATAGAGCGTCGGTCTGCGGACTGAAAGGTCCCAGGTTCGATTCCGGTCAAGGGCATGTACATTGGTTGCGGGCACATCCCCGGTAGGGGATGTGCAAGAGGCAGCTGGCCGATGTTTCTCTCTCATCGATGTTTCTAGCTCTCTATCTCTCTCCCTTCCTCTCTGTTAAAAATCAATAAAATATATATATTTTTTAAAAATGATTCATCATTGGTTTCTCTCCCTTTCCTTTTTTTTTTTTTTAAGAAATACATGTTTTATTTATTTTTATTTTTTATATATATTTTATTGATTTTTTACAGAGAGGAAGAGAGATAGATAGAAACATCAATGAGAGAGAAACATCAACCAGCTGCCTCCTGCACACCCCCCACTGGGGATGTGCCCTGCCCACAACCAAGGTACATGCCCTTGACCAGAATCAAACCTGGGCCCTTTCAGTCCACAGGCCGACACTCTATCCACTGAGCCAAACCAGTTTCTGCTCCCTTTCTCTCTTAAAACAATAAAAATATATTACACACACACACACACACAAAAAAAAAAAATTTTTTTAAATGGGCAGAATATATGGCACTGTTCCAATTTTGTTCTTTAAATTTACATATAAAACAAATATATAAATATACATATGCCTCACCTACAAAGCAGCCACGTCAAAACTACCAGAGGGTTGTTCTGAGGTTGAATATTACAATACTAACACACATACATGTACAAAGCCTGAAAACTATAACCCACTGAGTGGCAGGATTATGTACTCTGACTTTTTCTTCATGTAGTCAGTTTCCAAGTTGTTCTAAAGGGATTGTGTATGAATTTTGTAATCTGGGGTGAAGGAAGAAAAGGAAATTTTACATTAAAAAGTCAACCGGATTGAAATATATGGCCCACCCGCACAGTGGAATATTAGCCACGAAAAGAAATGAAGCACTGACCCTCGCTATATAGATGAACCTTGGAAACAGGAGACCACACAAGCATTTCATGATTCCATTCATCTGAAGTGTTCAAAACAGACAAATCCAGAGAGTGGATTTGTGGTTGTGGGGCTGGAGGATTGTGCGAAGTTGCTTTTGGGGTGATGGGAACCTTCTGGAACTAAAAAATAGTGATGGTCACACAAGGTCGTGAACATGCTAAAAAACCAATGAACTGTACACTTTATATAGGTGAACTTTATGGCAGCATAAACTATATTTCAATCAAGCCATTTTTTGAATTTTTATAAAACTACCAGGAAAGCAATATATCCAATATTGTGATTATTTCTACAGTGGTTCCACAAATACACTTTTTTTAATATTTGTTAACTTTGAAAATGAGAAATCACCCCAAAATTCCAGTCTTGACAATGAACCCACTACAGTGTGTTCTGTCCCGTATCAGGCCCTCTCTAACCCGTCTCTATGGATTCCTGTACTGGAGATTTCATGTGAAATCATATACAGCCAACGTGACTGCCTTCTTGCATTTAGTATGTTTTCAAGGATACTCATGACACATTTTTTTTTTTTCTCATGACACATTTTTAAGGACCAAAGAGGCAGTACTTTCTTATTAAATCTGCCCATGTCATTACCTCGCTGTCAATAAGAGGCACCGGGTAATAGGTCAATATAAATAAAAGCCTCTTCAGAATTCAGCACTAGTACCTTCCCTCATCCTTGTCCTGAATTCTGCTGGAATTAGCATTTCAGGTTGTCAGTCCCCACACACCCAGGATTCCCAAATTTCCCGAGGCCTGCGACTCCCAGACACCACTGCAGCCTAGGTTCTTCAAATGTAAATGGAGACAGAAGCACATTCGTGAGAATAAGTAACCACCCCCATTAGTTTGCTGACCCCATAAAGGTCAAAGCTAAACCCCTCCTGAACAGGAGTTAGAGCCACTGCCCATCACTTTGATTTTCTGGGTCTCCGTTTTCTCATCTGCCAAGGGAGGACGATTCTACCCTGCCTAGTCTGTCTCCTGGGGTTTTTGTGAAAATAAAATAATAGGAACAGAAGTACCTGGTGAGAAATTTGCAAACAGAAGACAACCAAATGCATTGGTAAAAAAACATTTATTCTGAAAATCTAAAATCTGGACAAAGAATATTGAACTTTTTAGAAAATGCCTACACAGGATTTTGTCATTTCTTCCTAATACATTAACAACCTAATAAAGAGAGAGAAAAATTTTTCAAACAATATTGTTCCAGTTTGTCTGTAGTTATGTGATTTAAAATATCCCTGTTCTGTTGAGGTATGAGCTGCAAATTTTGGTAAAGTTTGTAGAAAAATTAACAAATAATTCCAAAAAAATAAAAAAATAAAACCCTAAGTTATAGATTTATTGGTACATATACAGTAACTACAAAAAAATTTCATTTAGAAAAAGTATTTATTTTAAAGACAAATTCCCTCTTATCATTCTCAATTGGTGAGTTGAAAATTCAATGTAAAGGAAGAACAAAACTCAACCTATTCCCAAACACTCACCCAGATTTGGAAAGAACTGGTTGGCTTATCTGAGAATCTGGTTGGCATTTTCAATAATTCAGTGCTAAAAAAAAAAAAAAAAAAAAGAGCCCCGTGTTTAGAAAGAAAGAACCAAAGGCACTTGAACATGGCTTAGTGCATCTACTTCTCCGGTGTTCCACATTGGACAGCGTTTGGCGGCACACCCAGCTCCACATACAGGGGAGTCGAGCGGAGGTAGCTTCTGTGTGGCCTCAGCTCTGCTCAAGGGACACAGGTCTCTGCTTGTGGGTCTTAAGCGGCTGGTGGCAGATGCTTTGAGGCCAGACTTTAAACTGGGCCGAACGGGATCTTTTCCTTTTTCCCTTCCAACAGGTCCTGAGGGATGATTCCTGGCCATGCCACACCCAGGGCACCACCAAGTACCACCCTGCCGAGTTCTGGCGAAGAAATGCTGTCAGGAGGTGTGCCCACTTTCAGCTTTGGGGCCAAGCCCACACACCTGGAAAAGATTGTTCTAGGCGGTCAATGCCTTCCTGCAGGAGCCTCTGAGAACTTGATGTTGGCAACATAGCGACCTTCAGGCCAAATAATTTCTGATTTCATCTTCAGAAAAAACATTTGTGTTTTTGCTCGTACACTGCAGGCTTTATACTTTTTTAAAAAAAAAAAAAAACAAGATAAAACACCGAGCAGTCTAACTTTCCTTCTTTCTTTCTTTGAGCCATAATACAAATTCCTATAAATTTATAGATTTAAAAAACAAAACCAGGAAGACAAGGCTTTTTAGGAAGTAGAGGAAAAACTACATACTTAAGTTAGCCCACTAAAAACAAGAGGGGCCGAGGCCGCCTCTGGTGCGTTTTTTAAAAACGCCCGGCGAGAAGTGCTTGTGGATCACCGTCCACGGCCATAACCGGGGAAGAGCTGAGTGAGGATTTCCTGCAGCGAATGGTTCACTTTCATGGAGTAGTTTCGGCCCAGTTCCTTGCGGCAGGCAGGGCAGGTGAACACCTGAGCTTTGAAGGATCTATCCAGGCAATTCTATAAGAGAGAGCGGGAAGGTGAGTCGTTCCATCCACGTAAGCGGAGCCACTCTGCCCACCCACTGTCCCCCCGACAGAGTTGAGAGCAATTACTGACCTCTCATGGGGTCCAGAGGCCCCCTCCTAGTCCTCAGTCTCACTTTCTATTACTCACTGCCCATTGCCAGCCTGACCTCCCAAGGACACCTCAAAGACTCTTAAATTTATCCTGGCCGCCAGGCCTTGACACTTACAGATTACACAACCTAGCAGGTCTGTCCCCTGGCTCTCCCGTCACTCATGCCTTGGCTCCAGTCACCTGCTCAGAGGACCCTTCCCTGGCAGCCCTTGAGCAGCATCGTAAGTAGCCCCACCACAGCCAGTCCTATCATCTCCCCAATCTGCCTTAAAACAGCACCTTTTCTGCCCTCTGGCATTGTGTTATTTACTAATGTTTGTCTCTAACAGGCCAGATGCTCCCTGTGATATGGAGATGTATCTCATTGACTTTCCCAGCTCCAAGCAAAGGTCAAAACACATAGTTGATAAATATGCATCAATGCGAATAAAAGAAGAAAGGAAGGAATTCTGGCACTGAATCAAACTCTGGGCTCAAACTAAGCCAGGTGGAGACAGCTTCCCAATCAGAAAAACAGGGAAGACACCACCCACCTGGGCAGAGACAATGCACCCAAGTCTGCAGACACCTGCATAGGTGTGCACACCTAAAGGGTGACATCAGGCAACCGGGTAAATGTGAACATGACGGGAAGCCTGCTGACGCCATGGCATGTTCCACCACCAATGCATGCTGAGGCTTTTGTTTGACATCCTTTCCATTTCTAAATTCCTTTTTCAATAAAAAGTTTGTAGCCTTGATTCTGGGGACAAAAGGTTAACTGTTTCTGCTCAAAACAACTAAGATTTGGGACGATGTTCAAAAACCAGGTTCTGGGTCACTGCATGATTCATAGCACCCAAAAGGTGGAAACAACTCGTGTCCATCAACAGATGGATGATACCGAGAGTGTGATCCATCCAGACAAAGGACTAGTATTTGGCCTTAAAAAAGAATTCTGACACTCATTACAGTGTAGATAAATCTTGAGGACAAGTGAGAGAAGCCAGACACAAAAGGACACACATTGCAGGAGGTTCAGTCATAGGAGGTCCCTAAAACAGTCAGATCCACAGGGAGAGAAAAAAGAGGGTAGTCAGTAGATGAGTGGATAAAAAAGCGATGGTACCTTTACACCATCGCATACTATGCAGCAGTAAAAAAGAAGAATCTTTTACCCTTTGAGACAGATGGAGGGACCTGGAGAGTATCATGCTAAGTGAAATAAGCCAGTCAGAGAAAGACAAGTATCATATGATTGCACTCATATGTGGAATCTAATAAAAAAAATAAACTGATGAATGGAGTGGATTCTGAGCCATGGAACAGAGGGTGGAAACTAGAGGGAAGGCGGGGGAGGGTGGGGGAGTGGGAGGGGAGGTAATCAACCAAAGACCTTGTATGCATACATGCATGGCTCATGGCCACAGACAATAAAGTGGTAAGACTTGGGATGGGAGCCAAGGGCAGGCTGGAGGGGTGAATGGGGGGGAAAGGGGGACATATGGAATACTTTCAACAATAAAAATTACAAAAATTAAAAAAAAGAAAGTAGATGGTGGGAACCCAGGTGCTAGTGTAGGAGGATGGAGAGTTAGTGTTTCATAGGGACAGTTTCAGTTTGTAAAGATGGAAAAGTTCTAGAAATGGGTGGTGGAGATAGTTCCACAACAACATGAATGTACTAACTACTACCGGACTATACACAAAATGGTTAGGATGCCCTAGCTGGTTTGACTTAGTGGATAGAGCGTTAGCCTGTGGACTGAAGGATCCCGGGTTCGATTCCAGTCCAGGGCATGGACCTCGGTTGCAGGCTCCTCCCCAGCCCGGGCCCTGGTTGGGGTGCATGCAGAAGGCAACCAATCGATGTGTTTCTTCACACCGATATTTCTCTGTCTTATCCTCTCCTTCCACTCTCTCTAAAATCAATGGGAAAATACCCTCGGGTGAGGATTTTAGAAAAAATGGTTAGGATGATAAATTTTATGTTATGTGTATTTTACTATAATACAATGATTTAATAAAATAAAATTTAAAATAGGTGCTGGGACATCAAGGTGGAGGATGATTTTCCTATAACCCTCACATGCTGATGTTCTGGGACGGTGGTCAGCAAACTTCGGCTCAAGAGCCACATGTGGCTCGTGAGCCGCGGTTTGCACGGACAGTTGGGGCAGACATGTAAATGTCGGTACCCTCTTCCTTCGCAGCCTGGCACTTTGTTGTTTTTGGAGAGAGAGGAAAAGAGAGGAGAGAAACTAACGTGGGAAACATCAATCTGCTGTCTCCTCCACGATCCCACTACGGATCCAGCCCACAATCCAGGCATGTGCCTTGACCAGGAATCGAACTGGTGACCTTATGGTTGGTGCATGGGTCAACACTTAACCGAGCCACAATGGCCAGGGCAGCCTTGACACTTTAATGACACGTATGACTAACCCTTGCGACGCTTGGTCCCTGAAACCCCATCAATTCAGTCCATTTCTACGGTGCTCTCCAGGACTGACGTTTTGTAAGCTCCCCTGCATCACATGGCCCACTCTGCCTGCTTGCCTAAAGCACTTTAGCAGGTGTCACCTACAGCTAGAAGCAGGCCAGAAAGGCACTGCTACAGCTCTTTTCTCTGAGAGGCAACCAAGGCTTGGAGAGTTGGGTGGCTTTCCAAGGATGGGAGGGGCAGGCCTGAGGGGAGGGCAGACCCTGGCTGCTGGCTCCAAAGCCCTTATCTCACCCCCAATCCTAAGCCACTTCTCCAAGTCACAGGGTTGAAGGAACACCATCAGAAACATGGTGGCAGAGCCCAGAGCAGAAAAGTGGAGGCCTGGCTCTGACACCAAATGGCCTCGCTGCTTCATGTTCTCTGAGCCCTCCCCGAGGTGACAGCTGAGGGACTGAGACAGCCTCAGTGCAGGGAAGGGGGCCAGATCAGAGAAGAAAAGAGCCAAAAGCTCAGAGACCAAGGGTGCCCAGGGGGTGGGGACAGTCACTTCTAACACTGCAAAGAAACTAGTTACACAGGCTAGTGCTTCCCACCTGGACAATCTGCCCCCAGGAGACACTGGGCCATGTGTGGGGATATCTGTGGTTGTCATGACTGGAGAAGCAAGTGGATGGGGTTAGGGAAGCTGTTCAACCCCCCCCTTCCCCAGTGCCCAAAATACACCCCCCCACAAGGGGGAGGGGAGGCCCTGGTCTAATATGATCTCAGCTCCCCATCTCTCTTGCAATCATATTGTTTCTCTCCTGAAACTGACCAGCAGGCAGAGCCTATGGCCCACCTCCCAGCCCTACTCTCCAGGCTCCAGCTGTTCAGGCACGCCTTCCTGCCTGTCTGGAATGCTTCCCAGAGGCCCTCTTCAGGTAACAAGCTAAGGCCCTCTCCTCCAGGAAGCCTTCCTTCTGCCTTCTCTAGGAGACAAGGACCTCATGCCTCTATAGCTAGCTCTTTTTAAAAAAAAAATGTTTTTACTGAATTTAGAGAGAGTGGGAGGGAGAGAAAAAACATCAATGCCTCAACATGAATCAGCTACCTCCTGCACACCCCCTACTGGGATTGAGCCTGAAACCCAGCCATGCACCCTGACCAGGAATTGAACCAGGGACCTCTTGATACTTAGGTCGACGCTCAACCACTGAGCACACCAGCGGGACTCTACCGCCTGCTTACAGACATTTATTGTGACAAGACCTCCGGCCAGGACTGCCGACTATGCTCTCCCACCCTGGACCCTAGGTACATGAGAGGCTTGGGGAGAGTGTTCCCCAGGGAGGAGAGAACCAGCCAACACACAGCAGAGGGAATCATGAGGCGAGGTAACACTGGAGTGCCAGGCGGCCCAGGTGGGCTCAGCGACTGGGGCGAGGATTTGGCACTTGATTCCTCAGCACCCGGGGAGCACAGGAGGGTGGGAAGTGGGACGATGGGATCCCTGATGAAGGCCGGAAGACAACTATAACCAAGGCTATTTGGAGAACAAGACTCTGAGGCCCTGCAAAGAGAGCCAAGAGTGTGCAGAAGCCAAGCCAACAAGCCCATTCTACGTGCTGGGTGTGTGGCAGCCCAGCTCCCATGCCCACGCCTCTCACCTTGCACACGTTGTGCTGGCACCCGGTGCTGACTGGGGAGTATACCAGTTCCTGGCAGCAAATACACTGGAATGTTTCTTCTACTTTATTCAGGAATTTCTGGAACCAGAAAAGAGGATGCATGAGACCAGCAGAACCTTACACCGAAATGAACAACCATGCTGATGGAACCCTCAGAAACGGGGCTCCCTACTGGAGCCTGGCCCTGGTTCCCTAATTTAACCCTCCTCCTACCCGTACCCCAGGAGAAGGAGTGGTTGTGATCCCCGTTAGGATGAGAAAGCAGAGGCCCAACAGGTGCAGGCCCTGCCCAGGACCTGGAGATGGGCACAGCCTGCCAGGGTCACAGCCTCCATAGTGCTGAGCAGCCTTAATCTGAGGGCATGAATCTAGCTCACTCTGTAAATAAGGCTGAGTGCCATCGACGTGCTGCCCGGGCACGGGGCCCAGCACGGGATTAAACAGAAGAACCCTAGGCCTTCATGGAGCCTGGAGCCCTATTGGGGGTGGGATGGGGCAAAGATAAAACAGGGAAAGACAGAAATGTCACAACAGTGCTAGGAAAGATAACAGGGAGCCCTGGGAGGGGCCAACCCAAAGTGCAGGTGGTCAGAGAACACTCTATAGAAAAGGTGACCTGAAGGACGTGTGCCTGGCTAAATCATGGCCCCTAAAATACCACATCTGAACCGAACCCCAGGATCGGTGTATACGTTCCCTTCCATAGCAAAAGAAACTGCAAAGAGAACTGAACTGAGGGCCCTGAGGATGAGACTACATTAAACTAAAAAAGGTTTTGGCCCAGCCGGTGTGGCTCAGTGGTTGAACATCAACCCAGGAACCAAGAGGTCACAGGTTCAATTCCTGGTCAGGGCATATGCCTGGGGGATGTGCGGGAGGCAGCTGATAAGTGATTCCCTCTCATCATTGATATTTCTATCTCTCTCCCCCTTCCTTTCTGAAGTCAATAAAAATACATTTTAAAAAGGTTTTTGCATAACAAAGAAAAAAAAAAACCACAAAAAGATCACCTACTGAATGTAAGAAGATATTCACTAATGAAACATGATAAGGGTTTAATATCCAAAACATATATATAAAGAACTCGGACAATTTAACACCAAAAGACAAATAATCTGGTTTAAAAATGGACAGAGAACCTAAGTAGACATTTCTCTAAAGAGGACTATAGAAGGCCAATAGACATGTGGAAAAAAATACTCAATATCACTCATTACCAGAAATGCAAATTAATCATTTCACACCTGTGAGAATGTCTATCATCAATATAACCACAAACAAGGGTTAGTGAGAATTTAGAGAAAAGGGAACCCTCGTGCATTGTTGGTAAAAATGCAAAATGATATAGCCACTGTGGAAAACAGTATGGAGTTTCCTCAAAAAATCTATAACTAGAACTGCCATATGACCCAGCAATCCCTCAAAAAATCTATAACTAGAACTGCCATATGACCCAGCAATCCCACTTCTGGGTACAGACAGCCCAACTTACGATGGTTCAACTTACAATTTTTCAACTTTGCAAAAGTGTGTAAGTGATACCCATTTAGTAAAAAACATACTTCAATTTTTAATTTTTATCCTGTCCTGGGCTAGTGATATGTAGTCTGATACTGACCTGTGGTGCTGAGCAGTGGCAGAGAGAGGCTGTTGCCCAAGTGGAGTTATGTACGTGCCTGAGCACATTCACAGTGGACTGAGCTAAACTGTGATATTCAGTGGGTTAGATGCATCAAATGCATATGATTTACGATATATTTATTGGGACAAAGCCCCATGGTAAACTGAGAGAATTGGAAGCCAGGACTCACAGAGATGGCTGCACACCCATGTACATAGCAGCATGATTCATGCTGGCCAAAAAATGGAAACAACCCACTGTCCACTGACAAACGACCGATATGAGAATGTCGTTTTTCCAGACAATGGAGTATGATTCAGCCTTAAGAAGTCCATTCTGCCACCTGCCACAATGTGGATGAATCTGAGGACATTATGCTTAGTGAAATAAGCTGGCACTAAAGAACAAATACTGTGATTCCCCTTTCAGGAGGTCCCGGGGGGAGTCAGTCAGACAGGAGATAGACGGTGGATGCCACGGGCTAGGGGAGGTCATGGGCAGTTAGTGTATAACGGGGACTGAATTTCAGTTTGGGAAGATGAGAAATTTCTGGAGATGAATGCAGGTGGGGTGAATGCATGATGATGTGAATATCTTTTAATGCCACTGAGCTGTACACTGAAAAATGGTTAAGATGATACACTTTATGTTATCTCTATTTTGTTATAATAATAAAATAAAAAAAAATGATGGGGGAAGGAGATGGGGGTGAGAGCTAAGGGTTCAGGAAGGCCACTCAGGCCATACGGGTGCTCACCGGCCCATCCTTGAGTGACTTGAGGATCTCGGTCCACTGCTTAGAGTTGCTCAGGTCCTGCTTGATGAGGTTTTTCTGCTGGGCTGTGAGGCTGTAAGGCTCCACCTTGGCTTTCTTGGGTGTAACTCCTGGGGAGCAGGAACCTGAGACAGAGCAAAGTGGTAAGGGCAGGTGAACCCAAGAGCACGTAGACAGGCTGCCCATGGAAAAAGACCTGCCTTCTGACTTACTCTTCCGTTTGCCCTTCCTGGTCGTGAGATCCTCCTCTCCCTCCTCTTCATCTTTCTCCTCTTCCTCTTTAGTTGGCTTCTTTCTGTTCTCTTTCTCCTTCTCCTTCTCCTTCTTGGCCAGGGCCTCAAGGTAGCCTTCTGGAAACTGCGAAAGGGCAAAGGCAACTGCTGATGAACAGGCTGGAGCGGTGGACCTGGGTGATCCAGACTCCCTGTGGGGTTGGAGACCGGCGACTGCCCCACTTTGACAACTGTCACTCTGGCCTCACACTTCCTGCCACCTCCCATCTCCCCTCACCTCAAAGTCACTCCCTCCCCTGGTCCCATACCAGCCTTAAAAGCTTAACTCCTACTTTTACAGCCTCAGATCTGAGGCCTCCACTCAACTCAGAAGCCTGGAGCAGCAATCTCATCACCGCACTTACAAAGAATGCAGAGCTAGCCTGCCCGGCAGGGTGAGAGTGACACATTAAATGAGACGGTGTAGGTAAAATGCTTAGGATCAGATCCAGCAACGTGATCATTTTATTATCTTTATTATTTCCTTTAAGGGGTAGGCAAACTTTCCCAAAGAGGTCGGGTGGTAAATATATTTCCAGCTCTGCTGTGGTTGCACCCTCAGAAAACTTTTTTGCTAAAAACTGTCCCCTGGGGACTTTCCTGCCATCCAATCTCATCCCAATGGCCCTTGGCTCCAGGTCCGCACAAGCATTACTTTGTTATAACCCTAGATCTAAGACGCCTAGAGTCACGTCTGATTCGGAAATATTACATCCAGAAACTTCCAACCTTTGTTAAACAAAACACTAAGTTGCAATGGGAAACCCTACTCCCATCAGAAGCTGATGTTCTCGTCCCACAGCTATTTTTCCCCCCAGTTCCTAGCTTCTGAAATTACCCACGTACACACGTTAATGTTCAAAAGACAACTCTTGTGACGCCCCCCAGAGGGTAGGCGCTATCAGATTCTCAGTGACAATTAAGACTCCTTAAATAGTCCCAAAACAGTTATCAGCTGTTAGAGTACCTCACAATACTAAACAGAAAACACCACAATTATAGTGCCAAAAGCCCTATTCCAGCACAGGGCGAATTCTTGGAAAATAGAAGATTCCATTTCTGTAAAAAGACAAGCAATGGCAGGGAGGGACCAATCCTCCTCATCTTTAGAACCGACTTCTCCACTGTGTGTGTGTTGTTGTTGTTATTGTTTTTCAGATAAACCCATCTACTAACACAGGTAAGAAGTCTGGATCTCAACTCTAAAACTATGAACACAATGTGCCCATCCCCAAACTCCACTGGCTGCGGAACTGAAATGCGGTAGACAGCAGCAAGGTGTGGCCAGCTCAGCTCCTAGACATCATTTAGGATGAAAGAGAAACCCAAGAGCTTCCAGGCCAAGAAGGCAGGCTCTGGCTAGCTGAGCACTCACAGCCCAGTTCTCCTGCCATGATCCCAAGTGACTGGCCAGGAAGATGAGGCTCCAAGCAGGCCTGGGGCCAGGTGAGCACGGCCTGCACGCACCTGCATGGTCAGTCCCAGCTGTTTGATCCGGTTCATCCCTTTCTTCGTCCAGGGGCCAGGCTCATCGTCGTCCCTCCGCAGAAGGTATCGCCATACCAGGAAGCCGGATTTCCCCTTCTCAGGCCAGTACTTCACAACCTGTGGGGAGTGAGAGCCTAGTCAGTGTCATCTGGGACTGGAGGTGGCGCCGGTGGGGGCAGGGAGGACCTCTCACCTTGTAGATGCCATCGTACCGGTTGCCCTCAGGGGGGGCGTATTTGCTGTGCTTGCGGCCCTTGGTGTTGCGCACTACCCGGACCGGCTTCCCTGAGCGCCAGTCCTTGGCCTCGGCCCCTTTGCGTTCGTTGATGGGGGCATTGCAGTTGAGAGCCAGTGCCCTGCAAAGGGATGGGGGGGGGGGTCACATGTTATAGATTGCATCCCCCAAAAAGAAAGGGCATCCTAACCCATGGAACCTATGAATGTGACCTTCTTTGGAAAAAGGGTGCTTACAGATAAAGTCAAGTTCAGAGGTCAGAATGGATGAGGGGAACCCTAAATCCAATAACTAGTGTCCCTAGAAGAAAAGGAAATTGAGACACAGACACACAGAAGATACCATGTAAAGACGGAGGCTGGAGTGATGCCGCCACACAAGAAAAGAGACCAAGGATTGCTGGTAACCACCAGCTGAAGAGGCATGAAGGACCCTCCCACAGAAATTTCAGGGAGAGCATGGCCCTGTAACACCCTGATTTTGACTTTGGACTTCCAGAAATATGGGAGAATTTCTGTTTTAAACTGCCCAGTTCGTGATATTTCATTACTGGAGCCACGAGCTACTATAGCATGTAGAGAGGACATCATCAAGAAAAAGAGGATCACCTAACCAGTTTGGCTGTGCATAGAGCATCAGCCTGTAGACTGGAGGGTCCCAGATTCAATTCCGGCCAGGGGGTTGTGCGCACATCCCCGGTGGGAGGTGTGCAGGAGGCAGGTGATCGATGTTTCTCTCTCATTGATGTTTGACTCTCTCTCCCTCTCCCTTCCTCTCTGTGAAAAATCAATAAAATTTATTTTTAAAAATGAAAGAAAAAGAGGAGACAGCAAAGAAGGGCTGGCCAGGCAGGTCTGTTTCGCCCAAGGGCACAGGGGCCGGGGCAAGCCAACCAGATGCCAGGCTCAGCACTCTGACCTCCTTATTGGGTGTGAAAGAAAAAGCTGCAACTATGCAATTGTTTTCTGGGTGCAAACAGTAATTTTTAAACAAGTTTCTTAATTTGTGTGCAGCATCACTTAATGTTAGCTTACAGGCAGTTCCTCATATTAAATCTTTTCTGAAAACATGATTTTTTACAGTTACTGAAATTAAAATATTCCACTAAAATGTACAACGAATCCTTCCCTTAAAAAAAAAAAAAAAGAATTCAGGTACTAATACTTTGCTATTTTACATATTGATAAGATAAATATTACTACTATCAAGATTTTCCCCTCCCCTTGCCTCATCATACACTTTCTAAGTAGAACTGGTGTCATAAGATCATTTTCAACCTTTCCAGAAAAATGTTGTATTTCTCCCAAAAGGGGAACACCAGTCTATGCCTTGGCATTTCACAGGGGAAATAAATAGTATCTCACTATCACTTCAATTTGTATTTCTTTGATTACTAAAGTTGAACAATTTTTCATGGTCATTAGAGATTTCCATTTCTTTTGTGAATGATCTGCATGGCCTTTTTTAAAACTAGTTTTTGTTGTTGATTTGCAACAGCTCTTTGCATAACAATCATGTGTCATTTTTGTTGCAGATTTTCTCACAAAGAGTCATCTGCCTCTTCATTTTACTTATGGGTTTATGAACGCAATTTCTAATATTTACATCACCAAATCTATCTTTTCCTTTGGGCTTTATAATACTTTTTTTTTTTTAATATATATTTTATTGATTTTTTACAGAGAGGAAGGGAGAGGGACAGAGAGCCAGAAACATCGACCAGCTGCCTGGGGTTGTGCTCGCAACCAATGTACATGTACATGTCCTTGACCGGAATCAAACCCGGGACCCTTCAGTCCTCAAACCAACGCTCTATCCACTGAGCCAAACCAGCCTCAGCTATAATACTTCTTTTAAAAAATATTTTTTTATTGATTTGAGAGAGAAAGGAGGAAAAAATCATCGATGTGAGAAACATCCATCAGCTGCCTCCTACATGTCCTTTAATTGGGATGGGGCCTGCAATCCAGATATGTGCTCTGACCTGAATCAAACCGGCCAGGGCAAGGCTTTATGATACTTTTTATGCTTACAAAGACTTTCCCGCCCTGGCCAGTTTTGCTCAGTGGATAGAGCACCAGCCCTCAGACTGAAGGATCCCAGGTTTGATTCAGGTCAGGGCACATACCTCAGTTGCAGGCTTGTTCCCATACAAGAGGCAAACAATTGATGTGACTGTCACATCAGATGTTTCTCTCTTTCTTCCCCTCTTTCCCCCTCCCCCTCTTTCACTCTCTCAAAAAAAAAAAAAAAAAAAAAGGAAAAATATTTTGGGAAGATTAACAACAACAAAATACCTTTCCCTATCCTACAATTCAGGGGTCAGAAAACTTCACCCCACTGATTGGCTTTTCAGATCAAGTTTTATTGGACCACAGCCATACATGTTTATTTATATAAGTTGATTGGTGCTGCTTTTGTGCTATGATGGCAGAGGTGACTGGCTGCAACAGAGACCATGCAGTTCAAAAAGCCAAAATATTATCTGGCCTCTTCAGAGAAAATTTCACTCTAATGCAAGCATGTCAAACTCAAAGGCTAACATGGGCCAAATAAGTTTATGTGGGCCACAAAAAAAAAAAAAAAAAAAAATACAAAAGCTTCAACTTCCATAGAAATGTAGGTTTATTTCAATAGAGACATGCTGAATACAAAGGGCTGAAATAAATGAGTAATCGTTAACATAAAATAGAATATTTTAATAAAAATTAATATTTTTTCTTGAACATTAACTTACCAGACACTGAATAACTGCACAAATAAGCGTAACGCAAACAAACCTATTTTTCTTGTTCTCCCAAAGCGAAATATTTCCTGTTGCGCACACCAAACAAGTCAGTCCAAGACTAATGATGTGGCAATTGGCTGCTAAAATATTCGCTCTGGTATTAGTGGAGAGAAATGCTGCACCTGCGTGTAAGACGCTTCAGGGAAATAAATGCAACACGATTATAGTGATCAGTCATTAGTGAAGTTGTAGTTCGTTACTAATAGTTATGTATAACAGGATATTATAAAAATTAAGTTATGTAATTCTTATTAAAATGTTTCTTACATTCCGTTATATTGGCTGGGCCGCAGAAATATTCATCGTGACCCATGGGCCTCGAGTTTGACATGCTTGCGCTAATGCACTGAATGCCTCACAAGTCTTTAGCAGACAGATATAGAAAGATGTAGCAGCTAGAGGATGTGGCAGAAGTGAGCTAGTAAAAAAATAAGAAAATCTTGTTTCTGCAAACCTGTTGGTGTTGGTGAGTTTCTGATCACAGGACTGTTCTGCAGTCCGCTTGTTGCCGGAAAGATCTCGACCACCGCTACCAGTATACGTGAAAAACTCCCCATTGTCCTGCAACAGGGAAGCACAAGCTGAACCCTCCTCACAGAGCAAAGACTCCACTAAAAGAAACTCACACCACCCCTCGAATGTCAACTGTCAAAGAAACAGAAAATAACCAGTGATGAGGAGGAGGAGGATGTGGAGAAACTGGGAGTCCTGTACACTGCCGGTGGGAATGGAAAATGGGGCAGCTGCTGTGGAAAATGCTGTGGAGGTCCCTCAAAAAATGAAATGTGCCCAAGCAATGCCATTTCTGGGTCTGTCTCTACCCAAAAGAATTGAAAGAAGAGCATTTCAGAGATATCTGTGCACTCATATTCACAGCAGCATTTTATTCACACTATCCAAGAGGTGAAAGCAATCCAAGTATCCATTGATGGATACACACAATATAGTCTGTTCAGACAATGAAATAATTTTCAGCCTTTAAAAAGGAAGGAAATTCTGCAATATGTTCCACATGGATGAACCTGGAGGACATTATGCTCAGTGAAATAACCCAGTCACAAAAGGACTTATAGTGTGATTCCACTCAGAGGAGGTCCCTACAGGATTCATAGGGACAGAAAGTAAATGGTGGGAGCCTGGGGCTGGGAGAGAGGGATTAGGAGTTATCATTTAATGGGGACAGAGTGTCAGTTTGGAAAGATGAGAAAGTTCTAGAAATAAATGCTGGTGATGGTTACACAACAATGTTAATGTATTTAAATTCCATTGAGATGTATACAGTTAAAAACTGTTAATATGGCACATCTTATGTTCTGTGTATTTTACATTTAAAAAATAAATAAAACAACCCCTACTCACCACATCGTCCTCATACCCCCCAGACAGGATCAGGGAGTACGCCCCATCATTGCTCCGGCCGTGGATGCCCGCCACGTGCGGGCGATGGACTCCTGACTCACTGACCTGTGAAAACCACCGAGCAGCAAATGGCACCTCTGGAAAAGCTCACCCCCACCCGCCTGCTGCTGCAGAGCCAG
This sequence comes from Nyctalus aviator, assembly GCA_036971965.1. Lineage (NCBI taxonomy): Eukaryota > Metazoa > Chordata > Mammalia > Chiroptera > Vespertilionidae > Nyctalus > Nyctalus aviator. The sequence continues at coordinate 23,936,675 of CM072927.1, forward strand.
GGGCCTGACTTTCACTCTGAGTGTAACACGCCTGTGATGAGAACCCTGATCTGGGCCACAGCACAGGAGCTGGCTTTAATTCCAGCCATGCCACTGCTCGAAGGGTGGCCCTCTCCAGCGAAGGGGCTTCTGGGAGATCAGTGCCTGAGGCCGAACTCCAGATGTTTCACGCACCTGGACTCTGAACTTCCACATGGTGCCCACAGGGATCCCCGGGATGGGTCCGTAGTGGTTGGATGGAACGATGGTGCACTCCTTGGTGCGCCCCACGCATGCCATGCCCTGTCCGGTGGAAGAGACGGAAGACAGTGTGAGCGAGCACGGGAGGGTGGGCAGGGCTGCCGGGGGAGTACAGAGCAACGGGGCCACCTCACCTTGCCCCAGTCCCGCTGCGAGGATGATGTGGCTGATGCCATTTTCGACTTCTTCTTACTCTCTTTCAGCTTCTCCCCTGCCAACACCACCTCACTGGCGTCATTTCGACATTTGGGGCAGAACCTGTGACAACAGGGACATCACCCTCTGTCCTTAGCCCGCCCCACTCCTACTAGCCCTGCAGACATAGCCGGCTCCTTCCAGCTCCCAACCTCCTGAGCTGTCCGAAATGGGAAATCTGTTACATTTAAATTCATTAAAATTAAACAAGAAATCCAGTTCCTCGGTCATAAGTGCCACATACGAAGTGGTCAGCAGCCACGTGCGGAGTGTCAACTGTCATGGAAAGTGCAGAGAGAGAACCTGGTCATAATCCCAGAACATTCTACTGAACAGACTCTTGTCCCTCTCCTGCTGGGAATTTCACAGCACCTTCCCAAGGGAAATTCCATGGGCACCTCCTCACTGCCATAGACTCAGTTTCCCCATCTCCACAAAGAGGGCTTATAAAAACAGCCACCTCCAAGTTATAGTGACCACAGTTAACAGGTTAGGGTGTTAACACCAGAGCCTGTGTAACCCCACCTTTCGATGACGTTGGCAGTTACTAGTCTGTGCCAAGAGCATCATGGCCAACAAACCTGCTCTTGGGCAATGCGGAGATGCCTGGCCCTCTGCCTCCCCTCAGTTACCCACACCTCACCCCATTTCTCTCACTGCCCTGATGGGTTTACCAGGGACAGACAACATTCGTGTTATTTATTGGCACCCACCAGCCTCCTCTCCTGGATAGCTCAGCACCGCGGCCCCAAGCCCGCCACCGGAGCGTTCAAGGCATCCACTCACCACTCCGTCTCCGGGGGAACACTGCTGAGAGGCGGGTTGAGACAATATAAGTGAAAGGCGTGGTCACAATCATCACACATGAGCTGCTTGTCAGGATCCTGCTTGCTCCCACACAGGCTGCAGGAACACTCGTGGCAGGGCTTGCTCGGGTTGTCCTTGCATTTATTGCAGAAGGGCTTGTTCTTCCCTGGACACAGCAGCGAGGGTCAGCTTGGCAGGGCCAGCCAAAGAAACAGGAGCCCCACCCCATTCCGGAGGCACAGAGGGCAGAATCAACTCACTTTTCACTGGGTTTTCAACCATGGGGCTCCCCTCGCCAGGACGCTCAATCTTGAAAACTTCATCCACAAACACGATCCGACAGTTGCTGAGAGAACCACTCCTGTGAGAGACAAGCCATTAGAACATTCCAGCTGGCCAGCCCTGCTAAGGCACCTCCAAGAGGACTTGGCCACCCAGCACATTCTCGGAGCATATGAGCACCTCTCTAATGACACTGAGTAAGAGTCTCCTCGGGGCCCTAGTGCATTCAGCAGCTACTGCCCTTGCCAATTCAAGTCCTAATAAATCAAACACAAGATAAAAGAAAGCAGAGTATAAAACAGTTTCATTACGTGATACAATGAGAATAAGTTCTAACCTCCGGGCCAGGAAAGGCCGATTGAACAGAGCCCATCATGCAGGAATCACCATGGTCAAGTCTGATCAACTTGCTGTCATCAAAATACAAAAGCTCCTCTAAGTTAAAATGACCCCACAGACAGTCAAACCTGTTTCTCAGATGCGGCTATCTAGACCAAAACTTCAGTTTTCAATCTGACAACCCTTTCATGTTGACACCTCAGCATGACAAAAAGCATCTCTCAGGGAACAAAAGAGAATGCTTTTGTTGCTGACAAAATCAATGATTAGCACAATTTTAAAACATAAAGAAACCAGAAAGAGTGCTAATGTTGCTAAGGATGTGAAAGTGCTCACAAAACAACAATCACAGGCAATTGAATAGGTAGAAAAACTGTTGTTGATTGGATAACTGATAAGCAGTTAACCAGTGATTGCATTTCAGAGGCAGCAATAAATTAAAAATTCATTTAAGGCTAGTAAGGGTGCTTTGATAAATTTGAGTATTTATAGGTTAAACGAATGTTGTCTGTCCCTGGTTGTCTGTCCCCATCAGGGCAGTGAGGGAAATGGGGTGAGGGAACGACCTGTGACCCAGGTGTGGCCTGGCCTCTGGGTAACTGAGGGGAGGCAGAGGGCCGGGCATCTCCGCATTGCCCAAGAGCAGGTTTGTTGGCCATGATGCTATTGGCAAAGACTAATAACTGCCAACGTCATCTATATATAAGAAAAGTTAAAACGAAAGCATTTGGGGGTCTGGAATAGATTAATTCCATTTACATTATTTTTAATGGGGAAAAATGATTCTGTTTTCGAACAAATTGCTTCTCAAATAGCCTTGCGGAACCAATAAGTTCAAGAACTGAGGTTCCACAGTACATCCACAATGTCCAACAGAAATGACCACAAGCCACGAACAGGTGCCACATGGGTAATTCCACATTTCCTAGTAACTATATTCAAAAAGTTAAGAACAGATAAAACTCATGTGAATATGTTTTATGTAACCCAATGTACACAAAAGATTATTTCAATATGCAATGAATAGTAAAGAACTATTAATAGCCTTTTTTTAAGTAGTAGACTTCGTTTTTTAGAGCAGTATTTGGTTCACAGCCAAATGCAACAGAAAGTACAGATTAATAGCTTTTTTCAAATGCAGCCAGTGTTGCACACCCAGGGCACATCTCAGTGTGCACGGGCCACACTGCAAGAGCTCGGCAGCTCGTGGCCCATGGCTGTGGGGTCTCTTGGCCAGGCCTGCGCTCTCTTACAATCTGGGACCCCTCAGGTGATGTCAGAGAGCTGATTTCTGCCTGATCCCCGAAGACCAGGTCAAGACCCCACTGGGGCACAAATCTAGTATGCATATAAGATCTTTGTTAATCTATTCCCACCCTCCCCTTCCCCCTTTCCTCTGAGATTCATCAGTCTGTTCCATGTTTCCATGCCTGTGCGTTGAGCATCTGCCCTCTGATGGTCAGTGCACGTCATAGCTATCTGTCGGATGGTCGGACGGTCACTTAGGCTTTTATATAGATAGATAGAAGATAACAGAAAAACAATGCAAAAAATCTCTAAATATTTGTCAATTAAACACCTTACTTCTAAGTAAGCCAGGAGTCAAAGGGGAAGTCTCAAAGGAAATAAAATAGAGCCCAACCAGCATGGCTCAGTGGTTGGCCTTTGAACCAAGAGGTCATAGTTCGATTCTTGGTCAGGGCACATGCCTGGGTTATAGGCTCAATCCCCAGTTGGGAGATGTGCAGGAGATAGCCAATCAATGATTCATCATTGGTGTTTCTCTCTCTCTCTCCCTCTCCCTTCCTCTCTGAAATTAATTAAAGTATATATTCTTAAAAAAATAGAGAACTGAATAAAAATAAAAATATAACATATCAGAATTGTGGAAAGCAGTTAAGGCACTGCTTAAGAGGGGAATTTATAGCACTAAAATGCTTATAATAGAAAATTTTCTCAAGATCACTAGTCTAAATTGCTACCTCATGACACTAGAAAAAGAAGAGAAAAATCAATCCAAGAAAAGGAGAAAAGCAAAAGGATGAGAGCAAATCAATGAAATTGGAAACAAGAAAACAATAGAGAAAAGCAATGAAAGAATAACATCACTGCAGCCTCCTCCCTGGTGTCCTGGCTGCCATGCGGCCCCTGCAGTCCATTCCCTGCACGGCTGCCAGAGTGATGGTTCTCAATTATAGGTCAAAGCATGTGGTTCCCAGGCTCAAAATGCCCCAATGACTGCCAGCAATAAAGACTAAACACCAGCCAAAATCGGTTTAGCTCAATGGATAGAGCGTCGGCTTGGGGACTGAAGGGACCCGGGTTTGATTCCGGTCAAGGGCATGTACCTTGGTTGCCGGCATATCCCCAGTAGGGGGTGTGCAAGAGGCAACTGATCAATGACTCTCTCTCATCGATGTTTCTAACTCTCTATTTCTCTCCCTTCCTCTCTGTACAAAATCAATAAAATATATTTAAAAAAAAAAAAAAAAACTAAACACCAGTTCTGTACCACTCCTGGCCATACTCTGAATATCCAAACTCATGGAGAGGTTCCAGTCTCCACTCCTCACTCCCTCTCTCCCTCCACTCCAGCCCACTGGCCTCCTCGCTAGGCCACAAATGGACCAGGAATGGGCCTGTTCCAGAACCTTTGCACCTATCTGTATTTGGGACATGGTTGTCCAGGTATGTGTCTATAGTCGCTATATACAATGAAATATTATCCAGTCACCAAAAGAAAGGTCTGACACAAGCTACTACATGGATGAGATTTGAGGACATTATGCTGAGTGAAATAAGCCAGACACAAAAAGACAAATGCTATATGATTTCATTCATACGAGGTCCCTGGAGGAGGGAGAGAAAGAAGATGGGGGGTGTTAGGCTGGGGGGGGGACTGGGAGTTAGTGTTTAATGAAAATCGTTTCTGTTTGGGATGATTCAAAAGTTCTGGAAATGGGAAAGTGTTGATGGTCACACAACAATGTGAATGTTCTTAATGTTCCTAAACTGTACAACTAAAAACGGTTAGGATGGCCCTGGCTGGTTGCTCAATGGTTACATCATCTACCCGGAGACTGAAGGGTCACAGGTTCGATTCCAGTCAAGGGCATATACTTTGACTGTGGGCTCAATCCCCATTCCCATCTCTCCATTCCCGCCTGGCCAGAGCTCATGCGGGAGGCAACCAATTGATGTGTCTCTCTCAAACTGATGTGTGCGTCTGTCTTTCCCCCTCCTTTCACTCTAAAAAAAAAATAAATAAATAAATAAATAAATGGAAAAAATATCCTCAGATGAAGATTAACAACAAAAAAACACTGGTGTGGTTCAATTGGTTGAGTACCAAAAGGTCGCTGGTTCAATTGCCAGTGAGGGCACATGCCCGGGTTTCAGGCTCCATCCCCAGAAGGGGGCAGGCAGGAGGCATCCTATCACATGGATGTTTCTCTCCCCTCCCCCCTCTATAACCAATAAAAACGTATTTTTAAAAATGATTAGGATAGAAGATTTCCATTACATTCTGTTTTAACACACACATAAGGCAAAGTAGGACAGAGACTGGCAAATATTTTCTGCAAAAATTCAAGCAGTACATGTTTTCAGTCTCTTTCCCAATTACTCAAACGTGCACTTCCAACATAAAAGGAGCCACAGATAATCAGCAAACAGATGGGTGTGGCTGTGTGCCAATAAAACTTTATTTGCCAAAACAGGCGAAGGGCCAGCTCTGGCCTGCCGTTTGCTGACCAAGGATATAGAGCACATGTGGGTTGGTGTGTTTGTATATGTTTATGCACAGAATGTTCCTGGAAGTTCAGGGAATTTTTTTTTTTTTGTAATCCTCCCTGAGGATATTTTTTCCCATTGCTTTCCAGAGAGTGGAAGAAAGGGAGGAGAAGAGAGATAGAAACAAAAATATGAGAGACCATCCCACAGGCGCCCCGACAGGGTGAGGAGCAAACCTGCAACCGAGGTATGTGCCCCTGTCAGGGAATCAAATCCGAGACCCTATGGTGCACAGGCTGACGCTCTAACCTCTGAGAAACACCAGCCAGGGCAGTACCTTCTGACTTGGTTCTTACCTATTTGCGAAATCTAAAACAGCAAATAAAAGAGAACAAGGAAGGCCGACATTCCACCTGAGGCTCGGGGATGGCTCCCGAGCAGGGGCATGAAGGGTCAGTCTCAGGTCCCAGTGAACCAGCAGGAAGTCGGAGTGGAGCCCCAGAGGGAGGGCAGGTGGAGGCTGAGGGCCTTGTCCACAGAGCACTGGCTGGGCAGCCACTCACCCGAGACTGATGTTAGCATACAGCTCCCGTGATGTCCGGGTCTGCTTCTTCCGCTGGATCACCGCATCGTACCAGAAGCCCCGATCCTTCGGCTTGTCGGGGTTGTAGTTGAGCATGACCTCCTGGCCCTCCTTCAGATCCTGCCATCTGATGATTTCTCGGGCTCGGGCCCGGACGTTCTGTGAACTCATCTGGACCACACCGTATTCCGGGTAACTAGGAGGCAAACCCCACACTCAGGTCCCAGGGCAACACTAGACCCCTTTCCCTCCAAAGAGAGAAGCGAGGAGAAAGCCACACACAACAGAGGTGTGGGTTATCTCATCGAAGAAGTAAATTCCCCTCTGCTGGTGTCGAAAATACACAGGTGCAGAAGACAGGTTTCAATTACAGAAGGTGTTGTGGGTTGACCTTGTGTCCCCCAAAAAGATATGCTGGTGGTCTAAGCCTTGGCACTTGGGAATGACACCTAATTTGAAAATAGTCTTTGCAGATGTAATCAAGTTAAGTCACCCTGCCTTAATCCATTATAACTGGTGTCCTTACAAGAGGGAACAAGTCAGACACAGAGAATGACACATGAAAGGGGAGACGGAGGCTAGAATATGGTCACCAGCCAAGGATTGCCCGCCACAATCAGAAGCTGGAAGAGGCGAGGGAGGATTCTCTCCTACAGGTTTCGGGAAAATCATGGCCTGGCTGACACCTTGATTTTGGCCTCTGAAACTGTAAACTAACTTTTTTCATATTCTGAAAATGATTTTTGCAGAGGGACATGCATTAACTCATTTATATAAACATAATGCATTGGCTATTAGGATACGATATAGGAAGTCATTATGCTGGATATACAGAAATATTCCAGCAGCCTCATAAAAGACATAAAATAATTGGTCTGGAAGAAACAAATTCTACCAGAAACAAATTTAAACCTCACCTGTGGGAGACAATTTCAAATCTATTATGAGTAGCTATATGCCTGGCGCTCGTTATTTTCACTAGTAAACCACCAAAGGCAAGAGTTGCCAAACTTTTCCTATAAAGGGCCAGATAGTGAATACAGTAAAACCTCGATATTAACAGACCAATTTGAGCAAGGGGGTGTCCATTAAAGCTGAAAGCCCGTTATATAATGACTATGTTTCCCGAATGTGTACGTTAAAAAATTGACAAATTAGTTTACCTGTTTTTACTTATGCAGACATATTTGTGTAATTAAAATTAAGTATGTATGAAAAGTTTAGTTTCACAGAAGTTTTCTATATGTATTATACTGTAATTTTAAATTTATACTGAATTGATCTAGTAAGTGTGTGCATTCACTAGTCACCTGAGTAAACAAATGCACACGTGGGTGGCATAGCTTAGCACATCCGAACATCAGCCAACATGCATGAAAACTGCTGTAAAAGTCACGCCACTCTCGACAAAAGCACTAATATTAAGTGCCATGCAGTGTGATTATGTGCTAATCATTTGCTGAACATTGTTTAGAAGTGGTGACACTTGGATTTAAATATGTAGACTATGGCTATAGATATACATTTATTTATATTGGCAAAATTACTACAGTGTTTTCTGCAACATGTCTTAATCACTAAAATTTGTTTAAAATAAGTGAATTAATAACTAAAATAACCTGTAATTTAATTATAAACAACACTTGGTTAAAAGCATTTCAAAATTAACAGGGTGTTAATTTTTTTTTTAATTCATACTCGAAGATTCTTCATTTAAACATTTCCAAATAATTCTTTTGTTGTTGGTTTTTTTAAATATATTTTTATTGATTTCAGAGAGGAAGAGAGAGGGAGCAATAGAAACATGATTAGAGAGAATCATTGCTCTGCTGTCTCTTGCTTGCCCCGAACTGGGCATCAAGCCTGCAACCCAGGCATATGGGAAATTGAACCATGATCTCCTGGTTCATGGCTGACATTCAACCACTGAGCCACACCAGCCAGGCATCAGGCTATTAATTTTTACATATGACTTACAGACCAGAAATTTTGTCTGTTAAATCCCAAGTCCATTAAATTGAGGGTTTACTGTATTTTTGGCTTTGTGAGCTAGAAGGTCTCTATCATGGATATTCAATTGTGCTGCTATCACTAAGAAAACACCCACAGGCAATAGGCAAATATAAATGGGCATTGATGTGTTTCAATACAGCTTCATTAGCCCTCACACCTTAGGATGGGAATCTCGTGTCTACAGTGATTCATTATTCAATTACTTCAATAATTTTTATAGAGCTAAAAGCTTAGTATGTGCCAGAAATTGGGATAAGCAGTGGGACCCAGCAGAACCAAAGGAAGCTCTTGTGCCCTTTGGAATGTGAGCTCCCTATAGTAAGGTGACCAGATCGTCCCACTTCTAACAGTCCCGATTCTAACAATTTTTCCCACATCCTGCGGTGTTTTAAAAAAGTCCCGATTTTCTGAAAGAATCTTTCCAATCTTTCAAAAAATCGGGACTTTTTTAAAACGCCTCGGGACACAGGAAAAATTGTTAGAAACTGGGACTGTCCCGCCAAAAGCAGGACGATCTGGTCACCTTACCCTATAAGCAGCCATGCTTGCCCTGTTATGGACTGAATTGTAACCCTCCCCGCAATGTGACTATCATTCAGAGATGGGGCCTTTCGGGAGATCACTGAAGTTAAATGAGGTCATACAATTGGGTCCCTAATCTGATGAGGTTAGTGTCCTTATTAAAGGAGACCAGAGCTCGCTCTCTTTCCATGTGAGAACACAGTGAGAAGACAGTCAAGAAGGAAACAACCCTACCAATACTTTGATCTTGGACTTCCTTACCTCCAAAACTGTGAGAACATAAATGTCTGCTGTTTAAGCCACCCAGCATGTGGTACATTGTATGGAGCCCAAGCCTACTAAGATACCCTCTGGGTTAACAGACAAGAATTCCCTGTGGCCAGCACAGGGCCTGACACAGTTAAGTGTTCAATAAATATGTATTACAGTGAGGGAGAGGACAAACACGTAAGATGGTTTCATGTGGAACCAATGATATGTGGAATGAATAAAATAAAACAAGAAATGGGAGGGGGTGTCTGACTGGAAGGTCAGAGCAGAGTTCTCCAAGGAGACCTGAGGAGGGGCCGGCCTAGTTTTGGGTCCCTGTGTCACTAGTCCTCTAGGTGTGGCCTCCTGTGTTCTTCGGGAGCATGAGAGTGGGAGCCTCGAATCCTGACCATCATCCCCAAGGCTGTACCAAACTCCAGGTTCTATATACATAGAACCAACAGTTTAGGCCCACCACCTCCCTGCAGTGACACTCACTCATCATATGTCACATGATAAATGACGTCGTCGTCTTCTTCCAACGTGGAGGTGGAGCTACAGGGTGCATCCTGGGACAAGCTGGAGCTACAGCATGGGTCCTCAGACGAGGTGGAACTACATGGTGCGTCCTGAGACGAGGCAGAGCTACATGGTGCATCCTGGGATGAGGCAGAGCTACAGGGTGCGTCCTGAGATGAGGCGGAGCTACATGGTGCATCCTGGGACGAGGCGGAGCTACAGGGTGCATCCTGGGACGAGGCGGAGCTACAGGGTGCATCCTGGGACGAGGCGGAGCTACAGGGTGCATCCTGGGACGAGGCGGAGCTACAGGGTGCATCCTGGGACGAGGCAGAGCTACAGGGTGCATCCTGGGATGAGGTGGAACTAGAGGGTGCATCCTGGGACGAGGTAGAGCTACAAGGCGTGTCCTGGGATGGTGGCTTCTTTGTCACCCTGACAACCTTCGCCTCAAACCAACTTCCCACATCCGTGTCCCGAGCATCAACGTACTCATTGACCTGCAAGGTAAAAGGGAACTCTCTTATCCAACCCAGGGAAGGAATTCTGATCAGCAACGTCATAGGTCAGGGCCTGTTTTGATCCTTGGCACTGGCCGTTTCAGGCCTGGGATGCAAATCCAAATGCCGGGAATTGGGTTTCTTGAATGCAGCACTGTGGACATTGGGAGCCCTCTGTGAGGGACCATCCTGGCCATGGGTGGGTGTTGAGAATCTCTGTCCCCCCCATGACTGGGGATACTTGATGTCAGCAGTATCCCCAGTCATGACATCCACAAATGTCGCAAGATTTTGCCTATTTCCCTGGAAGCAGAATCAGCCCAGGGAGGCCAGAACTGTCCATTTCTCAAGAAAAGCTGAGAATCCATTATATGAAATTTCATGATCTTAGAAGGTGGCAGAGAATTCAGAAATTTTACAGCCACTACAAAGGCCATAGCAGACACCTGTAGGCCAGACCCAGGATTCTGTTTCAGGGATCAGAAAGAAATCTGGAGTAGCACATGTCTCTGCCAAAGAAAACTTCATGTTTTCACGGCAGGACTGTGGGTGCCCAGCCACCAGGATGGAGGGGAGTTGACTCATGAGCTCATGGCTGGGTGGTGGGGAAGCCAAAGTCATGAGGAATGATCCTCAGGAGTGCAGAGATTAGCCAGACCCCTCACTTCTGCAGGAGCCTCACCTTGTAAAGGCCCAGATCCGTCTCTTCATAGATTGCCTCATCTGTTAAGCCTGCATTTCTGTCCACCTCACCGCTAGTGGAAGACTTATCCGACTCGCTCTGGCCCAGGCAGTAGCCAGAATCTGTGTCAGAAAGCTCAGAGTCTCTCTCCTGGTTGTTGCTGCTGCTCGGGGGAGGCACGATATTCTGCCGAACCAGAAGCTGGATGGTGTCATTCAGGCGAACATCATAGTCAAAGAGGGTGTGGCCATCCTCCATCTGCAGAGATACCAAGACAGAGGTCACTTACCTGCCCGTATTTAGTTTGTCTTCTGGGTGCCAAGCACAGGAACATGCTGTGCACTAAGGATGGAATCTGCCCTCAGATCATGGGACAATAAAACCTGTTCCCTCCTGGGCATGCACACTCCCCGGACCCTCTCAAATGAGGACTCTTTGTGTCATCAGGTAACTGTCCCCATGAGCACAGCATAATTCTGCTGGGCTGTGGACACACATCAGATGTCAGGGGATGTTTCCTTAGTACTTCATGTGTTAACATGTTTTGCAACTTTTGTTACAATAAGCACACATTGTCATTCTCAATTGAGGGCAATCCAACATACAGGTGCCACTGGCACACATTTGGGGACATCTATGGTTGTCACGATGGAGTGCATAGGGCCAGAAATACTTCAAAACCTTCCCAATGGCCTGCCCCAATGTCAGCAGTGCCAGGGAGGAGACCCAGCCTATGTGAGTCCAAGGAGACATACACCCAAACATCCACAAGTCTCCTTTGTAAAGCTCTAGCTCAGGTCTTATCCACACAGGGCAACTTTTCAAGTCCATTAACTCCACCCCTCTCTATTAATTCCACCCGCACTAGACACCTGCTAACAGGACACTGCCCAGCACAGCTCAGCAATCTACACCTCTGGGTGTGACTCCGCAGGTGTGAAGGAGTTTTGTCTTCTGAGTTGCATCCTGATGGCACAGGGCCAAGGAGTTGCCTTTTATTAGAAACTATCCCACAAGGACCCAACATCCAACAAGGACCCGCAAGTGCACCTTGTTCGGTCCAGATGACCCTAAGGTAGATCTGTGTTAACATTGGGACAGGATCGTTCTCTGTGGAGTGCTATCCTGAACAATGCAAGGTGTTGAGCAGCACACCTGGCCCCACCCCCAATGCCAGGAGCTCCCCCAGACATGCCAACCAGATGTCTCCAAACTTCCACTGTCCCCTTGGGCAGAACAACCTGGTTCAGAAGCAGTGCCCTAAAGAAAAGGGAAAAGAGAGGAAAACATACACTTCCCTCCGTCCAAATTTTTACCAAAAGCTGATGTTTCAAAGGATTAGTTGCAATTAATATGCAAACAGCATCAGGGGTCACAGTGGAAGCAAGTACCAGGGTCCAAGGTCATCCTTCAGTCCAGTGGTTGTTTTTCTTTCTTCCTCACAACCGGAGAATTTGATGATGACTCCTCCGCCCCCCAAAAATGCATCTAAACACACCATCACTTGCTTACAGCTGCAGAGGCCCCTCTGAAATCCCCCTAGATGTCACAATGTTTATCCATTCACACGATGGAGTATTATTCAGCCATGAAAAGGAGGGAAGCACTGACACTCACTACAACATGAATGGACCTTGAAAACAGAATGCTCAGTGAGAAACCAGACACAAAACGCCACATAGGGTGGGATTCCATCTATGTGAAATGTCCAAACAGGCAAATCCAGAGACAGGAAGTGGGTGATGGCTGCCAGGGGCTGGAGGAGGAAGATGGGGAATAAAGCAGTGATCATTAAAAGGTGTAGTTTCCTTTGGATGAAAATGTCCTAAAATTTACTGTAATGACAGTTGCAAATCTATATAATAGAGAGCAGAATACTAAATTGCATATGTTAAAAAAAGACCCTAGATAATTTGGCTCATTGGATAGAGCATCAGCCTGCGGACTGAAGGGTCTCGGGTTCGATTCCAGTCAATGGTACATGTCTGGGTTGTGGGCTCGATCCCTAATAGGGGGCATGCAGGAGAGGCAGCTGATTGATGATTCTCTCTCATCATTGATGTTTCTATCTCTCTCCCTCTCCCTTCCTCTCTGAAATCAATAAAAATATATTTAAAAAAGAAAAAGAAAGCTACATATATATAATCCCATCCACAGATGGTCCTCGACTTAAAATGGTTCAACTTGCAATTATTTTGACTTTTCAATGGTGCAAAAGCAATAGGCATTCAGTAGTAGCCATACTTTGAATTTTGAATTTGGATCTTGTCCCAGGCTGGCGATATTCAGTCTAATACTCTCATATGGTGCTGAGCAGCTGCATCAAGAGGATTTTGCCCAACAGTAGGTGAATGTAAGTGTTCTATCACTTACATTCTGTGTTCAGAGATTAGGTGTACTAAGTACGTCTTGTTTTATTTTTAATCCTCACCTAAGATATTTTTTTTCATTGACTTTTAGAGAGAGTAGGAGGGTGAGAGGAAAGGGAGAGGGAAAAAGGGAGAGGAAGAGAGACAGAGGAGGAAAACATCAATGTGAGAGAGACACATCGATTGGTTGCCTCCCGTACACACCCTGACTGACTGGGGTGAGGATGAACTACAACCAAGTCAAGTGCCCTTGATCAGAAATCAACTCTTAGGTCCTCAGGCCGATGCACTAACCAGGGCTAAATATGTTTTTCACTTACAATATTTCAGCTTCTCAAGATATAATAATCCATCACAAGTCAGAGGGCATCTGTGTATGATATTCTGGAAAAGGCAAAACTATGGAGACAGTGAAAGGAGCAGTGGCTGCCAGAAAGTGGAGGGAGAATAAATAGGTTTAGCACAGAGTGTTTTTAAGGCAGTGAAATTACTCTGTGAAGTTTCCAACCCTATGGAATTTTGACACCAAGAGTGAACCCTAAGGTAGCCTATGGACTCTAGTGATTATGATATGCCGATCTAGGTTCATGGATTAAAACAAATGCACCATCTGGTGCCCGTTGCTGACAGTAGGCTGTGTGAGTACACAGGAAATCTCCAAACCTGCCTCATCATTTTGCTGAGAAGCTAAGATTGCTCTCAAAAATAAAGTTTATTTAAAAAAAAAAAAAAAAAAAGGATGGACTGCCCCCATTGTAACTGTGACAGGGAAACCAGCAAAGGACAAGCCAAATGGCCTTAAAAAGCATAAACAAGACATTCACACCTAGGGCCCAGCATCTCCATGTAAGGCAGACATCCCTCATTCACCTGGTCATTCTGTGGGGAGGGGCCGTCCTGGGCACTTCCGACACTGAGCAGCATCCCTGGCCTCTACCCACACCTAATGCCATGAGCACCCCCAGTCATGACAACCACAGATGTCCCCAGACATGGCCCAGTGTCTCCAGGGGAGTTGCCCTCAGTAAGAACCAGTAAGCTAGAGAGATCCTCACATGTGCTTGAGGAACACAGACACCAATGATCCTACCTGGTGTATTCACAGAGGCATTATTTGCAAGCAAAACTATGGCTTATACATGCAAAGGAGTATTACACAGCTGCATGTGACAATGAAACAGCAAAAGTAGATGTGTCTCCCTAACACACATCAAGGGAAACGAGGACGACTTCAGAGGACGAGTAATAAACCTAGCCGCCTGGGCATCGGAGAGGCAGTGGTAGGGTCGAGCCAGAAGGGAGCACGTGATCAGATTTCTGTTTCACAATGAGCACCCAACAGAGGCCAAGTTGGAGAGGAGAGAGGCCAAGCTGGGAGGCTGAGCTAAGAGAGGAGGTAGAATGTACCAGAACGGCCACTGGGGATGCAGAGGAGGGGTGGAAAGGGTCACGCAGACACTGAGGCAGGAGGAATCCTGATTCGGGTTCAACACTCACACCACTCCTCTCTCATGGTATTTTTCTACTGACATCTTCCAGATTGGGCCCCACACTGGGCCTGACCGGGCCCCTCACCTCCATGATAGGTCAGGACTGACGGCAGCCCACTGACTTGCTCAGGGCCTGAGCTCCCTGGAGAAGGCAACCTGCCTGCCCGCACAAGGGTGCAGACAGAGGCACAAACAGGGCAGGACATGGGCAGGAAAGGGGGCACTCGGGCTGGGCAAGGCTGGCATGAAGCTCGGCCTGCAGGACACGATTCACAAGCTAGTCTGGCTGTGTCCAGAGGCCCTTTCTGGAACTTTCCAGAAGGATCCTTCAGTCAGCAGGAAGCAGCTTGCACAACTGTTAGCTGCAGTGAAGAGGTGTACTGTGTGCCCCTCTGGCCCCACCTGCCTCCCCAAAGCTGTGCAGAAACGTTCAGGAAGCACAGGGAGAGAGGCTGGGCCCGGGCCTACCTCATGCTAACATGTCCGCGAGAGGTGACCAAACAGTCTAACGTTTGGGTTCGTTATTGAGATCCTACAATTCCAACCAAGGCTAATAGCATTGATAAAAGCTATAGCTTTTTCCAACAGACACTAAATCTGCTGGCACCTTGATCTTGGACTTCCAGCCTCCAGAACTATAAAAAATAAAATTCTGATATTTATAAAAGATAATAATAAAAGATATAACAATTGAATGACAAGTGAGCACCACCTTCCGTTAGAGCAGTAGTTCTCAGCCTTCCTAATGCTGCAACCCTTTAATACAGTTCTTCATGTTGTGGTGACCCCCAACCATAAAATTATTTTCGTTGCTACTTCATAACTGTAATTTTGCTATTATGAATTGTAACGTAAATATCTTTGTTTTCCGATAGTCTTATGGCTCTAAAGCAACGGTTCTCAACAGCTACCCACAGCTACTGTTTCTGAGTTGGGCTGGGCTGGGGGCCGTATTTTGCACCATCGGTCTGAGCAGCATTGGCTGTGATTTGGTGGGCTGTGGCTCCAGGGTGGTGGCGGGGCCTGTGTCCCACCTGGGGGAAGCCAAGTGTTGCTTTGTCAGCACCAGGTCCACAGTGTCGTTTCTTTGTAAATGACTACTGTGTGTCACAGCAGCTCCTGCATTGAGCTTCTGCCCGTGGTTATCAGTACACATCACAGCGACTGATTGGACAGTAGGAGAAACACTTAACATATTAGCCATATATACACATACACACACACACATACACACACATACACACACACACACACACACACATACACGGCTAAGTGACCATCTGACTGGTAGCTATGACGCTCAAGGCAGGAGCTGCCGAGCTGCGGTGACTTGCAGCAGTGGTTCTCTGGTGATGCACCCCAGAACCAGAGAGGAGGGAGCCTGATTTCCGGGTGCCTCACCTGAGAACCACCCTCTTGCAATCCGGGACCCTGCAGGGAATATCAAGAGAACCGGTTTCGGACCGATTCCTGTAGGCCAGGCAGAGGAACCCTATCTGCCAGAGGCACCCTGCTCACTCCACCGATACTCTTCGAGCTGCAGTGCTGCCCCAGATGTGGCCCATCTCTCCCAGTCCCACCCCACCAGACATCTTCTAATTAATTTCCTTTCAATGTGCACAAATCCGTGCACTGGGCCACTAGTATATAGATAGATAGCAGATTTGCACATAATAACCTACATTTGCATGACCTCCAGGGACACACAAATGGCTAGATGCTCAAATCCCTTATAGAAAATGGTGTAGTATTTGCACAGAACCTATATGTGCATACAGGCTACAGCAGAGCATACAGCAGGGCACCCTTCAATTGCATGGATTCAGCGTAGTGCTTGGCATGCAGCAAATTCAAGTTCTGTTTTTTTAAACTTTCTGGGATTTTCCCTCCTCAATAGTTTTTATCTGTGGTTGGTCAAATGTGTGGATACAAAACAAAACCTGCAGGTATGGAGGATTGACTGTATGTGTTTGGAGGCACATAACCCTGTACTGCAGATTCAGGGCTGACGGCAAAACTGCAAACAGTATTTTTTAAATTGATTTCAGAGAGAAAGGAAGGGGGGAGGGAAGGAGAGGGAGAAAGAGAGAAACATCAATTTGTTGTTCCACTTATTTATGCACTCATTGGTTGATTCTTGTATGTGTCCTGACTCAGGGATCAAACCCACAACCTAGGCGCATCAGGACAACACTCTAACCTACAAGATTTAAATTATCTCTCTCTCTCAAACCAAGTATGCTTCCTGGAAATTTGGAATTTTATGCCATGGCATCATATAAATCTAAATAAACAATTACAATTTAACAACTAAGCACCTGGTTCTTTTGGAAACTTGTATTAAAAGCTAACTATGCCCTAGCCCAGTGGTTGGCAAACTCATTAGTCAACAGAGCCAAATATCAACAGTTCAACGACTGAAATTTCTTCTTTTTTTTTTAAAATATATTTTATTGATTTTTGTACAGAGTGGAAGGGAGAGAGATAGAGAGCTTGAAACATCAATGAGAGAGAGTCATTGATCAGCTGCCTCTTGCACATCCCCCACCGGGGACATGCCCAAAACCAAGGTACATGCCCTTGACCGGAATCGAACCCGGGGCCCTTCAAGTCCCCAAGCCGACGCTCCATCCATTGAGCCAAACTGGTCCCAGCTGAAATTTCTTTTGAGAGCCGAAAACCGACTTCTGTGCATGGGCCACTAAGTTTCAATCGCACTGTACGTGTGTGTCCAACACACATGGTATTTTGTGGAAGAGCCACACTCAAGGGGCCAAAGAGCCGCCTGTGGCTCGCAAGCCACAGTTTGCAAACCACTGCTCTAGCCTGTTTGGCTCAGCAATGTGTCCTAGGTTCAATTCCGGTCAAAAGCAAAGTACCTCAGTTGCAGGCTCCTCCCTGGTCCTGGTCTGTGCGAATGCAGGAGGCAACCAATCGATGTGCTTCTCTCACATTGATATTTCTGTCTTTCCCTCTCTCTTCCACTCTCTCTAAAAATCAATGAAGCTGAAACCGGTTTGGCTTAGTGGATAGAGCGTCAGCCTGAGGACTGAAGGGTCCCAGGTTCGATTCCGGTCAAGGGCATGTACCTTGGTTGCGGGCACATCCCCAGTAGGGGGCGTGCAAGAGGCAGCTGATCGATTATTCTCTCTCATTGATGTTTCTAACTCTCTCTTCCTCTCTGTAAAAAATCAATAAAATATATTTTAAAAATAAAATTAAAATTAAAAAATAATAATAAAAATCAATGAAAAAATATTTTCGAGTGAGGACTAAAAAAATTAAAGGAGCCCTCACCGGTTTGGCTCAGTGGATAAAGTCAGCATGTGGACTGAAAGGTCCCGGGTTTGATTCCGGTCAAGGGCACATGCCAGGGTTTCAGGCTCAATCCCCAGTAGGGGAGCACAAGAAGCAGCTGATCAATGTTTCTCTCATCCATGTTTCTATCCCTCTCCCTTCACTCTCTAAAATCAATAAAATACAGAAAAATAAAGAGCCATGCTTTCTGCCCTTCCTGACATTTTGGGGGATACTTTTCAGGGTGCCCTATGCTGCCCCAAAATACAAGAAAGCAGGAAATGTTACCACGTTTGGCACGTGGTGGTAATTTGGGTGAGAAGTGGAGAGTACATAAACCAGACTGTGGGGCCATAATGAGGGTGGTGTGAGCCTGGTACCAAGAGGGACCAGAGCTGGAGGAGAAAAGGGAACTTAGAGACAGGAAGTGAGAAACTGCTCTGTGCCTCTTCCAGGGGATGCAGCTTACTCCACCCCCATCTTCCCAGGCTCCAGGCCTCAGCAGAGCAACCTGAGGTGCAGGCCAGACAGAGGGATGGAGAGGCGGAAGAAGAAAGCACAGGGAGCAGGGCCCCAGATGTGGCAGAGGTGGCACAACTGCCCACTCGGGAAGGAGCAAGCATAGTGAGCGCCTCAAGCACGACCCTTCTCACATCCTAGCCCCTCTCAGACATGGAGAAGGCAAATCAGGCACGACAACTGAACTCTGTCCTTTGACCCTGCAGGGCCACAGCTGACCATATGCCCTGGAGCAACATTTCAGTGGTCTATAAGGCCAAAACTCTTGTGATGTCGCCACGCTGACACTGGCCATTTTCACTCCTATAGTCTCACAGGGGTGGAGGAGCCTTCAAAATGCCACCATTCTGATGACCACGGAAATGTGCACGCGTGAATTCTGTCTAATTTCCAATTTCCAACACACACAAAAAATGGTGGACATAATCCCATCTGAACCTCTTTGGGGTCCTCAACCACTTTGGAGGGTGGAAAGGGGGCCTGAGAAACAGTCTGAGCACCCCTTCCCTGGAAAAACTCCTGCAAGCAAGTGCCCTGACACATTCCACAGCAACGCTGTCCTGAGAATAAAATCTGGCTTCACCCACCCGGAGTCTGGATCACAGCACAAGGTGACTGGCACACCGCCGCCAATCTGTCCCGCACTTGGCTTTGTAAACAAATGCATTGTGACTCCTACCAAAACATGTCCATTCGTGTACATACTGTCTATGGCTGCTTTCCTGCTCGTGGTGGAGGTGAACAGTCCCCAGAGAGACAAATATTTACTATCATGCTCTTTACAGACAGAACCTACTGACCCCTGGCTTAGAGGGCGTGCCCTCTAGCTGGGACCTCTCCACGGGAAAGGGACCTTCCCTCCAGCAGCCCGAAGAACAAGTCTCTGCGAGGAACTGGCCCTGCCCTTTGGAAAGACAGGCAGCGTTCTGGAAAGGCCACTACAGCAGAGACACTTGGTAGGTTACTGTGACACGAGTGACCCTTGCAAGGCCATTCCCAGGATATCATTTCAACTGATCTTTCTTTTTTTTTCTTTCTTTTTAAATATATTTTATTGATTTTTTACAGAGAGGAAGGGAGAGAGAGTTAGAATAATCGATGAGAGAGAATTATCAATCAGCTGCCTCTTGCACACCTCCTTCTGGGGATGTGCCCACAACCCAGGTACATGCCCTTGACCAGACTCGAACTTAGGACATTTCAGTCCACAGGCTGATGCTCTGTCCACTGAGCCAAACTGGTTAGGGCTCAACTGATCTTTCAGACTGACCTTAACAGAGCCTTTGAGCCCAGCAAGGCCAACATAGCTGTTTTCCTGAATTATCTACAAAACTATTAGGGGTGATTTTGTCCCTAAGAGGACACTTGGTGATGCTGGGGACATTTGTGGTTATCACAACTTGGGGTGCTCCTAGCATTGAGTGGGTGGGGCCAGGAGTACTGCTCCACATGGCACAGCCCCCCCACAGAGAAAGACCAAGCCCCTCACAGAGAATGACCCACCCCCATGTCAGGGGTGCCCAGGGGGACAGACCCTGAGCTGATTTACTGCACCGTTATTGTGAGCCAGACATGGGCTCATTCCTTCACGTCTATTACCTCGCTGAATTCTTACCATGCCACAATGTCGTGGGTCCACCATTAGCTCTGTCTGAACAGTCAATGGCCAAGCCGCAGGGTCAGGGGACTTGGGAAGATTATGTAAAGCGCAAGACAAAGCCTTGTACCTGAGCTTGTTCAGGGCCATGCCACAAATAACAGCTATTATTAATTTTATGAGCAGCAAAAAAACAGGCGCCAGATGCCTCTCTCCTTGCCCAGGCTGGGCCTGCCGCCGAGGTCCCTCCCCCACATGCTCCCTGTATTTCCGTCAATCAAGCGACATAACCGCCAACCTATTCAGCCTAAAAAAGCTGCCACAAAACCCTCCCATATCCTGAAGAAAGACTCGGCTATGTTCTGCTTTATGGTCTTAGTCAACCTCGCTGCAGAACTTGGACTGTTAGGCCATATTGCTTTTAAGGGAGGGGCGGGAGGTTGTGTAGACTCTCTAGAACATTCTGGAAAACAACAGCTCTCTTGCACCCACTGGAAATTGCACCGCTTCCTATCACTGTTAGTCCAGGCTTTTTGCAGACTTGACTTGCTTTGAGCCGCTGCTTGTGTGCTTTTGTCACCCACCCTCCTGTCAATGTCCACACCTCCTAGCCACCAGGCCAATTCCTGGCCAGGCAACCTTGGGAAATTGCATCAGGCTCTGAGGCCTGGCTTCCTTACCCGGAAGACAGAAACAACTACACAAAGCTGCTGAGTAGCCGCAGCAGGAAGGAGAATGGGCCACGCTTTGGTAACTCTAAAGGCTGCACTGTGAGAAAGCAGGGTTAAGGGCCCTGTGTCTCATCGCCAGCAGCCATAAGATTAAAGACACTACGTATGTGTCTAACACACCTTGGTGTTGCTGTCATCATGCTTTATACTTACACAGATGTTAGCAATACTTTTGAATGGATCAAACATTATATAAGTAAAGGGAGATAGGGGTTTATGGGTATAGACATTTGTCAGAACTCCAAATGGTCTGCTTAAAACGTACCTTGCCGAAACCGGTTTGACTCAGCCTGCGGACTTCCAGGTTCAATTCCGGTCAGGGGCATGTACCTTGGTTGCGGGCACATCCCCAGTAGGGGGTGTGCAAGAGGCAGCTGATCAATGACTCTCTCATCGATGTTTCTAACTCTCTATCCCTCTCTCTTCCTCTGTAAAAAATCAATTAAATATATATATATATATATATATATATATTTAAAAGACATGCCTTGATATATACAAATTTTACCTATAAAGACAATGATAACCCCAATTGTGAACTCTTGTTAATGACAGGCATGCCGAGTGTTTAGGGGTGATATGAACTAGTGTCTGCAAACTTACTTTGAAATGCATCCCAAAAAACAAGACATATTGGTGGATGAATAGAGCAAGACAGAGCTGAGTGATAAAAGTGACTACACAAAATATTGGTGGTAAAACCTAGGGGTAGGTGTTCACGTGTTCATGGGTCTTTCAATTGTTCTGCATGTTTGCAATGTAAAAATTGAAATGAACAGTGTTTAATAGAATATACACTTACTGATGTTAAAAAAAAGAAAGTTCTTGGCACACAACAGGCAAATAAACATAGTGCTTCTTTGAACTTAGTGAGGACTCCGTTCAACCTGCCTTTGAACTGCACCATGAGCTGCTTGCTTAGTGGGCACACGCAAGAGGTGTTCAGAAAGGACCTCTGCGGAACAAACAGACTGCGTGGCAAATCATAACCAGCGTAGATGCCACAGAATGAGGCGCTCTGAAGAGGCAGGAGCTAGCAGCCCAGCGGAGCTCCACTCCTCTCCTCAACACGAATGCGACTGCACAGTTAAGTCACCAAGTTTGCAGGATCAGCTTTCCCTCCGCAGGCAGGGCGGGTTCACTCAGGTTCTTAAGACATTCAAGTCATCCTATCCCTCACAGGAAGGAGGCTAAAGGTCTCCCGGGGCGCTGCAAGCCCAAGAAATTAATCATCAGGTCTCATTTCAAGTAAGCACACAGGATCCTCCCAACCTCCCAAAATCATGCCCAGGCGCGGGCGCCGAGTGTTTATTCTTCAATCTAGACACCAGATGGCGGCAGGAACCAGTTCAAAACGCGACAACAACAAAGTCGGGCACGCAGCCCACGTGAAGACTTTTAATCCAGTGCAGTCGCCACAGCGCTGTCCCTGCGGTCCACCAGCAGACAGGACCAATAATACTCCCTGACACCGTCTCCCACGCAGGGAAATTTCAATCCCAGTAGTACCTCCCGCCATCCCCTCAAGGACAACTCCAAAACTGGAAACCTCCCGCAGTGCCACTGGAGAAAGCGTCCCAACTGCGAGCAACCGCTAGAGCAAGGGTGGCCATTTTAACTGCTACAAGGGTCTGAGGACCGAGCGCAGAGAAGCGAGAGGAGCAAGGCCGCGGACCAAGGCCGCAGACGGCCGCACCAGGCCCTGCTCACGGGCAGCCCCCGCAAGGGCAGGCCCAGAGTGGCAGAAATTCCAGATTGGCAAGCACCGTCTCCCGCCTCCGAATGCGCTGGTCCAAATTTCTAGAAAACACACCCTCTGGGGACGAACTCCAAATAGGAGCAGGCCGTGGGCCACAGTGTGTGTTTTCAAAGAACAAAGCGGTCCCTTCTGCCCTCGTATTTTGAGTCATGAGTCTAGGCTCTTCCTTGAAATTCACCAGCTCTCAGTCGGCCACCTCCAACCTCTTTTCCTCCGAATTATTTTGAGGGGCTTCAAAAACAAACAAGATAAAAGGGGAGTGTTAAGAGCCCCAATGCTACAGGATTGGAGTGCCAGCTGCCTGCCCAGTGTGTCAGCATGTGAGTTGAGCCTTTGTTCCTGGCTCAGGCATTTGGAGTTTTCTGTGGAGACACGAAGCGGACCGGATGAGGGGGGGAGCCCGAGTGTGCCGGTGGCGGAGGAGCGAAGCCTGGACGAGAGACAAGAACAAAGGTGCCGGGCGGCGGGCAGCCTGCTGGGCGGGTTTACCTGCTTGCCCCTGTAGAAAAGCCTCTGTCGGCTTGGCTCCACGTGGAACAGCTCCTGGATCTTCTCCCTCAGATCTTCCACCCTGGTCAGCCTGGAGAGCGAGCCCACGCTGTGGGCCTCCCTCCCATCCATGGTGCGAACCTGGATCCACATGGTGCCTGCTGGTGCTGAGAGGGCAGAGAGTGGATCCTTCGGTCAGTGCTTGCCTGCCGCTGCCCCCCCCCCAACCCCCCCGGCCCGAGCCCTGCTTGAGTCATCCTTGCTTTGTCCAGCCTGTGGACACCCAAAAGCTCCCTTCACGCCCCCTCTGACCCCTAGTCCCCACAGAAGGCCAGCGTTAGCCCCGGGCCTGGCAGAGAAAATTAAAGGAGTTAATTGAGTAAATGACTAACACCGGTGCAGCGTTTAGGAGGAAGGGGAAATTAGGGAAGGCGAACGGCACCTTGAACCACTCAGTCCAACCCACACACCCCCTCGGAGGAAAAAGACACTGACGTCCGGAGGAGGACACAGCCCAAAGGTGAGGGGTCGAGTTTGTTCGTTCATTCATTCATTCATTCATTCACCGAATTAATACTGACGCCAAAAGAGGGAAACCCAAAAGTCCGGCGCGGGTCGAAACTTCAGAAGTCCCAGGGAACTCAACTAAGTGCAAAGGGGAAGAACCCCCCCCACCCGACCCCGACCCCGGAGACACGCGGGGCTCTGACCCCTCGGTGTCCGCGACCCCCGCCGCCCACCCCCCGCGCGCGTGCGCGACGCGGCCGGCCCCCCGCGGTGGCCATGGCAACCAACCGCCCCGCCCGGCCACCCCCGCGCACGCCGGGCGCCTCACCTCAGCCCCACAACGTCCACGCGCGCCGGCCCTCACTCCCCGGACTCTGACTCCCGTCCTCGGAGCCCCTCTTATCCGCCCTCCCGCCTGAGTGGGCCACGCCAGCGAGCCCACGCCCACCCCCACCGCCGGGCCGCCGGAGGGCCCCCCCCTCGCTCGATCCGCCCCGCTCATTGGCTCCGCCGCCCCAGGCGCCCCGCCCCGCCCGCTCTCCATTGGCCCGGACGTGCCCGGGGAACGCAGGGCGCGCGAAACCGGGCTCCGGCGCGACAATTGAATCGCGGGGCGCCCCGCGCGCAGGCGCGGAGCCTGACATGGTCCCCCGCGGCCTGCCCGGCCCTCCCCCGCCCAGCTGGCGAGACCCCCGCGGCGCCCCGGGGACGCTCCGCCCGCCCGTGCCTACGTCCGGCATTCCGAAGGCGACTGCCCGGGGCGGGCCGGGGTTGGGGCAGAGCCGAGTCCGCGTACCGGACAGCCCGGTGCGGCGTGGGCGCGGGCACGCCGGCCCCGTGCTGACCGCGCGTCTCGGCCGCTCCAGAAAGTTTTGCAAAGTCTTAGCCCACCTCCCCTTTCCCCCTCCCCCGCCCCAAACACACACGCCGGCCCAGGCTGGTGCCCCAGTTGGCCTGGCCACTCACCTCTGCGGCCGCCCCACCACTCTGCTGCCTGCGCGCTGGGCCCTGAAAATGGCGCTAGAGCGGCGTGTGTGGCCCAGACCCCGCGCGGACCTGCGTGCGAGCCGGAGCGCCCAGTCTGCCCACGCTGCCAGCTGCTCTGATTTTTTTCCCGCGAAAACTCGGCGTTTAGAAGTTGTGGGAGGCCACGCAGGGGGCGGGCGCCTGCAAGTGATTGGCCGCCGCAATGGCGCGAAGCAAGAAAAGGGGTGGGGGCGCCCCCGCCTCAATCCACCCCCCGTTCTTCCAGCGGGCCACGGCCCCGCCCAGGCCTGCACGCTCTGCTGGGTGTGCCCAGCGGATATGGGGCCCAGGGTCCCCCCTACATGCTAACCTCCAAAGAGCCCTAAGGACACCCAGAGACCCGCTTGACCTACTAAGTCGGTTCCTGCTGAGCCCCCCCCCCATACCGCCACCCCAACCTGGGCACCCATTGACCAGAAGGGCAAGGAAGATGGAATCAATGTCAACACTGCAGGAGAATGGGGGTGGGGGGGGCAACCGGATGGACAGGCTAATTGCCCCCAGTCCCACTTCCTAGCGTCAGGGCCCGCCAGCACTCCCACTCTACCCACCCGTGAGACTTGTTTATTTGCTGATTTCCCCACGCTCCGGCTCCCCCCGCCCCCCCGCCTCTTTTTCCCGCCTTTTCCGGGCTGTCCAGGCGGGAAGGGCTGCCCTGCCTGTTCTGCTCTAGCCAGTTTTGGCGGGCATCCGTGCTGGGCACCTACAAAGCGTCTGGACAGAGGGCTCAGAGCTAGGGGGCCAGCAAGTGGGCAAGGCTGGCTCTGTGGGTGGTCTCCAGGAGGAGACAGGCAAGGAATGAATAAATGAAGCAAATCGTTTCAGACACTGCATGCAACAGCTGGAGAGTGACCAGTGGCCCTGTGGGGGTGGGGAAAGAGGATATTCTGGTTGAGGTGGAGAGGTGGGCCTCTCTTGCAACATGACATTTGAGCTGAGATCTGAGAAGAGAAACCAAGGACAGATGGGTTCAGGAAGGGAGGGCAAGCTCAGAAACAGGAAAAGGCTGAGAGGTGTAGGGGGAGCAGCAAGGAGGCCCAAGCAGCCAAACAGGCACAGCAGAAGGGAGGTTAGGAGAGGGTGAGGTCAGAGGGGTGTCAGATAAGACCTCACAGGCCTTTCACAGGACTTTGGTCTTCTCTTGAGAGCAGCAAGTGGCATGGGGGGGCTGTGAGTAGAAAAGTGAGGCGTTGCCATTTATGCTTTTACAAGGTTCCTCTGACACGGTGTAGAGTCCGTTCCGTCTTAGCACTGGTACTTCTGCTTTGATTTTTCCCAGTGTTGACAGAATCCTGACTCCCCAAAGAGGCCCACATCCTAATCCCTGGTACCTATGATTAGGATACCTTCCGTGGTAAAAGAGACTTTACAGCTGGGATTAAATGAAAACTCCTGAGATGGGAAATACGTAGATTGCCGGGGCTGGCCCAGTGTCATCACAAGGGTCCTGATGAGCGGAGGAGAGAGGGTCAGAGTCAAAGAAGGAGATGTGACAACAGAAGTGGGGGGGTTGGATTGTTGAGACCAAGAGGCAAGGAAGGTGGGAAGCCTCTAAAAGCTAGAAAAGGCAAGGAACAGATTCTCTCCTAGTCCTCTCAACTCCTCGATTTAGCGCCTGAAAACCTGTTTTAGACTTCTTACCTCCTGCACTGGAAGAGAATTGTGTTGTTTTAAGCCTTTGAACTTGGGATCATTTGTTATAGCAGCCATAGAAAACTAATACACTCCAATACACAAGGTCCAGATGCTAACTTTCTCTAACGTCAAGACTATTACCAAATGCATTTCTGGTGCTCAGCATTCAGCCAGGTATAGACCAGGTATAGACCATTCAGATAGGTCTCAATCAGGCCTACTGGAGCCTGTGAAGCAAATGAGACCTTCCAAATTGAGAACACCTGCTGCAGGAACCGGGCCTGGTCCTGATGTGCACGTATCATCTGTTGAACTTGCTGTTGCCGAAACTCAGCATGGCCCAAAGGGGTAATACATCCTTTCTGTGCATATGATACAGGGCACAGCCCAGGCTCCTTGGATATCTGAGGTTAAGTAACACAGAGAGAAGGATCCGGCTTTTCCTGCAGAAATGTTCCCAAGAACTGGTGACACAGGTCCCCATTTCTCTAGTCATTTCGACAGAGGGGTTGCTTGGGTTAATTAACAAACACGGATAAGCTCTTGCCAGTGTTACTCAGTGATTAGAGGGTCAACCTGCAGAATAATTGGTCTCAGGTTCAATTCCCCATCAAGGGCACATAACTTGGTTGCAGGTTCCCCAGTCCCAGATGGGTGCAGGAGGCAACCAATCAATGTGTCTGGGGGTGGTTTCTCTTGGTGTTTCTCCCTCTCTTTCCCTCTCTCTCTCTCTCTCTCTCTCTCTCTCTATCTATCTCTTTCTCTCTCCACCTCCTACTCCTCCCTTCCATCCTCCCCCCTCTCTCTGGAAATCAATGGGAAAATATCCTCAGATAAGGATTAAAATAAACAAACAAACAAACAAACAAACATGAGTAAGATACAGGCCAGGTGGCTCAGGTGGTTGGTGTTATCCCGATGCACCAAGGTTGTGTGTACCATCTCCGGTCAGGGCACATATAGGCGTCAACCAATGAATGTGGAGATGAATGGAACAACAAATTCATGTTTCTCGCTTTCTCCCTTACTCTTTCTCTTTAAAACACTTAAAAAAAAAAAAAGATACTATGCCAAGTTTCTCCAAAAGACACTGACACTATGTCGATGTCCACAAAAGACATCATGTACACTAAAACAGCAAAGACGATGAATGAGGCCTTCCCAGAGTCTGGAAAATGGACACTTTCCAATGCCTCTTTTGCTTTAGTGTCACTCCCACTTAGGCACCAGGAATAACCACTAGGGTACAAAGGACCTCAATTTCCCTTTTGCGAAATGATACCTTACTTGAAGGTCAGTAAGAAGTTCGGCAAACTTTTATTGACCTCTCTGGTCCAATAAGGTTCTGGGTCCAGCAGACTTTGGTGGACACAAAGCTTACTGGACTGGGGAGGACACGGGCATAAAGAGAAATGTCAGTTGTGCGGGGAGATGGTCCTTCGTGGTGGCATCCACGTGTGGGTAGGACCACACAGTGCTCCGAGCAGCTTCAATTCACATCAGATTTCATGTCCTGGCCACATCTTTAATCTTTTTCCTAACACAGACTGGGATGAATATAGAACCCATTAAAATGAAAATGATTGTGTCTGACCCCAAAACAATCTGTGAAGCCTGAGGGGCACACGTAGCAAATTTGGAGGCCATCGGATGGGGCAGAAAATACCTCTGGGCTCATTTGCTGTGCCTCTCCGTCCATACACAGAGCTCACGACACCCACCGCAGCAGAGTGGCTGGACGAACTCTTCCCACCCAAGACCCCTAAAGCTCTAGTAGGGTGACAAGTGTCCCCTGTGTGGCAGGAGTGTTGGCGTCTTATGGTTGTTTTGGTTTGCTTGCTTGTCATTTTCTAGGAAAAGGTGTTCTTTCCCAGTCTACCATTTTACAAACCAGTGAGGACTCTGGGGTTCCCAAGCTGCTGCCTCCCTTCCTCCTGGTCATTGAGGATCCCTTCCCAGAACCCTGGCTGGATGATGTCACAGACAGGTGACCTCACTGAGGCCAAGGAACCCGGCATCTCAGTGGCATGGAGGAGTGGGGAGGATGTTTCTCCATCAGCCCAACCCTCCATGTCTGTGGTGAAGTCAATCCAATTAATGCTGCCCAAGGATGCGGTCTACCAGGCCGGCTCCTGCGTAAAAGGGCAGGTGGTTCTAACCCTGAACAGCACCCTGGTGGACCCCATTGTGAAGGTGGATCTCGTGGGAAGAGGTTACGTGGAGTGGAGCGAAGAAACTGGGGCTACCCTTGATTATAGCAGAGATGTTATTTGCAACAACAAGGCCGACTATGTACACAAGTCAAAGATGTTCCCAGTGAAGGGTAAGGATGGGGCCAGCAGCCAACCCTAAACATAATAGGAACCTGGGTCTGGAAGGTAAACACGTTAGTCAGTCAACAAACCCCAGGGATATCAGAGATGGGCAGAGATGTGGCTTCTCCCTAGGAGGGTATCTATGTAAAACCATGACCATCAGATACACGAAAATAAGATAGAAGGAGCTGGTCATGGAGGTCTTTCCAAAGAGGTGACAACAGAGCACAAATATGAGTGATGGGAGGGTCAGGAGCCATGCAGACCTCTAGGGGAGGAACAGCAAGATGCCAGATCTTAATGCTCAGCAATCACGTGGCCTCTCTGGGGCCCAGTTTAGCCATCTGGAAAGTGGACATAACAAGTCCTGCCTCGTGAGATTTCTTTGAGGACTTCATGACTCAGTGGCTTAGATAGTGCGGGGTATACAGTAAGTGCTTGATAAATGTTAATTTTTTTTAACCGAAACACTCACCTGCCCAGTGCCACCCCAGCATTAGGCACCACCACCCCCTTCCCCATTTCTGAGAGGCTGTATTCCCCCGCAGAAACATCCACCTTAAGCCTGCAATAGGTTCATTCATTTACTTCACCAACATTTAGTGAGCACCTGCTGAACACAACACTGTGCCAGGTGCTGGGGAGACAGCGGCGAAGAAAACACACGTGTTCCCTGGTGTCATTGGATTGCCTTCAGGCAGGAAAAACACAATCATAAGAGGGTTTGGGGAGAAATGCAAAAAATAATAAGGTCACAGAGATGGGGACCGTGTGAGTTTCTCCCTTGTCCTCAGTGTCCACTCAGTCAATCAACAGTTATTAAGCACCTACTGTATGCTGCTGTATGCACTGAAGACTGAGCTCTGTGAGGGCAAGGAGGTTTGGCTGCCTTGCTCACTGCTACAAACACTGCCTAAAAGAGCCTCTGGCAAACAGCAGCGGCTTAAAATGTGTTTGTTGAATGAATCCCTCTCGTTCCCAGTAGTGGGATTCAGAAGCCATGTCCTCCTAGGGACGGAATCATGAGGACCAGTCCTCAGGCCCAAGGCAGAACTGAGCGAGTCCCTGCCATTGTTTTTGGAGCAACCACACCAGCTGTGCCTCACATTTGGGGCACCCCCTATCAGTCCCCTCCCCCCCCCCCAATCAGGCCGAGGCCTAGCTCAGCCAACCTCTGGGTCAGGCAGGCCAGGTCCAGAACAACCTCCCCAACCAAAGCAATAGCTAAAGAGGAAAACAAAATGGAAAAAAAGAAAAAAGAAAAAAAAAAAAAGCTTCTAGAACCTTCTGATGGCATCGGTGTGTTTTGCTTTCAGATAATTGGTTAAGTGCAGGCAGCCACACCTTTGATTTCCATTTCAACTTACCTCCCAGGCTTCCTTCTACCTTTACCAGCAAAATTGGCCATGTCTTCTACTACGTGCAAGCCTCCTGCATGGGCCGGGAGCACATTCTAGCAAAGAAGAGAATGTACTTGAGGGTTCAAGGGACTTCGGACTTCCCCAGAGAAAACAAGGTAGTAATGGGGAGGGGGGGTGGGGCTTGTTCCTCAAAGCTCCAGGGAGGCGGGGGTAGGAGGGGTGCCTGAGAAGGCCCTGGCTACGCCATGGGACTCAACCGGTGTGATTCAACTGGGCAGTGTCTGGGGACATCTGTGGTTGTCACCACTGGGTGTGCTCCTGGCTTTGGTGGGTGGCTCAGGATGGCCCCCCACAGAGAACGGTCAGGCCCCAAGGTCCTGGACCCCACAGTAAGTGAAGACTGAGCCGAGGTCCCCTTGTCACCCCCTGGGTTAGAGAGAGACTTGGACACTCAGTGCCTCTTCGTGGGCTTTGAGCCCTCAGACAATGCAGGTGGTGTCCCCTCCCGGCCCGCAAGCAGGAGGGGGAGAGGGTGGCCTCCATCCCAGGGGAAGGGAGGGCACGTGGCATCCGTCCGCCTGAGCGGAGAAGGATTTCTGGGTGGTTTCTGGAGGCCCAGGTGCAGAGGCGGAAGTTGGGCGGGTAGGAACGTTGACCACAGTCACCTCACCTTCCTGGGGACTCATTTGCTATCAGGGTGGTAGCTCAGGGAGCTGGCATTTTCTTTTCTTGAGGCCCTGATTAAAATCCCAGGCCCCCCAACCCTCTCCACACACACCTACCTGCTGTGTGACCTTCCAGGAGTGACCTTGCCTCTCAGTGTCTCCTTGTCCTTGTCTGGGAAATGAGCAGAGAGCCCGTGCCTCCCTCCTAGGCCAGTGGTCGGCAAACTCATTAGTCAACAGAGCCAAACATCACCAGTACAACAATTGAAATTTCTTTTGAGAGCCGAAAACCGACTTCTGCACATGGGCCACGAAGTTTCAATCGCACTGTACGTGTGCGCCTGCGTGTGGTATTTTGTAGAAGAGACACACTCAAGGGGCCAAGAGGCCCATGTGGCTCGCGAGCTGCAATTTGCCAACCACTATCCTAGGTCATGGAGGGAGTAATGAGTGGAGTTAATGCAAGTTAGTCCGGGGCTTCACAGAGTGCCTGGCAAGGGGCAGGAAATCTTGTCATCTGTTATCTGTGTGACAAGGGGGTCCTTTCTAGTCCAGCCAAGCTCATGGGATGGTTTTGGGGGAGGGGGGGGCTGCCAGGAGAGATCCATGCTTGGAGGGGTGGATCAGCCCTGGATGAGCAGATCTAAGCTCCAGGCCTGCGTAGCCGCTGCTCCCTGTGTGACCTTGAGCAGGCCATGTCTCTTCTCTGGGCTCCCTTCAGGGGCAGTCTGGGGCGCCGAGGGCACATGGCAGGATCTGGGGACAAAACACTGGTGTTGGGTCCGACCCTGCTTTCTGTCTCCGCCACCAGACTCTTTGTGAGCCAGGGAGCCTCCCCAGCACCTTGCAGAGCCTACATTTTCCTGATCTGCGCCATGGGAATAATGAATAACAATAACAACAGCAACACTCCCCTCAGTGGGCGCCTGTGCGGACTGCTATGTCTGCACATGGGAGGCACCCAGGAAGTGGGAAGAGCTAAAATCGCTATCATAGCAGCAAGGAGAGTTATCACAGATAGGTTTTGAGAGTGAAAATACTGTTTTTTCCAACTACTCAGTACTGTCTTAACCAAACTGGCCGAGGGAGGCCTCTTGGAGGAGGTGACATTTTAGCGGAGAATCGAAGGAGGAGATGGGGGAGGCCTGGGCAGTAGAGTGTTTTAGGCAGAGCGCACAACATGTGCAAAGGTCCTGAGGCAGGAGAGGTATATGAGGCAGGGCGGCCAGGGCAGAGGCAACTACTCCGATTCAATTAGAGGCATAGTCTTAACCCCCAACAGTCTGTCCTTCTCAGAGCAGACAGAGGAAGTCAGGTGATGACCTTCCTCTGCCCACAACCCTCCAGGGTGCCTACCTTCCTTGGGGGAAAAGCCCAAGTCTTCCCCACGGCCCACAAGGTCCTGCATGACCAGCCTCCGTTTCCTCTGTACCTTCATGTCCTTCCCCTTGCTCCGCACCGCCCCCCTCACTCTGCTCCAGACACATGGGCCTCCTCCCCGTTCCTCCAACACACCAGGCACAGTCCTGCCCCAGGACCTTTGCACAAGTTGTTCCCTCTGCTTGGAACACTATCATGTGACCTTCCCACCCTTCTGATCTTTGCTCAGAAGCCATGTCTTCAGCCACCTGCATTGCCGATGGCTGAATAAACGGCCACAAGCCATGCAGGGAAACTTAGCTACATCTATCCATATTAAAACAAACACGCACTTTGTTCCGGTCATTCCCCTTCTAGAAATG
This sequence comes from Nyctalus aviator, assembly GCA_036971965.1. Taxonomy (NCBI): domain Eukaryota; kingdom Metazoa; phylum Chordata; class Mammalia; order Chiroptera; family Vespertilionidae; genus Nyctalus; species Nyctalus aviator. The sequence goes on from CM072927.1 coordinate 23,968,840, forward strand.
TCTCCTCCTGATGTTCTTTCACATGTGTGACATGACTCCCCACAGCACTGTCTATAGTGGCAAAAAAATAAAAATAAAAAATGGAAAGTCCAATCTTTGTTGCTTAGGGAATTGTTTTCGTAGGAATACCCAGTCAAAAGACATATTCTGCCGAAACCAGTTTGGCTCAGTGGATAGAGCGTCAGCCTGCGGACTAAAAGGTCCCAGGTTCGATTCCAGTCAAGGGCATGTACCTTGGTTGCGGGCACATCCCCAGTAGGGGATGTGCAGGAGGCAGCTAGTTGATGTTTCTGTCTCATCGATGTTTCTGGCTCTCTATCCCTCTCCTTTCCTCTCTGTAAAAAATCAATTTTTTAATATATATATATATATATATATATATATATATTTTTTTTAAGACATATTCTATGCGATAAAGCAGAACAGACAGACAGTGACGGAATGAGGCTGCTCCCCTTGTCACCGGGATGAATGAAGAAAGCACAGTTCAGAGCAGCAGCCTAGCGGCCACTGTTGGTAGTAAAAACAAATTGCTTCATTGCAGGAAGGAGAGCAGAGCCCCTGGCCACAAACACTGCCTCTTGGGAGGGGGGAGGGGAGCTGGAAGCCAAGGAACTTTCCGCTTCCACTTTTGATTTCTAACAGCTTTATTAATTCTTATACCTTATAACTCACCCACTTAAAGTGCACACAGAGTTAGGCAGCCATCACCACAGTCGATTTTAGAACATTTCATCACCCCCAAAAGAAATATTTGCACCCCCTCGCTGTCACACCCAGCCTCCCTTTGCCCGGACCCCAGCCCCCTGACAACCCCTAACCGCTCTCTGTGGATGTGTCTGAACGTTTCACAGAAGTGGAATCACACATGGTGTGGCCTTTGGTGTCTGGCTTCTCTCCCTGAGCGTCATGTGTTCAAGGTCCAGCCGTGGTGTAGTGAGTGTCAGGGCTTCACGCCTTTTTGAGGCTCCATCAGTGCACGGGTGGGCTGCGTTTCGTGTGTCTGTTCACCCATTGACGGACACTTGGGCTGCTTCCTTAGTTATGGTGAATCATGCTGCTGTGAATATTCAGGTACAGGTGTCTGTGTGGGCGCGAGCCTGCCTTTCTCTGGGTGGATTCCTGGAGTGGAACTGCTGAGACAGACAGAGTAAGGCTGTCCCACCTTTTGAGGAACTGCCTGTTTTCCACGGTGCCATCTTACCTTGCCACCAGCAATGCACAGAGTTCCAGTTTCTCCACACCCCTTTCACTCTTTGAACTTGAGGGTTTGGAAGACATGACTCGTCCCGTCTTCCAATACTCAGTACCATTGGGAGAGGAGCTGGTCTTGGAGTCCCTTCCTAGCTAGGAACTCTAAGGGAGCCCCCATTCCAGCTCCCCTACCTCATTATCTCCCCCATTTGCATCCCATCACAGCCTCATCACTGTCTCAACCAGAAATGACGTGGTGTGTTTCACACCTACCATTTATGTCCATCTGCTCATCCAGAGCAGGTCTTCATGGCTATGGGTTTCCCCTAAACTTGGCACCAAGCAGATGCAAATAAAAACCAGTTGAATGAGTGAACCCACCTCCCAAAGTTTCTTATATGCTGAAGAAATACAGGGTTCCAAAAAACTCTCAGGCCTAAGAACTCCAATGTTGGCTCTGCATTGGTGTTACTGGTCAGGCGTGGAGGTCTCCTGGACCACCACTGGTTGCTCTCCGCACCACCTTCAGGGCCAGGACAGAACTACAGCCTTGGCTCGGAGGTAGAGCAGGGAGTTCCTTAACACCCGCAGGGTCCTAACGCATGCCACGCAATTTCGAATAACAGTAGAGGGATTTAGAACCTAAACTCCCTGCAGCCAGCCAGCCTAGAGAAAGGGAAGCATGCGAAGGCTGAAGAGAGTAGAGGCCACAGGCAGAGAGGGCAGGAGCTGAGGTCCAAAGGGGTTGAGGGTCACTTAAGGTCTCCAAGGGAAACACAGTGGGACCTAGAGCAGTGCTTTTCAAATCTCAGATCATGACCCATTAGTGGGTTGAAAAACTCAGTTCAGCAGGTTGCAAACACATTTCTGTAAAATGAAAGAATAAGCAAGATCAAAATAAGAAAATATCAATGTTGTGGGTTTCTAACACTTTATATATATATATATATATATATATATATATGAATAGAGAATAAAATAAGTAGAATAGAAATATCAGAAAAAGTAAGTTTGGTGGGTTGCAATGGACTTTAAGTGAAAGAACAGAATAATTTTCCAGAAAAAAAAGAAAAGAAAAAAAAAACTTGGTGGATTACAACTAGCTAATTTTTATAAAATTTTTGTTTTATATTACAACAAAATGATAGACTAGAGTAAATAGACTAGAAATAACAAAAATAAATCCAACCAAAACCAGTTTGGCTCAGTGGATAGAGCGTCGGCCTGCGGACTGATGGATCCTGCGTTTGATTCCGGTCAAGGGCATGTACCTTGGTTGCAGGCACATCCCCAGTGATGGGTGTGCAGGAGGCAGCTGATCAATGTTTCTCTCTCATTGATTTTTCTAACTCTCTATCCGTCTCCCTTCCTCTCTGTAAAAAAAAATAAATATTTTTTTAAAAAAAATAAATAAATCCAGAGGACTGCAACCAACATTTTTTAAATAAATCAAATAAATAGAGTAGAACAGGAACTATCAACAGGCATGTAACAAGGATAAGCAAAAGTTCATAAACTTGCTTCTCCTTCACCGACCTAGGTGGAGATGTACATACAGATTTGTATTCTTTGCTTCAATGTTAAAATCTATGTTTTAACTGTGTGTATTTTTTTTAAAGGGAACTAATATAAATACTGTATGTGGCTTGCAAAGTCTAAACTATAATTATTATCAGTTCCTTTACAGAAAAAGTTTGCCAATTCATGCCCTAGAGAAACTCACGCTGTAAGCCCAAGAAAATTGTCTTCAGGCTGCTCCTTCTAGCATTTTTATATCAAACTCATGGAAAAATATAAATGTCCATCATAGGAGATGAATAGATTATTTTGCAACACACTTAGTTGCATTCCTGAAGACTAATGAACCAGAATGGCAGGCACCAATGTGAATGCATTTCAAACACAGAATATTGAGCTGGAAAAAGCAACTTGCTAGGAGACATATGCAGTTTGACTTATTTAAAACATGGGGGAAAATAGATCTATTCCTAAATAATGTGAAAATTCTCTGAGAACCACAAATGCCAAATTCAGATCATGGCTGGCTGCCCAGAGGAGAGGGAGCAGTGAGGGGAAGCCCACAGAACACACGAGATTTCAGTATAATAGGTAATGTTTTATTTCTCAAATGTATTGGAAGATACATTTTAGGTTTTTATATTATTATTTTATGATTATTATTCTTTACATGCTTTTTTCCTGAAACAACCTATCTTAGTTAGGTCCCTACACATACACATGTGCAGGTAAAAGAAAATGATTACTATAAAATTCAGAATTGGCCCTAGCTGGTTTGGCTCAGTGGATAGAGCATCGGCCTGCAGACTCAAGGGTTCCAGGTTCCATTCCAGTCAAGGGCACATACCCCCCACCCCCAGTAGGGGATGTGCAGGAGGCAGCCAATCCATGATTCTCTCTCATCATTGATCTTTCTATCTATCTATCTCCCCTTCTCTCTGAAATTAATTAAAATATATTTAAAATAATAAATAAAATAAAATTCAGAATTATTGTGCCCTGGCCAGTGTGGCTTAGTTGGTTGGGCATTGTGCCATGCACCAAAAGATTGCCAGTTTGATTCTGGTTCAATTCTGGTCAGGACACATGCCCAGGTTGTGCACTCAATCCCCGATGGGCAGGAGGCAGTCAATAGATGTTTCTCTCTATCCCTTCCTCTCTCTAGAAATCAATTTTTTAAAACTTAAATAAATAAAATTAAATTCAGGATAGTTGCATTCTGGGCATATATGAGGAACTTTGTAGGGGAGGGAAACTGGCAAATTCCTATTTCTTGACTTGGGTGGCTATTATAAGAGGGCTGGCCATATAATAATTCACGAAGTTATACATTTGTTTTGTGAAGTTTTCTGTATCTGAGTTGTGTTTTTAAAAATAATGTTTGGGTTTTCAAAAAATGCACAGATATAATAAACCCCAAATTCAAGATAATGCTTACCTCTAGGGAGAGAAGAGGTGATGCATTGGGGAGGGGTCCACGGGCTTCAGTGAGATCGCTGATGTTTATTTATTTGTTAATCATCATCAGAGGTCATGTTTCTTTTTTTCTTTCTATTAACTTTTAGAGAGGGGGCAGTGGGAAAGAAAGAGAGAAACATTGGTATGACAGAGACATATTAATTGGTTGCCTCCTGAATGCGCCGCACTGGGGCCAAGGATCATACCTGCAACCCAGGTACATGCCCTTGACCAGAATCCAACCCATGACCCTTTGGTGCAGGGGATGATGCTCTAACCACTGATCCCACTGGCCAGGGCTATTTTTATTTTAAATTATGGTTATCATACATAACATAAAATTTGCCATCTTAACCATTTTTCAAGTATACAGTTCACATAGTTGTGCAATACTGATCTTTTATTTCTTTTTTTATTATTGATTTCAGAGAGGAAGGGAGAGAGAGAGAGAGAGAGAGAGAGAGAGAGAGAGAGAGAGAGAGAGAGAGAGAAACATTGGTGATGAGAATCATTCGTCAGTTGGACACACCAGGGATTGAGTCTGGCAATCTGGGCATATGACCTCACTGGGAATTAAACCGTGTCCTCCTGGTTCATAGGATGATGCTCAACCACTGAGCCATGCCCATCAAGCCTGATGTTTTATTTCTTAAGTGAACAGAGCTCTGAAACGAATTGGGAGGAGTCGTACCTGCTGATAAAGCAGGACATGGCAGTGCTGTTCTAGTAAATGATTAACAACCTGCTCTGGTGCAAAAGGGCCCTAATATGTAATGTTTGCCAATTTCCATGGTGTAAATACTCCCATCATAGTCAATTTCAAGTTACTAACCTCATGTCACTGATGGAAAGTTTGAGGGGACTTTGTAAGCATTTGTAACACTATTTCTATCACTCTTATGCTAAAAGGGAATAAGTTTGCAGGCAAATTCTAAGCCCACATTACATCAAGTCTTTTAAATATTATACACAAATTTTAAAAAATGTAACTCAAGCCACACATTAAATATAATGTATATGTGACTTTTTTTTGCAATCCAGCAGCTGACCAGCAGATATAAGGGCTGCATTTTGAAGCATTTATTTTTAACACATTACATATTTTCAACCCTACAGTTTTCTTTTCATGATTCAGAGCCCATCATAGTTCCTCCTTAAACCTGAGCAACTTGGGTAAGCCTTAGTCTAGGGCTTAGATTGAAAGACATTCCCTTTTTCCCAGAAAACCAAGGCTGAAAGAAGTCAAGCCATTTGTTCAAGTTCACACAGCAAATGAGTAAGGGGGTTGGGGATAAAGCTAGGATCTTGTGGATTTCTTAGCCATATCTATATCTATATCTATATCTATATCTATATCTATATCTATATCTATCTATATCTATATATATATCTCTATATCTCTATATCTCTATATCTCTATATCTCTATATATCTATATATCTATATATCTATATATCTATATATCTATATCTATATCTATCTATTATATATATATATATAATAGTATATATATTAGATCAACCAATATGCTAATATGCAAAGTGTCCCCTTGGGAGTTTGACCAGGAGACTGGGAGTTCGCTCGCTCGCTATGAGATGTGCTGATCACCAGGGGGCAGCGCAGAACAAAGGCAGGCCCCCGCTGGAAGGCCCCAAAGGCCCTGATCACCAGCCAAGCCTAGAGACCCTATCCGTGCACAGATTTCTGGCACCGGGCTTCTAGTTTTACATATAAGGAGATTGATACTCAGAATGGCAAAGGGCTTTGATTAAAGGAAGCTGGGAGGTGACTCCAGGCTTTTGGCTACAAAATCCCCAAGATTCTAGATTCCATCTCCATGCCTTTTACTAGGAAAGTCCCAAAAGGCTCAAGCCTTAGAAGTGCTAAAATAGCGGGATGTTAGGCAGATGAGTGGATCTCGTGGTCACAGTGCCTCACAATTGTTCATTTCTCCCAACTCTACCCTTTCTAGAGTCCGCTGTTTGTAGAGACTGAGAAGAAGGTCACCTACAACTGCTGCCGCCAGGGCACCATCTGCCTCCAGATCCAGATGGAAAATAACACCTTCATGCCGGGGGAGCGGGTCCACTTCACCACGGAGATCGACAACCAGACCAGCAAGTGCATCAAGTCTATCATCTTCATCCTCTACTGCCATATGCTGTACGAGGGCTTCACTCCCAAGACTGAGCGGCGGTCACGGGTGGAGAGCTTTGTGCTGCTCCGGCAGGAGGCCAACGCCCAAATCGTGCCCTTCAACACCACCAAGATCGTCAGCGTCTTCAACCTCCCACCGCTTCTGTCTGTGAGCAGCAACATGCTGGAAGGCGAGATCATGAGCACCCAGTACGAGCTGGTCAGCATAGTGCACCTGCCCTGGTCCCTGACCAGCGTGAAGGCCAAGATTCCCATCATCATCACCAGCATCCCCGTGGACTCAGACAACTGCCAGATGCGGGAGGGAGGAGGCAGTGTTAACCAGGAGTAAAGATTGCCAGAATTAAGTGCCCAAACTTCTAAATATTAAAAGCTTTATCACCCTACCAGCAGCCCTTTCTTTGTCTCGCACAGATGGGTTTCCATGAGTCTGGTGTGGAGAGCACATTATCTAAACCTCCACAAGCTCCAGCCTTTTGGGCACCCACTTCTCCCATTCCCAGAAAGTTCATCATCAGGAGGGGACAAAGGGAACTGACAAGCCTTCCAGGACCCCAGCTCCAGACCCATCTGGAGTCTTTTAAAAATATATATATATTATTTTTTTAAATATTTTTTTATTGAATTTTTTATAGAGAGGAAGGGAGAGGGATAGACACTTAGAAACATCGATGAGAGAGAAACATCAACCAGCTGCCTCCTGCACACCCCCTACTGGGGATGTGCCCGCAACCAAGGCACATGCAACATGTGACCCTTCAGTCCACAGGCTGACGCTCTATCCATTGAGACAAGCCGGTTAGGGCTAAAATATATATTATTGATGTCAGAGAGGGAGAGAGAGACAGAAACATCAATGATGAGAATCATTGATAGGCTGCCTCCTGCGCGCCCCGACCCTGGAGATCGAGCCTGCAACCCAGGGATGTGACCTGACCTGGAATCAAACCCCAACCACTTCGTCCCTGGGGGTTACATGCTCAACCTCTGAGCCACACTGATCAGGCCTCACTGGGGTCTTTTGGTGCCTGTACCAGGGGTCCTCAGCCAGGGGTGGTTCTGTCTTCCAGGGGACACTGGACCATCACTTGGGGCGGGGGTGCTTCTGGCACTAAGTCATTGGGACTTGGGGATGCTGCTCAACACCCATAGTATCCAGGAAGGCCCCAACCGAAAGACTGACCCACATCCAAATGTCAGGAGCGTGGAGGGGGAGACCCTGGGCTGGAGCAATTCAGAGGGGAAGGTGGTTGTTGAGTCCCAGGACTGCATCTGCAGGCCTCTTACCAACATCAGCTCCTGCCCCTCCTCCACTCAGCCCACTTGGGCTCCCCAAAACCGAAGTACCCCACCACCACCACCATCCATCCCCAGAGCTTTCTCATCTTCCCAAACTGAAACTCTTCATTCTCTTCCCCCTCCCCAACCTCCCACCCCTGGCTCCCACCATCTCCTTCCTGTCTCTATGGATCTGACCCCTCTAGGGACCTCATGTGAGTGGAATCACACAATATCTGGCCTTCACTGAGCATCAAGTCCTCAAGGTTCATCCATGTCGGAGAGTTAGTCAGAATTTCTTTCCCTTTAAGGTTGAATAATATTCCAGTGTGTGATGGGGACCACATTTCGCTTATCCATTCATCCATCCATAGACATTTAAGTTGTTCCATCGTTTGGCTTTTATGAATAATGCTACTGCTATGGACATGGGTGCACAAATAAACAATCTGGGGACCCTGCTTTCAATTCTTTTGTGTGTGTACCCAGAGTGAAATGCTGGCCCATGTGGTAATTCCATGTTTAATTGTTAGAGGATCTGCTTTGCCATATGCTACAGCAGCTACGTTACTTTACATTCTCACTGAATGCATCTTTCATAGTTGGGACTTTTGTGAAGGGAGGAGTGGCAAGGAGGTGGAGACAAATCCAGGCTCCAATAGGGATCACACATCACTTTAAAAAAAATTTTTTTTAATATATTTTATTTATTTTTTACAGAGAGGAAGGGAGAGAGATAGAAAGCTAGAAACATGGATGAGAGAAATCATCGACCAGCTGCCTTTTACACCCCCCCATCGGGGACGTGCCCACAACCAATGTACATGCCCTTGACCAGAATCGAACCTGTGACCTTCAGTCCGCAGACCAACGCTCTACCACTGAGCCAAACCGGCTTCGGCTAAAAAAATTTTTTTTTGTCTCATCTCTTTGACTCTTTTTTTCATCAAGAACATTCCCCTTGCTTGTTTGTTTGCTTTACAACTGTCCTCGTTCTGGGGTCTGGGCCAGTTGTCTTACAGAGTCACCCACATCTGGTGTTTCCTCCTGATTAGGTCCATGCTGAGATTTCAGAAGTGATGCTGCGTTCCCCTCACTGTGTGGTACCTGGGGGCACATGATGCTGCTTTGTCACGTGACTAGTGATGTGAACCTTGACCACTTGGTTCCAGTGGTGTCAATCGGATCTCCCCATTGTAGGTTCCTTTTGCCTTAGAATTAATAAGCAGTCTGGCCCTAACTGGTTTAACTCAGTGGATAGAGCATCGGCCTGGGGACTCAAAGGTCCCAGGTTCAATTCCGGTCAAGGGCATGTATCTTGGTTGCAGGCACATCCCCAGTGGGGAGTGTGCAGGAGGCCTCTGATCAATGTTTCTCTCTCATCAATGTTTCTCTCTATGCCTCTCCCTTCTTCTCTGTAAAAAATAAATAAAATAAAATAAAATAAGCAGTCTGTGACCACCTTGTCTAGTACAACCTTTCACCCGGGTGGGTTTTGCCTCCATGGGTGCCCTTTGCTTGAATCAGTTATTTCATTGGTGATTGCAAAACAATGATTTTTCTTTTTCTTTTTTTTAAATATATTTTATTGATTTTTTACAGAGAGGAAGGGAGATGGATAGAGAGTTAGAAACATCGATCAGCTGCCTCCTGCACATCCCCTACTGGAGATGTGCTGGCAACCAATGTACATGCCCTTGACCAGAATGGAACCTGGGACCCTTCAGTCCATAGGCCGATGCTCTATCCACTGAGCAAAACTGGCCAGGGCAAAACAATGATTTTTCTAAACCTATAGATTCCTTCTACATCTACTACCTGAATTGTTCTGCAAAGAGGAGCTTTCCTTCTACCACCTCACCCCACTCCCCACCCCCATGGTCATCTTTCTAATCTCTGCCCAGCATTTCTTTGAGCTGATCATATCCTTTTTCCTCAATCATCCTCTTCCCCTGACTTCCCTGATGTCACACCCTTCTCATTCTCCCACAGCTCAGATTTGGGATTATGGGCTTCTGCTTTGTTCAAAGACACAGTGTCAAGGACTCCTCTTTCAGGAAGCCTTTTAGACCTGACTGGCAGAGCCTGTCCCCTTCCTCTCCTAGGACCTGAAATACAGATGACCTTCAAGGTTTATTTCCGCAGACACCCGTATTCCACTGTTTGATCAACATTTTGAACTCTGGAAATGCTAGGCCAAGGGCACTGAACTTGGCTTGAAATATTTGGAGTGGTGTTTTTTGTTTTTTTTCTTGATGGGATAGAGAGTGAGGATTTCATAAAATAGGTTTGAAAATCATTCCACTGACCCTGGGGATGGAATGGAGTTGAGAAAAAACATGGGAGTAGAAATATGTTCAGGAGGCTGCTAGGTCTGAATAATAACAGAAATGACTAAGACAATAATAATACTGTGGCACCATCCTAGCTGGTTTGGCTCAGTGGATAGAACATCAGCCTGCGGAACAGAGAGTCCCAAGTTTGATTCCAGTCAAGGGCACATGCCTGAGATTGCAGGATCTAACACCAGTAGAAGGTATGCAGGAGGCAGCCAATCAATGATTCTCTTTTCTATCTCTCTCTCTCCATCTCGATTCTTCTCTGAAATCAATAAAAATATTTTTAATAATAATAATAATAATAATAATAATAATAATAATATTGTGGCACCAACAGGTTCAATGTCAAAATATTTCCTTCTGGGCACAGGGCTAGACTACATTTCCCAGCATCCCTTGCAGTTAGGCGAGGCCATGTGACTGACTTGGCCTCTGACTTGGAATGCAAGAGGAAGTGATATAACTCCCAGTCAGATCCATTAAAAACTTTCTAGAGGTGTCTTGTTCTTTCTTTCCCCTTTTGCCAAATGCTTGGAAAGGACTGGAAGAGAGCTGCCCAGGAAACTTGACCCGCACTTCATTGTCACATACATCAAGAAATAAAACTTTATTGAATAAACAAACTCCACTAAACTGAGATTTGCTTATTCCAGCCATAGGTCTACCCTAGGATTTCTCCATACATGACACTGACCAGGAATCGAACCAGCAACCTTTTGGTACATGGGACAACAACTAAGTGAGCCACACTGACCAGGGCCTAAATAATTCTTAAACCTATTTCTCTCCACCTGCCACTGCCTGAATCTAGGCTACCATCAATGCATGCCTGGACCTTTCAGGTAGCCTCTCCCAGGTGGCCCTGCTTTTACTCCTTCCCTCTGCAGTCCAGTCTCCAAAATGCATTTACTGGAGGCTTAGCTGGGGCTGCAGGAGTCGCTTCCAAGATAGCGCCCTCACATGGCGGTGCTGGGAAGCCTCAGTTTCTTACCAGGAGGGCTTCTTGCATGTCCTCACCACAGGGTAGCTGGCTTCCTCTGGAGGAAGTGATCCAAGACACAGAGAAAGGAGGCCAGGAATTGAATGCCTTTTCTGACCTGATCTCAGAAGTGACAAACTCAATCACTTCTACCATATTTTATTTGTGAGACACAATTCACTAAATTCAGCCCACATGCCCGAGGAGAATTAACCTCCACCTTTAAAAAAAAATTGTGGATCAGCAGAAACCGGTTTGGCTCGGTGGTAGAGCATCAGTCTGCGGACTGAAAGGTCGCAGGTTTGATTCCAGTCAAGGGCATGTACATTGGTTGTGGGCACATCCCCGGTAGGGGGTGTGCAAGAGGCAACTGGTCGATGTTTCTCTCTCATCGACGTTTCTAGCTCTCTATCTCTCTCCCTTCCTCTCTGTAAAAAATCAATAAAATATATATATTTTAAAATTTGTGGATCAAAAATAAAAAAATTATAATAATTTGTGGATCTATTTTTTCTCATTATTTAAAAAAAATTCTTACCTAAGGATATTTTTTCCATTGATCTTTAGAGAGAGAATGGAAGGGAGGGAGAAGGGGAGAGAGAGAAACATTGATGTGAGAGAGCTACATTGACTGGTTGACTTGGGCACGTGTCCTGACTGGGGCCAGGGATGAATCTGCAACCAAAGTATGAGACCTTGACGGGGAATCGAACCCACGACCCTTCAGTCTGCAGGCTAATGCTCTAACTCCTGAGAAACTGGCCAGGGCTGTGGATCTATTTTTAAAAAACACATTTCCCAACCAATATCTCAGCATAACCCATTGGATTCACCTTCAAAATCCTTTCAGATTTTCAACCTTTACATTGTTACTACCCTGGTCCAGCAACCTGAGTGTCCACTGATGGATGAAAAGATACACACAATGGGGTCCACCCAGACAATGGAATATTACCCAGCCTTAAAAAGGAAGGAAATTCCGACACCCGCTACAACACGAATGAACCTCGAGGCCATTATGCTCAGTGAAACAACTCAGACACAAAAGGACAAATACTGTGTGATTCCACTCACAGGAGATCCCTACAGGAGTCAGATCCAGAGATGGAAAGTAGATGGTGGGAGGGAACTGGGGAGTTAGTGTTTAATGGGGACAGAGTATTAATTTGGGAAGATAGAAAAGTCCTGGGAATGGGTGATGGAAATGGTTGCATAATATGAATGGTACCCTTAAAAACTGTTAAGTTACGTTTTATGATGTGTGTATTTTACCACAATTTTTAAAAAGTTAAATAATAACAGCATCCAACAATTATATGGTACTTACTGTGTCCCAGGCACCGTGCTGGGATATGTATTGCCTCATTTGATTCTCTCCGCTGTCTTTGAATTCAGGGCAACAATCATCATCCCATTTTACAGATGGGGCAACTGAGACTCAGAGACATGCAGTGATTTCCCCAAGTCCTCACAGCCAGACTTAGACCCCCTAGCCATGGTACATACCACCTGTGAACCACAGAGCCTCTTACTGTTACTGCTTCAGCTAAAGAGGAAAGGACCTGTCACAGAGATGCAATGCTGAGGCAGGTGACATGGCTGGCCCGGGTCCCTCAGCATCACTTCCGAGCTGGGATGGGGACCCAACTGTGTGTCCGAGCCAGCACGGCCACGGCAGGCTTGAGGTGTGAAAAGGGATTTCTACGCCAACAGAGCAGAGGAGCTTGTGCTAATGTTGTAGGTTCGAGCCTTCATTTATAGCTTCGCTATGGGCCTCAGTTTCCCTTGATGCAAAGCTTTAGAAAGCGCTATGGAAGCAGCTAAGGATAGTGGGTACCTGGGGAGACCCAGAAGTCCAAAGAAAGGCTTTTGGAACCTCAGTTTCCTCATCTGCCACATGGAGATCATATCTAATGAAAACAACTACTACTATTAATGTTATTACTTTTTCACCTCTGCAAGACACTACATTTGGGGCTGGATTATTTCCTGGTTGGGGCCCCCCTGGGCACTGTGGGGTGTTGAACAGCATCCCCTAGCCCCCATTCACCTGATGACAGGAGCACCTCCTGGTCAGGACAACCAGAAATGTCGCCAGACACCCCGAGGACACCAAGGATCGCCTCGGCTGGCACTCCTGCTCACGCCACAGGGTTGGGTGCCTGTGCTGAGTTAGTCGATCTGAGAGCAAATGCTAATGAGAATCCCAGCTCGGTCCGTTTGGTGTGTGACCTCGGGCATGTCACTTGTCTCTGCGCTTCACCAATGGCCCATCCCTCCTGAAGGACGTGGGGTTCAATGAGCCACAGTCGGTAAACCTTCTCAGCCAAAGTCAGTGGTCACAGCACTCACCACAGCTGGGGTCTTCTGGGAGATTTGGACCCGCAGTCTCAGCCCCTGCACCCTCCCCGCTGGCTGCCTCCTCTCCAGGCCCCAGGTTCAGGGCACCACACGGGCGGGCGTTGGGAACACTTCCTGTGCGGTGGTCCGTGGTGCCCACAGGACCAGGTGGGCCAACCAGAGAACACAGCTGGCGCCGTCCCACTTCCTGCCCGGGAGGTGTGTCTCACGCTCTCTTGCCTCCACCCTCAAAATAACACATCCCACCCTCCGCCCCTCCCCCTACCAAAGCGACCAGCGCCAGCTGCAGCCGGGGCACACATCTCAGGCAGGGCTCCCAACTGCCAGCACAAAGCCTGGCCGCTGGGAATGTCTCCCCTTCACCAGTCTGCAGGGTGACCTGGCCTTCCCCTGCTCTGAGCCTCCCGAGCTCTGAGCAGACAGGCTGGCTGGAGGAGGGGCCTCCCGGGGACAGGGGACCCTCTCTGGCCAGAACTCCCAGGTCCCAGGTGCCTCCAGTCTTCACCTCAAGACACTCTTTGGTGTGTGGGGGGAGGGAGGGCTGGTTGCCAGGACAACAGCCCCCCATCTCTGCCTGGGAACAAAGGGGCAGCCAGGAGAGCCAAGAACTGCGTGTTCTCTCCCTGCCAACGTGACTGGCACGTCCCGGCAGCTGGCACTCGGAGAGTCTCCGGGCCTGGCCACCCTAGACAAGGCCTTCAGTGTGGGGGTGGTGGCTGTAGCCTGGAGGAACCGAGTTCCTGGTAAGCGGCCCCTAGGCCTCTGTCCTTCCGGTGCCTTCTGACCAGGAAGTCCGCACGCTCTGCCTCCCGAACTTCACTTTAAGGCCAGGGGGCCTCAGATGTCTGGCTGGGAGCTGGATGGGCCACCAAGGCTAGGAAAGCAGGGTGGGTGTGGGGAGAGGGAACAAAAGCCTGTGGATTCCTTCCCGCGGCCAGACCCCTGGCCTCTGGATTCTGGGGCTGAGGGTGCCAGCGGGACCCGCCCAGCCTGGAATGGGCTGGCCCAGGGACAGTGTGTCTCAGCACATGTCCCCTCCCCCTCTTCCAACCCAGGTGACCGGGCAGGAGGCACTGGACAGCTGGCGCCACAGGGGAGGGGCAGGCTGGGGGGAGGGGCTCGGAGGTGGCGCCGGACACAGGCCAGGCCTGGGCCTGCCTGTTAAAGACCCCGGCTTCCTTGGCTAGCCGGCCAGAGGAGACAAAACCTTGCCTGCTGGCCATGGGGCAGCCGCAGCCGGTCAGGCCGCCCCCCACTGGCTGGTTCTGTGGCTCAGGAGAAGACACGGGCAGGCCTGTAATGGCTGGGTTTGGGCCACCAGTTAAAAGCACAGGACACACGGGTAATCAACTCATTTCTTAGCATTCGTATGTCGTTTGCCATATGTAGGACAAACTTCTGCTTGCAAGTATTTTTTGTGTATCTGGAATTCACATTTAACTGGGTGTCGCATATTTTTATCCGATAAGCCTGCCACCCTAGGCCGGGGGCTCTGGGAGAGGCAAAATTGGGCTCCCCAACGTCCCCCCAGACTTGCTCTTCAGCTGGTCCCAGCCTTAGAGATGGCCCTGTTGTCACCGTCCCGTCCCCCTCAATACCCCAGGGCCCCCAGCCAGAGGCCCATGTTAACCTCACCTTCTGAGCCATGGCCTGCCCACTCTTTCTCTCTGCAGTCTCTCTCCCATTGCCCTCTCTCCCTGAACACACTGCTAGGGGACAGGAGCTTCCACCCGCCCCCCACTCTACTGCTCTTCCTTGCTTTGCTCTGCTGTCTCAAAAGCTTCTGTCCTCTCAGGACCCCAGGCTCAGCCCATGGCCCCAACCTGAGTTAGATCCTGTCCCTCCATCCTCAGACCTCCAGTACTCCCACCTTCCTCCTGGTAGAAGCCCAAGTCCTCCCTGCTCTCCCAAGGCCCTGTAGGACCTACCCCAACTCTTTTCGGACCTCCCCTCTTCTCCCCCTCCCCCTCACTCACTCTGCTCCATCCACCGGGCTCCTTCCCTGTCCCTGCAACAGGGCAGAGTCCTACCCCAGGACCTTTGCACCAGGTGTTGCTGCTGCCGGATGCACACCTCATCCAGAGAGCCACTCTGGCAGTTCAGCCACCTCCCTCCTGGAGGTCTCAGCTCAAAAGTCACCACCTCAGTGAGGTCTCCCTTGTCCACCTTGTTTGAAAACCACAGACCGCCCCGATTCTCCATCCTCCTTTCTGCTGCAGTTTTCTCCACAGCTCACGCCACCTTCCAATAAACTCTGTAATCTGTGCTTTGTAGTTCTGTATTTCTGTCTCCCTCCAGGAGGGCGGGGGTTTTCTCTTCCTGGTTCACTGCCACCGTATCCCCAGAAGGACACACAGGAATCACTTGATAAATACTTCCTCAAGGAATCAACATCATGGCATCTGGAATGTCCTCCTACACACACACACACCCCACCTTCCTAAGTACTACCCTTTCTTCACGCCTCACCTAAAAAAGGCAGGGGCATGCTCTATCCCAGTGGTCGGCAAACTGCGGCTCTTTGTCCCCTTGAGTGTGGCTCTTCCACAAAATACCACAGCTTGGGCGAGTCTATTTTGAAGACGTGGCGTTAGAAGAAGTTTAAGTTTAAAAAATGTGGCTCTCCAAAGAAATTTCAACCGTTGTATTGTTGATATTTGGCTCTGTTGACTGAGTTTGCTGACCACTGCTCTAGCCAATTTGGTTCAGTGGATAGAGCATAGGCCTGGGGACTGAAAGGTCCCAGGTTCAATTCCAGTCAGGAGCACATGCCCAGGTTGTAGGCCCGATCCCCAGTAGCGGGTGTACAGGAGGCAGCTGATCAATGAGTCTCTCTCATCATTGATGTTTCTATCTCTCCCTCTCCCTTCCTCTCTGAAATCAATAAAAACATATTTTAATAAATAAATAAATAAATAAAGCCCTAACTGGTTTGGCTCAGTGGATAGAGTGTCGGCCTGCGGAATCAAGGGTACCAGGTTCGATTCCGGTCAGGAGCATGTACCTTGCTTGTGAGCACATCCCCAGTGTGGGTGGGGGTGCAGGAGGCAGCTGATTGATGTTTTTCTCTCATCGATGTTTCTGACTCTCTATTCTCCATACCTCTCTGTAAAAAATCAATAAAATATATGAAATAAATAAATAAATAAAAATAAAAAAAGGTGGGCTTGTTTTCCTTTTCCAGGGCTCCACAGGGAGGCCCAAGGGATCTTCCGAATATCCCCACCTGTCTTCCTGACTCTGCTCCAGAGTCTTCTGTGGCTCCCCAGTGCCCTCAAGACTCTGTCAGTCTGGCCCTTGCCAACCTAACTCCAACTCCATCTCTCCTCCTTGACACCCCGACCCCCACAACATTCTACCCTCCAGCCTCTTCTGTACCTTCACTGAAGGCACTGAGCCCTCTGCCTGGAACAGTTCTCCAATACCTCCACCTGCCTGACCCTATTCTTATCTTCAGCCTCAGCTTAGACGTCACCTCCTCCTGGAAGCCTTCCAGGACCCCCCACTCCCTTCCCAACTGGGTCCAGCCCCTCCTTTGGGCTCCACCGTGCCTGTGCACCCCCCCCTTCACAGTCCTGATCGCTCTATTTCATCCGCCTGGTCACCAGAGCCAGCTCATCCATCAGACACAGGAGACCCGGGTTCCGCAACACTTTTAGGGATGAACAAAATGGTTTTAATTTCTCTGAAAATCAGGAGAAAAAAATTAATTAAAATGATACCAAGGCAGCTGCAAAAGATCATTTGTAGCATTTTTTTTTTTTTTCATGGAGGGAGGGACCTGCGTTGGCAAAAGTGCCCTGGGCCTGTGAAGGTCTTAATATGGTCCTGCTGGTCGCATGTGTGTCTGCCTACTGGACTCCGAGTGCCGGGAAGGCTGAGGTGGACACCAGGTCCCCAGGGCTGCCTAGGAAGGGCCTGGCACACAGCAGGTGCTTAATAATTGTCTGTTGAATGGATGAAAATGCAATGATTACTGGGTCCTCAAGGCCAGGCCTGGTATGGCTTACACATCATAGGAGATGCTTGATAAATGGATGATTGGACGAGGCAAGGGTCAGAGGGCAGACAAAGGACACCTGGACCAGGCAGAGACCAATCTGGGGCCAGCAGCACCACCTTGTGGCGCACAGCTGGCCTGCTCCTCCCTCCACTGCCCTCAGTTGAAAAGAACTGAAGAGTTTTCAGAGTCCTCCCACTGGCAGCGGTGGAGTGGAGGAAGAAGGGGAAGGAGCGGGGAGGAGGAGGAAGAGGAAGAAGGAAAAGGAGAGAGGAAAGAGCTGGGGGAGAGGGAAAAAGAGGAGGAGGAACCCAAGGCGGGGGGGACCAGAGAAGGGAGTGTGAGGAGGAAGAGGGGGAAGAAGGGAAGAGGTAAAGGATGCAGCAGGCAAAAATCTCAGAAACAATGACTTGGAAGACAGACAGCTCTGGGTCCAAATGGAGGTTTGACATCACCTTTCCTTGAAGGCAATACCTGTCCAGGAGCTCCCGAGGCTGGGAGGTGACAGATTTTCCATGAAGACATGGCTGGGGCAGAGAAAGGGAAATGGGTCTAGGGGTAACCAACAAAATAAAAAAGGATCAACATTGAATACATTTTTAGTATAATTATATCACAAATATCACATGTGATATACTTATAGCCCCAAAAGGTCTTCATTCTGAATATGAAGTGAACTGGGCGTCCTGTGTCTTATCTGGCAACCCCAGCGTGGGGGAGACTGGGGGGAAGGGAGGGCAGGAAGGCTGGGAGGAGGACTGGGCAGTGGTGGTGAGAGCAGTGGTGCAGCTGCTTTTCCTTCCCCTCCTCCACCACATGTGCACATGCTCAAGGGCAAATGTCCTTGACTTCGCTCCCTGGGGACTGGAGGGTGAAAGTTGAGCCCCACACCATGGAAGGAGGTGAGGCAAAATCACCGGGACAATTTTCCAAATCAGAATTGGGTTACAACCCCTTAGCCAGGGACATTTTGACCATGTCCCAGCTCTGAAGGCCACTCAGAAGCTGAAGACTGCCAATTATTTATTAAGAAACACAATTTTATTTTTTAAATTTAAAAAATATATATTTTATTGATCTTTTGCAGAGAGGAAGGGACAGGGAGAGAGTCAGAAACATCAATTGAGAGAGAAACATTGATCAGCTGCCTCCTGCACACTCCCCACTGGGGATGTGCCCGCAACCAATGTACATGCCCTTGACCGGGACCTGGGACCCTTGAGTCGCAGGCCGATGCTCTATCCACTGAGCAAAACCTGCTAGGGCTATTTTTAAAAATTTTAAAATATGTTTTGTTGTTTTTAGAGAGGAGGAGAGAGAAACACCAATGAAAAAGTAACATTGACCAGCTACCTCTTGCATGCTCCCTATTGGGGATTAAGTCTGAAACCCAGGCATGTGCCCTGACCAGAAAGCAAACCTTTGACCTCTTGGCTCAAGGGTCAATGCTCAACCACTGCACCACACTGTCAGGGCTACCAGTGACTATAGAGTGATATGACTTTAGAACTGTGTGACTTTGTGTGTGTGTTTAAATATATTTTTATTGATTTCAGAGAGGAAGGGAGAGGGAAAGAGAGAGAGAAATTTCAATGATGAGAAAAAATCATTGATTGGCTGCCTCCTGCAGACCTCACACTGGAGATCTCACCCACAACCCAGGCATGTGCCACGATGACCAGAATCGAACCCTGGACCCTTCAGTCCGCAGGCTGATGCTCTATCCACTGAGCCAAACTGGCTAGGGTTCCATTTCTTTCTGGAAGTTCCAGAAGTCTCACCTCAACCCACATAATTTAGCAGAGGTGGCAAACTGGTGGCCCCTGGCTGGGTTTTTTTTGGTCCAGCAGTTTTCTAAAAGGCAGGGCAGTGCTGGTACAGCCTGGAATTCCCGAGGACCTACCATCCCTGGGTGGCTCTCTGAAGGACAATGCTCTGCCCTGTCTAGGCAGGGCATGCTGCCACCCCTGGGGACATGTGAGTGGAGATCGTGGTTTACAGACCAAGAGGATAGTTATTTTGGAAGGGGGGGAAAAATCCCAATGGGTGTGGCTTCAGGAAGGAATTGGTCGGAGAGTCACGTTCAGGACCTCCTCCCTGCATTGTCTGGGTGGCAGTCTCTAAGCCTCAGTTTTCGCTCCTGTAAGATGGGGAAATGGGGACACAGGTGTTGGAGAAGTAAGGGGCACTCTACAGCTCAGGGAGGGCAGGAGGCACTAGAGATCTGCTCACCATTGTGGTTAAAAGTGATAAAATGCCGAAACCGGTTTGGCTCAGTGGACAGAGCGTCAGTCTGCGGACTGAAGGGTCCCGGATTCGATTCTGGTCAAGGGCATGTACCTTGGTTGTGGGCACATCCCCAGTAGGGGACGTGCAAGAGGCAGCTGATCAATTACTCTCTCTCATTGATGTTTCTAACTTCTATCTCTCTTCCTCTCTGTAAAAAAATCAATAAAGTATATATATATTTTTTTAAAATGTTAAAATGTCGGGCCGGGTTTGGCTGCCTCACCCTTGTGCCCACGGTGGGGACGTGGTCCCTGACACACGGAGTTCTCACAGCCTCGGTTTGGCCACCGAAGAAAGGAGGCCCCGGGGACACAGGACGGCGCTCCCCTCCCAGGGCCAAGTTCTCAGGGGGTCTGGACGGGGCGGGGGCGCCCTCGGCTGCACCCGGCGTCGTACGGGGTCTCCCCAACCCCCGGCACGTGCAGGGGGCGCGCGCCCGCCCCCGCCCCCGAGCCCGGCCGGCCCGGCCTTCACCCGGGGCTCAAACGTCCCGGGACGGAGGGGGCGTGGCCCGGGCGGCCCCCCGCCGGATTGGTCCTCCGGGCCGTCACTCCCGGGGCCCGCCCCCGTATAAAAGCCCTCCCCGGGCGGGCCCGGACGGTTTCGGAGTTTGCCTCCAAGTCCCGGTCGCTGCGCCCCGGACGTCCCGCTGACCGCGGTGAGAGGCGGGTGCCGATGGAGGTGGGGGGCGGGGCCGCCGAGGCTTGGGGCGCCCCAGGGCTGGAAGCAGCGGGGAGGGCCTTCCCCGGGGTCCTGCCGGCCCCTGCGGCCTGAGGGGAGGGTCTCCGGGGGCTGGGGGGTCCCCTCGCCCCCAATCCAACTTGTGGACCAGGCTCAGACTTTCAAACGCTCTCCTCCCGGTTCCCGGGACTTTCGGGGGGACTTGCGAAAGAGCCCCCTAGAAGCGGCCGTAGGAAGGGGTGGGGGACAAACCCCCGTCCCAAACCACATCCTCGCCAAGTTGGAAGTGAATCTGCTTCCCAAACGCCGTTTGGAGGCGCCGCTGCCGTCCTGCCCCGGAATCCCGCCCCCTCCGGGACTCCGAGCCCAGCCCGCCCTCCGCCTCCGCCGCTCCCCGGGGAGCAGGCCCCCTCCCCGCGGATGGTCCGCCCCGCTGCCGACCCCGGAGGTCAGTGGCCGGCCCCGCCCCTTTCCCCCAGCGGATTGCACAAGGGGCGGGGGAGCGCTGGGGAGGGAAGGCCTACCCTTATCTGAGGCCTTGGGACCTGTGTCGGGACTGAGAGGAGGGGCTGGGCCTGGAACCGGGAACTTTGGATCTTAGCGATCCTGGCTGCCGCTGGACTGGACGGCTGGGCGACTCCATCAGTCCCAGCCCGCTGCAGGCAGGTTGTAGACCCCCGAGGACTTGAATGGGATGCTGGCATCTGCAGGGGTCGTCCTTGGCTATACAGGTTCCAGGGGGTGGGACGGAGGACCTCTAAGCTGCCCAGGTGAGCTCAGGGGAAGGTGAGGGGCACTCAGGTGATGATCAACAGGGACAAGTGTGTCTCCTCACCCCACTTCCTGGTTGGGTGAGGCGCTTTTGTAACAAGTTGGGACCTATGGAACAAGCAGGACTCTCATGTCTGATGGTTTCCCTCATACACCTCAGCCAGAGTGGTGTGGCACGGATCTGTTTATTGAGCACCTACTATGTGTCAGGCTAAGCACCACAGGAGCGGCATCTCCTCCAATCTGTGGGGACTCTGAGCTGGGAAAGATTTCTAAGCTAAGAGGTATTGCTGTGGTTATCGAGGCTCCAAGGAGGGGCGCTGCCACTGCTGGTGAGGAGCAAAGCTAGGCTTAGAACCCGGCTTTGCCCCGGCTCAGTTGGTTAGAGCGTCATCCTGCCCCCAAGCTTGCAGGGCACATACAAGAACCAGCCAACCAATGGACAAGTAAGTGGAACAACAAATCGATGTTTCTCTGCCTCCCTCCCCATCTCTCTCTCTCAAAAGCAATAAAACTTTTTTTTAAAAGCAAACCGGTTAAGACTCCAGAACTGGTGCTCTCGAAACATCAGGTTGGCCCGGCTGGCTTGGCTCAGTGGTTGAGCGTCGACCCGTGAACTAGGAGGTCACAGTTGGATTCCTGGTCAGGGCACATGCCCGGGTTGTGGGCTCAGTCCCCAGTGTGGGGCGTGCAGGAGACAGTCAATTCAATGATTCTCATTATTGGTGTTTCTATTTCTCTCCCTCTCTTTCTCCCTTCCTCTCTGAAATCAATAAAAATATATGTATTTTAAAAACACAAACATCAGGTTGCACTTTGGGAATGGCGAAACACATCTGGGCTTCTTTCCTCTAGAACAGTGGTCGGCAAACTCTCGAGCCACATGTAGCTCTTTGGCCCCTTGAGTGTGGCTCTTCCACAAAATACCACGGCCTGGGCGAGTCTATGTTGAAGGAGTGGCGTTAGAAGAAGTTTAAGTTTAAAAAATGTGGCTCTCAAAAGAAATTTCAATAGTTGTACTGTTGATATTCAGCTCTGTTGACTAATGAGTTTGCCAACCACTGGTCTAGAAGGAAACTCAGAATCAAGGTCAGGTGTTCTGAACAGGCTCACTCCAGAACTGCCTTTGGGACCAGCCTTTAAGGCTGGCACTACCGTGAGCCCCATTTTACGGGGAGAAGACTGAGGCTAGCGGAGAGGAAGCACCTTGCCCAGCACAGCAGTGTGGGCAGAGCTGAGGCTCTGGAATCTACCCTGTTTCCCCGAAAATAAGACAGTGTCTTATATTAATTTTTTCTCCCAAAGTTGCGCTAGGTCTTATTTTCAGGGGATGTCTTATCTTTCCATGCGCTGGGTCTTATTTTCGGGGAAACACGGTAGTGTGAGGCTATTCTATCCATCTCGTCTCACCTGGCCAGGAGAAGGAAGCACATGTGTGGCTCGCATCCACCTGCAAATGTGTGATCAGACTCATCTGAGGAGCCTCCCTCACCCTTCACACAGCCGAGTCTGACTTGCAGTGGAGCCAGGCATGGTCTTTCTAATAGCTTCATAGCTTCTTTTACCTTTTGTTTTTTAAGCTTAAATAAAAAAAAGGTAATATTATCTACCTGCTGCAGCTACCCGATCTGCCTCCCTGAAAGGTGGCCACCTTGAACAGTTAGCTATGTCTCTTTAAAGATTCTGTACAGCCTGGCTGGGTGGCTCAGTTGTTTGGATCGATGTCCTGTGCACTAAAAGGTCTGTCTCAGGTTGGATTCCTGATCTCGGCATGTACTGGAGGCAACTGATGGATGTTTCTCTCCTCCCTCTCCCTCTCCCTTCCTCTGTCTCTGTAGAGGAATGATGATTTTTTTTTTTTTTGTAAAGATTCTGCACAAATGCAAGTAAACACTTTTTATTACCCCAGTCAAACCTTTGTCTCTTTGCAGTATCTTGGTCCATGTCAATTATATGTAAATACCCATTTTTTCCCCCCAGGGACTGGGCTAATCTGGTATTTTCTTTAGTCCCCATCTGCTGGGCAAACAGGTTCCCAGTGTCTTATGGACAACACAGGTACCGCCTCTGCCCACTTGGCAATCCAAGTGTGAGACTGTCCTCACAGTGAGCTTTCTGGGCCAAAGGGAAGAGGCGTCTTGGAACTTGGTAGGTGCTGGCAAATTGCGCTCTACAGTTTGCTTCATAGGTGTCTCTGGAGTAATGATACAGCTGAGCCCTCAGAGAGCTGCCCCCGACCTTACCTTTCAAGGAATAGCCCTGGGTCAGCTGCGACAGCACCGGGGAGCTTGTTAGAACTGCAGGCTCTCGCTGAAACTGGTTTAGCTCAGTGGATAGAGCGTCGGTCTGCGGACTGAAAGGTCCCAGGTTCGATTCCGGTCAAGGGCATGTACATTGGTTGCGGGCACATCTCTCATCAATGTTTCTAGCTCTCTATTCCTCTCCCTTCCTCTCTGTAAAAAATCAATAAAATATTAAATTAAAAAAAAAGACCTGCAGGCTCTCAGCCCTGCTGAATCACCACCTGCTCTTGAATGGCCCACAGGTGCCTGTTCATGACCGAGAGGCAGGGCTCTCAGAACTGGGGTGTGTTGGGGTTGCCAGAGTGCAGGTGTGGGACGGACTGTACCTGACTAGTCCATCTGTCCACAGTGCGTGCTTCTGAGAAATGTCTACCAATGAGCCAGAAGCCCCTGCCAACCCCCAGGCGACAGCTGAAGAACCTGTCCAGCAGGTGAGGGAGGTCTGCGGCTCGGGGTGAGGCTTGCCACATCATGGCACCGGGGAAGGGAGCCAGGGCGCTGCTGGCCGCACATGGGGGTTAAGAGCGGTCTTTCTGACGGGGTGGGGAGAGCCAGCTGACAGAGCTCCGACAGGTGCCCCACTAACAGGTGGGGCAGGAGAGCTGGGAATCCAGGGGTACAGTGTGAAACTGCCTGACTCCCCACCACCCAGAAAAATGTCCTCTGCCTCTGGAGGTCCTCTTAGGATGCCCTTCCAAGAAGTCAGTCCCCATCCTTCTCCCTCCCCCTACCCCCAGTTTAAATAAAAGCCCCTTTTCATAGATATTTCGGTATCACCTACATGACATAAAATTCACCCTTTGAGGGTGCTACTCAGTGACTTTCAGTGAACTGTCAAATTCTGCAGCCATAACCACTGTACAGTTTTAGAACATTTTTCATCTTGCCCAAAAGAGACCCAATACCCAGTAGTAGTCACCCCCATCCCTCTCCCCTTCCCCTTCTGCAACCACCCTAGTTTCAGTCTCTACGAGACCCTTTGTGTGGCTGCTTTTACTGAGTGTGATGTTTTAGGGTTTCATCCATGTTGAGTGTGTCAGCGCTTCATTCCACTTAACATAAAAATACCATTTTAACCATTTCAAAGAGTATCCAGTGCAGTGGCATTAAGTACACTTACAATGGGCAGCCATCCCCACTCTCTAATCCCAGAACTTTCTCATCAGCCCAAATGGAAATCCCATCCCCGTTAGAGTCACTCCCATTTCCTCCTGCCACCCCAAGCCCCATCCCCATCCCCGGACCCCCGGCAGCCACCGCTCTGCTTTCTCTCTGTGGATTTACCTATTCTGGTGTGGCTGTGCACCATAAAACTACTTACAAACCAGCAGCAGTGGAATGGTGTTTAGCCATATAAAGGACATGTCCTGCAACACAGATGAGCTTTAAAGATATGCTCAGTGAAATAAGCCAGACACAGAAAAGGCAAGCGCTGTGTGATTCCACGTACATGAGGTTCCCAGGGGAGTCAGGCCCACAGAGACGAGAGTAGACGGTGGGACCCAGGGGCAGGGGATTGAGTGTTTATGGGGCAGAGTTTCCGTTTGGGAGGATGAGAAAGTTCTGGAGACAGATGGTGGTGGTGGTTGTGCAACAGTGTGAATGTACAACAATGTGAATGCTGCTGAACTATACACCTAAAAATAGTTAAAATGGTCAATTTGATGTTGCCTACATTTCCTCACAATTTAAAAAAAAAAAAAAGAAGCATTCATGTATGCTGCTCCATAGATGAACCTTGAAAACATCCCTCAGTGAAAGAAGTCAGATACAAAAAGCCACAGAGGATATGATTTTGTTTATGTGAAATGCTCAGAATAGGCAGATCCATAGAGACAGAACGCAGACTAGTAGTAGCCAGGGCTGGAGGGAGGGGAAAATGAGTGACTGTTAATGGTTACAGGTTCCTTTTTGGGGTGATGGAAAAGTTCTAGAATGAGTGGTGATGATGGCACAACCTTGTGAGTCTACTAAAAACCACTGAATTGTGCACTTTAAGAAACGGTGACATTTATGATGCGTGAACTTGATCTCAATCAAGCTATTAGGGAAAAAACAGACAAGGATAAAAGTGTCCAGTGGTCGGACGACTTGGCCTGTGGGCCTCGTTTGCAGACCCAGCTTCCGACCGAAAGCTCTGCGAGAATAGGGTTCTTGTCTCTGTCACTGCCTGGCGCACAGTGGGTGTTGGACACGTGGGCCTCGAGCTAAGACAAAGGAAGCTCAGTGCAGCTCTGAAATTCCGGCGTGGGCAGCTTCGTGGGTCAACCTCCAGGGTGAGCCAAGCTGTTTCCTTGGCCGTGAGTGAGAGAGTGCTGGTGCCTGAGTTTCGGGCCCAGCGCCCTGCCCCGCCACGCCCGGCCCGGCCCACCTCAGCTCCTCTCCCGCAGCCCAGCGTGGTTGACCGCGTGGCCAACATGCCCCTCATCAGCACCACCTGCAACATGGTGTCGGCAGCCTACACCTCCACCAAGGAGAGCCACCCCCACGTCAAGACAGTCTGCGACGCGGCGGAGAAAGGCGTCAAGACCCTCACAGCGGCTGCCGTCAGTGGGGCCCAACCCATCCTGACCAAGCTGGAGCCCCAGAGTGAGAGAAGCCCCGGGAACGTGGAACCTCCCTTCCTGGCTGTTATGGGAGGGTCTGCCCCGCCCCCGGCCCTGTCCCCCCAAACCAGGGGCTGACCTTCCCGGGACCCTTGGGATGCTCACGTGCAGTAACCATCCTATTTCTGTCTTGTTCCTCCCCCTGTAGTCACATCAGCCAGTGAATACGCCCATAAGGGGCTGGACAAGCTGGAAGAGAACCTGCCTATCCTACAGCAGCAGACGGAGAAGGTACAGACTGCCGCCGCCACCGGGAGCCCTGAGCACAGGGACCTGCCTGGGTATTGAGTCTGTGGTCCACCTGGACCACTAGTGAAATAGACACGTGTGACAGCTTACTCCCTGACCCTCTTCTGCATGCCCCTCACACCCCAAACCCATTCCCCACTGAGCAGGTGGATGAATGATCTCAATGCCAGCCAGATCTGCTCAGAACCCTCCCATTTCCCACCTGCCCAGAAAAAAGCCAAAGCTCTGTGTGTGTCCCCCCCCCCTACACACACACACACAGCCCACATGGCCCTATCTGATCTGGCCCCACCATCTCCCTGCCCTCATCGCCCACCTCTCTTGCTCCATTCCAGCCACGTTGGCCTTCATACTCAGTGTTCAGTAACATCAGACACAGTGGTGGGACAGTTGTTGCCCTCATGGAACTCACTCTGGGGAGGGGAGGGAAGCAACAGTGAACACCTGCTCAGGCCTAGCCCAGGACCTTTGCACATGCAGTACCTTCTCTGTGGACCAGGTTTTTCATTTTTATTGTTATTAAAAATATATATATCTTTATTGAGCCCTAACTGGTTTGGCTCAGAGGATAGTGTCAGCCTGTGGACTCAAGAGTCCCAGGTTCGATTCCGGTCAAGGGCATGGGTTGTGGGCACATTCCCAGTAGGATGTGTGCAGAAGGCAGCTGATCAGTGTTTCTCTCTCATTGATGTTTCTAACTCTCTCTCCCTCTCCCTTCCTCTCTGTAAAAAAAATCAATAAAATATATTAATATATATATATATATATATATATATATATCTTTGTTGAATTCAGAGAGGAAGAGAGAGAAAGAGAGATAGAAACATCAATGATGAGAGTGAATAATTGATTGGCTGCCTCCCGTACGTCCCCTACTGGGGATCAAGCCCGCAACTCAGGCATGTGCCCCGGCCAGAATGGAACCTGGGACCCTTCTGTCCACAGGCCAACGCTTTATCCATTGAGCCAAACCAGCCAGGGCCTTCCTTTCCCTCTTAAAGATTCTAGCTCTGGCCGAAACCGGTTTGGCTCAGTGGTAGAGCGTCGGTCTGCGGACTGAAAGGTCCCAGGTTCTATTCCGGTCAGGGGCATGTACGTTGGTTGCAGGCACATCCCCGGTAGGGGGTGTGCAAGAGGCAGCTGGTCGATGTTCTTCTCTCATCGACGTTTCTAGCTCTCTATCTCTCTCCCTTCCTCTCTGTAAAAAATCAATAAAATATATTTTAAAAAAAAAGATTCTAGCTCTGCACTGCTTAGTAGAACTTTCTTTGAGGTATATGTACTTTCTCTTCACTGTCCAATATGAAAACCATGAGCCATACAAAGCTATTGAGTCTTTAAACCGTGTCCAGTATGATTGAAGAACTCAATTACTAACTTTAATTATTGTAAATTTAAATAGTTACTTTTGTTGTTGTTAATCTTCACCCGATGATATTTTTTCCCATTGATTTTTAAAATATATGTTTTTATTGGTTTTTAGAAAGAGACGAAGGGACAGAGAGAGATAGAAACATCGGTGAGAAAGAAAAATCAATTGGCTGCCTCCTGCATAGCCCCCACTGGCCTTAACTGCAATACTGGATCAGTGTCCACCCTTTGGGGTCACCCAGGAGCAGGAACTCCTCCCTTGGGCCTCCCTGGAGGTTGGGGTGCAGGCGCGGGGCTGTCTAGGTACAGAGGGAGTGCAGAGGTGCTGATGCGGCCTGTCTTGTAGGTCCTGGCAGATACCAAGGAGCTCGTGTCGTCTAAGGTGTCCGGGGCCCGAGAAGCAGTGGCCAGCGCCAAGGACACAGTGGCCACCAGAGTGACAGAGGCAGTGGATGTGACCCGGGAAGCTGTGCAGAGCGGCATGGACAAGACCAAGACCATGGTGACCAGCGGTGTTCAGTCGGTCATGGGGTCCCGCATGGGCCAGATGGTGCTGAGTGGGGTGGACACAGTGTTGGGCAAATCAGAGGAATGGATGGACAACCACCTGCCTTTGACAGACGCGGAGCTGGGTGAGTGTGGCCCATGGGCCTGAGACCCCTCCCTGGGCTGCCCAACCTGGGCCCCTCTCAGCTACCTGGAGTCTGTCCTCTTGCATGAACATTTAAAAGAACAAACTAATGCCAGAGGTGAGGGGCGGGGGAGGTGAGGGAACAACAGAGGAGAGTCTGGGTGATTTCATTCAGGATTTAAGCACCTGCTGAGCACCAGACCCTGTTCCAGACACAGGGACACAATCAGTGAGCAGGACGGAAGCCTCTTTGCAGTACTGATGATAGAACTGTGACCAGTGTTCGAGAGAGAAAAATCAGCGTGCCAGGAGGGGGTGGGAGAGGGTTTCAGGACACAATATGGATGAGGAAGATTGCATTGTTAGAGGTCCCATGGGAAGGCGGCATTTGAGCCCAGAGCTGGAGGCAGGAGGGAGCTAGCCATCTCAATGTCTAGGTTGAGAATGGTCCCAGGAGAGGGAACAGTCCATGCAAAGACCAGGAAGCAGAGCCTTGCCTGTGTGTTGGAAACACAGCCATGAGGAGAGAGAGAAAGTGAGGGCACGGGGAGGGACAGGAGCAGGTCTTGCAGCGGAATGTAGGCCAAAGTGAGGAATAAGGGTCTGACCCTGAGGAAGGAGCACTGGGGATGGAGATGGGGGGTGAGGGCAGAGGAGCCACTGGATCTGAGGAAGGTGCTTACAGGCACCCTCTGGTGGCTGCTGCTGGGAGGACAGGCTGGGAGGCAAGGGTGAGAGCTGAGAGACCAGGGCCGATGTAGCTGTCCCGGTCCAGGCCCCTGAAAATGGGCCCTGAACCAGGTGGGGTAGTAATGAAGACAAATAGACAAACTGGGTATAAAACCATTGGAGACCAAGCAGCCAGTCCTGCTCATGGTCTGTACTTGTCCTCTCATGCCCATGGCTCTGGTGGTGGCTCTTGATGCCACATTTGAAAGATGGCCTTCTTTGTCACATGCCGGGACTTGCAGTGTGCCAGTCTGTCAGCTTCCAGTGCCCACGGCAGCGAGGCCCATGAGGGCTGCAGGTAGCGAAGCACCATGTTCCTCCCAAGGGCAGCTTGGCCCCGGCCCACCGGCCGCGGCTGGTTTGTTTGAATGAGGAGCCAAATATCTGGGAGAAAGAAAAAAGTTGAAGATGGGCAACATCAGGGTTTCCCGACTGCTGCGCTGCTAACACTGGGCCGGGCCGCCCTCTGTGCGGCCATCCTGGGCCCTGTGGGAGGCTAAGCAGCATTTCTGGTCCCCATTACCCGATGCCAGGAGTACCCCAGTTGTGGCAACCACAAATGTCCCAAGACATTGCCCAGCGTCCCCTGGGGGCAGAATTGCCCCCAGATGAGAACCGCTGCTCTGCCTGTTCTGGGACTTCATATACAGCATGTGGAATCACGTGATTCCCTGATAGGTGAACAGCCAGTCTTTATCTCCAGCTCTTTTTCCATCTGGGATTCCCATAGATCGCTCGTGAAAGTGTCGCTTCTTTCTCTGTAGCTGGAACACTTCCATGGGGAAAGTTCTCGCTAATTTTGATTACCCCGAGGTACAGCTTATTGAGGAAGAGCAGGGAAAATAGCATGATAGGCGGGTTCACCAGCGCCCTCCATGGGTCCTTAGCAGTTTTGTGTTATAGGTTTGAACACATGAATTAGCACGACATATTCCAGTCTGGAGTGTTAATTTTGCTGACACTTCATCTGTCCCATTATTTGTGGCCTTGGGAACCCTCTTAAGTTAGCCGTGATCCACGCTTCTCCCTGGAGCTCGGGTGGGGGGGGGGGCAGGCACTGGTCCTCGGAGGCGCTCCAGGAGGGCTGGAGAGCTCCAGTCCTGCAGCAAGTGGCTTGAGCGCGGCATGTCACTTGTCCTTTTGATTTCCAAAACCCAACTCTGAACCTCTTGAAGGATGGGACCTGGCTGATGTTTTCCCTGCCGAACCCAGGCCAGTGCCTGCTGCCCTAGTAGGAGCTCAGCCTCCGTAAGAGCCAGCTGTGGGCCGTGGCCCTGAAGGCAGGGGGAGAACGCAGGGTCTGCTGGAGGAAGGTCTTGAGCCAAGGCTGAAGCCACAGCAGAGAACAGATCTGTCTGAGCAGCTTTGAATTTTTTGCATCCATCCACTAAGGATGAAATCACTGTGCACCCCGTGCTTACGGTTCTGGGTCGCCTTAGCTATGAGGAGCTGTTGCAGTATCTTATTAGAACGAGGTGTGTCCTGGTGCGGTGGCTCAGTGGTTGAGCATCGACCTATGAACCAGGTCAGGGTACATGCCCATTGCAGGCTCAGTCCCCAGTAGGGGGCGTGCAGGAGGCAGCCGAGCAGTGATTCTCATCTTTGATGTTTCTGTCTCTCCCTGTCACTTTCTCTCTGAAATCAATAAAAAAATATATATATTTAAGAAGAACTAGGCGTGTTTAGTCTGGGGTTCGGGTTAGGAGAACAGCCCTTCCCCCACCCCCAGGATTCTTCCCTTTGCCCAGGGCACCTCCATCAGACCTTGCTAGCTTGCTCAGACATGCCAGGACTGCCAGACATACTTGGCCTAAATGACAAAGCTGCTTTCACTTCCAAGCACAGAGCTCAGGAGCACCCAGAGAGCCATGGAGAAGTTCTAGAAATCAGTAGAGTTTGGGTTAGTCTTTGCAAACCCCCTTTGGTGGAGAATAGGGAGGAATCCATTTTTCTCACAACACGGGCTTTTATTTTTGCTGCCTCAAATTGTTGCATGTCTTTTTTGTTCAGGTTTTTTTTTTTTTTTAAAGAGGACTGAAGATATTTAAATATATATTTTATTGATTTTATACAGAGAGGAAGGGAGAGAGATAGAGAGTTAGAAACATCGATGAGAGAGAGTCATCGATCAGCTGCCTCCTGCACACCCCCTACTGATGATATGCCCGCAACCAAGGTACATGCCCTTGACCGGAATCGAACCCGGGACCCTTCAGTCCCCAAGCCGACGCTCTATCCATTGAGCCAAACCGGTCCCGGCTTGTTCAGGTTTTTATTTTATTTATTATTATTATTATTATTATTATTATTATTTTAAATATATATTTTATTGATTTTTTTACAGAGAGGAAGGGAGAGGGACAGAGAGTTAGAAACATTGATAAGAGAGAAACATCCATCAGCTGCCTCCTGCACACCCCCTACCTGGGATGTGCCTGAAACCAAAGTACATGCCTTTGACCAGAATCGAACCCGGGACCATTCAGTCCGCAGGCCAGCACTCTATCCACTGAGCCAAACCGGTTTTGGCTGTTCAGGTTTTTAAATGTCAGCATGAAATAATTCTTCTACTACAGTAGTCAGCAAACTGTGGCTCGTGAGCCACATATGGCTCTTTGGCCCCTTGAGTGTGGCTTGGTGTTAGAACCACTTCTTCAAAATGGACTCACCCAGGCCAAAAACTGACTTCTGTGCATGGGCCACGAAGTTTCAATTGCACTGTATGTGCGCACCCACACGTGGTATTTTGTGGAAGAGCCACACTCAAAGGGCCAAAGAGCCGCATGTGACTCATGAGCCGCAGTTTGCCGACCACTGTTCTAGGACATCTCTTCCCAAGCTGACTATAAAGCCCATCTAGTCTACTACCTGCTTTTACATATAAAGTTTTATTGGCACATAGCCACACCCATTTGTTTATATTCTCGTCTATGGCTTCTTTGGCATGGTAAAGGTAGAGCTGAGTAATTGAGGCATGGTATAGCCTACAAAACCAAAAATACTGACTGTATGGCCCCAGACAGAAAAAGTTCGCCAATTCCTGGATTAGAGTATGTTTCTTCCAGAATTTCATGTTTATAAAAATAACTGAATTCCTCTGATCAAAAGCTTACCTTATCGCATAACAGGTCAACATAGGATTTCATTGCTTTATTTTCCACTGCCTTTCACTTCTGATACAGTGCCTGAGCCAGAGGATCTGCACAAATATGTGGCTAAAATGGAGGTTTCACTTTATCATCAGAACAGCTCTGCTGTCCGGTCTGACCAGAGCTCATCTCTCATGTTATCTTGGTCATATGTTGTGTTGCCTGTACTGTTTATTTTATAATCTTTTTAAAAATCCTCATCTGAGGATATTTTTCCCCATTGATTTTTAGGGAGAGTGAAAGGAAGAGGGAAAGAGAGAAAACATTAGTGTGAGAGAGAGGCATTGGCTGCCTCCTGCATGTGCCCCAAATGGACCGGGAATGAACCTGCAACCCAGGGACATGTCCCTGACTGGGAATTGAACCCACGACCCTTTGTGATGATGCTCTACCATTGAGCCACACTGGCCAGGTCTATTTGATCATCTTTATGTTAATTTTTCCTGATTGTTTTTAGAATCTTTATCACTTACTATAAATAAAAAGCCATATAATTGGCTGGAAATAATAAAAAATAGCTAAACTTTCATTTGTGTGCCTCTTTTGAGTATAGGATAGTCCAGATCTCACACTTCAGGTGATTCTGGTTTACATGGTGGTACAGGAGAAATTGAGGCTTACTGGCAAAATGGCTTCTGTTTAGACTGCAGGGTAGCAAACATTTTCTTAACAGACCAGGTAGTAAATATTTTTTGGCTTTTTGAGCCACACAATCTTTGTTACAACTGCTCAACTCTACCATCATAGCATGAAAGCATAGATGATAGGTAGATGAATGTGTGTGACTATGTGCCAATAAAACTTTATTTATAAGGGCAGGTGGCATTTGGCTCAGGCCATAGTTTGTGGCTCCCTGCCATAGGTCTTTATAAAGCAAGTGAGTTAGTAAGTCTGGATTTAAACCCCAATCAGGTTACTTATAAAATGCGAAGTTGTATTTTGTTTTAAGATATGTTTTTATTAATTTCAGAGAGAGGGAGGGAGAGAGAGCCAGCAACATCAATGATGAGAGAGAATCATTGATCACCTGCCTCTTGCATGCCCCCTACTGGGGACTGAGCCTGCCACCCAGGCTTGCTCCCTGTCCGGTAATGGAATTGTGACCTCCCGGTGACTAAGTGCAAACTTTTCACTACGAAGTTCAAGTTTAAAGGAGCAGGATAACATCACCAGGAAAGGCAGTTTCCATACTCTGTCTTATACCCGCATGAGCACTTTCTGGACTAGTTATCACTGCTTATTAAGAAGCTTTTCATGTAGCTCAAACTTCTCTCATCAAGTACGGTGGAGAACACGGGGTCAAATGGCTGAGCTCCAAGTCCTAAGGTGCTTCTTTTAGGCTGCGTGGCGTTGGGCAAGTCGATTAACCCCTCTGAACTCATTTTCTCAACTGTAAAAGTGGGAGGACAGTGCCTTCCTCACAGAGCTGTTAAGATTTGACAGGAATTCACAGGAAGCATCTAGAACATTGTGAAAGATTGGCCACTATTAATATATTCCAGGCACTGGTACTGGGTCAGCTGACATTTTCTATGAAGGACTCGATAATAATTATTTTAGTCTATGTGGGGCAAGAACCCACGTACTCCACTGTTGTAGTTTGAAAGTAGCCAAAGACAATATATGTATAAGGAACATGCATAATTGTCTTCACTGGTTGTACAAAACCGGAAACAATTTGGATGTGTAGTTTGCAGACCCTCGTGCTAGCCTAGTAAGTCTGGATTTAAGCCCCAATCAGGTTACTTATAAAATGCAGAGTTTTGTTTTGTTTTGTTTTAAGATATGTTTTAATCCTGGGAAGTTTGGTTCTCATCACACCCATTTCGCTGGTGGGGAAAAGTGAGGCAAGGAAGTCCTTCACTCCGAGGCCTCAAAGCTTGCAAGCATCAGACTCGCATAAACTTTTGGGCAGTCCATGCGAGACACATACTCTGAAGTGTGCACCCAGGGAGCCTGAGCTGCTTGCTCTCTCTCATCCCAGCCTTCCTAATGCTTCTACCCCCCCCCCCCAGCCCACCTGGCCACCACTCTGGAGGGCGCCGACGTCTCCTCCATCGCCTCAGTGCAGCAGCAGCGGCAGGAGCAGAGCTACTTCGTGCGCCTGGGCTCCCTGTCGGAGCGGCTGCGCCAGCAGGCCTTCAGACACTCGCTGAGCAAACTGCAGTACACCAGGCAGAGGGCCCAGGAGGCCCTGCTGCAGCTGGCGCAGGCCCTCAGCCTGGTGAGACCCCGCCACGGGGGGCGAGGGGCGTGGCACAAATCTTCCCCAAACCTAGTGGCCAGCGCTCACCATTCTCCACGTCCCCTGGGCTGGTCCATGGGCTGTGGTCCTGCGTGAGTCTGCAGGGGCCGCCATAACAGAGTCCCATAGTCTGGGCAGCTTAAACAACAGACATTTATTACTCATTGTCCCAGTTCTGGGGGCTGGAAGTCCAAGTTCAGGGGTTGCCAGGCTTGGTTTCTCCTGAGGTCTGCCCGTTTCGCTGCAGATAGCCATCTTCTTCCTGTGCCCTCACTGGCTGTCCCTCTGTGAGTGCCTGGCCTTTTCTTCTAAGGACACCAGACACGGAGTAAGGCCCCCCTCTTTGACAACCCGACCTGCAAGTATAGTCACACTGATGGCCAGGGGGTTAGGGCTTCAGCATGTGCATGTGGAGGGGACAGAGTTCAGCCCTGACAGGCCGGCTGGAGGCTGGGCCTCTGTGGGCTCCTCCCCTAAGGCAGCTCTTCCCCCGGAAGTGCGGTGAGAGCACATGGCACTTTTCCTTTTGTTGAAAGTCAGTTTCATAGACGTATGATTGACGCACAATGAAAACCACCCCTTTCTAAGGATAGCACTTGAGGAGTTTTATAAATACAAATGGCCATGTCACTGCCACCGAAATTGAGATTTGGAATATTTCCACCACCCCATACAGTTCCCCTGCCTCTTTACAATCAAATCCCCCACCCAGGTCTTTTATTTTTCTGTTCCCTAAAGAACTAAATTGCTGTTATTAACTTCCTCTGCTAACTATGTCTCCTCTCTTTTAAAATATTTTTAACTGTGGTAAACCACATGTAACACAATGTTACCATCATAACCATTTGTCAGTACAGCTCCGTGGCATTAAGCACATTCAACGCTGTTGTGCAGCCATCACCACCTTCCATCTCTAGAATTTTCTCATCTTCCCAAACTGACACTTGGTCCCCATTAAACACCAACTCCCATCTCCCCTCCCTCAGTCCCGGTCCCCACCGTCTACTTTCTGTTTGTGGGTCTACTCCTCTGGGGACTCCTGTGAGTGGAATCGCCGTGCTGTCCTGTTGTGACTGGCTTATGTCACTGAGCATAATGTCCTCCAGGTTCAGCCCCAACTGTAGCAGTTGTCGGCGTTGCCTTCCTTTTTAAGGCTGAATATTGTTCCATCACAAGCACTTTTAAGCCTCTGCTCTTCCATCTGTGACCTGTTGGCCACAGCCTGTCAGGCAGCCAGGCCTGGTGCAAGGGGCGGGGAAAACAGACAAAATGGGAAAATTGCTGCAGAAAATTTGTGGCCACCGGGTAGCTATGGAAACAGCACGTAAAAACAGCATGTAAAAATTCCTCCCTGACCCCCCAGATCTCAGAGAAAAGGAGGGCTCCCTAGGCTCCTGTGGAAACCCCCTCCCCCGGAATGTGCTGGGCTGTGAGCTTGGCCAGGCCGGAGGCAGCCTCTCTCACTGCTCTGTCCTCCAGATGGAGAGTGTCAAGCACGACGTTGACCAGAAGCTGGTGGAAGCTAACGAGAAGCTACACCAGATGTGGCTCAGCTGGTACCAGAAGCAGCGCCAGGGCATGGAGAAGAGCCTAGCGCAGCCAGAGGTACCCATTGTGGGGCGGGCATGGTGCTGGGGCCCTGACTTCCCCTCCTCACCTGTGTCTGATGGACCAACCGCCTGAAATGCTTCCCCAGCCTCGCCTGCCTCCCAGTAACTGCTTTCAGGACTCACCGCACCTCCCCCAGGAAGCCTGCCTGGTTTTCCGCTCCTGCGTGTGGGTGTTGCTTCTCAACCTGGGATGTGTCTCAACCTCCTGAGTTCTAAGCTACATCTTAAAACTTTTGTAACCTTCACTCCCCTATCGCCGCGTCCCATCGGATCTTCATTTCACCTGTCTGGCTCCTAGTAACTGGTTCCTCCAGTCTAGCCCACGCACTGACCCCTTGTACCCTGCTCTGACTTTTGCCACCTGTACCATCATTCATCTCAGCTTTCATTGAGTCAACAACATCGAACACAATTCGCACGCCTCATTCCGAACCATACCCCCCGTCTGAGGCCTGTACTGACACTATAGCCTCTCAGATGTCAATAGACATAAGACCACCTGCAGGGCTGTTAAGGTGAAATTAGCTCAACTTGTACTTGGATGTTCACAGCAGCATTATTCACAGTGGCCACAACGGGGAAACAGCTGACTGATGGGTAGATGGATGGACAAAATGTGGCCCATCCATGCAATGGAATGTTACTCAGACATAAGAAGGAGTGATACACACTAGGACATGAATGAACTGTGAAGACAATAGGCTCAATCAAAGAAACCAGACAAAACCAGACAACCAAAAAACACATAAATATGATTTCATTTATGTGAAATGCCCAGAACAGGCAATTCACAGAGAGAAAGTGAATTAGTGGTTGCAGGGGCTGAGGAGGGAGTTCCTTTTGGAGGTGATGGCATGTCCTGGAATTAGAGGTGGTGGTTACACAACCTCATGATTAAACTAAAAACCACTAAAAGGGTGAATTTTCTTATATGTGAGATATATATATGTATATGTATATATGTAGGTATGTGTGTGTGTATATGTGTATATATATATATATATATATATATTCTGAATGCTGAGCAGTGATGCATTTATAGAGATAGTCATGGAGTTTTTATAAATGTCACTTTTATAGCAGATGTGCTTCACTTATGAACTCATTAATATATATATATGATTAAATGAGTTCCTAAGTGAAGCACATCTTCTATAGAAATGACATTTATAAAAACTCCATGGACTATCTCTATAAATGCATCACTGCTCAGCATTCAGACCCAAACTGCCGAAACCATGTGTCTTCCTCCCACTGCTGAATGCAGCAGCAGAAGATGCAGATTTTCAGCAGCTCCCTTGCAGGTTCAAGTCCAGAGCCCTCAGCTGACAGTGTTCAGGGCGGTCCTGCTCTATCTCCTTCCTGGCTGGGAAACTTCTGCCTAGAACGTTCTTCTAGACCTTCTCTTTTTTCCCCCAACTATTAAAAAATCAATTTTGAGATATAAAAATATCTTGTACTTAAAAAAAAATTATAATTATTTTAAAATATATATTTTATTGATTTTTTTACAGAGAGGAAAGAAGAGGGATAGAGAGCTAGAAACATCGATGAGAGAAACATTGACCAACTGCCTCCTGCACACCCCCTATCAGGGATGTGCTCTCAACTAATGTACATATCCTTGACCGGAATCGAACCTGGGACCTTCAGTCTGCAGACCGAAACTCTATCCACTGAGCCAAACCAGTTTCGGCAAAAAAATTATAATTATTGAGATAGAGTGCACATACTGTACAATTCACCCCTTTAAAGTATTCAGTGGTTTTTAGTATACAGATGCTCCTCAACTTACAATGGGCTACTTCCTGATAAGTCCATGGTAAGAGGGAAATATTGTCAGTCAAAAATGTATTTGATACATCTAACCTACCGACCATCACAGCGAAGCCCAGCCCACCGCGAACATGCCCAAACACGTACATTAGCCTTCGGTTGGGCAAAATCCTCTGGCTGCCACTGCCCGCACCACGGGACAGCACCGGACCACACATCACCAGCCCAGAACAAGATCCACGTTCAAAATGTAAAGTGTGCATACGCTTTTGCACCATCATGAAGTCGAAATCTCAGAGCCACCCTAAATTGGGGACTCTTGCTGGGGACATCCTCACCTAGTTTGCTTCCCACTTCTTCGGGCCTCCCCAGGCCCCCTTTTTCTAGTCCCCTTTTCTGATTTCTCCTCACTCCCTAAGTTCAGAATGGTGGAGCCACCCAGCACCCAGGCCCCCGGTCTCTTTTTCCTTTTTCTTTAATATGCACACATCCCAGCCAGGGACCCAGCTCACAGCCTGGGGGTGTGCCCTGCCTGGACGGAGCTGCCGCCTTACGGTGTGCAGGACAGCGCTCCCACCAACTGACCACGTCGGCCAGGGCAGCGCTTCACTCCTCCCGCAGCTGAGTAATATTCCCACGAGGGGCCGCGTTGTGTGGTCTGCTCGCCAGATGGTAGGTTCGCCAGACGGTTGTCCCCGCGTTAGGCTGCTGTGAATAGTGCTCCTCTGAGCACGGCCGTGCAGGTTTTTGTGTGGATGTATGTTTCCATTTCTCGGGTAGTTACGAGGCGGAGTACTGTTGGGTTCCGTGGTAACTGTGGTTTAACATCTTGAGGAGCCACCAGTCTGCTGTCCACAGTGACTGCACTGGCCAGGCCCGGGCTCCACGGGCTCCCGTCCCTGCTGCCTTACTGCTCTCCGTCTTGGTGTGAAGCTGTCCCAGTCGGTGTGAAGTGATTTCATTGTGGGTTTGAGCTGCATCTCCCCAATGGCTAGTGAAGTTGAACATCTTGTGCTTATTGGCCATCTGTGTGTCTTCTTTGGGGAAATGTCTGTGCCTGTTTGACCTGTGTATATCTCACGGTTCAAAACTCTTAAGAGCCGGCCCTGCTGGTGTGGCTCAGTTGCTTGAAACATTGTCCCATACCCCAGAAGGTGGAGGGTTCAGTTTCTGGTCAGGGCACATACCCAGGTTGTGGGCTTGATCACCAGTCGGGCGCGTGCAGAAAGTGGCCAATTGAAGTTTCTCTCTCGCATACCCTGTTTCCCCGAAAATAAGACAGTGTCTTATATTAATTTTTTCTCCCAAAGTTGCACTAGGTCCTATTTTCAGGAGATGTCTTATCTTTCCATGCGCTAGGTCTTATTTTCGGAGGATGTCTTATTTTCGGGGAAACACGGGTAGATGTTTCTCTCTTTCTCTCCTTCTCTCTCTCTAAAAATCAACAAAATTTATTTATTTATTTATTTATTTATTTATTTATTTTTAATATATTTTATTGATTTTGTACAGAGAGAAAGGGAGAGAGATAGAGAGTTAGAAACATCGATGAGAGAGTCATCGATCAGCTGCCTCTTGCACACCCCCTACTGGGGACATGCCTGCAACCAAGGTACATGCCCTTGACCGGAATCGAACCCGGGTCCTTCAGTCCCCAAGCCGACGCTCTATCCATTGAGCCAAACCGGTCCCGGCAACAAAATTTATTTTTTAAAAAACCCCAAAACTCGTAAGAATCGGTATTCCGAACGATAGTGCGGGGCAGTCTTCCTCTGGAAGGTCTTCCTAAGGGCGGTGCTAGAACCCTGTTTCCTTTTCCCAGAGCAGTGATCCTGATCGCCCCACCCACTCCCTTCTCAGCAGGTGGAGTTCCAGACGCTCAGCATGCTGCGTGACATCGCCCAGCAACTGCAGGCCACCTGCACCTCGCTGGGCTCCAGCCTCCAGGGGCTGCCCGCCCACGTGAGGGACCAGGTGCACCAGGCTCACCGCCACGTGGAGGACCTCCAGGCCACCTTCTCCGGCCTTCATTCCTTCCAGGACCTGTCCAACTCCATCCTGAAACAGAGCCGCGAGAGCGTGGCCAAGGCCCGGGAGGCCCTTGACCACATAGTCGAGTACGTGTCCCAGAACACGCCCATCACCTGGGTGGTGGGACCCTTCGCCCCTGGAGTCGCTGAGAAAGCCCCAGAAGAGAAGAAGTAGGAGAAGCAGGAAGGGGGTTCAGGGCTCTGTCTGTTCCCGAGCGGTCAGCAAGGAGCACTGGACCCCCTTGCCTCCCAGCCCATCATGCCTGGGGAGCTGGGATCCTCCAAACAGACCATTCTGAGCCTGGAGGAAGTGTTCTGAGCCTTACCTCATCGGTCATTGATGTGAGGTTTCTGAAAAATGGTTTTCTGAAGGTTTTAAATTGTTTTAGAAGAAGGTTTCAAAAATACTTTTTTTCTTCCCTAAAAGCCAGGGATCTAGCTCTTCTATCCCACTCCTTTTTCTACATCAAGGGCCAGAGACCCGTCTTTAGCCCCGGACTTGGACTTCCAGTCTGTGAAGTGGGCCTCCTGCAGCGGGAGGGGCCGCTGGTGCATTGTAGGGCGGGAGGGGGCGGGCCTGCCTGGCAGGCCGGGGGTGCCTGGCCTTCAGTGTTGCCTTAATAAATTTTATCTGCAGCTGAGTACAGGCATGTGTGTGTCTGTGTGTTCCCAGCAGCTGAGCAATTCTGGCGTCTCTGTGGCTGGAATTTTTGCTCTGCTCACAAGGGTGGGCAGGGATGGACTTGCTGGTTTGAAGTCTGGCACTCGGTGCCTCAGACAGGGCCCATAATGAATATCAGCCAGTGCCCACCGCCCTTGCTTGGCCTGGACGTTGCTGAGAAGCACCGGTGCAGGGGCCTTCCACCCCTGCCCTGGCGTGTGGGGTCTTGCCCCTGCCGGCGTATTGTAGGTGTGTGGGGGAACAGTGTGGCAGGATGGCCCCCAAATGTCCACATCCTAATCCCGGGACCTTCCATGGCAAAGGGACTTTGCAGATGGGATCCAGTTAAGGATCTGGAGATGAGAGATGACCCAGATTATCGAGGTGGGCCTCAGCGTCATCACGAGGGTCCGATGTGAGCGGGAGGCTGCAGGGTCAGAGCTGGAGATGTGAGGACAGAAGCGGAGATGGGAAGATGCTCTGCTGTTCACTTTGAAGACGGACGAGGCCACGAGCCAAGGATGCAGGCGCCTTCAGAAGCTGAAAAGGCAGGAAACTGATTCTTCTTTGAACGTTCCTTCTGGAGGAACCAGCCGGCCAACACCCTGATTTTTGCCCCTAAGACTCGTTTCGGACTTCTGACCTCCAGAACTGTAAGATGAATTGCTGTGGTTCTTTCAGCCTGTGTTTGTGCTCATTGGTGACAGCAGCTGCAGGGAACTCCCACCAGGTGCAAAGAGTAAACATTGCCAATGAACCTGACTGCCTTGGCTCAGTGGTCGTGTCGACCTATGAACCAGGAGGTCACAGTTTGATACCCAGTCAGGGCACATGCCTGGGTTGTGGGCTCAATCCCCAGTTCAGGAGGCAGCCAGTCAGTGATTCTCTCTCATCTTTGATGTTTCTATCTCTCTTTCCCTCTCTGAAATCAATAAAAGTATTTATTTTAAAAAGTTACCAATGAATAGGACTCAGCTTGTCCACTGTATCACTGGCTGTGTTCCCACTGACCTTTGCTTACAACACTGAAGCCGAATCCTCTCATTTCTCTCTCTGGCCCAGGGCTGTTCCGTTCACTTCATGCACAGACACCTCAGCCTTGCCGTTTAGGTGCCCCCACTTCACAGATGACAAAGTGGGAGCACACAGCTGGGGAGCAGGGTTGCTACTCACAGCCACGTCTGTATCGCAACACATCTGCTCGCTCTGTTTGCTGCACGGTCCCGAGGGCCAGGCAGTCTGCCCCTCGGTGCTGTTGGGGCGATGCTGACCCCAGCTCAGCGGTGGGACGTGGTCCCTGGTGTGGGCTCAGGTGGGGGCCTTTCCCTCTGTGCCCCACACTGTCACCCCTGAGATCCAGCTTCAGGTGCAAAGATGGTGTAGTGACCGAGCCTGACGCTCAGGTTATGTCAGGTCACATCGCACATTTGAGTCTGGGTCATTCTCAGTGGGGGGTCTCCATGGGCATTATGGGGTGTTGAGTAGCGTCCTTGACCCTCCTCATTCACTCGATACCAGGAAAACCCCTTCCCAGGCGTGACCCCACAGGTGCCCTCAGAAATTGCCCAATCAGGACAATGATGTGATACCATAATCAATAAAATTAAAAAAAAATAAATTGCCCAATCACCCCAGGGAGAGAACCACAGAGTTAGTTTCATTCCAAACACTTATTTTCCTGCCTTTTGCTTAAATGAATCACTGGGGTTTCCCAAAGTGAGCTGTAAATCTGGCAGGGAGCAAATCTCTTCACACTAACGGTGCTAAGGTACCACTGGGCATAGTCCTGAGTCAGGCGCTGTCTGAGCACTTGGTAGATGTCAGCCTCATCCACCTCTCAGCCCGCTGGGGGAGCCGCCACTAATCTTCCCATTCTATAGGTGGGGAACGGAGGCAGATGGAAAACACATAACTTGCTCCAAGTCTCCTGGCTAATAAGTGGACCTGGGTCTCAGACCAGGGCAGCTGGCTGGCCCTGGAGCCCATGAGAGCCTGGCAAGCAAGTCGGGGTTTTCTTCCTGCGTGTACCCCAACTTCCTGGAGGAGCATGGCTGACCAGCTTCCCCTTTCTGCCCATCGTTGCTCTCCCCCACTCTGCAAAACGGGATTATTAATTAGCTATTGCCATGTGAGAAGTTAACATTAACTTAGTGGCTTTCCCCACATTTCCCCACATTATTTCTTAAAGTCAGTTGTGCCGTGATTAGAGGGCTGTTTATTCATCAAAGGCAGCAGCCAGTTTGCTCTTTTGTGTTCATTCCTGTTCTGATAAGCGATTGTAGGCTTTTCTTCTCTCTCTTTTTTTTTTAACTTGAGAGAGAGAGAGAGAGAGAGAGAACCATCGATTTGCTATTCCACTTATTTATGCATTCATTAGTTGCTTCTTGTGCGTGCCCTCACTGGGGATTGAACCCGCAACCTTGGAGTACTGGGACAATGCTCTAACTGAGCTACCCAGCCAGAACCTGAAGGCTTTTCTTTTTAAAAATCTATTTTAAAAAAAATTGATTTCAGAAAGTAAAGGTGAGGGATAGAAACATCAGTGACGAGAGAGAGTCACCGACAGGCTGTCTCCTACTGGGGATCGTGCCCATAACCTGGACATGTGCCCTTGACCAGAATGGAACCCGGGACCCTTCAGTCTGCAGGCAACTGGGACACCTCCCCTATGTTCAGTTTTCTCACCTATAAAATGGGCACATTCAGACCTACCTGGAAAGGTTAAGGCATGAATCAGATGTGCTTGGCTTGGGGGCAGGTACCAAAAGCGGGTGATGGTGGGGCAGCGGGGAGAGAGACATGGGAAGGTGGTTTAATGCACCCTCCCTCTCCAGCTCCGGGAGCCCCAAAGGCAGGCGCCCCTTCTTTCTTCCTGATGTATCCCCAAAGCCAGCCCATGCCTAGCACACAGCAGGTGTTCAATAAAGCTTCTCCCTCACCTGAGTCAGGCACTCAGTAAGGGCCCCGTGGGGAGTGTGCATCCATATAACTTCCTTTGCAGCCCCGCCCCTGCCCCCATTCCTGTATTTGTAGCCAAGTTCTATGCAAATGTCCACACAAAAAAACTTGTCCCCAAATGTTCTCAGCTGCTTTACTCCTAACAGCTCCCAACTGGAGCACAACCCAATGTGCACCCAGCAGAGAATAGATAAGCCAAACAGGGTGGGTTCATTCTGTGGAATAGTATGCAGCGAGGAACAAGGATACGTTTTCCATATTTGTAACCGTATGGATGAAACCCATAGGCATGATATTGAGTGAAAGAAGCCAGCCACGAGAATCCATCCTCTGGTCCCATTGCAGTGAAGTTTCAAGACAAGGTGACACTAAGCCATGATGAGAGAAATTCTCGCAATGGTTGCCCAGTGGGTAATGATGAAGAAGGGGTGGCTAGGGATTTCTTTTCTTTTCTTTTTTTAAATACATTTTTATTGATTTCAGAAAGGAAGGGAGAGGGAGAGAGAGATAGAAACATGATGATAAGAGGAAATCATTGATTGGCTACCTCTCACTCGCCCCACACTAGGGATTGAGCCCACAACTCAGGCATATGCCCTAACCAGGAATTGAACTGGTGACCTCTTGGTGCCTGGGTCAACCGCTGAGCCACACTGGCTGGGTGTTGGGGACTTCTTGAGGCTGAAATGATCCCTACATCACGATCTGGGTGCTGGCAACAGGGATGAGTGTGTGCATATGCAAAAATCCGCTGAGCTGCCCTAACTGGTTTGGATCAATGGATGGTGCATCGGCCTGCGGAATGAGGGGTCCCAGGTTCAATTCCAGTCAAGGGCATGTGCCTTGGTTGCGGGCACATCCCCGGGGAGGGGGGGGGCGCTGATTGATGTTTCTCTCTCATCGATGTTTCTAACGCTCTATCCCTCTCCCTTCCTCTCTGTGAAAAAAATCAATACAATTTATTTTTTTAAAAATCCACTGAGCTGCTCATTCAAGATGTATATACTATAGCACCTATGAATTAAACTTCAACACAAATTAAGAAAGTGAAAGCA
Source organism: Nyctalus aviator (assembly GCA_036971965.1). Classification (NCBI taxonomy): domain Eukaryota; kingdom Metazoa; phylum Chordata; class Mammalia; order Chiroptera; family Vespertilionidae; genus Nyctalus; species Nyctalus aviator. Next base: position 24,013,238 of record CM072927.1, read on the forward strand.
ACACGCAGCAGCGGTGGAGGGAGGAAACGAGCCCTTCGTTCACGTCCAGTGGGAGTGCAAACAGGGAGCACCGATTTGGAGAACAGTCAGTAGTATTTAGTAAGAGCGAGAATGTATCTTTTCCACGTCGGAGGAGAAGTCCCAGAAGTTCCCCTTCTCGCAGCTACCCTACCGAAACCTTGTGGATAGGTGCATTTACCCCCTCCAGGCACAACTCAGGGGCTGGCCCTTTGCCCAGCTCACAGCCCGTCAGTGTCAAAGGATTTGAACTCAGCAACTCAGATTCCCCCCACCCTGATCCAGCACTATGTCATAACCTCCACCTTGCCTGTGATTGGGGACTAGCGGAAGCAACAGCATGCCCAGTCATAGGGGACTCGATAAATTGTGACACAGCCATGCTTAGGGAGACCATAACACTTCAAAAGAACAAGACTGGGCTACATAGAGTGGATCAGAAACGTGTTAGAGATGTCAATGGAATAGAGCTAAATATTGAAGCCATCCATGACCAGAGTCAGTGAGCTACAGCCACTGTCCAGCCTGCAGCCTGATTTCGTAAATAAAGTTTTATTGGCACACAGCCACCCTCATTTATTGACACATCTGTAACTGCTACAAGGGCAGTATCAGATGGTTGTAACAAAGATGGTCTGGGCAGTAATGCTGACAATAATTGCTATCTGGTCCTGTACAGAAGCAAAGTTTGCTGGCTTCTGGAAGATATGAATTATAAAGCCAAACCAGGCTGAAGAACACTAAATTTCACACTTATCAGTCCTGGCCAGGTGGTTAGAGCATCGTCCCGATATACCAAGGTTGTGGGTTCAATCTCCTGGCAGGGTACATACAAGAAACAACCGATGAGCCCTGACCGGTTTGGCTTGGTGGGTAGAGCCTTGGCCTGCGGACTGAAAGGTCCCGGGTTCAATTCCGATCAAGGGTGTGTGTCTTGGTTGCGGGCACATCCCCAGTGGAGGGTGTGCAAGAGGCAGCTGATCGATGTTTCTCTCTCATTGATGTTTCTAACTCTCTATCCTTCTCCCTTTCTCTTTGTTAAAAAAAATAAATAAAAAGAAACAACCAATTAATGCAGAACTAAGTGGAACATCAAATCTATGTTTCTCTCTCAAAATAAAATGTTTTAAAATCATTGTTCATTATTAAAAATAGCTATCACATCAATGGATATGCGCATACGCATGCAAAACTGAAGAAATTGGCACCAAGTGGAGGGCCATCTTTCTGGCGCAGGAAGAAAAGTTGGGTGGGAACCTAGACCTCAACTGGAATGTGCTTTTTCTGTCATTGAAACAGGGAGGCGGGCAACCTGCCTGCAGGTGGTAGATTATCCATCTGGAGCCCAGGGTTTCCCCTGGAAGCCAGTGTGCTCCAGCCCTGTTACTTCCTCAGAGCCTCAGTTTTCTCACCTATAAAATGGGCACATTCAGACCTACCTGGAAAGGTTAAGGCATGAATCAGATGTGCTTGGCTTGGGGGCAGGTACCAATAGCGGGTGATGGTGGGGCAGCGGGGAGAGAGACATGGGAAGGTGGTTTAATGCACCCTCCTCTCCAGCTCCGGGAGCCCCAAAGGCAGGCGCCCCTTCTTTCTTCCTGATGTATCCCCAAAGCCAGCCCATGCCTAGCACACAGCAGGGGTTCAATAAAGCTTCTCCCTCACCGGAGTCAGGCACTCAGTAAGGGCCCCGTGGGGAGTGTGCATCCATATAACTTCCTTTGCAGCCCGCCCCCTGGCCCCACAGTCTTTAGGGGAACTTTTTTTTGTCCGGAGACCCATGGACCTCTTGGGGACCTGTTGGTGGAGTTCAGGGTGTCCATAAGCTGCTGGGGGTGGGGGGTGGGGGAGGGGTTGCACATCTTTATTTTCACTGACTAACCGCCATTTATCATTTCCTTAATCATGAAAGAAGACGACAGCGGCGTGTGACTTTGTCCCTAATTGAAAACCACAGGTATTTTCACATCAGCTAGCCTTGCTGCAGATGGCCCCGCAGTCAGCGGACCCTCCTCACCCCCAGAGGCGCTGCAGTCATCAGCTCTTCCGAGTGGACGCGGCGACAGAGGCGTACCCCTAAGCGTTGTGTGTTTCCGTATAGCTCTATTTCAAAAGTATTTTTAAAGTGATTGTCTTACACGTTTTTTCAAGTTTTAGAATTGTAGTAAAATATACTTAACATAAAGCTTACCGTGTTACTGTTTCTAAGTGCACAGCTCAGTACGTTGACATGGTTGTGCAACCATCCCCGTCGCTCATCTCTGGAACTTTTCCACCTTCCAAACCGAAACTCTGCCCCCATTACACTCTGGCTCCCCTCCCCCTCCCCAGCCCCTGGCTAGCACTGCCTACTTCCTGTCCCCGTGGGTCTGGCTCCTCTAGGGACGGCCTATGCGCGGAATCGCACAGTGTCTGTCCTTCTGTGTCTGGCTTATGTCACTGAGCATAATATCCTCAAGGTTTATTCACGGTGTAGCAGATGTCAGAACTTCCTTTTTGAGGCTGAATTGAATTGATATGCCACATTTTGTTTATCCATTCATCTGATGACGGATCACGAATTTGTTTTTAAAAATATTTTAGTAAATGCATTTCAACATAATGTCCTTGGTCCCTCCTGTATTTTGTTTTATGAATCTACAAATGTTACTGTGAGAAGAGGCCCCTAGATTCTCCGGGCAGACAAAAGCAATGATAATTTCGTGGGCCTCTTTCTTCATTTAAACAAACAAATAATAAGTGACATGTTACAAAAGCATTGGTATAAAGACGAATATAATCCAGGCTGCAATTCTATTCTTTTTTTCCCCCCCTTCTGATTTTAAAAGAAATGAAAACACTTTTGAGTGTCCCTAAAGTGTGATGGTCCAGAGTACACGTCTTAGCTGTACCCCATGGATCAGGCCGCTCTGGGTACAGGACCCCAAAAGGGTAGGACCCCTGCGAATTCTAAAAAGTCGTGTTCGCAGCTTCAAGAGATGCCACCTTGCCTCCCCCTCCCCAACACACAGGTTTCCCCAAACTCCTCCCGGATGGCCGCGACTCCCTTCCTCCTGATTTTGGGGCGCCCCCACCCACAATTTTCCAGCCCCTGCTGTATCTCTCGGACAGTCTGATCGCTAACGCCTATGGCCTGATTTTATTTTATTTATTTTTTATATATATATATTTTTAATTGATATTTTACAGAGAGAAAGAGAGAGGGATAGAGAGCCAGAAACGTCAATGAGAGAGAAACATCGACCGGGGATGTGCCCGCAACCAAGGTACATGCCCTTGACCGGAATCGAACCCATGACCCTTCAGTCCGCAGACCGATGCTCTACCACTGAGCCAAACCGGTTTCGGCCGATGGCTTGATTTTAAACGGCGGTTCTTTTCTCACTAGCCGGTCCCCCTCCCCAGGGCAGGCCTTGGTCCCTCTGCAGCCCGCGGTGGTGCCCGGGCGCCGGGAACGGGAGTGCCCGCGCAGCCGGCGGGGGACGTGCCGGCGGGGGAGGGGGCGCGGCGGGGCGTCCGGGGGACTTTCCCGGTTCCGCTGGGAAAGCCTGACCTCACCGCCTCCCGCCCCGTCCGCCCCGGAAAAGGCGGGCCGAGGCCACGAAGGCGGACCGTCCCCGCGCCCTGCCAGCTCGGCTCCCCGCGGGCACCGGACAGGCCGGACGCAGACCCCGGCCCCGGGGACGCGAGGTGAGCGGAGAGGGCGAGGGTCGGAGGGGGCGAAGGCCGGAGGGGGCGAGGGCCGCCCGGTGAGCGGAGAGGCGGGGGGCCGGCTGGACAGGGCGGGCGGGCGGGTGTGTGTCAGGCTCCAGCTGGTAGCTGCGCGCCTTGGAGGCTGGACGCCCGGGCTCCTCGCTTAGGTTCCTGGTCCACTGTCTCCCCCTCCTCCAACCCCCAACCCCTGACCCCCCATTCCCCACCGGCCTCAGAGCTTCTGGCGTCCATGCACTGCGTCCCCACCTCCCACCCCCCAGGCTTCGGGTCCTCCCCAATCCCCCATTTCTTCCACACCCTGAATTTCTTCCCAATCCCCCAGATCTCTCCCTGGCCTTCCAGATCTCCCCCAGCTCCCCATTTCTCCCCCATGTGTCTGATTTCTTCCGAAACCTCAGAGCTTTCTCTGTCCCAGCCTCTGAACCTCCGGCCCAGCACCGCTGGCCCTCCCCCCAGCCCTGAGCACCCACCTCTCCCAGGGACCCCAGAACCCCCTCCCACGGTAGATCCCTGGCCCAGCCTGCGTCAGCTGAGAGGGGGGATCTCCAGCCCCTCACCCCCCATCCTTTTCCGTGTGGGGCATGTGGGATTGGTACCAGGGGCCGCTGCAGGTCTGCCCAGGATGGGCACTGACCCCAGTCACAGCCCAGGCGGCCCCAGGTTGACAGGTCTGTCTTCCTTTCAGGGGGTTGGAAGTGGGGGTACCAGTGTGACAGGCAGGCTGGAGGTCACCTGAGTGGCTTCCAATTTGGGGGCAGGGAGGGGATAGGTGAGTGGGGCAAGTCCCAAAACTGCCCAGGTCTCTGTTTACTCCTCTGATAAAGGGGCAAACGTTAAATCTCCAACGGACAGTTATGAGGTGCCTGCTGTATGCCAGGAGACACTGTCCAGTAGGTTGGGCACACAGTAGGGACCAAGTGGTGCCCTCAATGGAGACCACAGTCAAGACAATAAGCAAAAACAGGAGTGTTTGCCAAATGTAGATGCCAGATAGCTTCCCCGGGCCTGGCGGGAGGGTTCCTCTGAGCCCGGCGTGGGAAGCGGTCAGCACGTAGTAGGTGCTCAGTAAACACTTCGGAATAACTGTCCCTTCGGTTCCCTATGCATCTTTCTAAGGCAGCCTGGTTATGTTTTGCCTCCCAGGTCTTGTAACATTTCTTTTTATACACACACACACACACACACACACACACGAGGCCCGAAGCACAGAATTCATGCAAGAGTAGGCCTTCCTTCCTCTTGCACCAGCTTCCTCTGGCACCCGGGACCTGGGCTTCCCTCTGGCCACAGCTTTGTCCGAAAGGTTGTCCGGAAGGATGTCTGATCTAATTAGCATGTTATGCTTTTATTATTATAGATTTGTTTATTTATTTTTAATCTTCACTCAAGGATATGTTTCCATTGACTTTTAGGGAGAGTGGAAGAGAGAGGGAAACAGCGATGTGAGAGAAACACATTGATTGGTTGCCTCCTGCATTCGCCCTGACCAGGGCCCGGCCTGGGAGGAGCCTGCAACTGAGGTACATGCCCCTGACAGGAATCGAACCCGGGACCCTTTGGTCCGAAGGGGGACACTCTATCCACTGAGCCAAACCGGCTAGGGCTTCTAACATTTCTTCATTAGCCAAAAGGAGTGACTTGTGCCCCTACTATGCACCAGTCCTGGCAGTAGCAGACGAGGCTCACTATTGGTTGCCCCCCACCCTAGGAAGTCGGCTCCACTGTTTGGGTCTCTGCTATTTCCTTCTCCCATCAGCATTTCAACATGTGAGGCTATTTCCATTTTTGAAACAGCCAGGCAGCACCTACTTCCTTACATCCTCTCCCCAGCACTGCCTTTCGCCTCTGCACCAGTGCTGTCTCTGCTCAGTCCTGCCCCCTTGTGCCCCCACTCCCCGAGGCTGGCACTCCCCGTGCTCTCTGCCCTGTGCTGACCTTCCTGGATACACCGACCTTGGCCCTGGTGCCCCAGTGGGACCATATGACATCTGCTTAAAATGAATTTTTAAGAAACCCTGAATCATAGACTGGGGTCCCTCAAAATCAGCATTTAGGAACATTTGGGGCCAGATCATTCTCTGTGGAGGGCTGTGCTGGGTACTGTGGGGTGTTGAGCAGCTTCACCCCCTTGATGACTATTTCTCCAGAGTCATGACAACCAGAAATGTCCCCAGACATCGCTCAGGGCCCCCTGGGGGAAGGAGTTGTTCCCAGTTGGGAAGCACTGCTCTGGGCTGTAGATTCTCACCATGGGGACCAGGACAGACTGGTATGGGGAGCGTAAGTGGTGTGGAGGGCTCCACTGTGCCCGAGGTGAGGCCGTGGGACCTGAGAGTGGGTTGTTTGTTTGTTTGTTTTTTAAGACATTTTATTGATATTTTACAGAGAGGAAGGGAGAGTGATAGAGAGCTAGAAACATTGATGAGAGAGAATCATTGATCAGCTGCCTCTTGCACACCCCCTACTAGGGATGTGCCCACAACCAAAGTACACGCTCTTGACCTAATTGAACCTGGGACCTTTCAGTCTGCAGGCTGACGCTCTATCCATTGAGCCAAACCGGTTTCGGCTTAGTGCACCATTTTAACAATGCTACTTGTATCAGTTAGCTACATACAGCCGTGTAACAAATCACCCCAGAACTCGGTGGCTTAAAATCAACAGACACCTATGATCTCGCACAGTTTCTGAGGGTCAGGCATCTAGGGGCAGATAGGTGAGTGGTTCTGTCTTGGATTCTTTCATGAGGTCACAGTCAAGCTGTCAGCTGGGCTGCTTCACCTGAAGACTGCGGCGGAGTCAGTGGGGTTGGAGTTCAGGCCGGCTCCCCGTGTGGCTGGTGGCAGGGGGCATCAGTCCCTTTCCACGTAGGCCCCTCTGCAAGTCTGCTCACAGCATGGTTTACCCCTGACAAATGACAGAGAAGGAGAGTGACTGAGCTCAGCTGGTGTGGCTTAGTGGTTGAGCATTGACTCATGAACTAAGAGGTTCCTGGTTCGATCACATGCTAGGGTTGCTGGCTTGATCTTCACTAGGGGGAGTGCAGTAGGCAGTCCATCAATGTTGCTCTCATGGATCTCTCTCTCTCTTTCTCTCTCTCTCCCTCCCTCCCCCCCTTGCTCTCTCTCTAAAATCAATAAAAACATATAGAGAGTGACTAAGAAGAAAGCCAGTGTGTTTTATAACTTAACTAGAGGCCCATTGCATGAAGATTCGTACAATAGGCCTGCCTTCCCCTGGCGTCCAGCACCGGTTTCCTTCTGGCATCTGAGACCCAGGCCTTTGCTCCAGCTGCAGTGGAGAAGCCAAGCCTCTTCATTCTTCAGTCTTCACTGTGCATCTGTGCATGCAAACTAACACAACATCTTTGCTTGCTGATTTGCATACTCACGCCTGATTGGCTGGTGGGTGTCATGAAGGTAAGGTCAATTTTGCATATTTCCTCTTTTATTAGTGTAGATGTCATGAGTGACACCCCATCCAGTCTGCCGTTTTCTCTCGATCGGAGATCAGCTCTGGCAGTGTTGGAAGGACTACCTACAGCTGGGAGAGCCAGGGTGGGGACTCCGGGGGGCCATCCAGGAGGTGCACTGCTTTCCTTCCAAACATGTGTTGAGCCCCTGTTGACGTCCAGTCAACGGACCCAGAACTTTCCATACAAGAACACAGCTCAGTTCCTTGAGACAATCTATAAGTGGGTTTATCCTCATCCTAGGCAGTGGAGTCTTGCGGTCAGGCACACACACCCTGTGGAGCCAGACTGCCGGGGTTCCGATCCCAGCTCTGTCACTCCCTGGCTGTATGACTCTGGGCAAGGGACTCCACCTCTCTGGCTCACTTCCTTCGTTTGCAAATGGGGAAACAGCAGCATCTACCTCTTGGGTGATGCCAGGCAAGTGTGGGCTGGGATCCTCTCGCAGAGGAGGGAACGCGTAGGGGGAGGGGACACATCTTGCTCAGGGCGCCATCAACGAGCCCAGCCCCCAGCTTCCTGAGGTGACCTTAGATGCAAGCCCTGTGAGAGGTCATGGTGGCCTCTGCAGGCAGGTGGGTGTCTGGGCTGCTTCCCAGGCACCTCCCCGCCTGGTGGTGACCAGGTGTTTCCTGCTCCCTGCAGGTCTGCTCCCGGGATTCCCTGGAGCCCGGTATGGTGAGCGGGTAGGGGACGCCGGGCGTGCAGGAGGCAGGGGTGTGGAACATGCCTCCACCAGCCAGCGCTTCTGCTGCCCCCGGAGGCCGCGCCCAGCCTGCCCATGGCCTGCACGGGCCCGTCGCTCTCCAGTGCCTTCCGCGTCCTAGGCGGCGCAGGCCAGGACAAGCTCCTGTACCTTAAGCACAAGCTGAGGACCCTGCGGCCCGGCGGGCGGGGGGCCGACCTCCTGCACGCCATGGTGCTCCTGACGCTGGGCCAGGAGACCGAGGCCAGGATCTCCCTGGAGGCCCTGCAGGCGGACGCCGTGGCCCGGCTCGTGGCCCGCCAGTGGGCCGGCGTGGACGGCGGCGCGGAGGCCGCGGAGGAGCCCCCCGACGTGTCCTGGGCCGTGGCCCGGCTGTACCACCTGCTCGCCGAGGAGAAGCTGTGCCCGGTCCCGCTGCGGGACGAGGCCTACCGGGCGGCCCTCCGCGTCTTCGGTGCCAGGGACGACCCCCAGCTCCGGGAGCTCCAGGAGGAGGCCCGGGACCGGTGCGGCTGGGACGTGGTGGGGGACCTGGGCCACTTCCAGCCGCTCCACTCTGCCCTGGGCTGCCTCCCGCCCTCCTCCGCACCCCCCTCCAGGACGCACAGCCACCCTCAGCCCATCCAGGACCCCTTGGGCTGGAGCAGGGGGTGCTCCCTCAGGTCCACCGGCAGCCCGGCGTCCCTGGCCAGCAACCTGGAGATCAGCCAGTCGCCCACCGTGGCCCTCCTCAGCCAGCACCGCAGCCCCCCGGGCCCCAGCAAGCTGTGTGGGGAGCCCCCGGTGCCCGAGCCCGAGCCGGTCCCCGCAGCCTGCCAGGAGCCCGTGGAGATGAGCTGGCCCTCGTCGGCGGAAGAGAGGGCTGACACCCTGGTGCCGTCAACTAGCCCAGCCCCCGGGCTTCCCGAGGTGACCGATGCAACCGATGCAAGCCCTGCTGGCCTGCCCAGCGCCGCTGACGCCCCCAGCACCAGCACCCACTTCCCAGTGGAATGCACGGAAGCCCCCCAGGCACCAGCCCCCAAGTCTCTCCCCTCGCCCCCCAGAAACACCTGCCCCGTCGAGGACCCAGAGCCACTACAAACTCCCGTTGAAGATACTACTTCCCCCGCGGCCCAGACGAGCCCACCCACCTCCTCCGCCCCCACAACGTCCCCTCCGGACCCTTCCCTCCCGCCTCCTCCTTCCGCTCCCCTGGCCTCCTCCTCCAGCCCGTGTCCCCTGTCCCCCGAGTTCGAGCCGTCCGAGCAGAAGTTCTTCAACTTCGTGGTCCTGCACGCCAAGGCGGACGAGCACATCGCCCTGCGCGTCCGGGAGAGGCTGGAGGCCCTGGGCGTGCCCGACGGGGCCACCTTTTGCGAGGACTTCCAGGTGCCCGGGCGCAGCAGCCTGCACTGCCTGCAGGACGCCATCGACCACTCGGCCTTCACCGTCCTGCTGCTCACGGCCAACTTCGACTGCCGCCTGAGCCAGCACCAGCTCAGCCAGTCGCTGATGAGCAGCCTCACGCGGCGGGGCTGGCAGGACTGCCTGGTCCCACTCCTGCCCCAGGAGACCTCCCGGTCCCAGCTCAGCCCTGCCACGGCCCGCCTGCTCGCCGGGCTGGAGTGGCTGGACGAGCACTCCCCGATCTTCGCCAGGAAGGTAGCCAACACCTTCAGGCCTCAAACGCTCCGGGCTCGCAAGGCCCTCTGGAGGAAGGAGCAGGACGCCCGGGCCCTGTGGGAGCGGCAGGAGCACCTGGAGGGCGAGCGGCAGCGGGCGGCGGCCGTGAGCGCCGCGTACGCCGCCTACGTCCGGGCCTGCGCGGCCTGGCAGGTGCAGGTGGAGCAGCTGCAGGCCGCCTTCAGGAACCACATGCCATTTGGGGCTCAGGTGCCCTCTGGGGGCCCGGGGCCCCTGGGCGCCCCACCACCACCCTTCCCTGCGTGGCCCAGCTACCCACCACCCACCCTGCCTCCGTGGCTGGTTGGCACCCCCAGCCCGGCCTCCCCCCAGCCTCCGGCCTTCCCGCCGGCCCCGCCTGCGCCCCCTCAGAGCCCGGGGCTGCAGCCCCTCATCATCCACCACGCGCAGATGGTGCAGCTGGGGCTCAACAACCACATGTGGAACCAACGAGGGGCCCCGGCGCCCGAGGACCAGGTCCGGGAAGCGGAATGACCGAGGGACAAAGCCTGACGACCTTGACGCCAGACCCCCTTCGGGCTAGATCTTGAAGGCCCCCTCCCCCCATGTTTAGGGGATGAGTAGACAATGGGGTCATCTGCTGTTTTCAGGACATTGCTGGGGACACCTTTATGTCTCGGGAAATTGTGCAGAATGGGCCCCCGTGACTTGCTGGCTCTCAGGGAGGCCAGAATCGGACACGGTGTTGACAGACTATGGGGATGATGGTGGTGGTAGGGGCTGGGGATCGTAAGCACCGTGTTTTAATTATAATAAGTATTTATTGAGTGCTTCTCCAGCACTGTTCTCCTCTGCGAGGCGATCAGTAAAGACGGAAACATGCCTACGGAACAAAAAGGGGAAACTGAGGAGAAAAACACACTTCTCCTTATGAATGGCTGAACCGGGCATTTCCGGTGTTTGCTGATTTCATTGGGCAGAACCTGTCACTCGGCTCCTCTCCGGCTGCAAGGGTACCTGGGACATGCAGTCTTCTGACGGGCCATGTGCTTTCCTAAAGCAACTTCCAATACTAGAGGAGAGGGAGAAGAAAGGGATCGCGGATGCTGGCAGTTCCTGTGGCAGATCTTTGAGGGTGTGGGGGTGTGTGTGGTGAGTGTGCCCTGATGCCCTCAGCAAGGCTGGGCTCAGATCCCACTGTGCTGGGCAAGTGTCGTCCCCTCTGAGCCTCTGCGTTCTCCGGAGTGGGTTTCACTCCTGTGTTTCAAGGTCACCGGTAAGGTGTCCCTGACACTGCAACCCCAGGGACAGTGCGAGGGCTTACTAGCCACATACTTGGCGGGGAGGGGATGCATCTTTTCTGGAGGCTTTAAAAAATCTAAGCATATTTCCAGCTCTCCACACGACTTCCAGCTCTCCACGACGCGTCTATGGTTGGGCCCATTGTCCAGATGGGGAAAACTGAGGCCTAAAGAGGTGAATTCTGGATTGGAACCGAGGAGATTGCAATCCAAGAAGCCAAACTCCAAGGGAGGAGATGGTGGGAGAGCCCAGGAAGGCGACTCTGGGGGGCTGAGCCCAGTAGCCAGGGGGCCCCCTCCCCTCAGCTGTCTGATTTGCACATTCACTTTGCATGCCCTTTCCCTCAGTGCTTGCTGCCCCAAGGGCAGGCCTGGTGTGATTCACCCAGGCTGTCCTCCCCACTCGCTCTCAGTGGCTGACTCAGATTTTGTGAGGGCTCTGCTCCCAGCCTCCAGAAAGACGAAGTGAAACCTGGGGGAGGAAAGCCTGCCATAGGGCCCTGGGGTGGGTGGGGCGGGACGGGCTTCAGGAGGTGAGAGCCAGCGGCAAATAACAATAGTGGCAGTGAATATGTGTCTCCTCTGACCAGCGTGGACTGAGTGCCTGCCAGGGTTTTCCCAGGCAGTGCAGTGCAGTTGGAGGTGGAGGGGAGGGGAGCAGTGAGTGAGTCATCAAATAAGGAAGCCAGATAGCAGGGCTAGGTGACGGGAGTGTCTCCGGAGAGGGACCTTTGGCCCAGGTGCCAGAGAGGCCTCCCTGGGGGCGCGGTGCTGGAGCCAAGATCTGGAGGAAGAGAAGGAACTGGCTGTGGAAAAGTCAGGTGGGCTGGGGTGGGGATGGTCTGGCCAGAGGATACAGCCAGGGCAAAGATCCTAGGGTAAGCCATGTTTGACCTATTGGAGGAACAGCCCTGCGGGGAGGGAGGGAGGGAGGAAAGGAAGGAGGAGTCCAGGAGAGGCAGGTCATGTACTGCCTTGTTTGCCTTGTGGGCTGTGCGGAGGACTTGGATCCAGCTGCTCCCCTCCCTCCTCCCAACCCCCCCAAGGGAGGTGGCAGCCCTGGAGAGCTGTGCCCTGAGAAGCGCGGGACCTGACAAAGGTGCTCACAGGCGCCCTCTGGGAGCTGCTGTGGGAAGGACAGACGGGGCCAGGGTGGCAGCTAGAGGACTAGGGCAGATGGGCTTATGTCATCCTCCCAACAGCCCCAGGAACTGGCGACTGTCATTGTCCCCAATTTACAGGTGAGGAGACAGGCCCAGAGAGGTCAGGTTCCTTGTACAAGGTCACACAGCACACAAGTAACCTTCAGGTCTCTCTCAAATTCTAGCCCACACAGAAACCGATTTGTGTTGATTTTTTTAAAAAATATATTTTATTGATTTTTGTACAGAGAGGAAGGGAGAGAGATAGAGAGTTAGAAACATCAGTGAGAGAGAGTTATTGATCAGCTGCCTCTTGCACACCCCCCACTGGGGATATGCCCGCAACCAAGGTACATGCCCTTGACCGGAATCAAACCCGGGGCCCTTCAGTCCCCAAGCTGACGCTCTATCCATTGAGCCAAACCGGTGCCGGCTGTTGTGTTGATTTTTAAATTCTTTGAAATATCCTTGTTAACTTTATTTGTTTCTCCACCACACCGTGCCCACCCTGGGAGGGCCGGGACAGGTCTGTCTTGGTCACTGTGGTGTTTTCAGAAGCCAGTACCAGGCATGGTACATACTAAACGGGTGGTCATTCTGATAGCTGTTGAGCACCTGCTGAGTGTGAGCCTGCGGGGGATTGTGGGTACACAGACCTGCTACCTGGGAGGACAATGTCGATTCATCTGTCCATGAAGCCAGCCAACACGTACTGGGGCCCTACGTGTGCAGGCCCTGTGGGCACCCTGGAGGTGACCCGGGACAATGCTGTTCTGTCCGGTCAGTGCATATGGCCCAATGCCAGAGGCGGGCTGTTAGGGGGTAATGGGGGCTGTGATGGGAAATGTAGAGGGGCCCTTGGTCAGCCTCGGGGTATTGAGAAGCTGCTGGAAGGAAGGGGGAAGTTAGCTAAGACCTTAGGAATGGGCCGTGGGTTAGGAAAACAGCTGGCAAAAGCCTGCAGGGGCGGCCATGTAGAATATGGCCACTCCAGTCAGGAGGACCATGGTTTCCCAGAGTTAGGGGCTCAGCTATAATCCCTGTTGCACCAGCGCCCCCTGGTGGCCACCATCGGCCTGGGTGTTTCCTGGGGGACATCCCATGCCCCCTGTAGACCAAACAGCCTTAAAGAAAAATAGGGAAATTCTCTTGAAAATTTTCCCCTTTAAAAACTGTGAAATGTGAATAAGTAACGGATATTTGGTTTGGGAGGTCAGGACTGTGACCCTGCTTGGAACGATGTCTTTCTAACATGAACAGTTTACGGATGTTCTCCCACCTCCGGGCCACAGAAGCTAGTGCTTTACCCAGTGTCACCGCACATGCGCAGCTGTGGCTTGGCGCGGGCAGAACGGGGACAGGAGGTGGGCTGCATCTGAACTTCACAAATTTACGTATTCAAGTGTGATGGTCCCGCTGCCTGGTGAGACAGCGGAGGTGAAAGACCTCCCCCACCCCCACCACAGGCCTCCCCAACCATCAATGTAGCACTACACACAAATGCACAGTCAACAGGGGGGTATCTGAGTTTACATTCGGTTGAACGAGGAATACATTCTCATTCAAAAGGTACCAAAGAGGAATCTGGATAAAGTTGCCCCCTCTTCTCTGTCCCCAGCCATCCACTTTCCCTCTATTGATTTGTATCCAATCCCTGCCCTAGCAGCAGCCAGAGGACCCCTCTGAGCACCCAAGTCGGGTCATTTCTCCTCTCTGCCCACAGCCCTTCAGGGACCCCAACTCCCTCCCTCAGCATACAAGCCCAAACCTTGCCCCTGCCCCTGTGGCTGGGTGGATAGAGCATCAGCCTGTGGACTGAAGGGTCCCAGGTTCATCTGTGGTCAAGGCCACATGCCTGGGTTGTGGGCCCAAACTTCAGCGTGGGGCGTGCAGGAGGCAGCTGGTCAATGAGCCTCTCTCATCACTGATGTTTCTATCCCTCTCCCTTCCCCTCCGATATAAATGAAAATATATTATTAAAAAATAAAAAAGCCCCTCCCAGAGGCCCATAAGACCCTGCAGGACCTGCCCCCAACCCCTCCCTGCCCTTACTTTCTCCCTCTCACTTCACTCCGCCCACAGAGGCTTCCTCACTAATCCTCCAACCTGCAAGGCCTGGCCCTGCCCCAGGGCCTTTGCACAGGCTGTTCCCTCTGCTTCCGCCAGAAATCTCCATAGCTCCCTCCTCACCTCCTCCAGACCTTTGCTCAAATGCCACCCTCTCAATGGGGGCTTCTCTGAGCACCCTATTTACAAAAAAAATAAATCTTTATTGCTCAGATTATTACAATTGTTTCTCCCCCCCCCTCCATAGCTCCCTTCCACCAGATTCCTGCCCCATCCTCTGCCCTTACCTCCCCCTCCCCCCGTCATTGTCCTCGTCCATAGGTTATACAATTTTAATCCAGTCTCTTTCTGCACTCACACACCCCTTTTCCCCTGATAATTATCATTCCACTCACTTTCTTTGCCCCTGATTCTATTATATTCACCAGTTTATTCTGGTCTTCAGATTTTTTGATTTTTTTATTTTTGCCAATGCAAAAACTAAACCACATACATGTTATTTTCAAAACTTGAATGTCAAGAGCAAAACTCTGACTATTAAATAATAACAACAATGCCAATGCAAAACAACAAAATGAGAAATCAGAATTATGGACATATTAATATTTTTAGCTACTTTTAGTTTGAGTTTCTTTTGTTGCTGGTGTAGATTTACTCAGAGTCCTTGGACTTGCTGCACAAGACTTTGCAGAAGACTGGAAGCTAACAGATGCTAGCATGAGCAGGAACATGATTAAAGAAGTAGCTTCCACTTCAGTCTTTAATTTCTTCAGCTGACTCCATGTTGGCACCTCAATCCCTTGCATAGCCTTCAGTTTTCCTCTCCCACTTTGCTGTCATCTGGGCAACTCTCAGTCCTTTTGGGTGAAGGGACACAGGAGCTTTTCTGAGTCCATTTTGATGACGGACATAACACTCTGGCACCCGAATTGGCTGCATTGCTCCTTCTTTCCTTTCATTTTGAACCCAGGGTTTGACGCCACAACACTCCGGGCCTGGCTGCTTTGGGCCTGGCTGCTCCGGGCCTGGTTACTCTGGGCCTGACTGCTGCTGCTCCAGGCCCAGCTGCTGCTGCTCCAGGCCTGGCTGCTCCGGGCCTGCCTGCTCTGGGTCTGGATGCTCTGGGCCCGGCTACTGCTGCTCTGGGCCCAGCTGCTGCTTCTCCAGGCCTGGCTGCTCCGGGCCTGGCTGCTGCTGCTCCAGGCCTGGCTGCTCCAGGCCTGCCATTCTTCCATTTCTCCAGCTAGTCACATTTTAAGAGCCCATTGGTCCCTCATTGCTCTTATTATCATGTTAATTGTTGACTATTAACTACCCAGTACCTCCTTCCTGTGGTTTTGGATGATAGATGTCCTTCATATTAGTTTTCATTTTTAAATTGTTGTGGGAGCGGCAGACCAGTTGCTCACTTACGCCGCCATGGTTTCTCCTCCCTGAGCACCCTATTTAAAATTCATTGACAGTCGCACCCACCAGATCCTCCTGACTCGGTTCTTTTTCCATAACACTGAGCACATTTGGACAAATTAAGTCACGTATTCATTGCCCACATTGTCACCTGCCTTCTCCATGAGGATGTGAGTTTTGTCTGTTGACTGCACTGTTGGATCCCAGTACCTGGCACATAGGTGCTCAATAAATGAATGTGAATTATGTTTAAAACATCCTCTTGCTTCCATGCTTCCTTCGGCATATACTGAGCACCTACTGTATATGTTGGTTTCAGATTCAGGGGGTACAGTGTTGACTAAAGCAGACTCTGTTCCTGCCCTCTTGGGGCTCACAGCTCTGTCAGGGAGTCAGACATAAGATTAGGTGGTTACAGCTTGGGTAGTCCTGGGTGTGATGGGGTACACAGGGGTTTCTGGAGGTGTCAGGGAGGGTTCTTGGAGGGGGACGGAGAGGAGCCAGTGTGGTTGACCTGGGTACATACAGGACGTGTGTCTCCCTGGCCCAGAGAACAGGAAGCTTCCTTTGTGTGGCCTCAGCTGAGGCGATGAGTACTCATTGCCACCAGGTGGCGCTGACGACCAGTGTGTCCAGCCTCTCCCGCTCAGCGCTGGGGTGGGAGTATCCTCCCAAGAGAACCTTGAGGGACAGGGACCTCCAGAGAGTGCCCCCTCTCCTGGCTTACAGCCTCCTTAAGGCAGCAGCCCAGCCATATAAATCTCCCCGCTAATCGTCAGTCTAATGCTGCTGGGGAGCAGAGACCAGAGAGGGCAGACGCATGCCTTAAGCCACAGAGCAGGTCCTCCCCTTGCCCAGCCTACACAGCACCTCCGCCCAGCCCAGAGTGCCCCTGGGCGGGGATCTTTTATTTTTAACTTAGTCAATGGACACGGCCTTATTATAGCTCTGGGAGGCGTAAAGGGTTTCCAGTTTCCAAGGGAAGTTACTAGTAAAAAAATATTCTTCCCAAGAAAAGGAGCGGCCTGAGACCTCTCAGCTGCCCTGGACCAACCACCTCTCCTTTCCAAGGCTTCCTGGGGTCTCCTCAGACCCCCTCACTGGGCTCTGTGCCCACCCCCACCCTATAAGCATGTCTCTGTGCCTGACTCCTCCCTGCTCTGTGGCATCCTCCAAACTTTGCTTACCTGTCTACTGTCCTCTCATTAACTTGTTTCTACTCCTTGAGTTGTTTGATAGTTTTCTTTAAATGAATCTTCCCTTCTCCCCCTAGAATTATATAGTGGTGATGCTATACAACCTTGCAACTATATTAAAAGCCACTGAACTGTACACTTTACGATGGTAAATTTTATCTTAGTAAAAAAAAATTTTTTGTATAAAATACGAACTTGTCTTTATTTTTCCTTTTAAATATGTTTTCATTGACTTTTGAGAAAGAGGGAGAGAAACATTGATTGGCTGCCTTCTGCACGCCCCGCTTTGGAGATCCAGCTCACAACCCAGGCATGTGCTCTGACCTGGAACGGAACCGTGACCTCCTGGTTCACAGGTGGACGCCCAGGCACTGAGCTACTCCAGCTAAGCTCATCTTTATTTTTAAACTTGGGTCATTTGCAGTATTAACATCTGTGAACTCACATGTTGGGGCCAGCGAGCTACGCTTTCTTCCTTAGGACACATGCAAATAAACACATAACTATTTAAAAAATTTGAAACTTTGTTTATGTATTAAATGTACAAATGGGAGGGCATATAGGTGCCCCATAACTATGAGAGCGCTACTGAGTAATTATTGTGTGGCAGGACTTTTTCATGGGTAGACTCATTTAACCCTTCATATAGTGCCAGGAGGCAGCTGCTTACCATTACCCCATTTTACAGATGAGGAGACTGAGGCACAAGGAAGGGAAATGATGATACCAAGGTCATGTGGCCTGTGTACTAACCATTACTCCACACTGCCCAGTGAGCATGCCCATTCTCTGAAAGAGGAAACAGCTAAATCAGAGAAATGATTGGTGGGCTGAGGACTGAATCTTACCATGTGTTTCATTCAATTTAAACCCTTACCATGTGTTTCATTCAATTTAAACTTGAAAGAAAGGAAGAAAGAAAGGAAGAAAGAAAAGTCCTGGCAGAGTAGCTCATTTGATTAGGGCCTCAAGGTTGTGGGTTTGATCCCCAGTCAGGGCACACACAAGAAGCAATCAATGAATGCATAAAGAAGTGGAACAGCCGAAACCGGTTCAGCTCAGTGGTGGAGCGTCGGTCTGTGGACTGAAAGGTCCCAGGTTCAATTCCGGTCAGGGGCATGTACATTGGCTACGGGCACATCCCTGGTGGGGGGTGTGCAAGAGGCAGCTGGTCGGTGTTTCTCTCTCATCGACATTTCTAGCTCTCTATCTCTCTCCCTTCCTCTCTGTAAAAAACCAATAAAATATATATTAAAAAAAAAAAAAAAAAGAAGTGGAACAACAAATTGGTGTTTTTTTCTTTCTCCCTTCTCTATCTCTCAAATCAATAAACAACTGGGGGAAAAAATTTAAGCAGCTTTGTGTTTCAATAAAACTTTATTTACAAAAAGGAGGCTGGATTTGGCCCAGGCCTAAGCTTGCAGACTCCTGCCATAGATCGCAGATTCTCCATTTTCACTCGCTTGGAAGCATTCAGAGCCCGTTTCTCTCTAGCACTGCTCCAGCTGCTGCAGTCCACACGATTCGTTTGCTGTGTTTTATCTCAGTTCAAAAGATTTTCTAGTTTTCTGTATTTTCTTCTTTGACTGAAGCTGGGCCACAGGTGCCCACCCACCTGTGTTACCTTCCTGTCCCAAATGACATCGGAGGCTGAGTCACTTCAGCAACTCACAGGCCTACCTTCCCTGGACTGAGAGCCTCTGATTAGTCACCAAAGAAGGGTGCCGCTGTGCACCAGGCACTGTCCCGTGTAGACAAGGCAGCTACGCGGGGCTCCGGGAGCCCCAGAGCCACCGCGGGCCCTGACCTCTGCTCCGCTTCTCTCCACCCACCTACTGGCTCTGGCTCAGAATCCAGTCCATTTAGACTCCCCTTGATCCCTGTTCTCCTAGATCATCACCGGCTCTGGCCAGCCAGCTTCAAAGTAGATCTGACATCTGTCCACCCAGGGCATGACTTGATCCAGCCCTCTTCTCCCCAGTGC
Organism: Nyctalus aviator; assembly: GCA_036971965.1. Classification (NCBI taxonomy): domain Eukaryota; kingdom Metazoa; phylum Chordata; class Mammalia; order Chiroptera; family Vespertilionidae; genus Nyctalus; species Nyctalus aviator. The sequence continues at coordinate 24,031,871 of CM072927.1, forward strand.
TCACTGGGACACCTGAATAGCTCACCCTTCCCTCCCACCCCCCTGTGGGCCGTGGCCCCTGGTCTCTAGATCCACCCCAACCATTCCTCCAGCCTCACCCACGGGGATCTCAAAATTGAAAGCAGGTCACTCCTCTCCTTGGCTTGAAACTGCCACAGCTGCCTGTCTCCCTAAGGATAACACCCAAACAGCTCCCTGGGGGCTGAAGGCCTGCACCCCCAGCTCCTCCTGCCCCCACCCACTCACTCTGATCTGGCCGCACAGGCCTCCTTGCTCTCCTTAGAAGGAACCGTGTGAGTTCATTTATTCACTCAGCAGATACTTAGAGTCCTCTGTGTCGGGCCTTCTCTCACGCACTGGGAACACAGCCGGGAAGAGCCTGTGTAGTGGACGTTCAGGGGAGGGACAGGATGGACAAAGGACGCTTGTAAAGAAAAGGATGGTCTAGGGGTCAAGGTTACAAGGGTTGAGAAGGAAATACTAGTACAGGAGGGGGCTGTACCTCCGACAACCTGGGAGGGCTTCACAGAGGAGGTGACATTTTATCAGGATTGTTGCTCGGTGGGCTGTAGGAGAGGGCGTTAGGGGGAGAGGGTTGACCTGGGGGATCTCAGGTGTCTTGTTCAAAGCCCAAGTTCAAAGTCTCTTCTGTGACCTACAAGAACCTCAGGGGCTGGAACGCTTCTCCCCCCGCCCTGCAGGAGGGGTTGCCTAGCACATGCTGTGACAACCACTGGCTGGAACCACCCTCTCCGTCCAGCCCTCACAGGACCTCCCACAGGAATCCACACCCGCCCATCCTCTCTGGGCACATGCAGTGCCCTGCTGTGCCAGCGGTTGGTCATCTCACCTTTCCGGCCTGTGATGTGATTCGGAGCTGTGCTATCTTTAACTCCGGGCCAGGACGCTCTGATCCCCTCCCCGCCCCTCCCCAGTGGTAAACAGGCTCAGATGACAGCGCTGGAATCCCGTGGGGGTGGCGGGTTCTGTGCGGGGGTGGGGGGGTGGGGGAGACAAGCCATCAGGGACTGGCCCCCCCTCCCCCATGTCCCCTGCTGCCGCCTCAAGTAGTCCAAGGACTGGGATTTCCGGAGTTGGCAGGCATTCATCCATTTCCTTCCTCAGCACATGGGTGCTAAGGGCATGGCAGTGACTAAGACAGACCCTCACAGGGATCTGGAAGGTCTGGGAAAGGCATTATTAAGCAAGTAAATGAGCAAACGAGCAGGATTTCAGTTCTGCGGGGGCAGGAAGTGAGGTGGGGAGTGACAGTGAGTGGAGGGAGTGGCTCCCACTGGTGAGGGGGGCTGCATGCTTCCTGGCCGAGTGAAGGTGAGCAAATCCCTGCCCCTCAGGGAGCCTCACGTTGCTCAGCTACCAGTGAAGCGGGCATTATCCCGGCTGTGTGGCCTTGAGCGGGCCCCGAGGCCTCTCTGAGCTTGTTTCTTCACTGACAAATTACGGTTAATGATTTTATCATGTGCCTTCTTGTTTTGTTTTTTGCCTCCCTCCATCGAACCTGTTCCCTATTACAGAACCCCAACATCACTTGGGGTACAGGTGTTTTGGGGCGTCAGGCTCATCCTCCATCACCCCATTTCTGGGCTACTGATTGTTCTTTTATTTATTTTTTATTTTATTGACTTTTTAGAGAGGAAGAGAGAGGTATAGAGAGTTAGAAACATCGATGAGAGAGAATCATCGATCAGCTGCCTCTTGCACACTCCCTACTGGGGATGCACCCGCAACCAAGGTACATGCCCTTGCCTGGAATCGAACCCGGGACCTTTCAGCCCGCAGGCCGACGCTGTATCCACTGAGCCAAACCGGTTCCGGCTGGGCTACTGATTGTTCTGATCCACGCGAACGTGTACGCTGGGTCTCTGGCTGGCAGAGAGATGCCTTCCCTCCTCTGGCTGCCGTGTCAGGACCCGGAGGGAGCAGGCATCCCGTGCTGAGCTGCGGAAACACGCCCTCTGCCCCGGGAAGCCTGTGACGGGAAGCCTGTGAGGAAGGCATTGCCGCAGATCCTGTCCCTTTTCAGTGAGCCTCCTAACACCCTTTGTCACCTCAGAATAGAAAGGCCTATTGACCGGGCTGCGGTGAGCAGTTAGAGGTGGCTCACGAAGGCACGCAGGAGGTGCCAGCACACCGTCCGGGCTCGATAAACGCTTCTGCGGTTATGTCCCTCCCAGGACACAGCTCGGAGCACCTGCTGATTTGAAATCCACTCCTTTAAGGCAGGGATACAGTCATGTGGTGCCCGAGTGGATATTAGCTATTGAGGGCTGTTGGAGAACCTCCAGCCCAATAAACTACTGGAGGCAAAATGTCACCAGGGCACGGCATGGTCTTTCCTAGGCCACAGGAAGCAAGAACATGGAAATCATCAGCCTCAGGAATAACAGCTCAAGCCTCCCCCTAAGGGACTGGCAAACAGTGGGTGCTTTGGAAAACCCAATCGGGCAGTGCCTTGGGTAGGAGTTTGACTGTACTCATGTGGGGGAAAACAGAATTTCACAACTGAGATGGCAGAAAAAAAAGAGGGGAGGCCTGGCTTTTCCTAAGGGGGAAGCAGCTCCAGGAAACCCACCAAGTTCATGGACAGACAGACCTCTGGGGCCACAGCACCCATGGTTCCATCCACGGGTCTCAGTGAGTTGGCAGGCTTTCAGAAGGGTCACGCCCACCTCTCTTCCATGCCAAGTGAGGGGTTTGAACTGAGGCGGTGGTGTCCACTGTTTATGCGGTAATACTCCATTTCTGAGTGCAATCTTACAGAGCCCCGCACATAAAGAACAACTCCTGCACGGAGCAGACTGACATGCTTTGATGTGGGGATGGGTGGACGAGAAGAGATAAACCAAAGAATTTTTATACTTATATGCATAGGCCATGGAGACCCAGGCAACTGGGTGCTGAAGATCTGGGGGGCTGGGCAGGGGCTGGGAGAAGGGTAAAGCGGGGGGTGGGGGGGTGTTAAAATGGGAAATATCTGTAATACTATCAACAATAAAATGTGTGTGTGTGTGTGTATATATATATATATATATGAACTCATTAAAGATGGCAGCCTGAGGGCATCTCCTTTAAGTGGACTGGCACCATGACCTTTTACCCTCAGGGTCACCCTTTTCCTCCCTTTGCCCCCGCTACCCCAGCAAGGAACTGTTGGGTGGTTTTCTTCTCATGTTCTTTTTAATGACAAACACCAGCACAATTTAATGGCCTCATTTCTTTATTCTGTGCTGCTTCCCACCTCCACGAGGGTAAACCTGGTCTTGTGAATAAATAACATCCTAGTAACACTGCAAACCCACACGAGGCCTAGTGTCCTCAGAGGGCAGAGTATCCGTGGGCCTGCTGCGGTGTCCGAGCCCCCGTGTAGCTGCCATCTGACAAGGCTGCAGAGGTGTGGGGTAAGGATGCTGCTGTCCTGAATGTGACCTGAGCTTCTGTCCCCTTCTGCTCCTCACTCTTGTTTAAAAGGCCAGAAAGAGTCCCCTTTGCCTGTCAGGGCAGACACAGTACTTCACAAGAAAGACCTTCCTGCAGCAGGTTCTCGAACACACGCACTTTATACCTGAGTGATGGAAAGCCAAGACTTTGTACCATCTCAGCTCTCAGCATTCACCGTCTCATCCAGCTGATTTATGGAGTTAAATGCTGCACTTAGGGTTTCCTTAGGAAGACCTGAGCAGTGGTGAGAGTAGCTGGAGCCACTTAGAGTGGCTCTACCCACAATGCTGTGCACTTGTAAATCTGTGAGAAGCCAAGCCCCCAAACAACCTTGCTAGTTCTCACTCAGTGGGGAACACATCAAGCTCAGCTCCTTGGGCGTTTGGCCTGAACCTATTTAGAAAAAAAAAAAAAAATACTTCTCTAATGAGGAAGGAAATACGGGAGGCTCAAGTAAAAGGCAAATGAGTGAAGCTTTAAGAAAGGTACAGCCACCTGCATTTTAGGAACCGATACTGTGGTCTGCTACCCCCTTCACCAAATTCTCCACTCAATAAAGCTTCTCCTGAGGGCCTTGGCAACCTCAGGCACGACAAAACCCTGGGTGCACAAAATTAACCTATCAAGTCTTAAAAGAAAATGTCAAATTCTTAAGAAAAAAAGAAAATATGGCAGCAAAACCTCAGAACTCCTGTGATGCCTGCAGCCTGCCCACCTACTAAATAAACAGAACACCAAACCAGCCCAAGCTATGCAAGCAGCAGGCTACCCTAAACAGAGAGTCCTGCCTGTGTGGGAGAGAGTGGGGGGGCAACTGTGCTGTAAGAAGTGAGAGATGGTCTTGCTTCTTGAGTCTCCAACTTTCCACTCCGGGAGCCCCCATTCCTAACACTGCGTTCTGTGGCTGGGTTTATCCAGCCCGCATGAGGGGCACAGAAGGACAGACCCAACTTTCAGTTTCTTCTGGTTTCTAGGATAGGAAAACAATGGCTTTGATCCCTCTGCCTCTCAGGAAGCAAAATCTTCCTAGACCCAGGCAGATGGGATGTGCAGAAAGTAGTGCATCTTCTCCCCATGAAGGACGGTGCATGTCCTCCTGGAGAAACGTAGTTCTCCGAGCACATGCATGATCCTGAAGGCTTCTAGAACCAATAGCTAACTCCTCTCCCCACCTTCTGCTAGGTGAAAGGCCGTGGGGTCGGGAGAGCCCTTCTTCCTGTTTCATGCCACTTGTGCTCACCAGGAGATGGCAAGGACTGGTGTGGGCACCTCTCCAGGTTTCTCCTCTCTCGGAAGCCTATCAGTGCAGTTCAATAAAAGCCTCCAGCTCCTCAGGGATGAAGCCTTTGTAGGGGATTTTATTCTTGTCCAGGGTGCGGGCTGCAAGGCACTGCAGGGTTACGTAGTTGAAGGGCTGGATTGTGCTCTTGGCCAGCAGCTTCTCATCCAGCAGCTCGTAGGCTGTTTTCTTGAAGGCGTTGGTGGCATCCATGTGGGCCCCGGCTTCAATCAGGGCGTTCATAATCCCCGGGCAATTGTTCTGGGCAGCTATGTGCAACGGCGTGTTGTTGTCAAAGTCCCGACTGTCTGGGTCGGCCCCACAGTCCAGCAGTACCTTGACCACCTGGAGGGAGGGGAACCTGCCCACTGGGTACCGGCCCACGTTTGTGGTGTCCTTGTCCACGGCCATGTGCAAAGGAGTGAAGCCGTTCTTGCCCCGGGGGGCACACTTGAGCAGCCGGTAGACGGTCTGATGCTTCAGATGCTCCTGGTCGGGCGTGCACTCCACTTTCTCCAACAGGTAGAGCAGGTGGAGGATGATGGCCAGGGCCTTGGTGAACTGGACAGAGTCCCCAGGCTCCTTGGGCAGCTGCAGGGCCCGTTCCACTTCCCGGACCCCCTTGCAGAGCACCCCCATGAGATCAGCAAAGCCAATTTGGGTGCCCAGGCTGCCCTTGGCTGCCCGGTCCTGAAGTACATAAGAGAAGAGTTCGGCAAATGAGAGGAAGCTGCTGGCGGTCATGGGGCTCAGGGGCTCCAGGTTGTTCTGTTGCATGTCTAGGGCATATTTCCACAAGCGGATGCAGCGCTCAAAGTTGCCTGAGTCGGCGTACACGGCCCCCCTATATCGGATATAGTAAGAAGTGTCCGGGTGAGAGGGCCCCAGGATGCGCTCTCGGATCAACAGGGCCTGCATGCGCATCTCGTCCGGGTCGGTTATAAGTGCTTCCAGTTCCTCGGCCGTGTTCACCTCCCTGGAATAATCATAGGCCAGGACCAGCTGCGGGGGCTCCGGTTTGGGCAGGTATTCGCCCCCCTGGTGCCGCAGCTCCATGGCCCGTCTCCAATGTTTCAGGGCCCCAAGCAGATCACGCTTCTTATCCACATACGTGGCCCCCAGCAATTCCAAAGCTTCCACAGCAGCTTCCCGGCTGGTGGGGCAGCAGCTCTCATAAGTTTCACTCAGTGGTTCCTCCGGGGAGGAAGGGCCACAGCCGGCCCCCTGGGACTTCTCGCATCCCAGACCAGAGGGACCATCTTGGGCCAGCCCGGTCTGCACCTCCATGCCGGCAGGCTGCTCCTGAATAAGGTACTCCACGATGTTGGTGTGGCCGGTCACACTGGCGGCCAGCAACGGGGTCATGCCGTAGCCATCGCGCTCCATGCGAGCGTTGCACCCGAGCAGTAGCTGCAGGATCTCCAGGCTGCCGGACTCCGCGCAGTCGTGCAGGGCGGTGTTGCCCTTGGCGCTGCGCCGGTTCACCTGGGCGCCCTGCTCCAGCAGGTAGCGGGCGATCTCGCGGTGGCCCTTGTAGCAGGAGATCATGAGGCACGTGTGCCCGTGCCGGTTGGCCACCTCCAGGTCGGCCTGATGCTCGCCCACCAGGTAGCGCACCACCTCCAGGTGCCCATCGAAGCAGGCGGCGCGCAGGGGCGTGGAGTTGGTGCGCGTGGTGCGGTTCACCGAGGCGCCGCGGCGCAGCAGGCTGCGCACCACGTCCAGGTGGCCGGCGGCCGAGGCGGCCCACAGCGGCGGCGCGCCCTCGATGGTCTCGCCGTCGAAGTGCACCGAGCCGCTCGCCTCCACGCTCGCGCCGCACCGGTCTACCAGGTACTCCACCACGTCCAGGTGGCCGTAGCGGGAGGCGATGAGCAGCGGCGTCCCCTCGCCGGCCACCTCGCCCGTCAGCTCGTCCAGCTCCTCCCGGCTCCGGCCGCTGAGCAGCTTTTGCAGCAGCTGGAGCTTGCCGTCGCGGGCGGCATTGTACACGACGGTGCGGAGGTCCATGGTCCGGACCTCCGCCAGGCCATCGGCTGGCCGCCGGGAGACGGGGAGACGGCGGGCTACAGCCCCGAGGGCCCGGCTGCAACCTTCACCGTCTCCCCCGCCGCCATCTTAGGGGCTCCTTGGGCGGAACAAAATGGTGGCCGCTGCCACCAGGAACCGCGGTCTAATGGGAACTCACAGAGAAATGTAGTCCTCGGAGCCGGTCTGCTCCGTAGGATAGGGAAGGAACTGTGCGGTTTGAGAACTCTATCTCCCAGAAGCTCGCGGGCTAGCCGCAGGCGAACTTTTAGCACGGCGCATGGTGGGAATTGTCGTTCCATTTGCCGCCGACTGTGGCGGAAACTGTCAAAAGAGGACTACAATTCCCGAGATGCAATGCCATCGCGATAGCTTATGGGACCCAAGGAAGTTTTGTGACTCAGTGCCACAGGAAACGCAAGCAAGCGCCAAAGACTACATTCCCCAGAAGGCACCGGGAGCGACTTGGGCGCCTATTACCGAGAGGGAAAGCCGGCTAAGCCGGCAGAGCAGTCTGATTTGGGCTGCTGACCGACAGGGGGCGCTCGGAGAGGCAGGAAAGCCAACAGGGCGAGGACAGTAGGGGTGCAGTAAGTACAGGTGGCCCCTAAGGGTCAATCTCGTGCACTCACTTCTCATGCATTTATTCTTTCATTCACTCACCCTTCAATACTGTCAACTGAAGGTGGTGGCCACCAAGGCAGTAACTCCCAGAGATTCTCGGGGTGCAGTCATGAGGGGAGGCTTTAGGGATACAGTTGTGATACAGCTTGTGTGTGGGCTGGGCTGTGAGACAGCTCAGGTGTGAGGTCGCTCAGTCCAGACAGCCGGGTGAGGGTCTCTCGCTGCTTCCGTGCCGGTGTCACGGGTCCTGCTGAGGGAACGCAGTCTTGGAGGGAACTCTGTGGAGGCTGAAGTGAAGCTGGCCCATTGAGCGGGCTCTCTCGTGTTTTTTTTTGTTTAATTGTTTTAAAGTTCTGAAGTAATTTTTTATCCAGTTGGATTATAGGAAAGTCTTTTTCTCAATTTTGGTACTAATTATCCACTATTCTCTGAGGAAGCCAGCCCCCATAAAAGAAGTCAACACCGTCATGCTGGCTAGACTAGTGTAGACCCTCTTGTTTGCCTTACCACCAAGCTGAACCCTGCCCAAATTCCTGACCTACCGACTCCAGGACATGTAAGAAAATGGTTGTTTTAAGAGCGTATGTTCTTAAAAAACAAAAAACAAAAAATAAATAAATAAAAAAAAACAAAAAAAAAAACCATAAACTGCTCCAGATAGTCACGCCACTGAATTACTGCACATGATGCAGTGTGATCACGTGATAATCAGTCCCCAGACATTGTTTATGAGCGGTGATTCTTGGATTTAAATATTTACACTATAGTTGTCCATATGTAATATTTACTTATGTATGCAAAATTACTACAGTGTTTTCTCCGACATGTGGCCTATTCGCTAAAATTTATTAAAAATAAAAGTGAATTAATAACAACAACAACAAAAAAGAGCGTATGTTCTGGAGTAGTTTGTGATGCACCAATAGTAACTGGAACCGGATTCAATGTAGCCTGTGGCTTTAATTTCACTGTCTATACTTACTAACCAAATCACACAGTTCCCTAAGAGTTTGTTTACTGTGTCTGCTTCCTCTCTGGAGGACTGCCTGTTCAATGGGAAAATACGCCTTGGCTTAGATTCTAAGAAACTGTCTCATTGTGTTCCTGAAGGGACCGGATAGATCCATGCTGCTTCCCGCAGCCTGAGGTATTGATATATGCCTTTATATAATTAGTTCAGCCATGTTTATTGATATTCTAAGCACGGACTGTGTTTTGGGTTCCTTGCCACAAGCTGGGGGTGTCGCAGTGAGCAGGCAGACAAGTGTTCTCAAGAACCCAGACTCTGATCAAGGGAGGGAGGCTAGGTCAGGGTGTGCAGTCAGGGATGTGGGAACCCAGAGGAGGAAGAGGTTAGACCTGGCTGGGGAGGGAAGGAAGAAGTTGGGAGGTGTTTCACTGGTAGGGAATTTTTCAGGTGAAGTTGTTGAAAGAAGCAGTGTTTCATATCATTCCGGTTAATCTGTTTGGCTTAATACATTACCTCAGGCTTGGTGACTGCTGTGGACTGAATTGCGTCCTCCCAGAATTCGTAGGTTGAAGTCCTAACTCCCAATGGGACCGCATTTGCAGACAGAGGCTTTAGGAGGTGTCACCTGGCCTTGACAGTCATCCAGGGGCACTTCCATCCCATGCCATTTTCTGGGAGAAGCTCCTTAAGCCTGACCCGCTTCAAGGGGAGAGAACCAGACACCATTCTCTCAAGGGAAGGGAGTTAGATGTGGGAGAGATGTCAGTAAGTTTGGAGATATGTTTTAAAATCATACACAGGCCCTAGCTGGTGTTTCTCAGTGGTTAGAGCATCAGCCTGTGCACCAAAGGGTTGTGGGGTCAATTCCTGGTCAAGGGCATGTACCTGGATTGCAGGCTCGATCCCTGGACTAGTCAGGGTGCATGTGAGAGGCAGCCAATTGATGTCTCGCTCACATCAATGTTTCTCTCTCTCTCCTCCCCCTTTCCCCCCTTCCACTCTCTCTAAAAATTTAATGGAAAAAATATCCTTCCATGAAGATTGGCAAAAAGCAAACAAACAAACAAACAAACAAAAAAACAACACACCCCACAACAAAGAAAAAAAGACCACACACAGAGCAAAGACCCAGGGGATAGACCGCAGCAGAGGCACGATGCATTCAGTACTTCTCACTCCATGCCTACAAGACAGCCTTCTAGGGGGATTCTTTGACAGCAACGAGGGGACAGTCCCTTCTCTTTAAAAGTGCAATTGGTTCTTTTTATCACATACTGGATAAAACATTCGGAGCTAAGCACATCTATCAAAAGGACATTTCATCAAGTCCTCTTGATTTTTTCTACAAGATAAGACACTGCTGAATAAAAAACAGACATTGTCCGCACTACTTTCTTAGCCGTCTCTGGTGAAATTTTTTATTTTATTTTATTTTATTTTATTATTTTATTTTATTTTATTTTATCTTTTATGGCAGAAGTCTGACTTGTGAAGATACCCACTCACACAAGAAGTTTGGGGAAAGAGGGAGGAGTCTACCATGGGAAAATTATGTGGGGACATTTTATTCATTTTAATTTATTTTTTATTGATATCAGAGAGAAAGGGAGAGAGAGATAGGAACATAATGATGAGAGAGAATCATTGTTTGGCTGCCTCCCACACATCCACACTGGGGATCAAGCCCGCAACCCGGGCATTTGCCCTGACTTGGAATTGAACTATGACCCCTGGTTCATAGGTCGACACTCAACCACTGAGCCACACTGGCTTGGTCATGGGGACATTTTATTTCATTATTTTTAAAAATATATTTTATTGATTTTTTTACAGAGAAGAAGGGAGAGGGATAGAAAGTTAGAAACATCGATGAGAGAGAAACATTGATCAGCTGCCTCCTGCACACCCTCACTGGGATGTGCCCACAACGAAGGTACATGCCTTTGACCGGAATCGAACCCAGGACCCTTCAGTCCACAGGCCAATGCTCTATCCACTGAGCCAAACCGGTTTTGGCCATGGGGGACATTTTAGTCACCACTTCTCAAGCAGAGATACTGATATTGGCGGCATTCAATGATATGTATTCTTTCTTTCTCATTGAGGGCCTTACAGGTGACCTTCGCTCATTTCCAATAGAAATGTTGAGTAGCAGGAGTGTGTGGTTCCCTGTGACAACAAGCAAGAGAGAAGCTTTTCTTTGAGCATGCAATTTAAAAAATTGAAATAAGATTATCCCTGTTAACATGTGCAACTCATCGCATTTAGGACATTCACAATGTTGTACAACCATCACTTCTGTCTAGTTCCAAAATACAGGGGTGGGCAAAAGTAGGTTCATAGTTGTGAATATGCAAAACAGTTTATTTTTGTATTATTATTTATTGTATTATTTTCCATATGAACAACTGTAAACTGACTTTTTCCCACTGCCATATTTTTGTTACCCCCAAAAGAAACTCCTTCCCCATAAGCAGTCACCCCCCCAATCTATATATTTATTATATACTAGAGGCCCAGTGAATGAAATTTGTGCATGGGGGTCAGCCCAGCCTGCACCCTCTCCAATCTGGCACCCCTTGGGGGATGTCCGATTGCCTCTCACAATCCAGGATTGCTGGCTCATACCACTCATCTGCCTGCCTGCCTATCTGACGGCTTCTAACCCCTCTGCCTGCCTCCCTAACTGCTCCCCTGCTAACCTGATCGCCTCTAACTGCCTCTGCCTTGCCCCACACCCAGGACCCAGGATTCCCTCCTCTGGCCAGTTACAGGCACCCAGGACCCGGGCTGGCTTTGCCCAGGCCGGCCGCAGCTGCAGGGGACCGTGGACGGGCTTGTCCCTCTCTTGGGCCACAGCCTGACTGGTCCCCATTCCTCTCTCTCAAGCTTATTTGTGCCTGGCTGGTCCTCATTCTTCTCTTCCCAGTATTGAGTGTCTGAGCAGTTAAGGCGTGATGGCATGAGGGTGTGATGACCATTTACATATTAGCTCTTTATTATATATGTACATAAATGTGATATATAAGTATATATGATACATGTTTATATTATACTGGGGGCCCGGTTGCACAACATTCGTGCATGGGTACGGTCCCTAGGCCTGGCCAGCAATCAGGGCTAATCAAGTTCCCAGGTTCCCCACCTCTCCGCCTCCCCACCTCCCTGTCTCCTCCTTCCCTCATTTCCTCAACACCCCTGCCACTGGTCACCTGCCGTGTTCCATGCTGCCCCCTGGTGGTCAGGGCATGTCATAGCATGTGATCAAACTTCCAGTCTCCTGGTCGAATTCCCAAGGGGACACTTTGCATATTAGCCATAAATATATATATATATATCTGAGAAACTAGAGGCCCAGTGCACAACTTCATGCACAGGTGGGGTTGGGTCAGCCTGCCCCGATAGTGTTTGATTGAGTTGGGCCAATGCGGGGAGGGCCACAGGCAGTTGGCCAGTCGGCCCTGCCCCCTGGTGGAACTCCCAGTCAAACTCCTGGTGGAGAGGACAATTTGCATATTAGCCTTTTATTATATAGGACTAGAGGCCCGGTGTATGAAATTCGTGCACTGGGGGGGGTGGGGGGCGGTATCCATCAGCCCAAACTGCACCCTCTCCAATTTGGGACCCTCAGGGGATGTCTGACTGCCTGTTTAGGCCCATCCCTAGGACTGGGCCTAATCAGACAGTTGAACATCCCTTACACAACCTGGGACTGCTGGTCCCAACTGCTTGCTTGCCTGTATGATTGCCATTAACCACTTCTGCCTGCCAGCCTGATCACCCCCTAACCACTCCCCTACCAGCCTGATTGATGCCTAACTATTCCCCTGCCAGCCCAAGAGTCCCCAACTGCCCTCCCCTGACAGCCCGGTCACTCTCAAATGCCCTCCCCTGCATATTTCCTCTTTATTAGATAGGGTTTTTTTCCTTAACATATTGGACAGTGTACCTGCCATGGTTTTGACAAACCAGTAAAAGTGTAAACCCAAACTAAAAGTGTCATAAAATAAACTCCTTAAACAGGAATTTCATGAGACCTTGGAAAGGTGATATCAAGTGGTTGTTTCTTCCTTTTTTTCTTCTCTTTCTTTTTCTTGATGTTTCATCTTTTGTCCTTTCTTTCTTTTCTCCTTTTATTCCCTTTCTGTCTCTAATCACTCTGCTGGGGGCAAGGGAAGTTCCAAGGCTATAGGTGTATGTGGGGGGAATCACTCCATGGGGATGCAGGCCCTTTGGAGGCTGACACCCCAGGCTGCCCCAGGGATAGCTCTTGGGGGCACAGCTTCCTCCCAGGCCTACACCCCCGGGCTGTGGATGGGAGCTGATTGCTGGTGGTGGTGGGGGGGATAGGCAGTTGAGGGGCCTCCCAGGCCCACAGCCCAGGCAGAAGCTAGGAGCAGATGGCATGTGGGGGTGAGGGAGTAGGGGATGAGGGGGATTGGGGGGAGGGTGCGGTCACCGTCCAGGACTATGGCCCAGGTTGCAGCTGGGAGCTGATCACACAGAGGGTGCACAGCCGCCTCTCAGGTCACTACCCAGGTAGCCACTGCGACCAGATCTTGCCAGGGTGTGTGCCACCTCCCAGGCCTATGGCCCAGATTGGGGCTGACAGTGGATCTCATGTCTCAGGGTGTGTGTGTGGGGATGCGCACCGCTTCCCAGGCTACTGCCCGGGTCACGACTGGGAGCTGATCGAACCTGGGGTGTGAGGCCGCCTCCCAGGCCACTGCTCAGGTCTCAGCTGGAAGCTGATCACACAGGGGTGCGAAGGCCCTCCCAGGACAACGAACGGCTCAGGTCACAGCTGGGAGCTGATAGCACCTGGGGTGCGGTTGGGAGCTGATTGCGCAGGGGGTGGGAAGGTGCCTCCCAGGCCAACAGCTGAGGCCTCATACTGCCTGCTCTCAGCGGCAGCCCTCCCTGGGCTTGAGAAACTGGGCACCGCCATCTTGTGTCTATGGGTGCCGCCATTTTGTCACGGAGTGATGGTTAATTTTCATATTACTCTTTCATTATATAGAACAATGATATATCTATAATATAATTTATAACAAAATATAATGTATTATAAATATTACATACATGTATAAGATACATAAAATGTAATGCATATGTATACACACATACATATAATGTATATATAATGTTTTCTGAATAATTTGGGGAAATAATTTGGAGCCTTTACAACCTTTACTCTTAAGTACTTCCGTGAGCATTTCCAAAGAACAAGGACATTCTCTCCCAGACCCACAGTGTAATGGTCAGAATTGGAAATGTCACACTGATAAGCCCGATCATTTAATCCACCATCCGGATTCCGAGACTTTCCATTGTTCCAAGAGTGTCCTTTCCAGCTGCCCCCATGGAAGTCAGTGGCGTTCACACCCCTTTCCTGCTTTCCTCCTCCTGACCAGACTGGTTTGTCACCGAGTCTGGGCCAGGTGGGATCACACGAGGATGATTTTTCTCTCTCCAATCATTGCCTCCCCTGCTCTCTTGTCAATCTCCCTTCTCTCCCCTGAGGAGCACATTGTGTAACGTGACTGATCACTGTCAGTGAAAAAGTCTTGTCCTGTCCTGTTAGCAATTTCCATCTCAGCTTTCTTCAACCCCTTGCTGATTCGTGATGTTACCGGGAAAACTTGGGACAACTCCCCGCCCTGCCTAATCCCTGCTGCCTCACTTTGCACCCGTGCCGGTGTGCTCTGCTTCTGTCCGCCCCTCTGCCGTGTGGCGGAGGCAGGGCTCGGAGAGGGTCTCTGAGTGCACCAGCAGGTGTGAGCTCTGACCACCCACACAGCTGCTGTCCCTGGATCCAGAAAGGCAGGCATGGAGAGCACAGATTCCTGAGGCAGATATGGGTTGAGGGAGGAAACTCAGCTATCTCCTTGTGATGCTGCCTGCCTGTTGTCATGGAAACCCAAGCCACTCTCTTTTGAAGGACCCATTAAGGTGCAGGATATAATCACCACCCTGTCTGGCAGACCCCCACCCTCCCTGGACAATGCAGCATCTGAGTTGGGCCCTCACCACCCCTCTCCAGCCCTGGCGGGGGATGACTCGCTATGCGACCACATGTCTCCTTTTCCTGTCCACATCTTGGCCTCCTTCCCCCGTGGAAATGGCTGAGGGACATGTCGCAGTTGCCACATTGTCTATGTGTATCAAACTATGAGAAGGGTGTAAGATAGTGGCTGAAAATGCAGACACTGTATGCAAACTGCCAACAGTCAAGTCCTGGCTCTGCCACCCAGGGGCTGTGCAACCTTGGCCGACTTGCTTCAGCTCTCTGAGCCTCGGTTTCCTCTCCGATAAAATGGGGAATGATAATGGTGCCTACCTCTTAGGAGCTAATATATGTATAGCTGTTAAAATAGATCGAATATATCCATCTGATGCACTATTATCCGGCTACACAAGAGGAATGAACCATGGGCACACGCTGCAGCATGGATGAACCTTGAAAACATGCTGCTCCGTGAAGGAAACCAGACACAAAAGGCCACATAGTGTGATTTCATTGATATGAAATACCCCGAACATGCAAACCCACAGAGACAGAAAACACAGTCATGTTGCCAGGAGCTGCAGGAAGGGGGGTGGGGGAGGGGAATGAGTGCTTAACAGGAACTGTGTTCTTTTTGGGGCGATGGAATGTTCTGGAATTAATCAGGTGGTGGTGGTGGTGGTGGTGGTCGCAGGACTCTGTGAAGTATAAAATGTCACGAAGTTGTCACTTTAAAAAGGTTACATGCAAATTTTATGCTCTGTGTACTTGCAAGGTTTAAATATTGTTCTGATGGAGGGACACACCACAATGACACTCACATAGAAGGAAGGCAGAACCCTTTGCCACTTGGAGCTCCAAAGAAGAGGACATAAGGCTTACACCAGGGACAGGGTGACAGTCAACGGGGGCTGTAGGGGCAGCTCATACAGGGCGAGCCAATGGGGTTAGCTAGGTTTTCCCAGGCTTCCTGAAATGGGCTCATTTGAATAATTTTCCAAACTTGCCGAAACCGGTTTGGCTCAGTGGATAGAGCATTGGCCTGCGGACTGAAGGGTCCCAGGTTCTATTCTGGTCAAGGGCATGTACCTTGGTTGCGGGCACATCCTCAGTAGGGGACGTGGAAGAGGCAGCTGATCAATGACTCTCTCATCGATGTTTCTAACTCTCTCTCTCTCTCCTTTCCTCTCTGTGAAAAATCAATAAAAATATATTTTAAAAATAATAATAATTTTTCCCAACTCCAGGACAATTGGGCTGTCCCTAGTTGCCTGGTGATGCCTAGCTCTTGGACAATTGAAGGAGGTGTCTAGTGGCCCTTGAGTATGAGAGTGGATAAGGGAACTGGTCCGGATGTGGACTTAGTCACTTGCTCCAGAGGACCTGATTGGCCTCAGAAATGGGTCCTTCCCTCTCTCCTTTCCTTCCTTCCTTCTGTGGAAGTAGCTACTCATTCCTCACCTGTGAAAGTCTAGGCACAGAATTGCTGAGTCAAAGGGAAGAAAATAAGCTTCTCTTGTGCTTAAGCCACCGTTATTTTGAGCCTGTTAGAGTAATTGGACCATCTCCCCATACATTGGCAAGCCCTGCTTCTTCGCCTCGCTCGCTGGCACCTTTGCTCCTGGAATCACCATCTTGTCTGAGACTCCACTTTCATGAAATCCCAAGTGAAGATAATTGGACAGTGACCAGATGGAATAACAAAATGGAATGGGCGGTCCCTTCAGTTCAGGCGCCCTCAGCTCCATTGCAAAGGATGGCTCATCTTCATAGGTGCATGTGCCTTCGTATTTGTGTTGACAAAGGGGCTCAGACACCAGCATTTATGTCAACTGAATACTTATCAGGTGCTAACACTGATCTGGGCACGGACGGGAGGAGGATGAAACTGGTGAGATTAAAGAAGGTGCCCCCTCCCAGAGGTCTCTGGGAGAAATGACAGGTTGGTGGGTTTTATGTACCTTTACTTTTATTTTTTGCTAGAGGCCTGGTGCATGAATTCATGCACAGGTGGGGTCCCTCAGGGTGGCCTGCAGGGATCGGGCCCCAGCTCACACCCCCAGGCTCGCAGCCCCGCAGTTCCTGCCTGGCAGCCCGCTGTGGCCTGGCACCATCCCCTCACCTGCTCCATTATCCTGCTGCTGCCGTCCAGGTCTCCTTGGGGCCCATCAGGGTCAGCAGCACCTCCACTACCACCCGCTGCCAGCGCAGCATCACAGACACCCGCCATGTTCCACACTGCCCCCTCGTGGTCAGCTCACATCATAGTGAGTGGTCGAACTCCTGGTCAAACAATTTGTATATTAGGCTTTTATTATATAAGAAGATTGATTTCAGAGAGGAAGAGAGAGGAACAGAGAGATAGAAACACCAGCGGTAAGAGAGAATCATTGATCGGCTACCTCCTGCACACCCCACACTGGGGACTGAGCTTGTAACCCGAGCATGTGCCCTGACCAGGAGTCGAACCATGACCTTCTGATTCATAGGTTGATGCTCAGCCACTGAGCCACATCAGCTGGGGCATTTTGTTTTTTTAAATCTAAGGAAGGATTCCCCTAAATAAGAATCAGTGCGGCAATGGCCAGTGTGGGTCAGTGGTTAGGGTGTCGGCCCACACATCAGAGGATTGAGGGTTTGATTCCTGGTCAAGGGCACAAGTGTGGGTTGGGGATTCACTCCCCACCTCCACTGGGGGCCTATATGGGGAGCAATCAGTTGATATGTCTCTCACATCTCTCTCTTCCCCTCCCTCTCTCCCTTCCACTCTCTCTGAAAAGCAATGGAAAAAATATCCTCAGGTGTGAGGATTAACAACAACAAAACAGAATCAGTGGGGAAGCTCATCAAAATGCAGATGCTGCCCCCCCCCCCCGGCTTAGTGAAATTGGTAGGGTCCTAGGAGTCTGCGTTCTCTAGGAGCTTCCTAGAGGAACCCAAGATGCTCCTGGGTGGGCCAGTGGTTAAGGGCGGCTGGTGGGGAAATGGCAGGCAATGCTCTCAGCAGGATGAGCCAGGCTGTGTTTTGAAATTTGAATTTCACCCTTCAGTCAATGGGAGTCTTGGAAGGGCTAAAGGCAAAGGTGGGACTTGATCAGATTTGTGTTCTAGAACCACCCTTCACTGTATGTGGAGAACAAATGGACGGTGGTGTGTGTTGGGGGAGGGAAGAGACGACCACGCAGGGATTGCAGCAGGGGGCTGGAGGGGAGGCTGGGTTTGCCCAGAATGACTTGCCCTGGCAAATACCGGGTTGGGGAAATGGATGAGGAGGAGAGGGACCCTGGGAGGTGGAGAGGTTGCCACATTGATGGGGACACAGAAGGAGGGGAGGTGGGGGCTGGGTGGGCTGGATGTTCAGTGTGAAATGATTAATGTAGAGGCTGTGAGACACCCAGGGGGAGACATTTGAAGAAATCTCGGGGCAGAAGCTCCTCTTTCCTAGGGGGTCCCTAAAAGGCAGTATCCAGTGCCTTTTTTAAAAATCCAAAAGCTCTTCCATTCCCAAAGGGAGATCTATATATATATAACACAAAAACTCTCACAATTAGCCTTGATCCAGATATTGAACCCGTCTCCCCACCCCATTCTCAAAGTGCCTCTGGCGTGTAGGTGTCTTGTAATCATATTTCCTCTGCTCGTTAATGAACTCACTGAGGCAGTCCTCCTGGAGAGAGAAAGGTTTCATTTGTCTGGGGCTGAGGAGGGAGACGGGGTTGCCAGAGCTAATGAGGAATCAATGCCTCGTAATTGCTAATTAAATGAGCTTGGCTCTCCCCTGGGGCTATTAGTTGGCTGGCTGGCCCTTGAATGTCCACAAATTTAATTATACTCCTCAATAAACACCCACAGCACCACCCCCTCCATCTCTGTGGGGGAAACCAAGGAGAAGCAGGATCTTCACGTGTGTGCTGAAACCATCAGTTCATTTATTAATACATTGATTTATTCTCTGATGCCTTTATTGATTCAACCAATGTTTATTGAGCACCTGCTGTCCCAGGCTCTGGTTAGGGGCTGGGGCCACAGCAGTGAAAAATACAAGTGCAGTCTCTGCCCTCACGGAGCTCACAGTGTCATGGGGGTGACAGACAGTCCTGTAAACAGTTAACAATAACCAGAGTAAGTGCCGGAGAGAAGACATCCCAGGTCTGTGGGGGTGTATAACACAGGCTTGTTATACACTTATGGCAGGTGGGGAGGCAACAAGGAAGGTTTCCCTTGGAGAAATGGGTCTGGGATAAGAAGGGAGAGGGAGCTCGTGGGGTGTCCGGGAGGCAGAGCATTCCAAGATGAGGGAGCAGCAAAGACCAAGGCTCTGAGCCTGGGATGACTTCAGCGTAGTGTCTGTGACTTGATCAGGATGTCTCGGAGACCTGGGGGTGAGCCACGCCGATGCCACAACTCACCTCCACAAGTTTACACCTGTCCTGCAGTTGGTCCATGGGACTGATGGTGAGGTGTGGGAGAAAAGAAATCATTCCTGGAATTTTTATCGACAAGTCTTCATAAAATCCTGATCTAGAGAGAACTTCAAACACCATCCCCTCATTGATTCCCAAGGCCCTGGGTTCAGTCAGATATTTTGTATTTTCAGGCCTGTGGGGAGGGGGGGGGGATATGAGTGACATGGCCAACACCATGCATGGCACATTGCTATGTGATCATGGGTGCATGCCTCTATTTTACCCCCCCCCCTTGCTCTTGCCCCATGGAATTAGCCTGCTCACCCCCCTGGGTGGAAGCGATTCCTTCCTGGCCTCCCACAGTCACTTGTCCGTCTCAGGTGGAGGTTGATGGGAGTCCGCGCTATGAGGAAGCTGTGACTTGTTGTCATAGTACACCAGAACAACAAAATCACTAGTCTTCCACACAGCACTAGACCACAGCTGCTCCAGTCTTCTTTGCCACCCTTTGCCCTGTGTGCGCCACCCCCCGACCCAGCTCTTCCCCTTCACCTGAGCCACGGTGTAATTTATGGGCTTCTCGCTTCTCCACCGCCTCCTGTCTTCCACTCCTGGCCCTCCTGGGGGAGGACGGGTCTGGTCTGAAAGGGCCCAGCTCCCACCCACGAAGCATGGAGTTTGGAGTTGAATGGATGAGGGGTTGACTTGGATTCACCCTTGGCCTGAGACCCCCTGGACCTGTCCCTCTCTGGGTCTCAGTTCCTCAGCTGTCACCTGGATGTAATAAACCCCAAGTCCTGAAGTTGGAGATGGCATGATATAATGTATGCAAAACGCCTGACACAATGTTTCTCAAAGAAGTCTGGAAAGGGCACAATACTGTCACCTTGGCAGGCACCCCCTATTCCCCCACAATCCTGCAGATTGATCATGGTACCTGTTGGGAATCACAGACTTCTGTGTGCTGTTTCATCTCATCTGGAAAATAAAGCATTGGGGGAAAAAATCTATTAAGTAAGAGGGGCAAGTCTCCAGAAGCGTCAGACACCCCGGGCCACCCTCTGCTCCCCCATCAAGGTGCAAGGCTCTCCCTTAATTAACCTGGGAAGCTGCCCGCGTTCTGCTGCCGAAATGAAGTCTGCCGCACCTGCTGGGAGCTGTCCAGAAGCGGTGCTGAAGCAGGTCGCGGTTCCCTCCCTGGAGCCCGAGAGGCGCTGTCCGGAGCCTCCGTGCTGAAACAAATAGCAATTTTCTCCCGTGGTCCTCCCGTGTCTCCCGCCTCGGTGCCGGAGAAAACTTAACTTTCCTCTCTTCCAGGCTCAACCCACTCCCCTGCCTTCTCTGTCCCTCTGACATTGGGGAGCCCACCTTCCAAACATTTCTTTCCTCTCCGATCCTCTTCCCCGGGCACTTCAGAATGGCAAGGGTGGCAACTGGGACTCACACCGGCTCCTTACCTCATGGCGCGTTCCCAGGACTTACCTCCCAGGTAGTCAGCCTGGTTGGTCTCCGCTTTCCAGGCCGTCAAACTTCGCCGTCTTTGTCGCTCTCTGGGAAGATGTCCATGCGCTGACCTGCAAACCCGCCCCATCCCCGAGGTACCGGGTCCCCCAAACCACCCCTCCTTCCACGCAGCTGAAGTCCTCCTCCCCTGCGCGTCTCACCTGCTCCCAGTCCTGTAGCAGATGCAGGTGTCCAGTGACTGCCGGAGGCGGTGACTGCGCTTTTATGGGCTTTGGGGGAGGCGGGGCACCGGCAACCCAGGGAGGGGCTCTGCCAGCCGGCCAATGGGACTCCGCCTCGAATGCAGCTCCAAAGATTACCTCATAGGTTGTGGCCTCAGCTTCAGAATAAAAGACTGGCATCTGCCCAAAATCTAGGTTGGGGTTTTCTGGAGGGGGAGGGGCCGCTCATTGTAGCGCCCGGGATCTACCCACTCGGCCCAACCCCCTCCTGGGTCTCTGAGCTCCCCCCCAGTTTAGCAGCTCTGGCTCAGTCAGTACTTGTTTCCCCAGCTTGCGCTGTGGCTAGATCAGGAGAGAGAAAGCTGGTAAATTGTGTTGGGGGGGAGCAGAGGGGTGATAGGGCAGGTTCAGAATATTTAAATCTAGTTTCAGATTGAGAAACTGAGGTCTGTGTGAAGGTAGGGCTCAGAGGAGCCTGGAGCAGAGGTGGGACTCAAACCTAGACCTTCTGATTCCTGGACTCAAAACCCAATTCATAACTTAGTTTATTGTTTTACTTTACTGAGTAGACTCTGAGCCAAAAACCACACAAACTTGAGTTCACGTCCAGATTTTCCTCCTCCTTGCTGTGGGACTTTGGGCACAGCTGAACCCCTCTGGGCTTCAGTTTCCTCCACTGTAAAATGGTGATGACTATAGTATCTTCTCAGAGCATTGTGATGAGGCATTAATGCTATGGTGTGGGATGCATCTTGGGAATAAATAATCAGGACTAGGACTCAGGTGAGGGAGGCACTTGCCTCAGGTACATTTAAGGAGGCACCAAAAAAACACACACATCAGTAATCAAAATAAACCATATTTCAATGCAGTGTTGTTGTTGTTTTTAAAATCAAAATTAATGAAAAATACACAATAAGCAAAATATCATTTTAAATAAACAACAGACTCTGCATTACTGATT
The DNA here is from genome assembly GCA_036971965.1 of Nyctalus aviator. NCBI lineage: Eukaryota > Metazoa > Chordata > Mammalia > Chiroptera > Vespertilionidae > Nyctalus > Nyctalus aviator. The sequence goes on from CM072927.1 coordinate 24,053,293, forward strand.
TTTTCCTTTAGCCTCAGGCTCCAATGCAACTTGGCGTGATATTAGAAAAAAATGTCTGGACCTGGTAATTTTTCCAATAATGTAGCTGTTGTTATTTCCCAAGATGTTCCATCCATTTTTCTCAAAACACCTTTACTGTGTTAGGCACGGCATTGGGGGAGGGGCACATTCATGAATTCAGCAACTAACCTTCCTTTAGGGAGGGTGAAGACACGAAAAAGTAATTCTTCGCAAATACAGCATGCATGGCAACAAAGGGATTTGTGTTCTGGCTTGTGCTCTTCCCAGGATGAAAGTCCCCTAAAAGAGCTGCTTATTTTGTGCAACATGAGCTCACAAACGAGCTACCTGCCGATCACCCATGGATCCAGGAACATCAGATAAGGTTTGTCAACAAAGATACCCGAACCAAGGCTTAGCTCCATAGATGCCCCGGGGGAAAGTTCGGCCACACCCATGGGGAGTGGACGCAGAAGCTGTTTGGAATTCTGACACATAGTAGGTACTCAACAAATTCACTGTCAAGTGCAATACTCATCTGAAACACTCTAACTTCTGCATTATGTCTCCACTCAGAGACTCGTCCTGGCTTCACAGTTCCAAAAGAGGAGCAAGGAACTTGCTACCAAAGGAAGAAGAAATGGGAATGTAGCCTAGAAATGGCTGCTTTATTTATTTGCTTCATTGCTTTTCCTTTTTACCTTTTTATTTATTAATTTTTTTGGGGGGGGGGCGGGAGGTGGGGAGATTCAAACCCACAGGCAAATAGCAAGATAGTGCAATGCACTTTTGAACATAATCATCTTTACCTAGATTCACCCACCCATTGTTAACATCTTGCCACATTCACTTTATCTTTGTCTCTCTTCCAACCATAATAAGTGGCAGGCACAGTGGCCCCTTCATTCCTAAATACTTCAGCATGCTTCCCCCATGGTCAAGGACAGTTTCCTATGTAACCATCATGTGATCATCACAACCACAAAGTTAAAATTGTGACAGTACTATTGTCTACTCTCTAGCCCACGCTCCAGTTTGACCAGTTGCCTCAATACTGTCTTTTATGACATTTATTTCCAAGTTGGGATCCAGTTCAGGATTGTGCAATGTGTTTCCCATCCCCTTTGCTGAGAGGTGAGCTTTGCAGTAGCTCTCTCTTGTTAGACCCCAGGGTTCTCCTCTCAACTCAGAGATCTGACTCGCTCACTGCCTTCAGCGAGAGTGTGCCTGGCACCCTCTCACCCACACACAGTGCCTGGCACCCCGCTGTTACAACACAGGTTTATTTAGAGGATTTTAAAAGTCACTTCCTCTTTTTATTTAGAGGATTCTAGAAAGACATGGCCAGAAATACACACCTCAAACCTACTTTATCCAGTCACTTCACAATGAAAATAATTGCACTGGGGATTCAGCAGGGAACAAAGCCAACCTTATTTTTGTATTCCATTTAGTGTAGAAGATAGACAGCAAACAAACATATAAAGGAACAAAATAACTTCACACAATAATGACAGCTATAAGAAACAGACTGGGGGTGGAGTGGGGTATGATAGAGCAGGAGTCTGCTAACTTTTCTGTAAAGGGCCAGAAGATAAATATTTTCTGCTTTGCAGGCCAGCTGGTTACTCTCCTGGCTACTCTATTCTGTTGTTGTAGCTCAAAGGCAGCCTTGGAGAATATATATGAGTGGGACTGTGTTCCAATAAAACTTTATTTACAAAAACAGTGGCAGCTTTGCCCTGGCTGATGTTGCTCAGTGATTAGAGCATCCGCCCTTGCACCAAAGGGTCGCAGGTTTGATTCCCAGTTATGGGCAAGGAGCAGGATTGCAGGTTGGGGTGTGTGCAGGAGACAACTAATCAAGGGGTCTCTCTTACATCCCCTACCTCTCTCCCTTCCACTCTCTCTAAAAATAAATGGAAAAAAATATCCTGAGTGAGGATTAGCAACAACAACAAAATAGTGGTAGCCCTCCCCAAGGGCCATATTTTCTAGTCCCTGCCTAATATGTGACTGGCTGGTGTAAGACATGTAGCTTTAGGCTGGGTGGTTGGGGCAGGGCTCTGTGTGGTGGGCTCGTTTGAGCTGAGACCTGAAAGGTGAGAAGAAGACAACCATGGAAAATTTAAAGGACAAATATCAGGCTGAACAGTGAGTTTGTTGGGTTACTGTTTGTAGGAACAGTTAGTTCCTAGAGACTGTGTGTGTGTGTGTGTGTGTGTGTGTGTGTATGTGTGTCTGAGAGAGAGAGAGAGAGAGAGGCCCTGAAGTGTGTCTTGGAGGGGACTTGCAGGAGTTATACTCAGAAAGAGGTGGCCAGGCTTTGGCCATTCAGGCCAGGAGCAGATCATATAGGAAAACCTCCCCCCTTTCTTTCTCTCCCTTCTTGAGCTTTTACTTGTGTTGAGCTTGGTGCCAACACTTCACATGCCAAGTATTCCTAAGACTTCAAGACAACCCTATACAATTGCTATCGTTGTTGTCCCCATTTTACAGATGAGGAAACTGAGGATCTAAGGAACTAGTCAAAGGCCACCTGGAAAACAAGAGGCAGAGCTGGGATTTAAACACAGCTCTTGCTTAGCTGGCATGGCTCAGTGGTTGAGCATTGACCTATGAACCATTGGGTAACAGTTCCATTCCTGGTAGGGGCACATGCTTAAGTTGCGGCTCGATCCCCAGGTGTGGGTTGTGCAGGAGGAAGCTGTTTGGTGATTCTCATTATTGATGCTTCTATCTCTCTCCCTCTCCCTTCCTCTCTGAAATCAATACAAATTAAAAATAAATAAATAAACACAGCCCCGTCTCTTGGCTCCAAAGCCCATGTCTCTCAGCACTCACCCACCCCAACATTGTCTTCATTTGTGGTCTCCTTCATACCTTCTGGAGAGCAGTTAAGCCTTTACACTGGGATTCGGAGATTTTTCAATTCTAAACTGCAGAGCAGATGTCAAATGCCCTGTTTGAAGGACGTGGCAGAGACAAACCTTCCCCATAGACCACAATAATTGGGGGCTGGAGCTGGGATGGGGACCCCCGTCTGCTGACCCCAAGATCTAAATTCTTGTTCACTGTCCATTCCTTCCCCTGTCCTCGTCTAGAGTCCTCATACATATAGAACCTTATTCATTATTATCCTCACACACAACCTTTTACTTATTTACTTACTTTTTAGAGAATTCAGTTTTAAAGCCAGGTATATTGAGGTATAACTTCTATACAGTAACCTTCATAATTTTAGGTACACAGTTCTGTACATTTTGCTAATTGCAGTTATGTATCCAACACCATAGTCAAGAAACAGAACAGTTCCCTCACCCCAAAAACGTTCCCTCCTGCTCCCCTGAATAGTCTATCCCCATCCTGATCGATAATCCCTGGACACTGCTGATGGGATCTCCATCATTATAGTTTTGCCTTTTTCCAGAACACCGTTTAAATGGGATCACCTGGCGTGCAGCTTTCGGTGTCTGGCTTCTCGCATCTCCACAGTGCATTGGAGATCCACCCATGCTGTTGTGTGTATCGGGAAGTAGCTTGTTCTCATTACCGAGTAGCATTCCCTTGTGTGGTGGAGTAGGGCATGTTGAGTCGCTAGTGCAGGCACCTGGGTTCAAGGGCATCTCCAGGACTGGGGGCTTATGAATAAAGCTGCTAGAGAGGTTCACGTGCAGGCGTCTGTGTGGACAATATGTTTTCATTTCTCTCTGGAAATACCTAGGAGAGGGGTGTCTGGGCCATATGGTCAGGGTATTTTTGACTTTTAAGAAGCTGCCCAACTTTTATTTCAAAGTGACCACACTATTTTGCATTCCCATGAGCGGTGGATAAGCGTTTCTGTTGCTCCACAATTTTTAAAAAAATATATTTTATTGATTTTGTACAGAGAGAAAGGGAGAGATATAGAGAGTTAGAAACATCAATGAGAGAGAGTCATTGATCAGCTGCCTCTTGCACACCCCCTACTGGGAATATGCCCGCAACCAAGGTACATGCCCTTGACCGGAATCGAACCCAGGACCTTTCAGTCCCCAAGCCAACGCTCTATCCATTGAGCCAAACCGGTTTCGGCAGTTGCTCCACATTTTCATCAGCACTTGGTATTGTCAGTTTTTGTGGGGTTTTTTGGAGCCACCTAAGCAATGTGCCGTGTCTTTTTCTTTCTTCAGTGTCTTCTTTTAATACACAAGGTAGCATTCTATATATTCCTTACAGAACGTGCTGTTTTTCACTTAACCGTTTATATAGGAGAACATAATCCTATGTTAATTATCAGCAAAAAGTCTAGTTGGAGAGACAGACACTGCCAGGTCATTAGAGCTCAGAGTGGACAAAGCAGTGAGGGGAGAGATCTCAGGGTACTGTGGGAACCCAAGGAAGTCACCTGCCCCAGCCCAGGAAGATGGTGGATAAACCAAAGAGGGCTTCCTGGAAGAGGCACCACTGTATAAGCTGAGACCTAAGTCTGAGGAGGAGTGAGCTGGGTGAGGTTGCAGGAGCGTGTCCCTGATAGAAGGAATGTCATATACAAAGGCCCAGGATAAAACTCTGGATTTGGGCACGTTTAGATTCAGGTCCCACTTGGCTGTACAGTCCTTCCTCCTCTTGCCTCTTCTGCCTTCTTTGGGGTCTAGTTGGCCCATTTAGACAGAGGCAGCAACTTGCCTTTGCAAACACTGGCACCTTACCAGGCTCCATTCTGCCTTCCAGAACAATTCTAGCTGATGTTTTTTTTAAATCACTTATTGTGCCCTTGCTGGTTTCGGCTCTGCCCTTGTCATCTCCCTGGGAATCTCAGCTTCATAGACAGCCCCCTTTGATTGTTTTCTCCCCTCTGGGGCCCCAGGATCTGCCGCATTTGCCCATGTCCCAGGAGACAGGCAGGTGCAGGTGGACAGGAATGAATGAGTCTCATTAGAGAATGTCCCCCACGAGGCCCCAGTTCGGAACAGTAGCTAATTATCTCCGAAGATAATAAGCCAACAATGGGTATTAATTAATAGCTCATCACAGTAGAAAAGAAGGTTTAGGAATAAGGGTCTCCGGTGATTCTCCCTCTCCCTGCTCCCTGCCTGACACACACATGTGCACAGCCCCTTCCTCAGCTGTTACTATAGAGACCTCTTTCCTGCCACCCTCATGAGCATTCATAAATCAAGACTGCACAGATGGTGGCCTCAGCAAGCCTGTTGTTCTCTCTCCTAAGGACAGTTTCTGGAGCCCTGAGGATTAAGGAAACAGGGCTACTCTGGACAACATCTGCCTGGTTCTGAAACCTGACCCTGCAGCCCGGGCAGGAGGAGATTAATGGAGGCATTTACTTGGAAGGGGCAGAACACACAAACAGGACCACACGTAGGCCAACCTCCTCGCCTGAGGCCTCCAGGGAATCCCTAATGAAGGTCTCAGCCCCCCACCCCGCCCCCAGTGAGAGTCACCCAAGGCACTTGAACCTTTCAGGCCTGGGGAGAGAGGAGACTCTTGCAGTGTGTATCCTGGAATTATTGCAATCATACCAGCCAGTGTTTCCTGGGCATCTATTTTGTGCCCAGCACTGCACATTTTATGTATCATACATGCACACTGAAACACTATATATAAAGATTATTATAACGCGGATGCTCATTTATTTGTCCAAGAGCTTTATGTATCATACAAGGGCAAGGATCTTGCCCATTTTAATCCCTCTGTGTTTCCCAATGCCTGGAATTGATAGTCATTGAATGAATGAATGATTTCGTTTACTTCTCACAGCCCCCCTGCAGCATAAGCACTAAATCCCATTTCTTGGGATGGGGGAACCAAAGCTCAGAGAAGTGGAGACATTCCCCCCAGGACACCCAGCAAGCAGGGGGCAGAGGGGGTATCTGAAAGGAGATCTTCCTGTGACAGAGCTCCCTGACCCTCGTTTGGATGAGGCCTCGTTCACAAAGCAGGTCAGGGACCCAGCCAGGAGTAGAAGACAGCTTTCCCGCCCCTCCCTCTGGCCCCCTTTTCCCTGGCTCTCCCCTACTCCCTTGCAGCCTTAGCAACAAGCACAACATCTCAAACATTGTTTCTCAAAAGTAGATATTAGTGGATGATGCTGTATGTACCAGAGTCAGGTCTTTAAGAGGCTCCTGGAACCCTTTTCAGCTTGTCTGCTCCAATCTCATGTCTGTCTAAGAGGCCAAGACATAGAGCTTTGTCCCTGAGGGGAAAAGGGAAGCACACCGAGGCCAGATCGCTGGCTGGTGGTCACACCAAGAGAGGGTGGCTGGCTGGGACTGGATGTCCCCTCCCCCCACGCTATCCTGCTGCTCCCCTGAATGACTTCTCTCTCACACCTGCCAGTTTCCAAAACCGATGTTGAGGCTTTCATGTTGGCCTTTCCATCAAACCCTTTTCTGTGTAAGCAATACTGCCAGCTACCATTTATTGAGCACCTACTAGGCGAGGGCTCTCTCTGCCTCATCTCATCCTCACATTAACTTTCCAAGCTTGATGCGACTAGCCCTGTTTCTTGGAGTGGTACATGGGCACAGAGAGGTTGGAACACTTGCCCTGGCTCACACAGCAGGGAAGAGGGGAGAGCTGTCATTCTAAACCAGAACCCCCACTCCTGGCCGCGGTGTGTGGTTGGTGTCTGTGCCCTGAGAGGGACCAGCTCCCGGTCTGCCAGGGGTGGTTTGCAGCCTGCAGAGTCTGTAGGAAAGCCACGCCTCTCAGGACCCAGTTTCCTGTCCAGCCCTGAGTCCTGGGAGAACCGTGAACAAGCACCGAACAACGTGTTCTCCTTTCTCAGCTTTTGGAAGTGCTTCATGTATTGACACAATTCCTGGTACAACCCTCCCCGGCAACGGTCCTAACTTTGACTGCACATCCTAGCTGAGGGGGATGGGGCGGGAACAGGATTCTTGGCAGCCGTAGTGGTGGAAGGGAGTAAGATGGGTGTGTGTCAGGGAGGCCACTAGGAGGCTGTGCCACTTGTGTAGAGACAGGAAAGGCGAGAAAGAGCCAATGAGTGACCGGAGCCTGCCAGGCAGAGGGAATAATAGGTGCAGGGGGAGCAGCAGGGGCAAAGGGCTGGTGATGGGAAGCAGTTTTGGAGAATCTGAAAGAGGTCCAGGTCCACCTTCCTGTCTACAGAGATCCTGGCCGTTCACTGTGTCAGTGATAAAGTTGGTCCTTGTGTTCTTGATGAGGCTGAAGACTAAGACCCACATCTGGCCACAGTAGGTGCTCAATTAATGTTTGTTGATGAAAGAATGAATAAAGCAAAAAGCTGATAGGGATTTAAGAGGTCAGACAGTCTAGTAATCAAAAACTCAAATTCAAGCAGGGATGTTTCACATTAACATTCCCAATTTGGGCTCTTAAAAATTTTTTTTTAATTGTTGACAGTATTACAGATATCTCCCATTTTCTCTCTTTTTGTCCCCCTCCATGCAATCTCCCCAATTTGGGCTCTTAAAAAAAATCATGCGAGGAAACAAACCCCCGTGGCTGCCAGTTGGAATGCCTACCCAATCTCTTCATTTTTACCTGTGGGAGAAACTGAGTCCAGAGCCATCACATGACACTTGAAAGTCTCATAGCTCATAACTCAGAGCTGGGGCCATGATGATAAGGAGCTTCTATTTATCCAATGCTTATTGTATGCTTCACATGCATTCTCTCAATAAATACAACTCCTGTGAATAAATATTGAGATACCCTATTTGTTTAATTTTTACTTACTAATTTTAGAAAGAAGAGAGAGAGAGAGAGAGAGAGAGAGAGAGAGAGAGAGAGAGGAACTTGGGTTTGTTGTTCTACTTATTTATGCCTTCATTGGTTGTTTCTTTTATGTACTCTGACCGGAGCTCGAACCCACAAGCTTGGTGTATGCAGACTACGCTGTAATCAACCTGGCAGGGCCTTCTTGTTTTGTGTTTGTTTGTTTAACATATTTTTTTTATTGATTTCAGAGAGGAAAGGCGATGGAGAGAGAGATAGAAACAGCAATAAGAGAGCATTATTGATTGGCTGCCTTCTGCACGCCCCATACTGGGGATGGAGCCCGCAACCCGGGCATGTGCCCTTCCCTGGAATCCAACGGTGACCTCCTGGTTCATAGGTGGACGCTCAACCACTGAGCCACACCGGTCAGGCCCCCTTCCGCCCCCCCTTCTTTTTTTTAATTGATGAGGAATCAGAGCACGCCCAAGGAGGGTAAAGAACATCTGGAATCCCAGGGCAGAGGCTGGATTCGAACCCAATCTGCGTAGAGCTGAGTTTTTTTATATACTCCCTTCAAGAGCGCATTTCCCCTATATTTGTACAGGAGGAAACTGAGACAGTGGAGTGGAGTGGTGTGTGTGCGTGTGTGTGTGTGTGTGTGTGTGTGTGATTCAATAACAGCGATTGAGCCAATCCTTTGAGACCCCAAAAGTTAAGAATTAACCCACGCCCCAAACTCCAGATTTACCCGAGCCCGAGGCTGTGGTTTCCCACTCCCACCTTCCTCCCCTACGCAACAGGCGCTTAATGAGCTCTTTGATGGAGGTTGTGGAAGCAGCGGGAAGCTGCAGGAGGGAGAGGGTTCTGCTTCCCCGCCTCCCGCCTCTACTCCTCGGGGTCTGCCCAGCCCCCAGTCCCAGCCCCAGCGCACCCGGAGCTCTCCCACTGCAATTACGGTAATTAGCTCCGAGCCTCCAGCCCGGCGGGAGGAGGCCGGGAGGCGGACTTTGGCCCAGGCTGACCTGCTTCCAGGCGGGCCATCGGATTGGTGCACTCTGAGCACGTGATGCGCTTGCTGTACTTGTTGCTGGGCATCCCGACGTTGTCCAGGCAACGCCTGCCGCGCGTCCTCTCTGCCAAGTGCCTGAGAGAAGTGGCTATGCAGAGGGTCTGGAGACTTGGCAGGAGAGAGAGGAGGAGGAATTGGGAGAGGGAGGCAAGCTGCTTCCCTTCCCTAGCTTCCCCAGGCCCCAGCCCCCCAAGTCCCTAGCCATGAGGCCCCCATGGACTTGACATCCAGGTGGGTGCACACAGTAGGTTCAAGGTCACAGACCTGGCCAGGGAGAATGCAGCCCGCCAACACAGAACGGACCCATGCCAGGGGCTATCCCATGCGCAGACAGGGTGTATAAACAGAACACAGATATACAGATCTTGCATTAAAAAGCAGTTGCTGAAAAGCCCACCAGGCTCAGAGCTTGTGTTCAGAAAGGTATGATATTGAACAAGACAGAGATGAGACAGTCCCTGTCCTTGAAATCATCACCGTCATCACAGTCGCCCCTACACCTGACCACTTCCACATGCAGTGCCTCAGCCAAGCACTTTACCTGAATTTCATCTTCATTACTCCCATTTTACAGATGAGGAAGCTGAGGCTCAGAGTGGGGCCAGCTAGGAGGCAAGGACCTAACTAGAACATAGGGACTCCACCCTCCAGGAGTGTCTATTAAAGCCCACATTCTTAGTCACTTTGTAATACTATAATAATTATAATAATGATAATAGTGTATTAGTTAGCTATTGCTGTGCAACAAATTACTCCAAAACTTAGTGGCTTTAAAAACAACAATATTTAACATGATAATATATACACCTTTTTGTCACCTTAAAAGATGCTACCTCTGCCCTAGCTGGTTTGGCTCAGTGGATAGAGCGTTGGCCTGCAGACTCAAGAGTCCTGCGTTCGATTCGGGTCACGGGCATGTACCTTGGTTGTGGGCACGTCCCCAGTGGGGCATGTGCAGGAGGGAGTTGGTCGATGTTTCTAGCTCATTGATGTTTCTGACTCTCTGCTCCCTCTCCTTTCCTCTCTGTAAAAAATCAATAAAAAATATATTTTTTAAAAAAAGATGCTACCTCTAAGAAAAAGATTTTTTTATATATAATCAGAATATGACAAATGCATGAAATTGAACACTGATTCAATGTTATTATCCAATATATAAAACCTATTCAAATTTTTTTGACCATCCACATCATGTTCTTCATAGTATTTATTTTTAATCTGAAATATAATCAGAATCATATGTTGCATTTGGTGTTCCTGTCTGAGTTCATTTTCCTTGACTTCCATACATTTGGAGAGAGCAGAGACGTTGTTTCATAGATGCTTTTGGTTAGGATTTGTCCTATGGTCTCTATAGTTCATTTCATTCATTCCACAAACACTTATTGAGCTCCTACTGCAAGCCAGATGCTGGCATCCCAATAGCTGAGAGGATTTCCTCATGGTGAGATAAATCCATCAAGTGGGTGGGCAGTAGTGGTGGCTTGATATGTCCATCCCTTCCTGGCTAAATACCCAGCTCTATTCTACACTGGCTGTGTGACCTTGCATTGGACACTTTCCCTCTCTGGGCTTTAGTTTTGTCACTTGGAAAATGTGGCCATTGCTAGTCTTAACTCCTTATGGGGGTTCTGAATATTGAATGGCACCACACATGGCTAGACTGGTAAACACCGAATGCACAATAAACCAAGTTAACTCTTATGATTTTATTATTCTGTGGGTCTAGTTCACAGTTTCTCCTTCTCCTTGGCTCTGCTGACATCAGGGCCAGATAGTTCGCTATGGCGGGTCGTCCTGTGCATTGTAGGAACACATCTTCATGACAGTAACTGACTCCCCTAAGTTGTAACAACCACAAATGTCCCCAGATATTCCCTGGGGGAAGAGAATCACCCCTAGATGAGGATATGTGATATGTGGTATATGACTTTATTTTTTAAAGTATATTTTGTTGATTTTTTTTTTTTTTTTTTTTTTTTTACAGAGAGGAAGGAAGAGGGATAGAGAGTTAGAAATATTAATGAGAGAGCAACATTGATCAGCTGCCTCCTACACACTCCCTACTGGGGAGGTGCCTGCAACCAAGGTACATGCCCTTGACTGGAACCAAACCTGGGACCCTTGAGTCCACAGGCCAATGCTCTATCCACTGAACCAAACCGGTTAGGGCTGGTATATGACTTTCTATAACTAGGAGATCAAGCACTCTATTCCCACACATCTAAAGGTTGCGAGATGCTAATGAGTCTAAAGTCCCTTTCTAAGCATCTTTGAGCTTAAGATGTCTGGTTTCACAAGGGTAAGGTTTCCCAAGCTGTAGTCAGACACCTCATTTGCCACCCAGCCTGCCTGGGCCCCTGGAGCACCTCCCCTGGCCTAGTCCCTGTGTCTGTAGATCTGGGTGCGCCTACCCACCCAGCCATGAGAACAGGGACTCAGGTTTCAGCTTAGGACAGCTGCTGGCAGGCCCTTCTGGGCAGGTGAGGGGCTTGGGAGTGAGGCCTCTCCGATGAAGACTGAGCCTGATAATCCTTGTGTCACTCTTGCCCCCAATGTCAATAGTGCTGAGGTAGAGAAACCCTGGTTTATATTAGGAAAGGGATCAATACTACATCTCCACACACATACCATCTTCATCCATGCACATACACACACAACCATTTACCATTGCATTCGTTTCATCTTTTCAAAAACAATTTTATTTGTTGTCTTTTTTTTTTTACTACATGCATGCATAGTCCCTGCAGACAGTTTACAAATGAGAGAAAAACACCAATGAAAATGAAAGTCACACACTACGACCCCCTGCAGAGGAAATTGCTGCTGACAGTTTTTAATATCCTCCCCCGCCTTCCCCCCAATGGGCCTGTGTTCTCATTCATATATTTACAACAATGGAATCATCCCGCACGTTATTTCACTTAATAGATGGGAAACACTTTTTCATGGTTTGAAATTCTCTGCTACATTGTATATCCTGATACAGCTGCCCCACATTTTTAGTAACAAGTGCCCCCACATTGGAATTCCTGGTTGTTCACAGTTTAGGGCTAAAGCAACTTTGTGGTAGAGCTCTTTGGGATTAAGTCTTTGTACATGTTCACATTTATTTCCTTAAGATAAGGGGATGGAGGCAAAAATTGCCATCTCAACAAGTGAACCATTTTAAAGTGAGCCATTTAATATATATATTTTATTGATTTTTTTACAGAGAGGAAGAGAGAGGGATAGACAAAACATCGATCAGCTGCCTCCTGCACCCCCTCCCACTGGGGATGTGCCCACAACCAAACTACATGCCCTTGACCGGAACCGAACCTGGGACCCTTCAGTCCAAAGGCCGACACTCTATCCACTGAGCCACACCAGTCAGAGATAAAGTGAGCCATTTTTAATGACAACTAATGAAATTGTATTATCAACTACAATGCAGTTTGAAAATTCAGTTTGTGAAAGAACTGAAAGAAGGACATGAAGAGGAAAAGTGTTTTATTTATTCCATCATTTAGTTCAATGTCTCCTGACAGTTTGGAGCACACCCTGCCAGAGGTTTTTCTATATGGACACAAACTTATGTTCATGAATTTCACTTTTCAAAATATGAGATCACCTGTTCTTAACAATAAAATCCTCTTTAAAATGAGTAAGACCGCCCAGTTGGCATGGCTCAGTGGGTGAGTGTTGACCTATGAACCAGGAGGTCAGGGTTAGATTCCTGGTCAGGGCATATACCTCATTGCAGGCTTGACCCCCGGTAAGGGGCATGCGGGAGGCAGCTGATCAATAATTCTCTCCCATCATTAATGTGATTTTTAAAAATATATTTTTATTGATCCCAGTGAGGAAGGGAGAAGGAGAGACAGAAACATCAATGATGAGAGAGAATTATTGATCAACTGCCTCCTGCATGCCCCACACTGGGGACCCAGCCTGCAGCCCAGGATGTGCCCTGACTGGGAATCGAACCATGCATGACCTGCCGGTTCAGAGGTTGATACTTAACCACTGGGCCACACCAGCAGGGCTCATCATTGATGTTTTGATCTCTCCCTCTCCCTTTCTTTCCTGAAATATATATAAAATGGGTAAGATCATCTCTGTTCCCTCTTTATCCCCCCCTGTTCTAATTACTTCAAAAGCCTGGACCCACCTGACTCATTTTTCTGTTGGTTGTGTGACCTCAGGGTTGAAAATGTCCTCATTCATTTGTTCATTCAGCATGTATTCATTGAAAGTCTGCTGTGTGTCATACATTTTTCTAGATGAGCGATGAAGAAGACAGACATCCTTGCCTTATGGAGTTTGTAACCTAAAAAGAAAGAAAGACAGACACTAAACAAGGAAGCATTATAACACAGGGTGTTGGAGAAAGCATAGGGCCACATGAGAGAAGATATAGCAGGTGACTAGCGTAGGCTTTCCTACAAACATGTGAGCTGAGACCGAAGAATGGATTGGCACAACTAAGAGAGACACAGAGAGGAAAGAATGTTCCGGGAGGTGGGCACAGCATGTGCAAACGCCCTGAGGTGCAAGGGAACACAGCGCATTCTAGGCACTAGGTCTGTGTGGAAAAAAGTAAGGGATGGGTATCCTGGTAGGAGATGTCCCTGCAAGGGTCCTGATTCTGATGCTGGCTGGGACTAAGCTGGGTGTGAGGAGGTGGGATCTGGGTTAAGAGCAGAGAAAGTGTCAAGGAGACTCCCCAAAATTCTGGCCTGTAAGGCAGGATGGATGGTGTGAGGCTTGATGAGGGTCAGGTTTATAAGGGATGGATCATGAGTTCAGGTTTGGATGCATCAAGGTATCTGTTAGTGTTAGAGGTTTAGGGGGTGGTCAAGAAGTCAGGTGGGAAATAAGTGGGGGCAGGCACAGATAAGGGGCAAGGTATCCTAATGGCCCAAGCACCAATAAGCAAGCCCCAAGTCACACACCCCCACCAGGACCCCCTTCTCCAATACGAAAATAAGGCAGAGCCTGGGGAAGGGTCTGTGAGGGTTACAACTGCAGGCAGGCCTTGGTACAGCCTCCTTCCTCTCCCCCTCTAGAACTTTGAATATATTTATATGATCATTAAATCCAAACCAGAAAAACTTATACCAATGTATCAAGTGTTTTATTCCAACAGAGAGAGAGAGAGAGAGAGAGAGAGAGAGAGGTGTTGGGAAGGTAGGGGAGAAAGAGAGAGAGAAACTGGCCAGGGCAGACAACATCCTCCTGAAACCATGGTGACCGGTATGACTTAGGAGGGGGGTGCTGATGATATTAATAATAATCTATGTGGACTTTTCCAGCATGAGTTATTATATGGGTAAGGCAGCATGTGTGCGTGTGCACGTGTGAGTGCATGCATGGGTGTGACTGCAGTGGTGTGCAGTTTTCCATACGAGTTTAGAGCTGCTTATGGGCAGATGGTGAGTGCCATGTGTGTCCCAAGTGTTGCTTTACGTGCATTTGTGCAATCAGCTCTGTGCACCTGTGCATGTGCCCGTGCTCGTGCAGGTATTTGAGTCCGCTTGTACATATATGTGCATGCAATGCTGGGTGTGAGCCACTTGTGCACTTGGATGAAGGTGAGTGCTCCCGTGCGTGCCTGTGTTGGTCATGTATGTGTTATTCCAGAAGTGTGTATGCATACATTTATGTGCATGTGCATGAAGGGAGGTTAAGGTAACAATTGGGAAATGAACATCTATAGTCTAAATAATACTCTTGTAACAATGTTAATTCCCCGATTTTGACAGTATTTCTAGAGTTTCGTGAGACGGGGAATTTGCAACTTCCTGTAAAACCTATAATTACGTTTAAATAAAATGTTTTAAAATCTAGAACTAAGAAACACCAATTTCACACATTTTTGTGTCTCCTCGAAACAAGCAGGAGAAAATGCAAAATATCTAGGCAGCCAACCTATGATTTTTAAAAAAGTAATATTTCTAACTGAGAACATGGTTGATTTTCTAAGTCTCCCAGGCTCCATGTGTGTTTTGAAACAGGGGGGTACAGGTGGGAGTGAGGAGACTCAGACCCAACCCAGGCAGGTGCAGCCATGTGGCCATCTGGTGACTCGGGAGGACCTGGGAGGGGACTGGGGACGTATAGAGTGAAACACAGGATCAGGCGCATTAGCAAATGCACGGCACTTCACAGGTGACGATGAGGAAATTTAATCAAGGTGGAGTGGAAAAGCCAGAGGCATTAAATCTCTTGGGAGTATCAGGGGAATGAGAGGCAGAGCAGCTAATCCCCAGGGGTGTCAGGTTGTCTGACCACCTGCTCCTATGGGGGTCCCCCCAAATCCCAGAGTTTGGAGCTGAAAGGGGGTGGAGAAGCAGAGACACGGAGATGCAGAGAGAGAGAATAAGGCAAGGAGGGAGGGAGACAGAGGCCAGGAGGAACACACACACACACACACACACACACACACACACACACACTGAGACAGAAACAGTGAGAGACACAGAGGCAGGCAGATAGAAAGATATAGAGAAACACAGAGAAAGAGAGACAGAGGCAGGCATAGAGACAGAGGAGAGACATAAAGAAATGATTTAAACAGTTGCTGCCTCTATTAAGCCACTGTCTGCTTGCTTAAAAGGATGGATCAATTAATGATACATTCAACGGTCTTCTCTCAGCAGGTCAGTAATGAATGAGTTACTGTAATGAATGAGTTACATATGGCTGCGTGACAAAACACCCCAAAACTCAAGGCTTAAACAACTTCTGGTTCCTCATGGCTCTGTGGTTTTGCTGAGCAGTACTAGCCTGGGCACATTCACACAGCCGCATGCAAAGGGTGACTGAGCTGGTCTAGAAGGTCAAAGATGGTCACATCTACATGTCTGGGGCCTTGAGGGTGGCCTGAAGGTGGGGATCTTTCTCTACATGCTGTACTGCAGAGGCTGGAGGCCTCCAAACTGCATCCCCAGAGTTCCTTGCAGCTAAGCTCTGGATGCAGTCAAGTTCTGTTAATGGATATATCTATATCTATATATATATCTATATCTATATCGATATCTATATCTATCTATCTATATATATCTATATCTATATCTATCTATCTATCTATCTATCTATCTATCTAAAAGCCTTAAGCAGCCATTATCATTGGATGCCCAGAGGACCGACTGGATGACCAGCAGGTAGCTATGATGCGCACTGACCACCAAGGGGCAGACGCTGGAGCTGCTCCCTGGTGGTCAGTGCGCTCCCGTAGCCAACCTCCCGCAGTCCCTTCCCCAGCATCTGGCCCGATGGACCAAGGAGGGACCCCACTTGTGCACGAATTTGTGTACTGGGCCTCTAATAGTCATATAATGGTCTATGCAGAGGCTGTGTTTTTGGCACACCTGCTCTGTATTTCTTGGCAAACACGGTCGTGATATGGTGTAAATAAAGGTGTGAGGGTATCATTTTTGGACGGCATTAAAGACAGGCCGTGGGGGATCCGGTTTTGTTGCTGTCCTCAGCAGTTGTCTACCAGTTAAATCTGTTGAACATCTGTTTTCTGCCCCTTGCAACCCAAAGAGTCCTAACTGAAGGTAAAGTCTTCACGGATGGGTATTTTACACTCAAGAAAGCGGAGAATTTAGTTTAAGGAAAGGGATTTCTGTGAGGAGCTTCCCAGCTCCACCAAAGCAAAAAAGGCAATAATGCTGGAGCTGCGCCCGAGTAATCCTCAGAAAAAACACTGCTTGGACCGCAGTGAGGTAAACTGAGTCCAGCAGGCACAGGAGGGTTTCACACCGCGGTCCCTGATGCAGCTCTTTTCCTCCCTGTGGCTAGGGGGAGGGGAAAGGGTGTGGGAGGGGATGGGGGAAATTTCTGGGTGTTCAGGATTGCAACTAGAACAGGAATAAAAAATGAGTCACCAGCAAGACGGTGAGGCAGAGTCTTAAATTGTCACTGGCCTGAAAAGGGCCAGCTCAAGAGAGGATGCGGAAATGTACAGACATCAGGGGACAATGTGGCACCGACGATGCTTTTTAAAAACCCTCAACTCGGTCTGAATTTCCGAACAAAGAGCACACAGCGGCTGATGTTGCCAGGGTCCTAGGGCACAAACATCACCTCTGCTCAAATGTTTACTTTTCTGCGAGGCCTACTTTGGGAACATTAGGATTTTTTTTTTTACACCCTCTTACCCTATAGTCATCACCCCCTTTCCCCTGGTTACTCATCTCCTTAGTGTTTAACGCCATCTAATATGATAGTTTATGTACTGTTACTGTGTCCTAACTACCTCTCCACTATGGGGTGAACTCCAGCAGGGCAATGATTTTTTATGCTTTGTGTACTGCCGTGTCTCCCATAACAGTACCTGGTACACAGTAGGTACTCAATAAATATTGATTAAATGAGTGAGTGGATTCTATATGTGTATATATATAATTACATAAATATAATATAATATAATATAATATAATATAATAATAAAAGTGTAATATGCAAATCAACCGAATGACCAAACAGCAGAATGACCATCTGGATGGCCACGCTATGACATGTGCTGGCGCCAGGCCAGCCAAGGCTGGTGCGATGCGATTAATCAAGGGACCCGCCATTGCCTCACGATCACCCCGCAGAAGGAGGCCCAGACCATCGGCTGGCGGTGCTGCTGTGAGTGGGCGGAGCCTCCCTCTGCAGGGCGATTGACTGTGGGACCCCCAGATGGATCGTCCCACAGAGGAAGGCCCAGGCCACTGGCCAGCGATGCTGTGGCTGGTGTGCAGGGCCAGCCAGTCATCTAAGCAATTACACCCCATACCTGTCGCCCACAGAGGGAGGTGACCGGTGGCAGGGGGGAGGGGCAGCATCACATAGATGGCAAGCAGTGGCAGTGGCAGGGGCGGGGTCAGCTGCCGGGAGCGGGGGAGGGGGGGACGGGAGGAAAGCCCCCCCATAGACCCTGATCGGGGGCCAAGCCTAGGGGCCCTACCCGAGGGGTTCCAGATTGCGAGACAGTGCAAGCTGGGCTGAGGGACACCCTTCTCCCCCCATGCATGAATTTCATGCACTGGGCCTCTAGTCCTATATAATAAAAGCCCAGTGACCATAAAGGCAGAATGACCAGAACTACCATTCGACCAATCACCATGAGGTGCACTGACCACCTCTTGGCTCCAATTGCCTGATGGCAAACAGGGACTCGGGAGTGACTGGCAGGCAGTGCCAGGCCAAGGCCCCCACCCCACCAGTAGCCCCACACACAGAGGGCAACCTGAGGTGGGGCTGGGGCCGGTGAGCAGGTGGGAATGGCTAACTCTCTTGGTCCCTCCCCTGGCCCTCAGGCTCTGACCCCCCAGATGGTGAATGGAGAACTGGGGTGGGTGGTGGGGGCTGCAGGGCTGGTGAACGGGCGGAACAGCATCTCTCGGATGATCAGTGAATCTGAGCATGTTTCCATATGTCTCTCGGCCTTCTGTATGTCCACTTTTGAGAAGTGTCTATCTAGATCCTTTGGCACAATACATTTTAACTATATACATCGAATTCAAATTTCACCAGTTTTTCCTCTTAATGGAATCAATAGTGTTAAGTTACTAATCCTTTTAGTAAATTAAATTAAATTTGTGAATTTAATCCAGTTACCTATTAATAGGATTCTGGCTTAGGATCCCACAGAGCATTTAGTCTCCTTCAGTCTGAGACAGTTCCTCAGTCTTCCCCTGTCTTTCATGACCTTGACACTTTTGAAGAGAACTGGTGAGATATTTCCTCAATTTAGATTTGCCTGCTATTTGCTCATAATTAGATGGAGGTTATGCATCTTGGGGAAGGAACCCATAGACGTGGTGTGTTCGCAGTGCATCGTACCGGGAGGTACATGATGTGAATATGTCTCATCATCGCTGATGTTAACCTTGATCCCTTGGATAGGGCTGTAGACGGGGCACCTACACTGGGAAGCTACCCCCCCCCCACACACACACACACTTTGTTATCCATAACCAAGTATCTTGGAGAAAGGTACTTTGAGACCATGCATGTGTGTGCATGCTCCAACTTCTGCTCACTGATCTGAGCATACGATAGATTTGGAAGGTCAAGCCAACAGATGACTCTCGTGTTTCTAATGCAGTGGGCGCCCCACCCATGTCCCCTCAGACCACCCCAGAGGTCACCTGCTCTCAGTTCTTGAATCTTGCAAGTTGAGGGTGTTCTCTGGTCGAGGTACTGAGTTTGGTTAGGACGTGTGTGTGTGTGGGGGGAAGCAGATGCCCCAGGAGGGACACTGCAGTGGATGGATAAAGGGAGGGACAACTCCGAGAACCCACGCTGCAGTCCTCCTGTTGCCCATAGTGATCACCCCTTCCCTGCCTGGTCTCACTCCCCCTTCTCTTGGCAGGGGGGTTCCTCTGCTCCCACATCCACTATCTGTCCCCAGACCTCTGTCTCAGGGGCTGCTGCAAAGGGCTGGTATGGAGAGCACGCTCACGAGTTCTAGCTTGAATTCGGAGATTTTAAAAAACAGCTTTATTGCCGGGACCAGTTTGGCTCAGTGGATAGAGCGTCAGCCTGCGGACTGAAAGGTCCCAGGTTCGATTCCAGTCAAAGGCATGTACCTTGGTTGCGAGCACATCCCCGGTAGGGGGTGTGCAAGAGGCAGCTGATCGATGTTTTCTCTCTCATCGATGTTTCTAACTCTCTATTCCTCTCTGTGAAAAATCAATAAAATATATTAAAAAATAAATAAATAAATAATAAAAAAAATAAACAGCTTTATTGAGATATAATTCACATAGCATAGAGTTTACCTCTTTAACACACTGGTATTGTTTTTCTGTCTGTTTTCAATATGGTCACAGAGTTGTGCAACCATGGCCACAATCTAATGTACTTATTAATTTTTTAATGTAACATTAAAAAATATATTTTATTGATTTCAGAGAGCAAGGGAGAAGAAATGAGAGATAGAAACATCAACAATGAGAAAGAACTATTGATCAGCTACCTCCTGCACGCCCCCTACTGGGGGTCGAGCCTACAACCCAGGCATGTGCCCTTAACTGGAATCGAACCTGGGACCCTTCATTCCACAGGCTGACACTCTATCCACTGAACCAAACCAGCTAGGGCTGCCACAATCTAATTTAGAACATTTCATCTTCCTGGAAGAGATCCTGTCCCCATTGGCAGTCACTTCCCATCCCTCTCCCCCGGCCCCTGGCAACCACTAACTCACTTCCTGTCTCTGTGGACTTTTCTGTTTTGGACATTTCATGTACATGGGACTACACACACACACACACACACACACACGGTGTGGCCTTTGGTGTCTGGCGACTCTCACGGAGCAGCATGTGTTCAAGGTCCATCCACGCTGTAGTGAGTGTCAGCGCTTAGCTCCTTTTCATGGGTGAGTGATATTCCGGTGTGTGGGTGGACCACATTCATGTGCTGATGGGCATCTGGATTGCTTGCACTTTTTGGCCATTGTGAATAGTGCTGCTGTGAATATGGTTGTACACATCTTTTTTAAAATATATATATATATATTTTATTGATTTTTTTTACAGAGAGGAAGGGAGAGGGATAGAGAGTTAGAAATATCGATGAGAGAGAATCATCGATCAGCTGCCTCTTGCACACCCCCTACTGGGGATGTGCCCGCAACCAAGGTACATGCCCTTGACTGGAATCGAACCCGGGACCTTCCAGTCCACAGGCCAATGCTCTATCCACTGAGCCAAACCGGTTTCGGCTCGTTGTACACATCTTCATGTAGGCGAGGGCCATGGACACGGTCATTCCATAGGAAGCGCCTGAGGCCATGAGCAGAGGTCTTTGCACAGGATCTGACACAGAAGAGCAACGCCCATCTTCTTTTGTCTTGGGTCTAGACAGGAGTGGAATTGCCGGATCACCTGGCAACTTCACATCTAACAGGTAGAGGAGGGAGATGCTCTGAGCCCCTAAACCCCCGCCTCAGGTTGTAACTACTGTCTCTCATTATCCATTTCTTGTAGAATTGCTGGTTCGCCTTCCCCACTGGAAGGTCAGCCCCCAGAAGGCAGGGACTTCTCTGTTTTTTCATTGCTGTGTCCCCTTTGCCTAGTGCTGTGCCCAGCAGGCAGCAGGTGCTGGAGAAATATTTCTTAAGTTGAAGAAAGGAAGTGAGGCTGGCTGGCGTGGCTCAGTGCTTGAGCATTAACCCACTCAATTCCTGCTCAGGGCACATGCCCGGGGTGTGGGCTCGATCCCCAGTAGGGGGTGTGCAGGTGGCAGCCGATCAATTATTCTCTCTCATCATGGATGTTTCTATCTCTCCCTCTCCCTTCCTCTCTGAAATCAATACAAAAATACATATTTTAAAAGTTTCTTTTTAAAGGAAGGATGTGAGACCTGTAGAGAGCTAGCACAGTGCCTGGTACACCCTGTTAGACATGAGCAGAGCACGGAGGATGGGCCAAGCACCGAAACTCACCAGAGCAGAAAGCCCCGGATGCCCAGCGAAGGCCAACACTGGGACAATAAGAACCTCACCCCAGGGTAACCTATCCTCCCCCAGCATCTCTCTAGTCATGTGGTTTGGAGCCCCTGACCTTTTCCTCCCTAAGGATAGCATCGGCCTCAGTTGTACTTAAGTTCCAGGCCCAGAAAAGCAGCAAAACCAGAAAAGTGACACTGTGGCTGCCTCAGGGCTAGCTACATTGACCAATGACCCCCCTGCCCTGCACCTACCGGTCAATAGAGACCATCTCCCTCAAGGAGCACGCCTGGAAAGCTGATGGACATCCTTTTGAGACCCTCCCTGGATACCTCCCCTAAGATTTCCACCTGCGAGAAAGAGATAAATATGCTCCGGACGAAGGATCCAGTGCGTGCTTGTCCTCTAAGGGGCACCGCCATGCCAGTCCCTCCCCACCTCCTTCCCCACTGGCACCTGCCCCTCACCCAGGGGAGCAAAGGGCAGCGAGCCCCCTGAATCTGTCTGTCTCCATGGGCCCCTTCTTTCTGGCTTCTCAGTGAGCCAAACCAGCCAGCCCAGCCCAGCTCTCCTGTTGCTTCTCTCTGCCCTTCCTTGTTTCGCGATCCCAAGTATATTTTGGCTGCCATCATGGACCCAATACCCCTTGGCTCGGTGCTGTGCAGCCCTTCCCCTGGGATATCCCCATGCCCCATCCCCTTTTCTTAAATAAATTCAATTTTCTTTATTTACCGCCTGAGATTGCTATGTAGCCTGCCCGCACAGCATGCACCCCCAACTTTAACCTTTCACACTCAACACCTGTAACTACCGATGCCCTGGGGGTTGGGACGGTGGGGTGTCTGGGCCAGGGCCTGGGCTGGGCTTGGACCACTTTCTCTTTGTAGCTTGGTTGTTTGGGTCTTTCTGTCTCTGCTTCCCTCCCTCTCCTTTCCCACTGCCACCTTCCTATCTCTGTCTCGGCCTCTATCTGATTCTCTCTCTCTCTCTCTCTCTCTCTCTCTCTCTCTCTCTCTCTCTGTCCTGTCTCTGTCCTGCCTCAGTCCCCCCTGACTCCCTCTGGGCAACTCTGCCTACTCATTATCTGTTCAGTCTCTTTCCCTTTCTGTCTCATTGCCCTCTCTCCCTCCTCTCTTGACGTTCTGTCTGTCTGTCTGGTGCTCGATCTTGTTCTCTCTGTCCTCCTTCTATGGTTAGCTCCCTTTCTGTCCCTGTGTCTCTGTCCCTTCCGATCTGTCTGACTCTGCCTGGGAGGGTGGGGGGTAGGGAAGGGTGTGGGGGGCTCTCACTCTCCACTCCCTGCTCACCTCTAGGCCCTGTAAGGGACATGTAGCCTGTAGGTCTGGGAACACTCTCCGCCCTCCACCCTCCACCCCCCTCTTGGTTGCCAGGGCACTGGGGCCAGGGAGGAGCCTCGGGTTCATTACCTTAATGGTGCCTGCCAAGGGCACCCAGCTGGCCCAGGAAATGGGCCACTTAAGCCTTTTGGAGCTAATGGCAGTCCATGGCCATATCTCCTGACCGCTTTTTGGGGTGTAAGAGGGGAGAGACGAGGGGAGGAGGAGGAATATGGGGGAGATGGGGGATAGGAAGTGAGATGGGAGGGAGGAGGAGAAGGGAGAAAGATAAAGTGGGAGGGGCTGCAGCTCTACTTCAGGACTGAGGTGTCTTTGGAAAAAGCAGAGGTGGCTGGAGGGGTGGGAGGCTGAATCCTGGACCCCAGTATCAGCCCCCCACACACACACACACTTACACACCACAAATTCCCACTCGGAGGCACCTCAGAGCCACACGGGCCCTTAATCACAGGCAGTTCTTGGGACCCCCAGACTCCTAGGAGACTGTCCTGGAGTCACACAGGTACACCCCCAGAGCCACAGATGCAGGCGGGGCCATGAGAAGCCCCTGAGGCTGCGTGCATAGGTCTTTGCAAGGATCCAACACAGAGAACCTGTATACATAGCACACACATAGCACAGACAATGGACACGTATCCACACATGTGCACATGCTCACAACCACAGACACACAAAGTACAAGCAAACTGTGCGTCACTCACACACTGCACAAGAGGCACGGAGGACTCCAAGGACATGCACAAACCAGTAAGTAAGCAAGCGCACACACTTACACTGCATATGCACCGGCGGCATGTAGCTACCAAACACCGGGGCCTATGGGCTGGGTCTCACCTTCACAAACTTCCACACCCGTGATCAGACGCAACCTGTCATGAGAACATGCACAGACTCAGAGTCACAGACACGCAGGCACATGCAGAAACAGACCCGGCAGCTCCAATGACACAGGAAGCCACGGCCAGCGATTTACTAGGTCCCCTCAGCCTCCCTCAGGGCCACATGCTGCTGGCGGGAAAGCCAGCCCAGCTCGGCCGGAGCCACCAATCTTTTCTGAAGATGCGAGCCTTCTGGATGTTTCTGTGAAACCAGTTACATAAAAAAAGAAAGAAAGAAAGAAAGAAAGAAAGAAAGAAAGAAAGAAAGAAAGAAAGAAAGAGAAATGAACCAATAAGTTCTATATATATACGCATAACCCATGAACACAGACAACAGTATATAGTGAAGGCCCAGGTGGGTGTGGGGTGGGCTAGAAGGGGTCATTGTAGGGGGAAAGGGACATCTGTAATACTTTCAGCAATAAAGATATGTTATAAATAAATAAATAAATAAATAAAACTAATATGCTAATTAGACCAGACATCCTTCAGGACGACCTTCCAGATGAAGCCAGGGCTGTGAGGGAAGCCCAGGTCCCTGGTGTCAGAGGGAGGCCGGTGCCTGCAGCCGGGGGAAGGAAGGCCTACTCTTGCATGGATTTTGTGCATCAGGCCTCTAGTAAATAAATAAACAAATACAGCGTGTGGCCCGAACCGGCAGAGCTGAGGATCTGGATCCCAGCCTCCAATTTGCAGAGGAGCTCCAGCCGCCAGCTGGGCAACCTCTTGGCCTCTAGGAGCCTTCATCTTCTCTCAGGAAATTGTCATCGTAGCAGGCCTGTTTGGAGGGAGGGCTGTGGTATGATGCCAGCTCAGCTAGGGAATAGGGGTGGGGGGCTCCTGCCCTCCCCATCCCCCCATGTCTGCCTGCCTCTGTCCCTGGGTTTCTCTGCCCCTCTTTGCTGTGGTCTTACCCCATCCCAGTCTTTCTGTCACACACACACACACACACACACACACACACACACCAGCCAGGAGAAGGCAGGGAGGCTTTTTGGCGGAGCTGAGTTCTCACAGGAGTAGAATGTGTGTGTGTGTGTGTGTGTGTGTGTGCGCGCGCACGCACACGTGTGCACCAGGTGGATCTGTGTGTGTGTGAAGGGGGAGATGCTAGGTTTGAGACTAACCTCCACTATCCCAGGAAACTGAACGCTTCATTTCTCTACGTGGCCTTTTGTGTTGAGCTAGAATTGAGGCCTCTTCATCCGTCTTCCGCGTGTGGAACCCCCATGAAGGAGCCCCCACCTCCTTTCTCTTCATTTTTTATTTCTTTAATGATTATGGTATCACATAATTGTCCTCATCCCCCCATTTCCATCCCAAAATCCTCCCCACGTATGTCCCCACCCTCTGTTGTCTGTGACCACTGGTTAGGCTTATATGCATGCACACAAGTCCTTTGGTTGATCTCTCTCCCTTCCCCCACCTTCCCTACCTTCCCTCTGAGGTTTGACAGTCTGATCGATGCTTCCCTGTCTCTGGGTCTGTTTTTGTTCATCAGTTTATGTTGCTCATCATTTCCCTTAGATGCGTGAGATCATGTGATACAAGAAATACACTTATAAGAACCGAAAATGAGACAAGCCATAATGGTTATGCTGAGAAGCAAATGAATCAGTCTGTAGTGAGTTCCTTTCTGGGCCAACAGATCTTTTGAGTCCCAATTTCTATGTCAAACAGTTCCTTATGTGTATTTGTCAGCCATGGCATTTCAGATCTGGGTGGTGAACAAATCCCACCCCCTTTCTTATCCTCTGTGGCCACATGGCCTTGACTTCCAGTCCTGGCTGCCGCTTGTTCTTGTTCTGTGACTTGGAGCCAGTCACTGCCCTCTCAGTGCCTCAGTTTCCTCATCTGTATGGTCCCCTTCCTCCTCCCTCCCCTTCCCCCTCCCTCGTGGCCCCCTCGGTCCCCTATCATCTTTAATTGGCTTTTATGGTCCTGAATTCCCTGGGCCTCTGCACAGCCCTGCAAGGCTGGTCTGGGCCACAGCTTCCCCACCGCCTCCTGCTAGCCCACCGGAGGTTCCTTTGTGGAGAGGTGGCCCCCAGGCCCTGCCCCCTCCCTGCCCCTGCCAGCGCCACAGACAATCCCGGGGAGCCCATTGTCCTTAAGGGCTGCTGTAATTTTGTCTAATTCAGCCTGGGAGACAGCAATTAGAGCTAATAAACAGACCCCAGACCCCTGTTCCGCTGAGTCTCCATCCCAACCCTGCTCCCCTCCCTGCCATCCAGCTCCTCTACCTTCCTCCAAAACAGGGAGGGCCGGGGAGAGCAGAAAGCCTCTGGGCCTCGGTTTTGTCACCTAGGAAGTGGTTATGGAGTGGGTCCCCAGACTGTGCCCACCTGTCTGTCCTGCTCTATCGGACTGGAATGCCTGCCGCTCAAATCAGCCTCTTTCCCCAGAGTCTTGAGACACCAACCGGCCCCATCCTCCCTCTGGTCACCCTGCCTTCTCTCTCCCAGCCCAGTCTCCTTTTACTCTGCCTCAAATTCAAGGTCGCGGTTTGTGATGAGGGCGGGGGTGTGTTCCAGGTGGGGCAAGGTCCTGGCAGGGGAGACGGCATGGTCTCAGTGGGGACGGGAAGAGAAGGCCACACAGAACTCATGGACTTAGCGGTGTGGGCAGGGCTAAGGGGAACCGACAATCGGGTGGGCTCACAGGAGTGAGGGGAGGGAGGGAGCAGACAGCGAATCTCAGAGAGAAGCCTCGGAAAGGCCTGTGCGCCACCAGGTGCCTGGGCTCCCGTGGCCCAGTCAGGATGACACAGATTAACCCTTACATCTAACCACTGTTCCTGCAGGCGAGCTCATTCAGCTCTTCACAACACCCAGACCTCACCCAGGAGAACCGAAGCACAGAGAGGGCGAGTGGTTTATCTGATGTCGTACAGCTAGTAAGTGGCAAGCCTTAGATTTGAACTCAGGTACCAGTGCTTGTATGCCTAACCACTAGGCACTATAGCCTAGTGGTTAGGCATACAGTAATACTTTTTTAAAGTATACATACATACTTTTTTTTAAAGCATTCTTTTTAAATATATTTTATTGATTTTATACAGAGAGGAAGGGAGAGAGATAGAGAGTTAGAAACATCGATGAGAGAAAGAGAGTCATGGATCAGCTGCCTCTTGCACACCCCCCACTGGGGATGTGCCCGCAACCAAGGTACATACCCTTGACTGGAATCGAACCCGGGACCCTTCAGTCCGCAGGCCGATGCTCTATCCACTGAGCCAAACCGGTTTCGGCTATAGTGCCTTACTTTTATAGTATAAACTGGAGGCCTGATGCATGAAATTCATGCAAGAGCCTTGGCCCCAGCCCCCACCTGCCACCACCACCGGGCTTCTGCCGCCTCTGCCTTGGCACTGCCTGCTGTGGCTTTGTCCAGAAGAAAGGACAGATGTCTGGTCTAATTAGTATATTGTGTTTTTGTTATTATAGATATTTTTTAAAATAGTGATTTTTAGAGAGAGAGAAAGGGAGAGGGATAGAGAGATAGAAACATTGATGAGAAAGAAACATCATTACCGTAATCTGCTGCCTCCTGCATGCACGCCTCTACTGGGGACTAAGCCCCAACCCAGGCATGTGCCCTGACAGGAGCTATGGGTTCAGGAACCACTTCTTGGTTCCTGGGTCGATGCTCAACCACTGAGCCATGCTGGCCCGGCTGGTATGAATGGTGAGCAAATGTAGTAGACTCTTAGGCAGGTCAGCCTATGTCTTCAAACAAAGGAAAAGGATTTCTAGAAGGGAGTCGAGAAACTTCATTCACTCATTCATTCATTCATACAATTAATGTCTTTCCTGAATACCACATTGTGTTCCATGGACAGACCGACATCTAAGGCACATGCGCTGGCTCAGGGAAAAGCAGAACTAGCAAGGTTTCTGAAAGGAAGGCCATGGGACTTGGTGTTTGACCGTCTGGGTGGGGACAGGTGGGGGGCAATTGGGGAGAGGACCAGGCTGAACAGCAGGGGAAAGGGCATGTCTCGAGCACCACTGCCTTGCTGGGCGCCAGGTGCCTGCCCTGGGCAACCCTCCTGGGCATCGTTGCCTATTTAGTGCTCACGACAACCCCAGGAGGAGGTGCTGTCCACACCCCCACTTTGCAGATGAGAACACGGAGGTCAGCACCGGACGCTGCGATGCAGTGGCGCTAGCGTCATTGCCGGGCTGTCTGGGTGTCCATCCTCGGAATGTGCTGCAGGCTCTCCAGGGGAGCACCAGGGGAGCACCAGGTGACTGAGGTGTGTGAGATAGAATGTAAGGATCTACAAATGGCAGGAATGGGGGCAGACCCCTCACGGCCTCAGACACAGGCATCGTTTTATAAATCAATGAGAATGACTAAGGTATGGTGAGGCTGGGAGAGCCCAGCCGCTGCAAACCTCGCCTGGTAACCCGTCAAAGAAACGGCATTGAGAATATACATGATTATGGTCGTTTAGACACTAAGGGAACAGATCATTTAACTTAAAGGTCGTTGTCAATCGCAAACAGTGCTATTGGCCGGCGCAGGGCTGTTGCCGAGGGCCAGGGCAGTGAATGAGATTGTTTATGAAATCTCAGTACACATCCGGTTTGGCTCAGTGGATAGAGCATCGGTCTGTGGACTGAAGGGTCCTAGGTTCGATTCCGGTCAAGGGCATATACTTTGGTTGCGGGCACGTCCCTGATAGGGGTGTGTGCAGGGGGCAGCTGGATGAGATGTTTCTCTCTCATTGATGTTTCTAGCTCTCTATTCCTCTCCCTTTCTCTCTGTGAAAAATCAATAAAATATATATATATTTTTAAAAATCTCAGTACACAGCTCCTAGAGGAGCTTACATCTGAGCCTTCATTTCCCCAACTGCAGAATGGGCATCTCCACCCCCAGAGCGTCTGTCAGAGGAAAGAAAGGACTGAAACATGTGGTAGGGACCTGACTCCGACTGTCATCATCTTACTGCTACTTAACTAAACTCATTGTCATTATTTTATATGTATTTACTTGTTTGTTCGTTTATTTTTAATCCTCACCAGAGGTTATTTTTTCCTCCATTGAGAGGAAGGGAGCAAGGGGCGAGAAAGAGAGAAACATCATCCTAAAAGAGACCACCTGCCCAGCCAACGTGGCTCAGTGGCTGAGTGTCTACCTATGAACCAGGAGGTCACGGCTTGATTCCCAGTCAGGACACATGCCCGGGTTGTGGGCTGCATCCGCATTGTGGGGTGTGCAGGAGGCAGCTGGTCATCACTGATGTTTCTATCTCTCTCTCCCTATCTCTCTGTAATCAATAAAAAAAATATATATATATATATAAAAGGGAGGGGCGCTTGAAACCAGTTTGGCTCAGTGGCCTGCGGACTGAAGGGTCCCAGGTTTGATTCTGGTACAAGGCATGCACATTGGCTGCAGGTATATTCCCAGTAGGCAGCTGATCAATGTTTGTCTCTCGTGGATGTTTCTAACTCTCTATCTCTCTCCCTTCCTCTCTGTAAAAAAATTTTTTTAATCAATTTTTTATATTATTATATTATTTAAAATATTATTTAAAATATTTTTTTAATAATAATAAAAATAAAAAAAGGAGCATGGAAGATGCTGATAGCACCTGTACCCTGGGATTGTTATGAGGACTCGATGAGTTAAAAAAGCGATGTTTTCTTAGAACAGTCCCAAGCATGCATTTCTAGTATTCCATGCATGTTATTCTCACACACACACAGGGGTCTGAAGCAGCGAGCCTATGAGAAAGCTCCCCAGACTGGAGTCATTGAAAGTCTAGGCACTGACCTTCCTTCCTCTTTCCTCTTTCTCCCTCCAATGTTTGCTGCAGGCTCCTTGATTGGCTTGACACCTGCTAAGAAAGGCCAGCACCCCTGCCTGCAGGGGACAGACACTTCTGCAAATGCCGAGATGTGTGTTGGGGGAGGGATGTGCCTGACTTTGAGATGCTGAGGTCTGGGCTCAGAGCAGAGATGGAAGGCAGGAAGGGCTGGGCAGCAAAGAGGGGTTAGAGTTGGGGTGGGAGCACCGGGCCATGCTCTGCCAGCCGTGCTCCTGCTGACACCTACTGGCAAGACAAGATTATCATCGTTTTCATCCCAGCTTCCTCTCTGAGCGTGTAACCTCGGCCAGAATATCTGACTGACTCCCTGAGCCACCACACCATGTCCATCCGTGGGCTCTGGTGAATCGTGCTGCTGTGGATTCTGTGGGAAAGTATTTGTGGGGATGCATGCCTTCTATTTTCTTGGGTAGATAGGAGTGCAACATGCTGGGTCAGATGCTCATTCTACATGTAACCTTTTGAGGCATCGCAGGCTGTTTTGTTTTGTTTTATTTTTGGGTCCTCACCTGAGGATATTTTTCCATCTATTTTTTGGGAGAGTAAAAGAGAGAGGGGAAGACAGAGAGAAACATCGATGTGAGAGAGACACATCGACTAGTTGCCTCCTGCACAAACCCTGACCAGGGCCCGGGCTGGGGAGAAGCCTGCAACTGAGATATGTGGCCTTGATAGAATCGAACCCAGGACCCTTCAGTCCACAGGCTGACACTCTATCCTCTGAGCCAAACCAGCTAGGGCCGCAACAGTTGCACTGTCCTGTATTCCTGCCACCCATGCATGAGGGTTCCAGTTATCCACATCCTCGCCAAAACTTATGGTCTGTCTTCTTTTTAAAAAATACAGCCACACCGAAACTGGTTTGGCTCGGTGGATAGAGCGTCAGCCTATGGACTGAAGGGTCCTGGGTTTGATTCCAGTCAAGGGCATGTACCTTGGTTGCGGGCACATCCTAAGTGGGGGATGTGCAGGAGGCAGCTGATTGATGTTTCTCTCTCATCAATGTTTCTGACTTTCTATCTCTCTCCCTTCTCTCGGTAAAAAACCAATAAAATATATATATATATATATTTAAAATATATATATATATTTAATATATATATATATATATATATATATATAGCCAAAAACGGTTTGGCTCAGTGGATAGAGCGTCGGCCTGCAGACTGAAAGGTCCCAGGTATGATTCCGGTAAAAGGCATGTACCTTGGTTGCAGGCACATCTCCAGTAGGGGGTGTGTAGGAGGCAGCTGGTCGAAGCTTCTAACTCTCTATCTCTCTCTCCCTTCCTCTCGGTAAAAAAATCAATAAAATATACTATATATATATATATATATATATATATATATATATATATATATTGGTTTCAAAGAGGAAGGGGGAGAGAGAGAAATAGAAACATCAATGATGAAAGAATCCTTGATTGGTTGCCTTCGGCACGACCGCCACTGGGGACCGAGCCCACAACCTGGGCGTGTGGCCTGATTGGGAATGGAACTGTGACCTCCTGGTTCATAGGTTGATGCTCAACCACTGAGCCATCATGGTCTGGCTTGTCTGTTTTTGTTTTGTTAATTCTCATCCTTTTCCATTGATTTTTAGAGAAAGTGAAAAAGACAGAGAGGGATATTGATGTAAGATAAGCACATCGATTGGTTGCCTCCTGCCCCAACCAGTGCCCTTGACCATAATCAAACCTGGGACCCTTTGGTCCACTGGCCAACACTCTATCCACTGAATCAAACCAGCTAGGGCTGCCTTCTTGATTCTAGTTACCCGGGTGGGTGTGAAGTGGTAAGTCCGGTCAATATTAGGTTCTAAATAACCCTAAGAACAGTCTCCTCATCACTAGTCCCACTTGGACTTCTTCCCTTCTCGACCCCTCTGCCACTCCCAAGCTCACCAAGTACATGGTCAGTAAATTTTCCTTCAGTGAATGAATGGATAGCCCTAGCTGGTTTGGCTCAGTGGATAGAGCGTTGACCTGTGAACTTAAAGGTTCCCAGGTTCAATTCTGGTCAAGGACACATGCCTGGGTTGCAGGCTCCATCCACAGTAGGGGCATGTGGGAGGCAGCGATCAATGATTCTCTGTCATCGTTATTTCTCTCTCCCTCTTCTTTCCTCTCTGAAATCAATAAAAACATATTAAACACACACACACAAAAAAAAACAAACAAACAAAAAAAAACCAAAAAACCACAGCCGAGGCCAGTTTGGCTCAGTGGATAGAGTGTCAGCCTGCGGACTGAAAGGTCCCAGGTTCAATTCCGGTCAAGGGCATGTACCCTGGTTGCGGACACATCCCCAGTAGGGGGTGTGCAAGAGGCAACTGATCGATGTCTCTCTCATCGATGTTTCTAGCTCTCTATCTCTCTGTAAAAAAAATCAATAAAATATATATTTTTAAACACACACACACACACACACACACACACAAATGGGTGGATGGGCAGATGGAATGTTACTTTAGCTGTCAAAAATAATCTTACAGAAGGATGCTTAATGAGGAGGGAAGTTGTGGTCAGCAGAATAACGCCACTTCCCCAAATCCACATCCTAATCTCCGGGACCTCCTTATATGGAAAAAAGACCTTTGCAGATGGGATGAAGTTTAGGACCTTGAGCCGGGGAAAATTATTTTCACTATCTGGGTGGGCCTAATGTCCTTGTAAGAGGAAGGCAATGGAGTCAAAATCAAAGAATGAGAGGTGACAGTAAGACCAGAAATTGGGAAGGTGCAGGACCATGAGCCAGGAGTGCAGTGGCCTCTAGAAGCCGGAACAGATGGCACCAGATGCTGCCCTGGACCCTCCAGGAGGAGCCAGCCCTGCCCACACCTGGTCTGTGGCCCCACGAGACCCATTGTTGGATTTCTGACGCCCAGAACTGCAAGATAACAAACTTGTGTTGTTTCCACACAAGGATTTGTGGTAAATTGTCACAGCAGCAAGCAGTAGGAAATGAATACAGAAGGATTAGTATATATTCTATATATTCCTATGTGACTGCCCTGCTGGGTCGTACTGGGCGCTGAGACAAAAGGGAAAATGTGTGCCTCTCAATATAGGTTTTTATGTAAGTTTTAATTTCCCCCAGAAGTAGATTTTGAACGTTATAAAGTGTTAGCTTCCATTACACGCAGGAAAGTAAAACTATAATAAGTTCTTAACATTGTGCATTTCAATATACCCACTTTTAAGTTTCAATCTATTTTTAATGATGTCCTGGGGAGAAGTACCCATTAAAATACATTAAAAGAGGTATAAAAGAGGCACACATTTTTGCACTGATTTCAGACTCCAATGTATGGATTGGCAAGGTATTGCCAACACCTGTCTTGCTGAAAACTTGATATTTTGTTCATTATGGAGTTATTTTGCCATTTATTTGATATTTTATAGTAGTGCATTAAAATATTTATCTCAATTGAGTTTTTTGGAGCCCCCTTAATTTTTGCACCTGAGGCCAGTGTTTACTCTCCTCACCCTAATTCTGGCTCTGCAGAGGGAGGGAGGGAGGGCAGAAAGATTTTACAGCAGTCTGACCTTAAATTCTTTGTCATAATCTCCCTCCCCTCTACCATCTTAAAAAAGAGAAAGCAAACAAGTCAGCTGTGGGTTATGAGATGAAAAGTCATTTTAATTAACTTTTTTTTTTTTTTTTTTTTTACTTCAAAATTTCCTGAGCGTAGTGTGTAGACAGTAAAAGTACTTTACAGAAAGTTCTTGTAGAAAGTGGTTTGGGCTGAAGCAACATTGTAAATATCTGTAGACACTTAGGTGATATTTTCAATAAAGATTCTAGGAGACGAGCATTGGTTTCAGCATGGGTTTGTGAGCAATTTTTGTCTTTGTTTTATTTAATGGGACGTGTGTTGACGATAAACTAATAAAATTGTGTTTTTTGGAGGTTTTCCTCTTCCCAACTTCCATTGCATCGAGCAAGAGTGATGAGCATTTAGGAAAAGCGGAAATCATCTCCGACGACCGCAACCAAAGGATACAGTATTCATTTCAGAAGCTATAATGTAACAACTTTTGTAACATTGGCTCTGAATAATCATCATAAAAGGTCTTGCCCCCGATGGTTTCCGTATTTGTTACTGTTACCACGTTCGCCTCACACGCGAAAGATCTCCTCCCAGGCGGAAACACGCTCACTTTGTTTCTTTATTACAGAATTTAAATATTTACTTCAAAGTAACTTCTTGGAAATTCTGGTTCAGTGATTTTTTTTTTCTTCTTCTGCATCCCTGTCGTTTTAGAAATGACAGCAGAATTCTAAAAAAAACTATTTCAAAGTCAAAGCAATTGAAATTCTAGCTCAGTTCTTTTACCGTAAAACTTTAGATGGAGAGTCAAGGGAAAAGAAAAAGGCAATCAGCAGGGTTGCGTTGGCCGGGAATCGAACCCGGGTCAACTGCTTGGAAGGCAGCTATGCTAACCACTATACCACCAACGCCCCGGCAAGCTGAGCTTCTCCAAGGCTCTTTAATAGGAAACACATTGGATTGGCTGCGGTACCAAATAATGGGATGTCTCTCCCACGCGTCCCTCCGCGCATCGGAGGACACCGCCCTCGGATGTTCCACGCCGCCGCCCGCCCTGCCGCGCCACACGTCCCCCCAGCGCCGCGGAAGCCTGGGTGCCGGCGCCGGCCCTGGCCAATCCCGGGCCGCCGCCTGGGCCGCTCGACTTCCGGGTCAAAGGGTCCCGAGCCTCGGAGTACCCCGTGCTCGCCTCCTCCGCTGTCCCCCGCGCCCGCCACTTCCGGGGCCGCAGTCCCGGGCATGGAGCCGCGAGTCTGAGGCGCTCCGGCCCCGGGACGACCCGGCCCGCCCGGCCGCCGCCGCGCCGGCCCCGAGCCCTGGTGAGCAGCGCCCCGCGCCCCATCCCGCTCGGCCGCGACCCTGCATCGCCGAGACCCGCCCGTACCCTCCGCCCCCGCCCCGCCGCGGACCGCACTCTGGTCTCTCCAGCCCCCGGTGGGTTTCCTCTCCGTTCCGGCCTCTCCTTCCCCTGCATCCCCGCCCGCCCCCTCCTGCTGGGCCCCCTCTCCGCCTCCGCCCGGCCGGCCTCCTCCCCACCCGTCCCGGCGCTGCATGCCACCTGGCTCGGGCCCCTTCCGGGGGGCCGCGCCCGAGCGCGCCTCCTCTCCTCGCCGGCTCTGGAGGCCCCCACTTTCTCCGTCTCCCACGCAAAATAGGAGAGCGGAGGCCACCTCTCTGACCCGTGTACTGCCCCCTGCCCAGGGCTGGGCCCTCCGCTTTCACATCCCCGCAGGTCCAGTCCCTCTTCTCAGCTCCCCCCCATCCCCATCGCCAGGCCCGCCCGGCCGCCACCTTCCTCCCACACCTTCTCAGACCAGCCGGACACTTCCCGCCCTCGACACTGCCCCTGAGCCCTCCGAAGCAGCCCTTCCCTTTGCCTCCGCTCCTGTCAACCCTCCCTTCCTCCTCTATGAGGAAGTCTTAAAAAAAAAAAAAAAAAAAAAAAGCCTGCTTTCGAGGAGCTGGGACTAGAGCCCAGATGTGCACTGTGGTCACCAATCCCTGTCGTCCCTGGCCGGGTCCTGGGGACTGGGCCCTGGGAGGACTTGTCTCTTGGGCGTGGTTCAGGACCACAGGGCTGTGAGGCTGGCTGGAAACAGCCCCGGTAGAGGGAATCAGGCAGACAATCGGGATTCCCCGGTGATTAGTCAGTCCCTCCGTTAACAAACTGCGTTCATGACGCGTTCATGACACATTCACTCCGTCAGGGTCTTGTGTCCCGCACCCCCAGCTGGAATGGAGGCTCTCTGGACCCTTTAGAAAGTCAGTTGTGTGGAGGTGGGGCGGTCAGGCCGGCTGGGTGTGGGCTAGTGGGATCCATCTGCCTGTTCCGGGATATAGAAGTTGGCAGGAAGTGGTTTTTCTACAACCCTGGGGTCGCCGGCAGGGACAGTTGGCTGGGACCCAGGCCAGTAGCTGAGGTTTTGTGTGCTTTTGCTGGAGGCTTTTCTTTCCATCCAGCATCCTGGTCCAGCTGCCCCACCCCCTACCCCGTATGTACCCCCTGGGATGAGAAAGTGGAGAGCGCTGATTCCAGCGGAATTTGGCAGAGGTGTGGCTACAGTCTCCCACACCTAACATAGCGCCTGGTATTTGGTCAGTGAATGGTGGGAACTCTGGATCTGAAAGGGACTTCAGTCCAGTTCTCCCCTCGGTGTGATTTTAAATAACTTGCTTAGTCAATAGTATTAGCTGTCATGTAGTTTCTACTATGCCAGGACCTGCCTTGTGCAGTCTCATTTAATCCTCACAGTAGCCCCACTGCAGTCCCATCTTATCGCTGGGGAAATTGGGGCCCAGAGAAGTTATGTGACTTCCCCAGGGTCACACAGCCTGGCTGTGGCAGAGCCAGGATTTGGACCCGGACCTTTCTGATGCCCAGAGCCCACTTTTCATGCTGCACTGAGAGTGAAGCCAGTGCTTTTTTTTTCTTTTGCTTTTTAAAAATATATATTTTATTGATTTTTTTTTACAGAGAGGAAGGGAGAGAGATAGAGAGTTGAAACATCTATGAGAGAGTCATCGATCAGCTGCCTCCTGCACGCCCCCTACTGGGGATGTGCCCGCAACCAAGGTACATGCCCCTGACCGGAATCGAACCCCGGACCTTTCAGTCTGCAGACCGACGCTCTATCCACTGAACCAAACTGGTTTCAGCAAAGCTAGTGCTTCTTGTGGTGACATGTTGCTTCCCCTCCTGCATGATCTCCATCCTGCTTTTTCTTTAAGTGGGCACCCAGCTTGTTGAGAAGGTTGTTGGGTGCCAACCAAAGCCTTTGACTTTAGACAGTGTTCAGGTGAGGACAGGGACAAACTCACCCAATCCAAATGCTTACTGAGCGCTTCCTATGTGCGAGGCATGGCTGGGCTCAGGACACAGCAGGAGCCGGACAGCTGTCCTGCCTTCGTGGTGCGGGCATCCCAGTAAGGAGTGCTCACTCGCTCAGAGCAGGGGTTCTCAGCCTCAGAACTAGTGACGTTCGGGGCCAGGTCATTCTTTGTGGGGTGGAGGGAGAGGGCCATCCTGTGCATCGTGGAATTGGGTCTCCACCAATCAGATTGCTAGTAGCATGCCTTCCAGCCATGACTACCACGAATGCCCCCTGGGGGCCAGAATTGGCCCTGGTTGAGACACCCTGGATTAGGGGATCCCATTTACCCCTCCCCCTAGGAGATACTGCGTTTTCTAGTCATTTTTGTTTGCTGGGGTCCTAGGATGCTGCACACATTTAAATACATAAATTGAGTGGGGAGAGGGAGAGAATGACTCACAGCCACTGGGGGTCATTCTGGTGTATACCATCAGGGATTTTATTTTATTTATTTCTTCAAATATATTTTATTGATTTTTTTACAGAGGAGAAGGGAGAGAGAATTAGAAACATCAATGAGAGAGAAACATCAATCAGCTGCCTCCTGCACACACTCTACTGGGGATGTGCCTGCAACCAAGGTACATGCCCTTGACCGGAATTGAACCTGGGACCCTTGTGTCCGCAGGCTGATGCTCTATCCACTGAGCCAAACAGGTTAGGGCAGGGATTTTATTCTTTGTGAGCCTGAGGATCTAACCCAAACTTTTCCTCCAAATAATGAATGCAGTGTTTTCCACTCAGTACTGCTGACACTGGGGGCAGGTCATTCTCTGTGTGGGGATAGTCCTGGGCCTTGCGGGGTATTGAGTCTCATTCTTGACCTTCACCCCCTTGATACTAGTAGCACCTCCACCCCATCAATGGTGACAACCAGAAAATGTCTCCAGACATCACCAAGGGTCCCCTCGTGAGGCAGAGTTGTCCCCTTTGTGAACCACTGTCCCAGCGCAAGTGCTGTGCAGGGAGACCACGTGTTGTGATGGGGGTGACAAGTTAGCAACTTTGGATTCAGTGCCTGGAAAGACCTCTGAAGAGGTGATACTGATACCCAAAGGATAAGAGCAAGCAGGTCATACGGGAAGGAGGGAAAGGGTATCCCAGGCAGAGTGGGAACAAGAGTGGTGTGTTTAGGGAAGAGTAAGGCCAATGTGCTGGAGATCATGGTCAAGGGCAGGGGAGCAGGAGAGGTCAGACGGGCCAT
Organism: Nyctalus aviator; assembly: GCA_036971965.1. NCBI lineage: Eukaryota > Metazoa > Chordata > Mammalia > Chiroptera > Vespertilionidae > Nyctalus > Nyctalus aviator. The sequence continues at coordinate 24,090,707 of CM072927.1, forward strand.
CAGGGAGCATCCACAGTGGGGAATTTGGCTTTGTTCCATTTCTGGCAGTGTGTGGGTGGGATCCTCGGAGCCATTTGATACTCTCATCTTCTCAGGGACTTCTCACCTTGGGAGAGGTGCTAGGCAAAGAGATGCTGTTTTCTGGCAAATGTCAGGCACCCTCTCAAATTTCAGGCCAGGGCATCAGAATGGCCTTGGCATTGAGTGTTCCCAGAGGCATGGAGGGCTGCCCGAGGAAGTGAGACGCGAGAGAAGCAGGGGAGAGCTTGCACCTCTGGATTGCCTGCTGGGAGTTGCAGCCCTGTGGTCTCTCCCGTTGCAGGCTCCCCACCTTCCTGACCAGCCAGGTGGTTAATGCGGACGGTTAAGAAGCTTCGCCTGGACAACAACTCAGACACAGGAAGTTGGAGGAGGTGAGGCGCATGGCTCTGGGCGCGCTGATCGCCGGGGATGTTGCAGAGTCTTAGGTCTGGGAAGATCCCTTTGCACCCTCACCCCCCTACAGTTCTGCGTTCTCTAAGGTGAAGTTCTGGCTGTTTTGCGGGAGGTGATGGTGTGGGCTGGTGCAGGGTTTCTCAGCCCTGGCACTGCTGGCATTGGGGCCAGGTCACTCTGTGAGGCTGTCTTGGGCAGTGTGGGTTGTTGAACAGCATCCTGGCTCCCACCCACTTGATGTCAGGAACACGCCCAGTCACGGCAACCACACAAGTCCCCAGAGATTGCCCAGTGTCCCCTGGGGACGGGATCAGCCCTAGTTGCGCAATGATGGCCTGGTGGTTAGGATGTGAGTTTTGAGTCCAACAGACTTGGGCTCCCCTCCCCTGGGGGTGACATGGGTCAGGCCATTTGACCTCTTTGAGCCCACTTTGCAGGCTCTCAGATGGAGCTGAGCCTGAGACCCACCTCCCAAGCTTACAGTGAGGACTGGAGGTAATCACACACACAAGATTCGTGAGTTTGGTAACTTCCACGTGTGGGGCCTGGCGTAAGTTGAAGAAACTGTAGGAATTCCTCGACCAAGTTGACCCATGTCAGTCTCGGTTATCTAACCATCTCAGGCTCATTTGCTTTTGTGGAGGCAGGAAGGTCTCAAAGATGATTCTGGAAGACGCTAGACATGGTGATTCGTTTCTAAGACGCAGGCTGAGAACATGCAGTCCCCGTGTCTGATGGGTGAACGTGTCAGGTGTCAGTTGTGATGGGAACCCATGTCTCTGTGTGCGTTAGGTCCCGGGTGGGCACAGGCTGGACTGCACGCTGACTCTGTAAGGCTGGTCCTAAGAGCGGGGGGCCTCAGTGGTGCTGGGCAGAGAGCAGCCTGCTGCTTCCTGGGAACCCCCAGCTTCAGGGACATAGGGAGTGACCTGAACACCACTCCGAGGCAATATGTCCTGTCCCTGCCCAGCACCTGCCCAGCACCAGCCTCCCTTCCTGCCTTATCTCTCAGTGGTTGGCCTGAACTCTCCCAGAGCTCAGGATCCACAGTTTCTTCTTGCCTTCCACCTGCTTCCCTCTTCACAGGCCCCCCTCTGGTCTCTGGTTGATGCCAGTGGTAGCCCCAGCTCTTGGAGCACCAGCTCAGGCAGAGGTCATAGAGCTCCCGTCAGGCCTTGACAGTGGCCGAACCGGATGTCCTGCACTGTTGGCTGGTGGTGGCCCAGGCTGTGGAGGTGCCTACCGATTGGCAGAAAGAAAGTGGAGGTGGACATGGCCTAAGAGGCGTGCGGTCCACTTTCATTTCCCAGTTGTGTAAACTCTTGACTCAAGAAGGCCAGCACAGGCTGGCGCTGGATGGCGCAGGGCCGGCACAGACTTGCTTCACCGGGGCCTGTCCCTCTTCCCCGGCCTCTGCCTGCAGTCAGGGCTGTGCCTCGGGGAGAGGAGAGGCAAGTGGAGAGCCTGACTTAGCACCAAGCCTTCGCCTGTCTGGGAGCTCGGGCTGCCCCACTGCATCTAGAAGATTCTTAGAAGTTTCTCCAATGTTTCATTTCATTTCTCATCTCCTGGATCGCATTTTCGCTGCTTGGACTCTCTGCAGCGATTGGAGGCAAGATCTTTTTTATCACTCTTTGCTGTGGAGATAAGCCATTCGACTTTGTGAGTGCTTTCCCCAGGCTCTTTGCTTCTGGGGTTCCCTTGGGGGACCCTGGAGGCCACGATCTGTCTTTCTGCTGAGAACAGGGCTTGAGTTGTGGTAGCGGAGTTGGGGAGGAGTCCCCCTGGCTTGGTTTTCTGGGCTTGTTGCTGGCGGTGCTTGGGTCCTTGGGTCCGTGTGGGTTCTGCAATGCTCAACCGGTTCCACCTATCACCCCTCAGTGAGTCTCCCACCATCTATGGGTTTGGTTTGTCTGACCCGAGGGCCCTGAAGCTGGCCTGTGGTCTGTGTCTTCAGAGCCAGCCTCTGAGGAGCTGGACTGACTGCTCCTTCGGACTGAGGGGCAGGACACCCCAGCTCACTGCGCTCGTTTTGGATGGCCTCATGAGATGGCCACAACTGGGTCACCATGTTTGTGTTTAGATTTCTCTAAAACAAATATTTGCCTGGCCAGGCCAGTCTGGTCAAGAAGTGTGCTCAGCAGTGTGGGTGGGAGAGGGAGGGAGGGGGGCCTCTGCACAGCCACAGCTACTCTGGAGTGGGATGGTCTCTGCGGGGAGGGTGGGCACTGCACTCTCACCGAGTTCTCACGGGCCCGGGAAAAGCTGCCTGCTTCTCTGAGCGCCTCCGGTGAGGCGCACGTTTCCCCCGCTGGCCAGCCAGCTGGCGAACTCTCTGCACTCAGGCTTCTGTGCATGGGCCAGTGGTCTTCCATGGCTGTCTGTGGAATGCCCGCTGTGCCAGGGCCATGTGAGGTTCTTGAGATACAGCCATGACTCGGACAGACATGGGGGAGCCAGGCGATCGACAGGCCATCATTGTGTCGCATTCTCTGTGTGTGGCATGTGAAAGATGAATGGAGGCCAGCTTTGGTATGATGGTCATAGAAAGTTTCTAAGGACCTGACAGGTATTTAAGCTGAGATTTGATTTGATATTACTTGAGCAAAGAGAGGAGTTTCCAAGGTGTTCTGGCAGAAGGAACAGCATGAGCAAAGGCCCTGGGGTGGGAAGGAGTCTGGACTGTTTGAGGCGCAGAGAGAGGCCAGTTCGCCTGGGGCATAGTGATGACAGGGAATGAGGTTCAAGAGTGGCCCAGGCAGAGGACAGAGCTCTGAAGGCCAATATGAGGACTGGCTTTCGCCGAAGGGAAAACCCCCAAGAAAGGATTTTGAGTTGGTAGACAGTTACCATCATTCAGCTGAGAGGTGACGGTGTCTTGGATCTTAGCCGTCCTGGTGTTGGAGAGAAATGTAGCAATCTAAGAAATATTTAGGGGACGGAGAAAGTTGCACAGTGTGGGGTTTGGCAGGGGGAATTGAAGTGTCTGATGAGGAGGCAGATTGTGTATGGAACTCTGGTACCACTTCCCTTCTCATTTTCTTCCCGCCTGTCCCTTCCTCCTCATAGCTTCTCGCTGAATTCTGAGAGGGCGGAGAGGATGGCCACCGGGGCGCCGATGTCCAACACAGGCGACACGGTCGAGATGGAGGACCCGGCAACCCACTTCCAGGTGCAGAAGCACTCGTGGGAAGGGCTCCGGAACATCATCCACGGCAGCCGCAAGAACTCGGGCCTGATCGTCAACAAGGCTCCCCATGACTTCCAGTTTGTGCAGAAGACAGACGAGTCCAGCCCCCACTCCCACCGCCTCTACTACCTAGGTAAGCCTCCCGTGTCCCCGCGGGCCCTCTCGCTCCTTTGGGCCGGGGGCTGCCCTGGAGCAGGTCAGTCAGTGTCTCTGGAACGGCTGTTACTAAGGCCTCTCATGGCCACAGGTCAACTGGTCCTCATGGTTAAAAGATCCAGACTGATGGGTCTGGCCCTGCGCCAGCTGCCATGCCCCCCACAGACATCAGGGTCAGCTGTGCAGGTGACGGAGGCAGAGGCCAGAGGGCCCATCTGTGCTGCAGGGTGCCATGGTTCGGGCCTGGAACACGGGCCTGAGCCACTGAGAGGGGTTCAGTACCAGGCAGCTGGGCCTGCCCCTGGGCTGAGCTTGGGAGCTGTGGGACTCCCTGCACAGCGGGAGCCACAGTAACTCCAGAGGCTCTGGCTGCGGAGGGAAGTGTTAAGAAGGCCCGTGGAAAGCCCTGGCCAGTGGCTCAGCTGGCTGGAGCGTCATCCCATACACCAGCAAGGTTCCCAGTTCGATTCTCACATTCCTGGATTGTGGGTTTGGTCCCCGGTCAGGGAGAGTATGAGAGGCAAACAGTCGGTGTCTTTGTCTCTCTCTTTCTAAAAATCAGTAAAACCATTTGGCTGGAGAAATAAATAAATAAATAAATAAGGCTCATGAAAGCTCTGTGATCGCACATTCGTACGCCCTGTGGTCTTAGCAACAGAGGATGGCCTGCCACTTTTTTGCACGGCTGCCCCAGATACCTGGGTAAGCATGTTAACAACTAATCACTTCCTTCTCCGTGTGTGTGCCTCGGGGGTAGCATTCTACACATCTGCACATGTGTGTTCCCTGCCCGGCCAGGTGGGCAGCTCCAGGGTACCCTCGGCAGCCAAGCCTCGCCTGGCTCCTAGGAAGTAGACAGTTAATATCTGCTGGGCGAGCGAATGTTGCCCAACTTCACCTAAAGGTGTCACGGAGCAGATACAGTTCCCAGTGTGTTTGAAAGCAGCGTGACACGTGATTGTTGGCCCAAGGCAGTTTCCGTGCTCAGCACTGTCAGCTTCCGGGGCCCGGATCAGTCCCTCCGTATCCTCAGCCCCTGGGACAGTGCCCATTCCTGGTCATGCCCTCTGCCCTCTGCCAGTATCGGAGTGAGTGATGGAATGGACGAATGAAGGTCATTCTGCCCGAGGTTAACCCCGTGCTATTGATTGTGACTATGACCTAGATGGACATCAGACGGCCCCCGCTTCCCACAGTCGATGCAGGCCCTCCCCATAGAGACCACGTGGAACCCGGTGGCGGTTGGGCGAGCTCAGGGTCAGAAAGGGGAGTGGACTAGCATGGGGGTCATCAAGTGACAGCCGCTGCTTTGGAAACCTAGTTTTACTGATGCCCAGCACGCCCACTCGTTTATTTCTGTCGATGCTGCTTTTGCATATAGGTGACCTTTGCGAAGGTCAGTGGCCTGCAAAGTTGAAAATATTTACTGTACAGCCCTTTACAGAAAACAGTTTGCCAGGCCTGGCCCAGGAGAAATTAGGGCTGGATGTGTGTGCTTCAAGCTTCATTTAGCCGAGGAGGAGCTTGGCTGTTAGGACTGAAAGTGGCCAAGATTCAAGGAGTGTGGGGAGCTGTTGTCTCTTTTCCCTGCAGTTTCCTGGCCCCCCTCAGTCCCTTTTTCCACTTTCTTTGGTCACTCACTCAAGTTCAGATTCCACCCAGGTCAGGGTACTTATCTGAGTTTCCTTGGACCGCTGCTGTAACAAAATACCAGCAAGTGAGTAGGTGGCTTAAAACAACCAAGATTGACCCTCTCACAGACAGGGCACCAGAACTCTAATCAGTTTCTCTGGGCTGAAATCGAGGTATTGGCAGGGCTACAGGGGGCTCCCTGCAGAGGCTCTCAGGGAGAATCGCTTCGGGCCTCTTTCTGTGCGGGGGGCTGCTGCCATTCCCTGGCTTGTAGCTACATCGCCGCAGTCTTTGCCTCCGTGGTCACATCGCTGCCTCCTCTGTGTCTGAAGGCTCTCTCTGCCTCCTTACAAGGCATGATTACATGTAGATAATCCACCCTAATCTCCCCAGTTTAAAATTCTTAACTTAATCCCATTTGCAAAATCCCTTTTGCTACTGAACGTACCATATTCACAGATTCTGGGGCTTAGGGTGTGGACATCTTTGAGAGCCATCTACAGAGCCACTGGAAGGGACAGAAATCTCTGAGCTCCTTTGAGCCACCAAGTACACCTTGTAGTCAGGTCGCAGGGGCATCTCTGGGTACCCGCCCCCCCCCCAGCCCCCTGCGTGTGTTCTTCTCCCTGGTCCACTTTTACTGCCCTGCCGTCCGCGCCCAGGGTTTCTCGTCTAGGGTTCTAGCTGACAAGAGATGGGTTTCTGGGAGAAGGAATCAGATCGGCTCAACATAAGTCAGATGTTCACTTGTCCAATTGGTCATGGCCTGTGGGTACGTCTGTAGCTGGGGTGGGCCGGTCCCCGAAGTCCACAGAAGGCTCTGAGGGCCCATCCCAGTGAGTAGGGCTGACTAGAGACAAGGGCTGTGGACCCGGCAAAGACCCCAAAGTGTGCCTAGAACAGTTCAGATCTGTTCTGCCTCCTTCAGGGTGATACTACTCACCCTTGAGCTGATCCAGTCTGAATCACTCAATATCGTCAGGGTACCCTTGACTTCACGTCCAAGTCTCGGGGGTATCCCTCTCCAGACCCCCCCAAGTATTTATAACACGGCTTTGCACTAGCCCAGCACCTGAGCATGCTTGCAGTCAGCGACTCTGTGGATGGAACAGAGGGGCCTCCAAGGGCCATGCCTCGCCTGCCACTCTGAGCGCCACCTCCCCCTGCTTTCCCTGAGACCCCTGCCTCCTCGGGCACCAGGCTTTGCCAGTCAGGGCATGTGGAGCCAATCACTGAGTCCTCAGGGAAAGCTCTTCCAGATGCACCTGATGAAGCCCAGTGCACTCAAGATGGATCGGAGAAGGGACTGTGCCGGCTGCTGCTGCTGCCAGGAAGATGGGGTGGCGGTGGCTCAGGTTCCAGGGCTCAAACTGCAGCGTCAGGAAAGCCTCTCCTGCTCTCCTGCCCCTCCCCGGGGCACAAGAGCCTCTCGTACAGGACAGGGAGGGCGCAGGGCCCCAGGCAGTTTTGAGGGCCCTTTAGGCAGGAAATACAAGACCACTGTGTTATGTCCAGATCCAGGGTTCTATGCCCCACCAGGCCAGTCACCCAGGCCACAGTGCATGGTGGTAGAGATGGTGGTTGCATTTGAGATGGGGTGCTGTTCCTATAGAGGGGACAGAGCTGGAATGAGAAGGCAGAGGAGGGGCAGTGAAGGCAGAAATCAGTGGTAGTCATTGGTCATCTCAGACCCCTGCCTTGCATGCCGATCATCACCGACACTGGTGCTGAGGGCAGCTCATCCAGGGAATGTGCTAGCTTAGGCCATCAGCTGGGGAGAAGGTGGTCCCAGTATCCTTGGCAAGGCCTTCCCATTTGGAAAGCTCCAGCTGTCCCACAGAACTCTGCAGACAGAGGTTGTCCAGAGCATGAGCAGTGGGCAGCGTGGCCGGGCAGTGTGATGTCTGCGCCTCCAGCTGGGGATGAAACAAATGGAAGCAATTAAAGGGTCCTTAGGCATCGAACTGTGAGTGCTGCCCACCTGCCTATCTAAGTTAACTTCATATTTTCCTTAAATCTACTGTTAAAAGAGCCCTTACTAACCTAGTAATTCTCTTTAAATATGCTTGTATTTTGCTAACTATAGTTGGTGAGCAACTTTATCATAAGTGGAAAACCCATGTCACTTGCCATATCAAGAAGCTATCTATAAAGATAACTAAATAGAACAATTATTTTTATTATTTTGGTCAATCCTCACCCAGTGATATTTTTTCCATTGATTTTTAAAGAGCATGCAAGGGATGGAAGGAAAGGGAGAGAAAAAGAGAGGGGAAGAGGTAGGAGGCGGGGAGGAGAAACATTGATGTGAAAAACTTACATCAATTGGTTGCCTCCCGCACACACCCCAATGGGGACCCAGAGATCAAACCTGCAACCCAGGGGTGTGCCCTTGACTGGGAATCAAACCTGTGACTCTTCGGTGCACGGGCAGCACTATCACCACTGAGCTACCGGCCAGGGCTCTGCCATTAACTTTATTAACAGCAATTGTATTGTCATCCTTCCAAACGGTACAGACATTACCGTTTGGAAGATCTGCCATTGTTTTATTTGCCACTAAGAACAGGACAGCACCTTCAACAAGAAGACACATCTCAACATCAGAGATGTAAGAATATGATACATTGCAACTTACTGGAATTAGGTTGATGTCTCTGAGTGGCATATGCTAAGTGCTTTGTGTTTCTTACCTCATTTAATCCACACAGAATCCTCACTGCAGCTGCTGTAGTTTTATAGATAAGGTTAGGTCAGTGGTTCTGTCATGGAGGTTCTGTCCTCCAGGGGACACTGGGCAATGACATCTATAGTCATCACGACTAGGGGTACTCCTGGCATTGAGTGGATGGGGCCAAGGATGCTGCTACACATACCACAGTGCCCAGGACGTCCCCACAGAGAGTGACCAGGTCCCAGTGTCACCAGTGCCAAGGGAAGAGATGCTTGACTAGACACACACCTGCTCTAATCCTAGAGCAATTCCTTGCCTTTATAAAAGCTTTTAATAAAGGACATTGAAGACCGGAGCCTCGCCTGTTGAGAGCTGGCTGGCCTTGACCAGCCTTTTTTTTATTCTTTTGTGTGTGTGCTGTTTCTTCAGTAATTTAGTTCAAGAAATTCAGGACACACATCTCTGCTGTGGAGGATCTGGTACTACTGCGGACATGCTTAAACCTGGGTTCGTAGCTTCTCTGGGGAGGGGTGTGCAGCCAGGTTGTGTTGGCAGGATGACATAGAAGCAGAAGGAACCAGCTGGGCCCAGGCACGGAGAGCCTGAGGCTGGCCCTGCCCTGTGCTGGACCAAGTCACCCATTCTGTTTTCTCCTCTTGCCCAAGGGATGCCTTATGGCAGCCGAGAGAACTCCCTCCTCTACTCTGAGATCCCCAGGAAGGTCCGGAAAGAGGCTTTGCTGCTCCTGTCTTGGAAGCAGATGCTGGACCATTTCCAGGTGAGCTGCGCTCGTTGGGTCCTGCCTGTGGGCGAGGGAGGTGCCAGGCCCTCAGGCTGTACACCATTTCTGTGGGTCCTCAACTCGGGGTCCAGGCCAGCCACTCAATTCATGCACTCTGCAGAGCACAGCTTCCTGCTCACCGCAGCCCTCCCCTCTCCTCCTTCCTCTTCCCCCCTTTCTTTTCCCCTTCCTTCTCCCCTCTTCCCTCTCCCTTTTCCCTCTCCGCCAGTCTGTGCTCAGCCCCAGAGTCTAGGCTTCTGATAAGAGTGCTTATCAAAGCATCTCTTCCTTTTAAATGCCTCACCAAAGACTTGAACTGACTTGGGCCAGGCCTTTTTATGGAGTCTTGGCTAATAATTAATGTCATCCAGAGTTGACTCGGTTCCAGGGGGAAGGATGGCGGGTGAAGAACGAGAGTGCCTTTTTCATTGGTTGGTTTAATTCTGTAAAAGGAAGTTGACAGCAGGGTGTGGGGGATGACACATTCTGAGTTTCTCCATGCCAACGCAACAGCTCTCCCTTTTGCCTGCCCCACTTAGTCCCCAAGCCAAGAAGCTGTATTCACACAGCTTTTGTCTCAGCATACAGTAATTTTGCTTTGGGTTCTGCTTTTTTATTTTATTTATTTATTTAAGTATTTTTTTTTTAAATTGATTTCAGAGAGAAGGAAGAGAGAGAGAGATAGAAACATCAATGATGAGAGAATCATTGATTGGCTGCCTTCTGGACACCCCTATTGGGGATTGAGCCTGCAACCTGGACATGTGCCCTTGACCGAAATTGAGCCTGAGTCCCTTCAGTCCACGGGCTGATGCTCTATAAGACTTGGATTCTGCTTTTTTAAAAAAAGGCATTTCTTATTATTAATGTTCCTCTCCATCTCCATGTCATCTTCAGAACTCTCCTTGCCCACAATATTTTAGCTGCCTAGACCGCCAGGGTTGGATGTGGTCAGGTGGTCTGGAATTTGCCCCGCCCCCCATCTGTGCAGAAAGTATGACTGATGTTAGGTGGATTCAGATCGAATGCTCTTGGCAGGAAGAGGGGGTAAAGAGGGTGGAGGCGTCTGTAGAGTTGGCGTTGGGGACCTGGGAAGAGCAGTCCAGCAGGGTATCCCCATGCTGGGGGGCAGAGGACAGTCCTCTCTGCCATGGAGGTTTCATGGGAAAGGGGCACAGGGAAGCCCAGAGGCGGGCAGGAGGGGAGGAGCTCCATGTAAGACCTGGAAAGGACTCTGCCACCCGTTCCCCGTGCAGCGCTGCTCATCAGAACGTTCTCTCTAGCGTGGACCCAGGTCAGATAGTCAGGTCCCCCCTGGTAGTGCCCAGGTGCCAGGGCCTCTGGCTGCTGACACTGGCACCTGTCTCTCGTGTGTCCCCAGGCCACGCCCCACCACGGGGTCTACTCTCGCGAGGAGGAGCTGCTGCGGGAGCGGAAGCGCCTGGGCGTCTTCGGCATCACCTCCTATGACTTCCACAGCGAGAGTGGTCTCTTCCTCTTCCAGGCCAGCAACAGCCTCTTCCACTGTCGGGACGGGGGCAAGAATGGCTTCATGGTGAGCGCTGCCCCTTGCTGCGGAGGGGTGGGCAGGTGGCGGCCTCCTGCCCCCCTGAGCCAGGCCTCTCTGTCTCCAGGTGTCCCCCATGAAGCCATTGGAAATCAAGACCCAGTGTTCTGGGCCTCGGATGGACCCCAAGATCTGCCCTGCCGACCCCGCCTTCTTTTCCTTCATCAACAACAGTGACCTGTGGGTGGCCAACATTGAGACAGGCGAAGAGCAGCGGCTGACTTTCTGCCACAGGGGTAAAGTGGGCAGGGGGCGCCAAGTCCTGGCCAGGGTGGGCAGGAACCTGCACCCAGGGGTGTGGTCTGTTGGGCCAGGCCCAGCTCAGCACCTTCCAGGCATAGTCATCAAAGGCACCAGTCCAGCTTCCAGAAAATACCCTGCCCCCACTCCACCCTCCGTGACCCCAGGCACCTTCCCGAACCCGGCTCTCACAAGCCCCCCTCCTGTGTGCCCTCTGTGGCCTCCCTCCACCAGACACTTATTCTGCATCTCTGATCCCTCGGCCCCTCCCACCTCTGCTCTCCTTTCTGACTCCGTGGTTCAAGCTCAACTCTCACCTGCTCCCCGAGTTTTCTCTCATGCCCCTCCTCATTGGAAGGTGACCTTCCCCTTCTAAAGATGTTTTCAGAACTCTGCACCTGGCGTGGCCTCAGACCTGTCCCCTGTCGTGCCCACAGCCCTGGTGCCCTCGCTCTAAACCGGAGCAGCTCAGCCGGGGGCAACTCAGACACTGGCCATGTCCAGGGACACTTTCACTTGTCATAGCTGCGTGGGGATGTCCGGGGATCGAGTGGGTGGGAGTTCAGAGATGCTACTCAGCACCCCGCAGTGCTCAGGACATCCCCCCGCAGAGAATGTGCTGACCCCAGTGTCAGTGCCGAGGGGGAGAAACCTGCTTTAAATGAGACTCCTCGCCTCTCGCCCTGCTTCCTCCTCCTCCAGGCTTGTCCAACGTCCTCGAGGACCCCAGGTCTGCAGGCGTGGCCACCTTTGTCATCCAGGAGGAATTCGACCGCTTCACGGGCTACTGGTGGTGTCCCGCAGCCTGCTGGGAAGGTGGGTCCCGTTCCGTTTAAAACGCCTCTCTTGTCTGGCCAGCGGCTAAGGGGTCTGAGCACTGGCCCGTGCACTGGAGAGCTGTGGGTTCGATTCCTGGTCAAGGGGTGTACCTGGGTTGCAGGTTTGATCCCTGGCCCAGGGCAAGTGCTAGAGGCAACTAATTGATGTGGCTCTCTCCATTCGATGTTTCTCTTTCTCTCTTTTCTTTCTCCCCCTCCCTCCCTTCAATTCTCTCTAAAAATCAATGGAAAAAATATTCTTGGTTGAGCATTAATAACAAAAATGCTCTGTGTACACTTCTTTTATTAATAGACTTTTCTGCTGTTTGCACTTTTCACTTTTAAAGAAACCTCAGGAGCCTTTCTATTGATGTCAGTGTCTCAGTCCATTTGAGCGGCTATAACCACACCGCAGTTTGGGGCACTTATAAACGGCGCTTACTTACATCTCATGGTTCTCAAGGCTGGTTGTTCAAATAAAGGCACCAGGAGATTTAGTGTCTGGTGAGAACCTCTTCCTGGTTCACAGATGGCACCTTCTTGCTGTGTCCTCACGTCATGGGGTCTCTTTCATAAGGACACTTACCCCACTCATGAGGGCTCCCTCCTTATGACCTAATCACCTCCCAAGGGCCCATCATGTAGTGCCATTATATTGGGGATAGGCTTTCACATTTGGGTTTGGGGGGACACAATCCAGTGCAGTCAGCACACAAAGAGCTCTTTGGAGCGTAAATGTACCACGGTTTATTGAGCTCGTTCTTTGGTTGTTTCTAGTTGTGGGGTTCGGTTTTATTTTGGGGTCATAACCAATACTCCTATGAATACCTTTATACACCGATCCTGGCGGGTGATCCTCTGGGCGTATATCAGACGTTCTCATCTGGGGTGAACCTGCCTTTAGGGGACGTTGCACAATATCGGGAGACACCTGTTTGTCACACCGGAAGCACAGTGCTGCCACTCCCAAGCCACATGGCCTCGAGGCAGCCACTCAGCCTCTCAGGCATCCAGTGGCCCGCCCTAACGCAGGTGTGGAGCAGGCGGGGTGCTCCTGGAGACATCTTTGGTCTGTCCACAGAGGGTCTTAGGGGAGAACAGAAAGCAGCAGTGCCTAAGGAAGGAAAGGGCCTGCTGAGGAAGGAGCGGCCCTGTCCCTGTGACGTCAGCTACCGGCCCTGTCCCTGTGACGTCAGCTTGGCCCGTCACCCCACTCCTTTCTCAGCTGTTACACCAGTGATCCATGTGTTCTCGCAATGACCTTTATTGTAATTCTTCTGGAGACAGGTATTAACTTGGGCTGTGAACCTGCTCCCGCAGACTGCGGGCCTCTGCGACAGACACTTGTTGTCTCCCGGTGCTCGAGTCTGCGAGTCCCAAGCCAAGGTGTCAGCACCGTGGCCCCTCCTTGGCTTGTTCTCCCGTCTCCTCACCAGTCTCCCTTTGCATGTCTGTTCTTAATCTCTTCTTATAAGGACACCAGCCGTATTGGATTAGGGCCCAACCTAGTGACCTCATTTTGCCTTAACCACCTCTTCAAAGATCCCATCTCCAAATACAGTCACATTGAGAGGTCTGCAGTTAGGGCTTCAACATAGGGATTTGACAGGAACATAACACACTTCAGTACACGAACCCCTCCGTAGCCATTTCCCACACCGTTTTGTGCTAGGAATAATTCAGGCCTTGTCCCCATTGTGCAGTGTGGGAACTGAGGCCCCCAGAGGAGGTGTGACTGGCTGAAGGTCGAGTAAAGGGCAGCCCCGGGTTCCAGCCCAAAGGCTCATGCTCGTGCCGGGGCCCAGCTGTGGCACAGCAGTCCCTCCTGTGCACGGGATGGGGGGCCTCCCGGCACCCTCAGTGGTGTCCCCTGCCTCCTCCCAGGTTCAGAAGGCCACAAGACCCTGCGAATCCTGTACGAGGAGGTCGACGAGTCCGAGGTGGAGGTCATTCACGTGCCCTCTCCTGCACTAGAAGAAAGGAAGACCGACTCGTACCGATACCCCCGGACAGGTGAGTGCCCGGCACAGGTGGGGATGGCTGAGTCCTCGTAGCGCAAGGTGAGGCACCGGCTAGGGTGGGCCCCCAGGACTCGGGAGCAGGCCAGGCTCGGGAACAGCAGCAGGGCCAGCACCGCTTCGGGGCTCTGGAGACAGAAGGAGCTAGGGGGAGATTGTGAGGGGTGTGGGCCCTAACCTGGGACGCATCAGACATTCACCACCTTGTGAGGGTACGGACTCAAGTTTGCCTGTTTCTCAAGAGAAACTGTAAATCCAGACTCATTTGAGAAATCACCCAGTTCTTTTTTTTTTTTTTTTTTTTAATTGATTTTATACAGAGAGGAAGGGAGAGAGATAGAGAGTTAGAAACATCGATGAGAGAGAGTCATCGATCAGCTGCCTCTTGCACACCCCCTACTGGGGATATGCCCGCAACCAAGGTACATGCCCTTGACCGGAATCGAACCCGGGACCCTTCAGTCCCCAAGCCGACGCTCTATCCATTGAGCCAAACCGGTACCAGCTCACCCAGGTCTTTTTTAAAAATATATTTTTATTGATTTTAGAGAGAAGAAAGGAGAGAGAAAGACAGAGAGAAACATCAGTGATGAGAGAAAATCATTATTGGCTGCCTTCTGCACACCTGAGAATCGGGCCCAAATCAAACATGACCTCCTGATTCATAGGTTGATGCTCAACCACTGAGCCACACTGGCTTGGCATAAATCTCCCAGTTCTTAAATGTTGCTTGAATTATTTAAAAATACTTAATAAGCCCAGCCGGGTGTGGCTCAGTGGTTGAGCATCGACCTATGAACCAGGAGATCATGGTTTGATTCCCAGTCAGGGCATATCCTTGGGTTGCAGGCTTGATCCCTGGTGAAGGGGTGTGCAGGAGGCAGCCAGTCAATGATCCTCTCTCATCATTGATGTTTCTATCTCTCTGTCACTTTCCCTTCCTCTCAAAATTAATAAAAATATATTTTTAAAAGATAAAAATAAGAATACCTAGTAAGCCAAACAAAATGCGTGGCAGGCCAGGTTCTGCCTGCAGGCCTCTTGTTTGCTGCCTCCAACGAAGCAAATAAAAGAGTTGCTCTCGCTACCTGCAGCCAGCAGCCCCTCCTGTCTGCCAAGCTGGCAGAGCCTCCTAGAGGATATTTCCAACCCCCAGTGCAAATGGGAAAAGTGAGTCTCCTCCCTCCCCATTTGACAGAGAGCACTGAGGCTCAGAGACTTCCCTGCCGGGGGTGCTAGGGCTCTGAGTGCCAGAGTTGAGATTCTTTATAGAAACGCTTGGAGCCTGAACCAAACCCGCCTCTGGAAGCACGCCTTAGTTCCAGGCTATAAGCCACCTGCCCCCCGGACTGGGGCCCGATGTGTCACATGGGATGTGGGCCACCTTTCCGCATTGTCGGTGGTTTTATCATAGGTCTGTCCCGTCTTCACAGCCAGATTTCAGGCTCTCCAAAGGCAGCAGGTGTCTTCCTCGTGTATGTTCTACCATGACCTCTCCCTCAGCTAGAGGTTGTCCATCACTCTGTCTGGATGAGGTCCTGGCCCAAAGTCAGAAAGTCCTGCTCAAGGATTGTGTGCCTGGACCAGGGAGGGAGACCTGCCCATGGAGAGACCTTTGGACACCCTTCTTTCCCCCCACCCCCTGTCTCCTTTCTGCGCTCCCCTGCACCCTCCACCCCAACACGCGCTCTCACCCTGCACGGGCGACACCGGCCAGGCTCACCTCACTTTCATTTCTGTAGGTAGCAAGAATCCAAAGATCGCCTTGAAGCTGGCCGAGTTTCAGACTGACAGTCAAGGCAAGGTAAGAGGGCCAGAGAGCCCCGAGGAGCTCTGGGTGAGAAGGGGGTCAGGGGTGCGTTTGGAGCTGGGTGGGTAGTTGGGAGCACCAGCAGGCCGCTCACCCCCTTCCCCAGGCAGGTGCTCCTCTGGGCCAACTGAGTGCAAAACAACACCGTCCAGAGCTCTGCTTCCGGCTGGCCCTCTGCCCCTGTCACTGCACCTCACTCTGGAGTGACAAGAGGCCCTCCTTGTTGCTCAGGCCTCCTTCGTCAGGAGGGCCAAAGCGGCTGTGACCGAGAAGGGCTGTGGGGACGTCAGGCCCCCCACGCCAGAGGTTAGAGTTCAGACAAGCTGAGAAAGCCTCGCATATTTTTGCCAAAATGCATCCTTGTGTAATGTTTCAGAAGAAAGCGTATGATAAACTACACTTACTCTAGTAATTGAGGAGTCAGTTTTTGTTCTGGGCAAAATTCAGCCCTAACCAGATCCCTTCTCCACTCGACCAGAGTATCCGTGCAGATTCAACACAGATCAGCCCCAAGCGGCTTTGTTGTAAATAGGCCCTGGCTCTGTCAGACAGACAGGGTCCTGCGGGGGGATGCGGTATACCAACTGAACAGGCAGTTGGGATGTTTAGGGGGTGGCCGCTGGGGTGTGGGGCATGCTAAGGCCTGCCTGCCCTCTCCTCCTGCGGAAATGCCATGCCAGCCCCGCTTAGGCTCCAGGAAACTGGCACCCGGATAGTATCTTGCCCAAGGCCACCTGGCTTTGCCGTGACAGTCCGCACAACAACCCTGGTTTCCAGCCAATGGACTGTCATAATGAAGTCCCACAGACAGCGTGACTTAAACAACAGAAGTTTATTGTCTCACAGTTGTGGAGGCTAAAAGTCTGAAATCAAGGTGTCGGCAGTGCTGGTTTCTCCTGAGGCCGTGATAAAGGACCTGTCGGGCCTCTCTCCTTGCCTTGTAGACGGTCGCCTTCTCCCTGTGTCTCGTCACAAGACACTACCCATGTGATACCTGTGTCCACATTTCCAACACTAGTGCTGTTGGATTGGGGCCACCCTACTCCTGTATGACCCCATCTTAACTAATGACATCGGTAGCCACTTTATTTCCAAATAAGACCCCATTGGGAGGGATGAGGGGTGAGGACCTCAGCATGTGGATTTGAGGGGGACACAGTGTGCCCCTAACAGTGACTGTCTACTCCTGGGTAGCATGTAACGAGGCCGGAGCGTGACCGACTCTGTTTTTCCTTTAGATCGTCTCGACCCAAGAGAAGGAGCTGGTGCAGCCCTTCAGCATGCTCTTCCCCAGGGCGGAATACATCGCCCGGGCCGGGTGGACCCCAGACGGCAAATAGTGAGTCTCTGTCAGACAGGATCTGGGTTATTTATATTCAGGACCTGGGTGGGCCACTCCTCTCTACCCCCTACCTCCACCCCATCGTAAGAATCATGGATGCCGAAACCAGTTTGGCTCAGTAGATAGGGCGTCGGCCTGCGGTCTGAAGGGTCCTGGGTTTGATTCTGGACAAGGGCATGTACCTTGGTTGCAGGCACATCCCCAGAGGGGTATGTGCAGGAGGCAGCTGGTCGATGTTTCTCTCTCATCGATGTTTCTAACTTTCTATCCCTCTCCCTTCCTCTCTGTAAAAAAATCAATAAAATATATTTAAGGGGGAAAAAAAGAATCATGGAGTCACCAAATAAAAGGATTCCCGTTTCACTGGCTTCCTAGCCCTTCTGCTCGGATCCGAGGCAAACATCTCTAACCAGGCCCTAAAGCATGGCCTGGGGCCAAGTCCTCACCACCCACCTTTTTTTTTTTTTTTTTTTTTTTTTTTTGTGAGGCTCAGGAGCCAAGAATGGTTTTTATGATTTTAAATGATCTGAAGGGGGGGGGAGTGTCTAAAGAATAATGTATCATACATGAGAGTGATATGAAACCCACAATTCAGTGTGTGTAAATAAAGTTTTATTGGCACAGGGCCACACTCATTCTCTAGCTTGTCTGTGGTTGCTTTCTGATTACAATAGCAGGGTTGAACAGTTGTGAAGGACGCCTGTGGCCCACAGAATTGAAATACTCACTGGCCCCTTTACAGAAAGGGTGTGCATCCCTTGCTCCAAACACTTCCCAGACTCCCTTCATAATAGAAACAGCTAGACTCAGACCACAGGCTCTCGCTGGAACCTCCCATCCCTATGATGTTGCTCTTTTTAATATCTATATGTATTTAAAATTTTTACTTTATTTTATTGATTTCAGAGAGCAAAGGAGAAGGAGAGATAGAAACATGAGTGATGAAAAAGAATCATTGACCAGCTGCCTCCTGCATGCCCCACACTAGGGATCGAGCCTACAACCTGGGCATGTGCCCTGACCAAGAATGGAACTGTAACCTCCTGGTTCAACCACTGAGCCACGCCAGCTGGGCTGAAATTTCTCTTTCATTTGGTTTTAGTTGCTTCCTGTTTATTTTGAGATGTTGCCTTTCCACTTACAGTACTGATAGGTCCCCATTTAAAATACATTTACGTTAAAAATTGTCATGTTACAGCAAAGTATGAAATCAAGGATGGTGTGTGTAGGTGAGGATTTGACAGAAATTATTGCTCTTTGGTTTAATGATGTAAGACGTTTCAGAAGTCAGGTTGTGGAGTGCTGTCAGCCCTCCGGAGCACGCATTCCACCGGGTTACTTGGTCAGGTATCGGCAACGTTGACAACAGGGGGCGCTAGTCACCAGTTTCCGTCTGCTGGCCCCTGAGGCCCCTGGCTTCTCTTTCGCCCTCTCAGCGCCTGGGCCATGCTCCTGGATCGGCCCCAGCAGCAGCTCCAGCTCGTCCTCCTGCCCCCAGCCCTGTTCATCCCCACCACCGAGAATGAGGAGCAGCGGGAGGCCTTCGCCAGAGCCGTGCCCAGTAATGTCCAGCCGTACGTGGTGTACGAGGAAGTCACCAACGTGTGGATCAACGTAAGGGTGGGGAGGTGCTGGGTGTGCATCCCGGGTCTCACGTGGAGGAGTGAGCTCGGGCCCGCCTCCCCGGCCAGGGAGGGAGAGTCCACAGGGGCTGGGTGTGCCCTCACCTGAGTATCTTCTCTCTTCTGCCCGGGCAGGTTCATGACATCTTCTACCCCTTCCCCCAATCAGAGGGGGAGGACGAGCTCTGCTTCATCCGCGCCAACGAAAGCAAGACCGGCTTCTGCCACTTGTACAAGGTCACCACCGTGCTGCAGCCCAATGGGTACGACTGGAGCGAGCCCTTCAGCCCCGGGGAAGGTGAGCAAGCCTGACTAACCCATCGCTCATCGCCCATCGAGGCTGCCGCGAGGCTCAGTGCTCCTTCGTTCGCTGATCCCACCCTGTGACTAAGCCGCCCACGGGCGAGACTTAGCCTTTGCTGTCCGTCATTCACACCTCGCAGGGGTTACCATAGCTGCCTGTTCATTCATTCAGTCAACAGTGGTTATTGAGCACCTGCCAGGTGCCAGGCCCTTCTTACACCAGGGGTCGGCAAACAATAGCTGTAGGTCAATCCCAGCCCCTCTGCCTATTTCTGTCAAGTTTTTTTGACACATGGTCACACCTAGTCGCTTATATGTCCTCTGCAGCTGTTTTTGTGCCACGATGGTAGAGTTAAGTAGTAATCAAAAAACCATGAAAGATGCTGTCCCGGGAGTGATGAGCATGAGGGGCTTTCCTTCCAGAACTGGTGGTTAGGAGAACGTCTCTGGATAATGAGCCATGGAGCAGGGACCCGGAGGATGGGGTAAAAATGGCAGAGGCAGCTACACAGAGCTCCAGGCCTCAGGAGCAGCCCATGCAAAGGTCCTGGGGCAGGACCATGTCTGCATGTAAAGGGAACAGCAAGGAAGCCTGTGTGACTGGAGCAGAGTGAGTGAGGGGAGAGAGGAATGGGGCAGGTCGTGTAGGGCCTTGTGAGTCTTGGAGAGAACTGGGGCGTTTACATTGGTCTTCCACCAGTTTAAATTATTCCTGAGGTGGTCGTGTGGAACGTAGCCTGAAGGGTGAGGAGAGGGGCAGGAACAGGGGGCAGGCACTGGGGCTGGGCTGACCCAGTGATTCAATGCACTCTGCACCTTGACCACTAAGACTCTGAAAGGGACAGTTTTAGGAGAGAACAATCTAGAGGTGGGTTTTGGACGTATCCAAGGCAAAGAGCTCAGTAGTGGGAATGCTGCGTGGGCAGGTTCGTGCGCTCGGAGTTCTGGGGAGAGGACGTACTGTGATGGGAGCGTGGCCGTCCTCGCACTTGGATGGCCTCTCAGCCCCTGGACAGGACAGAGTGCCTCAGGGCCGAGCCTGGGGGGGGAGCCATGTGGCCTGCGAGGTAAGCCCAGCTCCTCAGCTTGGAGCAGGGTCTCTCCTGTGGGCACTGCTGACCTCAGGGCCGGGTCATTCTCTGCATGGTCGTCCTGGGCATGGGGGGAGTTCCGCAGCATCCCTGACCCCCACCCGCTCCCCCAGAGTGGTAACCATAGATGCTCCCAGGTGTCACCCAGTGTGTGGCTGCCTCCGCCAGGATTGCCCTACAGTTTAGAGGTAGAGCCTGCAGATGAGCCTCAAGCAGCCACCTGCACAGGGGACAGAGACCCGAGTGATAATGTGCTCAGGGTGCCAGGAGCCAAGGGGGGCCCAAGTGTCAAGAGGCAAAGCCACAAACTCCTAGGGGTTGGGGGGCTGAGGGACTGAGGAGTGACTGCTGTCTCAGGCACTGTCACTCGGGGTTTGATGCGGCCCCACATGCTGCCCGAGCCACCTCCATGGAGTTTTCTTTAGCTCATTGGTGTTGCTGCTTTTTGGCTTGTCTGTTGACTTACTGACCCCCACCTGGTTGCGGGAAGTGTCACTTGAAAAGTCCTCATTTCTGCCTCTTGAAATGGGCCAGCTGAGCTCCGGGTGGTAGAGTGGAGCTCAAAGCAGGTGCCTCTCGGGAGACCTGCTTCTGAGTTGGGCACTCCCGGTTTCCCATGCCCTGTGTGTGCCTCCGCTGCAGGCCCATCTCACACTCTGTCACGTGTCTTCCGCCTGCTCCATGGCCGTTGGACAGAGGAGAGGACGTGACCTCATTCGCTTTAGATCAGGAGGAATGAGTTCGTTAAAGACAACCTCCAGGCATCCTGTGCAGTCGAGGGAGGCCAGCAGCCTGTTGGAATGCACGAGCGGCAGGACAGTGATGGCGCTGGCGCTGGGTGTTCGTGTTACACGTGCTTTCACAGAGGACAGTCCTGCTGGAGAGGCCCAGCAGGCGTGCTTGGCAGGGCCCTCTGGGCCAAGAGAAACATGGGCTTGAATTTGGATAGCCAAGAAGACTCAGGAGCGAGAGCAGGGCATTGGGCTCAGATGGGTTGGAGTGAGACAGGGGGACCAGCCAGCTGCGCCAGAGTCCGTGCCTCAGCGGGAAGCCTCGGGTGGCTGGAGAATGAGGAGGGGCAAGGCTGGCCTGGGACGCAGACACTGTAGACTGGCATTTGGCCATTGGTGGGGCTGGTCTGGACAGTGTCAGTCTGCTGTGGTGCAGGTGGGTCTCCGTGCTTTGTGTCCCCATCACAGCTTCACCTCTTTTCCTTTCCTTCCTTGCAGATGAATTTAAGTGCCCTGTCAAGGAGGAGATCGCGCTGACCAGCGGTGAATGGGAGGTTTTGGCCAGGCATGGCTCTAAGGTACCAGCGTCTCCATGCACACTTGTACATGCACAGGCTCAGAGACACACACTTCTGTCCCTCTCGAGACCTCTTGTGCTTGTGGCTCCCTGCCCCCACCTGACTACCCCTCCCCCCTGCCCTGCCCCCTCCACAGCCCCAGCGTGCCCAAGGCCAAGGCTGGAGGCACACTGGGTCCAGGATCAGGGCCCCTCCTGAGCACATTCTCAGGGCCTCAGAGAGCTTTCTGTTATCCTCCTTCCACTCCATGAAACCACTCAACCCTGGAAGACAGTTTGTGGGACACGGAGTGTCCACCGTGGGATCGTCTTGCAGCTTCCAACCAGGGCCCAGCCCCACGCTTGCCAGAGGGGAGGGTCAGGAGCAAAGGATGCAGACACAGGGAAGACCAGAGGCGTATGTTCTATTCCCCCCAAGCACACCTCTTAAAGACACAGCGCGACTTTGCCTCTGGCTACAGCGTCTTTACAGGGTCCAGGTCTACGAAATCCCAGATTTCACAAAGGGTCCCCTTAGTCAGATTTCCTGGTCCCTACTTCACACCATCATAAATGCCTCGGGGACCAAAGACAGACATGTTAGCACACGTGTGTCCCTCACAGTGCTCTTCATACGGTGAGAAGTAGCAGTCAGTAGACACTGGAGTAGCCAGCGGTGACAGGCAGATCCAGGCTCCGTAGGGAAGCGTGTTGGTTACAGCAGAGCCACACCTGACAGAAAGCCCTGTCACTGACTTGTGCAGCCATCACTGCAGATTGCTGGGAAAGAAGTTGTAAAACCATGGAGCACAGTCCCAACTTGATCAGATTTTACATCGTCATCTTTACACAAGGCAAGGGGGCCAGAAAGTTGGGCACCCAGAGGTTAAAGGACAGTCACGCACTCTTAGTGGCTGTGCCTGGTTGCAGTCAGTTTTGCTGGAGGACTCCCCCTCCCTTTCCCCCGACCCCAGCTCTTAGCGAGCCCTGCCCCCCCCTTCCCCCCCAGGAGTAGCTGGGTACCAAGACTCCATTTCCTCATCTGTGAAGTGGAACCATCTAGTAGCTCTAATCCTTTCACCTTGACAGCTGGTCTCTCTCCCTTGTTATTGCTGACTTCGGGGCCAGATGATTCTCTGTGGGGGCGTCCTGGGCACTGCAGGGTTGAGCAGCCTCTCTGGCTCCCACCAGTTCTCCCATTGTGACAACCACAGCTGTCCCCAGACATAGCCAGTGTCCCCCGGGGCAGGACCACGCCGGTGAGGACCCTGCTTTAAAGAACTTTGAAGCCCTTGGCATACAGGGGCTTGGCTCACATAAGCCAGCATCATCCCTTTCTCTGTCACTGGACATCCCAGGCCTTGCCTTATCTCTTTACCAGAAAGTAAAAAACAAAAGGAGCCAGTGACCCTCTAACATCTCTGCCTGAGGTCGTGTGCCCCAGCCATTTCTGCGCTCCCTCTGGAAAGACGTGGCTCCCTCGCCTGGAGAACGCGATTTCCCATTTGTTTGTTTGCCAAGGAAGTCCTCTATTTCTAGAAAACCTGTATTTAAAAAGTTTAGCAACAGTGAACACCAGTGTTTGTTACAGTAACTGAATCGGAATCCCCTTCCCCCCTCACCCTGCGTGGCGGGGGCCACAGGGGAAACCCTGCAACCTTTCCTATTTGCGCACATCATTTTAGGGGATTTCTAGAGGGTTTTTAGAAAGTACATTTTCTTTGTGGACACGAGAGAATTGTGCCATAGTTATGGGAATAATTCCACCTTTGTGGACACTGCAATTGTCACCTTTTTTTAGTCTTAAGAGCACTTTGAGCATCTTTGTCCCTCCATTTTGAAATCCCCTGCTGGGTGATGTCCTCAGGAACAGTTCCCAGAGGTCTCATCGCCAGGTCAAGGGACACACTTTTTTGTTTTGCCTCCATGTTGCCAGGTTGGCCCCAGAGAAGCAGTGCCTGTTCCTATCCCCAGAGCAGGGTTTTCCCTCTCCTGAGGACGTCGCCTAAGAACCCCGCGGGGATATTGGTGGGGCAGGAAGTGCCACCTCTTCACCCTGCGCATCTGAGTCACAGAGGTGGGCCAACCCCACCCGGGACCAGGGCCTGGGGCTGGCAGCCCTTGGGCCCAGGAGGCCCCTCCCTCAGCCTCTGTGGGAGGCTCTGGGCATGCCCAGAGTAACTGTTCAGGGTTCTGATTCTAAGTTGCCCCTGGATGTGCAGCCAGCCCAGCTAGATCATCAAGATCTGCTCCCGCCCCACAGGGTCTGAGAAGTGCATCTCTTCCAGACACTTTTCCTGCCAACTTGGGGGATAACAGGTCCCCTGCTCACCGAACACTGGGCCTTCCCTGTGAGGGTAGGGAGACCTGGGAAGCGTTGGGCCCCCTCCATGGAGTCCCTGTGTCCCCACAGATCTGGGTCAACGAGGAGACGAAGCTGGTGTACTTCCAGGGCACGAAGGACACGCCCCTGGAGCACCACCTCTACGTGGTCAGCTACGAGTCGGCTGGGGAGATTGTGCGCCTCACCACGCCTGGCTTCTCCCACAGCTGCTCCATGAGCCAGGTGGGCACTCCCCTGAGTCCGGATGCACTTGATGGAACTGTCTCTGTACCCGCCTTAGCCTCTCAGAACATTCTAGAACATCAGGCAGCAGCCAGGCACAGGGCCACTCCCCCTCCACGGCAAACACTTGGTAGCAGTTTGCTGACTATAGAACCAGAGGGATGGCATAGGAAGGATCTGAGGCTAGCCACCTGGGACCCCTGGCCAGGGGACAGAGTTCTCTGGGCCTCAGTTCGCTTATCTGAAAATTGGGGTAACAATAATAGTAGCCACCCAAAATGGGTGGGGTTTTGAGGTTTAAATGAGCAGTTACACCGGGTAAGGACGGTCAGTATCAGTGAAGGATGGCCAGTGACTAGACAAAGGGTGCAGAATTGGGGGGCGGGGAGAGGTGCTCAGCGCTCCCATCCTACCCACAGAATTTCGACATGTTCATCAGCCACTACAGCAGCGTGAGCACACCACCCTGCGTGCACGTCTACAAGCTGACCGGCCCCGACGATGACCCTCTACACAAGCAGCCTCAGTTCTGGGCCAGCATGATGGAGGCAGCCAGTAAGTAGCCCCAGATCCTCTGGGACTTGACCCAGACTTTCCCCTTGGGAGCCTCAGCTTGCCCGTCTATAAAATGGACTGGGGTCCCATCAAATAACACTGGTGAGAGGAGGTTGTCCTGGAGGGTGTGAGGCAGCGAGCAGCCTGGAGCCCTGCCTGCTAGGCCTCCCCAGCGCCCAGCCTCTCGGCAGCCCTGAGAACTCCTCTTGAACACGACCACTGGCCCCTGCTGTCCTGTAGGCTCTGCCCCCGGGACAGTCATTTCTGTGCTGCAGTTAAGGCCTGCACCCCACAGAGCAGACAAAATTCGGGGCTGACTTCCTGCCAGCAGGTCCCTGAGTCATCCTTATCCTTGGGCGGCGGCTCCAGGGCGCAGAGCAGATGCTCGGGAGCCTCTGTAGAAGGAGGCCTGGAGGACAGGCGCGGGCGGGGCCTCGGGAGACAGGAGGCCGCTGTCAGCCCGCCCAGGAGCCAGGAGGGCGGCCCTCCCGCTCCGGGGGTGACCCCAGGTTCCAGTTCTGGCTGCAGAACCAAGGGCAAGTCAGCTTGTCTCCCCAAAATGTTCCTTCATCTGCAAAGTGATGCAATGTCTATTCTTAGGATGAAAATCAAACCCTTCCCAACACACAAGAATCTCTCCCTATGAAGGACGCCCTTCTCTGACCCAGACCTGCCCCTTGCTAGATTTCCCGATGTTCTGGGAAGTAAGAAGCCCTGGCGTTTGTAAAGCATTTTATGTGCTAGAAATATCTTCTTATATCTTCACCCCCTGGAACCTTAATAGGTAAAGGGCCTCTCCACCTAACAGCTCAGGCCATGGCTCTGCACGTTACCACCCAGGACGTGACGGAGCAGGACCCTCGGCCCCGGTGTCACAGATGAGGAAGGGTCTTGCACAGCAGCAGGGGAGCAGCGACGGGAACTGGGTGTCCTGCTACCCAGCCCTGGACCTGCAGGCAGGAGGACTAGGGTACTGTTTTCCAAAACTGCTGATCTTGCCATGTTTGCAGACAACCTCTGTGAGCAGTTGGCCAGCTGTAGCCAAATCCCACCTTAGGGCCACATCAGCAAAGCTTCATTGTTACTACAGAGACATGGAAAGCCTTCTCGGCACCTAAAGCCGAAAATACTCTCCACCCCTTCCCAGTGAACGTTCCACAACTCCTGGCCTACATTACCACTTACTTATTTAACTTTTAAAAGGTATTTTCTTATTGATTTTAGACAGAGAGGAAGGAAGTAGAGGGGTGGGGAAGAGAAACATTGATCAGTTGCCTTCTATACACACTCCACAGTCTAATTGGGGATCAAACCTGCACCCTGGGTACGTGCACTGACCAGGAATTCGAACTGGCGACCTTTCAGTACACAGGACGATGCTCAGTCAACTGAGCCACACCAGCCAGGGCACCTTATTTAACTTGCAAATCTGCACCCTGTTTACCTGAATAAAGTCATCCTAGAGACTTTCTTCACCATCATGATCCAAACACCAGTGCTGCTTTGCAAAAATGAAAGCAATTATAAAAATTTGAGAGGAACAGCCGAAACCGGTTTGGCTCAATGGATAGAGCGTCGGCTTGGGGACTGAAGGGTCCCGAGTTCGATTCCGGTCAAGGGCATGTACCTTGGTTGCGGGCATATCCCCAGTGGGGGGTGTGCAAGAGGCAGCTGATCGATGACTCTCTCTCATCGATGTTTCTAACTCTCTATCTCTCTCTCTTCCTCTCTGTACAAAATCAATAAAATATACTTAAAAAAAAAAATTTGAGAGGAACAGACCATGAAATTGTCTGTCAAATCCCAGAAATGCTGTCACCTTCCTCGGGGAGTCAGTTAGCGTCAGGGGCTGCTGGAGCCGCTCCTGGGCCAGGCTGCAGCCCGGCTCGCGTGTGCACGCCCTCAGAGTGCAGTCACTCCCGGCCCTCTGATTTAAAAAACCTTAGAGAAGCAGAGGACGGGGTGCCTCCAGCTCACCCTCGGCGGGGGAGGCCAGGCAGTGGAGTGTGGGTGTCAACCGGCTCTGGGCTCTCTGTCTGCAGGCTGCCCCCCGGATTATGTGCCCCCGGAAATCTTTGACTTCCACACGCGGTCCGATGTGCGGCTCTACGGCATGATCTACAAGCCGCACGCTGTGCAGCCCGGGAAGAAGCACCCCACTGTCCTCTTCGTGTACGGAGGCCCCCAGGTGGGTGCTGGCCCTGTTCCCCGCACTCCCTCCCTCCATGCCAGGACTGGAGTGCCCCTCTGACCACACAAGGGTCCAGGGTCCCTCAAGCTTCTGCCTCTGGCTTTCTGTGCACCTTATGACCACTCTCCCCCTCCTCCTGCTGACGCTCCCTTGTCCCTTTGGGGAGCCCCCCTCATCTTATGTGTTCCTTTGGGCCACCTGCCCAGTAATGACCCACTCTCACCCATGGTCACCAGCGTGGGGACAGAGGTGGCCATGGGCCCCGGGCCCGGTTCTCTGAGAACGGACATCTAAGGCAGTGGCTCTCACTTGGGGGAGTCCTGTCCTTCAGGGGACACGGTGGTATCTGGGGACATGTGCAGTTACCACAACTCGGGAAAGCACTCCTGGCATCGATGAGTGGAGGCCAGTCTACACGCTCCAGCGCCCACCACGCACCCCTCCCCGCCTCACACACAGGGAATGATAAGGCCCCGAATAGTGACAGCGCTGCAGTGAGGAGCTGGTTTAAGTCAAGTTCCTCAGAGAAAGCAACTGCTGCCACACCAGCCATTCCCCCACCAGCATTTGTGTCTGCTTTTTAGAGATAATTGAGGGTAGAAAAGAGGCAGAACATGGCTAAAGCAAGAATAGAAGATACCACGGAGAGCGTAGCTGAGAGGAGAGCTTGGTAGGGCTTTTCTCTCCGTAGCACGCTGTAGGAATGAGGCTTGGTGCAGCATGGGCCCCTCTCCCTTTCCACTCGCCCACGTCCAGAACCTTCCAGGCCATTCATAGTTTTACAACAAAGTACAGGGTCCTCACTCGGCTGGAAGGCCTCCTCTGGCATCGGGGCCATCTGGCCCATTCTGGCTCCCACCTCACACTGGATTGCTTGCCATTTGCCCAAGCCCCACGTCCTCGCTCTGCCTTCCCCTGCAGGTGCAGCTGGTCAACAACTCCTTCAAGGGAATAAAGTATCTGCGGCTCAACACGCTGGCGTCCCTGGGCTACGCCGTGGTTGTGATCGATGGCAGGGGCTCCTGTCAGCGAGGCCTTCGGTTTGAAGGGGCCCTGAAAAACCAAATGGTAACTTTTCTTCCCAGTCCCTCCGGGCCCTTCCCGTGTAGCAAAGGGAGGTCTGGGTTTTGTTGGCTCAGGATTTGGGGCGGCTCCGGGTCACCTCCTTCAAGGGCCGTCATAAGTAGAGTGGCCTTTTGGAACCAAGGGGACATCTGCTTTGCTGCTCAGCTCTGAGATTTGTGTCATGGGGACACAGGAATACACCCATCCCACCTGGTGCCAGACACGTCAGTACAGGCCCAGGCGGCAGGAGGTGCCAGGGGCTGGGCTGGACAGGGACTGGTGGCTGCAGAAGTGGTGCTCACAATGATGGTGGTGACAGTGATGAGGATATGGTGCTGATAATGATGGTGATGACGGATGTGATGATGATGGTGAAGGCTGTGTTGATGATATGATGATGATGGTGGTGGTAGTGATGGTGATGATGATGGTGGTGACAGTAGTGATTGTGGTGATGGTGATGATGATGGTGGTGGTGAAGATGTTGACACCAACTATTCATTGAGCCCTAGCATGTGCCATACCTCTGATTGTGGGACACTACCCTCATGTTACCCTCATGTCCACTGTAAAATGGGTCCTATTCAGGTTAACACCCTCGTTTTGGGGTGGGAAAACTGAGGCCCAGAGAGAGGATGTGACTTTCTCAAAGTAACAGCCAGGAGGTAGCAGGGCAGGGTTGGTACCAGGCCAGTGTGAATGGAGCTTTGATCCAAGGGGCAGAGGTGGGCAGCAGTGGGAGGAGCCACTGAGCGGTCCCCGGCCTCGTCCCCCAGGGCCAGGTGGAGATTGAGGACCAGGTGGAGGGCCTGCAGTTCGTGGCCCAGAAGTATGGCTTCATCGACCTGAGCCGGGTGGCCATCCACGGCTGGTCCTACGGAGGCTTCCTCTCGCTCATGGGGCTGATCCACAAGCCTCAAGTGTTCAAGGTGGGTCCTGCCCGCGCGCCCTCCCTCCTGTCCACTAGCGCCCGCCCGCACCCCTTGGAGCCCTTGGGGGAGGCATCTCGGCAGGGGCTTTGCCACGTGGCTGTTTCTCCCCGCAGCAGCCCCACGGGGCCGAGCCCCCCTCCTCATTGCCCGCCACTGCTGACGCCAGGATGGCATCCGGCTGCACAAAACCCCGCCAGCAGCTCTCTGTGGGAGGCTGAGCCTGGGACCCCGGCCTCGGATGGGCAGAGGTGGGGCATGGTGTGAAGAGCATCGGGGGAGGGACCCCCAGGCCGGCAGCACTGTCCGGGCACCGCGGGGCGGCGATGAGGAGGAGGAGGCAGAAAGGCAGTGGGACCAGGGAGGAGCTGATCCCGGCCTAAACATGCCCATTCAATTCACCTTCCCTCGACAGCACACAGGCCACGGGGGACACGGTCTGAGGGCCCCTCCCTGCCAGCCCCCCCTCCCGTGTGCATGCCCACTCATGTCCTCCGGGGGAGGCCCCGGGACAGCCAGTTGAACGAGGGCTCCTGAAACCTGACCCATGTACGTGTGTCTCCTCTCTCTCTCTCTCTCTCTCTCTCTCTCCCTCTCTCTCTCTCTGCCCTGTCCATCCACTGTGGCCCTCAGGTGGCCATCGCAGGTGCCCCAGTCACGGTCTGGATGGCCTATGACACAGGGTACACGGAACGTTATATGGACGTCCCGGAGAACAACCAACTTGGCTATGAGGCAGGCTCCGTGGCCCTGCACGTGGAGAAGCTGCCCAACGAGTAAGGCCCCTCCCTGCCCCGGCAGTTCTGAGTCACCGGCGCTCCTGCCTCTGACACTGCTCCCTGGCTTCCGCTCCTCCCGCTCCCTGCTTCTGCCTCACGTCCCGCCCGCAGCCCGTCTCCTCTCCGCTCTCCCAGGAGGTGGGTGTCTGGGTGCTCTGGGAGGGAGGCCCCTGGCCCTGCCCTCAGAATGCTCTAAGAAAGTTGTAGGTTTGTACCACTGCATGTGCGGACACCCTCCTTACCCAAGCACAGGGCCCGCCAGAGGCCCATCAGTTGGTCTGCAACATGAACAGCCTTTGTCTTGTGGGTTTTGGCTCTCTGTGGTTTGGGACCCAGATCCACATGGTTGTAACACTGGATCCATCGGACCAGCTCAGATGTCCCATGGCATGCCGTTGGCAATGGCACCTGATTCTCTGATTAAAGACATCAGTGTTGCCACTTTCAGCTGTGGCTCTGTCTGAACGTATGCTGGGCTCCCATGCCTTCCATGGTGGGGTTCCCTTTGCCTCTAACCCCGCCTGGGCTCCCTGGGGAGGCCAACATGCAGCCAAACGTGAAACCCCTGCTCTAGACCTGTGCCATCTACTTAAGCTCATACTCATGCACATCCACTGAGATCACCCATTCATCCATGAGACAGACGCAGATTGCTGGTTGGCAGGGTGTGGAAATGACTGCTGATGGCCGTGGGGTTTTGCTTTGGGGTGTTGGAATGTTCTGGGACTAGAAAGAGGTGATGGTTGTACAACCTGTGAGTACACGAAATGCCCCTGAAATTTTGCTTTAAAATGAGTTAACTTCAGGCTATGTGAACTTCACCCCAATAAATTACTTTTTAAAATCAAATATGGCCACTTTTGCCACATTTCAAGTGCTCAGTAGCCATGTGTGGTGGTGACTTTTGGGTTGGGCAGGTCTGTAACCTGCCTCGGGGCAGCACTGCCTGAAAGCTTTCCTGTAGCTAAGGCCATTGCATAACCAAGAATACCCTTCTCCCCTCCTTGCCCGGAAGTGAGGTCTCCCTGACCCACCATCTAGGTCAGTGTGTTTCCCTTCCCCCAACCCTCTCCCTCCACTACCTGTTACTTCCGCCCTCGCTGCCCCTGGACTGGAGAAGGACACTGGGACTGCCTCTGGGCGGGAGAGGAGGGTAACCTCAGACCCCATCTTGTCTTCCAGGCCCAACCGCCTGCTCATCCTGCACGGCTTCCTGGATGAGAACGTGCACTTTTTCCACACGAACTTTCTCGTCTCCCAGCTGATTCGAGCCGGAAAACCTTACCAGCTCCAGGTGGGTGGCTCCTGGATGCTTTGGGTCCCTCCCGGGCAGTGGCAATCCAGGTGGCATCACCTCTCACTGCACTTGCCACCTCTCCCTGGGCTCCCTGTAGCCAATGCCCATTTGTCCTGGATGCAGCAGTCCTGGGTTGATCACTCCGGGTTCATGCTGCCCAGGTGCTGGGAACACAGCTGGACTCACCCCAGCCCAGAGCCTGGTGGAGGGTGGTCATGCAACTGCAATTATCATAGGCATGGTTTTAAACCAAGAAACTTGGAGGAACTGTCCAGGATTCTGCAAGCATCTGGGAGGGGTATTGGCTGGGATGTCTGAAAATTCCCTAAAGCGGTGGCATTTTAAGGGAACTAAAGACTAAGTTGGGGAGTCAGCCAGGCCCCAGGGTCGGGAGGTGTGTGGAGGACACCAGACCCAGGAAACCAGTTGGATGGAGCAGCTTGGACAGGAGACGAGAGTGGCTTGGGGAGTGAGCCAGAGAGGAGTTGGAGACCAGGGCAGGCCCAGGTGGCTGGGGCCTCAAGTGAAAAGTAGGGTATTGGGAAAGGGATGGTGCTTTAGTAGTAAGGGGTGGGCCTTGGGTTGGGGGGTGGCTAAACGCTGGCATTTAGGGGGTGAGTCTTGGTTGAGGGGGCGTGGCCTTGCCTGGATTTTGTTCTAAGGAAGAGAAGCGGTGTCTGGCCCTGAGAGCAGGACTGGAACTGTTTGGCTTGCTATGTGACCACATCCCCCTGGCTGCTCTGTAGACGGGCCAGTAGGACGTGAGCCATAGTCAGTGGTCCTGGCAGGAAAGAGGTCAGCAGTGGGGAGCAAGAAGCCCAGTGGGTTGTGGAGGAATTCTGGAGGCAAGAGGACAGATTTGATCACATGCTGCCACGATGTATTTCTGCTTCCCAGACACCTCCATGCGCTCTGTCCTGTCAGACTTGGCAGGAGGGAAGCAGGCAGAGTTGTTTTTGTTTTTTTTACTCCTCACCCAAGGGTAGGTCACCAAGGGTTGATTTTAGAGAGACAGGAAGGGTGGGAAAGAGAGAGAACCATTGATCAGTTATCTCCCTTATGCATCTCACCTGGGGATCGAACCTATAACCTAGGTATGTGCCCTGACCAGGGATTGAACCCACAACCTTTTGGTGTACATGACAACGCTCTAACCAACTAAGCCACCTGGCCAAGGCAAGGGCAGAGCTTCTGTGGGGGTGAAGAACTGTTAGAGTGCCTCTCGGCAACCCCACCCCAGCCACATACACTTCTCACAAGTAGGCCAGAGGCAGCTGCAGATCAGGGCAGAAGTCAGGTGGGCCCAGGATGGAATCACAAATGTCCCTCTGAGCCTGAAATCTTGATCAGGTAGCTGAGATAGCTGTTCCCTCCTATGTGATCATAGGTGGCAGGTCTGTTAGCCTTGGGCCTCACTTCCTCATCTGTGAAATGGGCACAAGTACCCCCTGCCTCCCAGTGAGGCTGTGAGAGCCGAGTGAACTTTCTCAGGGAAAGCATTTAGAGCACCTCCCCAGGAGAAACTGGAAGTGAGATAACACTGTTGGGGGTGGGAGCTTGGCTCACGCTCTTGCCTCCGTGCAGGAGTGGGTGGTAGCACAGTCCCTGAGGGGTAATGCCCTGAGCCAGAAAGGGGGAGGGGCTCCAGAGTGCCCCTCCAGCAGGGTCGCTCGGTGCCACCAGCCCTGCCTTCTCTGTCCATGCAGATCTACCCCAACGAGAGACACAGCATCCGCTGCCCCGAGTCCGGCGAGCACTATGAAGTCACGCTGCTGCACTTTCTACAAGAATACCTCTGAGGGCCGTGGCCCTCGGCTGCACACCTAGAGCACAAGTGGTTTCTCTGCCACTGCCACCACCACTACCACCACCACCACCACCAGTGAGACCAGGCGGGTGGACCTGCAGTGCCCTCACCACAGCCCCCGCTGTCCGCCCGGGCCCAAGAGCCACCGCCTTGATGTCCCGACGTCTGTTATCATTTTTAAAAATGCTCCTGGGTTCCTTGCCTGTTGCTTCTTGGTTGCCAAGACGGAGAGATGTGGCTGACACCCACAGGGCACTTCCTGAAGCCATCCCCTCTCCCCGTTGTCTGGAGAGGACGCCTGAACTCCGCTGGGCACTGAGCCGCTGGGCCTGCCTCCTGGGCCCTGGCCCGCCCTGCACCCAGCCCGGAAGCATGCGATCGGTTGCCTTTTCTCCTAACCAGCCCCATTTCCTACTTGTGTTTTGTTTTGGGGGACAGCTTTCATAATTATTTAAAAGACAGAAAGCAAGGGGTGCTGAAATCTAGAATTGGGGTCTGCCGTGAGGAACGGGGTTCAGCCCAGCCAGCACCCAGTGAGCCCCGCCTCTTTCGGAGCCCGGAGTTGGGAGCGGTGGCAGCAGGTGTGAGCACTGCACACGGTGCAGGCAGCCTCCGGGCCCGCCTTTCCCCAGCTCCCGGTCCAGCTCCGAACTTGGTCAGCTTCGGTCTCTGCTGGCCAGCGGCTGCTGCCCACCCCGTCCCTCCAGCCACGTGTCTGCCTGGCCCACACAGACCAGATTCCGGGTTGGGAGGGGAACCATCCCCACCTCAGGGTTATTTACTCCTTCCTTTCCCTCCCTGCCAAGAGTTCTGCCAGGGGCGGGCAAAAAAGAAAAAAGAAAAAAAGAAAAAAAAAGAACCCCAGAAACAAACCACCTCTACATATTAAGGAAAGAAAATATTTTTGTCAATTCTTATTCTTTTATAATTATGCGTGTAAGAAGTAGGCTCATTAAACGATTCCAGATGGAAGCGTTGCCACCTGCCTGCGTTTCCTTCTAAGCCCTGGGGATGGGGATGAGGGCCTTTTGGAGTGTGCAGGTCTAGGAGGTGGCAGAGCCAAAGGCACGGCGGTCTCTAGTCAGCCCTGGACGCCTTGGCACAAAAGAGGGAGGGGCACCATGCCCTGGCTGGACGATGCCCTGCTCCTCGGTGGCCCCGTGAAGACGGTCCCCACAGTCCTGATGTGTCACTCAGGATCCAGCAGAGGGTGTGGAGGGCGGTTTTCCCAGGGCAACAGCACAACCCAAGGTACAGCATCCTTCTGGCTGGATGCTCTGAGGGCCACCATTACTACCTTTTGCACTGTGCTTGTCCAGAGACGTGAGTCCGTGTTTCAGGCACCAGGAAACGCCCCCTTTGTGTTTGTCCCCACAGCAGAGAGATCCAGGGGACTGGAGACGGTGCCTGTGGAAAGGCACGCAGGGCGTTTGAGTTTCTGACAGCAGAATGCCTTGCCAAGTGCAGTCATCCTCTCCATCCTTTGGGAAGCTCTACCTTTACCTTTAATTGCTTAAGAAATAAGTACAAGAGGCTAGCGGGAGGAAATATGCCCTTCGTCCCAAGTCTCTGTTTTCTTCTTTAATATATTTTATTGATTTTTTACAGAGAGGAAGAGAGAGGGATAGAGTTAGAAACGTCGATGAGAGAGAAACATCGATCAGCTGCCTTTTGCACACCCCCTACTGGGGACGTGCCCACAACCAAGGTACATGCCCTTGACCGGAATCGAACCTGGGACCTTTCACTCCGCAGGCCAACGCTCTACCCACTGAGCCAAACCGGTTTCCGCCCAAGTCTCTATTTTTAATAGCTGCATTCTATTCAGCTTTGTGAATGTTCTATAAATTATTTTGTCAGGAACCTATCAAGGAATAATAAAAGTTATTCTGGACTTTTTATGTTAGTCAGTATAAGGGTTAGCTGGCCTCTGTAAAGAGCCAGATAGTAAATATTTTGGGCTTTATAGGCCAGATAATCTGTGTTCCAACTACTCAGCTTCACCCTTGTAGTTCAAAAGCAGCCACCAATGATATGTAAAGTGTAGGTATAGCTGTGTGCCAATAAAACTTTATTTACAAAACCAGGCAGATTCAACCCACAGGCTGTAATTGAACAACACCTGGTATAAATGATACCGCAACCAATAGCTTTGTACATATTTTGGGCATATGTTTGAATTTATTGGGTAAGTTACTAGAATTATCAAAGGCATATTCATTTTTACTTTTTGAAGAATACTGCCAACTTGCCTTCCAAAGAGAACGCCTCAGTGTGCACTTTGCCAAGAGGGAAGAGTGTCAGTTTCTCCACTCCTAAACAGTGTTACGTGTTTTCAGACATTTTTATCTTCAATCTTAAGAGGTGAAACATGGCATCTCACTGTAACTTGAACTAAAAAAATTTTTATGTGTGGGAATATTTTCATGTTTTAAAGACCCTAATTTACTAGTAATAATTTGCCCCCTTTTTATCTATTAACCTCATTGATTTGTAGACACTACATATGCAGGAAATTAGTTCATTGTCATACAGGTTGAAAATTGGACTATGTTGCTGATTTCAAAATGTTTTACGGGTAAGATAGCTAAAATCATCTCGGGAAAAAGATGTCTTTTACTTAACCCACTGTGAAATAAAATGGAGAGGAAGCCAGCCGTAAGTCACAGAATGATAGACACTGGTGAGAAAGGGGACTCTGGGGTTGCCCCAGGAGACTTGGCGGCTGGCAACCCTCAATCATGTCAAAGCAGGAACTCTTCATTGTAACCTCCTACCCCTGCCTCACCCAGTCAACACTCAGAATGTCATGAGGCAGCATCTGATGGCCAGACTGCAGTTAGTCACATTCCTGCCCTGATAATGAGGTGGAAACAAGTGAGGTGCCAACAGGAAGGGGGCAGCTACGAAAGGACCAGTGTGACAGGTCTCAGTCTCTGGAGGTGGCAGGTTAGAGATGTCTGTTTCTTCCTGTTGATCCGTGGCCACTGTTCCCTCCACCTGGTGGGGATTCCATCAGCGGGAGGGTCCCTGATGCTAGTTGGGGTTACCTGTGCAAGTGCTTGATTCCTTTCCCAGTGTAACTGCTCATCTCTTCCTAATTGGCAAGAACCCATATGTGGTAGATATAAAACCCTGTCATATCAATTGCAGATATTTTCCTGGTTTGTCATTTTCTTTTCAAACATGTTTATGTTATTTTTCAAAAATAACTAGGCAGCCCAGCCAGTGTGGCTCGGTGGCTGAGCATCAATCTATGAACAAAGAGGTCACGGTTTTATTCCTCAACAGGGCACATACCTGGGTTGCAGGCTCAATCCCCAGTCAGGGATGTGCAGGAGGCAGCCAATCAGTAATTCTCATCATTGATGTTTTTATTCCTTTCTCTGAAATTAATTTTTTAAAAATTTAAAATAATATATAGGAAGTTGCAAAAATAGCACAGAGTCCCATGTACCTATCACCCAGATTACATCTTAACCATAGTACATTGTCAAACCAGGGAATTGACAGTACAATGCAATTAACTAGACTAACCCTTACATTTTAAAATATTTTGCATGCACTCATTTGTGTGTGTGTGTGTGTGTGTGTGTGTGTGTGTAGTTCTGTTCCACTTTGTCACCTGAGTAGATTCCTGTAACCACCACTACAATGAAAACAGAATTGTTTATTCACCACCACGGGCCCCTTTGAGTGACCCCTTTATATTCACACCTACCCAGGCTATGGTGTCCTGTCAGAGAAGTCTGTGATACTGAGTCATGAGTTGTTTCTTTTAGAACTGCTAGGTTTCATGTCATGGCTAGAAAGCAGGACCTTTGGAATGATGGCTTTTTCTTTAAACTTTAGTGTGAATGGTGGCTTTTTCTTTAAACTCCTTTAGTGTGTGTGTTGTGTATGTGTGTTTTGAGGCAAAATTGGAAAAACAAGAGTCTTGGGGCTCAGTCTTTCTAAACACACACACACACACACACACACACACACACCCCTCTACCCCTCTTTAGCAGGATATCCAATAAGCTCATAATTGAAATACAATGTATTGTTAACAACAGCTCTTGGCCACTAATTAGATTCTTCACAGTAACAGGCTGAAGGTCAGACGCAGGCGAGAATAGGAAAGACACGAATGGAACTATGCTGTGTAAAACACCAAACAGGATAGCAGAACCAATTGGTGGAACCAATTTCCAATGAATCCAGGAGGAAATTTCTTAACACAAGCAGGTATCTCTATTTAGGACAGGCTGCCACTGCCAAGGTGCGTGAATTCTGAAGTCAAGGTTATCTGAGGAGCAGTCAGCCTTCTATAGGAGCCTCCTGACCTCCGGACACTGACCTTCATCCTCGGGGAGGGTCAGGGGGATGAGGGGTTGAATGTAAATGATGAGAGATTTGAGTGTGATTCAGCCCAGCTTAAGGGTTATCTGTGACATTTTCTCTCTTCATTCTGTTCTTTCAAGTCAGGAAGAACTAGGAAAAGAGGCTTAATTCTGGACACTCCTGGCCACCAGGGATTTCTTGAAATGCTAAGCAATTTGTGACCCGCCTCTGCACACAGAAACAAAATGATTCCTTCTGTAGTTGAAAATCTGGGCTTTCTTCATTGGCATCTGATGCTAGTAGCACCTAGAATTTAGAGTTCTTACCTGCGGTCCCTCCATCAGTCCTCCTGGCAACTCCTGAGGTAAGGATTATTTTCTCTTAGATTTTTTTATTTTGAAATAGAATTCTCTAATGTCCCTTGCTCATCTTCCCCTAAAGTTAACATGGCACAAACCAGGTGTTAAAGCCAGGAAATTAACATCAACACATCCTATCATGTACATAGACGTATACAGACCTTATTGAATTTCAACATTTCTCTCTGTAAAGTCATTTTTCTGGTCGAGGACTGTTATGGGCTGAATGCTTGTTTCCCCAAATCGAGTTGAAACCTAACCTCCAACATGATAGTGTTAGATGGGGAAGTTGGGGGTTGATTAGGTTATAAGGATGGAGCCCCATGAATGGGATCAGTGCCCTTATACAAGAGACCCCAGAGAACTCGGGCACCCCTTCCCCTGGTGAGGACAGGCAGGAGAGCAGTCTGAACCAGGAAGTGGGCCCTCAACAGACACACAGAGCTGCCCAAGCTTTGACCTTGCCCTTGCCAGCCTCCAGAAATGTAAAAAGAAATGTGCTTTTTCCCTAACCGGTTTGGCTCAGTGGATAGAGCATCGGCCTGCAGACTCAAGGGTCCCGGGTTTGATTCAGGTCAAGTACCTTGTTTGCGGGCACATCCCCAGTGGGAGGTTGTGCAGGAGGCAGCTGATTGATGTTTCTCTTTCATCGATGTTTATAATTCTCTCTCCCTCTCCCTTCCTCTCTGTAAAAAATTAATAAAAATATTTTTTAAATAGTAAAAAAAAAAAAAAAAAAAGTGTTTTTGCCGCCCGCAGTATATGATATTTTTAGGATAGAAGCCGGAATTAAGAAAAGTATCCAAGCCAGGACTTTCAATTGCAACTTCGTGGTCTTTTTTTAATTTTTAATTTTATTTTTCGTGGTCTTGATCTCCTTATTCTGTGATGGCTCCTCGGCTGTCTTTCATGACATTTTTGAAGAGTACCGCTGGTGTGTCTGATGTTTGCTTATAATTAGATTGAGAGCCAGCATTTTGGGCAGGAATTCCAGAGGTGCATCCGGTGTATGGCTCCATGACGGAACAGTCTCATTTTTGGTGATGTTAACTTTGATCATTGGGCTAAGGTGGTGTCTCTATTGTAACATTACTCTTTTTCTCGTTGTAATCAACAAGTATCTTGGGGGAAAATACTTTAAGATTATGCAAATATCCTGCTTCTCATCATAACTTTCCACCACCAATTTTTAGGATCTTGGCTGCCACAATTATGAGGTATTTTCCCAGTGGTCACCTTCCATTTCCCTCACACAGTTCACGTTCATTCTTTAAGTTTTAGTGGCTCTTTTCTTTCCCTCATTCCTTGTACATTCACCAACTGGAAGAGCTGAGTTTGGTCAGGGACGACGGAACAAGACCACTCACCGCGGACGCTCCCCGCACTCCCAAGCCCCGCCCCAAGATGGCGGCCAGAGCGGGCCGGGCGCTCCCGGTCATGTGATCGCTCAGCCGCTGACGTGGCCGCCTGGGGACGCCCAACGTGTCCCTCGCCGCGCCCCGTCCGACGTCCAGGCCCAGCGGGCCGGATCTCAAGATGGCGGCGCCCAGCGGAAGGAGGAACCGCGGCGGCGGTGCGAGTTTGTGGGCTGCGCTGCTCCTGGCGGCCGTGGCGCTGAGGCCGGCAGAGGCGGTGTCCGAGCCCACGACGGTGGCGTTTGACGTGCGGCCCGGCGGCGTCGTACACACCTTCTCCCAGAACGTGGGCCCTGGGGTAACTGCCGCCGCCGAGCGAAGTGCCCGCGGAGGGGACGGGATTTGGGGAGGGGTTGCTGCTCGACTTTAGCTCAGACTTCGGGGGTGGGGCCTCAGTGTGAGTGCGAACTTGGGGGGCTGGAACTTTGAGGGAGCTGGGTCACTGTCCTCAGTCCCTGCCGCCTCTCACATGCCCAGCAGCCCTATCCCCCAGACCCAGGCGAGTTCCCCGCCATTGGAGGCGGGGCGGACACAGGTGGGGAGAGGGGAGCTGGAGCCTTTGGGGACGCGGCTCCAGGTCCCGCAGAAGGTCGGTGCCCTTGCAGATATGACTCAGAAGTGCACAGACGTTGCTCTTCCTGCCATTGCACAAGGTCCCCCATCTTTCCTGTCACTGAAGTGTGAGGCCAGGCCCTCCTTTCCTGAGACCCCAGGCTTTGTCCCCAACTTGTTGGAGAAGTCGCTGCCCCTTTCATCCTCCTTCATGTCTGAGATAGTATCGATTGCAGCTGTTTGTGAATGCTAATCTACAGCCTGGTACTGTGCCGATTGCTTTTTGTGTTAGGCCTATTTTGCAGATGAAGGAACAGAGGCTCAGAGGGGTTTGCACCTGTCCTAGAGCCACAGCAGCGCAGATACGGGCCCCAGGTGCTTCAGCTTCCAAAGGGGGCCTGCGGGTGTCCCAGAGCCCCAGCTCCTGGAGGGGTGGGTGTTAGCGGGGGTGTGGCCGCCTCCTTCCCAGTCTTTGCTCCCAATAAGCCACAGGGGTTGTTTGTCCTGACCCAGGCGCTCACTGGTAGGGAGGCAGGAAGGGGAATTCTAGGTTGTCAAGTCACCAGGAGGCCTTGCCGGGCTGGGGGACACTCACCAGCACTATCTGCCTCTACCTCCTTCTCCTTTAGTGTAGATTTTCAAAAGCAGGATCTTCTTAGACATCCCAAGATCCTGCCCCTTAAGAACTAAGGATTACATCCTACCAAGCCTTCTTTTCCATTCCATTTTCTAGGACAAATATACTTGTGTATTCACCTATGCTTCTCAAGGAGGGACCAATGAGGTGAGTTGTACAAAATTCCATGTAATTTAGTGTAATGGTATCTGTTTTCATACAGAGATGTTCTCCCAGGATAATGAGGTGGTCATGGGTGGGTTAACTTACACTCATTGAATTCTTCGTAACCAATAAATGCGAGCGTGCTCATGTTAAATAGTGAGGTAGTTCCACAGAGTGAACGAATGTCGGGACAGGAGGGACATGAGCTGTGAATCTGCCATTCCCAGGAGGCTCTATTAGAGGTGTTGCATTTGTTTTCTGTGCTGACTAACAAGTCACCATAAACTTATCAGCTTAAAACAGCACCCATTCATCATCCCTCAGTCTGGAGGTCAGAAGTGCTCGGGCTCAGATGGGTGCTTCATAAGCTAAAATCAAGGTGTCAGGCAGTCTGGCCCTTCGTCTTCCAGGCGCAATTTGTTGTCAGAATTCAGTGCCTCACAGTGTAGGCCTGAGGTCCCCCTTTCCTTGCTGGCCATTTTCTCCATCTGATGGCAAAAGGGGAAGTGAAATAGATTCTAAGCACCAGAGGGCGCCTTGCACAAGAGGTGCCAGTGGCCTTTAGACCGGCGGTCGCCAACCTTTCAGACCTGGCGGACCACCAGTGTGCCGAGGACCCCTGGTCAGCGGCCGCTGCTTTAGCCGGTGAGAGCGGCCTCTGCTGGCAGCAAGGACACAGGGCTTCAGTCCTACAATCACAAAGAACTGATGCTGCCACCACCGGTAGAGTTGGAAAAAGACCCCAAACTCCAATGGGAATACGGTCTGGCCTTCACCTTGATTTTGCTTGTGAGAGAGCAAAGGAGCAGCCCCACCATATCCAGACTTCCTTTTTCCCCATCCCCTCCTCTTTGGTAACCATCAGCTCGTTCTCTATGTCTATGGTCTGTTTCTGTTTTGTTTTTGTTTTTCAGATTGCACATATAAGGAAACCTTATGGTATTTGTCTTTCTCTTTCTGACTTATTTCACTTAGCACAATTATACTCTAGGTCCATCCTTATTGTTGCACGTGGCAAGATTTCATTTCCTTTTTAGTGCTGAGTAATATTCCATCGTGTATACATACTACATCCTCGTGAGGCAGCCTTGTGTGGGTACGCAGCCGCACATTGCTAGCTCTGCACCTTCTCTGGGTGGGGCACACCCACAAACACAGCAGTGCCCCACTCACTCCGCAAAGGGCACTCCTGTGTGGGTACCACAACATTTTGCTAACTCTGAATTTTCATTGGGAGGAGAAGCCCCGTGTGAGCACATTCACTATCTGTACTTTCGCTGGCCAGGGTAGCCCTATAGGCAGGTACTACAATATTTTGCTATCTTTGCACTTTCACAGGGGGAGGGGGCTCCACGTGCACACACAGCCCAGTGGGACACCCTGGTATACCTGCTGGTCAGTCTCAGGGGGGAGGGGCCCCTGTATGCATGCTATGGCACCCTCTTCCTGCTGGAGCTAGCTGGAACTGGCTGAGAACCTGCTACAACACCTACAGTTTGGCCAGAGAACCTGGATGGAGAGGGGAAACATAAATAACTAGAGACCTGGTGCATGAAATCTGTGCGTGGTACAGTCCCTAGGCCTGGCCTGGATCAGGGCCATCTTCCCCAGCTCCCTGAAGCTGGCCCCGCCCCCTCCCGCCCCCCCACCCTCCTCATCAGATGATAGGTGTGGGGGGGGCGGGGGGGGGGGACTGAGAGGTCGGCTGTGTCCTTCCCCCCCCACCCCTGCCCCCTCACTTGCTGGCCCTGCCCCCACCGAGGTGATGGGAGCCTGCTAGCTGGGGAAAGGGACTATGGGCATTTTGCCTCATAGTTATTGGTTCAGTGGTCTGTTCTGCCCTGAGGTTTTGAGAATCTCAATTTGCATATTACCCTTTTATTATATAGGATGGCGCTCACTAGTTCCTCTGGTTCTGGGCTTCTCAGCTTGCAGAGAGCTTTCTCAGCCTTCTCTGTGTGGTTTCTATACCTTGTTGTGCAGAAGCTGTATAATTGGCTCACAGTTGTCTCTCGGGAGGAAGTGAGCTATTTCATGTGCTCTTAGGAGGGACGAGCTCTGTCCACGAACACTGCCATCTTGGACCTGCTTTCTGAATTACACACTTTAAAAGGTTGAATTGAAAGTATGTGTAAAGTAGTAATTTGTTCCTACATGGGTGCTCCAGGAAAAAGGCATCCAAGTGACCATTTAATGAACATAAAAATGACCTTGTTCCCATTAATGAAAAAGCTTTGATGTTAAATGGAGAGTACCCGTAATCTGAGTCCATTATTACTCTTGGGAGGGACTGTAAACTCATTTTACTAACAAACTCTGAAAGTAAGTGCCTTAGGCAGCCTGGAACATAAGAGTGCGTTTTCCATTTCCTTTTGGCCAGGTTTCCAGAGGCTATAAAAGTTAGAATACACAGGTAATGGGGTGTTTTGGAACCAGTTCAGATTTAAAATTTTTTAAAATATACACTGAGTGGCCAGATTATTATGATCTCTGAACACATAATAATCTGGCCACTCAGAGTGTGTGTACGTATTAGGGGCCTGGTGCATGAATTCGTGCATGGGTGGGGTCCAGCCAGCCTGGCCAGGGGGAGGGGACATGGGCGGTTAGCCGGCCTGCCTGCTGGTCGAACTCCTGGTCCGGGAGACAATTTGCATATTAGCCTTTTATTATAGAGGATACACACTGAGTGGCCAGGTTATTATGCATTCAGAGATCATAATAATCTGGCTACTCAGTGTATACTTTAACTGATTTCAGATAGGAAGGGAGAGGGAAAGAGATAGAAACATCAGTGATAAGAGAGAATCATTGATCGGCTGCCTCTCGCACACCCCACACAGGATCGAGCCTGCAACCCAGGCCTGTGCCCTGATGGAATCGAACTGTGACCACCTGGTTCATAGGTTGATGCTGAACCACTGAGCCACTCTGGCCAGGCTAAAATTTTAATTTTTAAGTAGCTAATACATTCACATCGTTCAAAAAGAAAAACAAAAAGATTGACAGTGTCTTCCACTAGCCTAATTCCTGCCCACATCCTACAGGTTTACATACTTATTAAAATCTTGTGTCTTTTCTGAGGACTGTGCCTCTGCAAGCAGGCATGAATGTATTGTCTTTTTTTTTTTTTTTTTTTTTTTCTTAATAGACATCATTTTTCAGGGCAGTTTTAGGTTCACAGCCAAATTGAGCAGAAGGCATAGAGATTTTGTTGTATCTTCTTGCCCCTCCCCACATGCACAGGCTCCCCTATTGTCAGCAGCCCCCACCAGAGTAGTGAACCTACATTGGCATCACTGTCACCCCAAGTTCATAGTTGATGTTAGGGCTTCCTCTTGATGCGCATTTTGTGGGTTTGATCAAATGTATAATGGTGTGTATCCACAGTTGTGGTATCGCATAGAGGAGTTTCACTGCCCTGAGCAGAGTGTGGGGCACCAGGAAGCATGCTCCAGCGCGGGTCCAGGAAAGGCTCCCTCACTCTGCAGAGCTGGACGTAGACGGGCAGCTCTCAGAGGCATCGCGCTCGCCAGGCTGTGTGTTCTGACTGACCTCGTCTTTCTCCTCTCCCCAGAAGTGGCAGATGAGCCTGGGCACCAGCGAAGACCAGCAGCACTTCACCTGCACCATCTGGAGGTGAGCTGTGGGCCCCAGCAGGGGGCTCAGGCTGCTC
This sequence comes from Nyctalus aviator, assembly GCA_036971965.1. Lineage (NCBI taxonomy): Eukaryota > Metazoa > Chordata > Mammalia > Chiroptera > Vespertilionidae > Nyctalus > Nyctalus aviator. Next base: position 24,133,971 of record CM072927.1, read on the forward strand.
TGGGCAGCAGGGAAAGAGGGGCAGACACACCAGTAGGGCCCTGCGCCCCTGGAGCGGCACACAGGGAGCGCACAGAGGGAGGACTTCTTTCTGCTTCTGCCAGCGGGCACGAATGTACTGTCTTACCTTCTTTTTTGTTTTTGTTTTTCTTAGTAGACATTTTTTTTAGAGCAGTTTTAGGTTCACAGCAAAATTGAACAGAAAGCAGAGATTTTGATGTATCTTCTTGCCCCTCCCCACATCCCCTATGTCAGCAGCCCCCACCAGAGTGAGACATTTGTTGGCAGGGAGGGACCGCAGAGCTCCCCAGGGGAGCGCACTGACACTGAGGCCAAGAGCAGGTTATGGGGACTGAGGGGCTGCAGTCCAGGCAGTAGCCTCAGCTGCAGAGAGCGGGGTCAGGCTCCCCATGCTCACCTGCCACTGTCACCCTCAGTCACACTCACGGTTCATGGGCCCAGGCTCCCTGCCAGGGACTGATGTCTTGTTCACCCACTGCTGGAGCCCAGCTTGAGCGAGTGGTAAGCCAGGGAAGGGATGCAGGAAAGGATGGGGAGGACGAGGATAGGACATCATGGGATCATGTCCCTTCTGCCCCGGGCTCTTCTGCCTCAAATGTGTCACCTCAAGCAGAGCCAAGTTCTCGGACTTTTATTGTGTCCCCAACAGAAGGTCCAAGCTGTGGCTTCACCCTCAGTACCGGGGTCCACACGGGACAGATCAACAAGTTGGGCACAGTGGGAGGGCGGGGACTTGCCATTAATGAAAGGAAGCGGTGCATTTTTAAGTTGGACATAAACAATAAAGACACGACACTTTTTAATGCATTTTTAAATGTTCTTATTGACTTTTGGAGGAAAGGAGAGGGACAGATAGAAACATTGATGTATCAGTCAACTGCCTCCTGTATGCTCCCTAATGGGGACCACGCCTGCACCCCGGGCATGTGCCCTGACCAGGCCGGGGACCGGGGACCTCTTGGCATATGGGTCAGTGCTCAACCACTGAGCAACACTGGCCAGGCTTAATGCGTTCTCATTTAATCCTCACCCGATACGTTTTATTGATTTTTAGAGAGAGGGAGGGGGCCGGGGGAACATTGATCATTTGCCTTCCGTACGTGCCCCAATCGGGAGTTGAACCTACAACCTTTTCTTGGTGTACAGGATGATGCTCCAACCAATGAGCCACCCGGCCAGGGTGACACAGCACGTTTTAATCATACTTGCAGTGTCATCCCAGTCTCAGTGCTAAGCAAGCAGCAGGTACTTACTGAGTGCTATTGGGAAGATTCGTGCCTTTCTGCTGCACTGCCTGCCCCAGGGGCCAGGAGCCCAGCACCCTCATCAGGTCAGACCCTGCCTGAGTCACATCTCCCGGCCTCAAAAGTATCACAGGAAGGAGCCTGGGACACCCTCATCACGGGGAAGGCTCATTACAGGGTTGCATTAACCGTGTGCAGCTCGCTGCCTCTCATAGGGAGTCTGAGCCACCAGCCCTCAGGGGCACAGACCCAGGCCATGCAGGCCCAAGGACTCACTGAGCCCGACACCTGCTCACCATGGGGCCACCTGCTCAGCGGAGGTCCGGCCTAAATGGGCCCCCACCTCCAGGCTTCAGACATGGACTGACCCTCCATCCATGCAGAGGTTTTGAGAATCTGGGAGACTCCCTGGATGCCACCTCTTTATCCCCTCCACCTCCTCCCGTCCCACCATCTCCTCCCTCCACACCTCCTCCCTCCACACCCCCGTCCCACCATCTCCTCCCTCCACACCTCCTCCCTCCACACTCCCGTCCCACCATCTCCTCCCTCCACACCCCCTCCCTCCACACCCCCGTCCCACCATCTCCTCCCTCCACACTCCCGTCCCACCATCTCCTCCCTCCACACCTCCTCCCTCCACACCCCCGTCCCACCATCTCCTCCCTCCACACTCCCTCCCTCCACACCCCCGTCCCACCATCTCCTCCCTCCACACCCCTCCCTCCACACCCCCGTCCCACCATCTCCTCCCTCCACACCCCCTCCCTCCACACCCCCGTCCCACCATCTCCTCCCTCCACACCCCCTCCCTCCACACCCCCGTCCCACCATCTCCTCCCTCCACACCCCCTCCCTCCACACCCCCGTCCCACCATCTCCTCCCTCCACACCCCCCTCCACCACACCCCGTCCCACCATCTCCTCCCTCCACACCCCCTCCCTCCACACCCCCGTCCCACCATCTCCTCCCTCCACACCCCCTCCCTCCACACCCCCGTCCCACCATCTCCTCCCTCCACACCTCCTCCCTCCACACTCCCGTCCCACCATCTCCTCCCTCCACACCTCCTCCCTCCACACCCCCGTCCCACCATCTCCTCCCTCCACACTCCCCGTCCCACCATCTCCTCCCTCCACACCCCCGTCACTAACGCCTTCTCCCTGGCCTCCCTGCTCCCCTCTGTTCCCACCCCATTGCGTCTGCTTTTCACACATGGCCCTGGGAGCTCTCCACACCGCAGACGCCATCAGCCCCTGGCACCAGTCCTCCTCTTTTCGTGTGTTAATCACCCAGTGTTTTCCTGTTGATCTTGAGAGGGAGAGACGGAGAGGAGCATCGATGTCAGAGATCACGTCCATCAGTTGCCTCCCACACATGCCCTGGCCAGGGCCAGGGGTCGGGCCTGCAACTGAGGTCCGTGCCCTTGACCAGAATCGAACCTGGAACCCTTTAATCCGCCCGCTGACACTATCCACTGAGCCAACCTGGCTAGGGCACCAGGCCTCCTCCCTTGGCTCCTCTCTCTCTGGCCATAAGACCTCATGCTTATCGAATGCCCCCACTTGCCCCCTCTGAGGGCCCTTTGTAGCAGCCATTTCCTCTGCCTGGGCCAGCCCGCCCCCTCCCCTTCCTGTATTTCTCACCTCCAGGATGCTGCGGCCCCCATGCAATACCTGATGTCGTTGGCACTCGATAAAAAGCATTTGGTGAATGAGTGTGAGGGTCTCTGCCCTAGAACAGCTGGCCTTCAGAAGGGGACAGGATTGTCAGTAACCAGCCAGAGGGTCGTTCTGGAAAAGGAAAGGGAATGATGTGGAGGGGCCCGTCCACACATCCCGGTCAGCCGTGCTTGGAAACACGCGGCCCTGGGCTGACCCCTCGCCTGACTTTTCTCTGCAGGCCCCAGGGCAAGTCCTACCTGTACTTCACTCAGTTCAAGGCAGAGGTGCGGGGTGCCGAGATCGAGTACGGCATGGCCTATGTGAGTATCAGCTGTGCACTTTGGGGGGGTGGCCTGAGGTGTCCCCTGGGGAGAAGGCAAGAGGAGGAGGCGAGCATAACTTGGAAGAACATGGGACACTGCCGACCCCAGGTTAGGGGGCGCAGGGAAGAGGCGGTGGTGGTGCCCAAAGCAGGACCTGCTGACCTCCAGAGACAGCAGGCAGGTGTGACAGGAAGTGGGCACCTGGCATCACTCTCCTGCTGCCTGCCAGTCTCTTGCCGGTGCCCCCATTGGAAAAGCCAGCAGGAAGCTAGAGGGCAGGCCTGGATGCTCAGCTCTGAGTCACGAAGAGGGACAGCAAGGGTGGCAGTGGCCCTGAGGCAGGTGTGTGGCTCACTGGTATGTGTGTGGGTGTCACGGCTGGGCAGTGCCTTCTGCGCACTCCTGACCCCCACAGCCCTTCCCAGAGCCTACCGTGTTCTACCACTTCCACCAGTTCAGGTGCAACCAAGCAGCACGACCAGGAGGAGCCGGGCAGCCAGGTAGAGATGGTTTGCCAGGAAGTGGCTTCTGGCACGGGACTGACCCAGCAGCCCTGGTTTCCAGAGGCCAGGCAGGCCGGAGGCAGGGCTGGCTCTGCCGTCCCGGGAAGCCCAGCTCCGTTCTGAGCCGGGGCCACCCAGGTCAGCGAGGAGGAGGACCCCTGGGGATGGGCTTTTCTCACAGCACAGAGACTCACGGCACCTAGCGGTAGTCAGTGCGGAGCTGCAGACACGGCTGCTCCAAGGTGACACATCCCAGTCCCACTTTGAACTAATAACTCTCCAGGGTCCCTTTAAAACTCTATTTTAGCTCATTTGAGAGCACAATTCTAATTTTTAAAAATTACATTCAAGAGACTGCTGTGCTTGTCCCATTTCCATAAATTAAGAAGAAAATTGAATTAAATACCTTCTTACTAGGATTTGCAGTGAAGGCACGAAGTTTTAAGCCAGTTGACAATCTCTTAAGTAGATTAGCCAGCCACTTCTCCTGGATTCTCTTATGCGCTCAGAAAAGTGTCAGTAAACGCACACGGTTTTAGTCTGTGCCTCTTGGGGAAGCAAACCAAACCGTGTTCCTTCCTGATTAGGGAAGTTTCCACTTTTTCCCTTTCAGTCTAAAGCTGCGTTTGAAAAAGAGAATGACGTTCCCCTGAAAAATGAGGAATTCGAAGTGACCAAAACAGCAGGTGTGTAAGAGTGGGTTGTGGACATGGAACCCAGATACGGGGGCGGGGGGAGGTGACAACAGGGCCATCGGGCCACGCGGTGAGGGAGGACTGTTGCAGGGCACATCTGGGCTACAGGCCAGGCATCCGCAAACTGTTCCCATAAAGGGCCCATAGTAAATATTTTCAGGTTTGAGGGACCCTTGGCCTCTGTTGCAACTGCTCGACCTGCCCCATCAGGCAAAGGAAGGGCACACCACGTGTCAGTGAGCGGATGTGGCTAATTTCTAACAAAACTTTCATACTTGATGAACTTGGAAATGTGAATGCCATGTCACAAAATGCCATTTCTTTAGATTTTTGTTAAATGCCCTTAGCTCAGGAGTGGCGGGCCATGCTGTGCCAATCCCTGATTGATAGCTCTGGTCCATGGGAGCGCTGTAACCTCCATATGGCCTGGCTGTCCTGGGCTCTGTGACCAGGAACAGCTTCAAGATTGGGACCTCCAGCCCTGGCCGGTGTTCTTAGTAGGTAGAGTGTTGGCCCGCACACCAAAGGGTCACAGGTTTGATTCCTGATCAAGGGCATGTGCCTGGGTTGCAGGTTGCATCCTCGGTCCCGGTTGGGGCATATGTAGGAGGCAACCAATCTCTCTCTCTCTTCCCCCCCCTCCCCCTCTCTGTCTGTCTGTCTGCCTGCCTTCCCCTCTCTCACTCTTGGGTGAGGATTAAAAGATTGGACCTCCTGAGCTCCTGGAAGCCGCCCTCCCAGTCCTCTGGGCCATGTTTAGCCACCAGGGCTGATGCTGAACAGAATGGGTGGGAGCTCTGAAGTTGGGGCTTGGTATTCCAGAGCAAGGGTGGACCAGTGAGTGGTTAGGATGATGGACAGGGAGCTAGCCAAGGGGGAAGCCTGAGGGTCCTGGGTTTCAGGGGAAAGATGAGGTGAAGGGACCCATGTGGCTATGAATGTCACTAGGCATGAAACCCCGGGAAGAAGACGGCATGGGCAGTGCTTTAGGGAGGAAGCACCTGGCCTGGATGAGCCCTGCCTGCAGGCCCTTGAGGACATGGGGACCATTCAGAGCAGAGGCCAAGGACGGAGCAGACCCCGAGCCCTAGGGCACACAATAGAATTGCACAGGGAGTCAGGGTCTGGCTGGGTGTGGCGGGTGGCGTTTGCTGTAAAAGCATCATATGGTCCTTGAACAAGCTTGCCGGTGATGCGCCTGGCCCCCCGCCATTCGTTTTCAGTGTGGCAAAAAGGACCATGATTTTCCCCCCTTGAACTCTCCTGTGGACTCCCACTGCCCTCAGGAAAGGCCCACCAACCTCTTCACGTTTTTCTGTCTCACCCGTAAGACTTCCAGGGCTGGGCTTCTTTCCACATGCACTTAGCTTTGGGGACGGCTCCCCGCTCTGCCAGTCCCCCTGGGCCCAACCCTGGCCCAGAATAAGAAACTACCGTGCGTTTCTTACTTTGCAGTGTCCCACAAGCCCGGGGTCTTCAGGGCCGAGCTGTCCAAGCTGGTGATCGTGGCCAAGGCGGCACGCAGTGAGCTGTGACCGGCGCCCCCTGGGGGCGGCTTTCTCATCTCTGCCGAAAGGGCAGTGCCTGTGAGATCTGGCGTTACTGGTTTTCTAGGGGCACTGTTGTTTTCTGCCTGGCTGATGCTGCCCTCAGAGGGTTCCCAGGGTGGCTGAGGCCCTGGGGCGAAGGCCAGGGGGCCAGGAGGTTGAGCGGTACTGTCTCCCCCTACCCCCTCCCAGTTCCCCATCCTCCCCACCACCACACCCCCCGCCCCGCTCTTCTGAGCCAGAGCGTGGGGCCGAGCCCGCTGCTGCTGGTCTTACCAGGAGAGGCTTCAGCACAAGGTGGGGGTCGCAGCTCTCCTAGCGCCAGCGTGGCCCCCTTGGGTCAGGCCAGGCCCCGGGTGCTCGGGGAAGAGAAGTCCTGCTGCCCTCTGACCTCACGTTGACTCTTTTATTACAATTTCCCCAGGAGACCACCTTCCAGACTAACGAAAGAAATGAAATGTCCTTTTGTATTTAAATAAAAGAGTGAAAAGGAACTGCATAGCCTAGATGTCTGGTGCTGGTGCCCGCCTGGCAGGGCACAAGGGCAAGGGCCCGGGTGACAGCAGCAGGAGACCGGCTGCCCTCACTCCCCTTCTCTCCTGGAAACGGGCTGTGTCCCCAGGACACGGGGTTTTAGGCACAACCTTTCTGTAGGTGCAAAAGCGACGCGCTCTGAGGGGGCAGCGTGAGCCTGCTCCTGGCCCGGGCTGCGCCTCCCTGGACCGCCGGGCAGACCCGCCGCTCCCGGCAGGTCACACAGGCCCCGGTGGGGGGTGACCACTCCCCGGCCCACCTGCTCTTTTGACCAGGTGGTGGCTGTGCTTAGTTTTCTTTTTTTTTTTTTTTTTTTTTTTTTTTTTTTTTTTTTTTTTTTAAAAATATATTTTATTGATTTTGTACAGAGAGGAAGGGAGAGAGATAGAGAGTTAGAAACATCGATGAGAGAGAGTCATCGATCAGCTGCCTCCTGCACACCCCCTACTGGGGATATGCCCGCAACCAAGGTACATGCCCTTGACCGGAATCGAACCCGGGTCCTTCAGTCCCCAAGCCGACGCTCTATCCATTGAGCCAAACCGGTCCTGGCATGTGCTTAGTTTTCTAAAGCCAGATTATAGCAGGGTGATTAAATAAATAAATAAATAAATAAAAGTAAATGAAACCCAAATCAGAGGTGCCTTGGTCTCCCGGCTGAAGGGGTGGGGGGGGGCCTGGGAGTCTAACCTCTGACCGTGTCTCCACGAGCAAACGTGTGGCTGTGAATCGGGTCCTTCCTAATGGAGTCGCCATGCTGGATCAACGGAGCCTCTGTACCTTCACTCACCTGTGCCAGCCTGAGGGCCGGGCACTGCTGTGCCCACTTCGCAGAGCAGCAGTGAGCTGGGAGCATCTGGGGTCCTGTCCAAAGTCTCACCTGGAGCCAACCGGTTTGGCTCAGTGGATAGAGCGTTGGTCTGCAGACTGAAGGGTCCCGGGTTCAATTCCGGTCAAAGGCATGTGCCTTGGTTGCGGGCACGACCCCAGTGGGGGGTGTGCAGGAGGCAGCTGGTCGATGTTTCTCTATCATCGATGTTTCTGACTCTGTATTCCTCTCTCATCCTCTCTGTAAAAAAATCAATAAAATATATTTAAAAACAAAAAAAACAAGTCTCACCTGTAGGCGGCAGAGCAAGACTCACTCACCTGTCCATACCCCCGGTGGCCTGCAGTCAGACAGTTCCAGATTGGGGACAGGAGCGTGAAGAATAACTGTTCTCAAAACAAACAGACATCAAAGAGGGACTGTGGGCCCTGATGATGTTCAGGGAAGGAATCGGCCAGCCCCGGCCTCTCCGCCTCGGAAGGAGATCTGAAGGCTGCACATCACTGGGAGGGGCCGCGCCCAGTGACGGCCCAGCTTCAGCCTGGTGAGCACAGCCAGCCCGGTCACCACAGCCCAAGACGATCGTCCCGGCCTCCTGCCTCACTGGACAGGTGGCACGGCCCTGAGGTGTCGGCGGAGGGAAGGGGATTTTTCCAGTCAGCCCAGAGTCACCGCTACCAAATCCCTGGGTGTCCAAGGGTGCGAAGCAGTGGGTGCCAGGTGGGAGGGCATCTCGGGACACAGAAGCTTCCCCTGCCCCATGTGACACGTGTGCATCTTTATGTAGCTGTTGGGTACTTTCAAGAACAAAGCCACACAGGCACCAGGACCTCCCATCAGGAGGAGGGGCCCAACGAAACCCTAGCTACGTGCGCAGAGCCACGCTCTGCCACTCGGCCACACCGTCATCACAGCGCAAGAGCAGCAGAGACCACGCCTCGGCAAGGGCCACAGATACGCCACCTCCACCTCCAACCTCAATTTAAAAGGCAAAACGCCCTGGCTGGTGTGGCTCAGTTGGTAGGAGCTTTGTCCTGTGTACCAAAAGGTCCCAGAGTCCATCCCCCGCAGTGGGGACGTGCAAGAGGCAGCCTATCCATGTTTCCTCCCTCCCTTCGCTCTAAAAATCAATGAAAATGTCGAGTGAGGATTTTAAAAAATAAATGAGGCAAAAACTGGTCAAACTTCTGATCAATATGGCAGAATAGGAAAACACGATTCACCTCCCATGACCACATCAAAGTTACAACTAAATTACAGAACAGCCATTCTTGAGGACCATCTGCAGACCAGCTGAACAAAACCGCAGGACTATAAAGAAGCCATGCTGAGACTGGAGGGGAGGGCGGAGCTGAGGAATGGCAGGTTCCATACCTGTGTGTAGCAATTAAGGATTGGGAGGGCTGCCGAAACTGGTTCGGCTCAGTGGATAGAGCATCAGACTGCGGACTGAAAGGTCCCAGGTTCAATTCTGGTCAAGGGCATGTACCTTGGCTGCAGGCACATCCCCAGTAGGAGGTGTGCAAGAGACAGCTGATCGATGTTTCTCTCATCGATGTTTCTAACTCTCTATCCCACTCCTTTCCTCTCTGCAAAAAAGTCATTAAGATATATTTTTAAAAAGAATTGGGAGGGCCTCAGCCAGTGTGCTCAGTGGTTAGAGCGCTGGCCCATGCACCGAAGTCAAAGGCACGTCCCTGGATTGCAGGTTCTATCCCTGGTCTCAGTGGGGGCCTGTGTGGGAGGCAACCAATCAATGTGTCTCTATCACATTGATGTTTCTCCCCTCCCTTTCTTCCACTTTCTAAAAGTCATTGGGAAAATATCCTCTGGTGATACAATTGGGTGCCCCCTCACAGCGGGCACCAGTGTTTTTGCATCTGGTTGCAACCAGCAGGGATTGCAACCACCTCCCCTTCTATAATACTCAGACCTTTCCCCACTCCCTCACTCACCCGCCTGAGTGCTGCTAGCGGCTTTCCCTCACAGGCAGCCTGCCTCACTTCACGCTGCAGAGTCCACAACCTCACACGAGAGACGGCCGCCCTGAGGCTTGTGCTGTAGACTTCGCCAGGTCCCCTAAATCCCGAACAAGCAGTGGCCAGCCCAGCGCACCTCACAGCAATTGCCTAGTCGCTCTGGTCCCAGCACACGTCACGATCGGTCTCAGTCTGAGTTTTAACTCCCGTCGGGTAGCTGCAGGCCTGGCATAGATGGCAGCTAGGCTGGGCTTGGGGTGCAGCTTCACTCAGCAGCCACAGCCCTGACAGGTGGCGCCGTGCTCCGCTCACACTGGAACAGCCTCCAAAGGGGCCCGCGCAGCCGGCCTCCGTTCACAGCATGGCCTCCCCCGAGTGCCTCTAAGGCCAGCCCCGCGGCAACCAACCGGGATCGCTTGGCAGATCCCTCCGAATGGCCCAAAGCCTGGCCCGAGTCACAGCCGAACGTGGCCTGTGCTGGCATCCCTCTCAGGCTCCAGAACCAACACACCCAGTGGCCGGCTTCAAACGACACCGATGCCCTGCAAACGTGACTCCTGCTCCATGGGGCCGTCCCTCACACGGCTCGTCTGCGGGACTTGGAAACAGTCCTCAGAGCCCCTCAGTCTAAAGGGCAATGCCACCCACTGCCATGCCAGCAGCAGTGAAGGCCCAGCTACAACAGGAGGGCGCACCCAGCCCACTCAGGTCAGCCCAGAGCACTCCGCTCAGGTGACCAAGGAGACTGCGCCACTGGGCCCCCCGGACACCTACTGCATAGGCCCCTCTGTCAAGAACAGGAGGCACGGCAGATCTACATAATGCATAGCAACGGACACAGGGCGGCAGCCAGGCTGAGGCGACGGAGAAACATCCCAAATGCAAGGGCAGGACAAAACTCCAGAAAAAGAACTAAGTGAAATGGAGGCAATCAAAACACTGGTTATAAGGATGCTCAGTACGCTTAGGGGAAGAACAAACTCAGAAATTCAAAGAGATAGGAAACATTAAAAGAGGGTTGAAAACATGAACCAATTAGAATGAAGAATGTAACAGTTGAAGTGAATACACTAGAGCAGCAATTATCAACCAACCAGTGTGCCACAATAATTTTAAAAGATATATATTGATTTTTTTTTACAGAGAGGAAGGGAGAGGGATAGAGAGTTAGAAACATAGATGACAGCGAAACATCGATCAGCTGCCTCCTGCACACCTACTGGAGATATGCCCACAACCAAGGTACATGCCCTTGACCAGAATCGAACCTGGGACCTCTCAGTCCACAGGCTAACCTTCTATCCACTGAGCCAAACGGGTCAGGGCCACAATAATTTTTTAAAACATGCAATACCTGACTAGTCAGGGGCACTGACCTCTTTTCCCATCGATTGTAAAAAGAAAACAACAGCCAACACAAACAATAGCCATCTGGTGTGAGTGAATCAAAATTACACCTTTTATATATATTAAAAAATGTATTATATATATAAAATATGTATTTTATATATATAATATATATATAATATATATATAGGCAAAGGTTGAAAATCACTGCACTAGGGGGAATTATATATATAATATAATATATATATATATATATGTGCAAAGGTTGAAAATCACTGCACTAGGGGGAATCAACAGCAGATTAGATGAAGCAGAGGATCAAGTCAGCAAATGGAAGCCAAGGTGGTGGAAAATACCCAATAGGAACAGCAAAAAGAGAAAAATCTTTTAAAATGAAGGTAGTGGGCCCTAGCTGGTTTTGCTCAGTGGACAGAGCATTGTCCTGCAGACTGAAGGATCCGGGTTCAATTCCGGTCAAGGGCACATGCCCGGGTTGCGGGCTTGATCCCTGGTAGGGGGCATATAGTAGGCAACTAATCAGTGATCCTCTCTTATCATTGATGTTTCTATCTATCTCCCTCTCCCTTCATCTCTGAAATCAATAAAAATATATTTTTTAAAATAATTTTTAAAACGAAGGCAGTGGAAGGGATCTGAGGCAGCCTCAGGCATACAGACCCTGCATCCTCAGGGTATCAGAGGGGAGCAGGAGGTGAAAACCCCTTTGAGCCCAGGCCAGTTTGGCTCAGTGTCAGAGTGCTGGTCCACTGACCGAGGGTCCCAAGTTCCGTCCTAGTCAGCACACATACCTGGGTTGCAGGCTTGATCTCCGGCCCGTGTCAGGGCATGTGAGGGAGCAACCAACCAATGTGTCTCACATCGATGTTTCTGTCTCTCCCCTTCCTTCTCCGCTCCAGAAATCAATGGGGGAAAATATCCTCTGGTGAGGATTTAAAAAGGAAAAGAAAAGAAAACCTATTTTGAGAAGTAATAAGGGGAAACTTCCCTACCCTGACAAAGGAAGCAGACATACAATGCCAGGAAGTGCTGAGTCTCAAAGACGCCCACACCAAGACACAATAATTAAAATGCCAAATGCTGAAGACAAGGATCTTAAAAGCAGGAAGTTACCTACAGAGGAGCTCCCACAAAACTGTCAGCTGAGCCCAGCTGGTGTGGCTCAATGGTTGAGCGTCGACCTATGAACCAGAAAGGCGATTCCAGGTCAGGGTGCATGCCCAGGTTTTAGGTTCCATCTCTAATAGGTAACGACGTGCAGCAGGCAGCCGATCGATAATTCTCTCTTATCATTGATGTTTCTCCCTCTCCATTCCTCCCTGAAATCAATAAAAGACATATGTTTTTTTTTTTGTTTTTTTTTTTTTTTTTTTAAATATATTTTATTGATTTTTTACAGAGAGGAAGGGAGGGAGAGAGAGAGCTAGAAACGTCGATGAGAGAGAAACATCGACCGGCTGCCTCTTGCACACCCCCTACTGGGGATGTGCCCGCAACCAATGTACATGCCCCTGACCGGAATCGAACTCAGGACCTTTCAGTCCCCAGACCGACGCTCTACCACTGAGCCAAACCGGTTTCGGCAAAAGACATATGTTTTTTAAAAAACTACATTGAGCCGGGACCGGTTTGGCTCAATGGATAGAGCGTCGGGTTGGGAACTGAAGGGTCCCGGGTTCGATTCCGGTCAAGGGCATGTACCTTGGTTGCGGGCATATCCCCAGTAGGGGGTGTGCAAGAGGCAGCTGATCGATGACTCTCTTTCATCGATGTTTCTAACTCTCTATCTCTCCCTTCCTCTCCGTACAAAAATCAATTAAAAAAAAAAAAAACTACATTGAGACCCATCTCACACCTGTTAGAATGGCTATCATCAATAAATTAACAAACGAGCTGAAACCAGTTTGGCTCAGTGGACAGAACGCCGGCCTGCGGACTAAAAGATCCCAGGTTCGATTCCAGTTAAGGGCATGTGCCTTGGTTGCAGGCACATCCCCAGTGGGGGGTGTGCAAGAGACAGCTGATTGATGTTTCTCTCTCATCGATGTTTCTACCTCTCTCTCTTCCTTCCTCTCTGTAAAAAATCAATAAAATATATATTTTAAAAAATAAATCAGCAAACGACAAGTGTTGGTGAGGATGTGGAGAAAAGGAAACCCTCATGCACTGTTGGAATTGAAATTTGGTGAAACCACTATGGAAAGCAGTATAGAGGTTCCTCAAAGATTAAAAATAGAGCAGTCATACCATCTAGCAATTGCACTTCTAGGTACTTATCCAAAGAAAACAAAAACACTAATTCAAAAAGATATATGCTGCCGAAACCGGTTTGGCTCAATGGATAGAGCGTCAGCTTGGGGACTGAAGGACCCGGGTTCGATTCCGGTCAAGGGCATGTACCTTGGTTGCGGGCACATCCCCAGTAGGGGATGTGCAAGAGGCAGCTGATCGATGACTCTCTCTCATCGATGTTTCTAACTCTCTATCTCTCTCACTTCCTCTCTGTACAAAATCAATAAAATATATTTAAAAAAAAAAAAAAAGATATATGCTGCCCGGCCAGCGTGGCGCACTGACCTATGAACCAGGAGGTCATAGTTCAATTCCCAGTCAGGGCACATACCTGGGTTGCTGGCTCGATTCCCAGTGTGGGGCATGCAGGAGGCAGCCAACCAATGACTGATTCTCTTTTGTCACTGATGTTTCTCTCTCTCCTCCCTTCCTCTCTGAAATTAATAACAATAATAAAAAGATATGTACTTCTCTATGTTCACTGAAGCATTATTTACAGTTGCCAAGATATGGAAGCAGCCTAAGAGCTGATCAATAGACAAATGGATAAAGGTGTGGTAGATATATACAATGGAAAAAAGAATGAAATCTTACCATTTGCAACAACATGGATGGACCTAGAGGGAATCATGCTAAGTCAGATGGAGAAAGACAGTAACCATATGATTTCACATATGCGTGGAATGGAAAGACAAAATGGCCCTGGCTGCTGGGCGTGGGTGAGCATCGTCCCTAGCACCGAAAGGTTGCCCGGGAGTTGCCTGTTCGATTCCCCGTCAGGGCATGTATCCAGGCTGTGGGAGGCAACTAATCGATATTTGTCTCATCCATGTTTCTCTTTCCCTCTCCCTTCCTAAAAATAAATAAATAAAGATAAAAAACAAAATGAACACACTCATAGATACAGAGAACAAACTGAAGGCTGCCAGATGGGAGGAGGTGGGAGGCCAGGTCAAAAAAGTGAAAGGATTAAGAAATACAAATTGCCCATTATAGTAGTCACAGGGGCATAAAATACAGCCTCGGGAATATAGTCATAATATTGTAATAACTGTGTTTGGTGCCAGGTGAGTACTAGACTTATCGAAGTGACCACTCTATAAGGTTCATAAGTGTCTAACCACTATGCAGTACACCTGAAACTAATGTAATACTGTATGTCAACTGGAATCGAAAAAATATTTTTTAAAGATTTTTTCCCTTCCAGTCCTCACGGAGGACATGCCTATTGACTGGGAGGAAGGGATGTGAATGTGAGAGAAACGTAGATCAGCTGCCTCCTGTATGCTCCCTAACCCAGAATGGAACCCACAACCCTTCAGTGCATAGGATGATGCCCCAGACAACTGAGCCACACCAGCCAGGGAGGGCTCAAGAAAAACTGTTCTTTAAAAGGCAAAAACCGCAAGGAGAAAACTCAGCACCAAGCAAATCAAGTCAGTTTCACATAATGACATGTGCTTTTATTTAAATTGTTCTGTAGTGCTCTTTGGTTTTTCAAAATTAAATCCCAAACTTATAAAGAGTCAAGAGGCAGAACAGCCCATCAAGGAACAAGTACAAGCATTATGCATATTGATACATTCAGCAGAGCTGAGGGCAAAGAATTTCATCTGGGGCTTCTCAGGACACTCAAAATGCACGTTTGCTCTTGAACATGAAGATCTGTCTCTTGACTGGAGAGGTAAGTGGGGAAGTTGGCCTTGAGCGGTGCCGTAGGAGGTAGGAACCGCTTTGGCTTCTTCAAGGAAGCAGAACCCAAACCACAGAAAGGCTGACCTGAATCTGGGGGCATGATCTTATCAGCCAGCACCGCAGGCCAGGGAGAGGCAAAAGGGAGCGGTGGAGACTGCGGCTAAGCAGAGAGGGGCAATCTCTGTGCAGCTTCACCAGCAGGCAGTTCAGGCTAAACCGGGTCTTTGAGAGAGACTCCAAATCTAGATTGGCACATGCAATTCCCCAGTTTCAAATGTTGTCAACTGGTCCCAGATGGCTCAAACACGGGATGGGGCAAGCAAACCCATCTCCTCACCACGGCCTGCAGGCTTCCTGTTTGCAACCTTTGCCCCGGAAGGAAGTAGACCGAGTCCTGTGATCTGTCACAGATCATTCCCCCTCTCCCTTGGGCACCCAGAACCACCTTCCTGGCATGGCGGGACCTGTAACCCTGTTCTGCAATTGATTCCCCCTTCTGACAAAATTTGCAAATGTGCTCCCACACCCCACACATCTGCTGACGTGTGAGAACTCCCCAAGGTGTCCCCAAGGCCAAGATTTGTGAGCTTTGCTTTCAGAGGCTTGAAAAACATTTGTTAGTGTGTGTGTTTTTCAAACATGAAACGATCGTTGGAAAATGTGCATGCCTCTCAGATGGCTTTTTCCGTGTGCCCGGCATGGAGAACGCACTCTGTCCCCTCCATGTGGGAGTCAGGGCGAGGATCCCAAGCAAATCGAGGTGTCCTCACCCACTCACCAGCGCGCGGCAGCCCCTGCATGGCTCCCTGTGCCCGCTGCCAGGGCTGGGCGGCTGGACGGTGGCCGTTTCCCCTGAGTCACGGAGGCCAGAAGTCTGAGGCCCAGCTTCCACAGGCGGCTCCTTTTCAAGGCCGTCCCAAGCCTCCCTCCCGGCGCTGGGGGTTGCTGGCCATCCTGGGTGTTCCTTGCTTTGTATGTAGCACATCCCACCTTCACATGGCATTCTCCTCTGGTTCAAATGTCTCCCTTTTAGAAGTGTCCCGGTCACTCTGGGTTCGGGGCCCACCGTGATCTCATCTCAACCGATGATGTCAGCAGTGGCCCTGTTTTCCTCATTTGGTTCACACTCGGAAGTCCTGGGGTTAGAACTTCCACAAAGGGGGGATCCTGCTCACCCCGTTACTTCCTTCCAGTCCAGTGTGACTCCTCTGAAGGGAGTAAAAAGCCCGGGTTACACTGCGGCGGGCAGCACCAGCTGTCCGATGGCGCCAGTGAGCTGAGGGGTGCCATCGGGCATCACGGCGCAGGACAGGGACCAGGTGTGTGAGGAGCCACCGGCCTCGCAGGCTGTGCTGTTCCCACGCCGAATCCTCTCCGGAGAGAGGAGGTGGGAGAGGTGGCAGGGGTCCATGAAGCCGCTGCTTTAAACGGTTCAGCAGCCTCTGAGGGGCAGGTCACCTGTCCGGGGAGTTTGGCTAGAATCGGACCGGGGATAAAGAGGTCATTAAATTCGATAATCCCGCCCCCCCCCCCACCCCGGGCCCGCGGGAAGGCGGCAGGCGGTCATATGCTGTCCGCGTCCAGCATCCGGGCGAGCCCCTCGCAGATGCGGCGCCGGTGGGAGCAGTAGGGCTCGGCCGGCCCGTAGAGCGCGGCCAGGAAGTCGCAGTCGGCCAGGTGGCCGAAGACGTGGTTGATGCGGCCGTGGGACTTGGCGGTGAGGTGCGGGCCGGCGGCCTGGTGCAGCAGGTCCCGGCACTCGAGCAGCGCGGCGGCCAGCACGCGCCGGTCGAAGGTGAAGTCCACCTGGTGGAAGCTGAGGGCCGTCATGGCCAGCCGGCGCGCCCCCTGGCGGAAGCGCTGCAGCAGCGCCAGCTCCTCCCCGGCCAGCTGGCCGCCGCGCAGCAGCAGGCCCAGCTTCACGGCCACCTTTACCAGGTTCTTGAGCACCTTCTGGGCCTCCTTGCGGCTGCGGGTGAACTCCCTGGTGGCGCGGTACAGCTCGTCCAGCACCTCGCTGCTCGTGTCGTCCAGGAACGCGCTCACCGTCGCCTTGGACGCCACCTTGCTCAGGAGCTTCTTCTGGGCCTGCAGGGCCAGGCTCTTGGTGCTGAAGGTGTCCATGAGCCTGCGGGGACAGACAGACGGACCAGCATCAGTCCCACGGCCCGGCCTGCCCCTTCCCTGGTGGCCTCCTGTCCGCCCCGCAACGCCCTGGCCTCTCCCATGGCAGGCTCAGCCCTCAGCTCCGCCTGGCCTCCACCTCCTCCAGAAAGCTATCCTAGGGAAGGCATGCCCCAGGCACCCCCATTCTGCTCTGCTCCCTCCCCTTCCCCACGGGTCTGCCCCGCCCCAGGCCACAGTGGGGGCAAAGGGCCAGAAGCCTTACCCTGTGTCCTCGGAGATCCAGAAACATCTGCCGAAGGAGTAAGAGGAACCCGAGGCCCACCCCCAGGCCTCACCCGCTGCCCCAGGCCCCGGTCAGAATCCGCCCCCACCCTGGCCCCAGGCCGGCCAACCAGGAGTGCCCGCGGCTCCCACTCACACCCAAGGGCTCCTACAAAGCTGTCTTTGTGGGAGCTCAGGCCCCAGAAGGCCAGCCCTCACCGCCCTCCCGGAGGTGAGGGCGCCCACAGGGGTTCCGGGAGCGGCCCTCCCTGCCCCCCACCCGTCACCGGACCTCGGGGCTACACAGGCCGGGCCGCGGGGGGACCCCTGACTCAGCACCGTGTGGCGGCCCTGCGCTGGCACATGTGCCCGTTTTGCCATTCCGCCGGGTGTGGGGCAGGCTCCCACTCTGCCAGAGAAAGCTCAGAGGCCGAGCCCATCCCGAAGCCACACAGGAGCACAGGGCTCGCAGCGCGCTGCCCACAGCCTCCAGCTTTCCCAGCTGACACCGCAAGGCAGCCCGAGTCCTGGAGGCTGTCCCCCGTGACAAAACCAGCCCTCTGACCACTGGGTCAAGAGACAGAACCGCCTGTGCCTCAGTCTCCCCTTTTGTAAAACGGGGAAGAACTAACTGCCCTGGTGCAGGAGCTCGTGGCCAACCCCAATGCCCGCCAGACTGTGCCCGCCCCTGGGCAGGAGCTGGACCCCGAAGCCATTAGCCACCTGGATGTGAAGCCTCTGTGACAGCAGCAGCGTCAGGCTGGCCACTGGGCACAAGTACCAGTGTCTCTAGAACATTCTATCCCATTCCCTTTACTCTTCATATAAACTCCTGCTCATCCTTCAAGTCTCAGCATCACTGTCACCCACTCCTGGAAGCCTTCCCGGAGGCCCCGGGCTGGGCCTGGCTCCCTCGACGCCCTGGGCATCCTCCGCTGTGGCCCCAGGACCTCGGTGGCCATGCCCACCTTGCTGGCCCAAGGGCACGTGCAGAGGCTGTTCACCCGGTCCCCAGCGGCAGCCCGGAGCCTGGCACTAAGAGCAGGTGGCCGTGTCTGTGGACTGTGTAAGGGAAAGGAAGTCTGCGAACACTGGGATGAGAGAGTACTCCCAAGGCCTGGCTCTAATCTCCCCAGTTTACAGATGGGCAAACTGAGGTTCAGAGAGGAACGTTCTCTGCGCCCAGGGCTGAGGCCAGGCTCTGGACCCCTAGGGCCCTGGAGCCCCGTTCCTCCCGCCTGTTTTGGTTGCTGTGTGAGCCCAGGCAGGCTCTGCCCCTCTCTGGCCTTGGCCTTCCCACCTGTGGGTCTGGGGTGAGGCGTGCTGGTTCTAGAGGAGAGCTGGGCCTAGTTTCGGTCTTTAGAAAGGGCCCGGGCCACCACAGCACCCCGCCCCAAGCCGGAAGGAAAAGGGGTGGGAGTGGAGGCGGCTGCAGCCTCCCTCCCGGCCTCCCCAGCCCCTCCAGCCAGTCCCCGATCCGCACCTGGGCCGGCCAGCTGCATGCCCGCCCCTCCTCCCACCCACTGTTCTGCCAGAAACACTGCAAACAGGTCCTGGACCAAAATAAGCGCTGGCCTTCTTCCTGCCTGCGGTGTCACACAGGTCCGAGGGCGAACAGGCCTCTGAGTGAGGGTCTTTCCGGGAACTGCTCCTGTCCCTGCCCCTGCCCAGCAGATGCCATAACCCACTATCATTACAGCCAAAAGCCCATTGACGTTTTAGAGCAGTGGCTCTCGGCCTTTCTAATGCCGCGACCGTTCCTCCTGTTGTGGTGACCCCAACCGTAAAATTGTTTCCGTGGCTACTCCACAGAGACTGAGACCATCGGAAAACACGATATTCACATTACGATTCATACCAGTAGCAAAATTACAGTTACGAAGTAGTCACGAGAATAATTTTATGGCCGGGGGTCACCACAACAGGAGGAGCTGGATTGAAGGGCCACGGCATTAGAAAGGTGAAAACCACTGCTTTAGAGGCTGTGCCAGAACATTCATTCAGTTGCTCAATGAGCATTTATGGAGCACCAACTGTGTACCAGGCATTGGGAATACACCTATGACAAAAAATAAAAATAAAAAGATCTGGCCCCTGCTCTCCTGGGGATCCCTACCCTCTAGACCCCACGCCAGTTCCTTATTACAAACCCATTTGGGCGCTCCAGTCTCCCCCGAAATGGACTCGGCAGGCACCTCTACCTGCCAGTTTAACAGTAAAATCAATAGAGGGCGAAACAGGCCACCAAGTGAGGGGAATGGGGCGTGGGGTCTGGGGCCTCATGTTCTGCTCAGTCTGGGGCCATAGCATACAGAACACCACTGAGTTAGGTGGCGGCACCAAAAACCAGCGAAGTGCACACTAAAAGGTGAATTTTATGGTGTGTGCATTATATTTCAATAAAGAATATCCAACGTTTCCCCAAAGAAAATATATAAATGGCCAATAAGCAGCTGAAAAGGTGGTCCACATCCTTGGCCACTAATGATCTATCACTTCACACCCACTAGGACGGCTCATAAAAAAGACAATATCGGTCGAGACCAGTTTGGCTCAGTGGATAGAGCGTCAGCCTGCGGACTGAAGGGTCCCGGGTTCGATTCCGGTCAGGGGCATGTGCCTTGGTTGCAGGCGCATCCCCAGTGGGGGTGGTGCAAGAGGCAGCTGATCGATGATTCTCTCTCATCGATGTTTCTAACTCTCTATCCCTCTCTTCCTTTCTGTAAAAAAATCAATAAAATATATTTAAAAATATATATATCACCCTGGCTGGTGTTTCTCAGTGGTTAGATCATTGGCCCAAGCACCAAAGGGTCACAGGTTCAATTTCCAGTCAAAGGAATGCACCTGGGTTGCAGGTTCGATTCTCAGCCCCCATTTAGGGCATGTGCAGGAGGCAACCGATCGGTGTATCTCTCTCATATCTCTCACACACCTCTACCTCTCCCCACCCCCTCTCTCTCTCCTTCCTTCCTTCCTTCCTTCCTCCTCACTTCCTCCTACCTCCCTACCTGCCTTCTACTCTCTCTAAAAATCAATGGAAGCCGAGACTGGTTTAGCTCAATGGATAGAGCTTCGGCTTGGGGACTGAAAGGTCCCGGGTTCGATTCTGGTCAAGGGCATGTACCTTGGTTGCGGGCACATCCCCGGTAGGGGGTGTGCAACAGGCAGCTGATCGATGACTCTCTCTCATCGATGTTTCTATCTCTCTCCCTTCCTCTCTGTGCAAAATCAATAAAATATATTTAAAAATAAATAAATAAATAAATAAATAAATAAATAAAAACCACTGGAAAAGCGTGGCTCAGTGGCTGAACGCTGACCTATGAACTAGGAGGTCTGGTCCAATTCCCGGCCAGGGCACAGGTCCTGGCTGTGTGCTCTGTCCCCATGGGGGACGGACAGGAGGCAGCTGATCAATGATTCTCTCTCTTCACTGACGTTCCTACCTCTCTTTCCCTCTCCCTTCTTCTCTGAAATCAATTATATATATATATATATATATATATATATATATAACTTAATATATTTTACTGATTTTTTACAGAGAGGAAGGGAGAGGGATAGAGAGTTAGAAACAACGACGACAGAGAAACACCTATCAGCTACCTCTTGCACCGCCTCCCCCCCACTGGGGATGTGCCCGCAACGAAGGTACATGTCCTTGACTGGAATCAAACCTGGGACCCTTCAGTCCGCAGGCCGACGCTCTATCCACTGAGCCAAACCGCTTTTGGCTAAAAAATATATATTTTTAAAAATCACTGGGAAAAATACCCTTGGGTGAGGATTAACAACAAAAGACAGTATCAAGTGCTGGTGAGGCTGTGGAGAAACTGGAACCCGCACGCGTACAGACGGCATGAAAAATGGAGAACGGTGCGGCTGCTGTGGAAACAGCACCGGCAGCTCCTCAAACAGAGTCACCGCGTGGCCCGGCAACTCCGCTCACAAACATCCACTCGCCAAAACGAAGACACACGTCCACACAGCAACTCGCACACACATGCTCAGAGCAGCACAATCCGTGCACCCAAAAGTGGAAGCCCCAAGGCCATCAACAGATGAGTGACAGAGTGCGGCCCACACAGCGGAGCGTCACTGAGCCATGAAAAGGAGCGAGCGCGGACCCTCACCACAGTGTGGATGGGGCTTGGACGCAGGGCGCTCAGGGAGAGGAGCCAGACCCACAGGCCACAGCGTGAGATTCCGTTCATGTGGGATGTCCAGGACAGGCCCAGCCACAGGTCCTGGAGGGGGTAAGGACTGGCTGCTGATGGAGGGAGGGCTTCTTTCAGGGGTGGAGGAATGTTCTGGAATTTGGATACTTTAAAAATTGTGTATTTTTTAAGTATAATACTTTAAAAATTTAAAGTATTTTTAAAAATACTTTAAAAATAGTAAGCGGAGCACTTACTATTAAGTGTATATACCCATTATCTTTATGCCCCTCTCTATGTATACTTTATAGCTCATTTTTTATAATGCTAAATTAATTAAAAAATAGGACTTGGCCCAAACTGCAATGCAAACAGAAAGTGAGATGATGCCATAAGGTTTGTCAGTCACTTTCACACTGACAGGCACTCAGTGGTGCTCAGGACAGGTCTGCTTTTTTTTTTAATTGATTTTAGAGAGAGAGAAAGGGAGAGAAGATTTGTTATTCTACTTATTTATGCATTATTGATTGATTCTTGTATGTGCCCTGACTGGGGATCAAACCCGAAACCTTGGCATATTGGGATGACTTTCTTTTTTTCACATATATATATAAATATATATATATCATATATATATAAACATTGACGAGAGAGAATCATCAATCAGCTGCCTCCTGCACACCCTCTACTGGGGATGTATCCACAACCAAGGTACATGCCCTTGACCAAAATCGAACCTGGGACCCTTGAGTCCACAGGCTGACATTCTATCCACTGAGCCAAACTAGTTATGGCTTGGGATGACTTTCTAACCAACTGAGTTGCCTGGCCAGGGTGAGACATGTTTGATTAAAAAGAATTTCCCTCCTTAAAAGCTTGAGCTCACTGCACTCAGGGATGGAGCGAATCTATCGGAGGTTTGCCATTATGGTGAACATCCTATATAATAAAAGGCTAATATGCAAATAGACCGAATGGTGGAACAACCAGTTGCTATGACATGCACTGACCACCAGGGGGCAGACGCTCAACACAGGAGCTGCCCCCTGGTGGTCAGTGCACTCCCACAGGGGAAGTGCCATTCAGCCAGAAGCCCTGAGCTGGCCTCACGGCTGGCGAGAGCAGTGGTGGTCTAAGCCAGCAGCTGGACATCCCCTGAGGGGTCCTGGACTGCAAGAGGGACCCTGCCCCCCTAGCCCATGAATGTCATGCACCAGGCCTCTAGTCTATATAATAAAAGCCTAATATGTTACGTGTCCGTTCATTCAACCGGTCGCTATGATGCTCACTGACCACCAGGGGGCAGACACTCCGGTAGGTTAGTTTGCTGTTGAGGTCCAGCCAATTGGGACTGGGTGAGACAGGCTGGACATGTCCTGGAGCCCTCCTGTGGTCCCTCCCTGGCCCCGATCGTGCACCAGTGGGGTCCCTCGGCCTGGCCTGCGCCCTCTTGCAATCTGGGACCCCTTGAGGGATGTCCCCCTGCCGGCTTAGGTCCATGCACTGGGCCTCTAGTGCATAGTTATAAATACCTATCAAAAGAGTTCCATCTCCCCTCCACTGACCCAGGAATATTCACTGAATATTAAAATGGTGAAGAAAACAAAACAAAACAGCCCCACTCATCAGCTTGTTTTTGGCAGGACATTAGGAAGTGGAGGCCAAGGGCTGCCCTGAGCATGGCTGGACACCTAGTGTCCCTGGTCCCTGCCCCCAAACGCTAGAACATCCTGCTATTTATCAGAAGCAAAAATAAAATAATGAAAAAATAGAAGTTTTCCAAATTTCCAAAATGGCCCCCTAAGAGATGTCGCCCACACTGGAAGGAGGTGCCAGAAATCAGTGAACATGGAAATAAACCGGATAATTCCAGGGAGGGAAGTGGCAGGGACAGCAGGTGGCCTGGGCTGGGCTGCTGGGAAGGCCTCTCTGAGGTGGCGCCTGGAGCGGGACAGAGAGGGCAGGGTCCGGGGAGGCTGGCCGGGCGGAGGGAGCGGCCGTGCAGCGGTCCTGGGGCAGAGGAACAGCAAGGCCACCGGCCGAACACCCCCCCCCCAGGCCTCAGGGCTCCGGACAAGCCCCATGTCCCTCCTGCTGACCCCACTCTGCCCCCCACCTTCTCCCCCGGAACTCTGGAGCCTGGCCGCGCTTCGGACGTTTGCTCTCTGCCAGCCCCATTTCAGGTTTTGGACTCCAACCTTTGTCCAAACGTTCCCATTTTGGACTCTCCAACTCCCGCTATTCCTGGGAGCCACTCCCCACCCCCCTCCTCCCCTCCTCCAGCGGCCACAGAGCCGCTCTGGCCTCCGGATCCGCCCGCCGTGGACATTCCACGGAAACGGAGTCACACGCGTGGCTTCCCCCAACGGGCACCATGTGCTCAAGGGCCATCCACCCTGTAGTGCGTGTCAGTGAGTGCGTCCCTCCTTTTATGGCTGAATAGTATTCCACACCTTATTTCTAATATAATTAACCGTAAGCTCACAGTCTGTCATTTTTAATAAATGGCAAAATTCCTGGAAATACAGCGAGGGGCTCCCGTGAGCTGGGGTGCGCTCCAGCGGGCACCGGCCACGGGCGGCCTGCCCACCGCATCAATTCTTCATGCCCCACACAAAGGGCGTCAATAATTGATGCGCCGCGCGGCAGGTCCAGACCAGCCACTCCTCTCCTCCGTCCTGGCTGCAGTGGCCAAGGATGGCCGCAGGGGCCCGCCTCTGCCCACTGTGGCCACGGACCTTGTTCCCGCACAGCCGGTACCCGCTACCCGGAGCCCTGTTAACCACTGCCCACGCGCACTGCTCACTCAGCACTCGTTTTAACGCGGCTCAGGGGGAGACACCAGTGGCTATCAAACTGGGCTCCCTAGAGCCCATGGGGGCCACCACAAGGACAAGCAGGGTCTGTGAAAGCCAGGACCCTTTCACCTGTGGTCAGATTTCTATCAGGAAGGGTTTGGGGGCCGGACAGGAATGTTGGGAGACTACTGCCAAACCCATGCAAGGAAGCACAGGACCGGCTGGGCTAGGCCGAGCAAAAGGTGTTGAGCAGCAAGTGGAGGCTTCAGGGCCACGTGGCAGGAACGTGGATGCAGCCCCTGAATGAGTTCTGGATTCGCACCTTTCTCGCCTACCCAAGGCCTCATCCCGGTCCCGGGGCTGTCCTCCCTGAAGCAGCCACCAGAGGGCGCCAGTGAACACCTAAGTGGGGCCCAGCCCTCTGCTCACTTCCCTCCAGGCT
The DNA here is from genome assembly GCA_036971965.1 of Nyctalus aviator. Classification (NCBI taxonomy): domain Eukaryota; kingdom Metazoa; phylum Chordata; class Mammalia; order Chiroptera; family Vespertilionidae; genus Nyctalus; species Nyctalus aviator. Next base: position 24,158,450 of record CM072927.1, read on the forward strand.
ATCCACCTCCTCTATCACCTCCCTGCCCTTACCTCCTCCCCCTCCTTTTTCTTCCTCCTCTTTCTCCTCCTCCTCCTCCTCCTCTTCCCCCTCCCCCTCCTCTTCTAGCTCACTCTGCCCAACAGGCTTCCTCCCGGCTCCTCCGCACACCAGGCAGGGTCCTGCCCTAGGGCCATTGCGGGGTCTGTGCCCGGGGCCTGGAATGCCCTCCCCCCCAGGTCTCCGCATGGCTGTTTCTTCCTTGTCGTTCAGGGCTTAGATCAAATGCCGCCCCCTCAGGAGGCCCTCTCAGAACTCCCATTTAAATGAACATCCCTGTCCGCCTGACCCCCATTATCTTCATGCAGTTACTACTGCTAAGGGTAATGGTTTTCCTGGCTGAAAGTACGTGTCTTCCAACCCTGAAGCCTGGCTCACAGTAGGTGCTCAGAATCTGTTTGTTGAGTGAATACACGACCTCTCCGAGAGTCACAGAGATCTCATTCGTGGGCCCCGGTGTTCCGCCAGGAAAACAGACCGGAGACAGAGTTACCCCAAGGTTCCAGAGCAGCACAGCACGAGCCTCTCTGGAGGGGGCTTCCCCGGTGGGTGCTCCCGACCCCCACCATCGCACCCGACACAAGGGGAAACCGAGGCCTGGAGGCACAGGCCTTAGACGCTCTCGAGGACTCTGGCTGTGGTCCCTCCTCGAGAGCTCGAGAGGGTGGGGTTCCAGGGGGGTCTCATGGAGGGGCGTGGGCATCCGAAGAAGGGGGTACGCTGAGGGGCAGCTCTGGTCCTGCCCGCTCTGGGCCCCCACCTCTGGGGGGGGGTGTACAACACCGGGGGCTGAGCCCAGACAAGCAGGCGCTCTCACTCAGCACCTGCCTCCATGCCACCCGCCGGGTTTCCCAGGCACCATCTTGCGGCCCCTTTGACAGACAGAGGCGCCGAGGCCTCCTAAGTCCACCTCACTAGACCACCAAGCAACCAAAGGCCTTTACCTGCCCGAGGAGGAAACAGGCCCAGGGCCTCAGACACACCCAGGAGGCAGCAGGAGGGGGCACCCCGAGGCCCCAAATCCGCACCTGACTAATTTCTCCTCTTAGGGACCCCCTGCCCTGCTCCCCATCAGAACGGGATTCAAGGCCCCGGTGGGCCGGCGCTCACCTGTCGCTGGCGTCCCAGGCACGGAGCCTGCTCAGCGGGGGCAGCAAGCCCAGGTGTTTGTGCGCCGCGGCTCTTTGTTCTGGTTTCCATAGGCACGGCGTCCCTGCCTCCTCCACCCTCCAGCGGCCCAGCCCTCGGCCCAGCCCATCTAGGCAACTTGTTATGTTTTAAAATTGACTTTGTGCACCTGGCAGGGCGGTGGAGGAAGCGGCCAGCACACAGGCCCCGAGGCAGGACGAGGCCTGGGGTGTGCCGGGTCAGTCAGAGGGAAAGCGGGCGGGCGTGAGGGCCAGGAGAAATGCCTCTTTTCCGGGCGGGCGTGAGGGCCAGGAGAAATGCCTCTTTTCCCCGTTTTGGAGGGGGAAAGTGAGGCCCAGAGAAGGGAAGTGAACTGCCTGGGGACACGAAGGAGACTCCCATTCCTGCATTTATTTTATTTTATTTTTAAAAAAATATATTTTATTGATTTTTTACAGAGAGGAAGGGAGAGAGACAGAGAGCTAGAAACGTCGATGAGAGAGAAACATCAACCAGCTGCCTCTTGCACACTCCCTACCGGGGATGTGCCCGCAACCAAGGTACATGCCCTTGACTGGAATCGAACCCAGGACCTTTCAGTCCACAGACTGACGCTCTACCACTGAGCCAAACCGGTTTCGGCCCATTCCTGCATTTAATCCTGGGAGCAGCACTGAGCCCCAGGAGTTATGGTGCTTCCATGGCAGACAGGACACTGAGGCTGGGAGAATGGATCATCTGTGAATGGCAGAGTGGGAACGCAGGTTTGTCAGATCCCAAGATCCGAGCTCCCCTCCAGGGGTTGGCAAACTCCTTAGTCAACAGTACAACGATTGAAATTTCTTTTGAGAGCCGAAAAACCGACTTCTGCGCATGGGCCACAAAGTCTCAATAGCACTGTACGCACAAGCCCGCAGGTGGTATTTTGTGGAAGAGCCACACTCAAGGGGCCAAAGAGCCGTGGTTTGCCGACCACTGCCCTAACCACTTGCAAACTGCTCTCACCCATCTGCAGCCCCTCAGGGCCCTCACCTCCTCCAGCTGGGCTCAGACAGACTCAGGAGGTAACCATGGAGACCTGGTTCCACCGGGGGCTGCCCCTCCTCCAGGAGGGGCCCCAGAATGAAAGAGGTAGTGAGGCCCGCAGATCCGGGTCAGCTCCCCCCCCCAGTTACCCCAGCGGGTGACAGTCCCAGTTCACAGCTGGCAAAACTGAGGCCCAGGCTTCAGGCCCCCGGGGAGCTCCTGGGCGGCCAGTGTGGGTGGGCCTGGCCTTGGCTCTCCCTACAGCCCGGAGCCCGGCCCACACCTGGCGCCCGGTGAACACGGAGTCGAGCCCATCAGAGTCCCCATGGGGGTCAGCAGGGGCTCTCAGGTGCCAGAGCACCGCCCCAGGCCAGCGGGGGCCGTGCACACCCACGGTGCCTCCCCCTAAAACCCAGGGAGCAAAAGGGTGTCGGAGACCGCGGGAAGGGAAGCGGGAGGGGGAACTCAGGCAGGAGCGGGCGCACGGGGAAGCCGGGTTTGCAGGGGCACGACGTGGCGGGAGAGACGGAGGGCGGCCAGGCAGCCCCCGAAAAACGCCCGGCATCGCTCTCTCACCTGCTCTCCGGGGTGCGTCGTGGATCCGACAGCCGGGACCGATCCCGCCGCCTCCGAGGGGCCGCCGCGCCGCGCGGAACTCGCGCCTGTTAACCCGGCGGGTGGGGCGCGAGGCTCTGGCCCTCCGGCCGCCGGGCCCCCCAAGGCCCCGCCCCCGCCTGCCCCGCCCCTCGGGGCGGGGCCAAGGCCACAGACTCGGCCAATAGAAGTGCGGGCGGTGTACAAAAGAGCCAATAGAAGCAGCTCACCGCCGCGGGGGCGGGTCCAGGGGCGGGGCCGGGGCGGGGCCGGGCGGCTCGGGGGATTCCTCCGGAATCGCGGAGCCGGCCGGATGCTGGGGGCGCCGCGGCCCGGGGCCGTCGTCGGAAGAAAGGGGAGGAAGGGGGCCGAGACCAAAACAAAGAGACCCACGGGGAGAGAGGAAGGCTCCGAGTCACAGAGAAAAACATCCACCGTGCAGTGTGGGACGGGACCCTTCCCCCCTACGGGACTCAGTTTACCCTCCTGGGAAATAGAAATCGGGGTAGAAGCTTGTTTCTTCAAGTACAACCCCGGAACCCTTTACCTCCGAATCACCTGGGAGCCCCTTACAAACGCAGACCCCGGATGGGCTGACTCTGTCCCAGGGTGGAAGATCTACCGTCCCGGGCTGTTCATAAGCTCCCTGTTAAGGTCTGGGCAGCGGCTGGTGGACAGGCCTGGAGGTCCCTCCGGGGGACCCCCAGAGCAGCCTCAGTGTCCGTGGGAATGAGCCTCCTGGCCGCCTGCAGGTGGGCGGCAGGGCCAGCTGGGCATCCCCCACCCCCGTGAGGATGCAGCTGTGAGTCCTGGGAACTGGGCCCTGGAGCGGCTCCCAGCTCCCTTGCTCCCGTTTCCTCTCTGCAGCCCCGGCCCAGAGCTGCAGCTAGAGCCAGGGGAGGCCAGGGCAGGCCAGATAGCAGATGTTTGTTGAGTGCCTGGTCCTGTCCTGCACAGCGGGGGGAGGGGGACAGGAAACTATGGCACAGATGCCTGAGGCCCAAATGAATGAAATGCTTCTTTATTCCATTTGGAGCGGGAAACTGAGGCCCAGAGAGGGGACATGAACTGCCTGAGAACAGGCAGGCACAAGTGGCAGGGATGCTGTTTAAAACCTAGGACTGCTTGTCCTACCTCTTCTCACCCCCGGCTGGGTCCCACTCTCTCTCTCTAAGCCAGGGTTTCCCGTCCTCAGCACTATGGACATTTGGGGCGGTAATTCCTGCGGGGGCGGGGGGCAGGGAGGGGGGCGGAGGCATCGTGTGCGCTGTGGAATGTTGAGCAGCATCTCTGGCTCCCACCCTCTCAATGCCAAGCATTTCCTGGGGCGTCAGACTGGCCCTTGGTTCAGACCTAAATCCATCTCTTCACATCCCTTAGCCCCAAATTATGGAGACCCCTTCTTTGGACCCGGGTGGCTAATGGGGTCGCAGAGGCAGAGGGAGCCATTCTAGCACCTCATCAAACACGGCAGGTTGTTGCGATGCGTGCTGCGTGGGCAGGAGCAGGCGTGGCGCGTGACGGCGTGGGTTCAGTGCCAGCCTTGTCAGTATCTGCCTACAAGTGTTCGTCTCTCCCAGCCTCCGTTTCCCACACCTGTGACATGAGGATAATAAGGCTACGGGTCCACGAATAAGAGAACGAATAAAAGATGCAGGTTCTGCCCTGGCTGGTTTGGCTCAGTGGATAGAGCGACAGCCTGCAGACTGAAGGGTCCTGGGTTCAATTCTGGTCAGGAGCACATGCCTGGGTTGCAGGCTCCATCCCCAGTGGGGGACGTACAGGAGCCAGCCAATCAATGGTTCTCTTTCATTGATGTTTCTATCTCTCTTCTCCCTCTTCTTTCCTCTCTGAAATCAATAAAAATAAAAATAAAATTAAATGCAGGTTCTGCCCAGCTAGTGTGGCTCAGTGGTTGAGAGTTGACTTATGAACCAGGAGGTCATGATTCGATTCCCAGTCAGGGCACATGCCCCGGGTGCAGATTTGATTCTGGGTGGGGTGGATAGGGGAGGTAACTGATAGGTGTTTCTCTCTCACATCAATGTTTCTCTCTCTCTCTCTCTCTCTCTCTCTCTCTCTTGTCAAGAAGCATATCCTTTGGTGAGGATTTTTTTAAAAATATATATTTTATTGATTTTGTACAGAAAGGGAGAGAGATAGAGAGTTAGAAACATCAATAAGAGAGAGTCATCGATCAGCTGCCTCTTGCACACCCGCTACTGAGGACGTGCCTGCAACCAAGGTACATGCCCTTGACCAGAATCTGCAGGCCGATGCTCCATCCACTGAGCCAAACCGGTTTCGGCCTGTTTTGTATTTTTTAAGAAAGAGCCCAGTGCCATCTGGGAATAATAGCTACAATAGTATAACTAATATTTATTAGCACCTATTATGTGCCAGCCGCTATTGGCACTTTACATAAATTAGCTCATCAAATCCTCACAGCAACCCTGCAAGGGGGCTGCAAGTGTTCCATTTCACAGATGATGAAACTGAGGCTCAGAAGAAGCAGGTGGTGACAGAGGTGGAATTAGAACCTGGGGCCGTCTGAGTTGGTGTAATATGTACAGCTCTCCTGAGTGGCCTGGACAGCCTTGGGGTTGCTCCCAGAAGGCCAGGGAACTGGGGGTGGGGGAGGAAGGGGCTCCCGAGCCTAGCGAAGAACAGGCCAGGGGCTCTGTCTGGGGTTAGAGGCTCCGCTCAGGCCGCTTCCGGCCGTGCGCAGCAGGGGGCGTGCGCTGCCCACAGCTGGCCCGGCAGCGCCCTCTCACAGGAACAGATGCTAGCGGGGTCTGGATCTGCACGTGGGGAAGGGTCCCAAGTCCAAGTCACCCAAACCCTAAACCCGTGCAGTGTCACCTGCACCCCAGAGCCAGGCCTTGCGCCCGGCCGGACTGTGTGACCCGAGAAAGATCCTCTTCTCTGTGCAGCGGGACCCCGTGCGGAAAGGAGGATTTTCTCGGGGATCATCGGGGCGCCCCTGGCCTGGCGGCTTCCCCACTGCCCAGGAGCTTTGGGGGACCAGTGGAGGCAGTGGCCACAACATCCCCCCAACCCCCCGCTACAAGCCCAGCGGTAACTCCCTGTGCCCTCAATCCATCTGTCCCCATCTTATCTGCGGGCGAGACCCCTCCAAGGCCACGTAAAGCGAGAGTGGGCCCAGCCGGCGTGGCTCAGAGGTTCAGTGTCGGCCTGTGAACCAGGAGGCCATGGCTCGATTCCCAGTCAGGGCACATGCCTGGGTTGTGGGCTTGATCCTCAGGGGCGTGCAGGAGGAAGCTGATCAATGATTCTCTCTCATCATTGATGTTTTTCTCTCTCCCTTCCTCTCTAAAATCAATTTTAAAAAATGTATTTAAAAAGAAAAGAGCCAAAATCAGTTTTGCTCAGTGGTTAGAGCGTCGGTCTGCGGACTGAAGGGTCCCATGTTCGATTCCAGTCAAGGGCATGTACATTGGTTGCGGGCACATCTCCAGTAGGGGGTGTGCAGGAGGCAGCTGGTCGATGATTCTCTCTCATCGATGTTTCTAGTTCTCTATCCCTCTCCCTTCCTCTCTGTAAAAATTAAAGTATCTATTTTTTAAGAACCAAAAAAGAAAAAGAAAGAAAGAGTGGGTGGGCGGACCCAAAGGGGACAGATGAGGAGGGCAGGAGCTTGCTGGAGCCCCACAGGCCAGGGGGTCTCACAGAACTTCCCCAAGAGCAGGGGGTGGGGAGGGGCAGAAGGGAGCTGTCATCATCTCTGAGGTCACTGGCTCAGCCAGAGGTCAGGGTCACAGGCCAGGGGACCCCTCTCTCCCCCTCTGCTAACAGGAGGCTGAAGAAAAGTGGGGGGAAGGTCCTACAGCAGCCTCACTCCTTTGCCCCCATTTCCATTCCCTGCACCTTCCTCCCCGCGGAGCTAAACGCTGAGCTAAACGCTGAACAAGGGAGCAGGCTGGCCTCAGCGGGAGGATGCGTTTACAAGCGTCAGCGCAGCCACCTGCTGGCTGCTGGCATGCAGGAGGCCGGTGCCTGGGGAGAGAGCTCCCCGGGGGCCGGGTGCACGTGCGTGTGTGGGTGTGTGCGTGTGTGACAGGGGGGTAGGAGGGGGGGCGGGCGGACCTGCGGCTGCTGCTGGGGGTGCTGAGCCCACAGCATTCCTGGCAGGAGGAAACATCACTGTTTGGAGCCTCGGCTCCTGTGTCTGGAAAATAGATGCCGTCACAGCACAGGCTTCAGAGACTTTAAAACTCTGAGGACACAGCGGGCTCAGCGAGGCCTGACACGCACACAGGCCGCCAGGTCAGGGCTGTGACGGGCACACACAGGCCGCTGTGGGAGCCGGACGGTCACTGGCCGTGCCTGGGGCCCAGGGTAGCTTCCGGGAGAGTGACCACTGAGCGGGAGTCAGCCATGGGGAGAAGCAGGAAGGGGGGCCCTTTCTGTTCTCGGCGTGCTGACCTCGGTCAAAGCACTGATACCACCTTGCAGGGCAGTTGGGGGGGGAGGGTATTAGAGCGGATGCAGAGCGCTGAGTGAGCTGCGTGCCCTGAGGACCGGTTATTGGCATTGGGGGCTCTTTGTTTGCTGCTCCGAGGAGCCCCAGGCCATGGGAAGGAGGCAAAGGGTCCTGAGAAGGGCTGAGGTGCTGAATGTTCTCGGGGTGAGCTGTTCCCTCCACCCTGACACCTTCCTCGCACCCCCACGCGCAGCTGGTGAGATGGCTCCACGAGGGAGCACGTCAGCTCCTGAATCCGTTTCTGGTTTGGGCCCCAGTGATTTCACCTGTGACCTCAGCTTCTTCTCTCCCTCCGTCTGTCCGTCCGTCTGTCCATCCGCTGGGGCTGACGGCCCCCACCACGCTGAACTGCAGGGCATTGTGGGTCTGGGAGGGCCAACCCGTGTGGACTGGCACCTGTCCATAGTCGCCAGGCGTCCATGGGAACAGAGGGGAGGAGTCCGAGCTCCGGCCTGGCCCACCCACGCACTCATGCAGCCCACATGGATTTAGTGAGCACTTGCTGTATACCAGGTACTGCTCCAGGCGCCGAGGCCCCGTTGGGAACACAGCAGACCAAACGCACTGCCTTCACGGAGCTGACTTTCCGGCGAAGCACGAAGCAGGAGTTATGCAAATTATTTTAAAATTACAATCATGCTATTCTAATGGGCAGGGGGACACTCAGAGCAAAGTTGGACCCTGGGACAGAAAAAAAAAAAAAAGGTCATTAGTGGAAAAACAAGAGAAGTTCACACCCAGGGTTGGGAATCAAACCCAGACCGGCCACCCTCTCTGTCCAGCTCGGAGCTTTCCTTCACCCTGGGAGTGCTTCTGTCCTCTTCTCCGACCGTCCTCCCCTCCCATGGCTCAGTCTGCTCAGCCTCTCTGGGGTCCCTGACCATTTCTCTGAGACCCTCCCTCCACCAGGTTCCTGCAAGCCCCCAGAGGGGCAAGGCAATCCAGGAGGGCTCCCTGCAGGAGGGGGCTCCTGGGCAGCGGGTGTGCTGACGATTGGGCCCAGCAGCGTGCGAGGTCCTGGTTGGTGGGCTCACCCTCGCCTCTCCGGGGACTCAGGGCTTAGGCGGGAACCTGTTTCCTCCTCTGCAGTGCTCACACCTGCCTGTCTGTCTCGATGACTTCATCTGGGCCCGAGCAGGGGTGCTGCTGACCTCATCCTCCCACCTCCGAGAGGTGTGCTAGCCGAACCCTGACATGATAAAACGACAACTCAGCAGCCCCACACCCGGCCAGAATCTGGGGCAACAAGCATCTTCTACACACTATCCCAGAGCCCTGCCACAGGCTCCCTTAAGCAGATAAAGAAAGTTACCCCAGAGAAGGAATTCCCATGCCTGGGGAGACACAGCTGCTCACCACTTAGCCACTGCGCTCTGCCTTCGATTCATTCTCCCTGCAGCAGCTAGGGGGTGCCTGTGAGCAAGAGAGTCAGGTCAGGCCCCTCCTCTGCCCACAGCCCCTCAGGGCTCCCACCTCCCTAGTGGTAAAGGCCCAAATCCTCCCCACAAGGTCCCACAGAACCTGCCCGTGTCCCCTCTCTGCCCTCACCTCCTCCCTCTCCCCCCTCACTCACTGCTCCAGGCATACGGGCATCTTGGATGTTCCTTAAATACTCTAAGCAGGGTCCTGCCCCAGGGCCTTTGCACGGGCTGCTCCCTCTGCCAGGGATGCTGTTTCTGAGGATCTTTATAGAGAATCTCCTTCACATCCGCTGAGGGTGCGGAGGGAGGAGATTCCTGCGGACAGGTGGCTGGGGGGTGGAGACGGTGGAACGCCTCCTGCCCCCTGCACCACCACCCCGTCTCCCCGGGCCTCCGCTCCCCGTCTGTAAAGCGGGCAGGCGGCATTGCCACATCTATGCCAATGGCTTCTTACGTTTGCCGGTCTCCTCATGTCCATAATTGTTTAATATTTTCCTCTAAACCTGCTCACATGTGGAACATCAATAAATAAATGGAGCCCGGCCAGTGTGGCTCAGTGGTTGAATGTTGACCTATAAACCACAGGAGGGGGTCACGGTTCTATTCGAGGTCAGGGCCCATGCCCGGTTGTGGGCTTGATCCTCGGTGCGGGGCGTGCAGGAGGCACCGATCAATGATTCTCTCTCAGCATTGATGTTTCTATCTCTCTCTCCCTCTCCCTTCCTCTCTGAAATCAATTTTTTAAAAATTAAAAATAAACAAACAAATAAATAAATAAATAAATGTATTCGTTTTTTTAAGTCTCTTTTTTATCATCACAAAGGTGACAATATCAGCCTCTCCTGCCACTGGTGGCAGCATCGGGAAATGCAGTTCAATCTGAGTCTCCCTGGGACTGCTGTCTTCGGGGGCACTGGCAAGGACCCGCCCCCCAGGACCCGACTGCGGCTTGACAAGATGGAGATCCATTGAAGAGGGGTCTCTGCAGCTGGAGCTCCATATTGTCTCCTGCCCTGGAGTCATGTGTGTTTTTCTGAACTGAAAGCACACAGATTCCGGGGCCGGTCCTGAGACTTCACCCCAGCAGACCCTCCCTGACAGTCCGCTTCAGACATCGTCTGTTTCACCCACCGTGTCTCCTGCCTCTCTCCCTATGTTACTGTCCACCTCAGTGGTCGGCAAACTCATTAGTCCGCAGAGCCAAATATCAACAGCACAACGAATGAAAAATTTTTTTAAAAAAAATATATATGTTTTATTGATTTTTCACAGAGAGGAAGAGAGAAGGATAGAGAGTTAGAAACATCGATGAGAGAGAATCATTGATCTTGCACACCACCTACTGGGGATGTGCCCGCAACCAAGGTACATGCCCTTGCCACTGAGCCAAACCAGTTTCATCTGAAATTTCTTTTGAGGGCCAGTTTTTTTAAACTTAAACTTCTTCTAACGCCAATTCTTCAAAATAGACTCGCCCAGGCCGTGGTATTTTGAGGAAGAGCCACACTCAAGAGGGCCAAAGAGCCGTACGTGGCTCTCGAGCTGCAGTTTGCCGATCACTGGACTCTACCTTGTTCCCTCCTGCGTCTCCATCCCCGAGAGCAGGTCGGCACACAACAGGCGCTCAGTAAGTGTTTATACAAGGACTGAATGTACCCATGTCCGCATCTGCTTGTGGGTGGCAGAATAATGATCGCTCTCTACCCCTTCCCCTTCACAAAAAATGTCACGTCCTAATCTCCGGAACCTGTGCTCGGCGCCTGGCCTGGCGGAGGTGACTTTGCTGGAGCCGTTACGTTAAGGATGTGGAGCTGGGGAGGGGACCTGGGTTATGTGGGAGCTCAACGCCATGGCAGGGCTGTCACGAGAGGGAGGCGTGAGCACCAGCGTCTGAAAAACCACAGAAGCCGAGAGCCACCGTGACACCGTTTGAGGAAGACTGGGCCCGCCTGTGCCGGCTTTGAAATGGAGAGAGAGGCCAAGGGCCCAGCCGTGCGGGAGGCCTGTCGGGGCTGGAGAAGGCTAGGGCCCGGGGTCTCCCCGAGGCCCCAGAAGGACGGCAGTCCTCCGACACCTTGGTGTTAGCCCGGGGCAGAGCAGGGTGGAGAGTGAAGGTGTCAGGACCTGGATAGAGCTCTGCCCGGCCCTGGTGCCGCTCCACCAAAAGGTACTGAGTGCCCACTGTGTGCCAGGCCTGTTCTGGCTCCTGGGAGGCAGCAGTAGGGAAAACTGACAAAAACCCTTGCCCTCGTGGAACTGGCATTCCAGTGGGAAAGATGCACAATAAACAATCGAATAAAATGCATAATACAGCCGAAACCAGTTTGGTTCAGTGGATAGAGCGTTGGCCTGCGGACTGAAAGGTCCTGGGTTCGATTCCAGTCAGGGCATGTACCTTGATTGCGGGCACATCCCCAGTGGGGGGTGTGCAAGAGGCAGCTGATCGATGTTTCTCTCTCATCGATGTTTCTAGCTTTCTATCCCTCTCTTTTCCTCTCTGTCAAAACTCAATAAAATATGTATTTTTTAAATGCATAATCCAGTGGCAGGTGTGAATCCTCTCATCAGTAAAGAAGCAGATTACTTGTTCATAAAGGCACCTCCGAGGAGGTCCCATCTGAGCAGAGACCTAAAGGCGGTGGTGAGGAGGGAACACGCGGATTTCTGCGGGAAGCGTGTTCCACGCAGAGGGAACAGCGTGAGCGAAGGCTCTGAGGCGCTGGCACAGGCTGCTGAGCTGTTGTTTGCGGACAGATGGAGAGATGATGGAGGAGGACTGATGCTTCGGAGGGCACATATCCATTTTTAGCCAGACTCCTTAGAGGAAATACTTTGCCAAGTGCATCAAGAGACGCATAAAAGCTGTTCACAGCAGCAGCATAATATCAAAGACCAGGAATTAGCCTAGAAACGCACCGCCTGTGGCTCGAGAGCCGCACTGTGCCGACCACTGGACCAGGCCATAGGAGGCGCCCCGGCTCCCTCCGGGAGCCCTCCCCGGGGCGAGGGGGGCGGGAGCCAGCTGCCATCGGGAGGGTGTTCGCGCCTCACTCCGGCGAAGCCCACGTGGACAGGAAGGGGGGGCCTCCTGCCAACAGCCACGTGCGTGCACCACCCTGGAAGCGGCTCCTGAGGCCCAGCAGGTGCTGCCCAGGCCCAGCCCCGAGCATCCCCTTAGCCACGCCGGGACTCCTCCCCTGGGAGCGGAGGAGGTATAACACACGTTTGTTGTTTTAAACTGTGAGGTTTCAGAATACTGTTACTCAACAATAGTGACTACTGACTATACCAGGTGAGGCACGAGAGACTAAGTAACTCTCCCCAAACCAGACAGAGCCCAGGCCCGGCAGAGCTGGGATCTGAAGGCAGCTGTCACCGGCGAGATGAGACCTGGGCTCTTGTCTTCCCAGAGGAGAGATTTCCGTCCTGAGACTCAAGGCACAGAGCAAGCAGGAACGTACTGGCCGCAGCCAAGCACGCTCAGGGCTCAGGGCCGTGGGACAGGACGGAAGAACAGGGGAGCTGGCTGGGCTGCCACGCTCACAGCGGGAAGGGGGCGCTGGCCTGGCTGAGTGGCCGCTGGCCTGGCTGCCCAGCCCCTGGGTTAGGAGATGCGTGCCCGTGGGGGAGAAGAGGGGGAAGGAGCGTGGGGACGTGCTCCCCAGAGGGAGAGTTGGAGCTGGGTCCTCTGCGCTGAGGATGTTTTGTTTTTCTTGGAGGCGAGACTCTCCCGGGAGGATTGCAATCGAAGGTTCGCCAGCTTTCCGGGGGCGTCCTTCCAGGGCCGTGGTCTGCACTCAGGGTCAGCGGCTCCGTCAGCGCGGCTGGTCCTGATGTGGGTCACGGCCTCGCTGGTCTGGCTGTGCTGCTTCTCGGCCTGGAGCTGCAACCCAGCGAGGCCCAGATGCCACCTCACAGAGCGAGCGCCTGCTGGGTCAGGTGAGGCCCCCCAGGCATCCAGGAGCAGCTTTGAGGCCCGGAGGTCACAACGGCAGGAGCAGCGGCACGCCAGGGAGGAGACGCGCCCTGGGCGTGAGGGCCTCGCTTTCCCGGTTCTGTCCATCGCTAGGCACCCGGGACTTTCCACCCTGGGGACTGTCTGTCCCTGCCCCATCACCGACCTCGCTCTGCTCATGTCTGTCCAACTGCCTCGTACACAGGGAGTGAGAATTAAATACTGAGTGGAAAAACAAGCTGCAGAATTATATATGCCACATGAGAATATTAATGTCTGTTTTTATGCACAAAATAATCCCATTTGCCAAAATAATCACGGGCATAAAAATGTATAAAAATGTGGGAATGGAGCAGGGGATCAAATGAGACTTCATATTCAGTTCTAATGTTTTGTTTATTTTTTTCTTTTTAATTCTCACCTGAGGATATTTTTTCCATTGCTTTTTCACAGAGTAGAAGGGAGGAGGAGGGAGAGAAACATTGATGTGAGACACATTGACTGGTTGCCTCCTGCGCACACCCTGATGGGTGGGGTTTGGGGGGGGGTGTTGGGAGCAAACCTGCACCAAGGTACGTGCCTTTGACCAGGAATCGAATCCTCGACCCTTCAGTAGGCAGGCCTGAGCTCTAACCACTGTACCACACCAGCCAGGGTTTTGTTTTTTTTTTTAACAGAGAGGAAGGGAGAGGGACAAAGAGCTAGAAACATTGATGAGAGAGAAACATCGACCAGCTGCCTCCTCCACACCCCCTACTGGGGATGCGCCCACAACCAATGTACATGCCCTTGACTGGAATCCAACCTGGGACCCTTCAGTCCACAGACTGACACTGTAGCCACTGAGCCAAACTGGCTTCGGCAGGGCTTCTTCTTCTCCTTCTTCTTCTTCTTCTTCTTCTTCTTCTTCTTCTTCTCCTTCTTCTTCTCCTTTTTCTTCTTCTTCTTCTTCTTCTTCTTCTTCTTCTTCTTCTTCTTCTTCTTCTTCTTATGAAAAAGATCTGAAGCAAGCCCGCCGAGGGTTAACCATTCGCTGTCAGTCCTGCTGGGAGAGGCACAGGTGTGTGCTGTATTTGTCTTCTCACCTTCAGTTTTCTCAAAATTAAAATTAACTGACTATGACGAAGAAGGAGCCACGGAGGACTTAAATGGGTGCGGCCGGAGGCAGCGGTGGGAAAAGAGGAAACCCAGCCAAGCCGTTCCCCACCCTGCAGCACAGAGCGGGTCCAGCCCCCGCTCCGGCGTTAGGACGTGGAGGGGGGGGGTAGGAGTAGTGGTTCCCCGGGGTGACAGTGCTGGGAACCGCTGGGCACGCGGTCCAGGGCAGGAGCCCTGAGCGATCGGTGAATTATCCGGAGAGAACAATATAGACGGCGAGGGGACAGGCCGGTCCCCACGAGCCTGTGGTCAGAGTTGGGGCTGTTTGGGCGGCCAGGATCCAGTCCCCTCCGTTGTACTCAATCGGGGGGTCACAGCCGCAGAGACTGCGGGGGTGAGGGCCTGTGAGGGGCCCAGGCAGCGTCTGGAGCCGGGGGCTGGGAGGGCTTCCCAGAGGAGGTGACCTCGGAGCTGCGGCCTGCAGGGGGAGCCAGCCCTCGCCTGGCGCGGGGCAGGTGCTGGCGGAGGGGACAGGAGCGTGGAGGCCGAGGAGCGCAGACAGACAGGTGTTTCCCGCTCGGGGTGCCGGGCTGTGACGGGGACCCAGAGGCGGCTGAGGGCGCGGGGTGGGTCCGGCTTCGGGGACCCCACTGGGATTCAGTAAGAAAATCCCAATTCAGTGCTGTCCCTCACCAAGGCCCAGCCCTGTGCTCCTCAGGGAAGCAGCACCTGAATGGAGGCCTGATCCCCCCCACGGGGAGTGGGAGGGAGCGCCGTCACCCCACATTCTTCCGGTTTTAAATTTAGCCCAGTGCCCACGGAGCGCCGTGCAGGAAAACAAGAAGTTATTAAAATATAATCCCGTCCCCATCTCCGGCAGCTGAGGGACGGGCAGAGAGAGGAGGGATTTGGAGGATGGGAGAGGGCAACCCGCCGGGAGTCGGGCCCGCTGGGACAGGGGACTCTGGGGTCCCAGACTGCCCCCCCGCCCCCGCCTCCAGTCCTGCTTCCTGGCAGCCACGCCCAGAACGGCCACGCTGACCCAGACTCATCCCATCCACCTGCCCCAGACCCCGCGTTCCCACTGTCCTGCCAGCAGAGCCCAGACTCATCCTCCCGCCCCACGGGGTGCCCCAGCCAGAGAAAAGGCCTCACCTCCGAGCCTCTGCCCTTTCTAGAAACAGAGGAAGAAATCATCCTGGCTACGTAAGAAATGACCCCAAAATTAGAGGCTTCAAGCAAGACATTACTACCACAGATTCTGGGGATCAAGAATCCAGGCTTGGCCCTGGCCGGTGTGGCTCATTGGGTAGAGCACCGGACCACAAACGAACGGCCGGAGGGCTGTAGTTTTGATTCTGTGCAGGAGGCAACCAGTCCATGTGCCTCTCTCCTGTCAATGTTTTTCTCTCTCTCTCTCCCCCGCCGTCCCTCCCTTCCACTCTCTTTAAAGCTCAATGAAACAAACACCCTTGGGTGAGGATTAACAACAACAGCAAAAAGAACACAGGCTTGGCTTAGGCAGGGCCCTTCTCCAGGGTCTCATAAGACGCATCCATGGAGGCAGCGGGTGGTGTTCTCATCTGAAGGCTGAGCTTCGAGCTGCCCTCAGCCCTGCCAGGGGTGGTCTTTGCCAGGGCAGGCATGCGGTGAGCCACAGAGAGGAGAGAGAGGAGGAGGAAGGGTGGGGAGAGGAGGGAAAGAGAGAGAACCAGCAAGACCGAAGCGGCAATCTTATGTAACCTAATTTCTCTCTGAAGTAACACTCTATCGCCTGCTAAACTCCATTGGTTAGAAATGAGTCACTGGCCCCATCACACCCGATGGGAGGGGATGGCACAGGATGAGGAACTGGGGCTTCATTAAAGACGCCACTTTATGCACACGCTTGGATCACTACACAGCTGTTAAAAGTGACAGGGGAGCCCTGGCCGGCTTGGCTCAGTGGACAGAGCGTTGGCCTATGGACTGAAGGGTCCTGGGTTCGATTCTGGCTAAGGGCACATGTCCAGGTTGTGGCTTGATCCCCAGTAGGGGGTGTGCTGGAGGTAGCTGGGCAATGATTCTCTCTCATCATTGATGTTTCTATCCTTCGTACCTTCTCCCTTCCTCTCTGATGTCATAAAAAATTATATTTGTGATAGGGGAGCCCTAGCCGGTTTGGCTCAGTGGCTAGAGCCTCAGCCTGCGGACTGAAGGGTTCCGGGTTCAATCCCTGTCAAGGGCACGTACCTCAGTTACAGGCTCAATCCCCAGCCCTGGTGGAGGCACATACAGGAGGCAACCAATCGATGTGTCTCTCTCACATCGATGTTTCTCTCTGTCTCTCCCCTTCCCTCCCACTCTCTCTAAAAATCAATGGGGCCGTCAGGCCCGGAGCAGCGGCTGCCAGGCTGGGAGCGGCCAGGCCCGGAGTAGCAGCAGCCAAGACCAGAGCAACTAGGTCGGGAGCGGCAGTGGCCAGACCCGGAGCAGCTGGTTGTGGTACGAACGAGAGCAACAGAGGCCAGGCCCAGAGCAGCCAGGCCCGAAACAGCTCGCTCCTCGCCTGCCCCCGCCCCAAGGCTGCCTCTCAGTCATGGCTGGAAACTTTTGCGGGAACTTGAGGGTCTGCTGAATGAAGTGATGAAGGCTTAGATCTGGATGTGTTGAGTTAGTATAGCGCTGGGGTGTTGATCTGTGAGCGCCTTGGGTGGGGCCTGGATGAGGTTGGTTGACCTATTTGGAAATGTCTTTTGTCTGAAGTGTAGCATTGGGCATGTGGAGGTATTATTGATATGATAGAATGCTAAGTAACTGATTTACTATCTGAAAAGGGATTTACTATCGGGGAAAGGGAGGGAGGAAGAGACTGAACATAAACTGTGCACCTATGGATGAGGACAATGGAGGATGGGGAGGGGGTGGAGGGTGGGGTGGGAACCTGGTGGAGGGGCGAAGAAATGAGGAACCTTTGTAATAATATGAACAATAAAGATTGATTAAAAAAATAAATAAAAAAAATAAAAATAAAAATAAAAATAAAATAAAAATCAATGGGGCCGAAACCGGTTTGGCTCAGTGATGGAGCGTCGGTCTGCGGACTGAAAAGTCCCAGGTTCAATTCCGGTCAAGGGCATGTACATTGGTTGCAAGCACATCCCCAGTAGGGGGTGTGCAAGAGGCAGCTGGTTGATGTTTCTCTCTCATCGACGTTTCTAGCTCTCTGTCCCTCTCTCCTCCTCTCTGTAAAAAAATCAATAAAATATATTAAAAATAAAATAAAATAAATAAAAATCAATGGGAAAATATCCTCAGGTGAGCATTAACAACAACAACACAAAAAAGCAATGGAGGAGTTTTACTTGATATTATCCTGTTACTGTTGAAAAAAACATCTATATACACTTATAAACATTGCTCGTAACCCAGTGACGTCTCTGCTGTGCCCAGCGCCTGGACTGCCGTTCCTACAGCTCCCGGCGCTCTGCTGGACCTCCTCCCTCACCTTCAAGTCAATACACAACTGTCACCTCTCAGGGAGGGCCTCCCTGACCGCTCTGTCAGAAAGAGCCACCTCCCTCCGCTCCCCGCCTTTGCTTTGGCCATAGCACTGCTCACTGCGTGACCTTCTAGTTACCTCATTAACCTCCACCCGACTGGGACGGCGGCTCGGAGCGTGGGCTTTCCTCTGTGTTGTTTGCTGCTGTGTTTCCATTGTCTAGATCCGTGGTCGGCAAACTGCGGCTCGAGAGCCCCATGCGGCTCTTTGGCCCCTTGAGTGTGGCTCTTCCCCAAAATACCACAGCCTGGGCGAGGCTATTTTGAAGAAGTGGTGTTAGAAGAAGTTTAAGTTTAAAAAATTTGGCTTTTGTAATATTATGAACAATAAAGATTGATTAAAAAAAATAAAAAAAATTAAAAATAAATAAATAAATAAATAAATAAAAATAAAAAATAAAAAATTTGGCTCTCAAAAGAAATTTCAGGGGGGTAGTAAAATGGAGGCGGAATAGATAGGACGTGTCCAGAGCCTTGTCCCGGAGCAAACAGAGGGAGCAGCTGAAACTAGTGGAATCCAGCCCGAACTGGCGAAGGAGACGCAGCTGGTGCGACAGTTTGCAGCCGTGAAGGGCAGAGATCCCCTGGAAAAATCAAGACACCCATGAAAATCACACATGGTGTCAAAATAAGCCAGAGGAAAATCATTTGGGCAAAAATAAGAAGGATCCCAAGCCAATTTTATAGAAAAGATTCCTTTATTAACTTTTGGTCGAGAATACTTTGTATACTTTCAGAAAACAACTCCGAGACCATGTGGATTCCTGCAACAGAGAGGAGCTGTCAGGTCTGCTCCAACCACGAAGACAAGAGGAGAAACAGCCCAGAGATGGAAGACACTAACGACGCCTGGCCACGCTGGCAGTCAGCAGCTGTGCGTCGCTGCAGGTTTCCCAGGACCAAACCAGAGAGGGTCGGACCTGCATTGCCACCATCTGTCCGTCATCCAGATATCATTGCTGGCATGTACACATAAGGAACTGTTTGACTTTGAAACTGGGTCTCAGAACTGTTGGACATTGAAATGGGGACTCAAACATTTTTTGTTATTATATGTTTATTTCTAGTCTGCAGTTGCAAGATTTTTTAAAGAAAATAAATGAGGGGAAAATAGATATAGAGTTAAAGAACCATTGAACGGACTGCCAAAGTACAGCGGGAAGTCAGGGGAGGTTGGGGGGGGGGAGGGGGAGGTGTGCTGTAAGAGATCAACCAAAGGACCTGTATGCATGCATATAAAGATAACCAGCCGAAACCGGTTTGGCTCAGTGGATAGCGCGTTGGCCTGCGGACTGAAAGGTCCCGGGTTCGGTTTTGGTCGGGGCATGTACCTTGGTTGCGGACACATCCCCGGTGGGGGGTGTACAAGAGGCAGCTGATCGATGATGCTCTCTTATCGATGTTTCTGACTCTGTCCCTCTCTCTTCCTCTCTGTAAAAAATCAATAAAATATATTTAAAAAGAAAAAAAAGATAACCAATAGATACAAGACATGGGGTGGGGGGCAGGTGAAGGCATATGCTAGGGGGTAGGGGAGGCTGGGGGAAGTCAAGGGGGGAAAAAAGGAGACACATGTACTACTATTTGTAATGCTTCAAACAATAAAAAAGAAAGAGAGAGAGAGAGAGAGAGAGATGGGGGAAAAAGAGAAATTTCAGTCATTGTACTGTTGATATTTGGCTCTGTTGACTAATGAGTTTGCCGACCACTGGCCTAGCACATAGGACATGCTCAGTAAAGATGGGTTGAACAAGGACATTTACACACACACACACAGTTTTTGATTAATGTCTGATTCTCTCCATCCCTGCAAAATCCCGAGTGTCTTATTTTTTTAATTTTTAAAAAAGTATAGTTTATTGATTTTTTACAGAGAGGAAGAAAGATGGATAGAGAGTTAGAAATATTGATGAGAGAGAAACATTGATCAGCTGCCTCTTGCACACCCCCTACTGGGGCTGTGGCTGCAACAAGGTACATGCCCTTAACCGGAATCGAACCCGGGACCCTTCAGTCCACAGGTCGATGCTCTATCCACTGAGCCAAACTGGTTTCGATCTGAATGTCTTTTTAAAAAAAATATATATTTTATTGATTTTTTACAGAGAGAGAGAGAGAGAAGGATAGAGAGTTAGAAACATTGATGAGAAAGAAACATCAATCAGCTGCCTCCTGCACACCCCCCACTGGGGATGTGCCCGCAACCAAGGCACATGCCCTTGACCGGAATTGAACCCAGGACACTTCAGTCCACAGGCCGACGCTCTATCCACTGAGCCAAGCCGGTTTTGGCCTGAGTGTCTTTTTAAAAAAAATAAAAGTAATTCATGTTTACTATTAAACATTTAGAAATTCACAGAATTATAAAGATCACAAAATCTGGTCACTCCCAGACAAAGTTATTTAATCTATTGATGTATTACTGATATCAGAGGGAAGAAGGGAGAGGGAGAGAGATAGAAACATCGATGATAAAAATCATGGATCGGCTGCCTCCTGCACACCCCCTACTAGGGATCAAGTCCAAAACCCCAGCATGTGCCCTTGACCGGAATGGAGCCCGGGACCCTTCAGTCCACAGGCCGGCGCTCTATCCACTGAGCCGAACCGGCCAGAGCCCAATACATCCTCATGTCAGGGCCCCGCTCTTGCCTCCTGACAGATGCAGATGTCGTCCCCTTCACCAGGGAGCGTGAGGCCCATCAGTCCTCGGTGGGACATAAACATGGTTTGCGTTTGGTTCCTTGTTTGGAAGGTGGCCATTCCTCTTTCCTTTCTTTTTTTAAATGATTTTTTAAAAATAGATTTTTATTAATTTTTAGAGAGAGGACGGGAGCGAGGAACATCCATCGAAGAGCAGCACATGGACCGGCTGTCCCATTCTGGCCTACCAGGGATCAACCCGAAACCAAGGGCTGTGCCCCAGCTGGGATGAAATAGGCAGCACAGGCAACACCGACCAACTGAGTGACACCAGCCAGCACAGCCCCTTTTCCTAAATGCTCCCTCACCCGCACACTAGGAGGAAGTGGTCTTGACCCTGTCGGTCAGGTTCATCCTCGTTGCTAGGCAACCCCCAATGGTCTTGACTTCCCCAGCCCCCAACTCCTATTCCTTTTTTTAAAAAAATATATTTTATTGATTTTTCACAGAGAGGAAGGGAGTGGGAGAGCCAGAAACATCGATGAGAGAAAAATATCGATCAGCTGCCTCCTGCACATCTCCCACTGGGGATGTGCCCGCAACCAAGGTACATGCCCAGAATCAAACGGGACCCTTCAGTCCACAGGCCAACGCTCTATCCACTGAGCCAAACCGGTTTCAGCCTATTACTACTTTTTTGGGTAAAACAGATAAGCTGTTCCCCCCTGCCCCTCCCCGCTGCCCATGCACCAAGCTACCCTTTCTGAACCAAGCTGGCCTGTGGATGAGGGTCTCCCCGCCCCCCATCCATGGGAAAGGCCCTGTCTCCTTGGTCCGCCTTCTCCCCGTCCAAGTCCCTGCCCTGTGCTGGTTTGTCTCTGTCACCCAGTGAGTGACACGCTCGGGTGTCTGTCCTCTCACACAGGAGGCTGAGGGGCCCAGGTCACACAGCACGTGGTGGCCCGAGGGGACGAGGTCCCAGGCCAGGTGCTGTGAGACTTTGGGGTGGCCCCTCCCCTTCCTCGACTTCCCCCCAACCCCTCTTTCCGCTGGGCTGGAAGAGGGGAGGTCACGAGATACGCTTTAATTCTGCTTCCCAGCTGAGCTGAGTAGCTGGGGAAGCAGGGAGCAGATGGAGGGCCCAGAAATAGAGGGGCCCACCCCGCAGCAGAGGAGAACGGAGCTCAGAGAAGGGCCTGGGCATGAGGGGAGGCGCCCGGCACATCTCCGTCCCTGCTACCGGAGACAGAAAGTCAGGGGAGAGAGGGGCGGTGAGGAGGGGGGGTGCCGTGGGAACCGATGGAGGGAGGGGTCAGGTCGGGGAGCTGATAGAGGAAGGAGGTACAGGGAGGAGTGAGGGAGGGAGGCCAGACCATCCCCCCCATCCTGGGCCAGTCCTAGGAGGATATGGGAGTCCACACCGTTCTGTGGGGAAGGGGAGGAGTGAAGGAGGAATAGTGGGGAGGAGAGTTAGGGGGAGGGGGAGGGGGAGAGGAAGGAGCCAGGAGCTGAGAGAGGAGGAGGGAGGCAGTAAATGAAGTGGGTGCCCCACGGGAGAAGCAGAGACAGACGGATGCTCCGGCAGAGAGAGGGAGGGGTACACACACAGCCGCACCCCGGGACCGGAGAGGTGCACAGAGGAGAGACGGGGAGACGGCACAAGATCAGGGAGAGACTCAGTGACATAATCGTCTAGGTCACAATGGTCGGCAAACTCATCCGTCAACAGAGCCAAATACCAACAGGACAAAGACTGACATTTCTTTTGAGAGCCAACTTTTTTAAACTTAAACTTCTTCTAACGCCACTTCTTCAAAATAGACTGGCCCAGGCCGTGGTATTTTGTGGAAGAGCCACACTCAAGGGGCCAAAGAGCCCACGTGGCTCGAGAGCCGCAGTTTGCCGACCACTGGCCTAAGGGGAGTGTCTAAACCAGCACAGATCGGACTTAGATGTTAAACGAATCACTGAATTCTTTCCGATAAGAAGAAAAGGAAAAATCTCAGGCAAAAGTGACAACACTGTCCCTGTCTCAGGCAACACCGTCCATCAACTAAGGCGGGTCCTGATGTGGTATTACCCCAGGATTTTGTTCCAAACACAAATCAACTAGTGACTGATCAACGACAGGCTGAACCCAACTGACGGGCCTCCAGCTCCTGCTCCAGCCGAACCTGCTGACGCTGGGGCTTCCAGGCCTCCCCCGGCGGCGCACTGAGCCCTCTGCGGGGAGGGGACCCGCGGCGCCCCTCGCCTGGCGCCTCTGGCAGGAGCCCGGCTTCTTCCCCCAGCGCCTCCACGGATGCCTCAGCTCTGAAGGTCTAATTGTGCGCGAAATCCGATCGAATTACCGGCCCCGATGAGCAGTCCCGGGATTATTTAGTTCAGTGAAGTACGTAATGCCATTAGCGTTCTCCTGGAAGCCCCCGTCGCCCCGTTTCTGTGCTGGCGGCCTGCACAGCCTGAGGGGTGGGAACAAGGGGAGCGTGAGGGGCACAAAGGGGCACAAATCTTCAGACGTGAGCTATGGAGGGAGGGACTCTGCTCCTTCCTAAGGAGGACCTGCCCGAGCCACAGCGAGTTAGGGCCTCTGGAATCCACCTCCACCTCTCCTGCTTGCCTGCAGGCAGATGATGACCGCTCCCCCGCCCCACCCCCCTCTCCATCCTTGGGGTGCCAAGGCAGAGCTCAAATATCAGACAAGGGTAGTGACTTGGAGAGTGGTGGTGATGGGGGATTCTGGTGTGCATGAATCCTAAGATCTTGTCTTGTTAGGAAATGCAAAGAGACATTGATTAACTTCCTGCCTTGATAGGCTAAGTACACATGTTAAAAACTACGAGGGTGGCCCTGGCCTGTGTGTCTCAGTTGGTTGGGTAAAAGGCACTCCAGGCGGTGTGCACAGCCTATGCACAGGTCCTGGGGCAGGACTGTGCCTGGTGCACCAGAAGGTTGCCAGTCTGATTCCTGGTCAGGGTTTGCTGGATCGAGTCCCAGTAGAGGAGCATGTAGGAAGCAGCCAATCTCAATGTTTCACTCTCACATCGATATTTCTCTCTCTCTCTCTCTCAGAAATCAATATATATATATATACATATATATATATATATATTTTTTTTTTAAATGAATGGCCTAGCACAGAAAACACAATAAAAGGTGATAGGAATATACCCAAGTACGCCTGTAAATACAATACATATAAATGGGTTAAACTTGCCAGTTGAAAGGCACAGAGCTCAGATTAGATGCCTAGAAATGAGAACAAACAAAACCCACCCCTGCAGCATGTTCTTTTGAGGGCACACGCCTCTAACAGAATGCTGCACCAGCAGATAAACAGCAAGGAAAAGAGAGGGAGTCTGAGGGAACCTGTGGACTGAGAGACGGAGAGACGCACCAACTATCTCTGTGCATGGACCTCATTTGGATCCTGCTTTAAGATGGTAGAAGGGATGCAAAGGTTGTTCAACATCCACAAAACCATGTGATTTATCACATCAACAAAACCAAGAACTAAAATCACATGATTATCCCTGGCTGGTTTGGCTCAGTGGATAGAGCAAGCATCAGCCTACAGACTGAAGGGTCCTAGGTTCAATTCTGGTCAAAGGCATGTGCCTTGGTTGCGGGCACATCCCCAGTAGAAGGTATGTAGGAGGCAGCTGATCACTTTCTCTCTCGTGGATATTTCTAACTCTCTATCCCTATCCCTTCATCTCTGGGAAAAAAATCAATAAAATATATATTTTTTAAAAAGAATCCTTTCTCTGGTTCCCACCCCAGGCCCTTTGCACATGCTATACCCCCTGCCTGGACCATGCTTTCTCCACTTACAATTCTCACTGGGCCTTCAATATCTCAAATTCAATGGTTCCTGATCTGAAAAACCTTGTCTGTTCTCCAGACTGGGCCAGCTGCCTCATCTACATCCCCAAACTTCCTGGGTGTCCTTCATGACCTTCCGGGAACTGCCGGACTTTGCATCTGTCACTCCTATGGGGCTATGAGGCCCAAGAGGACAGAGATCCAAACTACCTCGGCCATTACAGTAAATCCAGGCCCCAGCCTGGGGCTGGCACACACAGTAGGTGCTTGGTCCTTGTTGTTCTGGGTCAATGCCCTTGACATTCCCCCTCCATTTTGGGGCCTCGGTCCCCTCTCCTGTGCAGTGATGTGAAACCCTCCCGCCAAGGTTTGGGGTGAGTGGTAAGAGAAGGCAGGGAAGGTAAGAGAAGGCTGTGGTGGCTGCACACAGTAGGGGCATTATGACTATGGGCTCCCTCTCAGCTCAGGCCTGGTGTGTAGATAACCCCAGGGCTGAGCCCAGGACTCCTGTGGTGGGGAGACCCCATTTTAGCAACTGTGGCCCCTCAGGGAGGTGGTCTCAAGTGCCGGATTGTCCCAAGAAGACAAGCAAGGCATAGGCTTAAAACAACATAAATGTATTGTTTTAAAGCTCCGGGGTCAGGAGTCTGACTTAGGTCTCACCGAGCTAAAATCTGGGTGTGGGCAGGGCTGACCCTGGAGGTTCCAGGAGAGACTCTGCAGCTTCTGGAGGCACCGCGCCCCCAGCTCCTGGCCCTTCCTCCACCGCCACAGCGGCCCGGAGGCGGAGTCTCCCCCCCCCCCCCCATCGCATCACTCCGAGTCTTTGTCTCCCTTTTCACAAGGAACCCTGCCATTACCCTGGGTTTGCCTGGATGATCCAAGATAATTTATCTTTTAAAAAAATGTTTCTATTAATTTTAGAGGGAGAGGAAGGGAGTGGGAAGGAAAAAGAGGGAGAGAAAGAGAAGCATTGATTGGCTGCCTGTGGAATGCACCTTACTGGGGATTGAGCCGTGACGGGGGTATGTGCCCTGACCCGGAATTGAACTTGGGGCCTCTTGGTGTATGAGATGACATGCAACCAACTAAGCCACACTGGCCAGGACTCCAATTTATCTTTTTCTTTTTTTTCTTTTTTTTAATGTTTTTATTGATTTACTTCTTTACCTTTTAAATAGAGAGGAAAGGAGAGGTATAGAGAAAGAAAAACATCCCCCTGGGGGGACCCAGCCTCCACGCTGGGCATGTGCCCCAACAGGAATCAAACCTTCCCTGACAGGAATTGAAGGGTAATTTATTGGTTCCCGGGTCAACGCTCAACCACTGAGCCACACCAGCTGGGCTCAATTATCTTAATGTCAACTGATTAGCAGCCTTTAAACAATCGAAATATGCTGTACTATGCCACAGCAGTCCTCCCTTTCCTCCGTCCGGACTGGCTCCTATTAATCATGCTTCAGGAAGCCCTCCCTGACTCCCTCTGGCCCCCACTGCTGTCTGTGTGTCCCCATCAGAGCCCTCAGCACCCTGTGTGCGCCCCCTGGTGGCGTACCTATCACCGCTGCTGCACTGCCAGACCCCAGGAGCTGTGTCTTGTCCCTGCTGTGACCCCGAACCCAGTACAGGGCCTGGCAAACAGGTGGTGCCCAATAAATGCCTGTGGCCAGCAGGAAGTGAAGGCTGCTCTACTTGGGTCTGTAATTAGCGAGCCTAATGGCAATAAAACATAATAAGAGCAAACACAGATACTCACAAACTAGGAATTTGAGGGGCAGGGGGGCATTGGTGGCCTGGGGAATGCCTTAGCCCTGGCCCTGCCTGGCCCAGCCCGGCTCTGCCTGGCCCAGCCCGGTGCCTGCCACCGCAGCAGCTCCTTCTGGAGTCATTACAGCAAGCCTTTTACTTAGGCAGGTGCTGCCGATCCTAATTGATTGCCTATATCCCAAGGGTGGGAGGCTGGAGGGGATGGGGGTGGAGGGAAAGACTCAAGTTCCTCAGGTCAGCGGCTGGCTCTGGGCCAGGCCACGACAGGTGGGAGGGCCCCTCAAGGAGAGGGAAGCAGGCCGGAAGGTTGGCCTCTGCCTTGCTGGAGGGGCCCTGCTGGCCACCTGCCCTCCCCTCCCCGGCCCCCAGGTCGGGGGCACCCACCAACCTGCAGGCGCATGAGCACATGCAGATGAACCCACAGCCCACAGGTTGGGCAGAGAGGCAGTGTAGCGTGGTGATGAGATGGCTGGGCACAAAACAGTTCTGTGCCTCAGTCTTCCCACCTGCAAAATGGGATTGTAACAGTACTCCCGACACACACACACACACAAAACACACACACACCCCAATGGGGCTTCTAGAGGAATGAAATAATAGAAAATGCTTAAACCCGGGGTCAGAATATGCTCAGTGTTCTCTAATGCTTATTATTTACCTGTTCACCAAGCATTGCCTACTGCCTGGCAGACCTAACAGTTACACAGATTCCTGGCCTGGGGAGCTGACATCTGAATGGAGAGGGACAGGGTAAGACTAATAACAGGCGCACACACACCACCTGGAGAGGCACTTTCTACAGGTTCTGGGCCTCTTGGTGTAGGAGATGACACCAAGTCTTCCCGTTTCGCAGGCGGGATAAGTGAGGCTCTGCGGGGAGGAGGACGTGGGCTTGCCTGTGGCCACACCGTTTCTGCAGCATTCCACGTCTGTGTGACCCGGGGCCTTCGCTCTTGCTGTTCCACTGCCAGGCTCCCCGCCCCCCGCTTCTGTCCTCAGATCGAGCATCACTTCCTCAGGACACCCCTCTGCGCCTCGTTCACGCGGGGTCTCTGATGGAGCTTATATCTGGTACCGATGCCGGACCCTGGAACACAGTGGGCGCTCAATAAGTGCATATTCACTGAAAGCACCAGTCTTCAGGCCCAGCGCTGGGGGGCAGCCTTCCCAGACAGTCTGCCGACTGGCCGCCGGGGAAGGCCAGCCGGGGTCCTCCCACCTCCCGCCAGGATCCAGGCTCCCCGCCTCGGCCGCCATGTTCTAGAAGCTGTTTCCAGCTTCTCACCCTCCCGGGAGAGGCCGCGTCACTGCTCCCTGACAGCCCGGGAGGCAGGAAGCAGCAGCCTCCGGGCTCTGAAACCACGCGTTCAACCAAAGCCAACGCCTCCCCCACCAGGCGCCCTGGGCTCGGGCCTGGGGCTGCGCCCCGCCACCTGCCGTCACGTTAAGCCCTGCCTCTCTGAGCTGAAGGGATGACAGACTTGGGAGCAGTTTGGGATTTGCCCGAAGCATCGGGAACTGGTAATAACTGTCATTAGGATAATGATTTTAATTATTATTTAATAAAAGTATATTTAGCAGCACCCATTTGGTGAGCGTTCACTCTGTTCAGAGCACTTTTTGAAGCTCCTCTGTTGATCCCACATGCCTATCCAGTGACCAGCGGTTTTCCCGAGAGTCCTCTGTCCCCGCTTATGGTCCCCCCTCCCCTTCTCACGTTCCCTCCAGAATCTGCTCCAACGCCTCTCTCTTCCCCCCAATTCCCCCCCACACACACATACACCCCAGGATACTGTGCACTGGGGAGGTGCCGGTGGCAGGAGCACCCACCTTGGTGACCACGGGCAGACGGAGGGGCCTGGGCCCTCTCTGCACAGGGAGAGCTGCGGCCACCGCTGTGGGAGGGGGAGCTGGGAGCAGCCTGCAGCCCCCGCATCAGAGGAGTCACAACGGGGGGCATGGGGCTTTGCTTCCACTCTCTAGAGACTATCCAGACAGGGTCAGAATTGGGTGGGTCTCCCAACTGCAGGGGCTCTGGGTGGCCCACACAGCTCAGGCAGAGGAGATGGAGGGAGCTGTGGGGGAACCTGTCACTCAATGGGCAAAGGGAACGGTCCCAGGCACAGCTGCCTCAATCCGGGACTCCAAGTCTGGGCCCATGAGCACCGCTCACTACCTCTCTCCAACCTGGGGCAGTCAGATCTGCCTCCTGCCTGCGTCCCCCTGCCCGGGGAGGGGGGCAGGAGGAGGGGGGAGAAAAAGGGGGTATATGGTGGAGGGGGGGCGTTCACCTAATGCCCCCGGAACCGCCCAGGGAACAGCGCTGCCTCTGTGTCCCGGGCGAGGTTTGCCAGCGTTGCCCAGAGACGGGTGGGCAGCAGGCAGGCGACTGCTCCCCCAGGCAGACCCGCCGGCCGGCCCCCTGGAACCCAGGTCCGGGACAATGAGCCGGCCCGGCCCGGAGCGCGGAGGGCGGAGCTGGGGCGGTGGGGGCCTGGGAACCAGGCGGCTCGGGCTGGTGTGGAGGGAGGGGGCCTGAGAACCGTCGGGGCTCCACGTGGGGGTGGCACTGGGTGGGGGAGGGGGAGCCCGAGGGGCTCCCGGAGGCGGGGCCTCGGAGGGGAGGGGCCTCGGGGGGCGGGGCCTCGGTTGGGGCGGGGCCTCGGGAGGAGGGCGGGGCCTAAGGAGGAGGCACCTTCGGCTCCCCAGGCGGCTGCGGAGAGGCGCCGGCCGCGGGCCCGGCGCCCTGGGACAGGTGTGGGTTCTGAAGGCAGGATAAGGGCACAATCCGTTTCGGAAGTGAAGTAACAGTGGTCGCCCCGCTATAAATATGGGCACAGCTGATAGGGGGTGGAGGGGAGATCTTAGAGAACCTGGAGGACCTAGAAGAAGGGGGGGGGGGGAGACACTCCTCTGAGACCTGGGGACGCTCCAGTTTCTGGATGGACAGGAAACCCGGGGACAGGATATGCTCAGGACCCTAGTGTTCTGGGCCCCAGAGGAGGGCAGAAGGCTGGGGGGGCCACCGGTGTCCCCCCTGAGTCTTATGGAGCCCCTTCCCCTCTCTCAGCCCCTCCTTTTTCTGAGCCCCACCCCTGCCTGAGCCCCTTCCCCTTCTGAGTCCCCTTCTCTCTCCCCCTTTTTCCGAGCTCCCTCTCCCATCTTTCAGTCCCTTCAGAGGGGCTGGCCTGGGACAGCCCTTCCCAGAGGGTCCAGACAGAGACGTGGCCCTGTGGCCGGAGGGGACCGCCCTGCACCTCCTTCGCTGTGGCAGCACCCTCCTATTTTGTGACATGAAGAATGGCCTGAACTTTGAGATTCGGCCCTTGGGTTCCCTGCAGCTGATTACCCTGCAAATATCTCCAAACACCACCGGCCTGGTGAGCACCACTCACCCCAAACCGTGCTCCACACCCCACCCTTCACATCCCGGCACAGGCCTTCAACCTCACTTCCCAGCTGGAAGCATAGCTAGGAATGGGGGATGGGTGGAAATTCTGACATCATTCCTTCCTTCATTCATTCATATTACTCACCAAACATTTCCTGGAGCTCCTACTGTCTGCCAGCCTGTGCTGGGGGCCCAGGAGACAGTCCCACAGTAGGGGCTCACAGTCCGGTGGGTGGTGGGGGTCAGAGGGCTGTGATGGGGGCACACTGGCAGCCGTGGGGGTCAGGGAACTGGTGGGTCCAGGAAGACTTCCTGCAGAAGGTGTTGTCTACACTGAGGGCTGAAGGCATCAGGGTAAGGTGACCAGAGTTTCCGCTTTTGGCGGGACAGTCCCGATTTTTAACAATTTGTCCCACGTCCCGCGGCGTTTTAAAAAAGTCCAAAAGATTTAAAAGAATCTTTCCAAACATCGGGACTTTTTTAAAACACCGAGGGGCGCGGGACAAATTGTTAAAAATCAGGACTGTCCCGCCAAAAGCGGGACGTCTGGTCACCTTACATCAGGGGTGAAGGGAGGATGTTCCTGGCAGAGAGAACAGCAAGTGCAAAGGCCCTGAGGCAGGAGTCCCGCCTGTGGTTCCCGCCCGGCCATTCCTTTGCTGTGTGACCTGGACAAGCGATCGATCGCCTCTGTCTGAGCCTCAGCTTCACAGCTCACGTTCAAGGCCCAGCAGGGCACCTGCGCCACAGCAGGCAGGCACTCACTGAGGTTCCAGGCAACTGTTACGAAGCGGGAGGCTCAGGGCCCGGGTCTGGGGCACGCAGGTTGGGCAGCGCGTGACCTTTCCCGGCCACGGTGCCCCTCCCCGGGCCCTCTCCCCGCGCCCGCCGGCGCCCCGCCAGCTGTCCTGCCATGTGCGCGCCGGCCTGTCAGGAGCAGGCGCCTGTTCCGGAACACCTGATGCCCCGCTTCCCAGGGATTTCGGAGGAGTCGATGCACGGAAGTTCAGCTGCCACATGGCTTAACCCTGGAGCCTGGGCGCCGGTCCTCAGAGGCCCCGCGCCGGCCTCTTGACCCCACCGAGAACCCTGGCATCATTCCCAACCTTTGCTGGAAAGACCCCACTTCAGTCCCAGCGCCGGCATCGTCTCCATGTGTGGCCCGCGGAGAGCCAGTCACCTCAGCCACCGTCACAGCCAATAATAGCCAGAGCCGACACATCCTCCGCGCGTGCACGGCCGGGCCGCGCTGGAGCCTCTCTATAAATAAACGCGATCTCATAGCAGGACTCTGAGTCTCACAAGAAGTGGAAACTGAGGCACAGAGCGAGTGGGGAGGACTCGCAGGGCGAATAATCCAACCCATAATGACAGAAATAACGTACTGTGTGCCTTCTTTATACGGATCAGCTCGTTTAATTCTCCCCAAAACCAGGTGAGGTTGTGGGGACCGCTAATGGAGTTCTCTCTCTCTCTCTCTCTCTCTCTCTCTTTTTCTTTTTAAATATAATTTATTGATTTTTTACAGAGAAGAAGGGAGAGGGGTAGAGAGCTAGAAACATGGATGAGAGAGAAACATCAACCAGCTGCCTCCTACACACCCCCTACCGGGGATATGCCCACAACCAAGGTACATGCCCTTGACCGGAATTGAACCCAGGACCTTTCAGTCCACAGACCGAGGCTCTATCCACTGAGCCAAACTGGTTTCGGCAGAGGTCTCTTTTCATAGACGCGGAGACTGAGGCCCAGAGAGGCTAAGCAATCTGCCCCAAGTCACAACGCTGTTTCAGGGGGGCCCCCGGGGAACGCTCCATAGGGCCGCTGTTATTACTGCTGCTGTTACGTTGTTACTTTTCCACCTGCTAAGAACACTTACCTAACCCTGGGGGATATCAGCAGAGGCCGGCTCCCTCCCCCCCCTGCCCAGGAGCCAGTCCCCGCACACCCGGCTCTGCACACCCAGCAGCGCCCGCCCAGCTCCACGCAGCAGCTCCGAGAACCTGTCTTCCTCCCATGGCGGCGAGAACCAGGTCAGCCAACCGCTGGGACATCAAAGGGAATCTATAAATACAGCCGCAGGAAGAAAAATAGACACTTTGCTGGCTCTTCTCAGCCTTGCCTCTCTCCCACTCCGGATCTTTCCTGGCCAGGTGCCCGCGCAGGCGTGGCTGGGTCAAAGCCCACAACCCCAGGACCCCCGCTCGACCACGGTGGAGGGAAGCCTGGGGCAGAGCCTCCGTTTCTCCCCCCCCCCCCCCCCCCACGAGCTCAGCTTCTGCCCAGGCCTCCTGCCGATGTGTCAGGGAAGAGGGGCCTCCTGGGACCGCCCCTGGGAGCTGCCGATGAGATTTTAAGGCCAGAGGCGAAGATACTGGTTTCATCCCCAAACTCCGGAATCTTCCTTCTTTCTCCCAGGGAGCACATGGGACTTGGACATGGTGTTGGGAGCTGGGGAGCTGGGAGGACCCAGGCAGACAGTGCAGACTTAGCCTAGTCAGGAAGGCTTCCTGGAGGAGGGGGTATGAGCTGAGACCAAGGAGGATGAGAAAGGACGGAAAGAGCCAGGTTAGGGAAGGAGGCTGAGGGAAGGAGTTCCGAGTCCTTCCGGGTTCCTCCCCCTTCCTCGCTCCCCAAGTCTTGTGCCTCCAAAACGCCTCTGAAACCCTTCTATTGCTCTCCACCTCCACAGCCCCTTCCCTGCCCCGGGTCCCACGTCGCCCCCTAGTTTGATGCAGTCCTCTTCTCCTGGTCCTGGAGCCACTGCAGTGCAGGGTGCATCCTTCTCCACAGGACAGCCAGTGGGGTCTTTTTAAAAGTTAGATCAGCCCTAACTGGTGTGGCTCAGTGGGCAGAGCATCGGCCTGCAGACTCAAGGGTCCCAGGTTCGATTGCAGTCAGGGGCATGTCCCTTGGTTGCGGGCACATCCCCGGTGGGAGGTGTGCAGGAGGCAGCTGATTGATGTTTTTCTCTCATCAATGATTCTCTCTTTTCCTCTCTGTAAAAAAAAAAAATCAATAAAATATATTTTTTTAAAAGTTAAATCAGAGAGTCTCACTGGCTCACCATAAACTCTCCCATACCCAGCTCAGTCTTGGTCACTGCTGTGTTCCCAGCAGTGCCTAGAGCCTGGCACACAGTAGCTGCTCAATAAAGTTAGCTGACTAAATGGTGAGGGTCAAGGCCCACAGGCTCAGTTCTACCTTCCTGAAGACAGTGGCGGTTTGGTAGCTGGAGCAGAGCGGGTCCTAGGAAGTACAGGAAAGGTGGAGCCCCGAGCTCAGCACCTGCCGACCGACAGCAGCGCCCCCCACGGACGTCAGCATCACTTGAGGAGCTAACCCTGGCGGTGACGCAGCCGCCCTGGCTGAGGTCATTCACACCCCCTCCATCTGGTTTTCCCTCCAAACAGTTTTTCTTTTTAAGAAAATATCATGGTAAACGAAACATAACAACACTTACTGCTTTAGCCATTTGTAATGTACACACCTCAGTGGCACTGAACACATTCACATTATTGTACAATCATCCCTACTTCCTTATTTTCCCAAACTGGAACTCTGTCCCCATTCAACATCAACTCCCCATCACCTCCCAGCACCCCCCACTCAGCCCCTGGCTCCCACCAGTTACCTCCTGTCTCTATGGGTCTGACTCCCATAGGGACCTCCTGTGAGTGGAATCGCAGGGTGTCTGTCCTTCTGAGGAATCGCTGTTGTCACTGAGCATGTCCTCAAGGCTCAGCCCCATTGAGCAGCGTCAGAACGCCCTTCCTTTTTAAGGCTGAGTCACACTCCACTGTCCGAACGGACCCATTGTGTTTATCTATACATCCACGGCCATTGGGGTTTCCCCACCGTTCGGCCATTGTACATAATGCTGGTGTGAACACAGGCATGCAGAAATCCGTTCCTGACACACAGGTGTCTGTTCCAGCTGTCTTTTCTTTTTAGACAAATGCCCTGAACAATGTCAAGGGCATCAAAGCTCCTCACAACTCCCAAGGAAAGAGTTAAGAGGAAGAAGTGCAGCATTTTAGAGCGCTGAAGGAAGTGAGGAGGAAACCCGTCTTCATTAAGCACTGACTATGTGCCGGGCCCTGGCACCTTCTGAAACATCCTCACACTAAGCAACCGGCTCATGGCGGGCGGTGGCAAAGCCAAGGTTTGGACCCCAGCCCGCAGAGGGCACACCTAGCCCACCCCCTGCTTGCTTGCCTCTAAGGAGGCGCAGCTCACCACTCCATCACTGACTCAAGAATGAATTAATAAGATAGTCCCCGAAGGAAAATACGGGGTGACAAAGAGCTGCCCTGTTGGAGGAAGTGACATTGGCCAAGCACAGCCAGGATCCTTCCAAGCAGAGGGAGAGCCATGCACAGGCCCGAAGGCTGGGCTGGGCCTGACTTACTGAAGGAATGGCGAGGAGGGCGGGTCCCGCGGCTGAGGCAGAGCGATGGCGGAAGGCTGGGAGGGGGTTGGCCCTGAGAGGGCTTCAGGGTGGAGGGGGCACAGGACAGGGTCACGCGCCAAGACAGAACCACCACATGGCCTTCCCCCTGGTTACCTCTGCCCTCCCGCCTCCGTTCATGCTCATGTCCCTGAGACTTCTGGGTAACAAACACTTACTGAGTACCTACTGTGTGCCAGGGCTGGGGAACCTCTTTTTCTGCCAAGAGCCATTTGGATACTTATCACATCATTCACGGGCCGTACAGAATTATCAACTTAGAAATTAGCCGGCTATATTTGGTCAGACATTTAATTAACTCACCCCCAACGCCTTGGCAGGGCCAGACCCAGTGGTTTCTCAGGCCTTAAACGGCCCGTGGACCAGACGTTCCTCACGCCTGTTCTAGGCACAGGGAGCCCAGCGGGGACAAATGGTGCCGTGGGAGAGACCATCTGCAGTGTTTGGTTGGGAACATAAAAAGGAGAAAAACAAAGCAGGGTAAGAGGAAAGGAAGGACAGGGTGTAGCTGTAGATGCAGAGGTCAGGGTGGCCTTCCCGCAGAGTGACGTCTGAGCTGAGACTGAGAGGAAAAGAGAGGCCACATAGACATCTGTGGCACGTGCAAAGGCCCCGGGGCAGGTACAACGTGACACATCCGGAGACACTGTCAGACCCTTAGCTGTACCTCCAACACCTCCGGGGGATGCTTCCTCCTTTCTCAGGTCCCCCTGCAGTTCCTCGGTGCTTCCAGGTGGAAGTGGTACTGAGATGGGCTGAAGAAGCAAGGAAGGGAGGGTCCATCCTGGTCAGATGTGCTTAGAAAGGGCGCAGGAAGCAGGTCGCTGAGACCCTACTCACTCAGCCCAGGTCCCAAGTCATTTGACTTAAGAGCCTCCCAAGCTAAGGGTCCCAGAGCCCAAGGAAAGAATTACAGGTGTGGGGTTACAATTCCATTTTCTGGCTATGTGAGTGGCAAAGCCCCTTCTCCCTGGGCCTCAGTTTCCACCCTGAAAATGGGATAATAGCAGTGGCTTTGCTCTAGTCGTGGGGCTGCATTCCGCAGATGCTCGATACATGTCAGCTCATCGTTATAACTATTGACATGTGCACAATGTGGGGCATTTTCCGGGCACCAGGCCACAGCACTGTGCAGTCTCTGGAAAGGTCCACGCCCTCTCTGGGCACCAGTTACACCGAAGTCCGCCAGGGTATCTGAACTTGGAAAAGGGTCCAAGGGAGAACCCCTCTCGCCTGTAAAAAAGCAAGGGTTAAAGGGCAGGGGCAGGGAAGGTTAAGGACCATGACGCAAACAAAAACCTTCCGCCTCCCTCCTCCCCGCAACACACACACACACACACACACACACACACACCCCGGACTCCAGGCGGTTAGCTCTGCGGAGGGACCAGCTGGGCGGATTTAGCCGGCGCATCTGCCACCCGAGCAGCTGCCGCTCCGGGGGGGCCGGAGGGGGATGTGGGACGAGGGGAAAATCTGTCCGAGGAGAATTGCGTCTGCGACGCCCAGCTGCCGGCTCGGGCTGGGGGGACACCCCAAACCCGCCGGGACCCCGCGCCCCTCCCCGGCGGCGGCCGCCCCCACGTGCCTCTGGGGGAGGGGGCGTCGGGGAGGCCCTGACGTCACAGGAGGCCTGGGCCAATCGGAGCTGTCCTTCCCGGGCCCCAAAGGGATTCCCGGGCCACAGCGGGGACCTGGGGCAGGACCCGGCAGTGAGGACCCTCCACCGGGGTGCAAAGAGGCCCCGCACCGGCCGGGGAAGCCGCGGCGGGGACGGGCTGCGCGGGGCGTCCCGGGGCCGCTGCCCAGGCCGCTCCAGGGCCCAGAGAGGGGCAGCTCGGGCGGGAGTCACACAGCGGCAGCGCGGCGGGAGCACGGCGGGGGCGCAGGCTGCGGGCAGGCCTCCCTCTCCCCGCTGGCGCCGGGCACCGGGCACCGGGCACCGGGCCGGGCTCGGCCTCTGCCCATCGCGGCCTCCGGGCCCCTCCAGGTCCCTCCCGGCCCCTGCGACCCGGGGCCGCAGCCCGGCCGCTGGGCACGAGGTGTCAGTGCCGCGGGCGCCCGCAAAACCCGCACTGGATTTCTCCCGGGTCGGATCTGGACGGGAGCTCAGTGCTGCCCAACCCGCAGCACAGCTGGGGAAACTGAGGCCCAGAGGGGCGGGACTCCGCTTAAAGCCACACACTAGGAGGAGGATGCTGCTGGCTCTGGTGACCTTGGGTGAGGCCCTGCCCCTCCCCGGGCCTCCCTGACTCACCCCAGGGGGAGCTGTGAACTTCCTGCCACCCTCTTCCAGGTCAAGGCTCAGACAGTCAGGAGCCCAGGGCGTGGGGAGGAAGGGGCCCCGGAGGGGGAAATGAGCAGCCGGGCCTGACCTTGCCCCGGTCCAGGGCATGAAAGACCCATTCATGGCTGCTGAAGACTGGGTGGCAGCTGAGCTGGCCTGTGGGGGTGGGGCCTCACTCAGGGCCTTTGTGCAAGCAGGTCCCTCTGCCTAGCATTCCTCCCCACCCCTCACCCCGCACCTCATGTGCTCTGCCAAATCCTCTACTGTCCTGTGGTCCCCAAATCGCCTCCTCATGGTCTTCTGGGGCCCCCACCCAGTCACATGGCCTCAGTTCCTCTGTCTCCCTGCTAGACTGGAGGCAGGTAGCTGGTTTATCTTGTTGACTGCTCAGCCCTGGGCCTGGTACACAGTAGGTACTCAATAAATGTTTATGGGACGAATACGTTGCCAGAGAGGGAGGGCATGCCCGGGGGTGAGCACAGCACAGGTAATGGTATGGAGGTCGGAGGAAGGGGTAGAGCCAGAGGTGCTGTGCTTAGCCCCCTCCCTGTTGACAGGTGTCATCTCCCCAGGTGGGCAGGACACGAGGGGTGGCAGGTGCGGGCTGATTTGCCTGGACTCCGCCTCCGCCGGAAAGCAGGTCAGGGCAGAGCCACAGGCAGGAAGGCCTGGCTGCTGGCGGAGCTCTGTGGTCACCAGGAAGGCCCCTGGGCAGATGCCCGGACCCTGGAAGAACCCAGTTGCTCAGGACCCAATGTATCCCATGGAGCAGGGTTCAAGTTTTTGTTTTTGTTTTTAATATATTTCTTTATTGATTTCAGAGAGAAAGGGAGAGATAGAAACATCAATGATGAGAATCATTGACCGACTGTATTCTGCACGCCCCCTGCTGGGGATCGAGCCCACAGCCCAGGGTATGTGCCCTTGACTGGAATGGAACCCGGGACCCTTCAGTCCACATGCCAACTCCCTATCCACTGAGCAAAACCAGCTAGGGCAGGGTTTAAGTTTGGATGTCATACAAGGAAGCCCACAGCCTGTGTGAGCCCCAGGACTGTTGGGGTCCTAGGATGGGACACAGGGGTAATGCCCACATAGAAGGTGCTTTATGACAGTGCTCTCTTCCCATCGGCCGGTGCCCTTGGCAAGCTCCTTGGCCCCTCGGTGCTTCAGTTTCCCATCCACAGGAGCCTTATGGGCTGCCCTGAGGAGTGAATGAAGTCACTTCTACATCCAGGGCTCAGAAGCCACCCCAGTACCCAGTAGGTGTGCAAGACGGATGGCTAGATAAATACATCACAATAAAACGTTTAGTGATCGCCTCCTGTATACTGGAGGTGAGGTGCTTTGGACGGACAGGGACATTGCGGCCCTGAACGGGCGCCCGCCGTCCTCAGGTCATAGCGGGCCAAGGAGGTTACAGGCTGTCCCTGGAATCAGAAGACCAGTCTGTCCCGGAGTCCCAAAGGCAAGGGGCCCAGGGGGAGCTGCAGCCCCCTAAGATCCTCTCCTGTGCCAGGCCCCGCAGGACGCCAGGACAGAGAACAGCCTCTGTACCGTGATCTCTGCAGCCAGCTGGCTCAGGTTCAAATCCCCACGTTCTTACGAGGTGACTTTGGACACGACGCCTCCCTGCGCCTCGGTTGTCTCACATGTCCGCCGAGTGTGACAGTTAGTGCTCGGAAATTGAATACATAACCTCCCGGGACAGGGACCAAGTGGACCCCGGGGCTTTCTGACCCCGCCCCCATCCTCCAGGAGTGCCTGGGGATGTCCTGAGGATGTGAGTCCGGCCAGAGCGGACCCCGCAGGAAGTCCGGAGGTAGGAGGGTGCGCGGTGAGATGCCCCACCCGGACAAAAGCAGGAAGCCTTCTCCTGGATCTCTCTCCCCACCCCCCACCCCCACCCCCATCCCCTCTCCAGTGCCTCCTCCGGCCGCCCACCCAGCTCTGCCGCCCTCCGATCCGCACCCCAGCCAATCCGGGCCGCGTTTTGCGCGGCTCCGGCCCGGTTTTGGGGGGAGAGGTGGCGGACCGGAGGGGGGGCGGAGGTGGCTAAGCCGCGAGTCGCTGCGGCCGCGGCGGCGGGCGAGGAAGATGCGGCCGCGGCGCGCCCCCGGCCCGGCCGCCCCGCAGCGCCCTCCCCGGAGCGGACGCCGGCTCGCGGGGCGCCGGGGCTGAGCCCCCTCCCCCAGCGCAGCCCGCGGCCCGGGGCGGGGAGCGCGCCCCGGCCCCCTCCCCGCCCGGGATGCCCGGCTGAGCCGGCCCGGCCCGGACAGGTGCGCGCACCGGCCCCCCCGCCCCGCCGCCCGCGCCCTCCACCCGCGCTCCCTCCCGCGCACTCCGGCGGCCGCGGCTCCGAGGTAAGCGCCCCGGGCGGCTGCGGAGGGGCCGGGGGGGCGCCGCCCGGGGGTGTCTGCCGGCGCGGCTGGGGGGCTGGATGGCTGGCTGGGGCGGCCGGGGCGGGCGCTGTAATTTGGGGGGGGGGGCGGTCCTGAGGACCCCGCCATGGGGAGGGGGATGGATTGGGAACCGGGAGGCTCTGTCAGCACAGCCGCTGGGGAGGGGGCAGGGTTTTAGGGGGGCCGCTGTTTGGGGGGTTGTCATGGGGTCCAATGGCAGCGCCTGGAAGAGGCTGGATTTGGGCCTGGGGTGCCGAATGAGGCTCCGTATGGGGGTGCTCATGGCACCGCAGCTGCGGGGGGAGGAGGGGATGTTGACTGGGGGCCTGTCTGTGGAGCTATAATAGGGGTTCTGTCGGCCCCGCAGCGGGTATTTTGTCCGGGGAGGGGCGCTTAAGAGACAATGATGGGGGCTCACGGCCGCGCCGCGAGGGAGCTGGATTTGGGCCCAGGTTGGGGGGGTTCGGGGCGGACAGGGGGCCTGCTGGCCAGCCGTGAGGACTGGTGCTGGGGGTTGGGGGTTGGGGGTTGGGGGGCGGGTCCCTGGGGGCTAAGTCGGGGACACCAGGCCTGGCTGGTGGTCCCAGGCGGTGAGGCCCCTCCATCCCGCTTCCCCGGCAGCCGCTGCACCTTGGTCGCCCCTGAGCCCTCTCCAGCCGCCCGCCTGGCTCAGAGCTAGTCCAGGGCCCCGGCCACAGGGAGGGGCCGGGTGGGCCCAGAGAGCCTGTCTGGATACCCCCGCTGCAGTGGAGACCCAGGGGGGCTCAGGGGACCCCCAAGAGCTGACAAAAGGACAAAGAAAGCCTCTCTCTCTGAGAGTGCCAGGCAGGGTGGGGGCCACTGAGGGTGACCCCCCACAGTCGTGCAGGCGCTCATTGGTCCCCAGAAGGGGGTTACTTGCCCTCTGTCCTACTCTCTGCCTCCAGGTTCTCTCCAGCTGGGGGCATCTCCCCAGAGGGGGTGCCATAGGGAACCCCTGCCCCTTCCCAGGACGGGTGGGTATTGGAGCTGGAAGTGTTTGCAGGAGTCCTGGGACGGGGGCAGTTCCCACGCTCAGCCCCTGTTAGGCCTCTGGCCCAGCTCCTGGACATCTTACCCCAGAGGCTGTCATCTTTGACCCCAGGTCTGAGGGGGGCTGGGGCTCGTGGTTTAGGGATCTGGATTTGGATTTAAGGAGGAAGGAGGGGGGACCAATGGCTGGGGCTACAGAAGGGACCCCCACCTCATCTGCAAAATTGCATTTTTTCGTATTTCTTTGGGTTCGCTAGGCTTCTCAAGGGGTCCAAAGTCAAAGTTCAGTGTCCTGGGACACCCCTGCCCCATGAGCTCCCCAGCCCCCATTTCCCTTCCGAGAAGACACGGTTTCTTTCATAAACCTTCCAGCTGTGTCTGGGCAGAGGAGAGAGTAGAGCATGTGGGGGTCGTGGGTGGGGTCAGGACTCATTGGAGAGGAGGTCCCAAGCTCGACAGGAAAGTGGCTGGGGGTCCTGGGGCTCCTAAGAAACCCCTTGGACACCGGGCAGATGGCAGCCGGCCAAAGCCTCATTGAACGGCGGAGTGCCCACCCTGTACGGGCGCACTCCCAAGAGCAGATTGGGAAACTGAGGCCCAGAGCGGCAGCAGAGAGGGTGAAGAGGGGAGCCATGCCTCTCCGCTCCTGGGACTGCTCGAGGGGGCCCCGGGGAAGGTGCCCCCACGGGAAACCCCAGTGCTCTCCCTCCCAAAGGTTGCCAGGGGACCTCCTCCTCTCTCCACCCCGGGCTGTGCAGAAATCAGACCTGGAGCTTCCAACGCCCCAGCCCTCTCAAAAAAAAAAAAAAAAAATCAGCCTAGAGGAAAAGGCAGGGGTGAGCGGGGTGGCCCAGGCAGGTCTTAGCCCTCTCCCGTTTCCATGTCCCAGGAGTTGCCCTTGGGCGTAAGGAGCTCAGGGGAGGGACACGAGGTGGATAAGAACGCCCTGGGTTCTCCCCTCGCCATTGTCCTTCCAGTTCCCAGCTGCCCTCTGCCAGAGCTGAGCCCCCGGGGTCCTCAGGGTCCTGTCCGTGCCCGCCCCCGCTTTGAGCCAGCAGAGGTCCTGGGTCACCTAGGAGCGGCCCCGGCCTTCACCTCTGTCCCCTGGGTGAGGAGGGCGGTGACGGAGGTTTGGCATCTGCAGCGGCCGCCCAGGGCGTGTGACAGGAGTTGCCGGGGTTACCTGGGGCTGGACCTGCAAGATAGAAATCACGCTGTCCTTGGAAAGGTGACCCTGACGTCAGCCGGCGGGACCGGGGAGCTGGGTCCCCCGGGGCTGAAGGGCGTGCCGGCTGCCCGTCCCCTGGGTCGGAGGGTGTCCCTGGCTGACCCTGGGGAGTGGCCCTGTCCTCTGGGCCTGGCCCTTCGCCAGGGGACGCTGGGGGCCCAGAGAGGACTCCGCCAGGGTTGTGACAGGTGGAAGCAGGGAAGGCTGCCTGGAGGAGGAGAGGATGCTGACCCTGGGCTTGAAGGAGGAAAGGGGTGTTGCCAGGAGGAGAGGGAGACGGGGATTGCAGGTGGAGGAGCAGCGAGGAGAGTAGTTGGGAGGGGAGTAGTTGGGAGTCCTGAGTGGCGGAGCTGTTTTAAGGGTGGGAGACATGGATAAGGAAGCCTGAGAGCTAGCAGGGGCTGCACATGCCACGCGGAGGGCTTTATCCCGAGGGGAGCAGGGAGCCGCAGAAGGTCTTAGGGCAGGAGTGGGAATGGGCAATGTTTCAGACTGAGCCACAGCGAGGAGGAGTTCCGCCTGTAAACCAGGTTAGCTGCCTGGCCCAGCCGTGGACCGCCATCCTGGGAGGGGAGGTAGGTAAGTGGGTTTGTACAGCCGCCTCTCCAGAATCTGGGGGGAATAATTCCGGTATTGGTTAGTCCAGGTGACCCTCCAGATTTCTCCTAAATTTCCAGATACTGTGGGTTTTCTGAACCAGAATGTTTACGATGCCATGATTCCGAAATCCAGAGTCATTTAAAGGGCTGCAGGTTCTCAGACTGATTCCCCTAAGACAGCGGTTCTCAACCTTTCCAATGCTGCGTGACCCTCTAATGCAGTTCCTCCTGTTGTGGGGACCCCCAACCGTAAAATTATTTTCGTTGCTCCTTCACCACCGTAATTTTGCCGCTGACGATGAATCGGGAAGCCCAGATATTTACCTTACGGTTCATAACAGTAGCGAAGTTACAGTTATGAAGCAGCTCTAAGACCCCACAGTGATTGGGGTTGATGGTGGGTGGAACCTCACTTAGCAAAAATAGAAAAGCTGAGGCTCCAGGGAGCCCCCAACAGACACAGGCGAGAGCCGGGGCCTACGAGGTCTGGGCCTGAGACACAGAATTATCTTTTATTTCCGCGGCCGTTCATCACCTGTCCTTCGGCGATGTCCAGATAAAGCGGGAGGCATTACAACACGAGGAGGAGACGGGAGGCCAGGACCCCCGCCTCGGGCAGGGGTACGGCCCCTCACTAGACGCCCTTGATAACCTTTCACTATCTGCTCCCAGGGTCCAAAGGTGGCTACTGCAGGGCCTGCAGGGAGGGAGACCCTGTGTGGTGAGGACTACATTCCCCAGGATGCACCTTGGCCCAGGCTGAGCCAGCATTCCAAGGGCAGACCTAGGAGAGAACTTCCCCAGTGTAGGAGGGCCAGTAAGAGTTGTGGGCTCCCCCTGACTGGTTTGGCTCAGTGGATGGAGCGTCGGCCTGCAGACTGAAGGGTCCCAGGTTCGATTCCAATCAAGGGCATGTGCCTTGGTTGCAGGCACATCCCCAATGGGGGGTGTGCAGGAGACAGCTGATGGATATTTCTCTCTCTTT
Source organism: Nyctalus aviator (assembly GCA_036971965.1). Lineage (NCBI taxonomy): Eukaryota > Metazoa > Chordata > Mammalia > Chiroptera > Vespertilionidae > Nyctalus > Nyctalus aviator. The sequence goes on from CM072927.1 coordinate 24,200,364, forward strand.
GATGTTTCTAACTCTCTATCCCTCTTCCTTCCTCTCTGTAAAAAATCAATAAAATATACATTAAAAAAAAAGAAAAGAAAAAATAATTGTGGGTCTTCGGGGAGCCCTCCGCCAAGGCAGATGGGGAGATCAGTTCCTCGGGAAGGCTGCCAGCAGCCGCCATGTCCTGTGTCCCACGCTGCGAGACCCGGGGTACCAGGGGGGAGGTTCCGCTCTGCTTGGCTCTCAGTGGGGTGAGGAAACAGACGCAGGCACTGGCCCGCTGCGACATGGGTCATGGGGCTGGTGAAAGTAGGTTCCGCCCAGTGGGTCAGAAAAGATGCACTTCGGAGGGGCATTGTGCCTAGGACCGTGAAGAATGTATAGGAGTTCACCAAGGGAGATCACACGTTCTCCTGTCGTTTCAGTCTTCCTCTCCCGGAGTAAGAGTCTTCGGGCAGGTGAAACAGCCGCTTTGAATGATTGCCCGTAGAGATCGCCACAGTCCTCACATGACACAGGCCCCAAACTTACCTGAGTTTGCACCCATCTCTTCGTTCACTCACCCACGCCCCCTCCTCTGAGCCTCAGCTTCTCCATCCGTAAAACACAGGTGCTAGGCTCTCTCTCTCTCTCTCTCTCTCTCTCTCTCTTAGGGCTCAACATTTAAACAGGAGGATGCAGGCAACATGCCAGCCATTGTCCTGTATTTTTTTTTTCTTATTCCAGCAAAAGGAGCTATTTTGAAAAACAGAAAGTGTGGCCTCTGGCCCTGATCGCAGTGGGGGCCGTGGGTCTGTGCTCTCAGTTGATAAGCTGACAAATATTTAATGAGCACCTACTATGCGCCAGGTGCTAGGAGCCCAGCAATGACCGAGGCTGCCTGGGCTCAGGCCTTGTCGTGCTCACAGCCGGGTGGGGATGGACCCTAACTGGAGAGAGAACGTGAATCAGTGTAAGGAGTGGTCTGAAGACAACAGCATTGGCCGAGGTGGCTGAGAGGGCAGAGCTGATGGCGTAGGGGGGGTTCTGAGAAGGTGGCATTTGAGCTGAGACTTGGAAGATAAGGAGTCGGTCATCAGAGACCTAGAGGAATGGCATTCCAGGAAGAGGGCACAGCCTGTTCAAAGGCCCTGGGGCAGGAAAGCGCCTGGCATATTTGAGGAACTGGAAGGAGATTCCTGCGGCCGGAGCAGAGTAAGTGAAGGGGAGAGAGGGAGGGGCTGGAGGAGGTTCTGCAGGCCTTGTGAGGCAGGTGGAGCCCTGAGGGCCGTGGGCAGAGAAGGGTGGGTCCTGACTCAGGTAAGCACAGGTGACTGGCCAGCGCTGTGGGTGGGAGTGCAGTGACCGCCCTGGGCCAGACGAGTGATGATGGGCTGGCCAGGTGGAGGCAGTGGAGGGGAAAGAGTGGGTGGGTGGAGCAAATTTTGGACTTGCTGATGGGTGGATGTGGGGAGGGACTGAGAACTTCTTTCTCGGGGGGCAGGTCAGGCTGTGGTTAAAAGTGTGGAGTCTGGACCAGATGGCCTGGGTTTAAATTCCAGCTCAGCCATTTCCTAGCTGGGCAGCCCCGGGCCCGCCACTTACCCACACGGGGCCACCACTGCCCACAGGTGAAATGGCGAGAAGAACCCCTCCCACCGACCCCGCCAGTGCGTGCGTGTGCGTGCGTGTGTGTGTGTGTGTGTGTGTGTGTGTGTGTATAATTGATTTCAGAGAGGAAGGGAAAGAGATATAGGAACATCAGTGATGAGAGAGAATCATTGATCGGCTGCCTCCTGCGTGCCCCCTACTGGGGATCGAGCCTGCAGCCCAGACACATGCCCTGACTGGGCATCATACTGTGTCCTGGTTCACAGGTCGGCGCTTAACCGACTGGGCACCCGCCAGTATTTTCCGTAAAGCCCATAGCACAGGGCGTGGAACTCAGTAGCCTGTAAGTGTTTGCTGTTCCTTCCCTTGCAATGTCTGGTCGCCAGGCCCTGGGGAGAGAGATGAGGCACCAATGGGTGGCACGCTCCCCGCGGTCACCCAGCAAAGCCGGGCCCCTCGCCGCCGGTCTCCTCCGTGGAGGCACGTTCCCCGGGACCCCTCCCCCGAGCCCATCCGCTCTGCCCGGGCTCTGCCATTCCTGAGCCGTGACTCAGAGGGCTTGTGGTCCGCTCTGACCCCGGGACCTTCCCCCGGGACCTGTTTCCCGCTTTTGTCCTCAAGTTCATTGGCCAGGTCTTCCGTTCCCAGCAGCACTTGGCGTAGCCCTGCCTGTGCCCAGCCCAGCGTGTGAGTGGTGTGTCCCTGCCTTCCTGGCCCCGGCCAACTGGGGGATCCCGTGTCCTTCCGGGCAGGGCCTCTGAGAGGGGCGGCGGCTGGAGGAATTCGGGGGCGGGGGGGGGGGGGCTCAGCCTGGAGTAAAGGAGGGCTCCCCGAAGCCAGAGAGTGGGGCTGGGGTCCCCATCTTCTGCTCTCAGATGGAGGACACCCAGGGCGGGGACCGGATCTCTTTATGCTCCCTAACATGGGGCCAAACCTCACTTCCCTCCGTCTCCCAAAACCGGGCCCCGAGAGCAGGGCCTGTATTTTCTCCAAATTGGGGCTGAGGCCCCGGCCTGCCCAGGGCCACCCCACTTGGGAATCTACGGGTACCCGCCCGCCAGCCCCAGCCCAGACTCCCTAGGAGCCCCGGCCCCTGTGGGCATATGTCTCTGGGCTCCCTAAGGACTCCCTGGGCGCAAATGACACTTTAATTTCCTCGAAATGGTTTCAGCATCACCGAGAAAGCAGCCCCCTCTCCCCCCGTTCCTAATTACAAGTCGCTGCTTCCGATTTGCCTCCTGGTGGCCCAATTTCCTAACTGATTAAATTAATTACTCGGTGTGCAGCCCCACCCCATCTGGGCCAGGTGTCCCAAGGACCTGCCCAGGTCCCCCATCCTGGTCCTGCCTCCGCCAGCTGGTCTCCTCTCGGCCTCCCAGGACAGCCTCTCTGCGCGTCTCCAGACGGTACAGCCTCATAGGCAGGTGGCACATAGTGGGTGCGCAATGAAGGTCGGCAAGAGGCAGTGGCGCCGCATGCCTGGGTTCCGATGCTGGCCGTGTCCTTCCGTGCTGTGCAGCCTGGGCCAAGTGACGCCACCTCTCTGAGGCTGTTCTTCCCTCTGAGAAACGGGTGGCGGTGCTGGTGTCTGTCCCCTCTGGGTGTGGACGGGAACGGCCCGGTGCCTGGTGCACACAGAGTAGGGGCGTCACAAAATCTCCGTTTAAATCCCTGCTCTGCGGGGCTCCTGCGGGACAGATGTGCTCAGGTGCTCTGAGTGCTGTCCTCTCCAAAAGAGACACCCAGCATTAATGGAGTGCTGACTTCATGCCAGCTCTGTGTCACACTCTTGAGACATCGTCCTGGTCCCGGCTCAACCCCTGGCCATGTTGGCACACAGTTGGTGCTCAGAAAATAAATATATCCTTGTGGCTCTTTTAGAAGCAGGGTCTGTTTATGGGACATTCGTTCAGCCGGTGCTTGTTGCGGTCCTACTGTGCGCCAGACCTCCCTGCCGCCGTGAAGCTGCCATTTTCATCCCTGATCCACAGGAGAGGAAGCAAGTCCAGAGAGAGGGAGGATGTAACTCGAGGCTGCACAGCAGTCAGTACAGTTTATTAAGCAACCTACTATGCGCACCTCACTTCTCATGATAAGCAGCCGGGGATGGTTCTCATTGAAGGAGAAACAGAGAGGAGGGTGGAGAATGGAGGAGGATTCGCTCTCCGCCTCTCAGGCTGGAGGGAGATGAGTTAACTGGCATTGAGAGCATCAGGGGGCGAGAGGGTCCCTCCACAGCCGCTTCCCCGTGCCCAGGGCCCCCCCAGGATCACCCTCTAGCTGCTCAGCCAAGTTCCTAGACAGCTCAGAGCCCAGCACGGCTGCGGCGGGGCGACTGAGGCAGCTGGAGGAGGCAGCTGTAAGCAGAGCTGGTAACCAGACCTGCACGGAGCAGGGCCTGGCTGCCAGGCCAGGTTACTCGATCTCCTCAGGGACCGGCCCGGAGCTGGAATCCCGGGATGGCTGGGCCGACAGGAGCTCCTTCTCTGGGCCTGGGAATGGGCGTCGCGCCCCAATCTTTGCCACGGCAGAGGGAGAAATGGGCTCTGAGGCCGGCCCGGGTCCCTGAGTTCCTGCCATGACGCAGGCCCAGAGGGGGCGAGCTGCTGGCCCAAGGTCATCCAGCAAGGTCACCTCCCACAGAGTGAGCACGTGGACCGGCCTGTCCTTGTGCCGTATGTTACAGAAGGGAAACCGTCCTCCGGACCCGCCGGGACCTTGTTCCCTTCCTTCCGTGGTCCCGGGCCCTGTGCTTGGTCTGCGCGCTCGGCCTTTCACCCGGAGCTGGGCTGCCTGCCACGTGGCCACCAGGAAGTGAAAGACCGCACACGTGCGCGCCTGGCTTTCTGTTGTACGTTGCTGGTCTACACTATGTCCTTATTTTTAAAAATTGTTTTATTAATTTCAGAGAGAGGAAGGGAGAGGGAGAGTGAGAGAGAAACATCAATGATGGGAGAGACCCATGGATCGGCTGCCTCCTGCACGCCCCACACTGGGGATCAATGCAACTCAGGCACGTGCCTGACTGGGAATCGAACCGTGACCTCCTGGTTCATAGGTCACCACTCAGCCACTGAGCCACACCAGCCGGGCTACACTGTCCTTTCAACCTGTAGCAGCATTTAAGGTTCGGACTTATATTCACCCACAGTTTATAAATAAGGAAGCTGAAACCCAGAGGCGGGGAAGTGACTATCAGAGCTCTCGAGGCTCGTAAGAGGCAGAGCCGGGATTTGAACCTCCACCATGTGTGCCGGAGGCTGGGCTGCTAACCTGAGGCTCCTTGGCTGGCCCTGTTGCCTGTCCAGCCTTCATTCCGGGCCTCGGTGAGAGTGGGAAGGGCAGGGAGGAGGGTGGGTAGATAGCCTGTCAGTAGTGACGTGGGGTCCTTGGAACCCGGCCGCCAGGAAGTCATCAACAGGGCGGGGTGCAGACAGAAGCTTCCTGGGTGTTATGTGTGTACCCTCGGACACACAGGCGTGTGCACACACATGTGTGGACCGCCCACCACTGCTGGGGCACACACTTGTTCTGTGGTTGCGTCCATAGATTCGTGTGAACACACGGATGCCATAACATGCGGTAGACACCGGGGCCCATGGCCATGCGTGGGGGGACCCCCCCTGCGGACACCATGCATGTGGAGGTGATGAGCAGAGTTGAATCAGGCAAGTGGTCCAGTCTGAGTTCCATTCCTTGTGCTGACGCTTAGTTCATCAACACACAACAAGCCACTGCTGAGCACAGCGGCGTGCCAGGCACCACGGGGACACGTCACTGCCACGGTGCACCCAGGCCTGACCTCCCGGGGCTCGCCCTCCAGAGGCAGGAAGGCTCTGGGAGAGCTATGATGCAGGTGATTCCTTCATTTGGGGGAACCTGTGCAGAAGCCGATTTTCTGAGTTCTTGTGCACACAGGCCCCTGGAGAGCTTGCTAACATCAGGCTCTTGCTGGGTGGGCCTGGGGTGGGGCCCGGGACTCTGCATTATAATAGCTCTCTCGTGAGGGTGAGGCTGAGGCTGGAGATCGGCATTCGGAGAAGCAGAGATCCTAAAGGACGCTTTGAGAGTCTAACGCCATGTGGGGTGGGACCTGGGGAGGGGTCCAGGGTGATGGGGGTGGGAGCCTGGAAGGAGACAGCGTTTTAGCAGAGACCTGAGATACAGAGGCAGCCCTGAGGGTATCTGAGAGAAGAGGCTTTCAGGTGTGGGGACACCCTGTGCAAAGGCCCTGGGGCAGGACGGTGCGTGGCGATGGAGGAGCAGCGAGGCCCGGGAGCGGAAGCAGAGTGTGCAGGGGGCGAGAGGGAGGAGGTGAGGGCAGGGAGGGGCTGGTGAAGGCAGGTCATCCTCGGCCTTGTGGGCCCCTGGGAGGACTTAGCTTTTACCGGGAGGAAGGTAAAAGGAGGAGTCCTGGAGGCAGAGCGGGCACAGCCCTGACAGAGGTGCTCACACAGGCCCTCTGGTGGCTGCCGGGGGAATGGGCGGGGGGGAGCGAGGACCGGACCCAGGGAACCAGGGTGCAGGGAGGGTCCTGAACTGGTCCACGCGGGAGGTGCTGGGCCTGACCAGGGCGCGGACTGGGAAGGGTGAGAATTCTGGGTAAATTAGAAGGCAGAGCCCACAGGACTTGCCGGCATTGGTGGGAGGGTGAGGGAACGGGGTGGGGGCAGCGCGGGCTTTGGAGGGAGCTGAGAGCCATTCCCGAGCCCTCGGCTGAAACAGGTGGAACCCGGGGAGCAGCGCTTGGGCTGGGGGAGCAGCAGCTGTCCGTCAGGAGAGCAATTTGGTCGACACGGTCAGCTCCGTCCGGTGGAAACCCTGACAGCATTTATGCTTTCTCTGTTGTTTGTTTTGGAACTTACCAGCTGATCCTAACATTTATACTGAAGCTGTGGGTTTCACGGGCAGCCCATGCCTGGCCAGTGTGGCTCAGTGGCACGTGCCTTTGTTCTGTGCACCAAGAGGTCAGTGGTTCGATTCCTGGTCAGGACACATGCAGCCGGCAGCCCATTGATGTTTCTCTCTATCAGTGTTTCTCTCTCTCATCAGTGTTTCTTCTCGCTCTAGACTTTTTTTTTTTAAAAAAAATCTCTTTTGTAAAAAGGGTAGCCCAGACACCCTGGCAGAAAGAAGTGGGAGAAATGTTCCAGAAGGAAATTCCAGCCTGTGACAAACGTAGAGTCAGGAAGGCGGTGAACGCCTCACACTTGGCAGTGGGAGAAGATGGAGGGTGGCCTGAGGCCCTCCCATCCCTGCCTCGGTCTCCGCACTTGAGATGGGCATCCACTGGTCTGGCCCGCCCAGAGGGAGTGACTGCTGAGGCGGCCAGCCACAGAGCAGTCTCCTCTGGGTGGGAGCTGTCGCTTTATCATTTATTTAAAAAAAAAATATATATATATATATATATTATTGATTTTTTTACAGAGAGGGATAGAGAGTTAGAAACATCGGTGAGAGAGAATCATCGATCAGCTGTCTCCTGCACACACCTCCTACTGGGGATGTGCCCGCAACCAAGGTATATATATATATATATATATATATGCCCTTGACCGGAATCGAACCTGGGACCCTTCAGTCTGCAGGCCGACGCTCTATCCACTGAGCCAGACCGGTGAGGGCCGTTTTGTCAGTTTATAAATTGATGCCCAGGACAAGGCGCCGCTCCCCTCCCCGTGGGCGTGAATGCGAGCGCCGGGCTGCGGGCAGGAAGCGTGCCCCTCTGCAGGCACGCAGACGTGTGGGTCCCTGCATGGCACGGCCGCACACGCTGGCACACGCTCCGTGCCTGGTGCAGCCCCCGGCGACCAGGTGCCGGGGCAGGTGGTGGGGCTGCCTCCCGGCAGGCGGGCGCCAGGCGGCTGCTCGCAGAGGCGCCTCGAGTTTCATGGAGAGAAGCAGATGGTCTTAGGGGCCTGGGGGAGGGGCTAGGGCCTCCGGTAACCCCAGGTGGGGGGGGGGGGGGCTGAGGCGGGTGCAGTGGGCTGGCCCTGAAGTAGCCCAGACTCCCCTAAAAGGGCCTGTGGGGTTCGGTTCCATATTATCACCAGAGTGACTAACGGGAAAAGACAAGCAGCAGCCGCACACGCGTTAGGGCGGCCGCTGTCAGGAAGCAGGCGCCGGAAGTGGAGGCCAGGGTGTGGAGAGATCGGAACACTGCGCTGCTGGTGGGGATGCAGAGCGGAGGAGCCGCTGTGGAAGGCAGTGTGGCATTTTCTAAAACGGAAACGAACACAGAGCTGCCGTCTGATCCAGCAGTGTCACTTCTGGGTGCCCACCCAAAGCACTGGCAGCACAGCGCCATTCACAGGAGCCGGGAGGCGGAAGCAGCCCAAGTGTCCATCCACGGAGGGTGGAGACACGCGTGCTCCATCCACGGGGGATGGGTACACGCGTGCTCCATCCACGGGGGATGGGTACACGCGTGCTCCATCCACGGAGGGTGGAGACACGCGTACTCCATCCACGGGGGATGGGTACACGCGTGCTCCATCCACGGAGGGTGGAGACACGCGTACTCCATCCACGGGGGATGGGTACACGCGTGCTCCATCCACGGGGGATGGGTACACGCGTGCTCCATCCACGGAGGATGGGTACACGCGTGCTCCATCCACGGAGGATGGGTACACGCGTGCTCCATCCATGGAGGATGGGTACACGCGTGCTCCATCCACGGAGGGTGGGTACACGCGTGCTCCATCCACGGAGGGTGGAGACACGCGTACTCCATCCACGGGGGATGGGTACACGTGTGCTCCATCCATGGGGGATGGGTACACGTGTGCTCCAAACATGGAGGATGGGTACACGCATGCTCCATCCACGGAGGGTGGAGACACGCGTACTCCATCCACGGGGGATGGGTACACGTGTGCTCCAAACATGGAGGATGGGTACACGCGTGCTCCATCCACGGAGGGTGGAGACACGCGTACTCCATCCACGGGGGATGGGTACACGTGTGCTCCATCCACGGAGGATGGGTACACGCATGCTCCATCCACGGGGGATGGGTACACGTGTGCTCCATCCACGGGGGCTGGGTACACGCGTGCTCCATCCACGGAGGATGGGTACACGTGTGCTCCATCCACGGGGGCTGGGTACACGCGTGCTCCATCCACGGGGGATGGGTACACGCGTGCTCCATCCACGGAGGATGGGTACACGCGTACTCCATCCACGGAGGATGGGTACACGCGTGCTCCATCCACGGAGGATGGGTACACACATGCTCTATCCACGGAGGATGGGTACACACATGCTCTATCCACAGGGGATGGGTACATGCATGCTCCATCCACGGGTATGGGTACACGTGTCTCCATCCACGGGTATGGGTACACGCGTGCTCCATCCACACACGTCCGTCCTGACATGTGCCGCAGCACGGACAGCCCTGAGGACACTGTGTTCAGTGAGCTCAGCCAGACCCAGGACAGAGACTGATGGCCTCCTAGGAGGTCCCTAGAGGACTCAGGTCCCAGAGGCAGAGTGGGTGGTGGGTGCGGGGGCCGGGGAGGGAGTGGGTGGTGGGTGCGGGGGCCGGGGAGGGAGTGGGTGGTGGGTGCGGGGGCCGGGGAGGGAGTGGGTGGTGGGTGCGGGGGCCGGGGAGGGAGTGGGTGGTGGGTGCGGGGGCCGGGGAGGGATTAGTGCTTAGGGAACAGTTTCAGTTGGGGGTGTGAGAAGGTGCTGGAGCTTGAGGGTGGGGATGGCTGCCTAACATTGTGAATGGACTCAACGCCACTGCACAGGACACTTAACAGTGGCTCAGGTGGCCCTGGCCCGTGTTACTCAGTGGCTCAGCAGCAGCAGCCCCGGCACCAGAGTCACGGGTTCCATTCCTGGTCAAGGGCACGTGCCTGGGTTCCAGGTTCCTTTCTCCGCCCTTGGGCACCTGTGAAAGGCAACAAAACAAATCGATATGTCTCTCTCACATCTATGTTTCTCTCTCTCTCTCTCTCTCTCTCTCTCTCTCTCTCTCTCTCTCTTTCTCCCTTCCCCCTCCTTCCCTGCCACTCCCTCTAAAAATCAATGGAAAAAGTATCCTTGGGTGAGGATTAACAAATGTAGAATTTTTTTTTTCTTTTTTTAAAAAGGGCAGAGCCCTAACCGGTTTGGCTCAGTGGATAGGGCATCAACCTGCGGTGCCAGGTTCGATTCCTGTCAAGGGCATGTACCTTGGTTGCAGGCATATCCCCAGTAGGGGGTGTGCAAGAGGCAACTGATCGATGTTTCTCTCTCATCGATGTTTCTAGCTCTCTATCCCTCCCCCTTCCTCTCTGTAAAAAATCAATTATATATATATATATATATATATATATATATATATATATATATATATTTAAAGAGCACAGAACAGACAGAGCACCGGAGATATAAGGGTTACTCTGGCTGGTGTTGTAGGGGAAAGGGGTGGGGTAGGCAAGAGTGGGGCTAGCAGTGAAGTTGTTATTTTAAATCACAGTGTTATCCCAACGGGGAATGTTGGGAGATAATTGAAGGTCCCGGCCGCTGCGGCTCATGAGCGCCATCTGGTGGCGGATACAGGCCACGCCGCTCACCGCCCACCTCTCGCCCGCAGGTGTCTCCTCCTGTCGCCCCGACCTCGCCATGCGGACCCCGCGAGTGCCCCCTCCCCGCCTGGCCCTGCTGCTCCTGGTGCTGCTCCTGGGGGGCGCCCACGGGCTCTTCCCCGAGGAGCCGCCGCCGCTCAGCGTGGCCCCCAGGGACTGTGAGTGGGGTTCGGGGCGGGGGGGGGGGGTGAGGTTCCGGGGGAGGAGGGTCCGGGACGAGGGTCTTGCTCCCCAACGGAGCCCGCTGCCCCCGCCCTCAGGGACTCACCAGGCCAGGCTCACCCCGGCCCTAAATCACCCTCCTCCCTTCCCCAGACCTGAGCCACTACCCTGTGTTCGTGGGCAGCGGGCCGGGGCGCCCGGCCCCCACCGAGGGCGCCGAGGACCTCAACATCCAGCGGGTCCTGCGGGTCAACAGGACGCTGTTCATCGGGGACAGGTGCGGGGTGTCTGCGGAACGCGGGGTGCGGGGCCCTTGGGGGCGTCTTCGCGATGGGGCGTATGGTTTGGCTGGGGTGTGACTGTGGGCACCTGGGGTGGCACTTGCAGGGGTGCTGGGCTCTGGGGGTGGTGGGAGCCCGGTGCCTGCTGTGGCGTTAGCAGATGGGGGCAGCTGTTTGGTCAGAATTCACCGGGTGCCTACAGGGGCTGCTGAGGGGGTGGCCTTTGGTTTGAAACCTAAATGATGAGGCGTCAGCCATGAGGAAATCTGGGGGAGAGGGGAACATCTGGGCAGAGGGCAAAGGGCAGAGGGCAGAGGGCAGAGGGCAGAGACCGGACTGTGCTGGCGTGTTAGGACAGAAAGGAAGTCCGCAGGCTGGAGCACAGAGAGTGGGGGGAGAGGAGGAGGAGAGGGCAGGAGGAGACCCAGGCAGCTGGTCAGGGCCTCCTGGCTGGAGGGGAAGCCGGGTGTTTACCTGGAGGCAGGTGGGAGCCCTGGGGGGCTGTGGATAAAGGGAGGGAACCTGACTTCGGAGCTCACCGTCGCCCTCTGGTGGCTTCTTTGGGGCGGCAAGTTGGAGAGGCTGAGCCGGTCCAGGTGGGAGACGACGGGGCTGGAATGGGGTGGTGGCCGGGGAGGGGCGAGAAGCAGGCGAATTCTCACTAAACATTAAAGGAGAGGAGACTGGAGTGTTGGATGTGGGAGGAGGAGAAGAGGGGAGCTGAGGGTGGCCTGCACCCTCAGAAGGACAGAGCTGAACGGAGGAAGGTCAGAGGTGGGAGACAGGAAAGCGGGGCACCAGTTTGGGGGACAGTCAGGCTCAGAATGGCCACACTGAATGTGAAATGACGCTGAGGAGCAGCTGGCCCCCGAAGCTGGAGACGGGACTGTGGCGCGGTGATGAGAGCGTAGCCAGCACTGGAGTGGCCGAGGCTGCCCTGAGGGAGTCTGAAAGGTGGGGGGAGGCCTGGTTTCGGGGGCCCTTGTGAGACTGAGCTCCCGGGAGGAGGGGGGCCTGCGGGTCAGACCCGTGGAGAGGGGGAGAGGACAGAGAAGTGACCAGACGGATGGAATGCGGAAGGGCGGAGGCCCAGTCTCACCAACTGCACCCCTCCCTCAGGGACAGCCTGTACCGGGTAGAGCTGGAGCCCCCCGCCTCCACGGAGCTCCGGTACCAGAGGGTGAGGAGGGGGCGCAGGCGGGGAGGGGGGGGGGACAGCCCTTGGGGCTCCCACCGGAGGGAGCGGACCTTGCAATGGGGAGCGAGGTGGATTCGGGCCTGCCCGGCAGGGGTTCCTAGGGCCGTTGGGTACCCCTTACCCCTCACCAGCTCCCTGTGCCCCCAGAAGCTGACCTGGCGCTCCAACCCCAGCGACATCAACGTGTGTCGGATGAAGGGCAAGCAGGAGGTGAGTGGGCCTTGGTCACGCCCCCTGTCAGCCATGACCACGCTCACGCTGAACCGCGGCCACACCCAAGGCGAAACCCTCCTCCCCCTCCATCCCAGGCCTGGACCCCGTGTCGTCATGGCTACGCCCTGAGCCTGGCCACGACCCCCAGCTGGTCCCAGTCATGTCATGGCCACGTCCTAGGCTAGGGTCTTGCCATAGCTCCATCCCTCCACTGGCCGCAGACCTAAAATCAGTGTGGCCGCGCCCCACCTGGGCCCATGTCAGCTGTGGCCGCGCCCCTGGTGTGGCCCTGAGACCTAGGCAAGCCCACACAGTGACCCTCCCTGTAGTCTTCACCCCAGTCCTGGCTCCTCCTCTGCCCCAGCCACACCCCCCCTCTTCCCACGCCCCCAAGGACCACAGCACTGCCATGGCCCAGACAAGACCGCACTTCCCTTCCCTGTCCCTCCCACCGCAGGCCGAGTGTCGGAACTTTGTGAAGGTGTTGCTGCTCCGGGACGAGTCCACGCTTTTCGTGTGCGGTTCCAACGCCTTCAACCCCCTGTGCGCCAACTACAGTGTGAGTCCCTGCCCCCCCGGAGGCCCCACGTCCAACTTCCAGACACTGCTCAGCTGCCCGCCCCTCGGTGCCCTTTCCCCGCCCCCAGAGCCTCACGCAGAGAGCCTGCCTGGTCTGTCCTCCCCTCCCCACCCTGAGCTCAAGGGAAGGCTTCCCAAGGAGGCCCCAGTGAGGTCAGGGAAGCCCTAGGTATTTGACCTATGACCCCGTAATGGGGTTCACCAGAGCCGACTCTCAGACCCATTTAGAGATCAGCGCACGGAGCCCAGAGAGGTGGACGCTCTGCACAGCGTCCGAGGCAGAGACAGGCCTCCCCTGGGCGGGCGGCATGGGGGAGCCGTGGGGCTGCGGGGCGGGCCGAGCCCTGCCACTCAGGCCCCGTCCCCCTGCAGATGGACACCCTGCAGCCCCTCGGGGACAGCATCAGCGGCATGGCCCGCTGCCCCTACGACCCCAAACACGCCAACGTCGCCCTCTTCTCTGGTGAGTGCCCGCCCGCCCTGACCCTCTGGCGAGGCCCAGCCCCCGGCCAGGCGTGGCACTTCCCACTCTGGGAGCCGGGGTCCTGTAGAGGGTAGCTGGGAGACTGTCCGGCTGTGAAACGGGCAGAACCTCAGCCCGGGGTCAGGGCTCAGTGGGAGCTGGGGTTCAGCTGGGCTCGGGGCCTCCGCAGGGTGGGGGCTCAGCCTGGGCTCAGACAGACTCACGTAGGCTCAGTGAGGTGGCCTGAGAGTCTTGGGAGACCAAGGATGGACCCACACCACCTCCGGCCTCTACAACCCAACCCCTCACCGCTCTCCCCGTCGCTCCATCCAGAAGGAATGCTCTTCACGGCCACTGTCACCGACTTCCTGGCCATCGACGCCGTCATCTACCGCAGCCTCGGGGACAGGCCCACCCTGCGCACCGTGAAGCATGACTCCAAGTGGTTCAAAGGTGGGCGGACACTCTTCGAACCCCCCCACCATCACCAGAATAAGAGTCCCAGAGGAGACAGGGAGGGACTCCCATCTCATCTGTGGGACCTCCTGGCCCCTTTAAAAGGCAACGCCCAAGACTGCCTGGCGTTGGTGAAAGCAGTGTCTCCGTGTGCCAAGGTTGCAGGTCCGGTCCCGGGTCAGGGCAATGAGCGCATAAATAAGTGGAACAGCAAATCAGTACCTCCCACCACCCCCCAACCTCCTCTCTCTAAGATAATGTTTCAAGGGCCAGAGGGAAGATGGACGTTGGACCTGAAGTGGAGCTTGATGGGATGGGTGGCTGGAAGCCCAGATGGAACCACAAGAGGGAGCTAAGGAGCCCAGGGCTTTAGCCCCTGGGGGAGGGAGGTGCAAGAGAATAGGAGATGCTGCTGTTTGTGGGAGGTAGACGCTGCGATTTGCGGGTTCTGACACTTCCCTCGTCCCTCAGAACCCCAAAACGCCGAGTCTGTTTTCCTTTGCCTGGGTAACCCACGCACGTCCCCCTTCCCATAAAAGCGGCCCCCGGCTGGTGTGTGCCAGCTCCGGCCGGGCTGCGCTGACCCCCCTCTCCTGCAGAGCCCTACTTCGTGCACGCGGTGGAGTGGGGCAGCCACATCTACTTCTTCTTCCGGGAGATTGCAATGGAGTTCAACTTCCTGGAGAAGGTAAGCCCTGTCCCTCCCAGGGAGGCGGGAGGGGGGGGGGGAGGCACGCGCATGGAGTTGAGAGGCATCCATTCACCCACACATGCATCCATTCATCATCTCTTTCATCACCCATCATTATCTCCTCCAAATCATTTATTTACCCATCAATCCATCCACTAATCCATCCATCCGCTAATCCATCCATCCACCCACCCACCCATCCATCCATCCCTCTACCTACCCATCCATTGCAGCAGCCAGACAGTAGATGCAAAGACTGTCATTCCCCACTAGTGTGACCTTGGGTCGGTCACTTCCCATTCCCTGTGCCTCAGTTTCTCCACCTATACAACGGGGACATCAGTAGGCACTCTTTCGTAGAGCTTTGGGAGGGAAGTTAGAGATGTGGAGGCAAAGAGCCAGGTCCCTAGTGACCGGTCTGGACGTGTGCATGATGAGCATTATGATTGCCACGTTGCTAGGATCCTGTTGTCATCCCCGTGTTTCCCCGGGGAATCTGACGCCCAGAGGGTCTAGGGACCAGCCGGGACCCCACAGTGAGCCGGGCCCAGCCTGGGTGGCGGGCGGAGTGGCCCTCGGAACGCAGGGCTCAGGCCCCTGTCCGCTGCCCGCCAGGTGGTGGTGTCCCGCGTGGCCCGGGTGTGCAAGAACGACGCGGGGGGCTCGCCCCGCGTGCTGGAGAAGCAGTGGACGTCCTTCCTGAAGGCGCGGCTCAACTGCTCCGTGCCCGGGGACTCGCACTTCTACTTCAACGTGCTGCAGGCCGTCACGGGCGTGGTCAGCCTGGGCGGCCGGCCCGCGGTCCTGGCCGTTTTCTCCACCCCCAGCAACAGGTCAGCGACGCGGACGGAGAGAACTTGGGGCCCCGGGTGGACGTGAGGGAGAGACCCCACGTTCACTCACTGCCTGTTGTCCAAGGCTGGGCCAGACGGACCCCCCGGACCACACAGAGCAAAGCCGCACTGACCCTCCCAGATCCTCCGGTCAGCACCGGGCAGATGGGGGCACCAGCCCCTGCCTTTGGAGGAGGGGTCAGAGCTGCCGGAGCGGGGCCACGGGAACTGGCTTCCGTGGTGTGAGGTGGAGGCAAAGGGAAGAGCATCCCACGCGGGAGGAGCAGCATGTGCAAAGCTGAGAGGAGAAATGCACGTGGTGGTTTAAGCAACAGAGAGGAGCCCCTGCGGCTGGAATAGAGGGAGCAAAGGGGAGAGGGACAGCGGGGGGGAGCGGGGGGGGGGGCGGGCTGCCGAGGAGCCTGGGTTTGTCCCGGAGCACTGGGGAGCCACGGAAGAGCGAGGGGCAGAAGGAATGGTTGTGAGGGGGCAGGAGTGGTGTCTGGGAGACTGAGCATCAGGCACACGACCGGGGAGGCCAGGACACGGGCGGTTGCAGAGGAGCTGGGCCACGATCCCGTCTGAGCACAGTTCGGGCGGCAGTGACTGGATGGGGCAGTGGGTGACACCCTGGCGCAGGGACTGAACCCCCGACAGCTCCGGAGGACAGGACGCCTCCGCACACTCGCCTGAGGCGGCAGGCCTCCCACCAGGCTCACTGCTCCCCTCCTCTGCTTCCCAGCATCCCCGGCTCTGCCGTCTGCGCCTTCGACATGACACAGGTGGCCGCCGTGTTTGAAGGCCGCTTTCGAGAGCAGAAGTCTCCCGAGTCCGTCTGGACGCCGGTGCCCGAGGACCAGGTGCCCCGGCCCCGGTGAGCGCCCCTCCGTCCCAGACAGGGCCCCGCGACCCCAGGCTGGGGACTCCCAGGCAGCCGGCTGACCCATTGCCCAGATGAGGGAATCAAGGCTTCGGGCAGGGCCTTGGGTCCCATGGAGAATCGGAGCCCCTCCATGGGGCCCCCCAAACTGCCCTGACCATCCCCCCCCCCCCCGCAGGCCTGGGTGCTGTGCGGCTCCCGGCACACAGTACAACACCTCCAGCGCCTTCCCCGATGAGATCCTCAACTTCGTCAAGACCCACCCGCTGATGGACGAGGCGGTGCCCTCCTTGGGCCACGCGCCCTGGATAGTGCGGACTCTGACACGGTCAGCCCCCCGTGTGGCCGGGGTCCCGGTGGGGCGGAGGGTGGAGATGAGAGCCCAGGACGGGGGTGGGGCGGGGGGGGGGGCTGACTGTGGATGTGAAGGGGCGGGTGGAGAGCAGTGTTGCTGGAGACAGCATGCAGCTCTGAGGACTGGCCGGAGACACAGAGAGACACAGAGGGACAGAGACACAGAGAGGGAGGGACACAGTGAGGGACAGAGATTCAGGGAGAGAGACAGGCCCGGTGGGAGCCCAGGGGGGTCTGTTTGGAGGAGGGTAGTGTGCAGTCCTGTACCCACACCAGCGCCCAGCTTGCCTAGCGTGGGCGGCATCTCTGTGTCTGCCCGGGGGGGGGGGGGGAGGGGAGACACACACACACACACGACACACACACACCGAAGGGCCGTGGTGCCAGACTGACCCTCCCGCCCTGGCCGCAGGCACCAGCTGACCCGCGTGGCTGTGGACGTGGGCGCCGGCCCCTGGGGCAACCAGACTGTGGTCTTCCTGGGCTCCGAGGCGGGCACCGTCCTCAAGTTCCTGGTCTGGCCCAACGCCAGCGCCGCGGGCACCTCGGGGCCCAGCGTCTTCCTCGAGGAGTTCGAGACCTACCGGCCAGACAGGTGGGGTCTGGCAGAGGCCGGGGGTGGAGCCGGTGGAGATGGGGCGCGGCCCCCGAGTCTTACCGAGCTGCTCGCCCCAGGTGCGGCCGGCCCGGTGGCGCTGAGACGGGGCGGCGGCTGCTGAGCCTGGAGCTGGACGCGGCCTCGGGCGGCCTGCTGGCGGCCTTCCCCCACTGTGTGGTCCGCGTGCCCGTGGCCCGCTGCCAGCAGCACTCCGGGTGCATGAAGTGAGTGCCCGCCCTCGCTGGGGGTGGGGGGCGGTGGGAGGGATGAGCGCGGGAAGAGGGCGAGAGCGGAGTCTGAGTTGAGGGCCCAGCAGCAGCCTGACGTGGTGAGAGATGAGGGGCGGAGGGCACAGCACGTGCAAAGGCCCTGGATTGGGGCCGTGACTGGGTTTTCGGGGAACAGTGAGGAGGCCACGCGGCTGGAGCGGAGTCAGGGAGGGGGTGGTGAGGGCAGGGAGAGGATGGGGCAGGTCATGCAGGGCCTGTGGGCCTTGGGGGGGACTTGGGTGTTTACCCCAAGGGAGGTAGGGGCCCGGGAGGCCTGTGGCAGAGGAGCAGTGGGACCTGAGGGACATTTTTAAAAAATTATATTTTATTGATTTTTTACAGAGAGGAAGAGAGAGGGATAGAGAGTTAGAAACATCGATGAGAGAGAATCATTGATCAGCTGCCTTCTACACACCCCCCACTGGGGATGTGCCAGCAACTAAGGTACAAGCCCTTGACTGGAATCGAACCTGGGACCTTTCAGTCCGCAGACCAACGCTCTATCCACTGAGCTAAACCAGTTTTGGCCTGAGGGACATTTTTTAAAAAATATATTTTATTTATTTTTTACAGAGAGGAAGGGAGAGAGATAGAGAGTTAGAAACATCAATGAGAGTCATTGATCAGCTGCCTCTTGCACACCCCCTACTGGGGATGTGCGCGCAACCAAGGTACATGCCCTTGACCGGAATCGAACCCGGACCCTTGAGTCCCCAGGCCGAGGCTCTATCCACTGAGCCAAACTGGTTTCAGCTGAGTGACATTTTTAAGAGCAGCAGGAGCAGGAACTGGGGACCAGGGAGGTGGCTGTTTTCCCTCCTCTAAAATGGGTGGAAAACGAGGTGCAAAGTACTGCCCCCCCAGCTCCGTGTGAGCCCCCCACACTGAGTAACCCGCCCACACCGCCGTCCTGGCAGTAGTGATGCATTGCACAGAGCCGGACACACGCTCTGAGGCAAGCCCGCTGGGCTCCGACCCCGGCTCTGCTACCCCAAGCCCGTTTTCTCATCTGTGAAATGGAGGTGAACAGCCCGGCCGCAGGACTGGCCGGAACCCCGGGCAGCTGGTAGGTGGCTCTGTGCAAGGGGCTGTGGCTGATGGCCTGCCCCCCCTCCTTCCCCCCCCCCGCCCCGCCCTAGGAACTGCATCGGCAGCCAGGACCCCTACTGCGGGTGGGCCCCTGACGGCTCCTGCATCTTCCTCAGCCCTGGCACCAGGTACGGGGGGAGGTGGGGGAGGGGGTGTAACCCGCCTGCTGATGTGGTGGGGATCCCCCCTCCTCCCCTCGGGCTCCCCGAGAGGCTCCCCTGCTGACCGTTTCTGCCTCGCCCCCTCAGGGCCACCTTTGAGCAGGACGTGTCCGGGGCTAGCACCTCCAGCTTAGGGGACTGCACAGGTGAGCGGGGAACGAACTCCCCGGGGCCCTCACGCCCTTGGCAGCCCGTGTCCAGGCGGGGGGCGCGGACCAGCTTTGGGAAGTCAGGGGGTCCCACTCCCGGGGAGGGAGGAAGGTGAGGGACAGAGAGGCCAGGGGACAGGCAGAGGGGTGAGCTGAGGGCACAGACAGATGCACGGACAGGCTCTGAACCGGACGGAGAGAGGATGAGAGGCGGACAGACAGGCTTTCAGGTGACAGATACCACAGGGCAGACAGAGGGACAGACTCTGCGAGGACAGACAGACAGACCCCAGAGAAACAGGCCGGCTTTGGGAGGGACAGAGAGGCGCACAAGGAAGACAGACAGCGGGGTGGGCCGGGGTGGCCGGGGGGGCCCTCCCCGCCCTCTCACGCCTCCCTCCCCCGCCCAGGCCTCCTGCGGGCCAGCCTGGCGGAGGAGCGCGCCGGGCTGGTGTCGGTGAACCTGCTGGTGACGTCCTCGGTGGCGGCCTTCGTGGTGGGCGCCGTGGTGTCGGGCTTCAGCGTGGGCTGGTACGTGGGCCTCCGCGAGCGGCGCGCGCTGGCCCGGCGCCGGGACAAGGAGGCCATGCTGGCGCCCGGCGGCGCGGTGCTGAGCGTGAGCCGCCTGGGCGAGCGGCGCGCGGGGGCCGCGGGGGCGCGGGGCGGCGGCGGGGGGCCCCCGGAGGCGCTGCTGGCGCCCCTGATGCAGAACGGCTGGGCCAAGGCCACGCTGCTGCAGGGCGGCCCGCACGACCTGGACTCGGGGCTGCTGCCCACGCCCGAGCAGACGCCGCTGCCGCAGAAGCGCCTGCCGGCCCCGCTCCCGCTCCCGCACCCCCACCCGCACCCGCACCCGCACCCCGGCCCGCGCGCCTGGGAGCACGGCCCCCCGCTGCTGCCCGCCGCCCCCGCCGCCTCGCTGCTGCTGCTCGGCCCCGCCCGGCCCCCCGAGCAGCCCGGCCGCGCGCCCCACGCGGACTTCCCGCCCACGCCGCACGCCAGCCCGGACCGCCGGCGCGTGGTGTCGGCGCCCACCGGCCCCTCGGACCCGAACGCGGCCTGCGACAGCCTCCCGCGGCGCTGGAGCCCGCCGCCCACCGGCAGCCTCCGCCGGCCCGGCCCCCCCGGCCCCGCGGCCCCCGCGCTGCGCCGCACGCACACCTTCAACAGCGGCGAGGCCCGGGGGGACCGGCCCCGCGGCCGCCACGCGCGGCCCGGCGCGGACCTGGCCCACCTGCTCTCCTTCGGGGGCACCGACAGGACTGCGCCCCCCGTGCCCTAGGCTGGGGGCCCCCCGACGCCTCAGCGGTGCCAGCCACGGGGATCAGAGCGAGCGATCCGGCCCGGCTCCGGCTCCGAGCGGGGCGCTCCGGCCAGCACGCCCTCCGGGGCGCAGGGCGAGGGGCCCCCGCCCACGGAAGCACAAGGCCTGGCCCCCACCCTGACGGGCCGCGGCCGTGCGGCGGTCTGGGGGGCGGGAGGACGTGCTGTAGATTTGAGGTTGACCTGTGCGTGGGTTTGGATTTGTTTCCAATTTGCGGTTGTTGTTTTGTTTTTTGGTTTTTTTTGCAGTTTTTCTACCCAATTGCACAACTCCGTTCTTGGGGTGGCGGCCCAGGGCTTGGAGGGGGCGGGATGAGGAGGGGGCCACAGCTGCAGACCCCGGTGCCCCCCCTCCAGGCTCCTCCTTGACCTAGGCTCCTGGCGTGTGGGAGTGTGTGGTGTGTGTGTGTGTGTGTGTGTGTGTGCATGCCATGTTCGTGTGCAAGGGGCCGGGAAGGGGAGGGAGGTGTGCGTGTGAGGGGCACTCATGCAGGGTGTGTGTCTGTGTGTGCGTGTGGCGGCCGAGAGGCCTGGGCGTTTGGCTGAGCCAACACAGGGGCTTCCAGAAGGCCAGGGGGGCCTCCAACTGCCGGTCAGGAATTCGAGGGGAGACAGAGAAAGGGTGTTAGGGAGAGTCCAGGAGGGCCTGCCCATGAGCCACACTGGCAGCAGCTGTGTAAGTCTTGGTGGGGGCGGGCAGCAAAGGTGGGTGGGCCCCCCTGTAAATATGGCCCCAGGGTGGTCAGAGGGTCCCACACCACCAGTCCCCTTGTGACCTCCCCTCCGACCTCCAGCTGACCATGCATGCCAGCTGAGTGGCCAGCTGAGACTTGGACCCTCTCTGGAATTTGCCTCCCCAACCCCCTCCCGATCAATAAAACTGTTTACAACCACCGGCCCCCAAGGCTCTGGGTCTGCTCTGTCTCCCAGGGGTGGGGCCTGGGCAGTGGCAGGGCCCGATCAGCACCCACAAGATTCACGGCTGGGTCACAGCAGCCAACAGAATTCGGGGACGCTGAGTGTGGGAACGCAGAGAGTTAGTGGGAGGCCCTGTCTTCGTATGGATGGGGCCGGTTTCTGATTGGTCTTTCAGCAAATATTTATTGTGCACCTACTATGTGCCAGGCACCATGTGGGGACAAAGACCTCTGTTCTCAGAAGCTCACAGCCTAGTGGAGAGACTGACCACTTACAAGCAAATTAGGGCTTGGTTTGCAGTAGTCATATGTGTAATATAGTGAAAGCCAGGTAATATGCTGGGGAGGGGGGGACCGTGTATGAGGAGAAGGAGGGGGTCAAGGAGGGCCTGCCAGGGGTAACATCTGAGCTGTGACGGGGGAGACGGAGAGATGAGCAGATAGAACCTTCCAGGCGGAGGGAACAGCCAGTGCTAAGGCCATGCGGTGGGAATTCACCTGGAGGACGGGGGAGCAGCCAGGGTAGCTGGAGCAGCGGGTGAGGGCAGACCAGGTGGCCATGAAGAGGGAGGAGAGGACGGGGCCCAGACGGGCAGGGCCTTGCACGTGAGGAGTACAATGTTTTTAAACTGTGGTGAAATACGCATAAATCCACATGCATTCAAATGTGCCACTTGAGCCTTTTTAAAGTGTTCGCTTCAGGGGCATGAAGTCCATTCACATTGTTGGACAGTCACCCCCACCATCCATCTCCAGCACCTTCTCACCTTCCCAGACTAAAACCCCATCCTCACTAAACCCTAACTCCTCTTCCCACCCCCCCTCGCCCAGCCTCGTGGGTGTTAAGCTGGACCAGGGAGCCAGCGGAGAGTTTTAAGCAGGGGCCGTGGGTCTGCTTTCATCCTGAGAGGTCGCTTTCGAGTTATGTCACTCCAGTTCACAGCCCTTCCTTCCAGCCCATGTCAACTAAGCACCGACCGTGTGAACAAGACAGACCTGGTTTCTTCTTATCATGGGGGGGCGGGAGGGGGGACACTGATAATAAACACAAATCCTCTGACGGCATCTAACAGCTCCTCCTGAACCTGTGTGTGTCTGTGTCTTTCAGCTTGAGATATAATTGACATGTAACATTGTGTACGTTTCAGGTACACAACCTGATGATTTGATGAACGGATATATTGTAGGATGATCCCCGCAATGAGATGAACCTGTCCGTTACCTCCCACAGTTACCTTTTAGTGTATGATCAGAACATTTACGATCTACTCTCTTAGCAACTGCCAATACAGCATCATCCACAGTAGCCACCGTGCTGTACATTAGACCCCCAGAACTTACTCATGTCTGTGGGTTTGTACCGAGACCAACATCTCTCCTCCCCATTACCCTCCTACCACCTGACGAGAACCATCCAACCACCGGCTCCGAGGAGTTCATTTTTACATCCCACATACACATGAGATCGCACAGTATTTGCCTTACTCTACCTGACTTATTTCACTTAGCATAATGCCCTGAAGGTTCTTCTATGTTGTTGCAAATGGCGGGATCTGTGTCTTATTTAATGGCCGAAGTGTGTGTGTGTGTGTGTGTGTGTGTGTGTGAATAATGCTGCAGTAAACATGGGGAAGCAGATATCTAAAGAATAGTGATTTCATTTACTTTGAATAAACACCCAGAAGTGGAAATGCTGGATTTTTTTAATTTTCTGAGGAACCCCCATATTGTTCTCTGTAGCACCAATTGACATCCCCACCAACAGTAGTGTGGGGAGACATCCCTTTTCTCCACATCCTCACCAACACTGGTTACTTCTTGTCTTGTTGATAATAGCCATTCCAACAGGTGTGAGGTGATACCTCACGGTGGTTTTGATGTGCATTTCCCTGATGATCACTGATGCTGAGCATCTTTTCATATATCTGTTGGCCATTTGTATGTCTTCTTTGAAAAAATATCTCTTCAGGTCCTTTGCCTGTTTTTTGTGTGTGCCTGTTCTGTGTGGCTGTCTCTGCGGGCCTGCCATTCTGTCCTGTGTGTCCTGCTCTGTCCGTGTGTCTGTTAGGTCCTGTCTGTGTATTTTTGTTTTATCTCTGTCAGTATCTCTGTCTGTGGATTCATGTGTAACCTATCTTTCATTCTTTATCTGCGCCTGTCACTGTCAACTTGTGTGTTCTGTCTCTAAGACAGGATTCAGTCATCATCACAGCTGAATAGGGATGAACCCTGCAGAGATGGGGCAGGGAGAAAAGGCCATAGCCAGGCATAACAAATAAGATAACAAAGCACACCTGAATTTTTAGAACTCAACCAGAATGAAAGCACTTAATAGCAAAACCCATGAGATGCAGCCAAAGGCATTCTCAAAGGGAAATGCATAGCCTCCTAAGGCATTCATTAGTAAACAAACAACCCAAAACAAATGGTGCATCAGCTTAGGTTGAAGAAAGAGCAATACCTGAAATCTATATAATTTTATTAACCAATGTCACCCCAATAAATACAATTTTTAAAGAAAGAGCAGTTGGGACCTTTGGAGATTGAATTCAGCTTCACAGATGGGGAAACAAAGGCCAAGAAAAGATAAGCCACCTGCCCTCAGTCACAAAGCATAGCAGCCGTAGCGCATCTGGAATTCAGAAATCGGTTTGGCCCCTCCCAGCTCATTGTTCAAAAACTTCCAAGACTTCTGGCATCACTCGCTTTTATACTCTATTTTTAAAAAGTCATTTCAATAAAAATGTATCCAACAACATGTCATAAATTCAAGACAAGTGTTTTTTATTCTCTCCACTGCACTTCCGGATTGCTCAAATGTGTCGCAAACAGAACCTCTTGTCCCCATTTCCAGGACTGGCACCTTGCGAGCTTGACCCCTGATTCCTGAGTTGGGGGTGGGGGCAGTGGGACTCACTCCCAGAGGCTCCGGGTGTCCACTCTCCCACAGCAGGGATCAGGGGAAGGAAAACTGGACCGAAACAGGGACAAGAAGGGGTGGGCAGCCCCTCCGCTGTCCTCCCCCTGCCAGGAAACAATTTTGCAATCTTGACTCCTCCCTTTCCTGTCACTGGCTCAAGTTCAGGCCCTATCCGGAATAGGATGTGGGTGGGTGGGGACTTCCCTATGGTTGATGCCCCTGCCCCCAGCCCAGGTAGGTATAAGGCCACCTCACCAGACCAAAGGAATCTGGATGGAAAAGAGAGAGGCCACCATGTCCTCTTGGAGCCCAGAGGGAAGCCAGAGGTAGGTCCCCACCCTGCCACTCACGGGCAAGGCTTGGACACCAGGCACTGCATGGACATTCTGTCTGACCCACTGAATTCACAGGGGAAGACGTAGGCCTCCTGGCTGGACAGACCAACACTCAGGCTCTAACTAGGACAGGATTGCTCCCACACACACTCACCTGCAGATGTCCCAGGCAGGGAGTGAGAGCCCACCCCGACCTCAGAGGCCTGCTGGGGGGGCGGGCAGGAGGAGCAGAAGCCCCAGCCCTCCCAGGGGTACAGTGCCAACTGCAAACCACCCAATATCAAGGCCAAATGCCTGCCCCCAAGCCTGCTTTGGGCACTTTTTTTTTTTTTTTTTTTTTTTTTTTGCTTTGGACACTTTTCATGTTCAAAGTCCCATTTGCAACTGGAGCCCTGGCTTGTACCTGGGTGCTTGAAGCAAGTTGGACACCGATAACCTGACCTTGTTTCATCAGGGTTGGAAAGAAAAAGTAGGACCACAGAGGTGGGGGAGCCATGAGTTCTGCTTGGGAAAGTCAGAGAAAGCTTTGTGGGGAAAAAGGGGCATTGGTATTGGGGGCTTTGCAGGATGGGTAGGAGTTCACTGGCTCTGCCTTCAAAACATGAAGAGGAGGAGGAGGTGACTGCACTAGTCCAGAGGATCAATGAGAAGGCATGGTTCTGGGGAGCAAAAATGGAAGGGAAGAAGTGGGCATGTTCTGGTATATTTTCACTGAGTTGGGTATATTTCTATTTTGGCTCATTAAGCACCTTCTGTCATTGCCTCCAGCCCAGGGGTCCTGGATCCCCATCTTTCTAGAATCCTGTTCCTGCTGCTACTAATTGTGGCCCCCTCAGTCCAGGAGGTCACCCCAAACCCTGAAGCCTGCCAGGTGTACCAGTCAAGCAATGGCAGCTCCGTCAGCTGCTCCCCACCTGCCAAACTCCCCCGGCAGCTCCCCGCCGACACCGTCCTGCTGTCTGTGGAGTTCTTCAACCTCACCCAGCTGCCACCCGAGACCCTCCAGGGCATCGCTAACCTCCAGGAACTGCACCTTTCCAGCAACGGGCTGGAGACACTGTCAGACAAGCTTCTGTTGCCTGTGCCTCAGCTGAAGGTGCTCGATCTGACCCTCAACGCCCTCACCCGGCTGCCCCCCGGCCTCTTCCAGGGCTCAGCCGCCCTCCACACCCTGGTGCTGAACCAGAACCAGCTGGGAGCCCTGGAGACCTTGTGGCTGCAGGGCCTGAAGGCCCTGAGGCACCTGGATCTATCCGGGAACCGCCTCCGGACACTGCCCCCAGGGCTGCTGGCCAACTTCACCGACCTGCGCGTCCTTAACCTTGGCAATAACCAGCTGGAGACTTTGCCCTCTGACCTTCTGAGGGGCCCCCTGCAGTTGGAATGGCTGTACCTGGAGGGCAACAGGCTGCAAGCACTGGAAGGGGGCCTGCTGGAGCCCCAGCCGAACCTGAGATACCTTTTCCTGAGCGGCAACCGGCTGGCCACGGTGGCGGCCAGCGCCTTCCGAGGCCTGAAGCAGCTGGACATGCTGGACCTGTCCAACAACTCGCTGAGCACGGTGCCCGGGGGGCTCTGGGCGTCCGTGGGGCAGCGCGGGGCAGCCCGGGACATGAGGGAGGGCTTTGACGTCTCTGGGAACCCCTGGAATTGCGACCAGAGCTTGGAGGACTTCTATCAGTGGCTTGTGGACAACAGAGACAAGATGTTCTTCCGGAACAGCACGTGCTGCGTTGAACCCAAAGCCATGCGGGGCCAGACCCTCCTGGGCGCGGCCATGGCTCACATGAAGCTTACGGCCGGGCTGGAGACGGGCAGGATCGGCCTGGCGGAACACTGCACACCAGGCGATTAATTCCCTCTCCGGGGTGAGGCAGGCTTCCCACAGTTGCTAGAACTTCCCAAAACACCCCTCCCGCTCACAGGCCTCCTTGCCTTTGCTCAAGCTTTGCTCGTTGTTCTTCCAGGAATGCCTTCCCCATTTCCCACATCTCTGGGCCCCCCAGCTCCCTCAGCGCAACCCTGGCCGCACTGGGGCTGTCTCTGACTCTGGCTCCCCCACTTTTGGGGGGCTCTCTGAGTGCAGGGCCTGGGGCTGAGTTGTCTCACTTAGTTAGATGTCAGACCCGAGGGGGTTAATAAATAACCGTCAGCCCTAGCCGGTTTGACTCAGTGGACAGAGTGTCAGCCTGTGAGCTGAAAGGCACCAGGTTAAATTCTGGTCAAGGGCACGATCCCCAGAGGGGGCCTACAGGAGGCAGCCAATCAACGACTCTCATCTTTGATGTTTCTGTCTTTCTCTCCCTTCCTCTCTGAAATCAATAAAAATAAAATAAAAATGTAAAATATATATTTTTAAATATAAATAAATGTCAAACAGAATTGGACAAATTGGCATTTACTGTGTTCCTGCATCTCCCGAGTGAACTTCCTGCTTCTCCAGGACGGAGGAGGAATGGCGTGACCCAGGGTGCGGTGCAGGGCTTGAAATCTGATGACCCCTGGCTCCTCCTCCTCCTCTCTCCTATCCCGAGGCTTCGCCGGAAATAAAAGTCTGACTATTGGCCAGGGTGTCATTTTACGGGTGGATCCCTGCCAGAGTCTGTGCCCTGGGAAGGTTTAAATTAAACCACATCGCTCAGGTCTCCCAACAATCCGTCAGCTGGCCCGTGATAACCCAGGGCACAGCCAGCAGGACGAGCACGAGCAGAAGCCCAGGGCTGTGCTCTCAGAACTCAGTGCCTAGAGCCACCTGCTGACAATGCTGGGCATCCTGGGGGCGAGGTCAGATGGGGGGGGGGGGGGGGCTGTGTATGTGTTTGGGCCATGCTCGGTTTTTTTCAGCCCCCTGGAAGGAGTATCATGCCCACATTGGTGATCATTCCAGGCACGAAGATGAAACAGCCAGGTCTGGAGCTTGATTTGATTGAATTTAAATCAAACCCGTCAGTCACTGTGGGGCCCAGGGCAAGTTCTAAACTTCAGTTTGCTCATCTGTAAAATGGGGATCTCAAAGAATGGGCTGGTGTGGCTCCTGGTTTAGTTAAGTGGTAGATTTAAAAAAAAAATTTTTTTTAATTATTATTATTTTTTTAACAGAAAGAGCCCTGGCCGGGTAACTCAGTTGGTTAGAGCACTGTCCTTATATGCCAAGGTTGCAGGTTCAATCCCTAGTAGGGCACATACAAGAATCAAGCAATGAATGCATAGTTGGTGGAACAACAAATCAATGTCTGTCTGTTTGTCTCTTTCTCATAAATAAATAAACATTTTTTTAAAAAAATAGAAAGCCGAAACTGGTTTGGCTCAGTAGATAGAGCATCGACCTGCGGACTGAAAAGTCCCGGGTTGGATTCCAGTCAAGGGCATGTACTCTGGTTGCCGGCACATCCCCAGTGAGGGGTGTGCAAGAGGCAGCTGGTCGATGATTCTCTCTCATCGATGTTTCTAACTCTATCCCTTTCTCTCTTCCTCTCTGTAAAAAATCAATAAAATATATTTAAAAAAATATTTAACTCAGAAAAACTAATTTGTAAAAAAATTACTCTCATATCAAAATAACTATACTAGCTGGTCAATGTTTCTCTCTCATCGACGTTTCTAGCTCTCTATCCCTCTCTCCTCCTCTCTGTAAAAAATCAATTAAAATATATTTTAAAAAATAACTACCCGTGTTTCCCCAAAAATAAGACATCCTCCGAAAATAAGACCTAGCGCATGGAAAGATAAGACATCCCCTGAAAATAAGACCTAGCGCAACTTTGGGAGAAAAAATTAATATAAGACACTGTCTTATTTTCAGGGAAACAGGGTAGATAGAATGTTTTAAAAAATTAAATTAAATTTAAAAATAAAAATAAATAAATAAAAATAGAAAGACATCAAGGACTTGCCCAAGGTCAGTGGGGAAGGAGGTGGGAGTTGTGGTCGCCCCCTAAGGCAGCGAGGGTGACAAGCGGCCACACGTGGCCTACGGAAGCAGCTCAGTCTTTGGGCATCCACCGTTCCCCAGTTGCTTTGGCAACCGCACAGTTCCCGGGAGCACCCGGGAAGAGTGGGGTCCTGAAGCGTGGGCCCACCCCCGAGACACGCCCCCTGGCAGCCTCTCCCCATTGGCCACTCCCCGGAGGCCCCGCCCCCAAAGCCACTATAAGGCGGGCGGGGCCGGCGGAGGGCGGAGTCTGGAGCCAGAGGTTGGGGTCCGCGGTAGCACCTGGAGCCCGAGGCTGCGCCCAGGTGAGTGTCACCCGGGGGGAGTCCAAGAGCACCCAGCGCCTGGGGCCCGAACTGGGTGAGCAGGCGAGGGCTCAGCGGCGTGGGACGAGGAGGGAGTGACGGGCTGGAGCAGGTGGCTGAGACCCTTGGCCCAGTTGGCTGAAGCTCAGGACCCTGTTGGGCGGGCACCACAGCTCTGAAGGCACTGAGTAGGGATGACCTGCAGGCAGGGAGTCTGAGGTCAGACTCCCTACTCTGAGTCAGCTTAAGCTGAGTGACCTTGAGCCCAGCAGGGACCCCCGTGTGTCTCGGTTTCCCTGATGGTCAACCTGACTGGGTTTATTGGGATTCTACAGTTACCGCCTGCATCCCTGTATGGGGCTGCTCGTGCAGTTCTGTCCAGGGTAGGGCAGCAGGGGCCTCCCCTATTTTGCAGAAGAGGAAACAGCCCAGAGAGGTGAAGGCACTTGCCCAAAGCCACACAGCAGGTAATGGCAGGATTGAAACCCTGAGCCCACGCTTTGAATCCCTCCAGGGGCCCCACTTTGCCCAGAGGCTCTCTAGTGTGCACCTACTGTGTGCAGAGTCTTGTGCACTGTCTGTGCTCCTCAGGACATTCTGAGGTAGGGTGTTATCATGACCTCCTTTTTCGGATGAGGAAACTGAGGTCCCAAGAAGGAACAAGACTTGCTGGAGTCACAGAGCCCGGGGCTTGGGAGGGAGCTTGGTGGGCTGGCCCCCTTCACTCTGTCCCGTCCCCCCAGGTGACCCTATCTGCAGCGGGCATGTCGGAGGATGAGGCGGCTCAGGCCCCCAGCCCCAGCGTGTGGGAGCAGGACCAGCAGGTGAGGGGCTGCACCTCCTATGGAGCAGGACATGGGGACGGGAGGGGGCAGGTCTTCCTCGGACAGCTGGGCACCCCTCCCACCTCTGTCTTTGCTCGGAGCACCCCACACTTGGGGCATTTTGGGCCATGGAGGCTGCCATCTCTGCATCTCCTACCCGCTTCCCGGAGGGGCACAGTGAGCTGGGAGGGGAGCATGTCTTCCAGCACTCCCAGCTGGCTCATCTGGCCTCCGCCCGACTCTCCCCTCCCCGCTCTGGGCCTCTGCCTCCATCTCCCGTGTCTGTGTCCACCATCGGGGCTCTCTTACCAACAGCAGCAGCAGCAGCACTCACAGCCTCTCCCCGGCATCAGTCACGGCTCCAGGCCCCTCACCTACATTGGCTCCTAGAATTCCCACCGCAGCCCTAGCAACCCGCTTTACCGATGAGACGAAGGCACCCAGCAAAGCACTTCCCTCACTCGCCCACGCTCACACAGCTCGGAGGTCTTTCCAATCTTTCCAAAATTCGGGGCTTTTTTAAAATGCCGCAGGACGCGGGGAAAAATTGTTGAAGATCAGGACTGTCCCGCCGAAAGCGGGAGGATCTGGTCACCTTAGGCCCAACCAGAACCGAATGCAGACAGTTTTGCCCCAGAGGCATGTGCCCTTCAAGCCACCAGAGGCAGAACTAGTCAGGCTGTGTGCGCTCCTGAGCGCGGAGCCCGTGAGACCGCCCGTGGGCTCCTCTCCTGGGCACAGCGGGGCTCCGCACGCTTCCCCCCAGGCCCTGGCCCACAGGGAGGAGGTGGCTCATGTGAGGCTGCGCCTTCCACCTCCCGGGGGCCCCTCTGACTGCGCCCCCTCCCACAGAACGTGGTACACCGAGTTGTGGCCCTGCCCCTGGTCAAGACCACGTGCACTGCCGTCTCCAGTGCTTACAGCGCGGCCAAGGGTAGGCACCCACTGCTGGGCTCCGCCTGCCGCCTGGCCGAGCAGTGCGTGTGCAGCCTCACCTCCAGCGCCCTGGACCACGCCCAGCCCCTGCTCAGCCACCTGCAGCCTCAGCGTGAGTCCCCCGGCCCCAGGGTCCCGCGGTGGCCCGTGTTTCACCCTCTCATGCTCCATCCGCGTGGCGTGGCCTGAAGGGAGGACTCCCTGCCCTGCGTGTCCCTCCTCAGGCTCACCTGTCCTGCGCCTTCAGTCTGACTGCCCGTCCCCCCACCCCCACCCAACCACCGTGCCACCCTCGCTCGGTCCTTGTGCCGGGGCCATCTCCCAGGCCCTCTTGGCCTGCCCCTCCTCCCCTCTCCTGATGGCTTGTTGTGTCTCGTCTCCTGGCCGTCATCTGCTCTTAGCAGCGGATTTGCGGCCTCATTCCATCTGTCTTGAAGTCCTCCCTTGTTGGCCTGTTAGGCCTCGGGCCCCCTTTACCTGTCCACCCTCCCTTCCCCGTCCGCCCCTCTGTCCTGAGGGCTGCCTCCACCTATCCGGACCCCCTTATCGTCCTGGGCCTGTGACCAGCTCGAGTCCAACCTGACAACATGATGGGGGTGGGGACAGAAAGACTCTTGACTGAAGGGGCCACTTGAGGTTCCCAGCCCCTCCTCCTTCTTAGCTGGTTTGAGTGACCTTGAGCCAGCTCGCTGGGGCACGAGCTGAGCACGGGTGTGGAGTCACCTTGGTGCTGGCAGAAATGCGTGGCGGGGCGGGGGTGGGGAACGCAGAGGAGGCGGGGCCCAGCCTGGCGGCCCACCACACCTCAGGGTCTCCAGCCCCGCAGGGAAGCAGCCAAGTCACCCCTCTCACGAGGCCTCCCTTCATCTCTCCCTGTCTCTCCCCTCTTTTTTCTCTGCTTCTCCCTCTGGTATTCCCTCCTCCTGTTCCTCTCTCCTTTGCCATCTCCCGGATTCTCACTCCCTGCCTCTCCCTCTCCCTCGTCAGTGGCTACAGTGAATGATCTTGCCTGCAGGGGCCTGGACAAGCTGGAGGAGAAGCTGCCCTTTCTCCAGCAGCCTTCTGAGATGGTGAGGCACAAATGGAGGGACCGGCAAGGGGTGGCAGTGTGTGTGTGGGGGGGACTGTCTCCCCCCAACAGCCAGCCGAACGCCTCTGACAGCTGGCCTCTGGGAGAGGCTTTGGTCAACTCAAAAAACACCACACAGCCGAGACCGGTTTGGCTCAATGGATAGAGCATCGGCTTGGGGACTGAAGGGACCCGGGTTCGATTCTGGTCAAGGGCATGTACCTTAGTTGCGGGCATATCCCCAGTAGGGGGTGTGCAAGAGGCAGCTGATCGATGACGCTCTCTCATTGATGTTTCTAACTCTCTATCTCTCTCACTTCCTCTCTGTACAAAAATCAATAAAATATATTTAAAAAAAAAAACCAAAAAACAAAAAAAACACACCACACAGATGAGTAATCAGCACCCAGCCCCGGCTGATGTCGCTCAGTTAATTGGGCATCATCCAGTGCACGGAAAGGTTGCTGGTTCGATTCCTGGTCAGGGCACATGCCTGGGTTGTGGGCCCCATCCCCGGGGGGGATGTTCAGGAGGCAGCTGATCGATATTCCACTCTCACATGCTGTTTCTCTCTCCTTCTCCTTTCCTCTGTCTCTCTCTCTAAAAACAAAAAACAAAAAACAATAAAAACGTGTTTTTTAAAAATAATCGGCACTCATATTCATCTAGCACTTACTGTGTGCCAGTAGGTGCTGGTAACCCCTTCAGCCACCCAGGGAGGGAGTTTGTATCTTCCTCCAATCAATAGAGGGGGAGATTGAGCCCTGGAGCTGGGAAAGGGCCAGGGGCCAGGGAAGGGAGCTGAAAACGGGGTTGGGGTCCCTCCCCCAGGTGGTGACCTCAGCCAAGGACGTGGTGGCCAGCAGCATGACCGGCGTGGCGGGCCTGGCCCGGCAGGGCCGGCGCTTGAGCATGGAGCTGAAGCGGTCCATGAGCCACGCGGTGGACGTCGTGTTGGGCAAATCGGAGGAGCTGGTGGACCACTTCCTGCCCATGACCGAGGAGGAGCTCGGTGAGCCTGGTGCCCTCTCCTCCCGCCCTGAACCCTGCCCAGTCCCCCTCCCCAGAGGTTACAGATTAGAGAGGTGCCCTGGCCTGTTTGGCTCAGTGGATAGAACATCAGCCTGCGGGTTGAAGGGTCATGGGTTCGATTCGGGTCAAGGGCACATACTTTATTTTTATTTTTTATTTTTTTAAAAATATATTTTATTGATTTTGTACAGAGAGGAAGGGAGAGAGATAGAGAGTTAGAAACATCGATGAGAGAGAGTCATCGACCAGCTGCTTCTTGCATACCCCCCACTGGGGATGTGCCCGCAACCAAGGTACATGCCCTTGACCGGAATTGAACCCGGGACCTTTCAGTCCCCAAGCCGACGCTCTATCCACTGAGCCAAACCGGCTCGGTCCCCAGCCCTGGGGTGCGTGTGGGAGGCAACCAACCAATGTTTCTCCCTCACATCCATGTTTCTGTGTGTCTCTCCCCCTCCCTTCCATTCTTTCTAAAAATATATATCAATGGGGCCCTGGCTGGCTTGGCTCAATGGATAGAGTGTCTGCCTGTGGACTGAAAGGTCCCAGGTTCGATTCTGATCAAGGGCATATGCCTCGGTTGCAGACTCTATCCCCAGTCGATGGCTTGCAGGAGGAAGCAGTTGGTCAATGATTATCTCTCATCTCTCTCACTCTTCCTCTCTGAAATCAATAAAAATATTTTACACACACACACACACACACACACCAATGGAAAAACATCCTTGGGTGAGGATTAAAAAAAACAAAAAAACAGATTAAAGATATTCAGGACTCACTCGATCACAACAGATCAGCAGGAACACGGGGCTGGAGCCCAGCCCTGGCTCCCTCTCCACTGCCATGGCCCCCCAGCCGTCATCCTACTAGAAACCAGACCGGCCAGACTCCACGGGCATGAGTGGCCTAAAGACTTAAGAGAGCTGTGGTCTCAAACCAGTAGCCCTCCAAATTGTACTCTCTGACCTGTACTGTGCCTTTTCAATGGTTTAATTCATGGCATGCACTCAGCAATCAGATTTTGCCCTGCAAATCCCAATTTCTGGCTCGCCTTGAAAAATTAGACACTTGGGTTGGATATCATCTGCCCCCTGAAAGCCCGCCTTTCTCCAGTGTTCTAATGTTGTCTGCTGGCCCTGGAGCCAAGCTGACTTCTCAACCCCTGCCTCGGCACTGGGAGAAAGGCTGACCCACTTTGTCCTCCGTGGGAAGGCATTTATGAAGCTCCAACTGTGTTCCAGGCGCTTGGGATATATTCCTCAAGAGGCAGTTTATTAGAGTGGCTAAGAACTGTTTAAAGTCAGAGTGCCTGGGTTTGAATCCTGGTTCTGCTTCGGGCACACTGTGGGATTTCGCCTCTCTTTGCCTCAGTTTTCCCCATCTGTGAAATGGGGCTAATAATAGTGCTCACATCATAGGGTTTAGGGAATATTGAGAGTTGAATTTGGTTAAGGGAAACTATAAATCTGGGAGCCCATGGACTTGTCCACCCAGAAGGTGGGTGAACAGGACAGAGGCGGGTGTCCACACTGACCCCCTCTCCCCCATCCTGCCCTCCAGCGGCACTGGCAGCTGAGGCTGAGGCTGAGGGCGAGGAAGTGGGCTCAGTGGAGCAGCAGAGGAGACATCAGGGCTACTTTGTGCGCCTGGGCTCCCTGTCAACACGACTCCGCCACCTGGCATATGAGCATTCTCTGGGGAAACTGAGGCAGAAGAAACATCACGCTCAGGACACACTGGCCCAGCTGCAGGAGACACTGGAGCTGGTGAGAGCCCTCTGCCTGCCCCCACCCTGTAACGCTGGCCAGTAAGCATGCATTAAGCGCCACTGGAGTACCTGGTCCCATGCTAGACTGAAGGGGGTGGCAGCACTGGTCCAGCTGCCCCTAGCTGTGCATGTTCAGAGCTGGGGGAGAGGGGTGCCTGGGGCTAGAGGAGCTTAGGGGGTCAGGACTCAGCCTGGGGAGCAGAGAAGGGGTTCTGGGGAGAAGTAGGAGCTAGAATTTATAGGCAGTTAAGGGAGGTCTGGAGAGGGAAGAGGACTTTTTCCCTCACTCTCCTGCCACCAGTTCCAATCCCCTGCACCCTTTAGGTTCCGGCTCACACCCAGCTCTTGTCTCATTGTCCATCCCTCCCTGCTCCAAAGGAACATGGCAGCTCCTGCTTCCTGGGCTAAGTGCAGATGCCCCGGCCTGCCTACCCCACATCCCCTCTCCTCATCTCAACTGCCAGCAGCTCTGTATTCTCACATCCTCCCTCGTCCGACACATCAGCCATACTCTCAGCTCTGCCCTCAAACTCCATCCTGAGTCTGTCGACATTTCCTCCCTCCACTTCCTCCCTCCTCCTGCTTCCAGCTCTCATGCTTGCACACACTCACCCAGCTCTCCTCCTGGACCCCTGTCCTGCCACAGCAGCCAACAGAAGGCCCCTGTGAGCACCTGAGCAGAATGCCCTGAAGGCTCATCCATTTTGTAGCATGCATCTGAACCTTCTTTTTTTTGTGGCCCAATAATATTCTACCGTATGGATGGGCCCAACTTATTTCTCTTCATCTTTTAATGCCTGTCCTGTCCTGGGTACTGGAGACACCGTGCTCC
Organism: Nyctalus aviator; assembly: GCA_036971965.1. Lineage (NCBI taxonomy): Eukaryota > Metazoa > Chordata > Mammalia > Chiroptera > Vespertilionidae > Nyctalus > Nyctalus aviator. The sequence goes on from CM072927.1 coordinate 24,235,086, forward strand.
TTCAGGACACCCACAGTCCAGTCAGGGGATCACGGTCAAAACAGGGAACACGGCAGGTGCTCTGGGACCCGAGGAGGGACCACCCAGCCAGAAGGGGAGGAGGGGGGTTTCCTGGAGGGGGTAATGTCCACATCGAGACTTGAACTGGGATGAACCAGCAGGGGCGGAGGTGGAGGGAAGAGGGTACATGGCTGAGGGACCCGCATGAGCGATGAGTCTGAGCTCCGGAACCACAGGCCGCAGGGTCTGCGGGAGGCAGAGGATTCAGTGAACAGGCTGCCAGGCTGGACCAGCGGGTGCAGAAGGCTGCACACAGTGTCCCCTACATGCTTATTGAGGCCGGATCCAAGCTGGGAGCAGTCCTGGCTCCCCCGATCCCCCCAGTCCTCCACCTCTGACGAACACTTCCGGTTCCCAGATTGACCTCGTGCAATGCGGCATGACCCCCACCACCCCAGCCCGCCCCGGGAAAGTGCACGAGCTGTGGGGGGACTGGAGTCTGAGCCCCCTGGAGAACGGCCGCCACCGCCGCCGCAGCCAGGTAGGACGGGAGGACGGGAGTGGCTCTGGACCCGCCCGGGGTGGCCAGGGGCTGTGACTGAGCTGTGACTAACCAACTGCTGAGGCAGCGGGTTGGAGTGCCCGTGGGGAAACTGAGGTAAGCGGACAGTCCTATTGGGTGCCCACAGGAGAAACTAAGCCAGGGCTTAGTCTGTTGTGTGCAGGGGGGAAACTGAGGCAGGGTGATGCCGTCCTATTGGGTATCCGTTAGAGAAACCGAGGCAGGGAAAGTCTCATTGTGGGTCTTTCAGGGAAACCTTCCTGGTTCCTGCTTTTGGGGAGGCAGGGCTGTCTCACTGTGTCCACGGGTGAGAAGAGGCAGGGAGACAGTCCAGTGTGCCCATGGGGAGACTGAGACAGGATGGCAATACCATGTGTCTATGGGAAACTGAGGGAGGGCTCGGTCCCAGTGTGTGCCTATGGGGAGATGAGGCAGGGTGACAGTCCCGGTGTGTCCATGGGTAAACTGAGGCAGGACAGTGGTCTCCACATGTGTCCATCTGGAACACTGAGGTGCTCCCTCTCCCATCCCTCCCCCAGATAGAGCTGGAAACGCTGGTATTGTCCCGAAGCCTGATGCAGGAGCTGCAGAGCTCGGTGGACGCCCTGGAGACCAGCGTGCGGGGCCTGCCCCAGGGCGCCCAGGAGAAGGTGGCCGAGGTGCGGCGGAGCGTGGACAGCCTGCAGGCCGTCTTCGCGGACGCGCGTTGCTTCAGGGATGTGTCCGCCTCGGCGCTGGCCGAGGGCCGGGGCCGAGTGGCTCGGGCCCACGCCTGCGTGGATGAGCTGCTCGAGTTGGTGGTGCAGACCATGCCACTGCCCTGGCTCGTGGGCCCCTTTTCGCCCATCCTCGTAGAGCGGTCGGAGCCCCTGCCTGACCTGGAGAACCTGGTGGACGAGGTTGTGGGGGGCCCTGACCCCCGCTGGGCGCATCTGGACTGGCCGGCCCAGCAGAGAGCCTGGCAGGCCCAGCACCGGAATGGGATAGGGCTCCCGGAGGACATTCCAGAGGAGCCCGAGCCCCCCAGCCGCCCCAAACACACCTTGATGCCGGAGCTGGATTTCTGATCCCATGGGGCCTCACTGCCAGGGGCAGCAGGAGGCTGCCCTATACGTCCATAGCCTGCTGCCCTCTAGTGGCCACACTGAAGCACAGCAGCCAGTACCTTTACCCTGGCCCAGGCACGGAGTTGGGGGTTCCCCTGGAATTCCGAATATGGACCAGCTACTCTGTCATCAGACCCTTCCCAATCTCTCCCTTGGACATATGAGGACATGAACCTAACTCAGATCTGACTAGTCCCCATCTGGATCCATCTGTCTGTAGTCACCTGTTCCCTCACCCCAAGAAGCTGATCAAAGCTCCTCAGAGAAACACATTTTGCCCAACGGCTTCTATTTGGGGCTTTGAAAAGCAAGGATCCACCTGCTCCCCCAGCTTGTACATCCTGGACTGAGGGGTCCCACAAAGAACTGGGTTGCACCAACTGGGCCAGCCGGACCCACTTGCTATGCTGTTTGGGGTATGCTTTCCAGAATAAAGGTGCTTTGTGTTGTTCTGGCTGGGGTGAGTCTCAGTTACAGGGTGCCCGGGGGTCTCAGAGGTGTGATTGCATGGCACAAGCCAGGGTTTGAGATTTGAAAGGAGTGATGCCCACCCCCCCACCACCACCCCCGCTTGCCATCCTGCATCCTGTCTGTACTTCCACCCTTAGTGCCCAGCCCACCGGCTTAAGCATTGCCCCTTCAGATGTAGCTTCCTGGCGTGAAAGTTCACACTATCAATGAATGCCTTGGAACTGCAGGGAGCAGGATCTTGAGGAGAAGTTACAGGAGTCAGTCCTCCTATGCCCATCTCCCTGCACCCACAGTTGCTGATTTTGCTGTGGTTTCTCCACTGTTCAAGACTGGGGAGACAGAGACAGGGAAAGGGCCATGGGCCAGTCTCATGGGGGCCCTCCCATCTTCTGACCACATTCTTGGCTGCCCATCAGACTCCCCTCTGGCCAGGCCGGGTGTTGGGAAACCACAGCATGATTCGGTGAGGTCAGGGTGGCCCCTGGCTTCCCTGGGACCCAGCCCAGGGGCAGCTCTGGGAGCCCTGACCACCTCCCACTGGTCAGATTCACTTCCTTGCTCCTGCTCGGAACCGCCCTGGGGTTGAGTCCCAGCCTTGCCTGCAGGTGGGTAGGCAACTTATTTTTCCTCTCCAAACATGTTCTCCTCCGAAAAGTGGGTAACTCATGCCCAATCCTAGTAAACACCTCACCCACAGAAGCTATTATTCACTTATTCATTCAACAAATACAGGTTATCCCAAAAAATGTATACACACCTTGAATAATCACTAATTCCAATGAGTTAAATCTGAAGAGAAACATCAATTGAGCTATCAGCTGTTAAAAGTGTGTAAACTTTTTTTTTTTTTTTTAACAACCTGCATTTATAGAGCACCTGCTGTGTGCTAGGCAGTTCTCCACCTTGGGGACATGGCAATGAGCAAAATAAATCAAAGTCCTGCCCTCTGTGACATGACAGTACAGTAGGAGATGGGCAACACAAGAAAAATAAATATATTACTTATTTTTAGTGTTAGTAGAATAAGAAAAATAAAAGGGGAAGACAATGGGTAGTATGTGGGCATTTGAGGAGAGATGTATATTTTTATTTTTAAAAATATATTTCTTTGATTTCAGAGAGGAAGGGAGAAGGAGAGACAGAAACATCAATGATGAGAGAGAATCAGAATCATTGATCGGCTGCCTCCTGCACACCTGCTACTGGGGATCGAGCCCGTAACCCAGGCATGTGACCTTGGCTGGAATCGAACTTGTGACTCTTCGGTCAGCAGGCTGACGCTCTATCCACTGAGCCGAGTCGGCTAGGGCGAGATGTATATTTTTAAATAAAAGAGGGGATCCAGACAGGCCTCTCTGACATACGAGCAAAGACTGGAGAACATTCCAGGTAGAAGGCACAGCCTATGTAAAGGCGCCGGGGCAGGACCTTATCTGGCCTGTTGGAGACACAGCAAGAAGGTCTGTGTGGCTGGAGCAGGGGGTGGGAGTCGGGGGGAGGGGGGGGCGGGGACTACAATGAAGGCAGGGAGAAGACAGGGGCAAGTCACACAGGGCCTATGGACCACAGGGAAAACTTGGGCCTTTCCCCCAAGGGAGGTGGGAGCACCAGAGGGCTGGGGCAGAAAGGAGACGAAACCTGACTTGGTATTGATTTCAGAGAGGAAGGGAGGAGAGCTATAGAGGCATCTTTGATGAGAGAGAATCATTGACTGGCTGTCTCCTGCACGCCCCACACTGGGGATCGAGCCCACAAGCCAGGCATGTGTCATGACTAGGAATCGAACCATGACCTCCTGGTTTATAGGTTGATGCTCAACCAGAGCCATACCGGCCATGCCATTTTTATTATTTTGCTGGGGAGAGGGGCATACTCAGAATCCAGCTCCCCAATCCCGCAATGACACCTTTCGGAAGTTAAGGACAGGGGCTGGGGAATCCCCCTTTTGTTCCTTGGCTGTTTGACTCCAAGGGGACAACCTGGGATTCATCAGGCCCAACAGCAGGACCTCCCTTCTCCCAGCTCAGAGCCCAGAGCCACCAGCTGGATCTCTCTCCAACCCCCACCAGCATATGACGGTGACCCCTGTTTCAGGGGCAGGCTGGGAGTAAACAGCCCAGGGAGGGCATGGCAGCCACTCCTCGGCTCATCTGAGCACCCATCCACAGACAGCCCACCCTGCATACAGGCTCAGGGTCTGGGTCTGAATCCTGTCTCTGCCACTCCCTGGCTCTGTGGCCTTAGGTACTAAATACCTCCTCCAGGAAGCCCCCTTGGGTTGGCCCGAGCCTACCAGGCCTGCTTCTCAAGGGCCTTGGGCCCAGCACCTTTCCCCTGCTCTCAGTACTGGGCCACCTCTGCCCACAGCACCCGCCCCCAGCAAGCTGAGTGAGTCACAGGCCATCCTAGGTTCCAGGCTCTGTTGGCGCTCTGTCTTGGTCTGTTTTGTCCCCTTTCTCAACAGAAATCCCTTCTGGGGAGTGACATGTCCCACCCCTGCTGAGGACAGACGCTGCTCCTCTCTGCCTGGGCAATGCTAAGCTAATGTCTACTGAACACCTGCTGGGTACCAGGCACAGGGATAAACAGGTTACATGTGTGATCTCATTTCACACTCACAACCACCCTATGAGTTGGCTCATTTAATCCAACATTTATTAAGTGCCAACTGTGTGCCAGGTACTGTTCTATTGCAGGGAACACGGGAAGGGAGGGAGCTGGGTGGGCGTTTGGGGGAAAGTGCTATAGGCAGGAGACCCTGAAGCAGGACCATGCCAAAAGATTTGAAGAAACAGCAAGGAGGCCCCTGTGGCTGGACTGATCAAAGGCAAGAGCCAGGGGAAATGAGGGGAAGAACATTGTGGACCAGTGAGGAGTCTGAAGGGGAAACTGCGGCCAAGAAATCCCAGGGGAACTCAGATTTGAACCATGTCCATCTCATGGATAGAGAGAATAAACCAAGAGGGCATATAGGCTGAGTCTCAGGAACATGGGATGGCCTGTGAATCACTCAGCTTGGTGGGGCGGGTGCTGTGGGCAGAGGTGGCCCAGTACTGAGAGCAGGGGAAAGGTGCTGGGCCCGGGGCCCATGCAAGCTGGGCCTGGCGGGCAGGCACGTGACCCTGCAGGGCCCTCCCCCAGCAGGCTGGCCGCCTGCCCCTGCAGGCCAGGCCTGCGCCTGCCCCAGACCCTATAAGGCCTGGGAGCTGAAAGCAGAGCCAGCTGCCAGCTGCGCCGCCAGACACTCCAAAGGACCCTCTCCTAGTCCAGGTGAGCAATGCCAGGGTGAGGCAAGGTCTCCAGGTGGGTGTCCGGGAAAGTCTGGGGGCTATGGGTGTGGGGCAGGAGGCATGGGAACCCCACTTATGAACCATCTCTGCCCCTTCCCAGCTGCTTAGAGTACTAACATGTCTGCTCAAGAGGAAGGAGGCCGGAAGCCCCACAAACCCAAGAGCAAGGTGAGGAGAGGCATGGGAGGGGGAGATCCCTGCTAAGGCCTGGAGACCCCCAGAACCTTGCAAAGGTGACCTCCACAATCCTCAGATCTGGGAGGAGCTTCCTGGGTGGGGTGGAAGGGCTCTGAGAGCCAAGGTGCTAACTCTTCCCTCCTGTCCCAAGCGGGAATGGGGCAGACTTCAGCTACTTTCCTACTTTTTGACTCTGCTAGCCACAGCCCCTCTCTCAGCCTCAGTTTCCCCATTTGTGAAATGGGGGCTGTAGAGACTCAAAGGAGGACCTTTTTCCCTTCCATGGAAGGCTGGCTGCATCTGCCCATTGTCCAGATTAGGAAACTGAGGCTTAAAACCAAATGCCACCCAAAAACAAGAGCCTGAGAGGTGTGGAAGCCCAGGATTGTCTGATGCTTTCCCCCCACCCCATCCCATCTCGGCCCAGCCTGCTCATGCTGCCCCCTCCCCACATAGACCCTGAGCAACTTCTTGGGGTTCCTGCCTGGATTCAGTTCTGCCCGAAACCCGGCCAATGCTCACAGCTCAGCAAGAGAGGCTGATCCCACAGGTGCTCCTGCTCCCGAGGCCACCCACCCCCAGGCCCAGGGTGAGTACACAGCTCGATAGGGTGGAGGGTCTGGGGGGACTCCAGCAATAGGAAATCCCCTAGCAGGGACTTCTGCCCACTTTGGGACATTTCCTATGTGCCTGCATCATCTAAATAGATATTACAAGACTGGCAACACTCATTTAGCACCAGATGGGGAAACCAAGGCATAAATATGGCAAGTGGGTGGCTCAAGGTGCATAATCAGCAAAAGTGGGGGTGTGAACACAGCCCATCTCCCTTCAGTACCACTCACACTTCCATCCCGCCCGCACCTCCCATCACCCATTTATGATGCCTGTGGACCAGGGCCTGGGTGTTTTGCAGGCAGACCTTGTTGGGGACGGCAATCCTGGTTCCCCAAAAGGGATAGTGGCTTCCCTGGGATGGCAGAGCCTGGGGAATTCCCCACCCTAGTTACTCAGCCAGAGTACTTGGGGACAATGGGGGGGGAGGGGGGCTGATGCAGGGGTGAGGGAGGGGGAGGCGACCCAGGTTTGGGTGGCTGCCCGGGCTGGGCCTCATTGCGGGCCGAGCCCTTGGCAGCTGACTTCTGCTCCACATACTCAGGCCTGACAGGCAACTGCCAGCTGTAGCAGAGGTGGGGCGGGCCCTGACTCCTCTCCCTGCAATCGCCCTGGGTGGGCGTACAGCACCCAGGACTCATGTGGAGAAAACCCCAGGGAGCTCGTCAGTTCCAGGGGACTGAGGCCCTGGGGGGCCAAAAGGAGCCAAGCCCATGGCCACAGATGTCACCTCCTGCTGTCCCTGGCGGGCTGGCTGGGACATTCCTGACCTTTTGGGCTGTGCCCGCCAATTGCGCAATGGGCACCGGAGCAGCTGATGCCAGCCCGCTTCCCTCGCATTCCCTGGGGTGCCTGACCAGCTCCTGTGCCCACAGCAGCTACCGACCCGAAGCAGATGGCCACGGAGGTGGAGAAGCTGCCGCCGCCCTCAGACAAGGTGAGTGGCTGTCGGGGCCTGGCCCGCCGGCCTCTGCCTCCCTCGGGAATGTTTTGGTTCCTGCCCAAGGGGAGAGCAGACATCCCTCAAAGCTTCCACTGCCACATCTGTGAAATGGGTGCAGTACTGCCTCACTGGCCACACGGCCAGGCTCCAAACTACAGACCGCCCCGCGCTGTCTAGCATGAGGGGACCCAGAGGCAACTCACCATGTGTCCAGCTCTGGACACTGTACTTCATACGTGCTGCTTAACAGTTAATCCTCCCAGCCTCCCTGTGAGGAAGGGGTAAGTAGTATCCCGCATGACAGCTGAGGCACAGAGCTGAGCCACCTGCCAAAAGTCATGGCAGGTCATGGTAGTTTGGGACTTGAACTCACGGGCAGTCAGAGGCTGAACTACAGCAATGCTGCATCCACCCTTGGTCCTGAATACATGGGGACGGCCCATGTTGTCCTGTACCCGAGGCTGGGCCAAGTGGATGGACTAGTGTAAGCCAGCTGAGGCCACAGAGTGTGGCAGAGCCCTGATAGGAACTCTTCTGCCCAGTACATGCCCACACCCCTGGTCTTCCTAGTCGCCCTCTACCCTCAGCTCAACCAGATCTTAGCATCTCAGAAGGGGAAGAACCTCGACAGGTTCTTCTGGCTGAAATTAAAACAGACCCCTCACCCTTCTCCATTTATGCAATTCTTTTCTACTCCTCTTCACTCATGTTAACTGAACACCTACTATCTGCAAAGTGCAGATAATCTTTAATCCATAATCCTTGAAGGTGGTGCTATTTTAATCACCTTTCAGAAACTGGCTCGGAGAGGGGATGTGGCTTTCATACAGTGAGTGCAGGAAAGCTGAGATTTGAACGTGAGTCTCTGTGGGCACAGAGCCCAAGATGCCCACTTGATTTAACCCTGGGCAGGAAACAGAGTGTGAGAATAAACTTCTCAATGTCAGTACTGTGGCTATTTGGGGCAGGATCATTCTTGATTGTGGGGCTGCTCTGGGCACTATGGGGTGTTGCACAGCATGCCAGGAACACAGGCAATCAATGCAAGTAGTGCCCCTGTGCCCCCAGTCACAACTATCACTGATGTCCCCAAATATTGCCCACCGTTCCTGGGGAGGGGGTGGGGGGAGAGGAAGGCTGGATCTCCCCAGGTGAGAACCACTGAATTAAAAATAAAAGGCTGAACCTGAGTGCTGGCAACTCTGAGGCCATCATGACCCTTTGGTATTGGCAGAAACTGCCATTGGGTAGGTTAAAAATAATTAAAGTTTATTGATAATTTCCTATGGCTCGAACCCAATACTTGCCCCTGTACTTGTGTGATTACCACTTTTCCAAATGTTCATTCCCTTCTCTTAGTTGAATATCTTCATTTTAATGAACAATCTGGCCTCTCCACAGTTAACGGGCAAACCAGGCTCAAATTCTGCTAAAAACAAACAAAATTCAATGGCTTGTTGAGCCTAAGGCATGGATACCACCAAGGCACCTCGTCAAGGGTTGCAGAGTGTTAGGGACCCGCTGTCAGCAAAGGGGTCTATTGGGTCAGACGAGTAACTTATGTGATGGAGTTGTGAAGGCTGTGTCCTGGAAGCCATGGGTACCTCGGGGGTGGGAAGTGAGGAGGCAGATACCACTTACCAGGCCCATCAGGAATCAGGCTGGCAGAAGTCTGCCTCCCAGCTCTGCTCTTGACCACGCATGTCCTTTCTCGTCAGATGATCTCTGGGGTGAAGGACCAGGTGTGCTCCATGATGACCAAAACGAAAGATGCCATCTCCTCTGGAGTGGCGAACATGACAGACTCGGCTAAAGGTGTGGCGCAGAGAGGTCTTGGAATGTCCCAACCTGAGCACACCGGAACCAAGGAGGCTGTGGCCAGCGGGGTCACAGGGACAGTGGATATGGCCAAAGGGACCTTTCAGGCTGGTGTGGATACCACCAAGATGGTGCTGACTGACACCAAGAACACCATCTGCAGTGGAGTGACTGGTGCTATGAATATGGTGACAGGGGCTGTGCAGGGGGGCCTGGACACCACAAAGACAGTCCTCACTGGTACCAAAGACACAGTGTCCACTGGCCTCACTGGGGCAGTAGGTGTGGCCAAGGGTGCAGTCCAAACTGGTGTAGACACTACCAAGACCGTTCTCTCTGGCACCAAAGACACAGTGTCCGCTGGCCTCACTGGGGCAGTGGGTATGGCCAAGGGTGCTGTCCAGACCGGTGTGGACACCTCCAAGACCATCCTGACTGGTACCAAAGACACAGTGTCCACTGGCCTCACTGGGGCAGTAGGTGTGGCCAAGGGTGCAGTCCAAACTGGTGTAGACACTACCAAGACCGTTCTCTCTGGCACCAAAGACACAGTGTCCACTGGCCTCACTGGGGCAGTGGGTATGGCCAAGGGTGTTGTTCAGACCGGTGTGGACACCTCCAAGACCATCCTGACTGGCACCAAAGACACAGTGTCCGCTGGCCTCACTGGGGCAATGGGCGTAGCCAAAGGTGCCGTCCAAACTGGTGTAGACACTACCAAGACCGTTCTCTCTGGCACCAAAGACACAGTGTCCGCTGGTCTAACCGGAGCAATGGGAATGGCCAAGGGTGCCGTCCAGACTGGCATGGACACTACCAAGACCGTTCTTACTGGCACCAAAGATACAGTGTCCACTGGCCTCACTGGGGCAATAGGAGTCGCGAAGAGTGCCGTACAGACAGGCGTGAACACTTCCAAAACGGTCCTCAGTGGCACTAAAGACACAGTGTCCGCTGGCCTCACTGGGGCAATGGGTGTGGCCAAAGGTGCTGTACAAACTGGCGTGGACACTACCAAGACCGTTCTCACTGGCACCAAAGACACAGTGTCCGCTGGCCTCACAGGAGCAGTTGGTGTAGCCAAGGGTGCAGTCCAGACCGGTGTGGACACCTCCAAGACCATCCTAACTGGCACCAAAGACACGGTGTCTACTGGCCTCACTGGGGCAATGGGCGTAGCCAAAGGTGCCGTCCAAACTGGTGTAGACACTACCAAGACCGTTCTCTCTGGCACCAAAGACACAGTGTCCGCTGGTCTAACCGGAGCAATGGGAATGGCCAAGGGTGCTGTCCAGACCGGTGTGGACACCTCCAAGACCATCTTGACTGGCACCAAAGACACGGTGTCCACTGGCCTCACTGGGGCAATAGGAGTCGCGAAGAGTGCTGTCCAGACAGGCGTGAACACCTCCAAAACGGTCCTCAGTGGCACTAAAGACACAGTGTCAGCTGGCCTCACTGGGGCAATGGGTGTGGCCAAAGGTGCTGTACAAACTGGCATGGATACTACCAAGACCGTTCTCACTGGCACCAAAGACACAGTGTCCGCTGGCCTCACAGGAGCAGTTGGTGTAGCCAAGGGTGCTGTCCAGACCGGTGTGGACACCTCCAAGACCATCCTAACTGGCACCAAAGACACGGTGTCTACTGGCCTCACTGGGGCAATGGGCGTAGCCAAAGGTGCCGTCCAAACTGGTGTAGACACTACCAAGACCGTTCTCTCTGGCACCAAAGACACAGTGTCTGCTGGTCTAACCGGAGCAATGGGAATGGCCAAGGGTGCTGTCCAGACCGGTGTGGACACCTCCAAGACCATCTTGACTGGCACCAAAGACACAGTGTCCGCTGGTCTCACTGGGGCAGTGGGTGTGGCCAAGGGTGCTGTCCAGACCGGTGTGGACACCTCCAAGACCATCTTGACTGGCACCAAAGACACAGTGTCCACTGGCCTCACTGGGGCAATAGGAGTCGCAAAGAGTGCCGTACAGACTGGCGTGAACACCTCCAAAACGGTCCTCAGTGGCACTAAAGACACAGTGTCAGCTGGCCTCACTGGGGCAATGGGTGTGGCCAAAGGTGCTGTACAAACTGGCATGGACACTACCAAGACCGTTCTCACTGGCACCAAAGACACAGTGTCCGCTGGCCTCACTGGGGCAGTGGGTGTAGCCAAAGGTGCCGTCCAAACTGGTGTGGACACTACCAAGACCGTTCTCTCTGGCACCAAAGACACAGTGTCCGCTGGCCTAACCGGAGCAATGGGAATGGCCAAGGGTGCTGTCCAGACCGGTGTGGACACCTCCAAGACCATCTTGACTGGCACCAAAGACACAGTGTCCACTGGCCTCACTGGGGCAATGGGTGTGGCCAAAGGTGCTGTACAAACTGGCATGGACACTACCAAGACCGTTCTCACTGGCACAAAAGACACAGTGTCCGCTGGCCTCACAGGAGCAGTTGGTGTAGCCAAGGGTGCTGTCCAGACCGGTGTGGACACCTCCAAGACCATCCTAACTGGCACCAAAGACACGGTGTCCACTGGCCTCACTGGGGCAATGGGTGTAGCCAAAGGTGCCGTCCAAACTGGTGTAGACACTACCAAGACCGTTCTCTCTGGCACCAAAGACACAGTGTCCGCTGGCCTAACCGGAGCAATGGGAATGGCCAAGGGTGCTGTCCAGACCGGTGTGGACACCTCCAAGACCATCTTGACTGGCACCAAAGACACAGTGTCCACTGGCCTAACCGGAGCAATGGGAATGGCCAAGGGTGCTGTCCAGACCGGTGTGGACACCTCCAAGACCATCTTGACTGGCACCAAAGACACAGTGTCCACTGGCCTCACTGGGGCAATAGGAGTCGCGAAGAGTGCTGTCCAGACAGGCGTGAACACCTCCAAAACGGTCCTCAGTGGCACTAAAGACACAGTGTCAGCTGGCCTCACTGGGGCAATGGGTGTGGCCAAAGGTGCTGTACAAACTGGCGTGGACACTACCAAGACCGTTCTCACTGGCACAAAAGACACAGTGTCCGCTGGCCTCACAGGAGCAGTTGGTGTAGCCAAGGGTGCTGTCCAGACCGGTGTGGACACCTCCAAGACCATCCTAACTGGCACCAAAGACACGGTGTCTACTGGCCTCACTGGGGCAATGGGTGTGGCCAAAGGTGCCGTCCAAACTGGTGTAGACACTACCAAGACCGTTCTCTCTGGCACCAAAGACACAGTGTCTGCCAGCCTAACCGGAGCAATGGGAATGGCCAAGGGTGCCGTCAAGACCGGTGTGGACACCTCCAAGACCATCTTGACTGGCACCAAAGACACGGTGTCCACTGGCCTCACTGGGGCAATGGGTGTGGCCAAGGGTGCTGTCCAAACTGGCGTGGACACTACCAAGACAGTTCTCACTGGCACCAAAGACACAGTGTCCACTGGCCTCTCTGGGGCAATAGGAGTCGCAAAGAGTGCAGTCCAGACCGGTGTGGACACCTCCAAGACCATCCTGACTGGCACCAAAGATACAGTGTCCACTGGTCTAACCGGAGCAATGGGAACGGCCAAGGGTGCTGTTCAAACTAGTATGGACACCTCCAAGGCCATCCTGACTGGCACCAAAAACACTGTGTCTACCGGCCTAACCGGGGCAGTGGGTGTAGCCAAGGGTGCCATCCAAACTGGCATAAATACTTCGAAGACTGTTCTTATGGGAACCAAAGACACGGTGTCCACTGGACTCACTGGGGCAATGGATATGGCCAAGTGTGCCGTCCAGACTGGTGTGGACACCTCCAAGACCTTCCTGACTGGCACCAAAGACACAGTATCCACTGGCCTCAATGGGGCAATGGGTTTGACCAAGGGCGCTGTCCAGATTGGTCTGGGCACTGTACAGAATTGGTTACCAGCTTCTGGGAAAAGCTCCTATGGTGGACTCACCAAGGACTCGGAGACAGACAAATTTGGGCAACAAACTGTGGTAAACCCCCTGGAGGCTTCATCCTGCATGGTCTCCAGCCTCCCTGACACTCTCTGTGCAGGCCATGTCCTTGCCACAGAAGCCACTGCAAGAACCCAGAGCCTTGGTTCCACTGTGGTAACAATCACACAAGGAACCTCACTGGGTACGGAGGATGCGGGGTGCATGGCCACCATGCACAGCCATGAAGGTGTCCCGGGCTTCCTGACACTTCCAGAGGAACTGCGGGAGATCTTCCACCCCATGAACGCTGAGGAGCAAGGTGAGCCTAGCAGTCTTAGTGGGTACTTGTCATCTGTACAGCAAGGGGACTCTTGGGTTGAGTAATCCCATCTTCCCTTCCAGCTCAATTGGTGGCTTCTGAACCTGGGCCCAGGGTACCCGCAGCAGACCAGAGCAGTTACTTCGTGCGTCTTGGTGATCTGGCCCACAGCTTTCGCCAGCGGGCTTTCGAGCATACCCTGAGCCATTTGCAGCATGGCCAGTTCCAGGCTAGGGCTACACTGGCCCAACTTGAGGACTCCATTAGGCTGGTAAGAGTGTTCCCCTCTCCAGGGTGTCTTTCTCAGAATATCTTCCCATGGCTACCCCTACCACAGGCTGTGACCTGACGTCTGTCAACCACTAAGACAGCCACAGATTGTTCTCGTGGGGCTTGTCCCAGAGAGGGAGATGGACAGTCAAACCAAATACAGTAGTGCCCCTGACCCCATATCTTTGGGAGAGATTTTCCAAGACTCCCTGTGGATGCCTAAAACCATTGATAGACTGAACCCTAAATATACTGTTTTTTCCAACACATATAATACCTATAATAAAGTTTAAATACATATATTTTATTGATTTTTTACAGAGAGGAAGGGAGAGAGATAGAGAGCTAGAAACGTCGATGAGAGAGAAACATCAACCAGCTGCCTCCTGCACACCCCTCACCGGGGACATGTCCACAACCAACGTACATGCCCCTGACTGGAATCGAACCTGGGACCTTTCAGTCCACAGACTGACGCTCTACCACTGAGCCAAACCGGCTTCGGCCTATGATAAAGTTTAATTTATAATTTAGGCACAGTGAGAGATTAACAGTAATAATAAAATAGAGCAATTATAACATACTGTAAGTGATGTTACTGTTGCATTAAGTAAAATAAGGTGACTTGAACATGAGTGCTGTGATACCCCAAAAATTGATTTGATAACTGATATGGCTACTGTGTGACTAACGGGAGGGGCATCTACAGAGTGGAGACACTGGACAAAGGGATGTCCCGGCAGGACAGAGCAGGCCATTTGCGATCTCGACACACTATTCAGAACAGCCATTTTTAAATTATGAATTGTTTATTTCTGGAATTTTTCTTTTAATATTTTTGAACCGTGATTGGCTGCAGGAACTGAAATTGTGGAAAGTGAAAGTGACCATAAGAAGGGACTGATATACCTACAAAAAGGGATGCAAAGAAAGAAACAAGACAACCATGCAGACAGAGAAGGTCTAGGCTGGGCAGGAGAGCGTCTCTTGGAGCCACATTGTGAATGCCAAGGGGCCATGCTGAGGTGGGGAGAAATGGCACCATAAGAAGAGACTACCCAGTCCTAACTGGGTAGCTCAGTTGGGTAGAGCATCATCCCAATATGCCAAGGTTGCAGGTTCAATCCCCAATCAGGGCACATATAAGAATCAATCTATGAATGTGTAAATAAGCGGAACAAATTGATGGGGTTTTTTTTCTCTTTCCTTTCCTCTTTAAAATCAATTTAAGACTGGTTGAGATGTCTCAGTGGTTGAACATCGACCTATGAACCACAGGTTTGATTCCCAGGCAGGGCACATGTCTGGATGGATTGTGAACTCCATCCCAAGTAGGTGGTGTGCAGGAGGCAGCCAATTGATGTTTCTCTGTCGCTCTCCTTTCTTCTCTCTCTAAAATCAATAAAAACTATTTTTTAAAATAAAAAATAAAATCAATTTAAAAACACCAGAATGCCCAATAATAAGCTATGTGTTCAAAGAAGAGAAAGGCAGCTAGGGTGACAGGATGGAGTGAAGGTGGGGACGGGGGAGGGAGAGCCCAGGGACCTAGGGCTCGGCGGTGTACAGTGATCATGATGTGGTGTTATCGGGAGATGAGATCTGAGATGCCCTGGGGGCAGGTTGTGCAGACCACTGGGAGGTGTTGGTTTTATCCTACAGGGAATGGGGAGCCACGTGAGGGCTTTGAGTTGGGGAGTGACAGGATTCCATCAACTGTTATTTGATCTCGCTGAAGACCTCATGAGGATTTGGATTATTGCCATTCTACAAGAGAAGACAGGCCTGTCAGGGGTAGCTGGCTCTGAACTTGTGACACTCCCACCATGCCACACAAAGGTCTAGACACACAGCTCCAGGCCAGGGAGTTCCCACCCCAGCTCCTCATGTCATTCTTAGGAGAAAGTGTGTGAAAGGTCCTCATTTCTCTGCTGGGCTCTTTACAGATTGAAAAGGCCAAGCAGGCTCCAGAAGGACAGCCACGGACGGATAAAGCCGGCACCCAAGAGGTACTTACAAGACAAGGCTCCCAGGGTCTTCTCCTCTCTGACCCCTGCTCACCTCTCTCCCTCTTCCTGCAGGTGACAGACTTGGGAGCTCTGTCCAGGACCTGTGGACTCATCCAGCAGCTCCACGTGGCTTACAGCACCCTAGCCTCCAGCCTCCAGGGTCTCCCAGCCGAGCTCCAGCAGCGGATCAGGCAGGCGAGACACAGCCTCTGTGAGCTCTATGGCGTTGTCTCCTCTGCCAGCTCCATTGCAGAGCTGCCAGCCGAGCGCCTGGCTCAGAGCCGTGAGAGTGTAGGCCAGGCCTGGCAAGAGCTGGAAAAGCAGCTGGAGAGCGTGCAGCACAGCCCCCCACTCAGCTGGCTGGTGGGGCCCTTTGACCTGCACCCTGGTGGGCAGCAGCTATAGGTCCTTCTCAGAGCCTCCCCAGCCCCAGCTCCCTGAAGCTCTGGGACTGCCCCAGCCACCTTTCTTCCCAAGCATGGCTGGCCTAGGAGCCCAGGGTTGCCAAGACCATTGACAGAGGTCTTATGTCAATGAGATCCTGAGCAAGCACTCCAGTTATAAAAAAAGAAGTGAAATGTGGCTAAATCTAGAAGATTCTCCTAGCAGTCCCCACTAGGAGTACCATTATCTTTGCAGGGATAGAGGTCTTCTACTCAGTCTGAGCCTTCAGCTCCCAGGTTAGCGGGTAGTCCTGCTCCTATGTACTCATTTTGAAAGCATCTACCCGAGACCTAGCAAACACCTTGCACCACAATGTAACAGAATGCCACCACCCTCCGGAGGCAGGGTCCCAAGTGCCTTTGCTGAATGTGGCCTAGATAGGGGGCTTTGTGAGGACAAAGCCACCAGCTGCCCGCCTCCCTCCAGCTTTTCAGGGCCTGCCTTGAGGACTGCATTGCTTAGAGGGACTATGGGGGGGTACAAATCAAGCCCCTTCCGACCTCTTCTGCTTACTCACCTGCCCGGTCCTACAGGCCAATCACAAGATCACAGAGCTGAGATTCTGTCCCTGGGGCATCTGGGCCCAGAGGCTGCCTATGGCGGAATGAAAGGGTTTCCCCACAAGGGACAGGGCCCCAAGGAGTACGCGACAAGGCGCTGAGTGATCCTTCAGGTCTTGGTAATGTGCTCCAGGCTAGAGACCAGGGCCTGCGATGATCGATGGTCGGGAGCATCCCTGCAATCCCAGCCAGAGGTCCATGCCCCCTGCCCCTGCCCCTGCCCCAGATGTGAAAACTCAGGATGTTGGACTAGGCTTCTCTCCATCTGGGAGCTGGACATCAGAACACCAGCGGCCCAAGCCAGGTCCGCTTCCATCTTCCCAGAACAGGCACCATGCCGACAGCACGCCCCAACACTGTACCCCCTTCTCAGAAATGATGAGGTGCTCTGAGCTCCAGGATGAATGGGCTCGCTCTCCCTAAGGGTTACCAAAGGCTGCCAGCATCTGGGAGGGACTCCTGCATTGGGGTGCTGGCACCCAGCTTGACAAAGGACCCAGTCAGTGAACCTTCTGAGATGTTCTTTCCAACACCTAAGTTATCCGGAGTGAAGACACTGGGAATACAGCTATTCACAGAAACCCAGCAGAGTGACCTGACTTCAAGTCCAGCCAAACCAAATGGAGGGTGGGCAGGACTCAAGAAATTCCTGCCATACCGTAGTTTCCCTCTTAGTTAGGATGTGTGGACTCACCCAGAACAGGGGGACACAAAGGAGGCCACTGTTTAGCCACAAACTGCCGAGGGCAGGTGCCTGGCTGGGAGTCATACACACTCATCCTCCATCTAAATCCACTAGACTTCCCTGGGAGGCTGGAGTCACCCCCTATCCAGGTGAGAAAAGACAAGCCCAGAGTGGGAGTGCCACTTGCCCAATGTCACACAGGGAGGCCTGCCCCCAGTGCTTACGCTCTCTGAATGTGTAAAGAAAACAACCTACAGGACACTTCCTGGACTGAATGCCCCGAACTGGCAGTGCCAGGCACATTGGTTCTTGACAAGGGCGGGGGGGGGGGGGGTAGTAGGGGGCCTCGCAATGCCTCCTGCAGCCTGGACAAGAGGGAAAATGGCTGAGCCAGTGGAGCATGGTAGCCACTGTCCCGGACCTGCCCTCCTGGCCTCTTTGTTTCTCCTTTCTGGGCACTGGGCAGCCAAACCCAGGACATCAAACCACAGCCTCCATTTGAGCCTCGAAGTTCAGAGAGTTTTATTTTTCCTTTATTAGTTTTGGAAAGGCCTTGCTCCCACCCCATTTCTTCAGCATCAGGCCTGCCGGGCCAGGAACACCATTAAAACCAAGCTCACATTCACTGTATAGGGTGACACTATGGCTTAAACCCTTTGTCCCCAATAGGGCCCTTGACAGCTACAGACCTCTCCCCATTCTAGCCCAGCTGCACCAGTAACACTAGAAAACCAAGCCAATAAAAGTGATTTTTTTCATTAAAAAAACCCTTTATAGTCATTTCATGTTGGTTGGAAATCACAGAAATTGGGCAGGAAAAAAAATCCCGAGGGACAAATACAAATGAAGAGCACAGCATCTCCCCAACAGTTCTCTGCTCCCTGGGCGGCCGGGAAGGAGGGGGCAGGCCTACGGGCATCTACATGTCAGGCGCGGCCTGGCCGCCGGGCTGCCCGGGCTCAGCTGTCCTCGTCGTCCAGGGACTCAGAGTCCACGCGCGCCCTCTGGCGCTCCTGCCGGTCCTTCCCAGGCCCGTCCAGGTCGGGGCCCTCCCTCGCGCTGCTGGTGAAGCACAGCACGGTGGGGTGAGCACACTGCCTTTCTGTCTGTCTATCTCCATCTAACAGCCCTAGGCTCATCCCGCCGTGCCCAACGCAGTGGGTGTGTGTTGAATGGTCTGGGGTTCTCAGCAGGCCGCACACCAGACCCGAGGATGCTTGTGACAGAGACTGCCTGCACCCATTCCTGGAGAGTTGGGAGGAAGCCACTGTCCCTAGGATCTGATCCAGGGCAGCTCGCTCCCTCGACTGGGGCGTCCAGAGGAGTCTGCTGCTAAAGTAGGGGATGGGAGGCCAGCACATGGGGGCCAAGTCCCTGGGACCCTGACCGTGATAAGCAGCCCAGACATCAGGGTGCCTTCTCAGCAAGTCAACCCCACCCCCCGCTTTCTTAGAGTGTCACCCCCAGTGCCACAGCCCCAGGGACACTTACTCATTGTGTAACAAGTCTTCAGAGGAGCCCCCCACTGGCCCCTCTTCCGAGTTCTGTCCTTCCTCCTGTTCCTTGTCCTCCATGCTCCCTCCCTTCTGGGATGTGGCCTCACCATTCACAGAGGCTGAGAGATCTGGGGGAGGAAAGGGCGTCATACGACACAGTGGTGCTATTGCCCAGGAACCCTGTCCCTTCCTTTTGAGAGCAGCTTTGGGACAGGGGACTCTCGACACTCCTGAAGGACCCTGGCCCCATGTGTCCACAATCACCTCTACCTCCGTGCCTCCCAGCTGCATGGGGACTATCCGCTCCACCGGGCTACGGCTGGCTGAAAAAGGGAGGGGCCGGTAAATGAGTGCCTGCAGGGCTAGCCCCCAGGTTGCTGAGGCTTCTTCAGCCGAGCCAACCAAACATCAGTCTGAAGGGCTGCTCTAAGCATCTGTCATCAGGACCAGGTGACTCCAACAGGAACAACTCCCACCCCAAAGGCCATGTCCTTGCTGGAAACATCCTTTTTCCTCAGCTCACCCATGACCCTCCAGCCCCAGCCCAAGGCCTGTGCCTCACAGGAGTGTACACACACACACACACACACACACACACACACAGAGCCTCCTGCACTGCCTGACTCTGAGTCCAGAGCCCGTGAGGGGAATGGGTGTGTGTGTGTACCAGGCACCAGCTGCCTTGGGGACACAGCCAAGCCTGCGCAGAGAGTACCAGGACACACCATATTATCAGGGAGGAGCCCACCCAGCTGCTCACCAGCACCGGCCTCATCCTCTGCCCTCTCCGACGGGGCCTCCTCTCCAACTGGAGCCTCCTCAGGCTTCCCCGCCTCCGTCGGCTCCTTCTCCACTCCAGTCCTGGTTGCCTTCTGAATGGCCTCAATCTTTGGCCCCAGGACCCGGGACTTGAGCCGGGTGTAGACTTCCGCAGCCTTCTCCATCACCTCCTTGTTGGCCTTGTAACGGCGAATCTGCCCGCCAAGAGGCCTGGCTCAGGGAGTGCAGTGGGCCTCATTCCCCCCCCACCCCACCCTAGACCCTCCCTATTGCTGCCACCACTTGGGCACCTCCCACAGAGACTGGCACTCCCCTAGGCAGTCCACCGGCCCTCTCCTCACCGACCAAGGGCCGCTGTGGCTAGGAACACAGGCTTCCCAAGCAGACCCCAGCCTGCTTCCAACCCAGGGCTCCAACGGTACCTTTTTCAATGTGGCCACCACATCAGTGTTCTTCTGGAGGATATGTGAGGTCACCTGCAGAGTCCCAAGCTCCTCTAGTGCGTTCAAACACCTCTTCACATCCTGAGGGTGGGAAAGTAAGAAGTAAGGAGGGACAGCACCTAGGCGACCCAATAGGTCAGAGCAGGACGCCTTGGGGCTTTCCCTGTGGAAAGAGCTGCCGAAAGACTCAGATTAAGAGGGTTCTTGGGTCCTGTCCACAGCACCAGCTGGCAGGGACACTGAGCATTGCACATCAGGACGGCCCCCAGCTGGGGACACACAATAAAAACAATGGACCCCCCACCCCATAACATCAACCCCGAGGAACCCTGGATTTGCCTTAATTTCTGGAGACTTCTAAGGGAATTCTAGACATAAAGGGGTGGCAAGGACTGCTTCACTCAGAGTGGTTCTTTATGACCCTAAGGTGTGTCTTACCGGATTATCGACCTTGAGGGCAAACTTGATCTCGCTGTGCAGTTTCTGAAGCTTCTCCTCCACGGAAGGTTCTGTGGCCAGGAGAGAACGCACTGCCTGGGCCTAAGCTCCCAAACCGACTTGGCCACGGGCCTAAGCACTGCTACGTGACAGAAGCAGCCTGCCCCCCTCCCGACCTCAGCAGCCGTGGGCTGCAAGACCTCGGCAGCAACTGTGACAGCTGGGCCCTCACCTTTCTTCTTCTCGACTTTCTTGTCGGGTGGGAACCCCTCTGACCGCTTCCGGGTTCGTTCCACCTTCACGGGCCTGTGAAGACTCAATCCCTTTAGGCCTCTGATCAACATCCATGAAGCCAGCCTACCCTAACCACTGCCATCCTCCCCAATAAGGCCAGGAGCTACAGAAGAAAACCTTTAGGAGGCCCCAAAGCTATCAGGAACCATCGAGACCTGATCTAAGACAGGCACCTGGGACAAACCACTTGAAATCTCCAAGTTCTTTCTTTGTTTTTTGTTTTGTTTTTGTTTTTAATATATTTTATTGATTTTTTACAGAGAGGAAGGGAGAGAGATAGAGAGCTAGAAACGTCGATGAGAGAGAAACATTGACCAGCTGCCTCTTGCACACCCCCTACCGGGGATGTGCCCGCAAGCAACATACATTCTCCTGGCCAGAATCGAACCCGGGACCTTTCAGTCCGCAGACCGACGCACTAACACTGAGCCAAACCGGTTTCGGGTTTCTTTGTTTTATATGTGTGGCTGAGGGTTAGTGTCTAGTGCGTAAGACCCAGAGAGTAAGTTATAAAAAGGCGGTCCACTTGCATATTCATAGGCAACAGCAACACTCATTAACACAGTTTGTCCTATACTCCACTTGGCAGTCAGGCTGCAAGTTCCCAGTGGACAGATTCCAACCAATGGCTAGAATTCCACTTCAAAATGTTGGAGATGTGCTGGCCCCACAACTCAGTGGGTCCTGGACTTGAAAAGCCTGAGAACCACTGGTCTGGGGACAGTTCCCCCCTTCGGCACTATTGACATCAGGGCCAGGTCATTCTCTGTGAGGGGATGGGGGGGCCATCCTGCACACTACGGTGTGTTGAGCATCCCTGGCCCCCATTCACTTGATGTCTGGAAAACCCCAGTCAAGG
Source organism: Nyctalus aviator (assembly GCA_036971965.1). Classification (NCBI taxonomy): domain Eukaryota; kingdom Metazoa; phylum Chordata; class Mammalia; order Chiroptera; family Vespertilionidae; genus Nyctalus; species Nyctalus aviator. The sequence goes on from CM072927.1 coordinate 24,256,582, forward strand.
ACCACAATCCTGAACAGGGGACACTTCAACAGGATCTGTTTACCAAATTGAATTTGGAAGCCCAGCCCCACAGTGAGAGTGAGAGCCTGGGGACCAGGGTGGGCCTCGGGGAGCTATGGCAGACGCGCTAAGTGAGTGCCAACCTGGATCGGGGCTTCTCCTCAGGGCGCCCTTTCTTCTCCTTCTGGCTGGGTCTCCTCACAGGCTCTGTGCTTTGTGGCTGCAACTTCTTAGCTGATTTCTTCACCTGCAGGGGCAAAACAGAGGGGCTGGAGTGGCAGGGGTTGGCTCTGAACTCCTGAACCATCCCCAGTGGGAAGACACTTCCGGCCACCACCTTCACTGTTGGGAGCTGGCAGAATGGACAGGATGGAATGGGAAAGGTCCCGTGTTCCCTCCATCCCTGGCAGCAGATCTCAGGCTCTGAAAGGACCACCAACAATGGGGCAGCCCTTTGTATTCCTTCTTCCAAGCAGGACACTTCCTGAGGCAGGGAACTTGGTCCCCGCTTTGGGACAAGGGAAAGCGACTGGGAGAGAACAGGGTGTTGTCAGGCTTTCTCCATTCCCACATGAAGTGGGATCCTGGTCTAGAATGTGATGGACCTTGGAAATCAGACACTCGGATTCAGGCCCACACCAACACATGGTGCTTGATTGTCACCACTGCCCCTCACTGGCATCAGAATCCTCCTGACTGCCCCCATGCTCACCCCACAAGCTGTTACCCATAATGGCCAGAGGACACATGTGAACATCTAAGTCACATCCACCCCTTGTCTGCACACAGACTTCAGGTCTCCCACCTCTCCCAGGGTAAAAGCCTAAGTCCTCCCCACTGTCCACAAGGCCCTGCACATCCTGTCTCCATTCCCTCCCTGCCCTCACCTTCTTCTCTCCCCCTGGCTAACTCTCCCCCAGCCATACAGGCCTTGTTCTTCCTGCAACATGCCATGCAGTCTTGCCCCAGGACCTTTGCACAGGCTATGCCCACAGTCTAGGATGTTGCTCTCCAAGTTATCTTCCCACATCACCTCCCACTTAACTCAGATCCCTACATGTCACCTTCTCAACTGATGCCTTAGAGTTTACCTCATTTAAAATAGAAATCCTCTCATCTCAACACTTCATGTCCTTCCCTTTGCTTTAATCATCTTAGCACAGAACGCTCTGGAAAGCACCATATAACATGTTAATGTTGTCTACTCTTCCTCCCTCCCTCAGATATCAGGTCCTTAACATCAGGGGCTTCTGTGTGTCACCCACTGCTTTACCGCCACTCCCCCAGCACCCAGAACAGTGTCTAGTACACAACAGGTGCTCAATAAACAATCTGGATAAAGGAATGGATTTGCTTGAAAGGGTGGGTGTTAGGGAGAAGCCTCTTCAGTTATTCATGTTTCCCTATCACCCTCCCCCACATGGGGCTACCAAGACCCCCACCAAGTTGGGCGCACCTCTCTCTCCAGCTCAGCCTCCGGCTCCGAGTCAGAGGAGGACTGGGGCCCCCGTCCCCGACCCTTCCGGCCACGCTGCTTCCTGACGGGTTCTTCTTCATCCCTGACCTCATCGCCGCTGCTTCCCCCACTGCCCCCTTGCAGGGCTTCCCCACGCTCAGCCCGTTCGCGCCTCCGCTCCTTCTCTTCCTTCTCCTGCTCCCGGAGCCGCCGCAGCTCTTCCTCCTGCTCCCGGCGCCGCCGGGCCTCCAGCTCACGCCGCCGTTCTTCATCACGGCGCTTCCACTCGCTGATCCGGTCTACCTCCTCGCTGTCGCTGGGGGTGCAGGCCAATTAGAGAAGGGGCTGGTCCTCAGAGGCACTGCTCCAGACCCACCCACAGCCAGGCTGAGGATCCTACCAGAAGCAACCCACCTGTCACTGCTTGAGCTGCTCGGGGGCCGTTCAGGCTTCGGTTTCCGCCCGCGGGGTTTTGGGGGAGGCTTTTCAGCTACGAAAAAGGAAGGGGTGGCCTCCTGCAATGTCCCCCAGGCAGGGCAAGGGGCCCCCACAGGCCCGCCCAGAGGCGAGGGCCCATGTGGGGAAGGCCCCAGGGAACCAGGTCAGACCCAGTGCCAGCTACCCTACCTGGCTTCCTGCCCCTGGGAGGTTTCTTTACGGACACGTCGGAGTCTGAGGAGGAGGACGAGGAGGCCAAAGAGGAGGAAGAGGCTGACCTGGTCACGGCCACTGGCTCAACTTTGACCCCTTCAGATTCCGGTTTGGAGTCTGAGTCAGAGGCCGATGGTGGCTTCTGGAAGAGACCAGGGCGTGGAGGTGAGAGAGCAGACCCCAGCACGCTTTATGGCCCCCAACCCACAAAATTTCACCTCCTCCAAATTAAAAAAGCTTTTTTAGGCATAGAATCACAGGCAGCCCTGGATGTGCTTCCAGCTGCCTGATCCTTCACCTTGGTCACAGGGCATAATCTCCCCAGATCTCCCTCCTCCTGGGTGAAATGCAAGGATTTTCCCCAGTGGCAAGAGCTTTTTAAAATCTTGCCTGGAGGCCCAACCAGATGCGCTGCCTTCTTCCACTGTCTCTGTCCCCGAGCTCCCGAGTTCCCAGCACACACTTGTACATGCACACTCTTGTACGTGCACACTCATATCCACGTTTGTACATGCACACACTACACACAATACTTGTATATAACTCATAGATAGCTCACACATGCCAGATAACACACTCATATACATGCGCACACTTGTGCAGGTATGCACATGCTCATACACACACCTGCACATACAATTCATATATTAATACAAATATACACATACAACACACAGCTTTCTCTCTCTTTCTCATACACACACACACATACACACACACACACGATAATTAAGAGTGCTTCACTCCCTTTTGATGCCAACACCTGCAAAAGACAGGAGCTGCAAAAATAGGTCATCTGCTCAGGGAAGTGCTCTGCACACATGGCACTCAGAAACTAGGGGTTGAGGCCATCAGTGAAACCAGAGGAGGAAGTCGGCAGTCCCCTGGCCTACGCCCTATCCTCCTCCAAAGAGGACCCCACTCTAACCGTGGACAGTGGTTGGTGACCTTGGAGAGAAGCTCTAAGAGTTTCTCCCAGGTAAGCATGAAAAAAGAAAAACTACCTCTAGTCTGGCTGGTATTGCTCAGTGGTTGAGCATCAACCCAGGAATTAAGAGGTCACCAGTTTGATTCCTGGTCAGGGCACATGCCCAGGCTCAATCCCCAGTAGGGGGCGTGCAGGAGGCAGCCAATCAATGATTCTCTCTCATCACTGATGTTTCTATCTCTCTCTTCCTTCCTCTTGGAAATCAGTAACGATATATTTAACAAAAATAAATAAAGAAAATGAAAACAAACTTAAGAAAAAACACAACACACCTCTACCTTTTTCTTCCGTCCTGCCAGGGGGCCCCGCCGTGGCACCCGAACCATAGCTTTCTTCTCAGGGGTGAAATCCTGGGCAGAGAGAAGAGAGCTGAACAGAATTCACCTCGCTGGCCACTGCTTGGCCCCCACCTGTGCATTTCTCCCCACCCACCCAAGGAGCAAACCACCTGCTCACCTGGTCACTGGTCTTCTCTGACTCAGATGAGCTTTCAGAATTCTCCTCCTCAGATGGGGACACACTAGCCTGATCCAGGTCACTGGAGGCCTTCCGGGCTCGTTTTGAGACCGACATCTGGAGGGAGAGCAACCCAAACAGACCAGAAAAGCACATGTGCTCAACAGTCTCCCACTGACCCCTCTTATCCCGGGAAAGAGCTCAAATCCTACAATAAGAGTGGGCAATTCTGGCCCAAGAGCCTAGAAGGCCCAAGAAATCATTTGGTCTGGCCAGCCAAGGCATTAGGAGTCAGTTAATTAAATGTTTGACTAAATATAGCAGGTTAATTTTTAAGTTGATAGTTTTGTCTGGCTCAAGAATGATGTTATAAGCATCCAAGTGGCCCTTGGCAGAATAACGGTTCCCCACCCCTGCTCCGGAACTTTTAATGAAGTCAACTGGGACCCTTCATGAATCTGATTAAAAAAAACAGCAGTGGGTAAGTAAGCTGCAGGATGCAACTTCAGGCTGGAAGGAGAAAGAGTCAGGGCACTTACTAGCCCGATAGGCTAGGTGTATCTGCCCCACCCCACCCCTACCTTCAAAGTTGATGCTTTTCGCTTCAGACTGCTGTTGTCACTGCTCTTGTCCGAGTCCGAATCGCTCTCCATCCTGTCACTGGCGGCTGCAGTAGTCACGGCTGTAACAGTCATGACCCCCCTGTCCTCATCGTCCTCACTCCTGCCTGCTGTGTCAGCTTCCGGGGCCTCGCTGTCAGAAGAACTCACCGGCTGTGGGGAGGGGGCAGAGACAGTGAGTCATTCTCAGGCTTGGGTGGATTTCCCTACCAGGGCAGTGACCCAGAGGACAGCACCCACTAGTGGCAGTGTCTTAAATGCCAGCTTTCCCAATGGGGAAACTGAGGCCTAGAAAGCCCTGGGAACTGAGGCAGGAGGCTGAGGTGGACAAAGCTATGATTCAAGCACTGTGAGACTCCTGGCAAAACCCTGGGCAAGTGACTTAAGCCTTTCAGTTTTTCTTTTTTTCTTTTTTTCTTTTTTTTTTAAATATATTTTATTAATTTTTACAGAGAGGAAGGGAGAGGGAGAGCTAGAAACATTGATGAGAGAGAAACATTGACCAGCTGCCTCCTGCACACCCCTTATTGGGGATGTGCCCGCAACCAATGTACATGCCCTTGACCGGAATCGAACCTGGGACCTTTGAGTCCACAGACTGACGCTCTATCCACTGAGCCAAACTGGTTTCGGCAAGCCTTTCAGTTTCAATGAAGATTTCACCACTTTGGCCTCACAGGGCTATCACAAGGATGAGACACAAGTGGAATGTGATGTACTTAGGACAGTGCCCAGACCGGCAAGACATCCATCAAGGCTTGCTTTTTATTGCTATTATTATTCTTCTTCTCATAATTAAGAGAAGAAAGCTGACCTAACACAGGTCTTAAACTTCAAGACACTGCTATTTCTACTTTACCCCAAATTCCAACAAAATGGAATACTATTCAGCCATAAAGAGAGATGAAACTCTGACACAACCTTAGGTGTGGTGTTTGTTCTATTTGAATCATATGCTCATTTACAACTCACTTTTGGGAGGAGGTACTGGGTGCCAGGCACTGTAGTAGGTAGATGGTAAGCACACAGATATGAACAGAATATGACGCTGGGGAGCTTACAATCTAATGGGAGAAACCAACCATAGCCACCTGGACAGGCCAATGTCACAGGGTAGTGAAGGGCAGCAATGAAGGGCAGCACATGAGTGGGAAGGGTCAGAGAGAGGTGTATGCCAATCGGTGGGAGTATTTTGCACTGGGAGGGGGACCTCAGAAGACATGACATTTCAGCTGAGCATTTGTCCCAAGCATGCAAAGGGATAGGGGCTAGACGCACTTGGGAAGACAGGATTGGCATAAGTGAAGGTTCTCCTAAGAAATCTGGACAAGTGGGGGGTCAGGGGGAACGGGGAGAGGCTGGTAGGTTAGGCCGGGCCAGGTGAGGCAGGAGTTATCAAGGCTCGAGATCAGGCAGATGGCACAATGATAGGCCATGGAGCTTTCTCGGGTCCCTTTTTAAACTTCTGTATGTTTTGTTTGTGTGAGGAAAACGGGTGGGGCCCTGAGGTATTTAGCCATCATTCAGTCATTCAATGAACGTCACAGAATACCTACTATGTGCCTGACCCTGTGCTGGGGTTAGAGACGAGTAAGACAGGGTCTCTGCCCTTGGGGACCTCACAGTCTAATGGGGATACAGACAGTAAATGCAATTACAACACAGAATGAGGGGGGCACCCAGCCTAACCCAAGGGTAAAATCTAACCAGGTTTTTTCACGGTATGTACCTCTTTTCTAAATAACTAATTATTTTTTAAGAATAAGATTGAGATTCTTAAAAGCCACATTCTCTGAAATCATGTGGAAACAACCCAAATGTCATACTGACAAATAAATAAAATGTGGGATTGCTATAGAATGGAATACTATTCAGCCATAAAAAAGAATGAATCTCTGACACATGCTAACCAACACGAGTGAACCTTGAAAGCATGCTTGGTGAGAGAAGACAAATACAAAGGCAAATACATGATTCCATTCATATGAAATGTCCAGAATATGCAAATTCATCAAAACAGAAAGTAGGTTAGTAGTTCCTCGTGTTTGGGGAGGAGAGAATTGAGGGTGACTGCTAATGAAGAAGGTGGTTTCTTTGTGGGGTGATAGGAATGTTCTGGAATCAGATAGTAGTGATGGTTGCACAACATTGTGAAAGTATTAAAAGCCATTGTACTGTATGCTTTAAAATTCTGAATTTTAAGTTATGTGAATTTTATCCCAATTAAGAAAAAAGACATTACTCCAAAAAAGCCCCATTCTCTTGGTGTGATGACAGTTGGAGCTCAATGGATTAGAGCAGGGGATGCACGCTGATCAAGAAAAAAGGAGGACCAAAAGGGCATGAGGACAGGAGAGGGCTGTACCAACAGGACAGACTAAGTGAGTCTAGAAAGAGGAGCAAGGAGAGGCGGAGATCTGTGTGGCTGGGTAGCCAGGAGGAAGGAAGAGGGGTCTGAACAACTGGACAGAGGTAGAGGCCAAGTCCCAACAGCACATCAAAATAGGAGAATGGATATGTGAGAGGAGTGTGGGCGCCACAGCTAGACCAGGGACAACGGTGACACAGGAAGGACCGAGTGGATGGAATGGCCGGGAGAGGATTCATCTGCCATTACTTCCCCTCACTCTGTATATAAAGCCACACTCTTCCCTCTCCGAGAAATTGAAGTCAGAAGCCCTCCCAGCCTTCACCACAATCCCTACTTAACGAGAGAGAAAAACGAGAATCATGTGTTGACAGGACTTGGCAGCTCAGCATCAAACACCTTTTGTCTTCCTTGAATCACTGTGAGCTTAGGCAGGGAGGCAGGAACTTGTCTGTACGGTTGACAAGATTAAAAAGTATAAAACTAAGTAGGTGTAGGCCCAAACCTAAAACGCTAGAAGAATCGCACCTTTATGGTGGGTTTCTGTCACACTGTCCTCCAGGATGAGGAGCACCTCTGGTAAACAGAGGAAGGAGATGCTACCCCGTTTGTCATGTGACTAACTGGCTGGTTCAAAGATCTTTTGCAAGCGTTACTCAAATGCAAACCACCAAACACTGAGCTCATCACCTCTCTCTCTTCCCCCCTCCTCTCTTTCTCTCTCTGTGTGTAACTTGTGAAAACTGTTATCCTCATTTTGCAGGTGAGAAAAAAGCTGGTGTGACAAGATAACACAGCAAGTAAGTGTCAGAGCTGGGATGCAAGGCACGTTCACCTTGGCCACTAAGCCTGGGTCCTGCACACAGCTGGGTGCTTATTAGATGCCTCCTCACTTCTACCAAGCTCTTGATCAACTGTGCCTCCATGGGACTGGGATGAATGGACATGGTCCACAATTAAGGAAACTGAGACTCTGGAAGCTAAGTGACTTGCCCTATACTGTGCTTGTGGGTAGAGCCAGGAACTCTGATCTGGGGCAGCCTGTGGTATCTAAGTGCCTGCCAGAAAAGGTTTTGGGAACTCTGATCCATGTGGAGAAGTTGGGGGACATTTGGACACCCAGTGGCTGAGTGAGATGAGCACTCATTTCTCTCAACGTTTTTTTTTGTTTGTTTTTTTATATTTTATTGATTCTTTTACACAGAGGAAGGGAGAGGGATTGAGAGCTAGAAACATCAATGAGAGAGAAACATCGAACAGCCGCCTCCTGCACACCCCCTATTGGGGATGTACCCACAACCAATGTACATGCCCTTGACCGGAATCGAACCTGGGACCTTTCAGTCCGCAGACCAACGCTCTATCCATTGAGCCAAACTGGTTTCGGCTCTCTCAATGTCTTAATGAATGTGGATGTGAAGGAGATGGAAAGGGAAGGTCAAATCCAGCCTGGCCTCCTCATTCCCAACTACTATCTTGCACTTACAAGGTACCTGACACACATTTGCTCACTTGAACCTAGGTTCAGGTGTCCACATAGCACTGCTTTTTTTTTTTTTATAGATTGTCACTGATTTCAGAGTTGGATAGAAACATCAAGGAGAGAGAATCATAGATCAGCTGTCACCTGCATGCCCCCACTGGGGATCGAGGCCCACAACCCGGGCTTATACCCTGACCAGGAATCAAACTGCAACGTCCTGGGTTCATGAGTTTATGCTCAACCACTAAGCCAAACTGGCCAGGCTAGCAGGCTAATTTTTAAGCCTACGAATAAATTGTCAATTTTGTATGGCCTACGACAGTTATAAATTTCCAAATGGCCCTTGGCAGAAAAAAGGTTCCCCACCCCTGATGTAGAGGTTATTCTTGCGGCCTTCCTCCTCATCCTCCAGGCCTTTATCATGACTTCCATCAGCCAGAAGAAAAATAATTCGCCCCGGAAGGCGGGAGGCCTAGCTTTTGGTCCCAGCTCAATTCTAACCAGCTTGAGAACCTTAGATAGGTCCCCTTACGTCTTCTCTATCGGTGATCCGATACATTAAATAGCATCCTTCTAGGTCAATGGTGTTCAACCAAGGGCGACTTTGTCCCTCATTTGGCAAGGTCTAGAGACATTCTGGTTATCATGATGGGGTGCTCCTCACACTGTGTGCATGGGGACAGAGATGCTGCTCAACATTCCATGGTGCCCAGGATAGCACCTCACAAAGAGGTCTCAGATTCCAGCTAGGTCCCTCTGGACAATCAAGTAAACTCTCTGGGCCTTAGTTTGCTCATCTGTAAAATGGGGAAAATGCCACTGGCCCACCCCATTCTAGGATTACTGTGCGGATCAAAAGACAATGAAGTTGTAACCATAGCAAAATAGCATTTTTCGCTGAAACCGGTTTGGCTAAGTGGATAGAGCATTGGCCTGCAGACTGAAAGGTCCCGGGTTCGATTCCAGTCTTGGGCATGTACCTTGGTTGTGGGCACAACCCCAGTAGGGAGTGTACAGGAGGCAGCCGATTAATGTTTCTCTCTCATCAATATTTCTAACTCTCTCTCCCTCTCCCTTCCTCTCTGTAAAAAATCAATAAAATATATTTTTTTAAAAAAATATACCACTTTTCACCTCCTGGCTTGGCTAAGGGATATGGAACAGGCCTTGCCATATAAGGAACACCAGATGAGCTAAAGCTGTCAAAAAGAATGAGGCTATTCTCTGCATGTTGCCATAGGCCAGGCATCAGATATATTATTGGAGGGATAAAGCAAAGTAGAGAGTTATATGCTTTATAAAAGAAAGCTATAGGTTTTTATATGAATAAAAAATTCTGAAAGGATATAAGGAACTGGTACCTGTGGCTATCTTAAGAGGAAATGGAAACAGAGTGACCAAGAGGCAAGAATGACTTTTCACTGTATGTCCCTTTTGTACCTTTTCAATTTTGTACCATGACACTATATTCCCTAAAATGTAAAAATAAACTGCAAACTTAGAGGATGAAAAAAGAGACTGGTCAGGTACCATAAGGCAATGATTCAAGTCTGTTGACTGGCTCCACCAGAAGCATCTAGAATGATGCATGGGAAGAAAAACCCCAAGGTCCCCAGACCTCAGCCCTAAACTCCTATACCTAAACCTCTAGGGGAGAAGGGGAGAGGTCCAGGGATCTAGCTTTTAAACCGATATTCCATCTGTAGGCATAGACTAGTTAGAGAACCAAACAGCAGCGATAAGCTCTCACACTCAGAGCTACTCTCAACATGGGGAGCCTGTACGGGCCTAGTTTAATGTCAAGGTCATAACATTTTTGAGTTCTGTTTCCTCGAGGGCAAGCATCTACACAGTGCTTAGCAAGCTGTGGGTGTGCAATAAATATTAAGTGGAGTGATGATTCATCAGGAGACAATAAGCTTAGGAAGTAACCAAACAGAACTTGAGGTGGGGCCAGAAAAAGATCTCATGAAACTCAACTACTTTAAAGACCTTCCGATTCCCAGTTAGGGACATGCAAAAAGGAAAAGAGTGGGTATCAAAGCAGGGGGACTTCTGTCTCCCAGACCCCATCATTGGAGGTAAAAGTCAAATACCCCCCAACATGTACTAAATATGTGAGCCTGGTCCATCTGTTGAATGAACCCTGAATTATGGGCCATGAGCTCCTGGAAGGCAAGAAGTGTCAGTCATTTTGAATTCCTGGTTCCTAGCTGTGTGCAGATGTCAGTATAGGAGTCTGCTGGATCAGATGGTGGACTGAGCCACAGGAGGAACACCCAAACCATCTTAAGATCCAAAGTTTTCAAGCAGGACCTGGCCCCACAGAACCAAGCCCCTCTCCAACTCCTGCTTCCCTCCCCACAGACTTTGCTGATAGTACTTTTTCTTCCTGCCAGCCAAGCTCTGCCCCCTTCGGTCAGTTTGCTCCCAGCCAATTTTGAGCCCACCCATCCTGAGGCCAAGCTGCTCCGCCTCCCCACACCACCCACAGAAACCCCAAAAGCAGTGGTTAACAACATGGTGGAGAACCCAGCCTAGCCTCCCCTCATCTGCATCTCACCCCAAAATACCCAGAGCAAGACACCCCTCTGCCATGCTTCTGCAGCCTTCCACAGCTTTCTATGAATTTAATTTCAACTTTTCTAGATCTTTCCCTTCCCTGAATGTTTTCTGATACCCATTTGTCACTAAAATGTCATCTCTAGGATCCCTGGCATGTTTTTTCCACCCAAGCAAGAAGTCTCACATGTACTAACTGCTGTCTTTTCCGAGTCTAAAATCTGGCAGTAATGGCAGAAGTGGGGGTTATTATTAAAAGGAAAAGTGTTTTTCCTAGAAAACAAAAGGTGTTATAAGAGCTAACAACGCTATTATAAATTCACACTAATCCCAGAGCAGTGGGTCTCACCAAGGGTAAGCCCACATCCATCCACCCCACCCAAGGGGCACTAGACAATGTCTGAGGACATACTTGGTTGTCACAACTGGGGGAGAGCAGGGGGAGGGAGGATGCTCCTGGTACCGAGTGGGTGGGGGCCAGGAATGCTGCCTAACACTATATAGTGCCCATGTCGCCATCTCCTCCCCACACACACACACACACACAGAACGATCCAGCCCAGACTGTCAGTAGTACCAAGGGGGAGAAGCCCTATCCCAGAAGCCTCTTCTTTTTCTATGAGACAAGCTAAGGCTACTTCTAGGTGGCATATGAGCACCACCTGACTAGGCTCTGCAGACCCCATGACAGCTGTCCCCAACCCCAAGGTACTCACCAGAGAGGCACTGTAACTGGCGTGGGGATTGTTCTGGATCTCCCACAGTCCCTCATTGAAGCCTTTCCTCTTGTTGGGTTTCCCGTACTTTTCTTTCCACTTGTCGTAGGGAAATAGGTCTTTGGGTCCCAGGAAGGCTCTGGAAAGAGAAACCACAGCCGGTCCTAGGTGAGCCAGGCCACCCTGGGAGGTACCCCTGGGGGAAATCAAGCCCAGTGAGGGACACTTACGTTTCATGTGTACCAAAGAAGAAGATGGGGTACTTGTTGGGTGGGGGCTTCACAGCACCATCAGCGATGTCATCAATCTGCAGTGAGAGGCCAGTAAGGGGGTAGCTGAGGGGCAGGGCAACTTCACCCACTAACGGAGAAAATCACCCAAAAATCAGCCAAGTCACTTAAGGGAAAGCATGCCTTCAACCTAGGACGATGCATCGCCTTCCAGTTAGGCATCTGCATTCCTATGTACCCTGCCCTCCCCCCTCAATTGCATATTTATCCCCTCCTCCACACACACACACACACACACACACACACACACACACACACGGTTGTCCCCAAGGTAGGTGCTTCACCTGAGCAAAGCCAAAAACAGTCCTCTGAGCAGCCGGGGGTGGGGCCAAGCTCAGCTTCTTTGAACTACCAGGACACTCCCACAAGAACCCCTCCCTCAAAGAGGGGAGCGGCTGGTGGGGTTGTTGGTCTACAAGAGGCTGCAGCAGGCAGCTCCAAGGATGCAGAGGGTGGGGGGTGGGCTGCAGGAGACAGGCCCTGAGCATCCAGGAAGTCCCACCCTCCCCCTACAGGCCTATGGGCTCTGGCAGCTGTCAGTCACATCCCACAGGAGGTTAGCAGCCCCTTCACTTCCAATCAGGTGCTTGGAAATGTTCAGGGCTGAAGAGAGGCAGCTGGAAGGGGGTTGGAGAGGGAGAAGCTGGTACTCTGGAAAGAAGGGAAGTGCCCATAAAGTTTCATTGCTCTGGTGCCCTCCAAGAAAATAACAGGGAGCAAATCAGGTTAAAATGGGTATCAGGTCCCCATTAATTCCTCAGCATTCTTTTCAATGCCTGGAGACTACTGAGACCTTCCCTGCTCCCCTCACTCAGCTTCCTTCCTCAGTTTTAGAGGCTACTTTTCAAATCCTTGGCCCTGGGTTGTGGATCTCTGACATCCATCTCAAGCACCACACTCCCACACAGCAGCATCCCCAAACTCCATCACCCTGAGCTGAGGCCCAGCCCAGCATGTTTCCCAGGCCATCTTCTGCTCTGGCCTCACCCAGGGCCTGCCTCTGAGCTCACGGCCCAGACATCCTAGTAACAGCACTAGCTCTAAACTGGTCTCTGGTCCCTGAGCCTCTCCTCACATCCTATGGTGGCCTCCCTGCACCCAAACCCCCAGCCCCAAATACTGACCTTCGGCTTACTTCTACCCATAGGGAGGGAAGGTCCAGGCTGAAATCTCCAGCCACTTCACAGCACTGTTCTGGCCTCATCCTTTCACTGTCCCCTGCTGCTACCTGAGCCTCGTACTCCCAACCCCCAAATTCCTTCCGTCCTAACCAAACATATTCCACCAATCTCAGCCCTGGGCAACTTTGGCACAAAGACCTGGGGTTGAAATAACCTCCAGATCCTCTTCCACACGGACCTGCCCTGGACAGTGCCTGGAACTTCACTCTGCAAACCTGATAAGGCTCAGGACTACCTTTCAGACCTGGATGGAATCCTTAGACCACCTAGGTTCTTTGGCTCACAGCTTCCTGCCAAGGAAGTCCCCTTGGCCCAGAGTCCCGTTGGCCCAGCCCCCTTCCTCATATGCTCTCTTTTGGAACCCATCCCCTCCTTTACAAGGGGCTCCTCTCTGATACAAGCATCTTGGGAAGGCTACCACACCCCAAGCCCTCCCTCCAGCTTCCTCCACCAGGCTCTGCGAGTGGGGAAGAGCCTCCCCAAACAAGTCTTATTCCAACCTCTAATGTCCCAGACGTTATCAGACCAAGTCTCTCAGCTCCAGTGACCTTATGAACAGAACCTCCAGCCCTCGCCTCCCGCAGCTTGACCCTCAAGCCTTTCTCCCTTACTGCACCCCTCACCCTTAGCCCACCCTCACACATGGCCGCAGAGCCCTCAGAACTTGGCTTCCCCAATGAGGTCCTTCAGTGTGGGACGTCCCCTTCCCATCCATTTGATCCCTCTCCTCAAATCCCACATTCCTCGGTTCCCCTCAGACTCACGGGTCTCCCTCAAACTCGAACCATGCCCGCTCAGGGCTCAGATCGCCCAAATCCAACATCCTTCAACTCTGGGACTCCCCGAAGCAGTTACCTCAGCCCGGGACCCCCAGACCGGCGGCTTGCTTTCCTCAGGTCCGGCGCCCCCCCCAAAAAAAAAAAACAAACACAAAAAACCACGGCGCACGAGTCCCTCAAGCCTGGGATTCCCCCCCATCCCCCCGCCCCAGATCCCTGGCGTGTGTGTGCCCCAGAACCAGGGTCCCCAAGACCTCTCAAGTACACAAGGCCCGAGGCTCCCCAGGCCCCCGGGCCCGGAGCTCCAGACACCAGGCGTGTGGTAATTCAGGCCCGGGACCCCAGACTTCCAAGAACGCGGGTTCCTCAGACCAGGGCCCCCCTCAGAACCCGGGCGCACGAGTCTCTCCGGCCCTGGCCGTCTACTGCCCCACCCCCCCACCCCCCCGCCTGGCATATCTCCCGCGCGGCCTCACCCGGGCCGGCCAGTGCGGGTAGCCCTTCATCTTGGCAAACACCAAGTCCCCGGGCTTGAAGGCGTGCGGCATGCTGGCGGCGGGAAGCCCAGGCCGCGGGAAGCGGCGGTAGCGGCAGCGGCGGCAGCGGTGGAGGCGGCAGCGGGAGGCAAAGCCGGGGGCGGGAGCAGGGAGCGAAGGGGGCGGAGACGGTCGCTTGGGCAGCGGCCGGCGCGTGCTTATTGGGCTGCGCGCTGCCGCCGGATGTCCCACCTTCCTGCCGTCACCGGCGGGAGACAGGGTCGCTCAGAACCACGTGCCGGGATAGAAGAGCGCAGAGACCAATGAGAAGAGGGGGGCTGGAGAACACGCTAACGGGATTGGATAACGGGTAGAGCCCAGGGGCGTGACCCAGAGGCCTAATTGAAGGGAGAGGAGGTTATGAGAGGTGAAAGGGCACAGGGGGAAGGAGGGAAACCGAGGCGGTCGGAGCCCGGTGGAGTGCTGCCAGGCTTATGGGCGGGGCTTAGGGTCGAGGGGCGGGCCATGGGCCGCCATAGTAGGAGGGGCCTTATGTGGGAGGCAGACCATTGGATACCACAGAAAAGAAGACCCAATCAATAGAGGCGGCGGGTTGTTTGATAGCCTCCACTCCCGGAGGCGGGGCTTAAAAGCGAGTTGTAGGCCGTTGGATGCCAAACAAGAAGTCTCTCCAGGTAGGGAGCGGCCATTGACTACAACAGAAGGCGTGGCTTAGGCATCTGTCCACCACTGGATATCGTAAGAGAGGAAGTGCATAATAGGGAGTGTGCCTTGGCCTACCCCCAAGGGGGTGGGGCTTAGGAGAAGGAGCGGACCATGGAGGGGGGGTTCTTAGGTTAGACAGCCAGAAAATGCACAAAACACTTAGAAAAAGTTTATTGAACACCATGTGCTAGAGCTACAAAGTATCCAACCTATATTGATTCAGTCAAGAAAAATGTTTTGAGCACTACATGGCCAAGTTACTTAATGGCTTTGTGTCTGAAGTCTACCCACTTGTAAAATACAACTCATAATGTACTCACCTGATAGGGGAAGGAGGATTAAATACACGCCTAAGGCGCTGGCAACTGTGCCTGGCATTAGGAAATACTGGCAGCATTGGGTATTGTTAACCTGTCCTCCAAGAACTCAATGTTAAGTAAAATAATTTAACTCCCACGGCTAAATGTCTTTTTAACAAATGGTTTAGCTTTGGCCTGTGTGGTGGGGCATCTTCTGGAGCACGGAATGGTTGCCTGTTCGGTTCCCAGTCAGGGCACAATCCCTGGTTAGGGGCTCGATCCCCAGTAGGAGGCATGTAGGGGGCAGCCTATGGATGTTTCTGTTCCTTTCTCTCTAAAAATAACTTTTTTAATTGTTTTTTTTTTCTTTTGTGTTTTTTGTTGTTGTTTTTTTACAGAGAGGAAGGGAGAGGGAGAGAGTCAGAAATATCCATGAGAGAGAAACATCAATCAGCTGCTTCCTGGACACCCCCTACTGGGAATGTGCCCGCAACCAAGGTACATGCCCTTGACTGAAATCGAACCTGGGACCCTTGAGTCCGCAAGCCAAAGTTCTATCCATTGAGCCAAACCGGTCATGGCTAAAAATCAATTTTTTTAATCTTTTTTTTTTAAAGGCCATAGCTAGCAAAAAAATAATAATAATTAGAAGAATTAGGAAGAAATGAGGAACCTTTGTAATAATATGAACAATAAAGATTGATTTAAAAAAATAAATAAATAAATAAAAATAAAGATTGATTTAAAAAAAAGAAGAAGAATTAGGAGGAGGAGGAGGAGGAGGAAGGAGGAGGAGAACAAGTAGGAAAGGAGAAGAGGAAGAAGAGACCCATTTTGGGGTATGGAGTCTAAACCACCAGCAGCATAGCTTGGTAGGAAAGACATGACCAAACATCTTGGAGCTTGCAAGCATTTTTATGCATCAAGTAGGAAAAAGAGGAAAGAAAGATATAAGCAGTTTGATGAAAGAACTTACATTAGTTGCCCAGCTGGCATGGCTCAGTAGTTGAGCCTCTACCTGTGAACAAGAGGTCACTGTTCAGTCAATACTGGGCTTGATCCCCAGTGTGGGGCATACAGAAGGCAGGCGATCAATGGTTCTCATTATTATGTTTTTATCTCCCTCTCCCTTCCTCTCTGAAAACAATGGAAATATATTTTAAAAAAAAAAAAGAATTTACATTAGTTATAGACAAGGGGGTGGGAGAAAGTGAAGTGGAGCTAGGGGCTAGTTCTAGGGTTGCCATAGCAGAGTACTTAAAGCTCATATTATACAGGAAGCAGAGGCTCCTAGAGTTCTAGGGGCTGTGCTCTCTTTTCAGCCAATCTGAGAAATAACTGCCTGGAAGTTAATTTAATAATTTAACAGACACTAAGGAGTGTGTGTAACCTTTTGTTTGTTTTGCACTGCAGTTGTTTTCTAATGAACCCCTTTTGTCTCTTCCTTCCACTCTCTGAACTGCTGTAATTTAATTTAAGACATCTCAGAATTTTCATTTGTTAAGAACTCAGAGTGAAAAAGCCAGAGTATTGCCGAAACCGGTTTGGCTCAGTGGATAGAGCGTCGGCCTGTGGACTGAAAGGTCCCAGGTTCGATTCCAGTCAAGGGCATGTTCCTTGGTTGAGGGCACATTCCCAGTGGGAGGTGTGCAGGAGAACGCTGATTGATGTTTCTCTTTCATTGATGTTTCTAGCTCTCTATCTTTCTCCCTTCCTCTCTGTAAAAAAATCAATAAAATTATATATTTTTTAAAAGTCCAAAGGTGAAAAATAATTTTGAAAGGCATTGGGGATCAGAGGATCTTCAGCTGAAGGAGCTAAAGACTCCTCCTTATACAAGGATTCATGCTTTTATTATAACACAAGTTTTCCCAAGGCAAGGTGGAAATATATACTTCAAATGGTAAGGTATCAAGAGGTACAGAAGCATTATCAGTTTGGGGGATAGCCTGCAGGTGTTCATGTGTTTGACCAACAGGAGGCAATAAAATCCCCTGAGCTGTCTGGCTGTTAACAGTCCTATTCAGGTTTGGGGGAAGTGCCCTTTAGCCATTTCCAAGAGGTAAATTTCATATATGGCTCACCCTTGTTGTGCTGCCCAAGCTTCACCAACCTTTTGGTGAAACTCTTGTAATTGTTACATGCTGGAATTGGTTCTCGGCAATATATTATATTTAATTTCAGAGAGGAAGAGAGAAAGAGAAACATCAATGGTGAGAGAGGATCATTAATAGGCTGCATTCTGCTCGCCCCATGAACCCACAGCGCAGGCATTTGCCTTGACCGGGAATCAAACCCTGCCCTTCTAGTTCACAGGTCAATGCTCAACCGCTGAGCCAAGCTGGCCAGGCCTCCCATGATTTTTAGAAATAGTGGAATGGAGGGGGAGAGACAGAAAGAGAGAAACATCAATGGAAGAGAAATACATCAGTTGGTTGCCCCCTGCACATTCCCTGACCAGGACCAGGGATTGAGCTTGCTTGCAACTTAGGTACAGAGAGTTTTAGGATTTATTTTACCTTCTTGGGAAAATATTGGAGGGTTTTGATCACAAGGTATAAAGAAATTACTTTAGCCTCAAAAAATATCTTTGTGGATAGAAGCAAGTGCTGCACCCGAAGCTGGTAGGCTTCTGAAGCTGGCAGCCTATGTATGTCTTCCTCCATAGAGGACCCCTTTTCAGGAACAGGCTCTGCTAGTGATGCATTGGGAACTGATGGACTGCTGGCTCCAGTTTACCTCTGCCCACAGTTCCTATTGTTCTTTACCCCCTGGCCAGCTTCCACACTGAGCACGATGCAGCTCACTTCCTCATCAGCACAGCCTCATTGCTCAGCATACTGCTGCCTACATTGCCCCAGTTCTAAGGGGTTCCTCTCTTTGACATCAATAAACACTGAGGGATGGGGATGGGGCTGGGACGTTGTTGGAACAAAGGGCTGTTGCATCTTTCCCTTCTCCAGATAAGTCTTCTATCTCTTGAAATGCCCAAGAAGAAAGTAAATAGGAAAATGGGGCTCTCTGGATGCAGCCCTGCTAGGTTTCTTTGGATCAAGAAAGGCATGTGGGGGAAAAAAAAAAAAAATACATGTGAGTCCCGGCTGAATAGCTTAGGTGGTTAGAGGGTCCTCCCAATACACCAAGGTTTGGCGTTCCATCCCACATATAAGAATCAACCAATGAATACATCAATAAGTGGAATAACAAATTGATGCTTCTCTCTAAATAAATAAATAAATAAATAAGCCGAAACCGGTTTGGCTCAATGGATAGAGCGTCGGCTTGGGGACTGAAAGGTCCCGGGTTCGATTCCGGTCAGGAGCATGTGCCTTAGTTGTGGGCATACCCCCTGTGGGGGGTGTGCAAGAGGCAGCTGATCAATGACTCTCTCTCATCGATGTTTCTAACTATCTCTCTCCCTTCCTCTCTGTACAAAATCAATAAAATATATTTAAAAATAAATAAATAAATAAAATCAAAGAAAGAAAGAAAAGGAAGGAAGGAAGGGGAAAGAAAGAAAGAAAGCCGGCACCGGTTTGGCTCAGTGGATAGAGCGTCGGCCTGTGGACTGAAAGGTCCCGGGTTCGATTCCGGTCAAGGGCATGTACCTTGGTTGCGGGCACATCCCCAGTAGGGGATGTGCAAGAGGCAGCTGGTCGATGATTCTCTCTCATCGACGTTTCTAATTCTCTATCCCTCTCTCTTCCTCTCTGTGAAAAGTCAATAAAATATATTAAAAAAAAAAAAAAGAAAGAAAGAAAGAAAGAAGAAAGAAAGAAAGAAAGGCAGCCCAGTTGGCATGGCTCAGTGGCTGAGCATTGGCCCATGAACCAGGCGGTCACAGTTTTATTCTGTCAGGGCCTATGCCTGGGTTGTGGCTATGGGCTCAATCCCCAGTTGGGGGCCTGCAGGAGGCAGCTGATCAATGATTTTCATCATTGATGTTTCTAGTTCTCTCCTTCCTTCCTCTCTGAACTAAATTAAAAAATATAGAAGAAAGAAAGAAAAAAAAAAGAAAGGTGATAGGACGCCAAATCACCCTCCACAGCAGAAAGCTTTGTTTGGACAGCTTTGTTTGATTATGAGTTTTTCCTTATATCTCCAGCTCAGTTTTGCTATGAATTTTCCTTATTATAGAATTTTAGAATTATAGAATTTTGTTGTTGTTTTCACAAAACCCCCCACACCATTATGCATGTGAAATATAGCTCAAATAGACTTTTTAAAAAATTAAACATAAACTTACATCTTTACCCAAGAGAAATAAAAATAAATATTCACACAAAAACTTCAACACACACAGTCATAGTAGCATTATTCATAACAACCCAAAGGAGGAAATAACCCAGATGTCCATCAATAGCTGAATGGATAAATCAAATCTTGTATATCCTTTGATGAATACTACTCAACAATGAAAGGAAATGAAGCACTAATACACACTGTACTGTGGATGAACCTCAAAAATATTATGCTAGCCTGGTTCAGTGTTCTCAGTGGTTAGAGGGTCTGCCTGTTTACAGGAAGGTCATGAGTTCAATTTCTGGTCAAGGCCAGGTACCTGGATTTCAGGTTTGATCCGCACCCCAGTCTTGGATATTTTTTCCATTTTTCAGGTTTGATCCACACCCCAATCAAGGATATTTTTTCCATTGATTTCTAGAAAGAGTGAAATTGAGGAAGGAGGGGAAGAGAAATATCAATGTGAGAGAGACACATCAATTGTGTTGCTTTCCAAAGCAACACAATTGATGTGTTTCTCTCACATTGATATTTCTCTTCCCCTCCTTTCATGGAAAGCAACCAATTGATGTGTCTCTCTCACATTGATATTTCTCTTCCTCTCCTTCCTCAATTTCATTCTTTCTAGAAATCAATGGAAAAAATATCCTTGGATGAGTATTTAAGAAAAAAAATGCCGGAAATGAACTGGGGCCTGCCAACAAACATTTGTGTGAGCTTTGAAGTAGACTCTTCCTCAGTCAAGCCTTTATGTGAAACTGTAACTCCAGTCTACAGCTTGACTGCAACATTCTGAAAGTCTTGAGCCCTGCTCTGACTGCGACTCAAGGGTCCCAGGTTCGATTCTGGTCAAGGGCATGTATCTTGGCTGTGGGCACATCACCAGTAGGGAGTGTGCAGGAGGCAGCTGGTCGATGTTTCTCTCTCATTGTTGTTTCTAGCTCTCTGTCCCTCTCCCTTCCTCTCTGTAAAAAAACAATAATATATATATATTATTGACCGGAATCGAACCTGAGACCTTTCAGTTCGAGGGCCGACGCTCTATCCACTGAGCCAAACCGGTTTCGGCTGTATAATTTTTTTTTGCTGGAGTATTTAAAAGTATATCTCAGATGTCATTTCACCCATAAATACCTCAGAATACACCTCTAACAAAAATATATTTAAACATAACTACCATGACATTATTACCCTTAGCAAAATTAACAGTAGTTCCTTTATAGCATCTAATGTTCAGACACATTCAAATGTCAGTGGTGGTCTCCCTCTCTTTTTTAAGGATAAGAAATTTTCTTTTAAAAAAGGTGTGTGTGTGTGTGTTTTATTGATTTCAAAGAGGAAGGGATAGAATCATCAATGATGAAAGAGAATCCTTGATTGGCTGCCTCCTATAGGCCCCCCACTGGGGATTGAGCCTGCAACCCCTGCATGAGCCCAGACTAGGAATCCAACAGTGACCTCCTGGCTCATAGGTTGAAGCTCAACCACTGAACCACGACGGTTGAGCAGTGGTGGCCTCAAAAATCCTTTTCCTGTGCCTGACCCTCTTATTTGATGTTACAAACTGCCCCCACTCTGCCCTCCTCTATTCCTGTTTTCCACTTTCCCTCATAGTGCATAATAACATCTACCATACCACAGATTTTATCATATTGTCTGTCCAATCCCACTGAAAAAACCAGGACCTCTGCAAGGTCATAGAATTTTGTCTTTTTTTTTTTTTAATTATTGATGATACATTGCGGATTCCAAAGAGATATTAAAGGGGTAAAATATAAAATCTGTCACTTATTGAGCCTTCCAATTGCATTATCATGCTTACAATCCTCCTAGGAATCGGGAGCCTTTTTTTAAAAAAATATATATATATTTTTAAATTAATTTTCCATAGAGAGGAAGGGAGATGAATAGAGCTAGAAACGTTGATGAGAGAGAAACATCGACTAGCTGCCTCCTGCACACCCCCCACTGGGGATGTGCCCGCAACCAAGGTACATGCCCTTGACCGGAATCGAACCTGGGACCTTCCAGTCCCCAGACCTCTATCCACTGAGCCAAACCGGTTTCGGCTCGGTTGCCATTCTTTTTTTTTTTTTTTTAAATATATTTTATTGATTTTGTACAGAGAGGAAGGGAGAGAGATAGAGAGTTAGAAACATCGATGAGAGAGAGTCATCGATCAGCCGCCTCCTGCACACCCCCTACTGGGGATGTGCCCGCAACCAAGGTACATGCCCCTGACCGGAATCGAACCCGGGTCCCTTCAGTCCCCAAGCCGACGTTCTATCCATTGAGCCAAACCGGTCTCGGCTCGGTTGCCATTCTTAAACCCATTTAAAGCAAGGAAACTGAAGCTCAGGAAGGTTAAGGGAGATGCGAGCTACTGGGTATAACCACGGGGCTGGATTGGGGGGTCTAGAATGCGCCCACAATTGAATTGGGACTTTATCACATAATCGCTGGGAGCCCTAGAAGATTTCTGAGCAGAGCCTAGTCGGCCTGTCCCTCCTCTCCCAGGAGAACGCGGTAGAAGGTGCCCGAGCACAGCCTGCAGCTAGAAGCGCGCTCGTCGTCCCTGGCAACGGACTCTGGAAAAACCACAGAGACGCAGCCCGGGAGTGCAGAGTGTCCCCGCTGGGTCGTGAAGCGAGGAAACCTAGAGAGGCGTGCCGGGACGGTTGTCACGTGGGCGGGACTTCCGGCGGCGCCTAGTTTTTTTTCCGGTTGTTGGCTGCTACGAACTCCGCCGGGCCCCGCGCCCCCCGCCCCCCCGCGGCCCCGCGCCGCGGAGCCTGCCACCGCCATGAAGAAATTCTTCCAGGAAATCAAGGCTGACATCAAGTTTAAGAGCGCGGGTGCCGGACAGAAGCTCACGGAGTCGGCGGCGTGCGTGACGGGGGCTGGGGCGTGAGGCCTGGGGGCGGAGAGTCGGGGGAGGCCCAGAGGGCGAGGGGTGAGGACGGGAGGCCGAGAGTCGGGGTGGGAGGTGAGAGACCTTGGGCCGGGGCCGGGGAGCGGGTGGGCGTAAGGAGAAGGGGCCCTTTGGGGGCGGGGCAGGAGAAGGGGCCCTTTGGGGGCGGGGCAGGAGGAGGGGCGGGGCGGGGCGGGGCGGGGCTGAAGGGAGCCAGCGGTGAGCCCGGAGTCCTGGGAAGGGAGTAGGGGAGTGTGATCAGGGAGAAGCCAGGAGCGGAGGAGGACCCCTGGAGAAGCATATAGATTTGGAGGGATCTAGGTGACTGGGATTAGGGGCTGACCTCGGGGAAGCAGAATCGAGAGGCTTAGCGTCCATGGTGTGAGGGGTCTGGGCCCCGGCTCTGGAGCGCCAGGGAGGCCTGGATAAGAGCCTGGAAGACCAGGGAATCTTGGGTCAGCAAGGATTTGAGAAGTCTGGGTGAACTGGAGCGGCCTGCGAGGGGCCTAAGGATGTGTAGGAGGAAAATGAGTGGGAGTAGGAGGTGAGAAGCTGTGTGTGTTTTTATGTATGGGGGCGTGAAGGGGGAGAGAGAGAGAGAGAGAGAGAGAGAGATGGGAAGGAGATAAAGGTCTTGTGGGTGATGGATGAGGCAAATTGGAAGGCCCTGGGAGATCTGGAAGAGGAGGGGAGGTGGTGTGCCTATCCTTAGGCCTCTGTGGACTCTCTGGGGAGGACTTGGAGAAGGGAAGGGCCTGTGGCAAGACTGAGAGCTCGGTGGGGATGTGTGTGGAGGGCTAGTGCCTTGGCGGGGGCAGTGAAGTGGTGGAGCAGGTGAGGATGCTACACTGTCAAGGCTGGTGGGCTGAGAAGGAAGCTCCACTGGAGGATGGGATTGGCAGTGGGAGCCTGGGAGGTGCTGAGACTGCTGCGGGGAGCTACAGAGGGGGCTGTGGGGGAGTGGCTGAGGAAAGACCCAGCCTGGGCCGGGGCCTGTGAGGAATAATGGAAGGGATTGTGAAGAAGTAGGGGCTGGGAGGGGTAGCAGGAGAGGCAGGGAGTAGGGCAGGAAGGGGTGGTGAGGGAATCATTAGGTGGGTGAGGGAGAGTGGGTACAGGACAAGGACCTCAGGACATCTGTCATAAGGATTGGGGGTTCCTGAGATTCTTGGGAGGAGAGTGCCGAATGGGACAGAAAAGACACATGAGGTCCAGGTCCGTGAGTAAGGGAGGGAAGCACAGCAGACAAAATCAGTTCCTGGGGATCTGAGCGGGGAGAGGAGGGCAGCTTAAGAGGGGCCCGGCAGAGTGGTGGGTCCAGTCATTTGTTTGACATGTGGTGGGTAGAGGTGGGTCCTGGGGCAGCTGGGACTGTGTGACAGGAAGAAGATAGGGGCCCTGTGGGTGATTGTTGGGCCAGAGTGGAGGCCAGGGGGAAGAAGAGAAGGAAGTAATTTGGAGATGCAGGCTTTTGTGACATGCCTGGGAGTGAGTTAAGAGACTCAGGGTGAGCTGGAGGCTGGGTGTGTCAAACACTGTCAGCACAAACAAGACAAAATTCTCTCTCAGGGCTCACCTTCTATGGGGTGGGGGGAGATGGGAAAAGAAACCAATGCATGATTTAGTTTATAAATATCAGGTGGTGCATGGGGCCATGAAAAAATAAACAGGGGCAGGGGCTAGTGAGTACTGGGAGGAACTTTTGGGTGGCTCAGGAATGCCTCTGAGAAGGTGACATGTGAGCAGAGAGCCGGATGAAGTGAGGTTGCACGTGCACATACATGAAGCTTCTCTACCCTTTCCCAGACCTCCTTTTCTCATCCCACCCCCAAGTGGAACATTCCAGTCAGAAGGCACAGGAAGCAGCTGGCCCTGTGTGAGCAGCAGCAGGGAGACCAGTGGGAGAGAGAGGAGTGGACAGGAAGATAGGCAGGTTGTGCATGGCCTGTGGGGACATGGGTGGCTTTAGGATTCTGCGGGGCAGGTGTGGGAGGACTTGATGCCGCGGTGTGATAAGCGCTGACAGGTTTTAGAGGGTCCCTCTGGCTGCCCAGGGGAGTAGTGAAGGGGATGGGTGAGGTGTTTTGAAAAGTAGCATTTTTATAGAAAGATCAGAATATCACATGGGACTAGGATGGGTGTCTGTGATTCAGTTTTTCTTCAGCATTATGTTCTCGGCTGTGGGGAAGGCTGGCGAGAAGGGCAGGGATGGGCAGGAAGCAGGTCCCAGGAGCCTTGGAACAAGAAGAGGCTTATTGTTGCATATCTGAGCAGAGTGGGAGGAGTGAGGCGGTGAGCTCTTGGGAAGGTGTTATAGACTTAGCACAGATGATCCCAATTACTGGGGCTGGGAGAGAACCCTTAAGGAAGAAGGCCGGTGAGGTAGGTAAGACAGGATTTCTCTGCTGGGACATTCAAAACCAGCTCATTTTCCTGCTAAGTAGGTTAAGAAGCCATCCAGCCCCTGGTGTCATCACATCACATTTCCTAGCGTGGAGGAGGGATTAAACCAGATCTTTGTCCCATGCTTAACCCAGGGCTTATGTGGTGTCTGAGCTGTGTCCCTCTAGGGCAGTGGTTCTCAGCCTTTCTAATGCCGCGACCCTTTAATACAGTTCCTCATGTTGTGGTGACCCCCAACCATAAAATTATTTTCACTGCTATTTCATAACTAATTTTGCTACTGTTATGAATTATAATGTGAATATCTGTGTTTTCCGATGGTCTTAGGCTCTAAGCAGCGGTGTTCAACCTGTGGGTCATGATTCACAGGATGAGAACCGCTAAAAGGGTCACCAAAGACCATCCGAAAAACATATTTACATTACAATTCATAACAGTAGCAAAATTACAGTTATGAAGTAGCAATGAAAATAATTTTATGGTTGGGGGTCACCACAATGTGAGGAACTGTATTAAAGGGTTGCAGCATTAGAAAGATTGAGAACTAGGGCTTGCAAAAGATCTCAAGACCGCCCTCAGAGGGGTGTTTGTATGAGGAAGACAAACTGTGTTCAGTTAATGAGATTGCAAATGCACCCTGGTCATTGTGGCTCAGTCGGTTGGGCCTTGTCCTTGTGCGCCAGAAGGTTGACTGTTCGATTCCAGGTCAGGGCACATGCCTGGGTTGCAGGCTCGATCCTTAGTAAAGGGCTGTACAGGAGGCAGCCAATTGATATTTCGCTACCTCCCTCTCCCTTCTCCCCCTCTCTCCCTTTCGTGCCCCTCTCTCCCCCTTACCCCTTTTCCTTCCTCTCTAAAAATGAATAAAATATTCTTTTTTTAAAAGATGTCATATATATATATATTAATTGATTTTAGAGAGAAAGGGAGAGGGATAGAGAGAGAAACATCAGTGATGAGAGAGAATCATTGATTGGCTGCCTCCTACACGCCCCCTACTTAGGGTGTGGGGGGAGATCGAGCCTGCAATCCAGGCATGTGCCCTTGGCTGGAATTGAACCCGGGACCCTTCAGTCCAAAGGTCAACACTATCCACTGAGCCAAACCAGCTAGGGCAATAAAATATTCTTTTTTTAAAAAAAAAAAATGTATTTTATTGCCCTAACCGGTTTGGCTCAGTGGATAGAGCATCAGCCTACGGACTGAAGGGTCCCAGGTTTGATTCCAGTCAAGGGCATGTGCCTTGGTTGCGGGCACATCCCCAGTGGGGAGTGTGCAGGAGGCAGCTGGTCGATGTTTCTCGCTCATCGGTGTTTCTGGCTCTCTGTCCCTCTCCCTTCGTCTCTGTAAAAAAAAACAAAATACATTGACGCTGTATCCACTGAGCCAAACTGGTCAGGGCAATAAAATATTGTTAAACAAACAAACAAAAACTTGCAACTGCTCACTGTTTTAGACAGTAAGGGTAGAAATTCTTAGGAGAGAGCAAGGGAGAGGAATGATACCTGTGAGTCTCATCAATTCCTGAAGACATTAGGGTGCTATCACACATGCTTCACCGGATGGCCCTCATGTACGGAGTGGGTGCTATTGTCACCTCACTTAACAGATGATGATTCTGAGATCTAGGCCACTGCAGGACTTGTCCAAAGTGGCAGAGCTGGGAGTGAAATCTGCCCAGTGGTTCTGCTGTGTTAGAACCATGGGGTGGGGCGGGGTGGGGGCCTGGGAAAAAGGGACATGTCTGTCTGGGCAGGAGTAGAAATGGGAGAGGGGCAGAGGCTCTTCTGTCTGAACCCACATCACATCATTTTCCCTATGTCTCTCCCCAGGGAGAAGGCCCCCAAGCCAAAAACCAACCAGCCAGCACGCCAGCAGCCCCGCCAGGGACCCACCAATGAGGCCCAGATGGCAGCAGCAGCAGCCCTAGCCCGACTGGAGCAGAAGCAGCCCAGAGCTCGGGGCCCCTCGTCACAGGAACTCCTGCGGAACCAGGGTGACTTGAGCTGTCCTTGGGCTGCAGAGGGGGAGGCGAGGGGAGCTGGAGTGAGGCCTGTCCATGGCTGTTCACAGGCCCCAGATCCTGTGCTCGGCCCTGGATGAGAATAATTACATAATCCCGATGACTTTGAGGTGCTTTAAAATCACAGTTGTGAGAGGGGGAAATTTAGGGTGCAAAGGAATAGAGGTCTGATGTCGTCTGGCTGCCCTGTATGTCAGGGAGGTTGAAGAAGTTGTGGGAGGGAGGGAGGAGGAGGAGGTTGAAAGTCATCATCAGATGATCAGGTGAAGCCTGGGGGCATTAAGCATTGTTGCTGAAAGATGGGTCAGGACCTTAAGCTAGAAGGACTAGGACTTTAGGGCCAGCCCTGGTGGGGCCACACACTGACCCTTCTCTGCTTCTTCCTCCAGTGAAAATGGAAAGTCCAGCTGAAGCGACTGTCAGTGGGAGCTCAGGGACTAACACGGTAAAAGCATCCACATGGCAGCATGGTACTCTAAGGGGTGGCCTGGGGCAGGGGAGCTGGGGCCCCAACCCCCAAGTTCTTGCCTACATTTGTCTAATCAGCCACTTCCTCATCACCAGCTAAGTGCCCAGCCGGGTCTGTGAGCACCTGGTGCTGCGGGGATGCAGAAGACTTGTCAGAGTGGATAGAGGTCACCTCTGGCCTTGGGGACTCCTGCCTTGAAAGGTGGAGGCAGGTTGCAGTTGAGTGCAGTATTGACTGGGACCTCCACGCTCAGCACTAATGATGCCAGGCTTGGGTGTTGAGGGTAGGATTGGACCTCATTAGCTTGTTGGTTCACTTCCCTCCCCCAATTTCCTAACCCCATGAGGGTGGGTACTGTTATAGTTCCTACTTTTCAGAAGAGAAAACGGAGGTTCAGAGTGGTGAAGGCAGCTGTCCTTAGTTCTGCACCTCAAAATCGGCAGGGACAGAATGGGAACCCCCGTCTCGGGGGCTCCAAAGCACTGGCCTCTGTAGCCTTGTTGGGAGGTGGGAGGGCTCTCTGGAGCCTGGTGGACCAGAGGCCATCCTGAAGGCTCTGCTGAAAGGATGTTCCTGCAGTTCAACCCTGGAATTCTCCCTGGATTTTAGAGCGGAAGAGACTAGATACTGCCTAGGACTTGAGGCTCAGAGAGAGGCCAGGATTCATCCAGGGCACCTTGATTTGACTTCTCACAAAGCCCTTTCTCTACGAGGTAGCAGGGACTGGAACAGCAGCCATTGATTAGCACCGTGTCCAAAGCTGCTACACGCTTTCCTTTCTTACCTGGTTGAATTCTGAGCTGGTCCTGCAGAGACATTTCACAGATAAGAAAACAGCCTCAGCGGGGCTCGGCCACGGGCCGGGTGTTTCATGGCAGAGGGCACAGCGTTGGGAGCAGGGATGACTGACTCCCAGGGCCATGCTTCCAGGGAGTGGCATTCAGTGACCTGAGGTGGCTTCTGTCCGCTGTCTAGGCCCAGACTCTTTCATCCCCATCACCCTAGGTATCTGAGCCCAAAGAGGAAGGCTCAACTCCCCTGGCGGTGCCTGGAGTGTACTTCACCTGTCCGCTCACAGGGGACATCCTGAGGAAAGACCAGCGGGACTCCCGAATCAAGGAGGCCATTCTCGCAGTGAGTAGAGGCCCCACACCCCTTCCCTCACCTAGGGTTTCAGGTCAGGGCTGCCTTAGTAAGGCCGGGTGGTACAGATCCTTCGTAGTGTCTTCACCTGTGTATATTGTGTCTGTTGTCACTTGTTCAAAGAGGTAATACTTGTGATACAGAATTCAGGATACAAAAGGGTAGGCAGCCCTAGTTGGTTTGGGTCAGGGGATAGAGCAACAGCCTGCGGACTCAAGGGTCCTAGGTTTGATTCCAGTCAAGGGCAAGTACCTTGGTTGTGAGCATATATATACCCAGTAGGAGTGTGCAGGAGATGGCTAATCAATGTTTCTCTCTCATTGATGTTTCTAACTCTGTGTCCTTCTCTCTTCCTCTCAGTAAAAAAATCAATAAAATATATATTTTTTAAAAGGATAGGCAGACAAAACCCACCTTCTCCCCACCCCCAGCTACCCGTCCAGGATGCTCCCTCTGGGTGATTTAAGTTCCTTTTCAGAGACATTTCAAATATAAACAAATTACCGACATACTTGTATCTCCCCTTCACTTGTTTTGTTTTCCATAAAAGGTAATGTACCACTCACGTTTAACATGGGAACTGCCAGCCATTATATCAGTACAAAAAGAACTCTCCAACATTACTTTTCTTTCTTTAAAACTGAATTTGGAAATATTTTTAAACTTAAAGAAAAATTGCAAGAACTAAAAGATCACCCGAATATCTTTGCCCTGGGTCTGAGTTTCTCATTAACCATCATTACAGATTACTACAAACTCGGGGGCTTCAAACACACGTCTAGTTTCTTAGAATTCTGAAGTCGGTGTGACATGGCGCTCACTAGTGGCAGGAGGCTGCATTCCTTCCTGAAGCTCTGTGGACAGTGCATTTCCGTCCTTTTCCAGCTTCTAGGTCACCTGTAGTTTGTGGCCCCTTCTTTTACCTTCACATCTAGTGATGCCAGGCAAGTCTTTGTCTTTGTCCGGCTGCCATCTCTTTGGTTCTCTTCACTGATGGGCTCTTATGATTACCCTGGCCTAGCAGGATTGTCTAGGACAATAACCATTATTGTCCAATAAAACTATTGCCATGTTCTGGGCTGCCGACGACCCCATCTTTCCTAGAGTTGAGGGCAGAGCTGAGGTCCAGGAAGGATTTGTCAAAGGGCTTCTCTTCTTTTTTTCTGCTTGAGCCCATAGAATTAAGTTAAATCCTACAGGCTGGACCACCAGGAGACTGTTACTAGCATTAATACTGCTGCCTCCTGAGCAGTGAGGCCTCCAGGCCATGAGGTAAGCACTTTTTGACATGCTTCCCTCCTCCCAGCACTTCTCCACGGACCCGGTAGCTGCCTCTATCATGAAGATCCACACGTTCAACAAAGACCGGGACAGGGTGAAGCTGGGTGTGGACACCATCGCCAAGTGAGTGGGTGTCCTCTCCCCACACTGGGGGGGCCAGTCTCTTGGGCTTCCAGCTTAACCTGCTGAGGGGGCCCAGAAGGAGCCAGGCCCCACCCTTCACTGCCCCTGAGTCCATGAGAAAGGGGCTTGGCCTCTTGGGCCTCTGTTTGTAAACCAAAAGGGTTTGCAGAATTGGGGATTTCCAGCCCTGGCTTCCCTTTGGGATCATCAGAAGAATGGGAAGTAGGTGAGTTCCCACCCCACTTCCCTGACTAAGCAGGTTAGGGAGTGCTGGAAGTCTGTTTTTAATTTTATTTATTGATTTGAGAGAGAGAGGAAGAGAGAGAGAGAAAGGGAAGGAGAGAGAGACATCGATTTGTTATTCCACTTATTCAGGCACTCATTGGTTGATTCTTTTTTTTAAAAATATATTTTATTGATTTTTTACAGAGAAGAAGGGAGAGAGATAGAGAACTAGAAACGTCGATGAGAGAAACATCGACCAGCTGCCTCCTGCACATCCCCAACCGGGGATGTGCCCGCAACCAATGCACATGCCCTTGACCGGAATCGAACCTGGGACCTTTCAGTCCGCAGACCAACGCTCTACCACTGAACCAAACCGGCTTTGGCTCATTGGTTGATTCTTGTATGTGCTCTGACTGGGGATCAAAAACCACAACCTTGACATATCAGGACAATTCTCTAACTAACGGAGCTACCCAGCCCAGGGCTGGAAGTCCATTTTGCTCATGAGCCCCCAAGCCGACACTGGTGGGCCACTGGCCCTGTCCTCCATTGTGCCCTCCAGGGGACACAGGAACGGCGATAGGTCTTGGGTGGCAATGGTGGGGGCAGTGGTGTCCTATGGTGGCCCAAGCTGTTGGCACCAGGGGTCAGGCTCATGAGGTGTCTGAGGTGTGATGGCACCCCCACCCCCAACATCACACTTACCACAAGCCTGGGTGTGGTTCTGAGCTGCTATCCATCAGGGTGGAAGGTACAGAGGAGCCAGTCAGACAACCCTGGCCTGTCCTGGATCCCCAATTCTGCCCTAGGTATCTGGACAATATCCACCTGCACCCTGAGGAGGAGAAGTACCGGAAGATCAAGTTGCAGAACAAGGTGTTCCAGGTGAGGGCTATGCTGAGTGACTTTTAGCCTGTGCAGCCAGCGTGGCCGGGCTCCCAGTCACACAGGCCCAGTCCGGCGGTGGGGCCAGTGGGCGTGCTCCTCCAGGGGCTTCAGGTTGAGGTAGGCAGAGGTAGCATGTGGAGAGGGCGTTTTATGAACATAGGTCATGTCTATATTTAATCTGCATGCCCACCACCCATGGCATGTTTTGACTTTTCTTTTATTGGGATCACATCAGCACTGGGAGGATTTCTTATATAAACAGACTTGTGGCTTCTGTGGAGAAATCAAGGGGTCCCGCCACCCTGGCCCATGTTACCTGTGCTGCTTGCTGGCAGGACACCCACTGCCCACCCCCCACCGTCATATGCAGTCCTCCCCCAGTTTTATCTCCCCCCCATGCTGTTCTTTGGCTCTTTAGTTCCTCTTCACCCCAGTTGTTGGCCTTTGGGGTCCCACATCCTCGGTGACCTGCTGTGACAGTCTGTCCTTAGGCAGCTTTGGGGGTGTTCGTCCTGTCCAGTGGGCAGCAGCTGCCCTAAAAGAGGGAGGTGCTGGGCCTGGTTGAATGGGCTGGGCAGCAAGGCTGGTTGGGCCTGAGGAGGCCCAAGGACCCTGCATGACTCTGGCTCTGCCCCCAGGAGCGCATTAACTGTCTGGAAGGGGCCCACGAGTTTTTTGAGGCTGTTGGCTTCCAGAAGACATTGCTGCCAGTTCCGGATCAGGGTAAGCTGGTTAGAGAAGGCCTTGGCCAAGTGGAGGTGGGAATGTGGGGGTCCAGCTCGGGGTCTTCCTCCTGTGGCACAGTGACATCACAGTGACATCCCTGCCTATCCCAGAGGTCCCCGAAGAGTTCTACGTGCTAAGCGAGGCCGCCTTGGCCCAACCCGAGAGCCTGGAAAGACACAAGGAGCAGCTGTTGAGCGGGGAACCTGTGCGGGCCACACTGATCCGCCAACGCCGTGTCTTCCGGCCCTCACCCATGGCCTCCCAGTTCGACCTGCCCTCTGACTTCTTCAACCTCTCGGCTGAGGAGGCCAGACGGGAGCAGAAGCTCCGGTCTGAGGCGGTGGAGCGGCTGAGCATGCTGCGGACCAAGGCCATGCGGGAGAAGGAGGAGCAGAGGGAGATGCGCAAGTACACGTACACACTGCTGCGTGTCCGTCTCCCTGATGGCTGCCTCCTCCAGGGTGTGTGCTTCCCACTGGGCAGGGTGCGGCCTGGGAGGTGGTGTCTGCTGATTGGCTGAGCGGGTGTGGGTTTGCTGTGCCTCCAGCAGGAGTGGAAGGCCTCTGGTCTGAGCTACATCTCGGCTCAGCTGTCTGGGCTGGGGGTTCCCAGGATCTCCAGCCTCATGCTGACTGTTCCACCCCGTAGGCACCTTCTATGCCCGGGAGCGGGTGGCAGCACTGTATAGCTTTGTCCGGGAGGCCCTGCAGAACGACTGGCTGCCCTTCGAGCTGCTGGCCTCATGTGGGCAGAAGTTGTCGGAGGATGAGAACTTGGCCTTCAATGAGTGTGGGCTGGTGAGTGACAAGTTGAATCTGCACAGGTTGCCCCTGAGGGCAGCCCTCTTCAGTATGGGGTGGTGCTAGGAGCAGAGGTCCTAGGACCAGGCTCCCTCAGTCCTGCCTTCCCCTTTACTAGCAGAGTAACCTTGAGTAACTTCTCTGTGCCTCAGTTTCCCACCTTTAAAGTGGAAAGGAAGGTAGGAAGTATGTTATTTCGAGTTCTCTGAGGAGCAGAACCCAGATGGGATTGAAAATGTGGGGATTAAAAAAAAAGAAGTGAGGATTTGCTGACGGCTGCCCAGCACTGAGATAGTCTTAGCCAAATCTGAGGTGTCCCTGAGCCAAGGTCCTCTGTAGAAGGGGCCGCTGGTTCAGGAATGGACCGACTGTGTGAAGGCTGTCCTGGTGTCACCGGCGGAGAGTGGCCCTGGGAGTGTGTGGACCTGATTCCAACACGAAGATTTGAATGTAAAGAGGTGAGCTCTGAATGTAAAGGCCAGAACAAAGCAGAAGCTTCTCCCCCACCACAGGTGCCCTCAGCCCTCCTGACCTTCTCGTGGGACATGGCTGTGCTGGAGGACATTAAGGCCGCGGGGGCTAAGCCAGACTCATCGATCCTGAAGCCCGAGCTCCTGTTGACCATCGAGAAGCTCTCATGAAATAAAAGCCCCATGGGTCTGTCTCCTGCTTCCCCCACCTCTGCTCACGTCCTTATTCTCCCTCCCAGCCTCCTCTGGGACTGCCCAGCCCATGGGCAAGGGAGAGCCACTGGTTGGCCTGTGACCACCACCGAGGGCTTTCAAGCAGCAGCTGCTGTGTTGTCCTTGCTAGCGTTCTCCAGCTACTATTTAACCTAGTTAATGGAACCCAGGCATGACAGACCTGGCCACCTTCCTGGATAGGAATAGGCCTGCAGCTTGGGTCCAGCCTCATGGCTGGCCCTGAGGCTGTACTGTGGAGCTGCTGGTGATAGTGGCACAATATAGAGGTGCTGGGCCTGGGCAGAGTTCTGTAACACTAAGTTCTGAATTCAAATAAACAGGCTGTTTGACTAGTCTCCTGGTGGTGAATTCTAGCCGTGGGCAGGAAACGCGCTGAATGAGCCCACCTTGCTGAACGAGGCTGTCGGGCTAGGGCCTCTTAGGCCCTGCAGATAGCTCCTGTACATGTTCACATCCTCACCCTTAACTGTGAATGTTACTTTATGTGACAAAAGGAACTTTGTGTGTGATTAAGGACCTTGATATGGGAGATTGTCCTGGGGTTTCCAGATGGGCCCATTGTCATCACGGGCTCTTATATGTTGGAGGAGGGAAGATGCTATGCTGGTTTCAAAGATGGAATAAAGCCACAAGCCAAGGAGTGCAGTGGCCTCTAGAAGCTGGAAAAGGCACAGAAATGGATTCTCTCCTGGAGCTTCCAGAAGGAACCAGCCCTGTTCACATCTGTATTTTAAAGTAGTGAGACCCACGTCTGATGATACCCAGAACTGTAAGAACAAGTTTCATTTTTAAGCTACCATTTGTAGTAATGGGATACAGCCTTGGGGAACTAAAGTGGAAACAAAGGCCAGGAGCGCCAAATGTACTCCCCCCTGGTCATACCTAGGCTGGAAGATGCCCCCTCAAACACTCCCCTGGATCATCCCCTCCCCTCTCACCCCCATGTGGGCTGCTGGCTCCAGTTCCTGTTAGATTCTCCTCTGCGTGGAGACCTAGTGGCTGGTCCTCTGGCCACTGCCAGCTAGATGACAAACATGTAGCCCCCAAATGTGATTTAAAAAGCAATAATCCCTTGTAACCTCAGCAAGCAAGTTGCCCCCATACATGTCCTTGCCTCACACATAGGCCACCAGCAGATGTTGGACCTAGGCTTGTCTCCTTTGCTGCCATATCTTGGGAACCCAGCATGGTCTCACCCTGTCACTTAGATCCATCCCCTCCGTTCCCAACTGCTGCCAGGATTAAACTGTCAGATACCCAATTAAAACAGGCTAAGGATACTTTACAGGTAGTTGTGTTCACAGGTTTAACACGTGCCTTTATCCTGAGCACACCTGTATTCAGCTAACCCTACCTCCAGTAGGAGGTTCTGGCCAGGACTCATGTTCTCACCTGCAACTGGGATGTTTCTCAGCCCCATCCTGGGGCCCTGGAGGCCAGGGTGTTTGTGGGGGCGGAAAACCCGAGGAGTCTTGGCCACAACTCACTGCCCTGTCTGGTTGTATCCTGCTGATATGAACTGTTCTGCACTGATATGCCTACTGTCTCTTCTCCCCTGGGGGCAGAAGGAAGAAAACCAACCCACTACTCTCCCTATACGAGGGGTCGGCAGGACAGGAGTCCAGGTCGGATGGTGTGAACTCTGCCAAGTCTCAGCTCACACATGCTCAATGCCTCTGTAGGACTAACACTGCCCCAGTGGGGGTCACTCCAGGGCCTCCTGGGCCAGGGCTCCAGCATCTTCAGTTGGCCCCACTATTTCAGTACTCTCCTGTGATGTGGCCTGACCCTGAAGTCCATCTGGAAGCTGGGATTCGGGGCTTAGAAGCCCAAAATATGGCCTGCTCACTTCCCAAGGGGCAGGAAGAACTGATGGGTACAAGCACCTGCTGACAAGCTACACCCTGAACTAGGTCACTGGGGAGGCGGAGGATTTTACAACAAAGAGTTGGGACAGTGCTAATGCAAAGTGGAAAGCTTGATACAGACGCCACTGTACCACGTGTAGGGTAGAGGAATGGACACTTGTGAGCACAACATAGGATTCAGGCCACAGGTGAAGGTACACACCCGCTTAGAGAAATGTAAGTTGAAAAGATGACAGACACACCAGGTCAGGGCTAGACAATAAGTTTATACATATCCATGTCAGTCCCAGTGCCACACTACACCGGCAGGACTCCAATTCATTTATAAGCATTTCATCATAGTGCCTGCTCAGGATCCTTAGGGCACAATTGGGATTCCCCATACAGGCCAACACATTGCGATAATGCTTTATTAAAGGGCAGATTAGTATGCAGCTTTGAGGGGAAATTTTTTACAAATATAAAAAGAATGAATCAAGCATCCTATATACTTTCCAACCCTCGAGGGGGCGTATGCGAAGCAGGACAAAGTGCTCTTTACACAGGAATCATAGGACTTTCAAGTATCTGAGAAGCGTCTGAGAAAACCCTAACCATTCTACATACACACGCCAGCCAGTTGGGTGTTCAGGAGGGGCTGAGTGAGTTGGAGGGCGTGGGGCTCTCGCTGGTGTCCATTCCCACAGGCCTTCCAGCTCTGGGAGTGGTTACACAAGGGTCCTGGACTTCTGCAAGGCAAGAGAGGTAGGGGTTTTAGTGGCTGTATCTGTGTCCGTGGGCCTGAGACAACTCTGAGAGCCTTCTTGGGGTAAGATCTCCCGATCCAACTGTGGTTAGAGGGGGACCATGGCTGTAGCCCCCGGACCCTGTCCCTTTTCTAGGCACATGTACTCCCTGTCCCCTCTTCGCTCCCTCGGAGGAAAAGCCGAATCTACGCCTGAAGCCCCATGGCAAAGGGGAAGAAACTAGGACATCGAGGCCAAGTGCCTCTGTCAAGGATCACCGGCCTTTAGGCTCCCTGAACCTAGCATCACTGCTTTCTTCTGGAGAAGCTCAGTTCAGAGGTTCCTCACTTGTGCCAGGACCCCCACCTTCAGGACTCTTCTTCCCTAACACATCCCATCCACCACCCACCAAGGTGGCAACCAACCTGCAGTTCTTTGGTTTCCTAAATGTAGCATAGGTAACTAAGTCAGAACCTCCAGGGCCTGGATTGGACCCAGCTGCCCACCCACATCATCAAACCAGCCTGCCTAAACCTTTCAGAATCTTTTAACTCAACCCCCCTATGTATATAAGAGAGCCAATGCTGCAGCCTGCATGAGAAGAGGGACTGGGTCTGTTCTCACCAGCAATATCCGAGATGTCCATTATCGCACAGTCACCGTCCTCTTCCTCCTCCTCCTCTGTGTCTGCCTGGAAGCCATCCAGGTCCCCACCTCCGACCTGAACAGGCAAGGGAGCACAGGTCATCATCATGGGCACTTCAGGCAGACCAGTGTGTAATCCCTCCTACTGCACGTGTCTATACTACTGGCCTCCTCTACCCTTGATTTTGTTTGTTTTAAATATACTTTTATTGATTTCTGAGAGGAAGGGAAAGAGAAAGAAACATCATTGATGGGAGAAAACCATTGATTGGCTGTCTCCTGCACGCTCCCTACTGGAGCTCACAATCTGGGCATGTGCCCTTGCCTAGAATCGAACCTGGGACCCTTTCAGTATGCAGGTTGGCAGTCTATCCACTGAGTCAAATCGGCTAGGGCTCACCTACCATTTTAATAACACACGGAGGAGTCCATTTGATATGATGACCAAGCAAACATTGGCGAGTTCCTTCCAATGTACTGATTCAGAGCTCTGAAAACTACCACTATCATTTACCTTATCACAAAAATAATTTGTGAACTGTTTTCAAATTAGAATTCTGGGTTTCTGGGTTGGTTTGAAAAGGAAATTGATAAAGCAAACAGTTTCTTTGAATTTATTATTTGAAATAAATGGTTGAGAGCCCAGTCGGTCAGTGCTTTCTCTATACCTTCTGCCTGATGCTTGACAACTCAATTTATGCTTAAACCAGTTTGGCCAATGTGGCTACCATCTGGGCAATTGTGGACAGAAGTCAGGAAGGACAGGGGATAGCCGGAAGGCCTCTACTGGGGCTAGACTTTCCAAAAAGATTCCTGGACTGTTTTCATGGGCATTCAGCAGAACGGACAGAAAGACAAGTAGCAGGACTGATTTTAAACACCAACCATCCACACTAGTGCTCAGTTTCTCTGTAAATGAACAAAGGGAACTAACTGGCAGAGGAGGCACAAACAGACTTATTTAAACAGAGAGGCTACTTCTGAAAACACTTTGAAATTCCTCTGCTAAAAAATCTCCATTTGCCTGGAAAAAGGAAAACAGACTTATTTAAACAGAGAGGCTACTTCTGAAAACACTTTGAAATTCCTCTGCTAAAAAATCTCCATTTGCCTGGAAAAAGGATGACAGAGTAGTAAAGATTGCACACTGGGTTCCTGGCCTGGCTGGCAGACTGGGCTCCAGTTTGTAGCATCACAGTTCCTGGTGTGTACACTCCACGCCCAGACTCTTTGGTGGCTGGCGCATCACTAAGACAGGAATGGTCCCACAGCAAAAGCAGAGCTGCCACCTAAGGATGCTGATGGCGATTCTAACTACCTAAAGAACTGACTGACCAACCTAGCTGGTTTGGCTCAGTGGATAGAGCGTCAGCCTATGGACTGAAGGGTCCTGGGTTCAAATGTGGTCAAGGACACATACCTCAGTTGCAGGTTCCTCCCCTGCCCAGGCCCTGGTCAGAGTGAGTATAGAAGATCAGAGTGAGTATAGAAGGCAACTAATCTATCACATCGATATTTCTCTCTCTTTTTAAAAATATATATATATTTTTGATTTTTTACAGAGAGGAAGGGAGAGAGATAGAGAGCTAGAAACATCGACCAGTTGCCTCTTGTACACCCCCTACTGGGGATGTACCCGCAACCAAGGTACATGCCCTTGACTAGAATCAAACCCGGGACCTTTCAGTCCGCAGACAGACGCTCTACCACTGAGCCAAACCGGTTTCGGCTATCACATCCATATTTCTGTCTTTTCCTCTCTTCCACTCTCTCTAAAAATAAATGCAAAAATTTCGTTGGGTGAGGGTTAAAAAAAACCCTGATTGACAAAGAACAGACAGCTCAGTTCTCAACTCTGTGGATTTGGGGATGCTGATTTGGGTCTGTTAAGCAAAAGGAACAGAGAGATTTCTTCACAGCCTCCCTGGTCAGATATAGTCTATAATCTGAATTCTGGGCTCTCCATAAGACAGGAAACACAATTATAGTGGAACCACCATCCATAACTCTCTAGACACAGGACAGGCTATAAGATATTCTGCAGTGGAAATTTAGGATGACACCTGAATCCACTGTACTGAGCTGTCAGCAGCTTATTGTAATGGGAAAGCTTGTCACTCTACTGTCATTGCTGCATGTGGTGGATGCAGAGATGGAAAGGGAGAACATGTGAAATGGGCAGGAATGAGATTTGGCAACTTTCAAGAACCACAGCTGTATAACACCTGTTGTTCTCTTAGTTTTTTTTTTCCTTTATTGATTAAGGTATTATATATGTGTCCTTATGTTCCCTTTGCCCCCCATGCCACTCCCATTCATGCCTTCACCCTCTGGTGTCTGTGTCCATTGGTTATGCTTGTATGTGCATACAAGTCTTTGGTTGACCTCTTTTTATTTCTTTTATTTTATTTCTTTTTAAATATACTTTTATTGATTTCAACTAGGAAGGGAGAAGGGGGAGGGAGAGAGACATCAATGATGAGAGAGAATCATTGATCGGCTGTTTCTTGGACGCCCCACACTGGGAATCAAGCCCACACCCCGGGCATGTGCCCTTGACCAGAATCAAACTGGGGACCCTTCAGCCCACAGGCTGACGTTCTATCTACTGAGTCAAACCAACTAGGGCTTTTAGGTTTTTTGTTTGTTTGTTTGAAAATATATTTTATTGATTTTTTTTTTTTACAGAGAGGAAGGGAGAGGGATAGAGTTAGGAACATCGATGAGAGAGAAACATCAATCAGCTGCCTCCTGCACAACTCCCACTGGGGATGTGCCCGAAACCAAGGTACGTGCCCTTGACCGGAATTGAACCTGGGACCTTTCAGTCCGTTGGCCGAGGCTCTATCCAGAGCCAAACCAGTTTCAGCTTAATTTTATTTTGATCATGGAATATATTTGACTAGAAAGGAGAAACAGAACCTCTTCCCATTTTAAAATAAAACAAAGGCCCACAGATCTGAGTCACCCTGGTGCCAGAGACACTTAGTGCCAGAGCTGAAGTCTCCCATTAGCCTGTTTATATAACTGGATCATAATAACTTGTAAACTCAGGGTTTATGATGATTTTTGAACTTTAAATATTTATTCTTAACACACACATTTATAGTTTAACTACAACTACTTCCGAGGGTGCAGAAATACCAATTAGCAAGCTTTACCAAAATGTAGGGGGAAGTGTTCTACATGCTCCTCCAATCTTCCCTTCTAGAAAGTTGTGCCTGTTTCCCACTTTGTGTAGGTGCTATGTGGTAGCAAGCCTTACCCATACATTCCCCCACCAAGCAGGGGCAGAGAGTGGTCAGTTCTCATTTCCCAGTCTTGCAACTCACAGTGGCTGTGCCTCAGTATTTTGGCCAAAAAGATACTGATGGAAGTAGACTGGGGTGAGCATTCCTTTACAGCTACTGCTGGCCACAGACTAAGGAGGGAGTGGGAGGTAGGAGGACCCCGCTACTGGACTAGGATATTATGTGAGCTCAGGGCTAGCTGCTGAAGGTAAACACCCACAAAATAGGAGCTCTGTTACCTGAGGCTAGACATAGTCCTGGGGACCCAGGGCTGTCAAGCAGGGTGTCCAAACTTGCACATTCCAAGGAGCAGGGGTGAGGCTAAATGCCCACAAATCCACTTCTAGATCATTCCAAAGAACCAGCACCCTACCCTAGGTGGCTTGGCTCAGTGGATAGAGCATCAGTCCAAGGACTGAAGGCTCCCTGCCAAAGGGCACATGCCTGGGTTATAGGCTCAATCCCCAGTAGGGGGCGTGCAAGAAGCAGCCAATCAATGATTCTCTCTCATCATTGATGTTTCTATCTCTTCCCTCTCCCTTTCTCTCTGAAATCTATAAAAATATATTTTTTTTAAAAAAAGCCAGCACCCACTCTGCTGCCCCACGCTATGGACCTAGACCCTTCCCAAAAGACTGTGAGAAGGGGCTTTAAAATGCAGACTTTAACCCCTACCACCTACTTAATCAGCATACCCAGATCTCCTAAGGTTTTAACTCCTTCCCGGGCAGTGCTTCTGTAACTGGGAATGGAGTCCATACATTGGACTGCTGCTACATGTGTATCATCGAGTGACATGTCCCATTTCACTGATTCCCAGGCACATGCTTTCTCCCATATCTATCTCTCAATTGGGAGAGCACTCCCTGGTTTAATTTCCTGGAGGTTCAATTAGAGAATGAAGCTTCTTATCACCATTGAAACACAGGAATTCACATAAGATGCCTAGCACAGTGCCTGGAATGTAATGGGACAAAACCAGTTTTCCATGTAGGGAAACTAAATGAGGTTGACAAGGGACGCGGCTGAGCCCCCACGCTACACTGTGTGGGATTCTACCCCACCCCAATGAAGCAGGCCACAGCACGAAGGTGACTGAGGGAGGGTTGATGGGGCAGAGGCCTGGGGATGCTACTTATGAGTTCACACAAAAGGTGTCTTCCAGCACCACCCGTTTTCCAGTCAGGGTCCCCAGCTTGTTTCAACCAGAACAGCCACATGTGGGTTCCTTCTACGACTGGGTTAGCAACATCAACCACAAAAGGTAGCCGGTGGCTCAAACAACTAACGGATCTAACGGAGCCCATCATTTTGGGCCAAGGCCCAGGGTGGAAAGTGTTTGGGAATTTAGAGCCCTCTCCTCATCCACTGGGCTCCCCATGGCACCAAGCTGCATCCATTGGCAGCCAGAGCTGTGCACACAAATGCTCATGGATAGGGCTCTGGGGAATGTCAAGATGACATCGATCTGTTCCGATAGTCCCTCTGCTGTGTCAGTTTAAGGTTTACTGTCACATTCCAGAAACAATTTCTCTTGCCTCCTCGCCTTGATTTTATTTTCTAAGCCTCACAGTAACATGTCAGATCAGGGAATGGGAGTGGGGAGTAAAAGGGGCATATACCAACTCTCCTCCTGTCACCACTGCCACAGCCTTCAGAGCACAGCTCCCAGAGCAGCTTGCTCTCCTGAAAAGGGCTGATTGGAGCAGGAGACTGGGTATACCCAGTCTCCTGCTCACTCTTGGTGTGTTACATTCTGTGAATTAACTGTCTAATGACAGTTATAGACTTTCATTAAAATCTATAACTGTGAGATGCCAACCTAAAGAGAGGACCATATATTGAGGTGCCATCAAGCAATGAAAAGATATGAGGAAACTGCCGAAACCGGTTTGGCTCAGTGGTAGAGCGTCGGTCTGCGGACTGAAAGGTCCCGGGTTCAATTCTGGCCAAGGGCATGTACCTTGGTTGTGGGCGCATCCCCGGTGGGGGTGTGAAAGAGGCAGCTGGTCGATGTTTCTCTCTCATTGACGTTTCTAGCTCTCTATCTCTCTCCCTTTCTCTCTGTAAAAAATCAATAAAATATATTATAATATATATATATTTTCCCATATCTCTATCTCTATCTATCTATATATATATATATATATATATGGGAACTTAAATGCATATAACTAAGTGATACAGCCAATCGAAAAGCCTATATGTATGAGTCCAACAACGTGACCTTCTGGAAAAGAGAAAACTATGGATACAGTAAAAGGATCAGTGGTTGCCAGGGGTTAGGAGGAGAGGAGAATGAATAGGCAGAAGAGAACATTTTTAGGGCAGTGAAACTATACAGTGTAATACTGTAACGGTGGATACATCTTACATATTTGTCCAGACCCACAGAATGTAACACACCAAGAGTGAGCCCTAACGTCAATTATGGACTAGGGATATTAATGACATGTCAACATGAGTTCATCAACTCTAACAAATATAGGCTCTGGTGGGGGATTTTGATGCCAGAAAGGCTGTGCATGTGTGTATTGAGGGGTAGGAAATATGGAAAACCTCTATACCTTCCCCTTCAATTTTGAACAATTTTTGCCTCAATTTTGCTGTGAATGTAAGAATAACACCCTGCCCCGCCCAGGCCCTCCAGCACCCACTGCTCACCTGCCCGTCATGCCTGCGCTTCTTCATGAACTGAGTGATGCACATGCTTCCTGCTGACTTCCTCTTCAGTGAGATGGGTGTCCCCTGGCTGGGCCCTGGGGTGGGGGTGCTGCCACCGTCCTCCCTGGTAGCTGAGGGCACCAGAGTGACATAACTCCACTGGCACGGCACGGGCAGGTGCTCCTGATCAAAGCTCTTCAGCACCTGTGAGTGGACGTACCAGCACATCCTGTAATCAGGCCTCTTCTCGTACACTGAGTTCTCGGAAATAATACGCTTGAGCCTGGCCTTGGAGGGGACGGCATTGTCCTCGCTGGTGGTGGGGGTCTGCGGGCGGGAAGAGCCAGGGCTTGGAGGGCTGGCGGAGCTGCTCTCAGGACTGCTAGTGTCCTTGCCAAGCAGTCCTTGGCGGCAGCATTCCTGGAATTCCCGGATGATCACTTTGCTTCCATTCACATTCCCGTGCAGCAGCGGAAGCAACTGGGCCAAGACTGGCAGGGAGAGAAGACACGAGTGGGTGTCAGACATGGGAAAGTAGCAATAAATACATTCAGTTCCAGATGGCCTTTTAAGGACAGATTTAAGACATATGAACTTGATCTGGAAGAGATTCTGTGAAGCCCAAACTTCACAAGGCAAATTCATCCAGATAAAACCATCGCGACTTACTTTATGCACCTGTGTTTCCTTAGTAATGATCATCCTGCTCTCATTTTGAGTCACTGGTCCTCCCTAGCTCTGAATAGTGAGGAGGCACAGGAGTTAGGAATGATTGTGACCCTGGGCCAAGCATTCTGAGCCTATGTCCCTATTAGTGAATTGGCCTAATTAAACTAGCTGCCTTGTACTGCTGTTGTGAATATCAAAGAAATAGTTGTGTCCAGTGAGTACTAGCTAGCATTTGTGATTTGTTGAAATAACTTCTAAATTATTAATTCACTCGCCTAAGAAGTTGCCTGTCCTTGGCCCTGGACAGATCTGGGTCTCAGAGCAATTGGGAGCCCAACCCCTTCCACTTGGCCCCAAGCCAGCACTCACTGTGCTGGTCCCTCTTCTTCTTCTTGGAGGCTTTAGGTGTCTGCTCCTCCTCGGGGAGAGCTGTCTCCAGAAGGCATGCGGTGAACTGCTCCAGCACCTTCAGGTCGGTGCTGCCATCCTTGTCCGCTGCCCAGATGCAGCCGATCTTCACAGGCTGGAGCACGCGGAACCGCTTCCCCTTGGCTAAAAACTCGTCCCATTCCTTGGCCTTCAGCTTCTGGCGGACCTTGTGGTTCTCAGGGTCAGCACACTCCTTGCAGGTGAGAGAACAGGTGCTTACTCAGGGTCCCGATTGGCCCTGTCGCAGGCTCTGCAGCCCCAGCCTCGGGGACAGAGCAGGAAAGAGCATATGGGTCACAGTTACTAACAGCCAGAGCCCGGCAGCAACATTTTCATGGATCTTACCATGTCCTAGTTGTCCCTTTTCTAACATTTCAGGAGATGAAACACACAGAGTTTTTCTGGAATGAACGGTAACTGACAGATCTGGTATTTCAGAAACATCTATCCTGTCTGGCTGTGACTTACAGGTCGTAGGTATACAAGAGGCCTCTTAACTTCTCTCTTCATTTTCATGTTAA
Organism: Nyctalus aviator; assembly: GCA_036971965.1. Classification (NCBI taxonomy): domain Eukaryota; kingdom Metazoa; phylum Chordata; class Mammalia; order Chiroptera; family Vespertilionidae; genus Nyctalus; species Nyctalus aviator. The sequence continues at coordinate 24,300,385 of CM072927.1, forward strand.
CAATGTCATCCTGGAAGCTGTTGAATCAAGTCGAAATTACATGCCCAGAACAGACACAGGGTTGGGCATCTACCACACCAGACGATACCACCCTCTAAGGCAGATATGCTTATGGGTACACCAGCCTGCCTCATTGGTTGGAAATGTGTATGAGACACATGCCCTTCAAGTATGACTTTGAGACAGAATCATTTTATAAATTATAGGCCTTTGGAGTCCTAAAAAATGGCTTACTCAGAAGTTTAACCATGTGGCAAAATTTAGAAAGTTGTTGTTGGTGGGGGAAACTCAAAGGGAAATAGGGGATCCTTCTGGAAAAATGGAAGCTTCTGTATTTTATATCTATTGCTGGTTTCACAAATATTGTCAATTATTAAAACCATTAAACTGAATAAGTGTATGCTAATTACATTTCAGCGAAACAAATGTTAAAAAAAGAGTTTGGTAACTCTGACCAGGTTTCTTCTCATGCCCTTCCGTCACAGTGAGTTTTCTCTCACCTCTGCAAATTCTCCCACCCTCCTAGACAAACTCCAGCTCAGGTTCTGGCATTTCCATAGCCAGCCACGCACTGGGGCTCACCTTCATGGCTATGAGAAGTGAGGTACATGTGGGACCAGCCCTGGAAAGGGCTGCGACCCTTGAGCACTGTCCCCAGGCAGCTACCAAGCTCCGGCCCCAGACGGGGCTCTTCTCTGAGCCAGTCAATTTCCTGTGCACCCACTCACCTCAGTTACTCCCTCATCCTCAGACAGGTACCCATGAGGCACAAAAAACCCATCATCATCATCTTCATCTTCTACTTCATCATCATCATCCTCAAAAAAAAAAAAAAAAAAGTATGTTCACACATGGAAACAGAATACATGCTTCATTAAAAATTTAAATCTGTATATGTCTAAGGAAAAAAAAAAAAGCCATCTACTGCTGTTGTTCCTTATGGACACCATGAGGATGGGCTGTGGGAGGGGGAGAACACAAACAAGTAAATAAATTCACCCAATAAGGCAAGAGGCAGTGGCGGGGACCTGTGTGAACTAGAGATCGGATGTGCCCTATCTAGAAAGGGCAATACTGCTTCAGTAACAACCCAGACTGCTAGGCGAGTGGTTAGTGTTGCCAAATAAGGTATTCCAAGAGAAGCTGGGAGTCCAGATGGAAACTGCTGGCTGGCATTTTTAGACAACTCTGCAGGTGACACAGAAACTATGTAAAGGATTTCAGCCTAGGGCTGTTGCGGTCCTGATGGGAGCTGCAATCATTCTAGGTCTGCACTCACCCCTTCACTGTGAGAGAGAGACTCTCCTGGCTCCTCCTCTTCCCACTCATCATCACTGTCCACCTCGTAATCCAGAAGTTTCTGGGAAAACAGACATGCAGTGCGTCATTGCCACCTCTCAGGGTTGGGAGGAAAGGGCAGAGCAGGAAAAAAATACTCAGGCAATTAAAGAGACCAGTGTAAAGGCACAATGAGAAGGAAACACAGAAATTCAGGTGTGTCCAGACCACTGGCACTTCTTGCATGCTCACCCTGTCTTGGGCCCAGGGGTCCCTTGGATGGATGACCGTTGTCTTCTTATTCCACGTTCCCCAATACGCTGGTCGGTGATTCTCAGAAAACTGCAGGAGCTTCATCCTGCCAAACTTCTTCCTCTCAGGAATGCCATCTACTTTGCTGCTTTCCACTATCACCACATCACTGAGGAGTAAGACACTGCACTCAGTCACATGCCTCCCTGGTGATGCGGTCACCCCATCTTCCCCCGGAAGGTCACCAACAGTCTACGACCATTAAGCAGCAGCAGCAGCACCTATTCCTGAAGAAGGCTAAGGGAACATTTACTCCAGAGACACAAAGCAAGGAGGGAGAAACCAAAGTGCCACCATGTTGCTGCCCCATGGCATGTCTGTGAGCAGCTTATGGAGAGTAAGTGAATCAGCAGAACAGGAAAACACCCCTCCAGGGAGGCCAGTATGGAAATGGATCCCTCCCAGGAGAGACGGGAACACCGGGACTCCAAAAGCACACCCAGAGATTTCGGAGGCTCACAGGAAGCCAGGAGAGAGATGAGGCAAAGCACTGAAGCTAGGGTCTGAGGTCTGGAAAGGAGACGACCTGCCCAGACCACAATGGGTCAGCCGTGAACCAGAATCCAGAGTTCTGCCAGCTGTGCTCTGACTTCACCAATGAGCATAGGACAGTCTTCTCGGGTACTAACCTGTTAAAAATGTCCGCATTCCGGTTAGAAACCACAGTGGGTCCAGACCTGAGGGGCCGCCGGCCTTTTAGATCTTTTAGGAAGGAGAAGTCACCATTCTGTTGCTGCATGAGCTGGTCTAACTGATCACAGAGGTCTTGGTCAAAGGTGGTCCGACAGAAAGGGGCGAGGACCATGTTCTCTTTAATTTCAAAAGGGGCAAACTTCCCACAGGAGCCGGCCAGCGTCTGAAATGGAAATGAGATGTGATGGCGCGCCTGGGCAGTGGACGCCAGCAGCAGAGGCATGGGTGAGCCGCAGCACATTGCATTTCAGAGCCATTGTGGTGGGCAAGTCAAAGAAGAGATGCTGTGTGATGACAGGTGTCTGGAACAAGTAAAATTCCAGGGACAGAGTAGTGGTGGCCAAGGAGGAGACTGTCTATGAGGGAGCCATCAGGAATAATGGAAACACTGCAGGCTCCTTCCACATATTTTTCTTTTCTTCTTTTTTAAATATATTTTTATTGATTTCAGAGAGGAAAGGAGAGGGCTAGAGAAATAGAAACATCAATGATGAGAGAATCATTGATTGGCTGCCTCCTGCACACCCACATTGGGGATTGAGCCCTGGGTATATGCCCTGACTGTGAATCAAACGTGACCTCCTGATTCATAGATCAATGCTCAACCACTGAGCCATGCCAGCCGGCTCCTTCAGCATCTGTAATGTCTATGTCAGTGGAACCCAAAGCTGGCAGCACACAAGGGCATGGGAAGTCAGAAGGTCAGCTGACATCTAAGTTCAATGTAAGAAAGCCAGTGTTTCATATCAGCAAGGAAAGAACAACTGAGGCCAGTGGCTTCATCCTGGCTCTACACAGGACCACCTGGGGACTGTCAGAAATCCTGAGCCCACAGCAGGCCCCTGTTCTCTGGGATGGGAGCCAAACCCAGCGTTCTTTAAAGCTCCCTGGTGACGCCAACATGCACAGAGGACAAGAACCAGCTGACTATTCTCAGCAGGTACTAGGAACACTGGGCACCCATATGAGAAAATCGGCCTTGCCCCAAACCACAGGCATAGAGAATTACAGCTAGGATAAAGAATTAGACATAACAAAACAAACAAACCAAACCAAACCAAACAAAACCCCCGAAGTAAAGTAATTAAAACAAAACCTGTAAAAAAATTAGAATGCATCTACAACCATAGGATAGCTAAGACTTTCCAACCAAAAGCCAAATGCCATAAAATAAAAATGCTGACATTAAAACAGAAAATTACAACAAGCCGAAACCGGTTTGGCTCAGTGGATAGAGCATCAGCCTGCGGACTGAGGGGTCCCAGGTTCGATTCCAGTTGAGGGCATGTACATTGGTTGCGGGCACATCCCCGGTGGGAGGTGTGCAGGAGGCAGCTGATTGATGTTTCTCTCTCATCGATATTGCTGGCTTTCTATCCCTCTCCCTTCCTATCTATAAAAAAAAAAATCAATAAAAAAAAAATTACAACAAACAAGTTAAAAGGCAAGTTAACAGGTTGAATGCATTTGTGGTATATATCACCAAGGATAAAAATCCTGGCCATATAAATAACTCCTAGAGATCAAGACAAAAAGCCAAACCTATTAAAGAAATACAATGGCAAACAAATTAAAAAAGATGCTCAACTACACTAGACATCATGGAAAACTGTAAAGTTAAAAAAAAAAAAGTCCATTTTTACCCATCAGGATGGTTAAGTTCAAAGAAAAGTCACGCCCTGGCCAATGTGGCTCAGTTGGTTGGGCACCATCACATTGCCGGTTCAATTGCCCGTCAAGGCACATACCCAGGTTATGGGTTCAATCACCTATTGGGTACAGGAAGCAGCCAATTGATCTCTCTCTCTCCCTCTCTCTCTCTCTCTCTCTGTCTCTCTCTCCCTCCCTTCTTCCTTCCACTGTCTCATATAGCAATAAAAAGGAAGGCACCTGAGCAGAGGCATGATACCAGCCACATTATGAGACATTACAGAGCAACAAAAAAGATTGGGATAGCCGAAACCGGTTTGGCTCAGTGGTAGAGCGTCGGTCTGCGGACTGAACGGTCCCAGGTGCGATTCTGGTCAGGGGCATGTATGTTGGTTGCGGGCACATCCCCGGTAGGGGGTGTGGAAGAGGCAGCTGGTCGATGTTCCTCTCTCATCGACCTCTCTAGCTCTCTATCCCTCTCCCTTCCTTTCTGTAAAAAAAAAAAATCAATAAAATATATTTTAAAAAAAAGAAAAAGAAAAAAAAAAAGATTGGGATAGACACAAATGTGCCGACCTGGCAAAAATTCAAGTTACAGCTATGCAAACAATGCCATAACATCACATATTCTTAGTGATCCTGAAGTATGTGTATACAAATGCACAAATATACAAAGGGATCTAAATGAAGAAAGATCTGGAAGGACACTCTTGCATTGGAGAAGATGGGTTACTTCTGGAGCATGGAGGGAGAAGGGAAGGGGGCAGGATCTGGGGTCTGCACAAGCAGCTATTTCAGAGGGTGAATGGATGCCAGACTGGGGAAGCACAACTCTTACGTTTAACCTTGCTTCCCATCTTGTGCATCAAGTCCAGAGGGTAAGGACTAGGTATTCTCTTAACTCATCCCATACAGCGACTCACACAAAAGTTTTCATGAAGCGATCCCTAAACACACAACAGATCTTATTAGCAAATGTGTCACTTTTTTGCTTTTTCAAGGGCATAGCGAGAATCTCTAGGCCCTACCAGAAATAGAAGCTCCCTGTGCAAGTGGAGGCCCCTCTGGTCAGAAAAAAGCTTTTGGTTTCCCCAAAATAAGAGCCTGACAGAGATGAAAAGCAAGGCTAAATAAAGCTGCTGCTCACCTTGGGGGCCTGTGGAGTCTTTGGTTTCTGGAAGAACCTCGTGATTTCAGCTTTCTCTGCTTTAATGCGCTGCAATATAATAGAAGACGAAGAAACGGTGAATTTTCAAAATCACAAAGTCCCCTAGAACTAAACCCTGACCTTGTGGTGTGTTTTTTAATCCTCACCAGAGGATATTTTTCCATTGCTTTTTAGGGAATGTAGAAGGGAGGGGGCGAGGGGATGAGAGGGAGATACAGAGGAAGAAACACTGATGTGAGAGAGACACATTGATTGGTTGCCTCCTACATGTCCCCCAACTGGGGCCAGGTATCTAACCTGCAACCCAGGTATGTGCCCTTGACTGAGTAATGAACCCATAACCTTTTGGTGCTCCGGCCGATGCTTTAACTGCTTAGCTATGCCAACCAGGGCAAACCCTGAACATTTTTAAGTTGAAAGCATTATTTTGAAGATAGCTCTCAAAACCCATCAACCCTCAACTGGGTACACCAAGCAATCTTAAAGCGTCAGAGGTGCTCTTGTAGACAGAAAGAGCCCGATGTCTAGCCAGCAGGCATGTGACAGGCCAGCATGACAACAACCAACAGAAACATGTACACATACATGCCAGTCCCTGTGGGGCCACTGAGCTTCTCATGACCTAGGGAGCACAGAGCAGCAATAGGCAAAAATCCTGCTTATGAGGATTGCAGGATCTATTTCTCAAACAGACTAGAATATGGAGGTTCTGGGGAATATGTCTACCTTTTCTTCTTCTCTCAGCCGTTTCTCCTCTTCCTTTTTCCTCTTCTCCTCCAGCTTAGCCCTGTGGGACATAAAATCCAGTTTTAGCCAACCAGTGCCCCAAGCACACAAACAAAGCCTGTGTTCCTGGACAAGAACCCGTAAGTCACTTCGGGTCTGCACAGGCGACCCTGGAAGACAGAGGCAGGAGAGGGGAAGATACAGAAGGGAGGGAAGGGGCAGCCGCCTGGCCCCTGAGTGCTCAGGCCACCTGGGAGGACACTCACTCCAGGGCCTCCTGCCGCTCCTTACGCCGCTCCTCCTTGAGTCGCTGCTTCTCAGCCTTCTCCTTTTCTTCCTTCTCCCTTTTTTCACGCCTCTCCTTCTCCTTTAGCTCTTTCTCTTCCTCTCTCCTCCTCCTGGCTTCTTCCTTGGCACGCTTGGCCTCCTCCTTGAGCTTCTCCTTTTCTTCTTTTTCGGCCTGTAACTTCAGCTGCTTGCCCAAACGCTCCTTATCCTACAGCCAAGAGACAATTGGACAGCTGTGTCCCTGCAGACCTCCCAGGAAGGGTCAGGTCAGCATGATGGCGACAATATGTTCAACCAGAAAGGGAAAGAATGGCCCAGCTGGTGTGGCTTAGTGGTTGGACGTCGACCAATGACCCAGGTGGTAGCGGTTCAATTCTCAACCAGGGCACATGCCCAGGTTGCGGGCTTAATTCCCAGAGTGGGACGTGCAGGAGGCAGCGATCAATGATTCTCTTTCATCACTGATGTTTCTTTATTTTTCTTTAATCCTCACCTTAGGATATTTTTCTACTGATTTTTAGATAGTGGAAGAGGAAAGGAAAGACAAGAGGAATATCCATGTGAGAGAAACACATTGACTGATTGCCTCCTGAATGCTCCCTGACCAGGGCCTGGGCCGAGGAGGAGCCTACAACTGAGGAACATGCCCTTGCCCGGAATGGAACCTGGGACCCTTAAGTCCAAAGGCCAGTGCTCTATTCAGAGCCAAACTGGCTAGGGCAATAATTGATGTTTCTATCTCTCCCCCTCTCTCTTCCGCTCTGAAATCAATAAAGAATTAAAAAAAAAAAAAAAGAAAGAAAGAAAGAAAAGAAAGAAAGAAAGGGAAAGAATGAAGGGACCAGCTCTAGAAGAAGCTTGATGGCCAACATCCGTACATGGAAGTATTTTTCCATCACATTTCCTTCTGTTGTGAGATTAGCTATTGTCACAGGATCTTGTGGGCCATTCAAAATAAGATTCATTTAAAACAGTTTCTTGCCGAAACCGGTTTGGCTCAGTGGTAGAGCGTCGGTCTGCGGACTGAAGGGTCCTGGGTTTGATTCCGGTCAAGGGCATGTACCTGGGTTGTGGGCACATCCTCAGTAGGGGGTGTGCAAGAGGCAGCTGGTCGATGTTTCTCATCGACGTTTCTGGCTCTCTATCTCTCTCCCTTCCTCTCTGTAAAAAATCAATAAAATATATATTTTAAAAACAAACAAACAAACAAAAAAACAGTTTCTTGTGTTAGCCAGTTTGGCTCAGGAGATGAGAGTGTCAGCCTGCGGACTGAAGGGTACTGGGCTCGATTCTAGCCAAGAGCACATGCCCAGGTTGTCAGCTCAATTCCCAGTGGGGGGCATGCAGGAGGCAGCCAATCAATGATTTTCTCTCATCATTGATGTTTCTATCTCTCTCTCCCTTTCCTTTCCCATCTGAAATCAATGTGTGTGTGTATTTAAAGGATATTTTATTAATTTTTTACAGAGAGGAAGGGAGAGGGATAGAGAGTTAGAAACATCGATGAGAGAGAAACATCATTCAGCTGCCTCCTGCACACCCCCTATTGGGGATGGGCCTGAAACCAAGATACATGCCCTTGACCAGAATCGAACCTGGGACCTTTCAGTCCGCAGGCCGACACTCTATTCACTGAGCCAAACCAGTTAGAGTAATAAAAATATATATATTTTTTAAAATACCCTAAAAAAAGTACTTTATTTAAATGTTTTTATTGATTTCAGAGAGGAAAGGAAAGGGAAGGTTCAATCCCTGGTCAGGGCACATATAAGAATCAACCAATGAATACATAAATAAGTGGAACAACAATCGATGTTTCTCTTTCTCACTTTCCCCCTTAAATTAATAAATTTTTTTTTTAAAATCTGTGCTAAGACGAAGACAGAAACACCTATAGGTTTCGCATTTCTGCCTTAAAACAAAAGCATTTTTTTCTTCTTTTTATTAGTATGTTTTTATTGATTTTGAAAGAGGAAAGGGTAGGGAGAGATAGAAACATCAATGATGAAAGAAAATCATTGATTAGCTGCCTTCTGTACACCCCACACTGGGGATCAAGCCTGAAACCCAGGTATGTGCCCTAACTGGGAATTGACCGTGACCTCCTGGTGCATGGGTCAAGGCTCAACCATTGGGCAATATTGGCCAGACACAAAAGTATTTTTCTTTCCATACCCCCACAATCATACCAGATGACAAGGTTTATTTTATTTCCTTTAAAATGGAAGATTGGACGAGGCAAGAATTGAAAACCTGATGGGTACAGTCTTAAGGGAGTTGGGGATAGATGATAACCATAAAAAATAAAAGCAAAGAAAAAAGTATTATTTTTAATCTTTAAAACAATTTCTCAGGATCTGAAAAGAAAGATGTGAAGAAAGGACAAAGAGTAATTTGTATTACTAAGAAGAAAGTAGCTTATGTCTTTGATATTGGTTAAAGCGGTAATGCCTTGTTTTAGCACATCAGTGCCTCATTCCAAAGAACTGGCATGCAGTTCGAGGCACTGAGTTATTAAAGAATCTTGAATTCGTGACCAGAAAGCAGTTAGTTTCTAACACAGGGTAACTTTTAAGGATCATTACACTACCACCAAATATGGTCTTCCAAAGGTGGGGAGCCAAACAAACGGTCAGTCCGGGTATATGCCTTGTCTTTAGAAAATATGCTACCTTCTGTCCTTATTTTAAAATACATATTATTGATTTCAGAGAGGAAGGCAGGAAGGAAGAAATAGGTATCAATGATAAGAGAGATTCATTGATTGGGTGCCTCCCACACGCCCCCCCCTCCACTGGGGATTGAGCCCAAAACCAGGCATGTGCCCTTGACTGGAATTGAGCCCAGGACCCTTCAGTCTGCAGGCCGACACTCTATCCACTGAGCCAAACCAGCCAGGACTCTACTTTCTGTCCTGATAAACACAGATTTAATAAAAGCCACAGGATATATATATGACTTTCAACAATAAAGCAACAATTAAAAAAAAAAAAAAAGCCACGAAGGCAGTTAGAGATGTTTGAATGTTCAATTCTCACCTGACACACAGGATACTTAAAAAGGTGCCTGGTCTGGATCTACTAATGAGACTAGCACCTCTCCTCTGCTCTATAAGACAGAGGGCTCTGTAAATCACGGGTCAATCAGATAAATCAGGTCTCTAGCCATAGCATACTTGAGTCCCGTCTCCACTCCCACTCAATGGAGAATGAGATACACTCTAAAGAAGCCATCAAAACTGGACCTACAAAAATCAAGCACAGCCATAGATGGACGGCACATGAAGCACCTGGTGAATAGACAGCCAACTGTCATCAATCAGTGCCCATTCCGTGAGCTGGCATGGGAGGCAAAAACCCAGTGGCCTTCTGTTCCTCATGGCAATAAGAAAGAAGGCCCCTGCACTGATGTGTGTGAAATGTGAGCCCCAAATAACAGAATCCATGACTCAGCAGTGAATCACTAAGAAGTAATCACCCAATGAGTGTAGGGGAAGCAATGGAACCTGAATCTATTTGTAGAAGCCTGGGATGCAAGGAAAGGGACTAGGTTCTTGTGAAGACAATTTTAAGCTACAATAGGATACACAATTATTATGATGATAATAATGAAAGCTTAGAAAAGTCTACATGCAAAGTCTTAAGCATCCACAAAGCTAAAAATGACGTACTCTACCAAGCACAGGTATGTAAAATGAAGCAAGAGTTACAATGAGGGTCAGGATAAGCCGGTAGAGGTAATAAATGGGCTGATGTAAGGGCAAAGGGCTTAGCTTGTATTTAATACAAAAAGCACAAGTTAATTTTCTATTTCAGAGAAAAAGTCTTACTCTTTGTAGTCTCATCTTGTTCTTCTCGACAGAATCTTTGACCAATTTCTTAGTTATCTGAAATGAAAGACATTTATCTTTAAATGTGGACTGTTTCAGTCACTTTAACTTATTTAACACATTCCACAGTCCTTTGGGGAGAGGGAAGAAGGGAACAAGTGACCCACACTATTAAGGACTTATTTGCAAAACAAGAAAAATGAAAACATTTCCAGGTGACCAGTTTTTATCATATAGAACCAAAATATCTTAGTGGGGTCATAAACTGCAATGTGTGCATCTAGGGATGAGAGGTAAGATGGGAGAGGCAGATGACACAAATGAATGATGGCTTTGCAGGGTGGGGAATGGACAAGCACAAGAAAAACAAGGCAAGCTTGAAAATAGAAGCAATGCAGACAACACGGAGTGGTATGATTTGTAGCCAACTAGAGAGGACATAGCCTGGCCAAAGAGGATCGAGCTCTTATGGGAGAGAATTGTCAATTTTATGTAAATTTTGTCTAAAAAAGAACACTATGTGAATCAAATAAAATATGTTTACAGGCTAAATTCCTGTGGGCCACCAATCTGTTCTCTCTGCCTGGTGCAGTTGTTTTTAGAATGCAAAGCGAATGCTCAAGAAAAAAGGTCAACTTGCCAGAGGAGGCAATCTGTCTAGAATTCCTATGTTTTAGTCTGACCAATGTGGCTCAGTGGTTGAGAATCAACCTATGAACCAGGAGGTCATGCCTGGGTTGCAGGCTCAATCCCCAGTGGGAGGCCTGCAGGAAGCAGCCAATTGATGATTTTCTCTCATCACTAATGTTTCTCTCTCTCTCCCTCTCTGAAATCAATAACACACACACACACACACACACAATTTATTTATTTAAAAACCCTATATACCAGAACATAGCTTTTTCTATCACCCTGAGGTTCAAACTGAGAGTGATGACAAGGACTTCTCGACACATGGTTGGATTCATGCTGGCCAACTGGTCTCTGATTAAAATGTGAACATGCCCAGCTGGCATGGCTCAGTGGTTGAGCATCGACGCAGGAACCAAGAGGTCATGGGTTCATTCCCGGTCAGGGCACATGTCTGGGTTTTGGGCTCAATTTCCAGTAGAGGAGTATGCAGGAGCAGCTGATTGACGATTTTTCTATCTCTCTATCTCTTTCCCTTCCTCTCTCTCTCTAAAAACCAATAAAAATATATTGGATATATATATATATATATATATGAACAGGAGTTCAGACTACTGGCCTAAGCTCTCTGCAGAGCAGGGAGTTCTAACAACCAAACCATTAGGTTGAAGAGCAGTGGGGAGAGTTCAGACTAGGTCAGGCAGCCAAAAAATAAGACTGAAGTGGAGCTGGAAAACCAAAGGTCCATTTATCTTAAGGTATTGACAAAACTATATAACTGTGATTTCTCTATCTAGGGAAGCCTCAGCCCCAACTAAGACCTCCGACAGAATAAAACTCATAGATCAATAAATGAAGGCATCCTTCTTGTCATATCAAGTTCTTTCTGGACTCAGCCTTCCTACAGGAAAAGGCTGAGCAGTCATCTGAGAGCCTTGTGTTGGGAGGAGCTCAAATGCCACAGAGATTATGCCCAAGTGAGCATGTGCCAACTGAAATGCCAGTTACCAAAGTCTACCAAGGGCTTAAGAAAAAGCACCTGCCGGGGAAGGTCAATGGGAAGAAAAGGGAGACATATGCACTACTATTTGTAATATTTTAAACAATAAAATAAAAATTAAGAAAAAAAGAAAAAGCACTTGCCCCTTCAGAATTCACTTCAGCTGCCAAGTCTCATCACTTTGATGCTTTTCTCTCATCAAAGTGATGAGAGAAAATCATCGATTGGCTGCTTCCTGTGAGGCTTCACCCCACAGTAAACGATTTAACAGCAGAATTTGTTAAGTTGCTATATTTCTCTGTTATTGGCCTTTATTTTTGTGTTCAAAGATTATAATGGATGTGATTTCCAGACTCATATATGAGTATTTGGGAGAGGTGATGGAAGGTGGAACACACTTAGTCTTGCCCATATTTGTGGAACTTCAGCTGCAGAATCTAGTGCCTTTTACATGGCATCCCCTTTGCTGTGAGTCCAGGAATACTAGAATTAACATGAATATCAGGAGCCACTGTAATGACATGCAACAACCTCAGCAATTAATTTCATATAAAACCAGTATCTTTATTAGACACCTGGGAGACCGTATTAGTCTAATATGATTTTATCTTTGTGACATATGGCATAAGTATTTATAGAACTCTCTCTCAAAATCATGGGCCATGTTTTATCTCTCAAAACATAACTGCCAAAAACAAAACCCAGGATCCCAGAAGGAGGCTGAAACATACACCAATTACCTCTAGTGGAAACAGATTTGTGTGCATTAACATTTCTACTTTATTCATGAGAATCCTGCTTATTCTGCTCTCCTTATACTTAAGATGGAATTTCTAAGCTCAGAGTAGATACACAGTGAATGAGATGAGGAGGCTGGAATGATGGGCTCAGCAGCCACAGCTGAAAATTTAACAGCAGGAGAAGGCACAACCCAAATTGGTCAGGCCATGTTTGAGTATAAGTGGAAAAAATTATTCAGTGGGAGCCCACAAAACTACTGAACAGCCCCAGGATCCATGTCAATTACCATTCTGCACAGGCAGAGAATTAGAGACAACAGAAATATGCAACATGAGACTGACTTTGTAAAGTGCAATATATCCACACCATAGGCAGTTAAAGAAAGATACCTCTTCCCATCCCAATATAGAAAATGAGACACCCTCCAATGAAAAAGAAACAAATTTACAGTATACACTCACACAAGAAAACAAAACGATACTGTGAGGATGATAATGGCAACCTGAGGGAGAAGAAGGGGACTGTCATGTTTTAATACTTTTTTTTTTTAAACACAGAGAATTTAATACTTATAAGGTTAAAAATATATATGAAAAAGTTTCAGTGATCTGGGCTCATTTGTACAGAGACAAGGCAAAGATTCCAGTAACACAACTATATCAACACTAGAGGCCCAGTGCACGAAATTTGTGCGTGTGTGTGCGTGCGTGCGTGCGTGCGTGTGTGTGTGTGTGTGTCCCTCAGCCTAGCCTGCACCCTCTCCAGTCTGGGATCCCTCTCACAATCCAGAACTGTTGACTCCCAATTGTTCACCTGCCTTCCTTCCTGATTGTCCCTAACTGCTTCTGCCTGCCAGCCTGATCACCCCCTTAACCACTCCCATGCCAGCCTGATTGCCCCCAACTTCCCTCCTCTGCTGGCCTGGTCCCTCCCAACTGCCCTCCCCAGCTGGCCATCTTGTGTGTTGGGAGTGATGGTTAATCTGCATATTACTCTTTTATTAGATAGGACAGAGGCTTGGTGCATGGGTGGGGACAAGCTGGTTTGCCCTGAAGGGAGTCCCAGATCATGGTGGGGGTTCCCTAGGGGCATGGGATGGCCTGGGCAAGGAGCCTGTGGTGGTTTGCAGGTCAGCGACCCAAACAAAGGCCCTGGTATCTGGAATTTATTTATCTTCTGCAATTAAAATTTTGTAGCCTGGAGTGGAGCCAAGCCTCCTGGCAGCAGCCATTTCTGTTGGAATTTATGTATCTTCTATAATTGAAACTTTGTAGTCTGAAGTGAAGGCCTGAGTTAGCCGCGGCTAAGGAAGCTTGGCTTCCTCCATCGCCCGGGGCAACCCTAGCCTCCTGCTCTTCCAGTTCAGTGGCTGCCCCATTTCTGTTGGAATTTATTTACTTTCTATACTGTAATTGAAACTTTGTACCATTGAGTGGAGACCTGGGTCAGTCTGGGTGTGTGGAAAGCTTGGCTTCCTCCATTAAGAAGGAAATCCAAATCTCCCTCCTGCTCTCTGTGGCCATAGCCATCTTGGTTGGGGTTAATTTACATACTCACTCTGATTGGCTGGTGGGTGTAGCAGGGTGATGGTTAATTTGCACATTACTCTTTTATTAGATAGAATTAGCACATCTCATTGCAAACAAACTTGGGAAATAGTTCTACCAAGTGGTAAAAACCCCTAATGCTAAATAAAGCTCTTTAAGCTAGTAATAAAAGGTGTTATAAACTACTGTTTTCTAAAGTGAGAGTCTCTAGGTCCCTGGGAAGGGACAGCAGGACCTGCATTTTAACAAGCTCCCAAGAAAAGCAAACAAACAAAAAATAAAACCAAAATAACAACACACAAATAGAGGTCCAGTGAATGCCTAGGAATTCCCAAGCACAGTGTTACCAACTCCAGGACTAACAGAGAGCAGTAAAAACCACATGTTACATGGTAATAGGAAACAATCAGTAAGCTACCAGCAAGTGTCTGTCTGGCTACACTCTGGAAAGGCGGTGGCAAGGGAAAATGGAAAAACAAAGTATTCCCACAGTAACAGGGATCAGGAAAATCTCAAATGCCAAGGCAGGAACATAACTTGGTATGTTCAAGTTACATACCAATCACAAAAGGCACAAGCAAATCAGGAAATCCACTCATTTCACTTTCATACCTTTGGTGCCACCCAACATCAGGAGGCTCCACTTCCACTCTTGCGATGGAATGGCCCAATTTTCTGCCACAGGCTCTGGGACAGAAGCCTTCACCACTTGCAGTGTATATGACTTACAAAGCTGTGATAACAATGCTTTCTAGAGCATTTCAAAACCCCAAGCCCGTGCTCAAAGTAAGACCTCGCATCTCAGATGTAGGTTTCCTAATCTAACCATACCTAGTTCCCATGCTTAGCTGTCTTACAGCCATTTGGGCCAGTGGACAGAGTAACATTGTTTCTTGACAATGACCAACTATGTGACTTCCCAATTCTCAGATTTGGCCATGAGCATTAACTTAATGAAGCTATTAAGAATGGAAAAATGGCTGAAACAGGTTTGGCTCAGTGGATAGAGCGTCGGCCTGTGGGCTGAAGGGTCCCAGGTTCAATTCCAGTCAAGGGCCTGTACCTTGGTTGCAGGCACATCCCTGGTAGAGGGTGTGCAGGAGGCAGCTGGTTGTTTCTCTCTCATCGATGTTTCTAGCTCTCTATCCCTCTCCCTTTTTCTATGTAAAAAATCGATAATAGCCAAGACCGGTTTGGCTCAATGGATAGAGCGTCGGCTTGGGGACTGAGAGGTCCTGGGTTCGATTCCGGTCAAGGGCATGTACCTTGGTTGCGGGCATATCCCCAGTAGGGGGTGTGCAAGAGGCAGCTGATCGATGACTCTCTCTCATTGATGTTTCTAACTCTCTATCTCTCTCACTTCCTCTCTGTACAAAATCAATAAAATATATATTTTTTAAAAATCGATAATATATTAAAAAAGAATAGAAAAATGTAATTTGTCTTGTTCTCCACCATAACTGGCTGTGACACATCAGGTGATAAAGTAGTTCTGTAAAGAATTAGCATCAGTCTGAAAGGATTCCAACCAACTAGATGGACCCACCAATATGGCTGACAGCAAGAGGGGCTCAAATTCTGATTTTGAGAGTGAGTAACAGCTCAGGTGGAAGTTTAAAAATGTATATCCAGGCCAGGCCCTGTGGCTCAGTTGGTTGAGCATCATCCTATGCACTGAAGTGTCACCGGTTCAATTGTCCTGATTGATTTCTGGTTAGGGCATATACATACCTAGATTGCAGATTTAATCCCCAGGCTAGGGCGAATATGGGAGGCAACCAATCGATGTTTCTCTATCATAGCAATGTTTCTCTCTCCCTCTCCTTCCCTCTCTCTCTCAAATCAATAAAAATACATTTATAAATAAATAAATAAATAAATATGCAAATCTATCTACCACACTGAGAAACTTAGAAGAAAAAAAGACTACTCTACTCTTGATATTTTATGAGGCCACAGAGGAAGCCATTTTCTCCTATACTTAGGAGATAAAAAACAAGAAATGCAATCATCTAGAAAAATGAGCTCCATAGAGCAGCGGTCGCCAACCTTTCGGATTTCATGGACCATAAGTGGAACTCGGACCACCAGTTGGCGACTGCTGTCTTAGAGATCAAATTTCAGAAAGTGATCAGGACAACTGAACCGGCGACATTTCAAATTTAGCAGGTAGAGATTAAATAATCCACCACAGATCCAATTTTATATATAAAAAACAACAACCTAAGATGAATAAACTAAGGTTCCACAAAATAAAACAAAAAACCCAAAACATCTTTAGACACACTTTCCCCAAAGAAATCTTAACTGATTTCATCAGTTTTATCTGTAAGACTTTAAGGACCGGTGAAAGCAGTGGCATTTGCCATTGTGCTGATCAGACCCCAGTAACACAGTCAGCCTTCTGTGTTCCTTAAAAATCCTTTTGTTTCTGATGCTTTGAGAGAGGTTTTTAAGATGGGTGCCATGTCCTAGCAGCCTAGCCGGTTTGGCTCAGTGGATAGAGTGTCAGCCCGTAGACGGAAGGGTCCTGGGCTAGATTCCAGTCAAGGGCATGTACCTTGGTTGTAGGCTGGATCCCAGTCAGGGTGAGAGCAGAGGCAACCAATCGATGGATGTGTCTCTTTCACATCAATGTTTCTCTGTCTCTCCCTCCCACTCTCTCTAAAAATCAATATAAAAATATCTTCAGGTGAGAATTAACAATAAAAAAGATAGTTGGACATGCTGACAAGAGTTAACTCTACAGAATTCTCTATAATAGTCTTCTTGCTGTCTCGGGGTCTCTTCAGCAACACTGACTGACTCTTTACCATCCCTACCAATCTGTGTTATAACAGGAAGAAGGATCGGAGGTAGCTGAGGCATTACAGTTGCCTACTTAGTGCCATCATTTCCTAAAATAGCTTAATTGACAGACTACTAACTAGGTGTGAACAAAAACTACCAGAATGGCCTCAACACACTGGTGATTAACCCAGCCAACACAACCCAATGTACAGTACTCATCACAGAATACCTCTGACGGAATTTGATAGTGAAAAGAATCAGAATTCTGCACCAGAAGTTACAAGATCTAGTTAGTGGCCCCACTCACTCAGCCTCTAGCCACCACTTAGGGGCATAGTGTCCCCAGATGAAAGGGGGCTGGACTAGAAACACCATCAGCACTAACACGCTGGGATTTGGGGAGATACTCACTCTGCGGACAGGTGTGTGGGTGGGGAAGGTACTGGGACCGTTGTGCTGATTTTTGGAAGCACACCACCCTTCAGGTGAGCTGGTAGGAGAGGAAGAACTCAGGGAGGAATGGCTGAGAACAGAGTCTTCTCCGTGGCTAGACTCTAGCACTTCCCTCCGGGAGGGCATACCCTGGTCCAGAGGGATGGTTGAAGACGTGGCTCCAGGTTTTATACTCAGGATATCCTGCAAGAGCACCACGGGCACCTTCCCTTTGAACAAGATGCCTCCAGCTTCGCTCCAACCGTCCTGGTCCTTCTCTGAGCACGTTCTTGGACCATCTGTCAACTTGGGGCAGCTCTGAGGTGCTTCCTGTGCGTCTCCTCTCCTCTCTGTGCCCCCTGAGCCAGCACCCTCCTCCTCTGTTTTGCATGGAATGTCTAAAAGGGTCTCTTCAGGAAATGTTAGCTCGTCCTTCTGACTAGCCTTTGGCAGCCCCCCCTCCTCTCCAGCTTCTTCTCTGACCCTACTGACTGCCTCCTCCAAGGAGGGACAGGCTGCAGAATTTAGTTTATCGTAGGTTGAAATGTTGTCTGGTTGGTCACTTGAGTCCTCTGTCAAATCAATGATGACTGTGGTCTTGCCAATACTGGTTTTGACTCTATTTTTTAAAAAGTTATCTAAGGGACCTTTCCCATTGACAAGTTTTGGTCTAAAATCTATGTCAGAACCCATATGAAAATTGTTCTCCAAGTTGTCCAAAGAGGTTTCTACATCGGGGACTTGACTTTGTGCAGGAGCACTTGGAGAGCTTCTTGTGTTGTCCGATCCGTCCTTGGCTTTCTCCTTTGGGGCAAGATTCAGGCGCTTGAAGGGCAGACGGGCTGAAATAAAAGACAGGAGACCATCCTTACAGTGAAAGAGTGAAGAGTGACAATTGATCAATACTTTAACATTCCATATGCTCAAAATGATCCAACCTTGCTGTGTGTGCATGCATGTGTATGTGTATCTTTTCATAATTTTATAGTCTATAAAGCAATTATGCCCTGGGGTCCTATGGTTTGCCCCTAATCTTAACCTCAGGAGACTATTGCCCTAAACACAATTCCTACCACCACCAAACTTGCTATCAGTTGCCAGAGGAGAAGGCAAGTTATTACAGGGGGAAAATATATACCAAATTTTAAAAACCAGAAACCCACTGAAACCGGTTTGGCTCAGTAGATAGAGCATCAGCCTGCAGACTGAAAAGTCCCGGGTTCGATTCTGGCCAAGGGCATGTACATTGGTTGCAGATACATCACCGGTAGTGGGTGTGTAGGAGGCAGCTGATCAATGTTTCTCTCATCGATGTTTCTAGCTCTCTATCCCTCTCCCTTCCTCTCTGTGGAAAATCAATAAAATATATATTTTTTTTTAAAAAACAGAAACCGTGCACAACAATAGTTCAACTGGGGCAGCTGTGCCCTCTAGGACAGTGGTCACCGATGGGTGGTCTGCAGACCACCGGTGGTCCGTGAGGTCCGAAAGGCTGGTGACCACTGCTCTAGGGAACATCTAGCAACGTCTGGTTGTCACGACTTGGGGAAGAGATCAGGGATGCTGCTAAACACTACAATATACAGGACAGTCCCCCACCCCTGAAAAATTACAAAATGTCAATAGGGGGGAAGTAGAGAAAGGCTGTTGTAAAGGCAGTGACCTCTGATTTGTTCCTGGGAACCCAGGGAAACAAAAGTATAATAATATAGTGGATCCCCAGGCTTCCGAATGTAAAGTGCAACTGTTTTTCTCCCCTACTGCTAAGGACCCCAACAGACGACCTCTGCTCAAAGGGAATTAAGGAGACAATGAAGGATATAAATTAGGAACCAATATTAACCCATTCCCAGAAAGTTACCTTGTATTAACTTCTTGACTGGAAAAGCTGGTCTGTCTTTGCAGTCCATTACTGTGAATAAAAGTGTCAAAGGATACGTTATTAAATGCTGGGAATAATGAAAGTAAATACAAAGTAGCACCTAGTATGTACAAAGTGGTTACCCAGTGGGAGTGACTTTGCCACCCTCACCCTGAGGAGCTGGTAATGTCTAGGGACACTTTTGGTGGCCATGGCTTGGGGGAAGGTTGCCACTCACATCTAATGGGTGAAAATCCTACAATACACAGTATGGCCATCACGACTAAGAATCACATGGCCCAAAATGTTAGTAAGTTAAGAAACCCTGCCTCTACACGGTCACACCTCCTTGGTTTATTTTCCTTGTGGCATTAATCACTCTGAAATTTACACTGTTTATGATGTCTCTTCCTACAGAATGCTAGTTATAGGATGGCAGGGAGACTTTTCTACACTGTACCTGGAGCCCCTAACTCAGGGTCTGGCACATAGGGGGAAAGCAATGAACAGAGTAACAGCAACAATGAAGAGGGAAATAGTAGAGGAAGAGAAAAGAAAACACTGTATCACCCAAGTCACCATTAATAGGAACTCAAAATATCTACCTGAAATCCAACCAACTCTATGAAATTAGCATAGGGTTTATTTTCTTTTAAAATAGAGCTTATGGCCCTAGCTGGTTTGGCACAGTAGATAGTCAGCCTGCGGACTGAAATGTACCGAGTCCAATTCCGGTCAAGGGCACATGTCTGCGGGTTGTCGGTTCAATCCCCAGTAGGGAGCATACAGGAGACAGCTGATCAATGATTATCTCTCATCATTGATGTTTCTATCTCCTTCTCCCTTCCTCTCTGAAATCAATAAAATTATATTAAAAAATAAATAAGAGTTTATGAAGGTAATACAACTTAAAGCATTTTGAACTGGTCAGGCAGGAGCTGAAGCACTGTCAAAAAATAATAAAGGAAGCTCTGGCCAGTGTGGCTCAGTTGATTGGAGTGTCATACTGTACACGCAAAGGTGATGGGTTTGATTCCCAGTCAGGCACATACACAGGTTGCAGGTTTGAGCTCCAGTTGGGATGTGTGTGGGAAATTATTGTTTCTCTCTTACATGGATGTTTCTCTCTCTCCCTCCCTTCCTCTCTCTAAAACCAGTAACAATGATGACGAAAAGTTTACCTGCACCAATAAATAAATAAGTCTCAAGAAAAACACCTAATAATGTTAAAAAATTATGCAAAAATGACTGTAAGTATCTTTAAATATAAGTTTAGAAACTCATACCTGCCAGGAGGTCTGGCTTGGAAAAATCTAGGTTATTTTGGGCAAAATATGTACGTTTTGTAAAAGATGCATACAAGTGAATACTTTTTAAAAGCAGACCACGGCTTTCTGAAAAACTCAGCTGTCCATAGATGAAACCTGTCCTTCCTCCTCCAAGCTTGAAATATAAGGTATCCAGAAGACTCACTTCCTTTCTACCCATTCCAAGACAATACCATTCTCAAGTTTTCAGTTACCAAAAACGGATTCCGACTCCCCCCACCTCAAGTAAATATATATAATCTTTAGCCACTTAAATTTATTTTTAGGACAATTACAAGGATTTATTGGTGTGGTCCTGAGTCACTAGCTTTGATGCAAGTGGAACAGAAGTGATGTGGGCCCAGAAGGAAGCTCAGATCAACCTAAAAAGCGACCCCACCCAGGAATCCAGACTGTTCAAAGATACACACACAATTAACACACAAGTAAGTATAAACTCACCACTGATCTTTATTCTGACATTAGAACCCCTCTAATTAGCATTAAAATATCCTTTCTACTTGGCATTAAAATATCCTTTCCTTTTATAATAGTATGGTCATAGCAGGTGATGTCCTTTTTGCTTTTTAATTAAACAACCTTACTGGGTCAAATGACTGTCAATGACAATAAGTCTCCCCAACTTAATTATATGAATTTTACTTTGTGAAATCCCCAAATCTGGAAACAATTAGAGCATTGGTACTGCGCCCCCACCCCCATCCTAGGCAATACCTGGATATATCTGGCTGTCACAATTGGGGAGGGGGGGTCGTTATTGGCATCTAATGGGTGGAAGCCAGGGATGCCGCTTGACACCCTTAAGTGCATAGGAGGGCCCCAAATGTCAATAGTGCTGAGGCTGAGAAACCCTGAATTAGTCTAGTTGATGTCTCTAACAATTCTTAATTCAGTCAACCAAAACATATCGGGCACCGACTATGTGCCAAGCATTGTGCCAAGAGTTGGCGATAAAATAGGAGTCAAGCTGGTCAGAGGGCAAGCTAATCTTCTTTGGTTCGTCACCCTGTTTCCGGGACCTGCTGGCTACTAGAAACCCCCATCCTAAGACACTTCATATCCAGCAGAATGAGAAGGCGGGAGTCCCAGCTTCCTGACCATCCCCACCATGCAGGCCCCTTACCTAGACTTGCCCTGACCATCAGACACAACTGTTATGGTCTCCGAGCCCATGTGACCCCGGATATCAGTTTCCCCACCCGGCCAGAGGGTGGCTGCAGGGTCCAACTTGCTCAGAGGACACAAACGCAACCTGCAGCCCTGGCCCTTTCGCCTCCCTGGGTCTCAGTTTCCTCTCCTGGCCACAAAGACCCGTCACCCCAGAGGGCCCCGGAGGAGTGAACTTAACGCAAAAACACGGGGGGGAGGAGGGGGAAAATGGTTGCTGCTCCAACAATAACCTCAAGGAGAGCACCCTTTGATCGTAAGGCCTTTTATCGGGTTTGGAACCACCCCACCAACCGAATATCAGGCTCAAAGAAGCGTCCTGGGGCCGGGAGGCCCGTCTGTCCCCAACCACTGAATCGGCCCATAAGGGCCGCTCGCCGCGCCCCCACTACCCCGCCGCGCGGGCCCTAACCGACCTGCGGACGCTCCCCTGGCGCCCGGAGCCCCGCAGTCCCGCTCCTCCAGCATCGTCCCGGCAGCGGCTCGAGGTCCCCTCGGGCGACGCAGGCGCGGGCTACGCTCCGGCGGCGGCTCCTGCTCGCCCTCCCGCCCGCGCCGCTCCTGCCGCGGCCGCCGCGCTCGTATTTGGCGGGAACCGCGGCGACCCCCGCAGCCCGTGCGCCTATTGGACAAGATGGCATCACGTGAGGTCCCGCCTCGGGAAATGGGGAGCGCAGGAAGTATCCTCGCGAGATCCGTGGCTTCCATTCCTCCCATAGCTCCCCTATTGATATTCCCGCGGAGAAGCGGGCTTTCTCTGGGCGGACCTTGGGAAGAAGGTGTTCTGCGATTGGGTGTAGCAGGTGTCAAGCCAAGAGATCGACACTGTGATTGGCTAAGTGCGTGGGACTTAGGAGGAGGGCGGTCCAAGCTCTTACGTCATGACGAAACGTTTTACGTAGGGTGCAGGTGACAACCTGAAACTGCAAGTTAGGTGAAGATTGAAGTTGTGAGTTTATTCTATTTGGACATTGGCTGAATATAGTAACACAAATTAAGTCTACAAATTACTGCCCCCCGGTAGTTCAATTCCCAGTCAGTGCACATGCCGGGGTTGCGGACTTGATCCCCTGTAGGGGACGTGCAGGGAGCAGCCTATCCCATTCATTTTTCTAACTCTATCCCTCTCACTTCCTCTCTCTAAAAATCAATAAAATCACATTTTTAAAAAAAGATTATAAATTACTTTTTATATGAACAAAAATAAAATCTGGGCAGCATTTGATATACATTAAACATATTCTGAGGGAATTAATGAAATAGATGTTTCTGATTTAATCCTCAGGGTTTTTGCATAAGCTGTTTCTTGCCTAGAAAACTGTTTCCGCATCTCTTGTGCTGGTTAATTTCCACCCAACTTTCAGATCTTAGACTGGCACCCCAACAAGAAGTTCCTACAATTTTTTTTTTTAATATGAAACACTTCACGAATTTGCGTGTCATCTTTGCGCAAGGGCCATCTTTGTATCGTTTCAATTTTAGTATATGTGCTGCTGAAGCGAGAACGACTTTTTTTCTCCTCTTTTTTTTTTTTTTTTTTTGCAATTATAGTTTATAAAATTCTGACAGTACGCAATGATCTAGACCAGTGGATCACCGTTGAGGCTGCCCACCATTATTAGCTGGGTGTTTTTTCAAACTATTCATAATAACCCCTTCAGGATCTTCAGTGGGGGAGGCTGGGGCTTGCATACTCTGAAATAATTCTCTGATCTAGTCCAGTACCTTCTATTTAGACATTTGGAAACTTCCAGTAACCTTTTGCTGCAGAAAATTACCCAAATCTGTCAGAGATTTCAGCACTGAAGCTGCAAACACTTTAGCTCTAGTCACTTCCTTGTTCCTCTATTTGGATTAACTTACTCATTCTGACTTATTATTAATTTCCCATTTATTCAATACATTTTCTGTTTTAAATTTAAAATTTTTTGCTAAACCTCACCCAAGTATTGACAAAGTTATTTTCCATGGATTTTATTTTCCATGGATTTTTAGAGAGGGGAAGGGAGGAGAGAGAGAGGAGAGAGAGAGAGAGAGTGAGAGAGAGAGAGAGAGAAAGAGAGAGATGAAAGTGAGAGAGACACATCAGTTGGTTACCTTACACATGCAACATGCATCCAATAGGGGCTGGGGACCCAGCCTGCAATGGAGGTACCCTTGACAGGAATGGAACCTGGGACCCTTCAATCGGTGGGCAGATGCTCTAATTACTGAGCCAAACTGGCTAGGGCTCAATACATTTTCATCAATATAATTGATTTTAAGTCATTATCAGTATGCCCTGGCCAGTGTGTCCAGTGATTAGAGCATCTGCCAGTGCATGGAAGGGTCGTGGGTAGGATACTGGGTCAAAGAGTTGCCAATTCGCTCCCTGTCCCCAGGAAACAGCTAATCGAAGTGTCTATTTCACATAAATATTCTGTCTTTCTCTCATCCTACCTCGCTTACACTCTCTGAAAAGCAATGAAAAAGAAATATCCTCAGGTGAGGATTAAAAAACAAAGTCACTATCAATAAACATGTTGAATCCAGGAAGGCTTATTGGAAGAGGCAATATTCCAAGCAAATTTCTCTTTAATACACAAAACAATGGGGAGAAATATTAGGGAAGAATGTGCAAGATAGGAACATTAGCAAAGGCCCAGAGCAACAGATATCTTGAACTGTAGTAGAAGAAGAGAGCCCCCAAATCAGCGGGTGGATGGAGGCCAAATTATGCAAGCTTTGTAGGCCATATTACGAAGTTGGGAGTGTATTCTGAGGGCAGTAGGTGAGCTTTAAACGGGGAACCGTGATCTGAATTCTGTTACAAAAGCATCTTTCTGGCCTCCTGATAGGGGATAAATTAGAGAGGGAAACCCGAAGATGGGTACAACAGAGCGGAAGTTGGTGGTTGGTTTGGTCAGGGCAAAGGACAGTGGAGGTAGTGGAAATGAGATAGAAGCGACACCCTGACATCTGACTTGGGCAACTGATTGGATGAACACAGGGCAGGGTTCTGGGTAGGATGGTAAGGACTAAACGACCCGAATGATGGAATTCGGTATAGCTGAGATTAATAAACAATTATCTGGATATTTATAAACCCAGTCAGTTTCCCCAACCTCTCCAGAAAAGTTTAAGCACCTTTCCCAAGGTGTTAGGTAGAGCCACCTCCCGGGTTCTAGGGGTCGCTGCAGCCGCCCTGGCCGCTCTAGACTCTCCCCGGTCCACTCGCTGGCAGAAGCGGACGCTCCCGAGACAGGCGAAGTGCGCGTGCGCCGTCCGGCCGGCTGGGTGCGTGCGCGCGCTCCGGCCGGGTCGGCGCCGGAAGTGTGCGGTTGCCATGTAATATCCTGGCCGCGCGGGCGCGAGAGGGGCCGAGGCTGCGCCCGGGCGGCGCGGAGCTGGCGTGAAGGCTGCGGAGGCGGTGCCGACGGGGCCAGCTGAAGCGCGCGGGGGCTCGGCGGCGCCCGGGAGCCTGTCGCTTGCGCTGTTTCTCCGGTTCGCTGGGTCCCAACGGGAAGTACGACGGCGGAAGGCAGAATGTCGGTGGCGGGGCTGAAGAAGCAGTTCTACAAGGCGAGCCAGGTGAGCGGAGGGCGAGCTCCGGGACCCGGGCTTCCCGGAATGAGGGGCCAGGCCAGGCCCGGCTCTGGTTCGGCAGCGGGCCGGGGACACCCAGGGGGCGGCGTTGGCGCATGTTCCTCGCTGGGTCGGGAGAGCCCAGGAAGGCCGGGGGCTTCGTGCGAGGTGGTCCGGATCCTGCCCGCCTAGTGGGCTCCAGTCTCCTTGGATAGACCCCAGAGAGGCCCCCGGAGGTTGATCTGGGATGCGGATCCCACCCCCTTTCCTCCCCTCTAAAAGGGCAGGGACGGGGAAAGACAAAGGGAAGAAACAGGACTCCTGCCAGCTAGTCCAGGAAGAGGAAAAATGTGTGTCTAGATCAGTTCTTTAAAGCCAACAACAGAAACCCGTTGGATGGACCCAGTACAAAGTTGAAAGGGTAAAAAGTCGGTTCCTCACTCCGGTCTGTCAGGCGTTCAGACCATCTACCCTAAGACAAGGACTGTCACTGACGATTTATGTCTCTTTTCAAAGATATGTGTCCGCCTTTCCTTTAAAAACACACAGAGGTAGGGAACATAGTCTGCAGCAGGGGTGGGGAACCTTTTTTCTGCCCAGGTCTACTTGAATATTTATAACGTCATTCGCATAATATAATTCACTTAAAATAAATTTATGTTGCTATGAAAAAAACAACACAACTCCTGGATTTGTTGAATTTCGAGTCCTATTTGCAGGTGCCTTGGTAGGGCCAGATTAAATGATTTCTCCCAGGGCGGGTAGTTCCCCTAGTCGCCAGAGTCCTGTGTTCTTTGAGTGTTTCCTTAAATGTGTCAGAATTCTCCACCTCGGGTCACTCTCCGTTGGGAGGGGGTATTCTGGGCTCTGTGGGATATTGAGCAACATCTCTGGCTCAAGGCCAGGAGCACCCCCGGGCGTGACATCCACAAATGTCTCCAGTCCTTGCCAGTTGCCCCTGGGGAACCCCGTCTTCCCCCTGCCCCAGCGTTACTGCACTAGAACAAACCCCTAGAGCTTCTTGGATCTTTTTAGTAGGTTCCTGGTATTCCATCCTATGAAGTGTACCATAATTCATTTAATCAGGCCTTTAATGATGGTCGTTTAGATTATTTCCAGTAGTTTTATGTTACGGTGAATAGACACTAAGGTGATTGGATTTATAGGATAAATTCCCAGAAATGGAATGCTGAATCCAAAATATATGTGTTTTACATGTAACCAATTATATAGGTTTTGTAGGAGATTGGGCAAGAAGCTTAAGATTCCTTGAATTCTGTTGGTCCCTGCATCCCAGGTTATGAACCGTAGGTGTGCAGTTTGTGTGGATAGACTCCCTGGAGGACTGAGCGCTAGTCTTAGGAATTGTTTGGGCCTTACTGGCAAACGTAACTGTACTCCTGATTTGAAGAGATCCATTGGGAGAAAAGAGAAACAAATCTCTAATAACACAGCTGGTATCTCTTTTTTTTAATCTTCACCCAAGGATATTTTTTCCCCGTTGATTTTTGGAGAGTGGAATGGAAGGAGGGAGGGAAAGAATGAGAGAGAGAAGTATCAATGTAAGAGAGATACATCCATTGGTTGCCTGTCATATGTGCTGCAAACGGGGTGAGGATCAAACCTGCAACCCAGATACGCACCTTTGACCATTAATCAAATCCGAGACCCTTCAGTGTGCGATTGATTCTCTAACCAGTGAGAACACCAGCCAGGCCACAGCTGGTATCTTATCCCTTAAGAGGAAAAGTCATGCTGAAACCGATTTGGCTCAGTGGATAGAGCGTTGGCTCAGTGGATAGAGCGTCGGCCTGCGGACAGAAGGGTCCCGGGTTCCATTCCGGTCAAGAGCATGTACCTTGGTTGCCAGCACATCCCCAGTAGGGGGTGTGCAAGAGGCAGCTTATCGATGATTCTCTCTCATCGATGTTCCTAACTCTGTCCCTCTCTCTTCCTCTCTGTAAAAAAATCAATAAAATATTAAAAAAAAAAAAAAAAGAGGAAAAGTCACAACCCTAGTGGTTGTCTAGGGCTAAAGACAGTTGGGGTCAGTCTGTAGACCCCAGATGATTGCCAAACCCTCGAGGAGAAAAGATTTCATCTGGAGCAGGGATAGGAAACATCCGGCCCTCTGGCCAAATCATTTGGTCTGGCCTTGCCAAGGCAACCACAGGCGGGACTTGAAATTCAATAAATCGAGGAATTTTTTCATAGTAACATAAGTTTATATTAAGTGAATTATATTAAGTAAATGATGTTATAAATACCCAAATGGTCCTTGGCAGAACAAAGGTTCTCCACCCTGATCTAGAGGGATTCTAGGATTATTGTACAGGCCTTTGCCTAAAAGGATGAAATTAAGTGATCTGGCTCTAGGTTAGACCTCCTCAGCAGGCATCCGACCCCCGTGTGCTTGACTGGAGTACCCCGGGAAGCTGCTCACTGTCTTGGGCCCAGGGTAGTTCCTCCTGCGGGACTGATGTCTCCATGGGTCTTGGAAAGATGACAGGCTGCTTTGTTTTCTCACACAGACAGGTCTCTGGAAAGCCCTCCCTACTTCACCCCCAGGGTCTATGCTGGTGGTCCATCCCATCCCAAATTAGCTGGGCCTCTCAGGCCAGCCACCAGAGCCTTTTCTCTGAGGGGGAAACAGGATGCCTACATTCAGATCTGTGGGAAGTGCTTCAAAACCTGGAAAACACAATGCACTGTATATTAGTGGTTTGCATCAATTTATTATCTGAGGCCCAGCCCCAAAGAATTGCAGCAATGGCCATATCCTAATTTGAGAGCTATTCCATGTTGAATTGTGCTCTCAGGAATCACCCTGGCTGTGTTCCATTCTCTTCTGCAATAGTTTCCACAGTCCTCCGGCATCTCCATTGTTCATCTGGCCTTGTCTAACTCTCTGTATGTTTCTTTTCTTTATCTTAAGAACACTATCTTTCATCCTCTTCTGTGTCCTCAGAATAGGGTTGTCTGTTGAAAAGTAATGTAGTAATAATTGATATTTATTGAATTATCAGTGTGAATCGACAATATGCTTTAAATCAGTTGATCTCAACTGGCCTCACTTATCTAGCCTAAGGGTAAATATATTCCCCTTGTTACATAAAAAGATTTGTGGACATTTATCTTCCTGTTGAGAACAGTGCTTTTCAACCAGGGCCATCTCCACCCTCCAGGGGACATTGGCAATATTGGGAGACATTTTGGTTGTCACAACTTGGATTGGTACTGGTATCTAGTGGGAGGAGGCCTGGGATGCTGCTCAACACCCTACAGTGCACTGGGCAGGCCCACACACCAAGAATTCCCTGGACCAGATGTTAGTAGTGCTGACGCTGAGAAGCCCTGCTTAAGGTTTGAGAAAAATGAGGATAGTTACACACCCTCTGCCCCCAAAATCACTTTGGGGCCATTCTTGTGGTAGCTGCCTGCTTTCCTCAGTTTTTAAAACATAGATAACCACATATACACAGATGGGCATGCACATCAAACTCAGCATCCAGTTCCCAAATCCTTAGAACTCCAGTGTCTTTGGCATCTGCTATTTTTTTTAAAATATATTTTATTGATTTTATACAGAGAGGAAGGGAGAGAGATAGAGAGCTAGAAACATCGATGAGAGAGAGTCATCGATCAGCTGCCTCTTGCACACCCCCCACCGGGGATATGCCCGCAACCAAGGTACATGCCCCTGACCGGAATCGAACCCGGGACCTTTCAGTCCCCAAGCCGACGCTCTATCTACTGAGCCAAACCGGTCCCGGCTGGCATCTGCTATTTTTAAGAAGGAATAAGCCTGCATCATTACTTCTCAGCCAGGAGTGACTAACCCTGCCTTCTTTCATCTCCTCCCGTGCACCTTCTTGGGAACATTTAGCAATGTCTGAGACAGGTTTGGGTGTCACCACTTGGGGAGAGGTGCTACTGGCATCAAGTGGGTAGAGGACAGGGATGGTTGCTAAACATCCTACAATGCACCGGACAGCCCTCCCCACAACAAAAAATTATCTGGCCCAAATGTCAGTAGCACCAAGATTGAGAAATCCTGCTTTGAAACAGGTTCTTGATTTCAAAAGCTTATAACAGTGTTGTTTCTAAATTGAGAAAGAGAAGCCAGGTGTATGTGTGAGAGAGAGCTAGACTTGGCTCCAGGAATAGAGAAACTTGTTTTCTAGCAGGTGAGGCTGTGATATTAATTAAATTTTTCTAATTTCATTGATGATATTAGTAACAAACCAGCTACCAGTATAGGCACACCTGTTTTATTGCACTCAGAGATGTTGCATTTTTTACAAATAGAAGGCAATCCCCTCACTCTCCACCCCATCCCAAGCAAAAAGATTATGACTTGTTTTATTGTGGTGGTTTGGGACCCAACCTGCAGCATTCCCAAGGTCTGCCTGTATCTGGCAGTAAGTTGGAAAATTCCACACCATTTCAATACCTTGGGTGAAAATTTTTAGGTCTTGCAAAAAAATCAGCTTGGGCTTGAGTGGGGAGTTTGTGAGTTTTACTTCTTATTATGAATTGGCCACTGCCTGGATTACAGGCCTGCACTGACAAAAGTTGAATAATCTATAGAGGAAAGCAGTAAAATAAATAGGCATCTGTCCTGGGCATCATTTTGGTCCAGAGAGGGCCTGCCTGTGTCATGCCCACACCCTCAGTAGCTCTCTGATACTTAGGGGATAGTGCTTTTTATATGCATATTTCTGGGAAACTGCGTTGGGTAAAGGAACTTTACTAGTTAGATCTAAACTTGAAAGTTCATTTCTCATTTTCATGTGTGTTGGGTGACATTAATTTCCAGACCTATACTGCTGACTGGTTTTCTGATAACCTTGTGGCTGGGTTGTGGAGAGATCTGAAAGTGTAACTAGGGATAGAGCTGGAAGCTGCCTGGAATGCCGGCCTGACTTTTTTTTTTTTTTTTTTTTTTTTTTTGTCTGAAAGGAGGGAGAGTTTGGACTGAAAGATTGGTTTTGTCTGAGTTAGGAGGAAAATTCACAACCACCATATCGCATAGCTTTGAAGTTTGTTGGGTGCTTGCTAGCGTCACATCCACATCCACACCCACCCTCACCCCCTTTTGTGCCTAGGAGGAAAGATTGAACTTCCTGTGAGAGGCATGGGTGGGAGGGAGACCTTGGGGACCTAGGACCTCAACGTGTTAAGAGTGTTTTTGGGAGATGTGGTTAGTGTTTGGAATGGCCGCAGATATTGACCTATTTTATAACCTCAGTTTGTGAAATAATGCTTTTGATTTCCTAGCAAAGTGCTTGGCCTGTTAAGTAATAATCATGAGATAATCTTAAGATACAAAAATCTGGGATGTATAAGCCCTTTACATCTCAGCATGAATAAAGGTGTGGAGCTTATGGGTTGGGGATGACAGGATGAGCAGCTGTGGCTCAACTCCAGAAGACCCTTTTTCCTGGGGTAGCAGCATGGGATGGGTTTTGGGCTGTTGGGATGTCCACTTGTGGTTGGAACTGGAAGCCATGCTGCTGGCTCAATCTGTAAGACGACCCTTGACTTAGGCTTGCCCCTTTGGGACCCTGGATGGAGATGTTCTCACCCTGCTATGTCAGTGGACAGGCTGGGTCACTCCTCCCACTGCCTGGTGGAGTAACCAGCCTGTTTTAGGCCGGGCTGAGAAGATACAAAAGAGGTTTGAGACTGTTCTTTCCTAAAGGAACCAGGGGCCTCTTTAAACCTCATATCCACCCACTCCCACCCCCACTTCCCAGGTCTATGTGTAAAGGCGGGTTAACCTGCGGTGGCCGAGTGCCTCAGTTGGTTGGAGCTTCATTCTGTACACCAAGAGGTTGGTGAGGGCACACAACCTCGTTGTAGTTTCTTTCCCAGTTGGGCAGGTATAGGAGGGAACTAATTGCTGTTTCTCTCTCACAAACAATGTTTCTCTTTCTTTCTCCCTCTAAAACCAATAAAAATATATCTTCTGGTGAGGATTTAAAAAGAGCATGTTGTCCCAGCTGGTTTGGCCCAGTGGATAGAGTGTTGGCTTACGGACTGAAGGGTCCAGCTTTAATTCTGGTCAAGGGCACATGCCTGGGTTGCAGGCTTCATCCCCAGTAGGGGGCATGCAGGAGGCCACCAATCAATGATTTTCTCTAATCCCTGATGTTTCTATATTTCTCTTTTCCCTTTCTCTCTAAAATCAATGAAATATTTTTTTTGAAAAAGAGCATGTTGACCTGACCTCTTTCACAGGACCTACTGTTCACAGTCACAGAGGTACTCTGTCACCATGCAGCATCCTGCCCATTCTTGTTATTAACAGACCAGGACTAAGGGGTCATGACATTCACATTTTGATTCCAACACTGTGACTGCTGAATATGAGGCCAAAAGTTCACCTCTGACTCAGAATCATGTGTATATTAAAGACCAGTTCAAAGGGAAGAGAAAAACACACACACAGTTCAAGTGCCGTGGAATCTAATTACCCTGGGTGTGTTTTAAGGCAAAGCCATAGGACACTTAATTATATTCCGTGTGCCACTTAATAACAACCTGTGAGGCTAGGTGTTTTACAGTCTCTCCTTGTTCAATTTCAGAAATTGGGGGCTGTCACATTTTTGAGACCCCAGAATTATCAAAGACTTAGCAATGAACCAAGAAAATCCTGCTGTTCACCCACCCACCTATCCACATCTGAGCGTACTTGGTGCATTGGGAGCTGGAGCTCACCTTTTGCCCTACGTAGTCCACATGTGTGACTGTTTGCTTTTTTCCTCAGAGGAAGAAGTTGTAGGTTGTGACCAGGCTTGCCATTTGCCTCCAATGGAGTGTCCCCGGCCTTTGGTTCAAGGACATAGGCCAGATAGCTCTGCCTTTGGCCCCTATTTCAGCCCTTCTTTTCAGTGCTGCAAATATTTTAGGACTGACCCAGTCTGGAGAAACTTCGTTTTTAATTTAGGGTGTGCAGCCAACTTCCTCTTTAGGATTTCAGAGGCAACTGCAAGTTTTAGCACTGTGTGGAGACTGGGTGAGCAGCCAGGAGGAAAGTCAAATTGTTTCTGTTTCAGAGGCCCTAGGCGGGGGGGAGGTTTCTAAGCTTTAGAGGGAGGATATATTTACTGGCAATGCCGAAACTTTTAAGCCACAGGCCTCTCTGCCCCAGGGGTTAGGAGCCTGTTGAGGTGATTCTACACCCTGTGCCCAAGTCCTAATGGCCTTTTAATGTGCCTGGTGAAATGTTAGGGGTAGTTTGTTCCTGTTCTCTTTTAAAACTGTCCCTGGAAAGCTGGGTAGAAGAAAGTGTCCGAATGTGGCAGCAGCTGGTTTTTCTCTTCTCCCCCAATCCTCTCTCCCCTCCCTCGCCTTTCACAGGGCTGGATTTGGCAGTCAGTTCCCAGAAGGCAACTTCCATCTTCCTTTTCTGCTAGCTCCTAGAAAAACCTGCTGACTGGGCTCCGAGGGGGGGAGTCAAGGGGACACTCCAGCCAGAGGAAAAGAGCTGTGTGATTTCCTCTGAATTTCAGTGCAATTTCCTCTGGTGGGCCTGACTCAGCATCTGTACCCTGCCTGCTTTGGGAAGGGCTGCATGGGGCCCCTGGTGGGCATCATGCTTGGTGTGTGAGCACCAGCCCTGCTCAGCAACCATAGTCTCAGCAGCGCTTGCTGTCACAGGAGATGCTGTCATAACCCAAGGGAGTGAGATGCCCTGTCTGCTGGGCAGCGCCTCCTGTCCTTGGCCTGGTGAGCAGGAGTTCATCCTTGAAGTGTCCCTCCAGCCTTTTCACATGGAGCCTTTCTGAACCTCTGATCCCTCATATCCCCTGTCTCTCAGTTTCACAGACTCCGGTGCAGCAACTTCTCAGTAGAGGACTGAGGTAGACTTGGGTGACTATTCTGTTATCCTTGTCACTGCATTATAAGATAAGCTCTTTGCAGTCAGGGACCATGTTTTCTGGCCACTGCTGTGTGCCCAGGAACTCAGTAAATACTGGAGGGATGCTTTCCCCGCACATGAATGAGCAGATGCTACAGCATGGGTTGGGAGAGTGCAAAAGTGGAAGCAGTCGTGCCAATATGTCTGGAAAAAGCAAAGGGCTGGGATGAATGGTAAAAAGGATGTACCTGGCTGATGACCTAGGTGCAGTTTGAGCTCTAACCTGGCATTCAGGACCTTCTGGAGCCCCCACCCTGGTCCCAGCTTCAGTTCCCACCTATCCTTTTCCAGGGCCACACTCTAGGCCAACCAGTCTGTGTGGCCCACCTAGTCGCCTGTACTTCCCCCTCCTGTTGAAGCAGTGCTCCTCTCACCTTTCCCAGCCTACCTGGGGTCTCTATTCACTTACTGATTGCTGTTAAAAGCCCAGCGTGTATCTTATCTTTGCCATCTCCCTAACCACTCACTTCTCCACCCTCAGAGCGTGTTGGTCTCCCACACATGTGCCACATGCCAAGCACATCCTTGTATGTGCTTTTTCTTATGAGAGGCCAGTTCCTGAGTGAGTGGGGCTGCTTGAGGGAACGTGACAAACCCCAGTACCTGGGTTATGGCTTGCTGACTATGTTGTCAGAAAAGATGGGCTCCCTTTTTTTATTTTTTATTTTTAAAAATATATATTTCATTGTTTTTTTACAGAGAGGAAGGGAGAGGGATAAAAAGCTAGAAACATCAATGAGAGAGAAACATCGACCAGCTGCCTGCTGCACATCTCCTACTGGGGATGTACCTGCAACGAATATACATGCCCTTTACCAGAATCAAACCTGCGACCTTTCAGTCCGCAGACCAACACTCTATCCACTGAGTCAAACCGGTTTTGGCATGGGCTCCTTTTTTTAAATCCTTACCCGAGGATATGCTTTTCATTGATTTTTTTTTTTTTTGGGGGGGGGGGGGAAAGGGCATTAATGTGAGAGAAAAGATTCAATTGTTTGCCTCTTATACTCGCCCTGACCAGGGATAGAACTTGCAACCTGGATATGTGCCCTGAATGGAAATCAAACCTGACATCGTTTGGTGCTTGGGACATGGCTCCATCCAACTGAGCCATATAGGTCAGGGTGGTGGGTGGACTCTTTCTTAGAGAGGGAATCAGGGCTCATCACCAGCCCCACCTGGCTCCTGCTCAGGCCCGGAAGAACCCCAGGGAAGTGGAGTGGCTGGTGAGGCCTTGGAGAGGGAGAGGGCTGATCTATATATATAAAAGCCTAAGTGACTGAACAACCAGTTGCTATGATGCTCACTGACCATCAGAGGATAGACGCTCAATGCATAGGATTGGGCCTACAGGGATTGTGCAAGACTGGCTATCCAACATCCCCTGAGGGTTCCTGGATTTTGAGAGGGTACAAGCCAGGCCAAGGGACTCCCCTGGTGCATGAACCCGTGCATTGGGCCTCTGTTTAAAAATAAGAAATCAAACCTCAAAGGTGTTCCCTTTGGCCTGCCACCAGGGGCTGTGGTTGAGAGGGACTGGTACTTGGCTAGGTCAGAGGGGCCTGACTTGCATCTCATGCAATCTTTATTACCCAAACTCCAAGGTCCCAAGATTTACCTGGAAGTGCCCAACCTGCTCAGAAATGGAGTTTGCTGGGCTCTATGTTCTGTTAGACCACTCATTGGCCTCCAGAAGCCTGTTCCCCCTGCCCACTGCACTTCCCAGCTTTAGCCTTCATCTTGCTTGCCAGCCCTGCCCGCTGTTTCTAGCTTCCAAACCTGCTTGCTGTTTCTCCTCTTTTCTCATTTTCTCAGCCCGTCAACTCTTTTATTAATCTTTCTCCCACCTTCCCCACTTGTCCCAATTGTCATTCTCTGTGGCCTTTTCATTCTCTTTCTCCTCTTCCCTTTTCTTCTCTTGTCTCTCTCTGTCTCTCTCTTTTGATAAACAAAAGCCAAGTTTATTTGTTTATTTCTTGCATTTGAAGTACTTCTTGATGACATTCTTTACCTGAGACTCTTTGCAACAGTCCTTTTTTTTTTTTTTTTAAATATATTTTATTGATTTTGTACAGAGAGGAAGTGAGAGAGATAGAGAGTTAGAAACATCGATGAGAGAGCCGGGACCGGTTTGGCTCAATGGATAGAGCGTTGGCTTGGGGACTGAAGGGTCCCTGGTTCGATTCCGGTCAAGGGCATGTACCTTGATTGCGGGCATATCCCCGGTTGGGGGTGTGCAGGAAGCAGCTGGTCGATGACTTCTCTCATCAATGTTTCTAGCTCTCTATCTCTCTCCCTTCCTCTCTGTATAAAAT
This sequence comes from Nyctalus aviator, assembly GCA_036971965.1. Taxonomy (NCBI): domain Eukaryota; kingdom Metazoa; phylum Chordata; class Mammalia; order Chiroptera; family Vespertilionidae; genus Nyctalus; species Nyctalus aviator. The sequence goes on from CM072927.1 coordinate 24,335,631, forward strand.
CAATAAAATATATTTAAGGAAAAAAAAAAAAAAAAAAAAAAAAAAGAAACATCGATGAGAGAGAGTCATCGATCAGCTGCCTCTTGCACACCCCCTACTGGGGATATGCCCGCAACCAAGGACCGGAATCGAACCCGGGTCCCTTCAGTCCCCAAGCCGACGCTCTATCCATTGAGCCAAACCGGTCTCGGCTGCAATAGTCCTTAACCACCACGCAACTGCAACCAACCACTTTACGGGGTTTTCCCTCTCTGTCGATTTTTACAGAGACCTACCCATTCCCCTAGTTCCTTGTTGTCATCAACCTCAATTGGGTTGATTTGGTGTTCAACACAAAGAGCCTCCACCAACTTGACATACATGGCTTCATCACAGTTGGATGCAAGTACACAAAGGTGGGCTTGGCACGTGTCTAAGACTTTGGCAGCTTTGCGAATTCCGGTGCGAGGCCATCATGGATGAGGGCGGTCTTCAGCACCTCTTGCGAAGCAGTATTAATGTCCATTACGCCTCCAGCAGCAATGCCTTCCTCGGCCATGGTAGTGGTTTATGGGTAAAGCCAAATCTTGAACACACCCAAGCCTCCACCTCCCTGCAACTCCGCGGTGACTGGGAAAGAGCTCTCCTCTTCTCACTTCCCTTGCACCCACCAGCCCTCATGCATCTGTCCTCCAGATCTACATATCCAGTCATTCCCAACTACCCCCTAGGTACAGGATCCCTACCATCCCAAAGGTACAGAATGCAGAACACTCATGTGTCCGATTGTACCTGAAGCCAGCCTTCTTACCTGCCTGCCACCACCTTTCCCTTCTATCACCCTCCATGTGAGAACCCCAACTCACTGCCAATTTCTCCCATCTTTTCCCTTTTATATGGACTCACTTCTTAAATTTATCTTAAAGGGATGTTGACATTATCACTGCATATGGCGTTATCACTAAAAAATGTGCAATATTGCCCTAGCCAGTTTGGTCAGTGGTTGGAGCGTTGGCCCTTGGACTAAAGGTCCTGGTTTCATTTCTGGTCAACAGCACATACCTTGGTTGCAGTCTCGATCCCTGGGCCCATTTGGGGGACATGCAGGAAGCAACCAGTCTATGTCTCTCTCTCACACTGATGTTTCTCTTTCTGTCTTTCCCTCTCACTTCCACTCTGTCTAAAAATTAATGGAAAAGTATCTTTGGGTGAGGATTAACAAAAAAAAATTGATATATGTATAAATATAAAATAAAAAATGTGCAGTATTGTTTTTCGAGTTTATACCTCATGTAAATGATATCACATGGAGGTTTTTATGTGTGTAACTTGCTTTCTTTGTTCAGCACTACTTGTGTTTTGTTCACACTGATGCCTGTGACTATAATTTATTTCCACAGGTATATAGCTCCCGTGGTGTGGCTGTTTCACAGTACTTTTATCCATCTTCCTGCCAGTGGGCATTTAGGATGTTTCCAAGCTTTTGCTCTTTCAAACAGTGGCAGAACAGTCTTGTGGATAGATGCCCCTTTGTGTCTTGGGATAGACACCCCAAGAGTGTCTCAAGTCATACCTTGTTTAATGTGACCATATAGATTTTCAGTGTACCAGCCTGGAAAAAACCCACCTATTCAGTTTGTATGGACTCAAAGCTGGGGTGGAGGGGGTGTCAGGTGTTTGAGCCTTCATAAAGGATGGTATTTCACCTGGGCGGCACGAGCCGGAGGCCTTGGCCAGGAAGTGGCATGTGTAGGGTGAGGGCTCCATGTTAGCTCAGTGTGGTCCAGAGGGAGCATAGACCATGGATCAGCCCAGGGAAGCACACAGCTGCTGCCAGCACCCAGAACCTTGTTTCTGCCCCGTGCCCCCCTCAGTAGTATTAATTTCTTCACCACCCTGTTAATTCCTCAAGAACCCATGTTTTCTGTTTTGGTCTCTGCAATGAAACTAAGCTCACAGACAGCACCTGGTATGGTGCGGACACACAGTTGATCCTTGTTGTTTGTAGATTCTGTATTTTAAGTTTCATCTACTTGCTGAAATTTATTTGTAACCCCAAATCAATACTTGTGGCACTTTCACAGACCTATGCATAGCAACAAAAAATGTTGAGTTTCCCGACATGCTCTGCCTCTTGAGTTTCAGCTCTTGTATCCTTTCCACTGTTTATTTAGTGTTGAGTTAAAAAAAAAAAAAATACATATATATATATATTTTTTTTTTTTTTATTTTATTGATTTTTACAGAGAGGAAGGGAGAGGGATAGAGAGCTAGAAACATCAATGAGAGAGAAACATCAATCAGCTGCCTCCTGCACACCCCCTACTGGGGATGTGCCCGCAACCAAGGTACATGCTCTTGACCAGAATTGAACCTGGGACCTTTCAGTCCACAGACTGACGCTCTATCCACTGAGCCAAACCGGTTTTGGCTAGTGTTGCATTTTCCTGTATTTTTGTGCTTTTTGTGGGAGTTTTCACCGTTTAAATTGACGGCAAGTGTAGAGCTGAAGTGCTGTCCAGGGTTCCTAACTGCAAGAGCTGTGCTGTTCCTTACAGAAAAGATATATTTGTTATTATTCAGGTCTGACTTACAATGCTATTGGCTGAGTTCAATGTTAATGAAGTAATCTCTGTTAAATGAGATTTCTTTTTTTAAAAAAAATATTTTATTGATTTTTCACAGAGAGGAAGAGAGAGGGATAGAGAGTTAGAAACATTGATAAGAGAGAAATATCGATCAGCTGCCTCCTGCACACCCCCCACTGGGGATGTACCTGCAACCAAGGTACATGCCCTTGACCGGAATTGAACCCGGGACCTTTCAGTCTGCAGGCCAGTGCTCTGTCCACTGAGCCAAACCAGTTTTGGCTAAATGAGATTTCTTTAAATAGAAATACACCTAACACAAAATATATAACCTAATACAGTCTTTTCTCCAAGAGCAGTGGTTTCGTGTTTGCTAATTCAGTGTTTGTGGTGGCTTTTAGAACAGAACCATTATGAATAAGGAGAGTCCCTGTAGTTCCTGTGGCAAGTAGCATACCCTCCACCCCCAAGGATGTTCCTGTCCTAATCTGTGGAACCTGTGGATATGTTACCTTATTTGGCACAAGGGTCTTTGCTGATGGGATTAAGAATATGGACCTGCAGCTGGAGAGAACATTTTGGATCTAATCAGAAGGACCCTTAGAAGTTTAAACCTTTTCCTGCTGTGGTCAGAGATGTGACTGTGGGAAAGAGAACCAGAAGGAAGGCAGCATAAAGCCTTTGCTGGCTTTGAAGACAGAGGAAAGGGCCACAAGCCAAGGAGTGCAGGTGGCCTCTACTAATAGAAGCCAGAAAAGGCTTGGAAATCTGTAGAATCCCCAGAAATGAATGTAACTCGGCTGATACCCTGGTCTTAGTTGGTGAGATCCATGACAGATCTCTGACCTCTTTAAGATTTTTGTGTTGTTTAATGTTTTGGGTAGAGTTTTATTTTTTATATTTAAAAATTATTCTCTTCCTCCACTTCCCCTCCTCTTTGGCAACCATCAGCTTATTCTCTAAATGAGAATAAGCTGATGGTTCTATTTTGTTTTATTTATTCATTCTTTTTCTTTTTCTTTTTAGACTCCACATTTTATTTATTTAGTTAACCCTCACCGTTGAAGCAACATTTTACTGATAACTTTTCAGATTTCCATTTGTCTTTCATTCAGTTGATGTGGCACCCATTTTCCTTCCTTTAAAATCATTTCCATTGCTTGTAAATGATCGGAAATTGTTTGCTGAGCAACCTTTAATCTTTCTGCAAGTTGTTTTTGAGTTTGACAAGCATCTTCATCCAATAATGCTTGTAATTGTTGGTCTTCAAACCTTTTCAGTTGACCTGGATGTTCTTTGTCTTTCACATTAAAATTATCACTTTTAAAGCATTTAAGCCAGCGTTCACAAGTATCTTGAGATGGAGCATGTTAACCATAAGCTTCCCGAAGTATACAATAATTCTCAGCAGCACTTTTCTTCAAAACAAAGTAATGAATTAAAACTTCCCGCAATGCTCCTTTTCTGCCACAAAATTTGACATTTTTAAGCATAAAAATATCTATGATATTAACACCTTCAGCAAATTTGACATAAAGTTTTGAAGCTTTCATACATATCAAATCACACATATATCAACATATGTGTAACTCCATCTATTGAAAAAATCTGCATTATTAACCGGTAAACCTAGTGTGTGTGTGTGTGTGTGTGTGTGTGTGTGTGTGTGTGTTAGAGGCCAGGTACATGAATTTGTGCATGAGTGGGGTCCGGCCAGCCTGGCCAGAAGGAGGGGACATGGGCAGTTGGCTGGCCTGCCTGCTGGTTGAACTGGTCAAGGGGACAATTTGCATATTAGCCTTTTATTATATAGGATATACACTAAGTGGCCAGATTATTATGCGTTCAGAGGTCATAATAATCTGACCACTCAGTGTATTTTGTTCATCAGTTTATTTTGTCCATTAGATTCCACATATGAGTGAGATCATGTGATACTTGTTTTTTTAATAGTTCTTTATTGTTGAAAGTATTACATATGTCCCCTTTTTTCACCCATTGAGCCCCCCTCCTGCCTGCCCCTGGCTTTCACCACCCTATTGTCTGTGTCCATGGTTATACATATGTGCATGCATACAAAAGATCTTTGGTTGATCACCTCCCAACCACCCAACCTCTCCCGCTTCCCCTCCGAGATTCCTCACTATTCCATACTTCCCATGTCTCTGGATCCACTCTCTTTATCAGTTTGTTTTGTTACTTAGATTCCACAAATGAGTTCAAGCATGTGATGCTTATCTTTCTCTTGTTTCACTTAGCAAGATACTCTCCAGGTCCCTCCATCCCTCCATCTGTCTCAAAGAGTAAGATTCTTTTTTTTTTTTTTTTTTTTTTTACTGCTGCATAGTATTCCATGGTATAAATGTACCACAGCCTTTTTATCCACTCATCTACTGATGGGCACTTGGGCTGTTTCCATATCTTAGCTATTGTGAACATAAGGGTGCATACATTCTTTCTTATTGGTGTTTCTTTTTTTTATTTTATTGATTTTTAACAGAGAGAAAGGGAGAGAGATAGAGAGCCAGAAACGTCGGTGAGAGAGAAACATCGACCAGCTGCCTCCTGCACAAACCCCACCGGGGATGTGCCCGCAACCGATGTACATGCCCTTGACCGGAATCCAACCCGGGACCTTTCAGTCCACAGACCGACCTCTACCTCTGAGCCAAACCGGCTTCGGCATGGTGTTTCTTTTTTCTTAGGGTACGTTCCTAGAAGTGGGATCACTGGGTCAAATGACAGTTCCATATTTAATTTTTTTTTTTTTTTTTTAATATATTTTATTGATTTTATACAGAGAGGAAGGGAGAGAGATAGAGAGTTAGAAACATCGACGAGAGAGAGTCATCGATCAGCCGCCTCTTGCACACCCCCCACTGGGGACGTGCCCGCAACCAAGGTACATGCCCTTGACCGGAATCGAACCCGGGACCCTTCAGTCCCCAAGCCGACGCTCTATCCATTGAGCCAAGCCGGTCCCGGCATAATTTTTTGAGGAAACAGCATTCTGTTTTCTATAATGGCCACCCAGTCTGCATTCCCACCAGCAGTGTTCCCTTTTCTTCACGTCCTCGCCAGCACTTGCCATTTGTTGATTTATTGGATGGTAGCCAGTGTTGATGGTGATACCTCATTGTCATTTTTATTTTATTTTTTATTTTTTTAAATATATTTTATTGATTTTGTACAGAGAGGAAGGGAGAGAGATAGAGAGTTAGAAACATCGATGAGAGAGTCATCGACCAGCTGCCTCCTGCACACCCCCCACCGGGGATATGCCCGCAACCAAGGTACATGCCCTTGACCGGAATCGAACCCGGGACCCTTCAGTCCCCAAGCCGACGCTCTATCCATTGAGCCAAACCAGTCTCAGCCTCATTGTCATTTTTATTTGCATCTCTCTGATAATCAGTGACTTTGAGCATTTTTTAAAAATATTTTATTGATTGTTCACAGAGGAAGAGAGAGGGATAGAGAGCTAGAAACATCGATGAGAGAGAATCATCCATCAGCTGCCTCCTGCACACCCCCCACTGGGGATGTGCCCGCAACCAAGGTACATGCCCTGACTAGAATCGAACCCGGGACCTTTCAGTCCGTAGGCCGATGCTCTATCCACTGAACCAAACCGGTTTCGGCGACTTTGAGCATTTTTTAATATGTCCCTTGGCCATCTGTATGTCCTCTTTGGAGAAGTGTCTATTTAGGTCCTTTGCCTATTTTTTGAATTTGATTGTTTGTCTTCCTTTTGTTAAGTTTTATGAGTTCCTTATGTATTTTGGGTGGTGTCCGTTCTTTTAGTTGCTGTTTTGAAATTGTTGTGCGAGGCAGCAGCTTATGTAGGTGCTTATCTAGGCCACCATCTTGGTTTCTCCTCTCTGTAGATCTTGACCCACATGCAGGCACACCAGTCTGGCATTACTAAGAACATAATCCTTTGCTGAGAGTTTTTAACAAAAAATGGGTGTTGTATTTTGTTGAATGCTTTTTCTGCATCTATTGATATGATCCTGTGATTTTCGTCTTTCAATTTATTTGTGTGATATATCACGTTTATTGATTTGCGAATATTGTACCCGCTTTGCATCCCTGGAATAAATTCCACTTGATCATGGTGTATAATCTTTTTGATATATTGCTGCATCCAATTTACTAATATTTTGTTGAGGATTTTTTTTTTTTTTTAAAGAAATGCTTCCATGTTTTTTTGTGTTTTTTTTTAATATATTTTATTGATTTTTTACAGAGAGGAAGGGAAAGAGATAGAGAGCCAGAAACGTCGGTGAGAGAGAAACATCGACCAGCTGCCTCCTGCACACCCCCCACCGGGGATGTGCCCGCAACCGATGTACATGCCCTTGACTGGAATCCAACCCGGGACCTTTCAGTCCACAGACCGACCTCTACCACAAGCCAAACCAGTTTCGGCTTGTTGAGGATTTTATCATCTATGTTTATCAGGGATATTAGCCTGTAATTCTCTTTCTTTGTAATGTCTTTATCTGTTTTTGGAATTAGGATAATGCTGGTCTCATAAAAAGAGTTTGGAAGTGTTCCTTCCTCTTGTATTTTTTTGGAATAGTTTGAGGAGTATAAATGTTCTTTGAATGTTCGGTAAAACTCCCCTGTAAAGTCCGACTTTTTATTTGCTGAGAGTATTTTGATTACTGCTTCTATTTCATCAGTTGTTATTGGCCTGTTCAGGTTTTCTGATTCCATTTTATCCACATTGTCCAGCTTGTTGGCATAGTATTTTCATACAATCCTTTGTATTTCTGTGGTGTCATTGTTACTTTTCCACTTCCATTTATTTATTTGGGTCCTCTCTGTTTGCTTCTTGATGAGTCTGTCTAACAGTTTATCAATCTTGTTTATCTTTTTAAATAACCAGCTTTGTTTCATTGATTTTTTTTTTGTCTCTGTTGTTTATTTCTGCTGTAATCTTTATTATTTCCTTCCTTCTACTTAATCTGGGCTTTTCTTATTCTCTTTCTAGTTGTAGGGCTAAATATTTTATTGTGTTTTTTTTTTGTTTGTTTTTTGTTGTAAATATATTTTTTATTGATTTTTTTTTTACAGAGAGGAAGGGAGAGGGATACAGAGTTAGAAACATCGATGAGAGAGAGATATCCATCAGCTGCCTCCTGCACACTCCTTACTGGAGATGTGCCTGCAACCAAGTTACATGCCCTTGTCCGGAATTGAACCTGGGACCCTTCCGTCAGCAGGCTGACACTGTCCGCTGAGCCAAACCAGTTTCGGCTATTTTTTTGTTTTTTCAGGTAGACTTGTAGTGCTATGAACTTTTCTCTCGGGACTGCTTTTGCTGTGTCCCAGACATTTTGTTATTCATTTTTATTTATTTCCAGGAAGTTTTTTATTTCTTTCTTGATCTTGTTGGTAACCCATTCATTATTATTTTTTTTTAATATATTTTATTGATTTTTTACAGAGAGGAGGAGAGAGGGATAGAGAGCTAGAAACATCGATGAGAGAAACATCGACCAGCTGCCTCTTGCACACCCCCTACCGGGGATGTGCCCGCAACCAACGTACGTGCCCCTGACCGGAATCGAACCTGGGACCTTTCAGTCCGCAGACTGACGCTCTACCACTGAGCCAAACCGGTTTCGGCAACCCATTCATTATTTATTAACGTGTTATTTAGCCTCCATGTGTTTGAATGTTTTGGGGTGTTTTTACTGTAGTTGATTTCTAATTTATTCCACTGTGATCTGAGAAGATGCTTGCTATGATTTCAGTCTTCTTGAATTTGTAGAGATTTGTTTTGTGTCCTAACATGTAATCTGTTTTTGTGAATGATCCATGTGCACTTGAATATAATGTATATTCTGAAATATCAATTAAATCCATCTGATCCATTGTGTCCTTTAGAATCACAGTTTCCCTATTAATTTTTTTACTGGAAGATCTATCTAGTGAAATCAGCGGGGTGTTAAAGTCTCCTACTATGATTGTATTTTCTATCTCTCCCTTAAAGTCATCTAGAAGTTTTTTATATATCTGGGTGCTCCTTTATTGGGGGCATATATGTTTACCAGGGTTATATCCTCTTGTTGGGTGGATCCCTCTTGTTTGTCATTGTTCTCTGCGTGATTTTTTTCTACCCTGACTTCTAATTCACTAATCTGAACCTAAACTTCCCTAATCTGTTATGTAGGCCTTCCAGTGTGTTCTTTGAGCCGTGCCATTCTTTGTTTCTGACTGATCTTTTTTCATAGTTACTATCCCTTTTCTCATGCTGTTGAACATCTTTGCAATCATTCTGAAATCTATATCAGATAAATTTCTTATATCCACTTCATTTAGCTCTCTTTCTGGAGAATTCTCTTGTTCTTTCATTTGGGGATTTTCTTTCATTGTCTCCCCATTTTGGCTGCCTGTTTGGATTTGTATACATGTAATAGGTAGGTGTGCTAGGACCCCCAAGCTCTAGTCCAGGACAGTGATAGACACTGTTTCTGACTAGCACTGAGTACCATGTTTTGGGCTATTAGCAATCATAGCTTGTGGTTCCCTCTGCTGGGACTGGACGCCTTTGTAAAGGATCAAGATTGGGAGGCGGGGTGGGGGAGGTAAGGGGGCGGGGCATGGTGCATTCGGGGGTCTTCTTTTCCTAGCCCAGGCCCAGAAGATATCAGGCAAAGGCTGAAAGCCTGCTGACATCTGCCTGATTGTTATCAGCCTTGATTGGCCTCAGGTGTGGACCACAGGCTGGGGTAAGAGGTCTTCCAACAGGATATGGCAGCTGCCTTTCCCCCAAGCCAAAACTGCCTTGAAAGCAAAGTTCTGTAAGAGAGAGATGTCCTCTGCAGCATGAGGGAATAATTCAGCACAGGAAGCGGGGGTGGCTACCCTCTGAGTTCCAACCCCAGAGCTCCCAACCCTGGACTCTCCTCACATAGCTCCAGTCCACTCTGTCCTCCCTTTGCTGGAGCCCAAGGTGAGTAGCTGCACATGGAATTTTATGTGTTGTCCCTTTAAGAGGGTACCTGCCTTTCCAGCCTTCTCTCCTGGGCAGACAGCAAACTTGCTGCTTTTCACAGCAAGGTATGTGGATACCTTTTTCAGTTCTGGTGCTCTGGGCTGGGGAGCCCAGCTTGTGGTTTAGACCCCAGAATTGTCAGTGGGGGGCTCCATCCGCTGAACCATCCCTCTGGATCTTTAGCTGCTGTCTATGGGAGCCTAGCCACCCCTTTCACATTTCTGCACTTTCTACCAGTCTTCATGCAGTTTCCACTTTCTAAGTCCAGCTGATCTACAGTTGATTTTTCAGGGTAGTTTTTCTGTATTTTAGTTGTATTTCCAGTTTGGTCTTGGACCGAACAGACACTTTCTATGAGGTCAGTTCGTCCATGGGAGCAGTAGCTGCCACAGATGGTGGGTGTCGGGAGGAGGCTCTTGGTGTTAAACCATCATCCTTGAGTAGAGAGGGATTTGATCATTCTTATGGCTCCTTGCTCAGGAAGTGGCCACACCAGACACGCATTACACTGAAGAGAAGCCAGACCTGGGGAGGAGGGCTGGGCAGCTTTTCTCCTACAAAAAGGAAAAATGAAAGATGAAAAGTCACCTCTGCTGAGGGGTACTGTTCAGCCATCTTGGAAAATATAGCAACACCTTCTGACTTACAGTGGGGGGAACCCTCATACCCAGGGCAGAAGCACTGTTTTATGGAGGTGATGTGCATCATCTGGAAGGAGAGGGTCATATTAGCGAGGACAAGGACAGAAAGCCACCTAGGTAATCAGGGATGGCCCGTAGGCCAGGTTGTTTGGAAAAGGAGGGGTGGCCTGGGTACTATTGCCCAGGTCAGGCATGGTAGCATTTTTACACCATGTGCTACTCTCCATGGAGTATGAGAAGATTTCCTACCCACCTTCCTTCAGACCAAGTCATTTTACCTCCTGGCACTTCATTACTTCCCCTTCTCCCAAATGGAGCTTCAAAATTGTGTATCATGGTCACCCATCAACAAATGTACTTGGTGCCGAGTCGGTTAGACCCTGTTACTGATGTCTTTTGGTACATTGGAAGGGTGAGCAATCAGCCTGCTATTGACACATGTCCCGATGTGTGGGGTGATGTGTGTGCAGAAGTACAGATCCCTCATAGGAGGCCCACCCAGGATGTGTTTTCTCTTATTAAAGAAGAATCTACACCAAACCTTTCACTCCAGAAACCCAGCACTCTTACTGTCTCTGTCATCCAGGCCACTTAGCAGACCTTGCTTCTGAATGTTGCCCATGTCCTGGACCTGCGTCAAGCTGCCTGCCCAAGACCCTCCTCACCTCATTCCTTCCTTCTGAGAGCATCACACAGTCTAGGACACACACCTATTTGTAGGACAGTTTGTGGTTCTTTAAAGTCTGGGTGCTTTACAAACCCATCATTGGGGCATGAGAGTTGGTGTCAGTGAGCATGTGTGTGCAAGGTTTGAACGAGTGTCCTTCGAAAGAAAAGGCCCACCCACTGTCTTTGGTGCAGGGTGGATGGCAGCTGTGGGGCAGAAACAGTTTGCCCTGGTGACCACCTGGAACTGCCCACCTGGCCCTGGCAGCTCCTTCCTCCTCGGTCCCACTGCTTTCCTCACCGGTGTGCTGAGGTCAGACAATGGATCCTGAGGTTCCTTCCAGCTCCAGGTTTCTAAGACACTTTGCAGTTTAGAAAGGCAGATGTCCCTGGACAAACAAGATGGGGTGCAGATGAAGATGTGGTCATGCCGGGTAACAGAATGCTGGCACCTAATACATGGCCCGGGCTCACAGTGCCCATCACTAACCCTGGGAGGGGCTGGTCTGCAGTGCCAGGAGTCGTCTCAGGATTGTGTCCTGCCCAGGTGTTGCTGGTAGCCACACCTGAAGAAACTGGTCTTGGTGACTGTGGGCCACCATGGCCATGAGTCACTTGTCAACTGAGCCTGACGTCACCACCTTGGTGTGGCAGGTGAGCAGTGGAGGCAGATTAAAACACATTCCTTAGCGCGCACTCAGAACTTCTGCCACAGGCTGCCTGGTGGAAGAGATCCAAGGCCACACTGTCCTCCCTGGTGATCCATAGGGGACCTACGTGTGCTCCCCCACACACACCTCCCTGCTCCAGCCTAGTGTGTGTTTGGGACCATTTCACTTCGGCCTTCAAAGTCTGTTTGCCTGTCAGCCTTTTTCTGTATCCTGTCCTCCCAAACCGCAGACCCTTTGCTTTCATGGAGATTCCTGTTGATAACAAACCAGCTTTTTCCAGGAATGGGGTCCTCTGGATTTAAGCCAGACTGGGCCTGGCTTGCTCAGATTTTTTGTGTTTGCCAATTTTCCTGAACCTTTGCTCTCTCCTGTGTGGGAGCCAACTTTGGGCAGACCTTGGGCAGAGAGCAGCTTACCTTGAACTTCCTATAAAGGAAAATTGGGGATGGGAATTGGGCTTTCATCCAGCCATCTCCCTAGTTCACTGCCCTCCCAGAGCTCAGCCACTGCGCAGTGGTGGGATGAGATCAGACCCACATGAAGTTGTATTAGCTAAGCGCTTCCTGAGTCTTAGATGCCATTCTGAGCACAAGTATGGCAGTGACCAGATGCTGACGTCAAGTTCATAATCCAGTAGAGGAAGAGGGTCATAAAGAGATGGGAATGAAGTGAGTGCCATTGTGGAACGGAAAACTCGGTCCGGCAAGCCTGGTTCAAGGTGAGGTCTGAAGGGGGAGTAGCTTGAAAGAGGGGTTGCCATAGTGTGATGGGTGAGTGGCTAGAACCCAGGTCACCCCTGCCTGGGTAAGGAGGTGGGTGATGGAGAATCAGGAGAGCTTCCTGGAAGAGGTGGCTTCTCATTAGTTAGACCTTTAAAAATGGAAGGGGTCTTAGAGACGGTGGTGGCATCTATGTTCTAAGAGGCGGGGGCTCTGCACTTTTAGGTTGGTCAGTTGTTCAGCTTAGCTTGCCATTATTGGGATTTGACTGAGAATTATGCTGGATATCTACAGCCTCTTATGCAGTAGGCTGTGGTCATGATGTTTAATGCAGAGGAGCTGCTTTTGCATCCGCTTTGCCATTGATAACATTAATTTGCAAAAACACCTTACTATTTCTTTGCATAAGCATAACAGAATCACACTGTGCCAGGCAGGCCTTACACCAGTGGCCAGCAGCTCCCACTGTGAACCCAGCTCACTATTAGTGGTATGGAGCTGGTGCCACCCTGCCAGGCAGATCTCAGGGGATGTTTTGCTCATCATTTGTTTGTGGGTTAGGTGTTTCTCTTTAAAAATTTTCATCTGAAATTGATTTTCCCAGTTGTGTGACATGCAAGTGCTTCTGTTTTCTTCCTTGTGGGGAAACTTGGTGGTGTGTTTTTATTCTTAAACTAGCAGCCAATGCATAAAATTTGTGCAAGAGTAGGCCTTCCTTCCCCTGGCTGCCAGAATTGACTTCCCTTGCAGCCCTGACTTTGTCCTGTCTAATTAGCATATTATGCTCTTATTATTATAGATATTTTTAGTGATTTCAGAGAGAGAAAAAGAGAGAAACATCAGTGATGAGAGAGAATCATTGATAGGCTGTTTCCTTACATCCTCCACTGGGGATTGAGCCCAAAACCTGGGTATGTGTCCTGACCAGGAATTGAACCATGACTTCCTGGTTTATAAGTTGATGCTCAATCACTGAATCACACCAGCCAGGCTTGGTAGTGTCTTAATGAAAATCCCAGGTCTGCCCGGCCAGGTGTTGCTCAGTGGTTGAACGTCGACTCACGAACCAAAAGGTCACTGGTTCGATTCCCAGTCAGGGCATTCCCTGGTGGTCTCAGAGCATCAATGATGAGAGAGAATCATCTGACCTCACCCACGCCAGGTTGTGGGCTCGATCCCCAGTAGGGGGCATGCAGGAGGCAGCCAATCAATGATTCTCTCATCATTGATGTTTCTTTCTCTCCCTCTCCTTTCCTCTCTAAAATCAATAAAACTGTATTTAAAAAAAAGAAAAAGAGAAAAAAATTCCCAGGACTGGCGATCATCAGGGTTGAACCTGGACCAGTGCTCTTAGAAGTCTGGTGCATGAAATTTGTGCACTTTGGGTGAGGGAGTGTCCCTCGGCCTGGCCTGCGTGCTTGAAGTCTGGGAGCCCTCAGAGGATGCCTGCACGGAGGCGGGAAAGGCTCCTGCCACCGCCCCTGGGCTCGCCAGCCATGAGCCAGACTTCTGGCTGAGCAGCACAGCTCCTGCATTGAGCATCTGCTCCAGGGTGATCAGTGTGCGTCATAGCGACTGGTCATTCAGCCATTCGGTCAATTTACATATTAGCCTTTTATTATATAGAATAGAATGAGGAATTTAGGAGGGTCCCCAGAGGAGTCAGACTAGGAGCCCTGGTGCCCTGACCCCAGGCCATTACCCACAGAACACCAGGAGGGTGCTCAGGGCCTGGCCTCTGGCCAGACTGGCTTCAGCGGAAAGCATGGCCTTGGCCCCATGTGGACCCACCCTCGTTTAGCCTGCCCTCTCCTCCCACCACCCCCATGGAGGTCAGGGCCGGCAGGGTGTGGGTTCCTTGTCACCTGTCTCTAGGGACTACTGAGCCACCTGTGGGAAGAGAGGGAGGCACTTCCCTCAAACAGGACCGAAGCCAAGGCACCTCACACCGCCTGTGTGTGCCCAACCCCACACGCCTCCTGTGTGGCCCCATGGTTACAGATCTCCTCCAGCTCTCAGGTCCTCCTGTGCTGCTGCTCCTCCGTTCTGTCAGCCACTCCTTTGGGAGACGAGGAAAGGGCCGCAGGTGATTGCTGGCATCTCAGTCGGAGGTAAAAGTCCTCAGCACAACAGGGGCACTAGCTTGGATCTGGCCTGTTCCCAGGTGCCTGAAGGGGCTTGTGCCCAGCCCCCACTTCCCTTTGATTCTATCCAAGAGCATATCCTTTGTCGGGGGCAGAGGGACCAGCAAGAGTTGACCCTTCAGGGTGAGATGAGTGGTAGCATTGGGCCAGCCAGTCTGTCAGATGGTATCCACCCCACCCATGCACAGTGCTGGGCGATGTGCTGGGTGCCTGCAGAGAGCAACATGGGTGCCTCAGGGTCTTGCCATCAGCTACTGAGGAAAACGAGGGGTGCATGGCACGCAGAATTAGAACTCGAGAGTGTTCTGAAAGGAGCTGTAACAGAAAGTCATGCCCAAGCCAAGGCCTCTGAGCGCACCAAGCAGGGATTGGGCTAAAGCAGCGCTGATGGGCAGGGGAAGGGGGGGGCTGTCTAGCGATTGTGGCGCAAAAAACGGGACAGTAGCCTAGAGAGGGCCACCCGCCCTAACACATGGAGGCTTCTGGGCAGGAGGCCACGGCAAGGTCTGGGAGGAGGGGAGACTAGCGAGGAGGCTGCCCAGGCTCCTGGGGAGTAAAATGATGCAAATCCTCACTGGTTCAGGTAGGTGGAGAGGCTTCCAGGGGCTCACAGGGCCCCCAGGAAGGATGCTGGGGAGTTTAAAGCTGGTAGCACCGTCTGACAGCAGCACGAGGAGTGGGCCTCGCCCTGTGGAGACTTCGCTATCGGCAAAGAAAAATTCTTCTCGGCCTGGAGCTGAGGAGCCATGTACCGGTGCTGGGACCTGCAAGAGGCAGTACTTGGGCACTTCCCCTCCCCCCTCGGTATATCTCGAGGAGCTTGGTCATCTGGCTCGCTGTTCCTTGACAGTCACTTTGTGATTGTCTTCCACCTGCCATCGCCACTTCCTCTAAAGACAGTTCTTTCCAGTGTCCAGTTCCTGCTTTGCCACCAGTGCCTGTGTTGTATCCAGCTCAGAATCTTGAATTACTAAGCCAGGATTTTTGAGAGAATTTTTCTTGCTTAAACCTGCTCCCATCCCTCCCATTTTAACAGCATGTTCCAGGCAGGAAAGCCACGGCTGAGGCTTCATGTTGACAGTCAGCTCACTGCCTTCCAAATAGCAAAGCATTTATCATCCCTTGGCCAGCCTGGGGTCCTGTTCTCAAACCAAGCCAGGCAGGCCTGAGAGGTGTATGTGCTGGGAGGTGGGGAGCCTGAGTCACCCTGACATGTGATATAAATGGCCACCACAGTGGATGGCAGAAAACTACCTAGACTGAGAGGGTCCAGGTGAGACCAGGTCTGACCAGCGCCCCTTGCCAGGCTCCTCTGCACATCACCAACCAGCCCTACCCCACCCCTGGCTGGGAGGCGGGCAGCTGGCTTACCCCTGGGGGGCCTGAGGGTTCTGCTTCTGAGCTGGTGTCTGAGCCACCACCCCTAGGCCTGAGCGACCGACCGCTCCTTTTGGGAAAATGCTTTGGGCTTCAAAAGTCCACTCCTCCTCCTCCTGTCAGAAGTAGGTTCCTAGTAAACCCGTGACACTTGGGGCATGGAGGTGTGTTTCAGGGCTGGCCTGGTGGTCTCAGTGCCCAGTTTTGGGGTTTCCACATGAAAAGTAACTTTAGAACTTTTTCCTGGTGAATCATTTCCATCACTACTGTTCACAAAGCTATTTTTTTTTTTAAAAAAAAAAATATATTTAGCTTTGATCGCTGGGTGAAAAGGAAATGTGTGCCTAGAGGCATGCTTACCAGCAAATTGAGGGAAATTTCAGAGTTCTCAGGGTGCAGAGTAAGTTCTGACTTGTCAGAACATCTCCCTCCCGGGGCTTATTGAAGGGGTGGTGACTGTGTGTGCCAGTCAGCTCACAAGTATTTGCTAAGGACTGTGTGTTGCATGAGGCCTCTTCCTTGCTGCCAGACCTCACTCTTTCTGCTCACCCATCTCCTTGGGTTGAGGGGTTGATTTCTACTCTCCGATTCCTCCCAGTTGAGCTGTGAAGGTTCATTTGGGCACAGATAGTGTTTTGTGGCCTCTACGTGTGTGGCACCTCTTCCTTCGCTGCCCAGCCCACGCCTCATGGCCTTCACTCTCAAGAGCCATGTGGGAGCTCCAAGCTGCTTGGAATCAGAGTGCCGCCCCCTCAGCCAGCATTTCATAATTGAACCATTCACAAGGGTCTCAGCTGAGTATCTTGGCGATATCAGGAGCCACTGGAAGTTTCCAGGCAGGGAGACTTGAGGGCAGCCAGTGCCCTATGCATATTACCCCCCTAGGAAGCATGCTTGGCTCACCTTTCCAGAAAGAGTCTGGTTAGCCAAAGAGCACACTATCTTGTGTCTCGGTCAGTGTTTCCAAGCTGAGGGCCCAGGAGTGCAAGCAGAGAAAGGAGATCGAAAAGGCCAGTGGCTTCGTGTGTCATCCTGGCAACAGACTATCCGGGGCCCTGCCCATGTTATGGACTCTCAGTCACGAGACTGTAATGGAAACCAGATAGGTTGCTCAGAGGTATTTGGCACACGTGTCTTAAAAGGCCAGAAGGGAGAGAAGTCACAGTTGGATGGATTTAGAGGCGAATGGGTTCTCCCTCCCTCCCTTCCCATCCCTTTGCCAGCATCACAACTCAGGAATTTCTCAGCCCTGCCCAAGATCATCACAGTCGCCTCTTGGGGCCTCCAAGCCCAGCACTCTGCACATGGGGTTGGCCCTTGGAGGCCCCACACACTTCCTCCCAGGCCCCGCCTAGTCCCCAGGCTTCACCCCATTCCATTGTTGACCAGTTTTCCAGTTCGGGGTTCAGCACATGATGGACCGTCCAGTCTGACAGGTCTGGGCACAGCTCCCAGCTCCTCCACTTAACAGCTGCAGGGACTTTAGATTCTTCCATCTCTCATCCGTCAGTTGCCTCGTCTGTAAAATGGGTGTACTGGTCCTTATATCATCCTTGAATAAACATGACAACAATATCATGCAGGATTGTGACTGTGGTGGACCAGGAATGGCGGCCCTTGTGCCCCTGAACTCACACAGAACAGCCCCTGCCAGCCAGCCAAGAGCATATCCCTCTGCCATGTTGGAGGGTTTACATCTCCTTGCAGTTCTCCATGTTTTTCTCGGACATTCTTGTCTCTCTTACCAGAGCCTTGCATACCCTTCTCCAGGTTCATCTTGTTACATGGCAATTGGCTAGTGCTGCCCTGTTGACCTCACCCACTCCTGAGAGCAGTCACTAACAAGCCAGCAGTGCTCACACCTGCGAGCTGAGGCTCCCAGGGCCTCACTATGGGGAGCCTGTCACTGACCCATATGTGGTGTTGGCTCTTTAGAGGCCACACAGGAGGGTGGACCTTCAATGCAGTCTCACTCCCAGGCCACTGTCCCCAGGTCCATTGCTCTGGCTGCAGAGGGGCTGCTCCATAGTCCGGCAGGGACAGTGTCACCCTCATGCACTCACAGACAGGAGGGAGCAGTCAGCCAGGCAGAGGCAGGAATGGAAGCCTGCTCGCAGATGGGTCTTGGCTTGCAGCATCTTCTCTGTTCCTTTTGTGAACTGTTCCACTGCCCATTTTCTCTTGTGTGTCAGAACCCTTGCTCCACTCCAAAGACGGCCAAATGTCTAGAATCCTGAAGAGTGCCAGTCTTTGAAAGAAAAGCTCCCTTCTCCAAGTGATATTTTAAGTATATATATATATATATATATATATAACTAAGATATAATAATATATATGTTATTTATCTTAGAGGAAGGAAGAGGGATAGAAAGTTAGAAACATCAGTGAGACAGAAACACCCATCAGCTGTCTCCTGCACGCTCCCTACTGGGGGTTGAACCTGCAACCAAGATACATGTCCTTGACCAGAATTGAACCCAGGACCCTTCACTCTATACACTGAGCCAAACCAGTTATGGCCTCCAAGTGATTTTTATTATAAGTGCCCATGGGCCCGCATGAGAATAGAAATCACGTAGGTGCTCCCTAGCCAGTTTGGCTCAGTGGATAGAGCATGGCCTTCGGACTGTAGGGCTCCGGGTTCTATTCCAGTCAAGGGCTTATGCTGGGTTGCAAGCTTGATTCCCACTTTGGGGGGATGGGCATGCAGGAGGCATCTGATCAATGATTCTGTAATGTGTCTATCTCTCCTTTCCTTTCCTCTCTGAAATCAATAAAATATTTTTTATTTTTTTTAAATATATTTTATTGATTTTGTACAGAGAGGAAGGGAGAGAGATAGAGAGTTAGAAACATCGATGAGAGAGAGTCATCGATCAGCTGCCTCTTGCACACCCCCTACTGGGGATATGCCCGCAACCAAGGTACATGCCCTCGACCGGAATCGAACCCGGGTCCCTTCAGTCCCCAAGCCGACGCTCTATCCATTGAGCCAAACCGGTCTTGGCCAATAAAATATTTTTTAAAAAATAAAGTAAAAAAAAAAAAAAAAAAGAGAAAAAAAAAATAAAAAAAAAAAGAGAGAAAAAAAAAAAGAGAAAAAAAAAAGAAAAAGAAGAAAAAAAAAAGAGAAAAAAAAAAAGAGAGAAAAAAAAAAAAGAGAAAAAAAAAAAAAAAAAAAAAAAAAAAAAAAGAAATCACATAGGTCAAGCATGTCGAACTCATGGCCCACAAATATTTTTGCGGCCCAGTCTATATAACAGTATGTAATAAACATTTTAATAAAAACTTCATAACTTAATTTTTACAATATTCTGTATATATAATCTATATATGGTCCTCGGGTTACATCACAGATCTGTTCCTATGGTGTGACATAACACGATTTTCACCATGGTGAAAATCATGTTATGTCGCACCATAGGAACAGATAACACCCACCTACATATGCATCTATGTCACTCACATGGAGCACATACACAGCAGTAATGAAGTGAAACAATTTTAAAAAATTAAAATAAAGATAATAATTCCTGAGCTTGTGGTAAATAAATAATAAAAATTATAAAGCACATATGTACGTAAGTCAAAATAACAGAACATTTTTTATTTTATAAATAAATGGGAGATGGCAACATAACCACAAAACGATGTATGTTGAGTCCGACATAACCTGAGGACTGCCTTTATATAAAAAGCCAGTGTCGTGGAGATCAGGATGACCAAACGACCAGTCACCATGAGCACCTCTTGGTCCCTCCCCTGCAGCCCACAGGCTCTGATTGCAGCAAGGCGGGTGGGGCTGTGAGCAGTGGCAGGCTTTGTGCACTGGGCCTCTAGTTATTAACAAGGAACTACAATGTTCTGTAATGACTGGTCACTATAATCATGTTGCATTCATTTCCCTATGCACCTTACGTGCAGGCACACCATTTCTCTCCGCTAATACTAGCAGCGAATATTTTACCAGCCAATTGCCACGTCATTAGTCTTGAGCTGACTTGTTTGGTGCGCACAACAGGAACTATCTCACTTTTGGAGAACAAGAAAAATAGGTTTATTTGCGTTACACAATAATGATTAGTTATTGTTCAAGAAAAAAAAGATTAATTTTTATTACAATGTTCTATTTTATATTAACAATTATTATTTTCAGCCCTTTGTATTCAGCATGTCTCTATCGAAATAAACCTATGTTTCTATGAAAATTGAAGCTTTTGTTTTTTGCCACTCACATAAACTTAAGCCTTGTTTATTTGGCCTGATTTAGCCTTCAAGTTTGGCATGCTTGGTGTAGGTGCTGTGGGGTGAAGCCCACATCCAATCCAGGCCTGCTCAGTTCCCAGGTGCCTGGTTCACGGTGTCCTAGTCAGACAATGCAAGGGCCTGAAATAGGCCTGAGAAGGTCTGCCCTTCAAAGTCACTCGTGGGCATGTTGTAGATATGACCATTCAGATGGGGGTTTCCAGGGGAGCAGCCTGAGTGTCGCAGGCACTTGGGAACATGAACAGGACTGGGCCTCTTTTACTCTCTCTCTGGCCGTAACCATCTGTGTAGTGAAGCATATGAACCTAGGCGAACATGGAGCTGTGGACCCCATCCTGCCCTGGGAGGGTCTGCAGCCTAGGTTGGGAGCAGAATACACTCTTCCCAAAGATTAAAAGTACTAACAAATGATGTGAGTCCATCTGGAAATTTCCAGGAAAAGTACCTCTAGAGAGAGAGACAGCAAACCAAAGGTTGCTGGAGGGGCGAGGAGGAGTGGGTCTGTCTGGACAGCCTGCGGGGACTTCCTGCCATTCTGGAGTGCTGAAGTTAGTGTGTTAGAGACAGGGCAGGCGAATGCGCAGGGTGTCAGAGCGGCCCCAGCGGATGCTGCTCTAGGCCCTCTGTGGAGCACAGTCACTGAGTGCTTGCCTGAGGCCCAAGCTGTGCCAGCACAGGAGGAATGCAGCCACCAAGCTGGCAGGGGTGGCCTCTCCTCACGGGCTTACCCTCGGCTCTAGACAGACAAAATGATCAGAGTTCCAGGAGGAAAGTGAAATGTGACCTGCAGTAGCACCGGCAGGTGGGGCACGGGGAGCACAGAGCCAGGGCTGCTTGGGTTGGAGTTTGAGAGGTCAGGAGCCTGTCTCCCAAAGACTGAAGAATCGTTCAGTGGGCAAGAGGTCACCGCCATGTCTGACTGAGTGAGTGGCAGCCTCTGCCACACTGACTTCCCAGCCCTGGGCCGCCCCAGCCTCCCAGGGCTTCTGCAGAAGGCAGGCTCCACAGGGCCCGGGCTGGCACCTGACCTGGGGCAGATTCTTGGAGGACGTTCTGGTTTGGGGTGGGCCCTGTGTTGGCACTAGCTTGGATTTTACAACAGCAGCCACTGTGGGGCTTGCTGCTGGTTGACCCATTTTCTGACCTAGCCAGTGGATCCCAGGAGGTATTGCTTTCCCACTCCACTAAGGTCACAGCCACACAGAGGCCTGGCATCCCCTGCAGGTGCCGTAGCCACGCAAGTCTCAAAGCAGTGAGCTTATGAGGTTCCTGGCTTCTCAGATGTGAGAGAGAAAGTGGGCTTCAGTCCTAGCTCGCCAGGCCCCACCAAGCACTGTGCCCGTTTCCTCTCTTGCCGTGTGGGAACCTGATCAGGTTGTAGAGAGTACTAATTGCGGGCTGAAAGAGGCAGGCTCTGGTAATTTGTGACACAGACTCTACACGTCGATGGTATTTCCACAGCAACATACTCTTGCTCTTGTTGGGCCCAAAGACATGTATAAACCTAAGCAGAACTGAAGTGTTGGTGTAGTGGCCTTCCCCATGCATGGGGCATCTCCCCAGAGAGCGTCCTGACCCTGAGCATCCTCAGGCAGCCCTAGGAAAGGCTGTACCTGGCACCCAAAGGTGGGAACCACACATGGCTCCCAGCTCTGCCTGTGGACCATTCAGGTCCCCTCTCTGCAGGCCAGGTCCTGCTTCTGGGAGCCCCACACTCAGCACTACACCCTTTCTTTGTTGCTGAGTTGGCATATGGCTTCTTTGGTTTCCACACTTTTCCTTTTTTTTTTTTTTTTTTTAATAGATACCAGAAAGAGGAAAAGAGGGCGAGATAGAAACATCAATGATGAGAGAGAATCATCGACCAGCTGCCTCTTGCGTGCTTCCTTTTGGGAATCAAGCCCACAACCCAAGCATGTGCCCTGGCCTAGAATTGAACCATGACTACCTGGTTCATGGGTCTGTGCTCAACCACCGAGCCACACCAGCCGGGCCCACTTTTCCTTTTGACCTCTTGTCATACTCTCATCCATTTGTACTGGTTCTAAAACTGAGACTTGGATGCCCTAGCTGGTTTGGCTCAGTGGATAGAGCATTGACCTGGGGACTGAAGGGTCCCAGGTTCGATTCCGGCAAGGGCACATGCTCCAGTTGCGGGCTCGGTCCTGAGTGGGGGGCATGCAGGAGGAATCATTGATGTTTCTCTCTCTCCCTCTCCCTTCCTCTCTAAAACCAATAAAAACGTAAAACTGAGACTTGGAGAGCTGGGACATGGGGGGCAGTTCACCACCACCTGAGAGCTCCAAATTGGGGTGGGGCAGGGAGATAGGTAGCCTGATGGCTCCTCCAAGGCCCCCCGGTACCTGAGCACAGGGATGGGGATCTAGCTCTGAGCTGGGAACAGAGGAGTGTGCGGAGAGCTTGGGAAAGCTGAGTCCTGGGCTCCCAGTAGAGGTGGGGAGGGGACACTCCTGAGAGGCCTGGACGAGGATGCAGGGGTTCCTCCCTCGGAGCCGCTCCCTTCAGTGCCCTGCACTGAATGGGCCGTCTGGCCCCAGGGACCTCAGCCCGGAAGGTGTGGTTTTAAGCTTCAGCTCCCCTCTCAGTACCCAGAGGAGTGTCTCACGTCAGGCAGGCAACTCACTTCCTTCTCTGGCAACCACCGGATTTGAGAACGTCCTATTTTCCCGTAATCAAAAGAAGTGAAACTCCCGTGAAATAAAGTGGAACGCCCCAGAACACCTAGGGCAGACAGGGTCTTTCCTTAGGAATTTGTTAGCAGAAGCAGAAGCCCTTGCCTCTCCTGTGAGGCCCCCGAGAGCAATGTGCACCACAGGGGACAGCCAGCTGTCCCCGGCCAGCCCCACACACCAGCCCTGCTTCCTCCTTGTCCTCCCCTTTCTGTCCCCTCTCCCTCCTATACTGATGATCTTTCTCACCTGTGCCCAGTTCTTCTTCTTAGAGTCCCCTCTAACTCTCAGGGTGGGGGCGGGGAGCATGAGTGGAGGAAGCATACGAACAGGCTAGGCCTGCCCTGGAGTTCTGCTCAGTCCCCATGGGGGGACGAGACAGGTGGGGAAAGTAATAGTGGTCAGAGGTGTAGGCAGTGTGGTTGCCCAGTGTTTACTGTTTGCCAGGCACACTCCTGAGCACACGCATGCAGCAGGTCACAGAAGCCGGCACATGGCCCCCTGAGTGTATACCTGTCACCCCATTTCACAAAGAGAAAAACAGGCCCAGTGAAGCCCATTATCCATGACCACATAGGTAGAAGGTGGCGGGCCTGTCCTTGCATGTCAGTGACCTGGCTGCTCCTGTAGACGGACAGCCGCTGGGTGTCCTCAGGAGCCCGGGAGGGGTTGTGTGTGAGCAGAAACTGCTGCCAGCCATTAGGAAATGGAGTGTGTCTGTGTATGTGCCATGCGTGCATGAGAGTCTGATTTTTTTCCATGGCTAGTCCTCACCCGAGGATATTTTTTCAGTTAATTTTTAGAGGGAGTTGGGGGGGGAGAAACATAGATGTGAGGGAGACACATCCATTGGTTGCGTCCTGCATGTGCCCCAGCCAAGGCCAGGAATCAAACCTGTGTGACCCTTTGGTGCTTTAACCAAAGCAAGACAAGGCTCTAACCACTGTGCACATAGGCCAGGGCAAGTATCTGTGATTAAGCATGAGAAATTAAACATGTCACTCGCGCTGAAACCCATTTGGCTCAGCGGTGGAGCGTCGGTCTGCGGACTGAAGGGTCCCAGGTTCGATTTCGGTCAAGGGCATGTACGTTGGTTGCGGGCATATCCCCGGTAGGGGGTGTGCAAGAGGCAGTTGGTCGATGTTTCTCTCTCATCGGCGTTTCTAGCTCTCTATCTCTCTCTCTTCCTCTCTGTAAAAAATCAATAAAAATATATTAAATAAATAGCAACAGTTTAAAAAATAAATAAAAATAAACATGTCACTGGCTGCTGTTCGGGGTTGTGTGTTATTAAGCATCCCGAGTGTTGAAGCTATTCAGATGTGTGTGTGTGCCCACACGTTTGGCCCGAGTAGGGCAAGTCTCTCCTTCCCTATCAGCTATCAAACATGACACTTCCCCTGTTCATTCAGCCATGGGACCTCCTCTCCACCATAGACCTGCTCGCCTCTCAGCAGCCTCCCCTCCCACTCACCGCCAGCATGCATTTTGGGGGATTTGCCGTACCCAGTGATCCCTGAGGTTCCTTCTGAGAGAAGGAGCCCCCACCTTCATTGAAGGAGCATGTGCCCGGTCACCCGTCTTGCCATGGCTGCCGTGTTCAGCATCTCTGGGAAGCTGTCATGCACATCCTGACCCCGTGCTCTCCCACGGGCAGTGGACGTGGCATGGCTGGGAGGCATCCTGGGGCCTCCTCTTCTGAGACTCACTCTTTTACCTTCTTCTGTCCTCCAGCTGGTCAGCGAGAAGGTCGGAGGGGCTGAAGGGACCAAGCTTGACGATGACTTCAAAGAGATGGAGAAGGTAATGGGAAGAGTGGCGTGCCCTGCCTGACGTCTGGCACCATTTACCCAGTCCCTCGTGAAGCCCAGCTCTGACATGTAGGCCAAGACTTATCAGGATGGACTAGAGGCATCAGGTGTCCCTTAGGCCTGGGCAGGCAGCAGCGGGGAAATGGTGTAATGAACCTCAGGGAGGCCAGGCAGCTCTCACAGCAGCGAGTAGTTCTTATGTGGGCTCCGAGGCAGGCAGGGCCTGGGAAGCAGGGCAAGGGCTATCCAGGGACCCCTGGTTTGGTGTTGGGTGCCCCACTGGTTTTGAAACCACACATGTTGCCTCTTTGCAGAAGGTGGATGTTACCAGCAAGGCTGTGGCGGAAGTGCTGGCCAGAACCATCGAATACCTACAGCCCAACCCAGGTAGGGGCACCAGCTAGCTGCAAGTTCTTCCCGTTACCACAGCACGAAGAAGGAACGTAAGGGATCACAAAACTGAAATGTCATGGGTAGGTGGGTTTAGGCATGGCTGGGCCAGGCATCTAAAGGATGTCCTTGGGGTCATGCATTTCCTTTCTGCTTCATCTGGCGGCTCTCATTTTTGTGTCAATCCCAACCTTAAGTCACCTTTGCAGCTAACAGTCCCAGCAGAAAAGAGCACCTCCCCCCACCCCAACCGATTCATTGGGTCAGTTTGAATTGTGTATTCATTCTAGTCTGTCAGGCACCAGCCACATGCCCGCCTTTGGAGCATGACGTGGGGTCTCAGGATGGGGACCTTCCCTCAAGGAATATCCAATGCTAGTTTCTGTAGCAGGAGGCAATGGACGTGGAACAGGTAACAAACCCAGGCGTCTCCAAGGCCTGTGCCAGGGAGAGACCCAAGTGGGCAGAGGCAGGAGCATGGCTCCTCCCCACCTCCGGAGGGTATCCACGTCTGCGATGCCTGTACCTGCCCACCATCACTTGTCTAGCGTGCTAGTCCACCACGCCGTGCTCCAGGCTGAGGAGGCCCCGGGGCTCCTGAAGAGCCGATCACCTCTCCTGCTCACTGCCCATGATCCTTTGTGGCCAAGAACAGTAGGGCAGGTCTGCTCAGGGGCTTCATAGCCTGGTTGTCGATAGGCCTGGCAACCAAGTGCCCGGGCCAGCGGAGTGCTTCAGAAACACGTGGGCCTTGGGGAAGAGTGGGAGCACCAGGGCAGCAGTGCTAGCTGGTGGGCCCTGGAGAAACCACCCACATGCCCATCCGACCCATTCTTTCCCAGCCTCAAGGGCCAAGCTGAGTATGCTCAACACGGTATCCAAGATCCGTGGGCAGGTGAAGAATCCTGGCTACCCGCAGTCGGAAGGCCTGCTGGGCGAGTGCATGATTCGTCACGGGAAGGAGCTGGGTGGCGAGTCCAACTTCGGTGAGGGCCACCACGACCGCCTCAGCAGGTTGCATGGGCAGGCGGCCAGGCTGAGGGAGGGAAGGCCAGAGCCTCCCCACACTGGTGAGCAGGAGGGCACTCCCCTCCATAGCTCCAGAATCCTCTCCAGTGCTGGCTGCTCCCATGGGGGAGGGACAATCCCAGGACCACTGCAGTGTTAAGGCTGCGGGAAGGCCTGCTCACACCACAGCGCATTCAGGCAAATCTGACCCCTTCTGAGAGAGTGGAGGGGGCAGGTTGTTTGGCACTTGTCCTTACCAGCCCCGGGCCCCTGGCTCAGGAACAGACGTGATGGTCTGTTGCTCTGATTTCTGATCAGTCCTTAGCTGTGGGGTCATTTTAAAAGTTGGGGGCGTGTTGGCCTCACAGGCATCCTGTGATGGCTCCTTCCCCTACCCGCTACCCCCTCAGGCGACGCCCTGCTGGATGCAGGGGAGTCCATGAAGTGCCTGGCAGAGGTGAAGGACTCCTTGGACATAGAGGTCAAGCAGAACTTCATCGACCCCCTCCAGAATCTGTGCGACAAAGACTTGAAGGAGATCCAGGTATGCCTTGATGCCCTGCCCCTCATGCCCACCCCCATATAGCCCTCAGGGATCCCACATGGCTCCCTCACTCAGTGCGCCTCTTCCCATCCTGGGCCCCTGCTCAGCTCACCTCTGTGCATACTTGCTGCGAGCAGGGCTGCAAGGCATTGGGGGGCCCTGCAATGTGACCCTCGCCCTGCCCCCAGCACCACTTGAAGAAGCTCGAGGGCCGCCGCCTGGACTTTGACTATAAGAAGAAGCGACAGGGCAAGATCCCCGATGAGGAGCTGCGCCAGGCCCTGGAGAAGTTCGAGGAGTCCAAGGAGGTGGCGGAGACCAGCATGCACAACCTCCTGGAGACTGATGTACGTCCATGGTGGGGACTGCCCTTGCTTGGGAAGCCCTGAGCAGGTGCCAGCACCCAAGGGCTCAGTGCCGGTTTAGGAGGGAAGGGGAAGTGAAGGGGAAACAAGGCACCCTGAGGCTTTCGGTGCCTTTGGGTCCTCCACCCTTCTCCAGCTGCAGCTCAAAGGTCAGCCGGGCCCCAGTGCCTGGCGCAGTCTGGGAAGGCTCCTTGCAGGAAGTGGCCTGGAGATGGGCGTTAGAGGACAGCCCTCTTCAGCTCTGGCTGGTTGCTTGCAGATTGAGCAGGTGAGCCAGCTCTCTGCCCTGGTGGATGCCCAGTTGGAATACCACCGGCAGGCCGTGCAGATCCTGGACGAGCTGGCCGGCAAGCTTAAGCGAAGGTGAGCCCCTTCCCTTCTGTGCCGGCCGGGAAAGGCCTACTGGCTGCAGGGTCCCTGCTGTGGAATCCTGGGCTGGCAGCAGGCTTTTCATAATCTGGGCTGTGGGGATCCTGCAAGGGAATAGGACCTCCTCGGGCTTGTCCTGTCCCTGAGGAGAGGGTTGGAGTGGCGCTGGGACAAGAGACAGCCTGAGGGGGGTGGGAGGCAGCTTACCCAGGGCAGACTCCGGGAACCCTCCTCCACTGCTAGTCTCCTTGGTTGGCAGTGGTTCCCTGGTGGGGCCTCTTGGCAACCTGAAAAACGCCCTGGTCTGGGATCTGGCCCGGGGGTCCCCCAGGATTCCCGTGTGTTGTGTCGATCTCACAGCCTCCCACTGTCCATGTGGCAGCAGCAAAATCAGCTTGGGGGGCGGGGGTGTTGTTCTCTGGCCTTGACACCCTGGCTCTGTGACTGCTCACACCTCCCCCTTCACTGCAGGATGCGGGAAGCCTCTTCGCGCCCCAAACGTGAATATAAGCCCAAGCCCCGGGAGAGCTTTGAGGCTGCAGAGTCTGAGCAGTCCAACGGGGGCTTCCCGGCCCCCAAGATCACAGGTAAGGTGTGGGAGGGCGTGTTTTCCCAGGGCCTCAGAGCCTGCTGCCCCGTCTAAGCCCTTTGCAAAAGGGGACCCGGAGATGGGAGCAGGCCCCACCTCAGCACTCAGCTCAGCTGTGTGTTTTGTTTGCAGCTTCGTCATCTTTCCGATCTTCCGACAAGCCCATCCGGACCCCCAGCAGGACCATGCGTGAGTGTCCCCCTGCCTCGGTTTATAACAGTGCCTTCCAGTCTGTCCTGGGAGGGTCTTTCTGACTCCCCTGATCAGTAGAAGTGCACACTGGTTGGGGTTTCCTCAGACCCTCAAGCAGGGGAGGAGCTGAGTTCTTGCCTCTGTGGCCTCAGCCTTCCGTGGGAAACGGGCCGCCGTGAGCGTCCAGGGCACCCCGAGGGCGGTGGGCTCTGGGCCACTGCGCGCCCCCAGGCCCTCCATCCTTCCTGTGTCACTGCTGCTTATTCCAAACCACCATGGGGAGCCAGTGGAAGAGTGGCTCTCCTTAGGGGAAACTGAGGCACGCGAGGCAGCAGGTAGGGTTTGAGCTGGATGCCCAGACCTTACACTCATACCCTGCCCACCCCCAGCGCCCCTGGACCAGCCAAGCTGCAAGGCACTCTATGACTTTGAGCCCGAGAACGATGGGGAGCTGGGCTTCCATGAGGGCGACATCATCACGCTGACCAACCAGATCGACGAGAACTGGTACGAGGGCATGCTCCATGGCCAGTCGGGCTTCTTCCCCCTCAGCTACGTGGAGGTGCTGGTGCCCCTGCCTCAGTGACAGCGCGGGCCTGCTCACCTCTCCGTCCAGACCGCCTGTATTCCACTCGGCCCGAAGCACAGCACGGGCAGTGCTCCTCCCAGGGCCTCCCGAGGTATTCCCAGGGCACCAGGACTCGAGGCAGCAGGGCCAATCGGAGAGGCCAGGGGCCCTGTTTACACTAGTGCTCACCATAGAGGTGGTGTGGGCTCCCCTCCCCACCGCCCTGAGGGGGGCTAACACTAAGGTGCTCTTAGAAACACTAACTTCCTCCCGCCCCCTCCAGGACTGGTAACTCTGGGTGGGTCCCCTTCACTCAGACACACATACCCTCTGTCCCCTCCTTATTGTGAGCAGACAAAGTCCGTGTGATGCGGTGGTCCAAGCAGGACCCCTGGCCCAGACTCACCTGCTTTTAAATTCCAAGACACTCCTCAGGCCCCTGCGTGCCCACAGATGCCACCTCCCTAGCACGGCCTCACCAGGGGCCCTGTCCTCAG
This sequence comes from Nyctalus aviator, assembly GCA_036971965.1. NCBI lineage: Eukaryota > Metazoa > Chordata > Mammalia > Chiroptera > Vespertilionidae > Nyctalus > Nyctalus aviator. The sequence goes on from CM072927.1 coordinate 24,364,714, forward strand.
CTGCAGGGCTGAGCCCCACACCCCCATGCCCACCCCTAACCAAGCACATGGACCATTTTTGGCACAAGCTGCCACCACCAGCTACACACACACACACACACCACATACATGGGACCATGGGAGCCCCCAGTTTCCTCTCTGCTGAAAGTCAAGCACAAAGGCTTTGATGAGTGAATGTTGCCAGACCCCTGGCTGCTCGGGAGGGTCACAGGGCCTCCCCCATCCCAAGCTGGCTGCCATCCCCCTGTTGACAGTATCCCCAGCTGTCTCCTCCAGACCAAGGTAGGCAGCTGCCAGACCAGCAGGGCCCCAGCCCTGCATCTGCTTTGCCTCTTGCCTAATCTGAAATTGGCCTCGGGGGACCTCGGGCCTGGTTCACATTCCCTTCCCCCCGTGGCCCTGCACAGCCCATGACACCAGGCTCTGCTCGTCCCAAGGCCCCCCCACCATCGTGAGTGGGTGCGACAGGCATCCGGACCAAGACAAGCAGATTCCTTGGTCAGTCTAGGCCAGATGGAAATGTAATCCTGACTTTTTTTTAAAGAAGTATTAAACGTCTCTTTCTACAGTCTCTTGCCTGGTTGTGGTGTGGGGCAGGTCTTTTCACCGGGACATCCACAGCCCTCCCAAGGGGTCTGGTCAGGACAGGGCCTACACAGTTGCCCACCTACCCTCTCTCGGAGTGGGCACCCACCCCATAGCAAGCCCAGGGAGGGACAGGGCTGGGGATGGGCAAAGCACTGTCCACACACTCAGCTGCCCAGACAGCAGCCTACATGCCCAGCAGCAAGTGCTAGGCCGCCCTCAGGGTGAGACACAGGCCTGGGCTGTTGGCTTCTCTCCTTTATTGCATGAGCCCCTGGCATCGAACACCTCAGGCCCACAGGAACAGCAACACAGTCGTGAACGAAACCTCTCGACTGCTCCCCCTCACCCAGGGTTGGGGGGTGCCGAGTCTGACCAGGAGGCCTCCCAGGCCGTCAGAGGTCCATCCTCAGTTCCCTTGCTTAAGGATGCTGTACACCTGCTCCAGCACATGGCACAGGCCCTGGTCCTTGGGCATCCTGCTGGCCAGGGAGATCTGAAACAATCAGGCCTGCTGCCTCAGGACTACATCCGCAGTCCTGGCCTGGCCTCGCCCCCAAAACCCAAGTGCTGCCACGTGGCAGAGGGGCTCCCCGCCCGAGGTTCACGGTGGTATCCCTAAGCAAAGCTTTCTAACAGAAAGGATGTTGAGTAACAAGACCCAGCCGACTAATGTTTGGGGCGAGGGGGTCATCTGCACTTTACAAATCCTGCTGTCAGCCAGCCTGGATCCCACACGCACCACATGCTGAGAGCCACCCAGCAACCCTCCCCCTCCCACCGCACCCCTAGCAGCCCAGTGCCTGGCTGGGAGGTGACAAGGAACTTTAGGCCCTGGCCTGGTTACTGTTTTCTTTAAAGTTGAATAGCCCTGGCCTGTGAGCTCAATGGTTAGGACATCAGCCCTTGCACCACAGGGTCTCCGGCTCAATTTCTGGTCAAGGGCAGGTACCTGGATTGCAGGTTTGATCCATGGCCCCAGGTTGGGGTACATGTGGGAGGCAACCAACCGATGTATCTTTCACATCCATGTTTCTCCCTCCCCCCCCACTCTAAAAATCAATGGAAAAAATATCCTCAGGTAAGGATTAACAAAATATAAAAGTTTGAGCAAAACAAGCAAAAGTGTGAAACTGTCTCTATGCAAAGCAGAGGTGAGCGCATCTTCTGAGGATGACTTTCAAACAGGAAATGAATCAGACACACACGGGAGGCCAATAAAAGCCTAATTTAAATGTCCCACTACCTGGGGGCCAGTGTGCACGTTCACACCATCAGCAGCTCTTAAGACTAAACCAGATCAGAACCCGGCACACCCTGCGTGGCCGCACAGGGAAGTAGGGCCAGTGCAGCTTCAGCGGGCTGACCCAGGGTCTGGGAGTCTGTCTGCAGGACTAACGGTTCACCTCCACTTTGATAGTGTTCCCACCCCACCCTCGTGAGAAGGCTCTGGGGCACTGTTCATTTCCAGCTGAAATACTTCAATGAAATACTTAAGTGAGGGAATCCCTCTCTCAAGCCGCCCATGAGTGGATTCTTGGGTGCTCCCCAGGAGCTGTCTTCCAGGAGGGGTTCACATGGGACTTGGGTAGAAGTCTTACCTTGAGCTTGTCCAGGTAGGTGTGCTCCTGGTTCCAGGCTTCCTGGAACCTCACCAGGTCCGGGGCGCCCTTGTAGAACTCCACCAGCAGCATCTACAGGACAGGGGCTGGTTGGGGCCCCTCGCTCCCGCCTCCCCACGTCAGGCACTGAGCAGGACGTGCTGCTGCTACCTATCGCCTATCGTGAAGGCTTCCGGGCTAATGCGAGCAGACAACACCACTCACCCAGTCCACTGAGGCGCCCACCCAGCAGACAGGAGGGCGCTCAGCAGGAGGCTTATGGAGGGGAGAGGGAACTGCCCGAGAGGCCCAGGGAGGCACGTTGAACGCGCTGTCTCACGGGCCTGACCGCTCCCTGCTTTAAGCCTCACTACTGATACCGAGAAACCACAGGTGGCATGAACTAGCTCCCTTTTTTAAGTGCCTGTTGAGCCACAGGCATAAACCATCCTGCTAACACCTGACGTCCTCCACGTGTCTCCCCTTGGAGAGGCAGTGGCAGGTGCAGAGGCCCGAGATAGCAGCATCCCTGGTGTGTCCACAACAACCAGGAGGCCTGGGGGGTGAGGGAGGGGTGCTGCAAGGACCAGGGCCTTCAGCCACGGCTTCCCGAGTCGGACCGTGTCTTGTAGGTCCAGCTGGGAGGCACTTGCATGAGGAGGGGTGCACCCACCTCACCTGGGAGTGAGCTCACCATCTCATGGAGGACGTCGTTAGTCAGGAAGCTGTCCTGAACGTAAGCCATCTCCACGTCCATGGGGATACCGTAGTCACTGGGCCTTTGCTGGCAGGGACACCGGCCAGTCACCACCAGCCACCCCAAGCCTCCCACCCCATGACACATCCAGCATGTTGACCCTTGGCCTCCCCCAGGAGCCCCACCTACCTCAGGGGGTGGCATCACCCAGAACGGGGAGATCTTGGACTCTGGACCCTGGTTGCCAGAGTAGTAAGGGGCTGTGGGAGGAGAGTGAGAGGGGCTGGGCCTGGGGGGCTCATGCTCCAGGAGTCTTACACACACACACACACACACCTACCCCAGCGGGGCACTTACAGCAGAGCAGGGCGAGGCAGGGCTGGAAGCCATTGCTGGAGCCCTGCAGCCGCAGCTGGTAGTCCATCTGCGTGTCAATGTCCTGCAGCGATGGCAGCGCCGGGCTGTGTGGGTGGCTGTGGTACCAGCCCACCAGGGACAGGCCGCGTAGAAGCAGGCTCTGGTAGATCTGGGGACAGAGGCAGGGCTGGAGAGGACGGGGAGCTGGATCCTACCAGTGTTGGTGTGCTCCTGACTCCCATCCTGCTCCACGTGAGGGCAGCACATAATGAGTATCCTCTGTGGACCAGGCCTGCCCCACGCCCACCCTAACAAGTCCGGTTGGGGATAGTCAACAAGTACATAAAAAAGATGCACCTGTTGCCGAAACCAGTTTGGCTCAGTGGTAGAGCGTCGGTCTGCGGACTGAAAGGTCCCGGGTTCAATTCCGGTCAAGGGCATGTACATTGGTTGCGGGCACATCCCCAGTAGGGGGTGTGCAAGAGGCAGCTGGTCGATGTTTCTCTCTCATCTCTCATGGACGTTTCTAGCTCTCTATCCCTCTCTCCTCCTCTCTATAAAAAGTCAATAAAAAATATATTAAAAAAAAAGATGCACCTGTCATGAAACAAAGGCAAAAAGTGATTTTCCTGGTGTGTCCCAACTCCTGCAACAATGCCTGCCACACAGCAGATGCTCAGTAAACAGTTAAGGAGGTGGATATGCGTGCATTTGAGCAGGCGCAGGCATTCCTGAAGCCTTCAAATGGAGGCAAGCAGGGGCGGAAAGAGAACGGTTCTCGCTGAATCACCACCCATTCACTCTTCCTGAGGTGGGTGCGAGCGCTGAGCACAGTGCCAGGTGCACACTAAGAACCATTAGGAAAACATCAAGAACGGCAGCCCGATGGGGGTGGTTCAGTGGTTGAGCATCGATCTGTGAACCAGGAGGTCACGGTTCCATGTGTCCTGACTCGGTTGCAGGCTTGATTCCCAGTGGAGGTTTGCAGGAGGCAGCCAATCAATGATTCTCTCTCATCATTGATGTTTTCTATCTCTCTCCTTTCCTCTCTGAAAACAAAAAAATTTTTTAAAAGCCCAGCTGATGTGGTTCAGTGGTTGAGCATCAACCTTTGAACCAGGAGGTTACAGTTCAATTCCCGATCAGGGCACATGCCCAGGTTGTGGGCTCGATCCCCAGTGTGCGGTGTGCAGGAGACAGCTGATCAAATGATCCTATTCTCATCATTGATGTATCTAACTCTCTAGCTCTTCCTCTCTGAAATAAATAAAAAGATATTTATTTAAAAAGTGGCATTTAAGGCCTGGCTGGTTTTGTTCAGTGGTTAAGAGTGTCTGCCCATGGACCAAAGGGTCTCGGGTTCGATTCCCGATCAAGGGCACACAGGTTAAGGGTACACATACCTCAATTGGAAGGCAACCAATCGGTGTGTGTCTCTCACATCGATGTTTCTCTCTCTCTCTCTCCCCTCCTCCCTCTCTTCCACTCTATCTAGAGATCAATGAAAAAAATATCGAGGATTTTTTTTTTTTTTTTAATGGCCATTAAAATGTATCCAGCCCTTACTAGGTGTCAGGTGGGGCAGGCGCTCACACATGCTCATTTGCACATCTTTTGAGCATTGACTTTGCCAGCTGCCATCCCACCCGGAAAGCCCCACCCAGTGTCCCCTCACCTCCTCCTCTACAGTGGCCCCGGTATCCACGTCCCCCAGCCGGCTGCGACAGGGAAAGGCTCTCAGCACCGTGAGCACTGCACAGGGCGAGGAGAGAAGGCGTGGCTATGGACCCAGCCCCCAGCCTCCCCCTGCCCCCTGGGCCCCAGTTACCCACTCTGGCTGTTGATGTCCCAGCGGCCCCCCAGGTACCCCACGACCTCGCTGCGAGTGAGGTGGCTGTGGAAGTCCTGGGAAGAGGTACATGAAAAGACACTCAGGCTACACCGGCCCCAGCCCGTCCTGGGAGTCCGGCCAGCCCTCTCCCCTCCTCCTTCGCCCAAACACTGGAGCACCTGTGAGCAAACAGACAAGGTGCCCACCCACACAGAGCGGACATTCCAGGGACCCCATCTGCCTCCAGAGCACCCCAGCCCCCTGCCCAGACCTGGGAGCCCCGGTCCACAAGGCACACACCAGCAGGAACAGCACGTTGCTGGAGATGGCCACGTTGAATGGCTGGAACTTGTTGATGGCTGTGAAGGATGTTACTTCCACCAGGGTATGGGGGTTCCTGCAGAAGGCCGAGGGTCCCACAACTTCAGGAACCCCTAGGCTGGCTCCTCAGCCCTCTCCCAGCCAGATCTGAGGATCTGAGGCCTTGTCCCCACCCTACTCCTCCCCGTCACCCCAGCAAGAGCTTGTGTAAACCGAGATTCGTGTGAGTCAGGGACATGGACATATCTGACCTGGCAGAGTCGCGGCTGCCCAACATGCAGTACCTCACTGGCACCCGGATCTTGTTTTCCACTCGCTTCCCCAGGGGCGTGGCCTCTGCGGGGTTGGGGTAAGGAAAAAGGCCGTGTCAGTCCCTCCCCAGCCTGGAACTGGATATCAAAGACAGGGCAACCCGAGAGAGAGAGAAAAAAACAAACAAACAAACAAAAACCCTAGAAGCAGCCCTAAAAATAAGGCAGCGGGACTGGGAAATCAGGCAGCAGGTTGATAAATTGGGCAGAGATTTAAAACCAGATGAAGGGCTCACATCAGGTGAGGACCTCAGAAGACCAGGTTGGGGAGAAGGTGAATTAGGCAGTAAGTTTAGAAATCAGACAACAGGGCAAAGAAATACTATTGGGGAACAAGGAAATCAGGCAGCATGGTGGGGGGGGGGGGGGATTGGGCAAACATTAATTGGTCAATGGAAAAAAAGAAAAGAAATTGGTCGGTGGGAGCAAGAAATCCAAGATTAGAGCTTCAGAAGTCAGGCCGTGAGAGTGAAACTGGTGGGCTAGGAAGTCAGCGGGGCATCTTGGAGGCACCGAGGAAAAGAAAGGCCATACCTGTCCACAGCCTCTGCCTGCGCCTGCGCTCTGCATGCCGCCCACCCTGTCTCCTCCCCTCCCTCACGCCTCTCACCAGGATGGGCAGGCTCTGAGGGGCCCTTTGCAGGTGGTCTTCGACTTTTGTCCTCTGCTGAGACCCCTGCCAGAACCTCCTCCTCCTCTTCCTCCATCAGCAGCTCCTCCTCCTCCCCTTCACTGGCTGGGCTCTGGCGGGGTGGGGGTGACAGCAGCGGGATCCTCAGCTGGGTGCACTCCACCCTCCCCCAATTCCACCCAGACTGCTGGCCTGCCTGACCCTCAGGTCCTCGCCGTTGCCTCAGATGTCCACTAGAGGGAGGGAGTGAGCAGAGGCGGCCTAAGGCTCTGGCGCTGCTCAGACCTGAGCGCCTTCATGTGGCTGAAATAGATTAGAGTCCTAAACAAACCGTGACTTTAGGCAAGCGCCCTAACCTATCTGAGCTCTACGCTCACCTGTAAAGTCGCACAAGGACCTCTAACCCAATAGGGCTGGCATCAGGGTGAAACAAGTTAATGTGTGCAAAGAATTTAGCATATGCTCAGTTGCTCCCTTGAGCAAGCGTACACTTTGTATGGATTATGTTAATTCTCTAAATAACCTCTCTTCTTGCTCTCTCCTAAACTTCCCTTGCCAAGGTGGCTTCTCTGTATCCAAACCCAACCCTCACATTTCATTCTCTGCCCTCCTCCCCCTCCCAGCAGCATCGGACCCAGCTGGGAGCCTGAACTCACCCCGCTTCCCGGGCCCCCTCCAGGGTCCCTCAGCCGCCCCATCTCTCCCTTGTTGCTCAGGGCTGGATCCTGGGGCTTCTTCCCTCAGGAAAGCCTGGTCTACTCTCAGGACTCCAATCCTGCCCATGCCCCAGTGATACCCACAGCCCTGTCTACATCCTGGAGTTCTCTTGTGCTCCAGATTCAGGGTCCACTGTCCGTCAACATCACCACGCAGGGGGTGCTCACACTCAATACAGCCATGATGCACCCGACCATCCCCCAAACCAGTCCTCCCCAACCCCCACATCTCCAATGACAGCAACCCCATCTACCCACTTGCTCAGAACAAAACATTTAATCCATCAGCAAATCCCATCAGATCCACTTTCAAAATCAGTCAGCACCTGACCACTTCTCCATCTCAGTGGCTGGTCTGCTCCGCCCCATCATCGCCCACCCAGACCAGCATCCGAGTCAGACTACTCCAAAAACTGAGGTCTCTCAGAAAAGGGATTCTGCCTCAAGACTGCAGCACCAACAAACTCCTGTCGGAGTTTCCAGCCCTGCCAGTGGCTCTCCAGACTTAAGACTTGCCAGCCAGATATTTTGAGCGACCTAAATTTGTCTAATACACAAGGTCCCACTATTACCATTTCCGTGTCACACACGATGAAGTCTAAGGCTTAATCCCGGAGACCAAGGGACGCACCTCATCGGCGACAGCTGCAGGCACGTGGAGCTGGTGTCGCCTGAGCCAGGCGGCCTTGTACTTGTCCAGTTTCTGGCCCTTGTACTTGACGGAGGCCCAGCCACAACCCGACTTCTTGGCCGGGTTCACCAGCTTCTTGCAGTGCGTGGCCCAGGCGCTGGGTGAGTTGAACACCTGCCCCGTTTCCTGCCACACGATCCTCCCGTCCGGCTGCAGGTCCCCCATGAACTTCTTCCCCTGCAGGGACAGTGGGCTGGCTGGGCCCAGGACCTGGTGCCCACCACGTCCTCCTCCAGGAGGTCCTCCTCCAGGAGGTCCTCCCTGACCCACTGCTGCTCCCAGGGCTCAGCACCCACTTCCCACTTCAGCACCCCTTCCAGGAAGCTTTCTCTCTCAGGCGCCCCCCTGCACTTACAAGTCCTGATCCGCTTGGATCCAAAGCACCCCAAGTATGTGCCTACCTCCCCTTCCCCTCACTGTGAACCCCCAAAGGGCAGGGACAGGGTCTGTCTTGTTCCACTGCTGTGGCCCTAATACCTGACATGCTGGTACACAGCAGGTGCTCAATTCACAAACTGTACCGCTCACAGACCAAACAACAATAGTAATACGAGCAAACACAAAGCACTTACTGTGTAGCAGACACTTGCTGAGCGCTTTATTCATTTAATTCTCATACAGCCCCATGGGGGGAGTGGGGAGGGGGAGTCCCATTTTACAAAGAAGGGAACTAGATAGTAGGATCCTGAGAGGTTGAGCGAGGCCACACAGCCAAGAATATCCTCTCTGAGCCTCAAGTTCTCCTTTGTAGAATGGGGTGTTTGGTGAACGATGGGCCTTCTGGGCTCGTGCTGGGTCTGGACGGTCCGTGCCTCAGTCTCCCCTCCCCGTTCCCAGGCTCCGCCTGCTGCAAGGGAGCTCTGGGCCTCGGTTTCCCTCCTTGCCCCTGTCGGGCCGGGCTGGGGAGTGCTCACCAGGTAGTAGATGGACAGCACCCCGGCGCCGGGCTCCAGCTGCGCGTCTTTGAGGAGCACCCGCAGCGTGACCGCGCGCCTGGGGAGCGCGCCCCCCGGCCCGCCGCCGCCCCCGGCTCCCGCCCCGCCGCCGCCGCCGCCGCCGCGCGTCCCGCTCGCTCCCGCCGGCCGCTCGGGGTCCTCGGCCTCCGCCTCATCCTCGTCCTCATCCGGCGCCTCCTCGCCCGCGCCGCCCGCCGGGGACAGCGGCTCCGGAGCTGCGGGCAGCGACAGGCTGCAGCGGGGCCGCGCGCCCCTAGTCGGGTCCGGCCCCCCGCCCCCCGGCGCCTCGCCGGCCCCCCCGCGGGCCCGCCGTACCTGCCATGGCCGCTCCAGCCCCGCGCCCCGCTAGTTCTTTCTTCCCGACACGTGATGCGGCCCCGCCCCAATCCGGGGGGCGCCGCTGCCATTGGCCGCCGCCGGTGGGCGGACGGGGGGCTCGGCCCGCCGGTGCGCGCTGGTAAACTGAGGCCCGCGCCTGCGCACTGAAGACGGGGCGTCGGGGGCTCAACCCTCCCGGGGGCCGCTGGGGAAACTGAGGCCTGAGACCACTCTCCAGGGGCGGGGGTGGTAGCGGAGGGTTCATAGGTGCCAGGGAGGAAACCGAGGCGCAAGGCTCCTGCTCTCGGGGGGTTAGTGCTCCATCCGAGGTCTCCCCTTAGGACTGAGGCCCGGGCCTGGGGGCGCGGGGAGTTCGGGACGAAGGGGGACAGAGGCCCGCGGCCAGCGCGGAGGGAGGGGCACAGAGGCCTCGGCCGCGAGACCAGGAGAGAAGCGGAAGCCGGGCGGCTGCGGGCCGGGGGGCGGGAGCGGCCCCGCGCCGCGGGCCGCCATCTCCGGAGTCTGAAGGGTTAACCTCCATTACTCGGGAGGGCTCTCGGCTGAGTGATTGCTCTATTGGGCCGGAGTGAAGTACGCCCGCCCATTGTCGGAGGTTTATTTCACCTTCAACCAATAAGCAGCAGCTATTTGACTTGCTCTAGCCAATCAGGGTTAAGCCGCTGCTCCGCCCAACTCCGGACTGAGCCAATGGGCAGCTGTCGCTGTCGGTCAATTACCAGGAACCCTCAGCCTCATTTATCCAATCAGTTGTAGGGTTTGGTCTGGATGGCCTCACCCTCTGCGCAGGCAGGCCGGGGGCGGAGCCGGGCGGGAGGGACGGCGGGGGTGAGGGGGGCGGGGGGACGGCGGGGGCCATCTAGCGGCTGCAGTCCTGTCTTTTGTCCCAGGTCCCTTTGCCCCGTAGCGCAGTGCCACCTTCCAGCGCCAGCTCTCGGCTCCGAATCTTCCCAGCCCTCGACAGAGCTAGAAGCCCGGGGTTGGGGATCCCCCATTTACCCGGACCCCAGTCTGGAAGAGGGGAGAGGAAATTGGGGGCGGCGGTGTCCAGCCAGGGTGGTGTGGAATCAGACTGGACGTGACTCAAATCCTGCTATCACGTGCACTTGTGTGACTTTGGCCAAGTGGCTCCACCTCTCTGCGTCCCCGTGGAGATAATAATTCCACTTCAGGTTTAAGGATCAGGACTTGACAGAGCGGGATAAATGTGAATTATTGTTTTCTTTTTGTCCAGCCCAAGCCTCATTTTGGAGTCTCCCCACCAACCCCCACCGCGGGTCCAGCCACCAATTTGTCACCGCCCTGCTCCCTAAAGTCTAGCTTTAGTTTACTCTTCCATGTCCTTGCATAATTTCCCTTCAACTATCTTCCAAAACCTAGGACCCTTGCTATCTCTTTGGGCCTCAGGCCTCCATACTAACCCCCAATACAGTGGATAGAATGTCGGTCTGCGGACTGAAAGGTCCCAGGTTCGATTCTGGTCAAGAGCATGTGCATTGGTTGCCGGCACATCCCTGGTAGGGGGTGTGCAGGAGGCAGCTGATTGATGTTTCTCTCTCATAGATGTTTCTAGCTTTCTGTAAAAAATCAATAAAATATATTTTAAAAAAAATAAATGAAACTATGATCACCTCCCTTCCCAGCTCTAAATCCTTCAATGACTCCCCATTGCATTTGATAAATAAAATTAAAATTAACTGCTACAACTTTATTAACCATTTATGGCACCCCTTTATGGCAGTCTTGTTATCAACTTTATTAGACAATTCAAGATTAATAGATTGCTAGAGTCACAGAGTTCTCCAGTGGATTCCAAAGGCTATTCTTTGCTATGTGTATAAAGTCCACGCAGACTCATCCTATAACTATGAAGGACATTGAGTGTGCACGTTTAAAACACTCAAAAATGAAATTTCCAGCCCTGCCCAGATTGCTCAGTTGGTTAGAGCTTCATTCCAATGTGCCAAGGATGCAGGTTCAATCCCCAGGTGAATGCATAAATAAGTGGAACAACAAATCAATGTTTCTCTCTCTATCTTGCCCTCATTCCCCCCCCCCTCTCTCAAAATCAATTTTTAAAATTCCTTTAAATCTCCAGGTCCAGATAATTTTCCTACCAAAAGTTCAAAGAAGAATCAATACTACTTTTATATAACCTCTTCCAGAAAATTGGAGGGAGCACTTCAATTCCAAATTCATTAGGCGAAACCAGCAGCAATTACCAGGATACCAAAACCAGATAAGGATGGCCCAAAGAAAGAAAACTACAGACCATATCCTTCATGAATAGGGACAGAAAAATCCTTAACAAAGTATTAGGAAATAGAATTCAGCAATATATAAAAATAATTATGCACCATGTCTATATGGTGCTTATTCCAAGGTAGGTTCAGTATTCAAAAATAAATGTTATCCATCATATTTAACTGGCTGTGGTGGGCAGAATAATGGTTTCCTAAAGAAGTCCCTCTCCTGGTCCCTAGAATCTGTAAATAAGTGAGGTTACATGGCAAAGGGAATTTGAGGTTGCAGATGGAATTACAGTTGCTGGTCAGCTGACTTTAGAATGGGGAAGTAATCACAAGGATCCTTAAAAAGTGGAAGGGCGAGTCAGAGAAAGGAGACAGTGGGAGAAGTTAGGAATGATCCGGTGAAGTGAGGGTTCTACCTGGGTTGCTGGCTTTGTAGATGAGAAGGGGGAGCATGAGCCAAGGAATATGGGAAATCTCTAGAAGTTGGAAAGGGCGAGGGAAACATTCCATCCGTTCAGCCCCCAACAAGGAATGTAGCCCCACCAATCCCTTGCCTTTAGCTTCGGGAGATCTGTGCAGGCTTTCTAATTACATGTGAGATAATACATTTGTGTTGCTTTAAGCCCCTAAGTGTGCCAGGAACTTGTTACAGCAGCCATAGGAAACAAATGCAATGGCTGAAGAAGAAAAGCTGCACAATCATAGCAATAGATGCAGAAAAAGCACTTAACAAAATTCAATACCGACTTATAATAAAAACTCTTAGCAAACTAGGACAAAGGGAGACCACCTCAGCTTAGTGGAGAGCATCTAGAAACCTTCAATAAACATTGTACTTAATGGTTAAAGATCGAATGCTTTCCCCTTAAGAATGAAAACATGAAAAAAAAAGAAAAAAGAAAAAGAATGAAAACATGTGCCCTAGCTGGTTTGGCTCAGTGGATAGAGCGTCAGGCTGCGGACTGAGGGGTCCCAGGTTCAATTCCCGTCAAGGGCAAGTGCCTGGGTTGCAGGCTCAAGTCTCCAGAAGGGGGCCGGCAGAAGGCAGCTAATCAATTGATGTTTCTATCTCTCCCTTCCTCTCTGAAGTCAATTTTAAAAATTTAAAAAAAAAGAAAAAGAAAAGAATGGAAAGATGTCCATTGTCACCATTTTTCCCCCCAACATAGTACTGAAAGTTCTAGCCAGTACAATAAGGCAGAAAAAAGAAATAAAAGTAGTACAGGTTAGAAAGGGAGAAATAAAAATTAGCCTAGTTTGCAGATGACATGATGATAAATGTACAGAATTCCAAGAACTCTGCAACAAAAGCCTCTCAATTAATAATTGAGCAAGTTCAGCGAGGTTGGAGGACACCAGATCAACACACAAAAATCAATTGCATGTCTGTATACTCGCAACGAATATGTGAAAATCGGAATTAAAAATTCCGAGGACAGGCCCTAGACGAATAGCTCAGCTGATGGGAACGTTGTGGGTTTGATCCCAGTGAGGGCTCGTACAAGGATCAATTAATGAATGCATAAATAAGTGGAACAGTAGCTCCATGTTTCTTTCTCTCTCCCTTGTTCCTCTCCCTCTTAAAAAACGAAAAATACGGTGCATTGCTCTGGCCAGATGCTAAGTGGTTACTGCATCAACTGTGCACCTGAAGGTGGCAAGTTCGATTCCCGGTCAAGGGCATGTTTCTGGGACGCAGGTTCAATCCCTGGCTCCCATTCGGTCCAATGCAGGGGGCAACCAATTGACGTGTCTCTCTCACATTAATGCTTCTCTCTTTCTCCCTCTCTCTCTCGCTCCCCCCACCCCTTCCATTCTCTCTAAAAATCAATGAAAAAATGGGTAAGGATTAACCAAAAATAAAAATAAAAAATACAAAGCTAAAAAAAAAAGTGTTTTTTTGTTTTGTTTTGTTTTGTTTTGTTTTGTTCTGGGGGGGGGGGGCTATACATAGGTACAGTACTTGTATGCTGAAAACTACACAACCGTGCTGAAAGAATCAAAGATTTAAATAAATGAAGAGACAGACCATGCCCATGGACTAGAAGCCGCGACATAATAAAGGTGCCAGGTCTTTTTTAGTGCAATTCCTATCAGAAACCCAGCAAGATCTGGGGCTAGATCTAGGCACCGTCATTCTGAGGTCCAGCCGTCCTTCATATTATGTTCCTGTTGTGAACTCTCTTGTTACATCCCCTAACCCAGTGGTCGGCAAACTCATTAGTCAACAGAGCCACATATCATCAGTGCAACGATTGGAATTTCTTTTGAGAGCCGAAAACCAACTTCGCGCATGAGCCATCAAGTTTCAGTTGCACTAAATGTGTGCGCCCACACGTGGTATTTTGTGGAAGAGCCACGCTCAATGGGCCAAAGAGCCACATGTGGCTCACGAGCCGCAGTTTGCCGACCATGGCCCTAACCAGCTGGGGACCACACTCCTTCCTTTCTCACCCCCAGGCCTTTGCCGAAGCAGGTCCCTCCTCCTGTGTGCAGTCACGCAGTCTGCTCCACACTGACACCCTCCCGTGGCTCCTCCCCGTCCCACAGTCCCGATGGCCTGCTGCTCTCTGACCTCTGGGAGAGACCAGAGAGTCCGGGATTTCCCTAGGATCATTGGACCTGCCCCGGCCTGCCCCGCCCTGCCCAGCACCGGCAGGGGAGGGGACTCGGAGCTGACAGTAGAGAGGAAATTCCCTTGGAACCTGTTCCTCTGCTTCCTGGCCCCACTTGTGCGCTGGAGGAGAGGCCAGGCCAAGGGCCCAGCCTGCCATGGCCTCGGCCCTGAACCCACCCCGGGCCCCCAAGCCCAAGTGTGTCCTGCCCTCACACTACTACGAGAGCTTTCTGGAGAAGAAGGGACCCCGGGACCGGGTAAGGTGGGGCAGGGAACCTGGCCCCGCTGGGCCGCCTGGCCAGTGAGGCACCTCTCTGAGCCTCGATCTTGCCACCTGGCCGAGGAGGGTGGGGTGGGTGCGCGATGGGTCAGGCCTGGGCTGGAGGCTTGGAAGGGTTCTGCCTGTCTGTCTGTCTGCCTGCCTCTGTGTCTCTGACTCTTATTTGATCTCTTTCTCTTTGTCTCTCCCAGCCTGTGTCCGTCTGTCTCTCTGGTCTCAGTCGCTGTTGTTTCTGTCAGATACAAACAGGATCGGGGCTTCCTCGAGGAAATGGGGAATCAAATGAATTAGTTCCCCTTCCCCCAGCCTGAACTTTGTGACCCTGCGCTGCAGGGGACAGGGTTGGGACAGTTGTAAGTGAGGACAGTAAGAGCTGGTGGCAGCCTCGTTCAGCAGGACCAGATACTGCTGGCCAATGTGCGTATGCGGGCATGGGTGTGTGTGTGTCTGGGTGTGTTTGTGTACTGATCAGAAACAAGCCCCACCTCTTGGTTCCCTCTAAGGCCCCATCTCTCCCTCCGCACTCTCTGTATTCATCCTCTTCCCTAGAACCCAAACCAGCCACCCGGCTTTCCCGCACACCGTCCTGACATTGTCATTGCCGCTCCCGCCTCCTCTTCTTGGGTCTCCATGAGCCCAAGTCCCCTCCCGCCTGGAAAGCACCAACAGGCAGTCACCCATCACCGTGCCATGGCCCCAACGTGCCAGACCCAGGTTCACATCCACGCTCCACCCCTTTCTGACTCCCTGGCCTTCTAGAGTGATTCTCCATCTTCGTGCCATAGTTCCCTCTGTAATAAAATGGGTAGGATAGGGCCACAGACACACTTACATATGTCTTCAGTCAATGTTAGTCAAGTGTATGAACCTATCTATGGATGGATGGATGGCTGAGTGAATAAGTGTCCATATAAGCTATCCTCCTTGTCACTGCAGACTAATTAAAGTGATTCCTCCTTCAGGAAGTCCTCTCAGATTTTCCAGTTGGAGGGCTACTGTCCTCCTCGGTGACCTCCTGGCCCAGGGTCTGTCCCATTCCAGGGCCCTAGTCTTTCTTCCTGGAGGATCTCAGTGTCTGTGCTTCCTCTGTCCTCTGGAACACGACATATTAGAAACAGAAGCCGTGTCCCACTTATTATGTTGTCTGCAATAGAGCTGGTTGCTGCGGAGTAGTTGCTCGTGGAATGTTTGGTGGAAAGACCCTAGAATGTTACAACCTGAGCTGTATCAGCCCCTTAGACATCCAGAGAGTCAGGGCATTTGGAGTTCAGAATCCTGGTCGGTGGGGGAGGAGCGGGGAGGACTCTGCAGACCTCCTAGAGTCCAGAACCCTGTGAAATTCTGATAGGCGGCCTCAGCACCTATCCGAACACCTGGCACCTAGGAGACGCCAACAGATATGTATGGGGTGGGTCAGGGACCAGGGGGATGTATGTGTGTGTATGGGTGGCTACATGGGTGGGTGGATGGGTCAACAGGTGTAAGAGTGGATGGGTGGATGGATCATCATAAACCCAGTGAGCGCCACTGACTCCAAGAACAGACCCCATCCTATCAAGGTTCCCTTTGGTCATTTATCAGAGAATAACAGACCCCCAGAGGCTGGGCCATGAGAGAGGAGGTACAACTATGTGAAAATCTGGGAGGCAGAGTGTCCAGGCAGAGAGAGCAGCCACGGCAAAGGTCCTAAGGCCGAAACGGGTGGGTTGGAGGCACCCAGTTGGCCAAGTCACCTCCTCCTCTTTCTCCCCTCTGCTCCCCAGTATTACAAGAAGTTCTGGGCCGGCCTCCGGGGCCTCACTCTCTATTTCTACAATAGCAACAGGGACTCCCAGGTAAGGATGCGAACGAGGGCCCAAGGGCTGGCCCAGCCTTGCCCCCAGGGACCTAGCAGAGGGTAAGGGTGGTGTGGCCAGACCAGGGGGCCTGAGGGACCACAGGTCTGGTGCTCAGACGCCTGCTTCTGTGCCCCCAGCACGTGGAGAAGATAGACCTCGGAGCATCTGTGAAAGTCACAGATGGCCCTGGTGAACATTTTAACCTCTTCGTCCGGGACCAGGAGATCAAATTCAAGGTAGGTCCATTGCGGGGAGGGATGGGGCTGGTGGGAGAACCTGCCTCCCCTTCGCACCCACCATTAACACACACTAGCAAGGAGTCACACAGAGTCTAACACTGGGGTTGGTGATACCAGGCAAGTCACTTGATCTCTCTGGGCCTCAGTTTCCCCAAATGCAAAATGGGATAATATGTATAAAGTACCCAGAACAAGATACAATTCACAAAGATCAGCACTGCCATCATTCAGTCTTCCAACAAACATTAATGAGCACCTACTATGTACCAGGCTTCCCTCTAGTTGCACAGCAGAGGGGGAGGGAGGGAAGAGGTGAAGGCTGGGAGGGGACTGAGCAGGTCGTGCAGGGCCTTATGGGCCATGGAGAGGACTTGCTTCCACCCTGAGGGGGTGGGAGGCACATGATCTGAATTACTTTTTTTTAATGTCGGGGTGATAACATTAAAGCATAACAATCCGCATTAAGGACTTATATTCAGACATCATCCTAAGTTAACCTGTCATAACTAATTTAATCTCCAAACAGCCCTTGGAAACATGAACTGTTCAATTCCTCACTCCCATTTCACAGATGAATAGACTGAGCCTATTCAACACGGACTTTTCCCTCCCTCCCCAGGTAGAGAGCCTGGAGTCTCGGGAGATGTGGAAAGGCTTCATCCTGACAGTGGTGGAGGTCAGAGTGGTCACCCTGCCCCTCTCTCTCCTACTCCCCAGTAGTCCTCCTCAGAAACCCTCTTTTTCCTTTCTATCCTTCACTCCCCAAATAAGCCCCCAGAGCCTCAAACAGGTCTCTCACTGGCATTCGACAAACCGAACGTAGTCCATAAACATGTTTTGTTTTGCCAACAAAGTGCTAATTTGGTTTTTTATTTTTTAAATATTTTATTGATTTTTTTTTTTTTTTAGAGAGGAAGGGAGGATAGAGAGAAACATCGATCAGCTGCCTCCTGCACACCCTCTACTGGGGATGTGCTGCAACCAAGGGGCATGCCCTTGATCAGAAGGGAACCTGGGACCCTTGAGTCTGCAGGCCGACGTTCTATCCTCTGAGCCAAACCGGTTACGGCATGAAGTGCTAATTTAAAAGTCAGCTACCGTCACATAAAAACCAGGATTTTAGTCAACATTCCTAATGTCTATTTTACTCGTTGGTTTCCTACCTGACCCCTGCAACCTGGAGAGTTTGAGACTACATTCTAGCATCTGCCCTGTCCTCCCCACCACTGAAGTCTCTCTCCGCATCCTCTCAAAACCTCTTTGCCCCTGAAGCTGTAGGCAGCTCTGGAGCCCCCAGGCCCAGGTTCCCATCGTGGCTCTGTCTTCTGTGACACTCTGCCTTCTGTGACATGGGCGCAGCTGCCCATTCCACAGCTGCCCTGATCGCCCCTCAGCTCCGGGTCCCGTCCAACCTGACCCTGCTGCCCGGACACCTGTACATGATGGCCGAGGCCCTGGCCAAAGAGGAGGCGCGCCGCGCGCAGGAGATGCCCTCGTGAGTGCCGCCTCGCGCGCGCGAGGGGCTGGGGCAGGGGGCGATGTGAGCAGCGTCTCTGGTTGGGTCTTAAGGTGAATACAGGGCTGCATTCGTGCTGCAGTGGGGTTAGGTTCGGACTTGGTGTTTGGGGGCTGGTCTGGGCCCCCAGTGGAGGGGGCTTAGGTGGCTGGAGGACCGGACTGTGTGCCTTCGGAAACGGAACCGGGGGCTGGGGCAGAGCAGGGTCTCCTGGAGAAGGAAGCGAGGTTGGGTCTCCGAAGGTGGCGATTCTAGGTTCCCTGGGGAGGGCCAACATCTCTGGGGGAGTCCTAACTGGTTTGGCTCAGTGGATAGAGCATGCGGACTGAAGGGTCCCAGGCTCGGGGTTGTGGGCTTGATCTCCAGTGTGGGGTGTGCAGTAGGCAGCCGATCAATGATTCTCTCTCATCATTATTTTTTTAAAAATATATTTTATTGATTTTTTACAGAGAGGAAGAGAGAAGGATAGAGAGCTAGAAACATCAATGAGAGAGAATCATCGATCAGCTGCCTCCTGCACACCCACTGCTGGGGATGTGCCCGCAACCAAGGTACATGCCCTTGACCGGAATCGAACCTGGGACCTTTCAGTCCGCAGGCTGACGCTCTATCCACTGAGCAAACCGGTTTTGGCTCTCTCTCATTGATGTTTTTATCTCCCTCCCACTCCCTTCCTCTCTAAAATCATTAAAATAAATAAATATATATATTAAAAAAAGATCTCCATGGGAGGGTCTAGTTGCTTGAGGGGCCGGGCTGGTCCTCCAGGGGCGGATACAGGTGCCCAGAGGCGTGGCTGGTTGGCCAGGACCCAGTAACCAGCAGGAGGCGAGACTCAGTGTTGGAAGGGGGTGTGAACGGGGGTGTGAACGGGGGTGTGAACGGGGGTGTGTGTGGGGGGGAGTGAGCGGGGCGGGGCTGTGTGTGTGTGTGGGGGGGCGGTACGCACGGGAGGAGGCCCGTCCTGTGTGAGACTTGACCCCCTGCAGGTGCTTCCTGAAGGTGAGCCGGCTGGAGGCGCAGCTGCTGCTGGAGCGCTACCCCGAGTGCGGGAACCTGCTGCTGCGACCCTGCGGGGACGGCGGGGACGGCGTGTCCGTCTCCACGCGCCAGACGCTCGGCGGGTGCGCAGGCGCGGCTCGGAGGCCGCGGTGGGATGGGGTCGGTGGGGGCGTGGTCAGACGTGGGGGCGGAGTCCCAGATGGGAGAGGCGGGACCAGAGGTCAGGGCAGGAGGGGGCGTGGCCGGCATGCCGGGGGCGGGGCCAGAGGGGCGGGGCCTCCCTCGGTCGGAGCCCGGCACCCAGGCACCCAGCCGCCCGCTGCCCCGCAGGACGCCGCTGGTCCGGCACTACAAGGTGAAGCGCGACGGCCCCCAGTACGTGATCGACGTGGAGGAGCCGGTGAGCAGTGGGGCGGGGTCCCGGGAAGCACACGGGCGGGGGCCGCGCCCCTCCCCAGCGGCCCAACCGGACCCCTTATCCGCCCCCAGGTCTCCTGCGCCTCGCTCCAAGCCGTGGTCAACTATTTCGTGTCGCAAACCAAGAATGCGCTGGTGCCCTTCCTCCTGGACGAAGACTACGAGAAGGTGCTAGGTGGGTGAGGACCCAGGGCCCAGGCCGGCCCCTCCCGCCTCCCGCCTGACGGGGACGCCCTCTGGTCAGCCCCGGGAGGGCCGCTGCGCCTCCTGCAGGCAGCCCTCTCTCTCTGTTCTAGGCTACGTGGAGGCGGATAAAGAGAACGGCGAGAGTGTGTGGGTAGCGCCCTCGGTCCCCGCGGTCCTCTGCCCAGGTGATGCCCCTCCCCAAGGCGGCCCCTGGGGCAGAGGGTGGGGAAACCTGGGACCCACGTGGTGCCTCCTGTGCCCAATCTTGTAGCCAGGAATTACCCAGACCCTGCCCTCTGGGGACTTCCAGGTTGTAGAGGGGGCAGACAGAGTTGGATAGAGACACTCCCAGCCCTGTGGGATTGAACCTAGGGCTGGTACAGTGCCTGGAATAGCGGAGGAAGAGAAGAGGGGAGGAGGGGGGCAGGGTAGGGGGAAGGCATCCCGGCGGAAAGGGTGTTTGCTGAAGTTCCCAAAGGATTTCAGTAGGCCGAGGTGGGCCGGAGGGGGACAGAAGGTGCACCTGGAGTAAGAACCACCCTGAGATGGGAAGTAGGGGAGGGTGATGGGAAAGGCATGGGAGGCAGTCCAGCTAGTGGAGCAGGAGGAAGAGGTTAGCAGCAGTATGATCCGCTCTGGGCTGGGCAGATGGGGGAGGGGGCATGTATATATCTATTCATATGCACATGTCACAATCACCAACACAGACTGTGAGACCTGAATAATCAGACCCATGTAGACAACAGCTCCACACATGCATGAATGCCTGTGTCATGATTCTATTCCATCTAGCACATATGCATACCTTAAGCCACAGTTATGTGTACACAGCACAGATTCAGACACTTATAGACACCTGAATGTACACATGGAGACAAGTACCCCAGCACAGACGTTAGCATCCATGCACTGTTACACATATTTACACTTAACTTATTCAGACTCACGCAGTGTTCATGTTTATGCTACACAGGGACTTATAAATGGACATGTTTGCAGACACATGTGCACAGGGACCCTTGCCTGTGTCCAGGCATGTACACACACGTTCCTGCTCAGAAGCACACAGACCCACCCTGAGGTCTCCCTGCACCACGTGGGTCCCCAAATCACTGCCGTTTCCCACCCACCAGGTGTTGCATCCCTTGCCGGCGGCCCCAAGCAGCTACCTCCCGTGCCCGTCATACCCGCGCCCAGACAGCACACGCTGCCCCCGCTGCTGAGCCCGGATGAGGACTATGTGATCCCCATTAAAGATGCCCCCGTGACCGACTACGAGAACAAGGATGGTGGGTGGGGGGGCCGAGAGGAGGGGCGGGGGGAGCAGGCTAACAGCCCATGTGGCACCCGGTATCTCTGTCTACGCAGTGCTTTCTCCTGGTTGGCCAGAGCTTCGGGAGCCCAAGCAGTGTCCGCCGGCCCCAAGAGTTAAGGCAAAGCCACACATTGCCCCCAAGCCAGGTAGGGGCCCTCTTCCCCAGCCCCTCCCGCATGCGGGGAGGGCCATTCTCAGCCTTTACCCGCCTTCTCCAGAGCCCAGGGGTCTTCCCAGCGGCCTTGTCAAGAAGCTGGCCATTGGCTCAGCACAGGGTGTCTCCGCCACAACAGGTACGGGGCTGGG
Organism: Nyctalus aviator; assembly: GCA_036971965.1. Classification (NCBI taxonomy): domain Eukaryota; kingdom Metazoa; phylum Chordata; class Mammalia; order Chiroptera; family Vespertilionidae; genus Nyctalus; species Nyctalus aviator. Next base: position 24,385,715 of record CM072927.1, read on the forward strand.
GGCAGGGGGGCGGGGGGCGGGGGCCGATGTGGGAGGCGGGTGCACTTCACAGGCGCGGGACCTGTGCAGTGACCCAGGGCCCAGCACTCTGAAGGGCCTGCGCTTGGCCTATGCTCCACCGTCTCCATCTCAAAACCCCTCCTGCCTCCTGAACACGTTTTCATCTCCCGCTGGGGCCCCACATATTTCTGCAGCCAGGCCCCGGGTGGGTGGGAATGGGGCAGCACGGGCCGGGGATTTCTGGGTGCAGCTGACGAATAGGGTACCCACCCCCCAGGGTTGGCCAGGGTGACCGCAGAGCTGGAGGAGAAGCTGCAGAGGCGGCGGGCCCTGGAACACTCGGCCGAGCACCCCGGGGACTAGCGGGCCAGGCGCGGGGCGCGGCGCGGCGGCCCGATGGTCCCCTCCTCCCAGAATTAAAGTTCGAGTGACCGAGGCCCGTGAGTGAGACGTGGCTCCCTGGGGCAGGGAGGGGTTCGGCGGCTGGCTCCGTTCGCTGCTTAAGATCGGCAGCTCAGATGAACAATATAGACTGATGAACAAAAACAGACTCAGAGAGAGAGAAGCACCAAACAGACCCTCAAACCTCAGAGGGGAAGTAGGAGAGGGTGGGGGTAAAGGGGAAGAGATCAACCAAAGGACGTGTGTGCATGCATATGGGCCTGGCCAGTGGCCATGGACAACAGGGGTGGGGGGATGTGTAGGGAGGGGTTTGGGATGGGATTGGGGGGATGAGGACAATTATGTGACACCATAATCAATAAAAAAATAATAAAAAGATCGGCAGCCCAGCAAACACCACCATCTGACTCTGCCGCCAGGAAAGCCCGGTTCACAGCGGGAAAGCGGAGGTCCGGAGAGGGCGAGGCGCAGCCAGCACCTCCCGCCAGAAGAACCAGCAGCACCCCAGCCAGTGTCTGACCTTTATTGGGAAGTGGGGGTGGGGGGTCCTGCCTGGGGCCCGCTCCCTGTTGGTGACCCCCGTTAGGAGTGAAGGCTCCGAGCAGCAAGTGAGAAGAGGGTGCCTGGCTGAAAACAGCCGAGACCCGGCGGTGGCCCCCAAAACCAGCCCCGCGGGGCGCGCCGGCCTAGGTGAGGCTGGTGTTGGAGCTGCTGGTGGCACTGCCTCGCTTCTGCAGGCAGCGCACCGAGCTGGGGACCTGCAAGCCCGTCGTCACCTGGAAGCTGCCGCACCAAACCTGGGAGACAGGGAGGGGGAAGAGGAGGCTCAACAGCAGAGCCATCACCTAGAGCCACACACCCCCACCCCCACCCCAGGCTGTGCAGGGGACCTTACCGTGAAAGCAGGCAGCAGTGGCTGAGTGAACTTGGCCTTGAAGGTGTGCAGCAGCTGCTTGGTGCGGGCATTGTAGAAGGACAGGAGGCCTGGGTGGAGGGCAGAGGGGCGGGGGACCGGTTAGAGGGCTTGCGGCAGGGAGATCGGATGGGCAGAGGTGGCTGGAGGGGCCAGTGGGGGGCCCAGGGTCACCTTGGTGGAAGTCGCAGTGCACGCCCAGGCAGTCAGGCACGGGGGCGTCCAGCACCTTGGCCTTGTTGGCATGCTTGGCGGTGAAGCTGACCTGCAGCCAGTTGTTGATGTGCAGGCACCAGGACGCCGCGGTCTTGCCCAGCTGCTCGAAGCGGCCGAGGCTGCGGTAGGCCACCCCCACGCCGAATGCCTTGCTGTCTGGCTCATAGTGCACCTCCCAGTAATGTTCCCCGCCGTCGATCAGCGTGTCCCCTGTGGGGCAGGGTGGGCGTGAGAACGGGGTAGGATAGGGTCCCAGGTGCTTCCACAAAGGGGCAGCCACCTAGGTACTCCCCAGACCACAGCTATTCCCTCCAGATACTCCTTGGTCCCCAGCTATTCCTTCCAGGTATTTCCCAGGATTTATCAGCTTCCTCTAGATACTAAGTCCAGATTCTCTCCGAGCTTCCACTAGTCCTTTCAGATTCTCTACAAGCACAAGCTACTCCTTCCAGATACTCCCAGGCCTTAAAAAACCCCTTCCAATTCTTCCCCATGCTCAGTTACTCCTCAGCCCTCAATTCTTTCCAGAAACTAGATAATCCCCAAACCTTTGCTCCTGGCTGATTCCAAGCATTCCCATAGGCCTCCAGTCCTACTGGAGTCCAGACACTTTCCAGGACTCCAGACTCCTTCCCGCTGCTCCCCAGACTCCCAGTTTGCTCCTGGTGGAGACCAGGTTCTTCCAGACCTCAGCTTCCCTTCCCCTCCCCAAGCCTTCCCTTCCCACCAACCAGCACCACAACACATGTTACTGGGACCATTCCCAGAGAAGCCTTGTTGATGGCTGCCTCAGTTTCCCCAGCCACAGGGGTTCTCTCCCACACCGCAGCCTCAGAGCCCTGGCCAGAGTTCCCCGCTCTCCTCCATGCTCCCCGCTCCTTACCTAGCACCGTGTAGGATTCAGCCGTGAAGCGGTCTCGTCCTCCACGACCTGAGGATATCCTCTTGGGAGATGGAGTGCCTCTGTGGGTGACAGGGCGGGGAGCGCCCAGTTCAGCCCTCCCTCCCGAACCGGGATGCTTCCCTGGACCCCGGGCGCTGCAGACTTCTCATCGGTCCTTGGCAGTACCTGGTCCCGTTCACACACTGGGCCCCTGCTGTCAGTGCATGCCTGTGCCCTTGCTTGTCTGGAAAACCGTGCAGCCGTCAATACCCAGCTCAAAGCCTCCTCTCCCTTGACCCGCTATTTTGGCTCCCCGGCTCCCCGGCCCTCCCCCCACCCAGCCTCGCCCACATGGGGTCGTGTGTTCACGCCATCTTGACCTCCTCTACCAGAGACCTGGGGGAGGGGGAGTACCTGGCTGGGGAGTTGACGGGAGACACTGTCCGCCCCTTGCCGTCTTTCTCTCGAGCTTTGATATCCTGCACCTTCCCGCCCATGGCGTCCCACTCCACGGAGAGCTCGTCCACCCGGAGGTTCTGGTGGGATGTGGATGCATCCAGGCGGAACATGAACGCTGGGGCCGGGCAGACGCGGGAGTCACAGAGATGGGGAAACCCGGAGAGACACAGAGACAGAGACCAACAGTGACCAAGACAGACCATGACAGGGACAGAGAACAGAGAGAGACAAGACACACAGAGAGAAAGACACCGATAAAGTCTCAGAGACAGACGGATACAGAGACCACAGGCAGAAAGACAGCAAAAGACACAAGATGGGGGGGGGGGAAAGAGGGGGCAGCCAGAGGGGTGAAGGCCAAGGGCTTGTTGTCAAAGGCTTCCCAGGCCTGGGGCCGTTTCCAAACCACTCGTGCTGCCTGTCCTTGGGGATTAATCCCAGGAAAGGGGTGGGCAGCCATCGGACAGGTAAGCTGGACTGGAAAAGGCTGTGCAGAGGTCACTGTGGGAGGCTAAGACGCTGTCCGCACCATGACACACTCCCCAGGTCTACAGAGAACTTACTCGTTTGGGGGAGGAGGGAGAGGAAGTGTGCGTGTGTGTGTGTGTGTGTGTGTGAACCATCCAGGTAAAAAGGGCTTGAGCAGAAGTAAAGGACAAAAGCAGGTTTATACCAGACACTCAGGGTGCGGACTTTTACCGTGGACCAAGCTCTGAGCTTTCTGGCAGCCAGGGCCAAAAGGGCCACAGAATCCTGAAGATCCTCATTTCACCCCAGTCCCCGGGGTCCCAGGAGCGAAGGGTGATAGTCAGAGCCAGGGTAGGGGCGGGAGCCAGTCACCTGGTGTCTCCAGGGTCACCGGCTCGGAGAACTCGCCAGCAACTGCCTTATTGCAGGCCTTCACACGGAAGTTCATGTACTTCATGTCGAACTTGAGACCTAGGAGACAACAGAGGAAATCTCAACACAGACTGTGAGCAGGAGGTTAGAGGCCCGTGTCCCACAGTGAGCCTGCCACAGCAGAGCACCTTGCAAACGACATCTTAACCTCTCAGAAGCCTTACTCACACACGCCTGTGGAGCTATGAATTACTGCGCTCTGCACCCAACCCAGACTGGCCAGAATCTTCCCTAGGATGCTGGCTGGTACTGGGAGCAGAGCAGAGCTGGCCAGCTTGGAGGAAGTGCCTCCAGGGGCTATTGCCAGTGCTCTTGGCTAGTCTCCTGGAGAATGCAAGCCCCAGAGCCAAAAAGTGCAACCTCTGGATCTAGCCATACCTGGTTACTTATGCCCCTTCTGGTTGCTCCCCGTTGGTGTTTGCAGGCTCTCCCTCCCCTCTCTCGGTTCCCACCCCAACTGCCTCCCTGTGGATTCCCTTCTCTGAATTCAGCAGTTTGCTCAACAGCGCCATCTACTGCTCCAGAGCTAAGATTGCCACTCAGAAGGCTTGGATTCAAATATGGAACATGGCCTAGAGTCCCTCACTTTGTGCCTCAAATTTCCTCTTCGGCCAAAACAGAGATCATATTCCCCACGCTGAGCAGGGCTCACATGAGGATGAGATGAGTTGAGAAATGGAAATCATAAACATTTAACCAAACCCCCCGTCTTTCCAAGCAATCAACGAGATAGTAGGTTGATTGCAAATGACCACATGGGTTATTTCCATAGGTGAGCACATTCACATATTCCTCAATACCACACACCTTCTAATAGATTCCACTTCCTACCCTGAGGACTCACGCCTAGGAATTTTGTAAAAGGCGAGAGTGTGTGGCGATAAAAAGGATGCATCAGAAAGCCTGAGACAGAGCAGATCTATACCTGGATTGTGGTGGCAGCGACAAGAATTTGCATGTGGGGTAAACTTGCCTATGGGATTACACACACAGGTGAATGAGGGTGCATGAAACTGGTGAAATGTGAATCAACACCAGAATGTAGCCATGTCAGTGTCCTGGCTCTACTATTGAATTACAGCTATGTAAGCTGCCACTCCTGGAGGAAGTGGGACATACCCAGACAATGGTCAGCCTTAAAAAAGGAAGGAGTGCCAAAACCAGTTGTGAATGTACTTGATGCCACTGAGCTGTACAGCCTAAAATGGTTAAGCCTGGCTGCGGTAGCTCAGTGGATTGAGCGTTGTCCTGGCTTCGATTCCCGGTCAGGGCACATGCCTGGATTGCGGGCTTGATCCCCAGAACATCTCTCTCTCTCCCTTCCTCTCTGAAAACAATAAAAGTATATTTTTAAAAATGGTTAAGATTGGACATGCGCTCCCTCCCAGGAGCACGTCCAAGCCCTTCTTTCCCCGTTTCTCAACTCAAAGGACCCCACAAAGCATGCAACCAGGGCAGCAATGAGCAGCGACAGCTCATCCAGGACTAACCCCCCCACCCCCCGAACCTGTTCCCAAGACTCCCTTTTCTCTTTCTTTGAAAAGTTTTCACCTAAATTTATTATTTAGCTACACTTACTCCTTCCATGTAAGATGCAATTTTGTTGGCAAAATTTTTCTTCTTTTATCCTGTGCAAGTGTATTTATTCTCCTTTAAATATATCTCTGACTTCTTAGCCAGCCAAGGCATCCCGGCCTAGGCTCATTTCCCAATCTAGACCCTCTCCCGTTGTCCTAGGCCTTTCCCCAGCTTTAATAAATGTCCTCTAGCGTCAGCCTGTTTTGCTCAGTGGTTAGAGTGTTGGCCTGCGGACTGAAGGGTCCCAGGTTCAATTCTGGTCAAGGGCATGTACCTCAGCTGCAGGTTCAATCCCTGGCCCTGGTTGGGGTGCATGTGGGAGGTAACCAATCGATGCATCTCTCTCACATCTATGTTTCTCTCTCTCTGTCTCTCCCCTCCCTTCCACTCTCTCTAAACATCAATGTGAAAAGATCCTCTGGCGAGGGTTAACAACAAAAAATGACCTCTAAAATTAAAAAAAAAAAAAAGAGGTTAAGATGATAAATGCTATATTATTTTACCACAATAAAAAAGATTGAGGAAAAATGGGGTGTGTTTATTTTGATTCCCACGCAAAGGATAAACCAATAGCTTCTCAGGCCATCTTGCAGGCTGGTGGCTTTTCTTTCCCGCAATTAGCATACTTATTATTAACTATGTTTGCTAATTACAGACAAGAGCAGGCTAATTACCACCCAGGAGCCCGGTGGTGCTAGTTATCCTGCCAGCAAGGCGTTCCCGAGGTTTCCCTGGCTCAGGATAGCTCTGACACCCAACCCTCACACTACCCCCCATACCCTCCCCTACCAGCTGGGTGGACCCCCCCAAGCTTTCTTTTTTTTAAATAAATGTTTTTTAAATAAATGTTTTTATTGACTTCAAAGTAATAACAGTTATTACTACTTCCTGTTAGAAACATCAACACCGCCTCCTGCACAGATCACGCCGGCAACCCAGGCACGTGCTCTGCCCGGAATCAACCACAACCTCCCGGTTTGTGGGAGAACGCTCAACCACTGAGCCACACTGGCAGAGCCTCTCTGCTTTCCGGTACCTGCCAAGGAAGTCCCCAAACACTGCGAGGGTGGCCCCAGGACACCAGCTCCGCGAGGAGAGGGATTTTTGTCTGCTCTCTCACTGCTGTAAGGACAGCACCTAGTACAATGTAGTCACTCACTCAATAAACATGAATGAATGAATGAATGAATGATGGAGAATACAGATAGGATGTGGATAGAGGGTACCTTCTTCCCCCGTGACCCCCCCATCTGTAAAATGGTGATAAGCCTGCCTGTTACTCAGGGTAAAACGTTTAGCACACAGTGAGCAGTAAGTGCTACTGTCATCCGTGTCCTTGTTATTACTACTTCCTGCTTCTCCTGATCAGTCCATCCAGGCTGAGTAGTGGGGATCACCCACCCACCTCAGCTGGCTGACAGGGAAGCGGGGCCCAGAGGGATTCAGCGGCACAGGGCTGGCCGCTAGCCGAGCTGCGTACCGGTCAGGGTGTACTCCGTCTGCCGGATGCCCTCCACCACCATCCAGGGCTGGTCCTCCTTGAGGCGGGGCGGGCCCTCAAAGTTGGTCCGCCGGTACTCCAGCACGTAGTGGTCGATCTTGCTGTCCTCCTCCGGCATGCGCCACACCAGCGTCACACAGTTGTCTGCCACCAGAGACTCGGCCAGGTCGATCTCAGGGGCGCTGGGGACTGACCGGAGAGAGCGGGAGGGGTCAGGACCCCGCACCCGCAGGGGCAGGCCTTGCTGAGCCGGTCCACAGGGCAGGCCTCCTTGGGGATGAAGCCTTCCCTGGATCCCACCATGGCTTCAGGGTTCCACCGAAGTGTGAGACGGGGGAGAGAGCTTCTTCAGGGTTCATCCAACCAACGGCTGGGCCTCTTCAGGATTCCACCACTTACAGGTAGAACGCTTCCAGAATTCTCCACCAGCTAGGGTCGTGGCCACCACTAGGGGCGGGGCTTCCTCAAGATTCCACCTGGTGTGTGGCCGCCTCGTGGCACCAGGGGGGCTTCTTTATGGCTCCACCCAAGGGCATTCTTGGGGTTCCCTTACTCCAAGCCTTGTCTCAGGGCCTCCCAGGCTCCCAGCCACTTCCCTGGAACCCTGGGGTGGCCCCCTCTCACCCGGCAGGAACTTGAGTGCCTGTAGCATCCTCCTCTCCTGGGCAAAGTCCACCATGAGGTGACTCATGTTGTCGCTGACCTTGGCTTTCAATGACAGCCGGAAGGCAGGGGCCATGGTCACCCTGCAGGGAAGGAAGTGGAGGCAGCCTGCTGGCAGGCATCTCAGGGCGGAGGGGGGCAGCGGGAGGGGGCCCTGGCCTGGTCCTCCAGGGTGTGGGGGTGACTCCCGCCCCCTGGTTTTGGTCCAGTGCTCTGGGCCAAGGGGCCCTCACCTGGGTGCCCCCACCGTCATGCCAGGGGCGGGGCACTGGGGTGGGGGCCAGATCCAGAATCTTACCCATCTTTGAGTTGCTTGGCAGCCTAGAAAGAGGGACAGAATAAAATTCAGAGTGTCACAGACAGGAAGACTGAGGTCCAGCGTGGCAGCCATTTGCCAGAGTCCCCCAGCACCGGGGCAGAAGCCCTTGGCTGCGCCCTGAAAGGACAGAAGGGCAAAGACAGGCTCCAGCCCTCCCCCACCCCCGTCCAGGGCCCAGAACACACAATTGGCAGAGTGAGCAAATCAAAAATACAGGACAGCCAGTTAATTTGCATTTGAGATCAACAATGCTTTTTTTAGTATAGGTTATGTCCCAATCTATATTTACAACACACATCAATACATCAATAGGTTCATATATAAATATATCTATGTCTTTTCTTTTCTTTTTTAATTTCAGAGAGGAAGAAAGAGGTAGAAACATCAATGATGAGAGGGAATATTGATTGGCTGCCTCCCGCACATTGGACTGATCCTACAACCCAGGCATGTGCCCTTGACCAGCATCGAACGTGGGACTTTTCCATCCACAGGCCAGCGCTCTACTGAGCCAAACCAGCTAGGGCGTCAATAGGCTCTTAGAAACTGCAACTTTAAGCGAAATGATGAGTGATAAAATCAGCTTTATGGTAGGCTACTTGAGATAAACCAGAATTAGTTTCCTATAGCCTATTTCTGGTCACAAGAGCATCACCAAACTTCTAAATAAAGACCCCAAACACTTGTACTATTAAACGTGTAAATAACTGAGCCGTTTCCAACCTCCTGCTTCCAGTTCAGGGCTGCAGGTGGCCGGAGCCTCTCCCAGCAGCTCAGGCACAAGGTAGGAGCCCACCCACCTTTCCATCACAGGCGCACTTACACCCACCCCAGACCGATCCAGGCTGGGCCCGTGTGGCCACGCCAGTCCCCCCACGTTCACAGCTTTGGGAGGTGGGAGGGAGCTGGAGTCCCTGGAGAAAACTCACGCAGACATGGAGAGAACGCACACGCCACACAGAGCGGCCTCAACCAGAATGCTTTCCCACATCCATGTTATAACAGAACAACTTTGAATAGAACAGTGTCATTCAAGGGCCTGCTATACTGAATAGTGCATGGGATAGAGTATACTAAAAAGTTACTCACTGTTAAATTTAAATTTCAAATAAATAATTATTATTTTAATATAAATATGTCCCATGCAACATTTGAGAAATACTTATGTAAGCATTTGCAAGGGATATACTTATATGAAAAAAAATTATTCTTTCTTAAATATGAACTTCAGATTAACTACAAGTAATAATTATTTACTTATTTTTAAAACTTTTATTTCTTGATTTTATACAGAGAGGAAGGGAGAGATAGAGAGCTAGAAATATCGATGAGAGAGAGTCATCGATCAGCTGCCTCTTGCACACCCCGTTCTGGGGATATGCCCACAGCCAAGGTACATGCCCTTGACCGGAATCAAACCTGGGTCCCTTCAGTCCCCAAGCCGACACTCTATCCATTGAGCCAAACCGGTCTTAGCTATTTTTAAAACTTTTATTTCTTGATTTTCAGAGAGAGAGAGAGAGAGAGAGTGCGAGAGAGAGAATTTGTTGTTCGACCAATTCATTCATTCACTGGTTAATTCTTGCTCGTGCCCTGAGCAGGGATCTGCAACCTTGGGTCATTGGAATGATGCTTCAACCACACCACCTGGCTGAGGCCAATATATATATTGATCACACAGAACATACTTAGACTAAATATTGCATGGGCCACACTTTACTAAAAAGGTACTCGTGGTGGATGTGAAATGCACATGCATTGGGGTGTCCTGTATTGAGTGGCAGCCCTACCAGCACGGCTTCTGAGCCCCACCTGCGGGAAGTCTGCGCGGTCCGTGGCCTGCAGCGTCTGGTTGGCCGTCTCCAGAAGCTCCTCGGAGCTCTCCAGGGCCCGCGTGCAGGCGGCCAGCTGGTTCTGCGGGTGGCAGGGCACTGAGGGAGGAGGCCTCTCACCCCGGGCATCACGCCCTCCCAGGCCTCCCGCTGCCTTTGGGGTTCAGGGCACCTCACCCTTCCCGCTCCAGTGGGAGAGGGAGCTGGGGAAAGGCTGGGTGTTGCTCCTCGAACATCAGAACCACCTGGGATCCCTCCTCACTCACTCCCATGCCCAGGCCACACCTGAGCCCAGGGCCCAGCATCCCCGGGGACGGGCGTGTGGGGTTTAGGAAGTTGCCAGGAGGTTTCAATACAGCCCCACCAACCCCACAGGAGCCATGGGGGTGTGTGGCCATCAGATCTGGGGGACCAGTGGGAAGGGCTGAGAAGCTGGAGTCACTGGGGGAGAATGGGAGGGAGGAGCAGCCAGCTGTGGGGATGTGGCTGTGGCGATGGAGAGAAGCGGGTGCAGTGGGCGGGATTAAGAGGGAGAACAGGTGGGTGGGGATTGACAGGTCAGCCAAGGAGGGGACAGGCAAAGAGCAGGGAAAGAGGGGGTGAGGCCAGCACCAGCAGGGTGTCTGGCTCCGGACACTGGGAACACGGAGCACCTTTGAGAAGGGCTCAGGGGAAGGAGCAGGCTTGGGAAAAGGCGCGAGGCCAGCTGAGATCTGTTCACCTGAGGGGTGCCGTGGGGATGGCACCGGGGCAGGGGTCCCAGGGAGCCCCGAGACACACACCTGCAGCTCGTAGGTGCGGCTGGCGCGGTCCTGCTTTATCTTCATGAGCATCCCCTCCTTCAGCTCCTCCAGGAGGGAGAAGAGGGACTGGAACTCCGCCTCCAGGTCCTCCTGCACCTTGGCCGAGTTCGCCTGGGAGAGACGGTGCAGGCCTGAACAGCCAGGACTGGCCAAAGCCCACGCTCAGATGGGGAAACTGAGGCCTGGACATGGCAGCAGGGCCAGAGTGCCACAGTTTTCAGCAGCTTATAGGGCTGCCCCCTCCCCGCTCCCATCACCTGCCCTCACCTCCATGTTCAGCAGCATCTGCTTGAGGGAGTAGATAAAACTCTGGATCTCTTCGTTCTTCACGGCCAGCGTGGTGATGATCTTCCGCAGAGCCTCCTGCCCCCACAGGAAGCGTGTACACACACACACACACACACACACACACACACGGCCAGTCAGCCCCTCCGCCTGGAGCTCATCCCTCCAACCTCCAGAGACGCAGGGAGATGAGGGACCACGGTGCCAATGCCCTCAGCGGGAGGCAGGCCCTGGGTGGGGCCCTGGGTCCTACCTTCCCTCACCCAGCAGGTGGACACCATGAAGACACCCATTTCACAGGAGAGGAGACTGAGGCCCAGAGTGAGCCTCTCAACTCTGGGCGGGGCCACAAAGCCCTCAAACCTATATCCTGAGGGCGAGGCATGCTAAGGTGAGGGTCTAGCTCGGGAAAAGAAAACCCCAAAAGAAAGTGATGCCTGCAGCCAATGGGGGAGGGGAAAGCCTTGGGAAAGGGATTGGCAAGGAGAAAGGAGGAGGCTGAGGAGAGCGGGTGCCAGAGAGCCCAGGTAAGTGGGGCGGGGGGATGGTCTGGAGGAGGGAATGCTGGGAGGGAAGGCGCATGGGAGGGTCTTGCTGGAGCCTGTCGCTCGGACCCAGGTCTCGGCGGGCCTGTGTTCTGGGGCGCAGGGTCGGTGGAGTCACCTGTGCGGAGCGGGCGGGGCGGGGCGGGGACACCTGGCCCGCAGTCCGGAGGGAAGGCGTGGGGGATGGGGGTCAAGGCTGCGCCCGGGACCTGTGCGGAGGTGGAGGTGGGGGTGGGGGTGGGGGTGGAGGGGATGCGTCTGAACCCGGGCTAGGATTAGGAGTCTGGGCCAATGTGGGGGCTAGGTCCCCGATGGAGGGGCTGGGCTGGGCCAGGCTGCGGCAGGGGCGGAGTCTGCACCGCAGAGCGGCTGCGGGGGCGGGAGGGCGCTGCGGCATCCTCCGGTCCCTTCGCTCTGGGTACCTCGAGGCGGTCCCTCCAGCCCCGCCTGGTCTTACCCTCTGGTCCTCCATGGCTGCAGCCCGGCTCGGCCGGCCCGGCCCGCGGGCCCGCTCGCTCTCGTCCCCAAGCGGGCTTTGCCGCCGCCGGAGCCAATGGCCCGCCGAGCCCTCGCCGCCGCCGCGCCCCCGGTCAGCGCTCCATCACTGGCCCCAGCGCGCAGGCGCGACCCCCACCCGGTGCGGCAGGCTGGGAAATGTAGTCCCGCGCCGGGGTCTCCGCGAGAAGGGACACCCCTGATCCCTCACCCTGATCCCTGCAAGCCCCCAGCCCCAGAACCCGGGATGCACACGGTGGTGACATTGGTAATTGGCAGTGATGGCTGAGCTGAAGGGAGCCTGCAGCTGGGAGATAGGATGTCTGGGTTCGACCCCAAGCCCTGCCCTGTGACCTAGAACCCATCCTAGTCCTCCTAGTGCCTCAGTCTCCCCACTGGACCACACACTGCTGCTCACGCGGGAACTCTACCGAGGACTGGCCCCTGATGACTCACAACTTTGCATTTGCTGAAAAGCCAAGGCCTTTGCCTAGCGGATTTTCAGCCTTCCAAAGCCTTCTTTCCCTCGAGATCTGGATTCTGCTATTCCACCCCCGTCCCCTCCCCACTCCCCACTGCGCATCACCTGCCCTTCCAATGCCCTTCCCCCTCCTGCAGGCCGGGTGTGTTTGTATATTCCAGAAAGATCTCCACTCAGTGGGACACATTCCCACTCACATATGCACATGCCTTTCAAATAAAATTTAGAAAACTTTGGGAAACTGAGGCAAAATGTGGCTGGAAGTGGAGCCCCATGCAGCATTGTTCCCCAGACACCTGCTGCCTGCCCAGGTGTCACACCTGCCTCGTGTCTGGGGCAGAGATTGTGGCAGGAAGTCTGTCCAATGAGAGGGGTAGAGGTGGTGGCGGGTGCCAGCCAGGAGAGGAAGGCCTGATGGGCCAGGAAGGGGGTCCATGGGCTCAGCCCTGGTCCTCCTGGTGCAGTTCTGGGGTAAGTACTGGGGCCTCTCTCCCCTCTGCACCCCCTTCTGCTGTCCTCCACTCCAGCTGCCTACCCCTTCCACTCAAAGCTCCTCTCAACCTTAGTCTCTCTGCTCTGCCCAAGAAGGCCCGTCTCTCTCTGATACTCAGAACCTTAGGAGAGCCGAGGTTCTAGCAAAGACCCTCGGAGGGGGCCCTTGGGATACAATTTAAACTATGACCTACATACCAGGCTTGGGTGACCTGGCCTCACTGGCCTCTCTCATCACCACATCCCGCCCTCTGCCTTCCCGCCCTCCCCCTTGGCCGCCTCCTGGCTTGTCTTTCTCTTTTTTTCTAGCACACCACGCTTGATCTCACCTCTGGGACTTTTGCACTTGCTGTTCCCTCTGCCTGCAACACTCTTCCCTGGATTTCATCTCTCTATCCTCAGCTGCAATTGTGTCTCAAATGCTGGGAGCTTAATGTAAACTCACCCCTTCTGGGGGATCTAACAGGTGCCAAAAGCAAACTCTTCTACTCAGCCCTCCTCTTCTCCCCTTTTACCATTCAGACCCCTGAGAGGCCCTCCCTGACCACCCTCAATAAGTAGGTTCTCACCTCATCCTTATCCCCTACTGCCACTCCCTCTTCCTTTCCTCCATTATTATTCTTTTTTTTTTAAATTTTATTTTATTGATTTTTTAACATAGAGGAAGGGAGAGAGATAGAGAGCCAGAAACATCGATGAGAGAGAAACATCGATCAGCTGCCTCTTGCACACCCTCCACTGGGGATGTGCCCACAACCAAGGTACATGCCCTTGACCAGAATCGAACCTGGGACCATTTAGTTCGCAGGCCGACACTCTATCCACTGAGCCAAACCGGTTTCAGCTATTATTATTCTTATTTCACCACTTCCTGTGTCTCTCTCTGCCCTGGGCCATCAGCTGCCTGGAGGCAGGGATTTGTGTCTGAATCGGTCACCTCTGTGTCTGTGTCCATGGTGTCCAGAACAGGCACATACAAAGCAACGTTTGTGTGTGTGAGAGCTGGGCATGCCATAAAGTCCACCCTGAAATTTCACAAGTGCTGAGAGAGTTATACTCATTTCACATGTGAGGCCATTGCACCTCAGCAAGAAGTGAGCTTGCAAAAGATCCTACAGACAGCAAGGTTTTAACCGCTCACTGCCTCACCGCAGTGAGCTGGCTCTGGGAGTAAGACCACATGTGTACACGTACCCACACACACACACACACTGAGAAAGGCCTCACTCCCCTCTTCTGCCTCCCGGCCCTGCAAGGAGCCACAGGTCTGAGTGTGCAATAGGGGCCTAAGTTGCCGCAGGGAAGGCAGGACAGCCAGGTGACCTTGACCTGTCAGGTGGTACAGTCTCAGGCCTGGAGCAGCTCCTTGTCGGTGGACCAAGGACAGTGCTACCTTGTGCCCACCGGACATCGCCAGCAGCTACCTGAGCCTGGAGGGCTGTGGGCCTCAGGGATGGCTCTTCCGGAGACCACCTGGCAATCTCACTTTGCAGCTGGACCACGAGTATCAACCACAGTGGGAACTGCTTGTGCTGAGCAGCCGTGGAGACTCCTGAATAGATGGAGGCCAAGGGCAATGCAGCTCCTGGGCACAGGTGTGAGAGCAAGTGGGGAGAAGAGGCAGGGACTTGGGACTTCTAGAATCTTAAGACCGGAATTTCAAACAGCTAGAAACATCGGCTCTAAATTCAAATCAGATTTTTAGGAACAGAAATCCTGCAAACTCAAGAACATCAAACCATCAATCACAGAGCCAAAGGCATGCTGAAACTTACAACTCTAGACCAAGCTCTGGCGCACTTTTTCTGCAAAGGGCACTATGGCACATATTTTCTGTTTGTGAACAGGTGACCTCTGTTGCAGCTAGTCGCTCTGCCTTTGTGCAGTGGTTCTCAGCCTTCCTAATGCCGTGGCCCTTTAATACAGCTCCTCCTGTTGTGGTGACCCCCGACCATAACATCATTTTCATTGCTACTTCATAACTGTAATTTTGCTACTGTTATGAAGCATAATGTAAATATCTGTGTTTTCCGATGGTCTTGGGTTCGCCTACGTCACCGCAACATGAGAAACATTATTAAAGGGTCGCAGCATTAAAAAGGTTGAGAACCACTGCTGTAGAGCAGTGTTTCCCAAACGTCTCTCATGAGGAGAATCACCTGGTGGAGCTGTTAAAACACAGATTCCTGAGTCCCAACTAAAAAGCGCTAAACTAGAATTTTTGGGAACATATAGGTAAAATTGTATATTTAACTTAGTGCTCTTAGTTTAACAACTCCACCAGGTGATTCTCATCATGAGAGAAGGCTGGGAAACACTGGTGTAGCGGATAGTAGGCTAATGGTCACCTGACGGGGTTGTGGGCTCAATCCCCAGTGGGGGCTGTGCAGGAGGCAGCTAATCAATGTTTTTTCTCTCCCCCTTCTTCCTTCCTCTCTCTCTCAAATCAATGAAAACATATTTTGAAAAAGAACTTTGAATGATATAAATCAAAACAGTGATCCTCTGTGGGGGTGGTATGTACAGGGAAGTTTCTGCAGAGATTGAAACATTCTATGTTTAGATTGATACGTTGTTTATATGTGTGAAAACATCTGTAAGCACTTGAATATTTTAAAGCATAAAATAAAAAATAAAAACAGAATCTTATTTTAAGAAACAGGCAGTGGGCCGAATTTGATCAGCAGGCTGTGTAGTTTGCTGAACCCAGTTCTAGAATATCACAATCATAAAGAATCGTGAGTACATATAATCCTGGCGTTTTTATTAAAAACAATTCCAGGCCTACCCGGTTTGGCTCAGTGGATAGAGCGTCGGCCTGGTGATTGAAAGGTCCCAGGTTTGATTCCAGCACATGCCCAGGCTGGGGGCTCCATCCCCAATGGGGGGTGTGCAGGAGGCAGTGATCAATGATTCTCAGTTATCATTGATGTTTCTATCTCTTTCTCCCTCTCCCTTCCTCTCTGAAATAAATAAAAAATATATATTTTTTAAAATGCCAGAATTGTTTTTTTTAGAAACATGTCATTAAAGCATATCTAACATACAAAGGAATGCACAACTTAATGGATGTCAGTCTGTCAGTCTGTCTGCTATAACAAAATATTGCAGACTGTGTGGTTTATAAACCACAGACATTTATTTCTGTTAATTGTGGAGGCTGGAAGTCCAAGATCAAAGTACCAGCAGGTGTTCTGGTGAGGAACCTCTTCCTGGTTCACAGCTGGCATCTCCTCCCTGTGTCCCCCCCTCTCACTTCCAAGGGGGCCCCACCCTCATGACCTAATCACTTCCAAAAGGCCTCATCTCCTAGGGCTTAACAAATGCCTTTGGGGGTCGGGCATAGTCAGATCATAGCAATGGATTTGCCTAGCCAGACAGAGCTCACCCATGCACCCACCACCCAGCTGAAGAACTACTTTTCCAGCCCTCACTGGTTTGGCTCAGTGGATAGAGCATCCACCTGTGGACTGAATGGTCCTGGGTTCAATTCTGGTCAAGGACATATGCCCGGGTTGCAGGCTCAAACCCCACTGAGGGGTGTGCAGGAGGCAGTTAATCAATGATTCTCTCTCATTATTGATGTTTCTCTCTTCCTCTCTCCCTCTCTCCCCCTTCCTCTCTGAAATAAATTAAAAATATATATATTTAAAAATAATAAAGTGAACTCTTCTCTCTTTAAAAAGGAACTACTTGCCCTAGCTGATTTGGCTCAATGGATAGAGCATCAGCCTGTGAACTGAAAGGTCCCAGGTTCAATTCTGGCCAAGGGCACATGCCTGGGTTGCAGGCCAAACCCCCAATAGGGGGCATGCAGGAAGCAGCCAATCAATGATTCTCTCTCATCATTATGTTTCTTTCCCTCTCCCTTCCTCTCTGAAATCAATAAAATATATATATATATATATATATATATATATATATTTTTTTTTTTTTTTTTTAAAGGAACTACTTTTCCAGTCCAGTAGATACCACACTCAAGGCCTTCACAGCTACCCTCCACCACCACCACCACACTATCCTGATTTGTAGCAGCATAGATCCATTTTTCTGGCTTTCTATTTTATTTAAATGGAATCATAGAGTATCTTCTCTTTTGCATCTGATTTCTTTTGCTCCATATGTCTGGAAGACTCACTCATGTCAGTGCATGTGGTAGATATTCCAACATGTGACTCCGCTGCCATTTCTCAGCCCGATTTCTTCTGGTGGGCATGTGGGCAGCTCTGGCTCTTGGCTCTTATGATCCAGGCTGCAGTGGCTCCTCTAGAACGTTATTCTTCTGTGAGCATCTGTACACAGCTGCGCCTGGGACAATTCTAGAATCTCCAACCACAAAATGGAATCTTGCCGTTCTAGAATCCTAGGGCTATAAAATTCTCAGCTCTTAGAACTATAGCTTATAAGGGGTGGTGAACACACTACAATATACAGAATCATATGCCTGAAAAGCTATATAATTTCATTAACCAAAGCCACCAAAAAAAAAAAATTCAATAAAAAAGCAAAAACAAACAAACAAAATGGACACTGCAGACTTAAAAAAATTAAAATAACCAAAGTGTATCTTCTCATGGGGCAGGTCACTCCCTAAAGAGGTAAAAATTGGTTCTTGGGGAGCAAAGAAAATTTTCCCTTTTCTATGCATAAACCATGAATATGCACATAACGCACAAATGGATTTACAGTATTTCTGTGGTATTACAATTTCCTGGGGGGAGAAATTAAGATTTTTTTAAAAAGGCTCCTGGGGTGGGGGTGACAATAATAAACGGTTGAGAAACCCTGAAATAAAGGAATGAGTGGTTCTAGAATCTCAGAACTGCACTCTGGTAAACACTCCCAATGCAGAGACTCCGAGGCGTTTGCAGTCTCAGAGTGACCAGAGAATTCTAGAACCCAGAGCTGGAGGGAGCTCTCCAGAGCAGCTAGGGCAGCCGCGTCGTTTTGCAGATGGAAAAGCTGAGGCGCAGAGGGTGCGGTCGTATCCAGTGACACACACCAGCCAGCGCCTCGGCTTCCTCTCCAGCCTGGCGCGCACACTCCCCGCTCCGCTGGCACTGCCTGAGGGCTGGCCCTGGAGCAGGGGCAGGAGGCCCAGGCCGGTGCAAACAGGCCCTGCTCTCTCGGGGGTTTCTGATGGCCTCCGGCCTCCGCCGCTCGCCAGCCCCTATCAGAGGAGGCAGCACCACCCTGGCTCCAGCCCCTACCCCACAGAGATGCCCACTGCCTGCTCCAGGGCAGTGTCCCATGGCCGTCCTGGCCCCACCCCTCGGCGATGAGGGGCCGTTACCAGTGGGCAGAGGCACCGGCTGTGAGTTGTTTCCAGCAGCTTTGAGGGAACGAGTTGGCGCAGGTCCCGCTCCACCGGGTGGCTTTCGCGCCCGAACAGCTGTTTCACAGCCCCCAGCCCCGCTCCCACCTGAGGACCCGGAGGCGGAGTTCAGGTGCAGCAGGAGGAGCCTCTGGCTGGGGTCAGGCCTGGGAGCGCGCCCTCTGCCGCCCACCGCTGTGGGCCCCGGGCGCGCAACTGACCGCTGAGCAGGGTGACGGAGGTCACCGTGAGGGTGACGGGAGCTCGCGACCAGGGCATGGGGCTCAGAATGAGAATCCATCTGGTCAGGAGTCCACAATAACCCAGCCAGACGGGGATGTCAGTGTCCTCTTTCAGAAGAGGAAGCAGGCTTAGCATAAGCACCTGCCCAGCGTCAACCAGCACGGCGGGCCCAGGGGCCCTGAGTCCCGCACGGGGTGGGAGGCTTGGACCTCTGCCTTCCCAGTGAGCCTCTCCTGTGTCCCTCCTGCTACCCCAGGCTCGCCCACCTCCTGCCCTTTCACCCCCCGACTCTTCGTGCTGCGGGAGGCCGGGTCATGACCTTGGCTGTATCAGGGCGCCCGCTCTGGGGTTCCTGCCTCAAGGACGCAGGGGAGGGCGCAGGGGAGGGCACCAGGGCAGATGGTTCTGCAGCCACCCGCTGGGGATCCTTCTCCGAGTGGTGCAGGTGGGAACCGCAGCCCTTCACAAGGAGGGACTGTCCCCCCATCTCCCACTCCTGGGAGGAGGGAGGGGGCTGAGGGCTGAGAAGAGGGAAGAGAGAAAAGAGGGAGAGAGAAGCGGGAGAAGCTTCTCAGAAGCAAAGACAAAGCACGGGGGGGGGGGGGGGGGGAGTGGTGGTGGTGGGGGCAGAGGAAGAGCCAGGCTCTCCTAGCGGATTGTCCCTATTCTTCCTTTTCTTCTTCTTCTTTTTTTTAAAAAATTTATTTTATTGATTTTTTTACAGAGAGGAAAGGTGAGGGATAGAGAGTTAGAAACATCCATGAGAGAATCATCAATCAGCCGCCTCCTGCACACCTCCCACTGGGGATGTGCTCGAACCCGGGACCCCTCAGTCCTCAGGCTGACACTCTATCCACAGAGCCAAACCGGTTTCGGGATATATATATATATATATATATATATATTTTTTTTTTTTTTTCTCATTGATTTCAGAGAGGAAGGGAGAGGGAGATAGAAACATCAATGATGAGGGAGAATCATTGATCAGCTGGCTCCTGCACGCCCCTCAGTGGGGACCAAGCCCACAGCCTGGGCATGTGCCCCAACCAGGAATCAAAACACGACCCCTGGGTTTATAGGTCGACACTCGACCACTGAGCCACACGGCTGGGCTGATTGTCCCCTCTTGGTCTGTCATTCCTCTCCTGCAGAGTTCCCCAAAGTGTGGCTGATTGTCCCCTCTTGGTCTGTCATTCCTCTCCTGCAGAGTTCCCCAAAGTGTGGCTGATTGTCCCCTCTTGGTCTGTCATTCCTCTCCTGCAGAGTTCCCCAAAGTGTGGCACGCGTACCCCAGGGGTACGGGAAGAGTTTGGTGGGGGTACGCGTTGTACCGGAGTTCGGTGGGGGTATGCACTGCACCGTGCTTAGCTGCGCCTAATTCTACGTTCTCATGAGTATGAGGGGTACTCAGTGTTACGAAAATTATGGAAGGGGTACACATATGTCAAAAGTTTGGGAAACACTGCTCTTCAGCAACATTCTCTGCTGACCCCGGGGCTCCCGAAGGGGACGGAGGCCAGGCCTGTGGGGAGGCGGGGAGGAGCTGGACATCCCAGGGAGGACCACAGGGCTGTACCTTCTATTCCACTGTGTTTCCCCATCCCCAACACTCGGTGGCATCTGGCCCCCAAACCTTGCCCCAGCCCCAGCCTGTCACCCCACGTCCACAGGAGACTCTTTCCCGGCCCAGGCTTCTCTGGGCAGCCAAGGCCAAGGGGGTTCCTTGAAGTGGGAAGAGGAGCCAGACCCCGTGGACTCAAACAAGACCCCCCAGTGGCTACACAGGATGTGACTGGTCCCAGGAGCCCAGCAGCCCCTCCTGAGACCCCTGCCCTTATTCCTTTGACCGTGGACTTCTCCCTCACCCCCAGAAAACCCAATAAAGGCTCATGAAGAAAGCAAAGCCAGATTTTGTGGCAAATTGGAGGCGCCAAAAAGATTCCAGGGGTCATCTGGAGGTCCCGGGGGTGGCTGGGAGGTCCATAGGGCAAAGGGGCTCTGTGATGACTCCCCTCTCATCCTTGGCGGGACATGCCCAATTAGCAGACAAGCGATGCCCCAGCCTCCGATGTGCCCTGAGCAGGAAGCCCCTCTGCCCAGCCGGTACCCCAGGCAGGCTAGGAGGGGGTGAGGAGGGCGATGGGACTCCCTGGCACTATCAGCCTCCTGGGTCTCTGACCCAGGTCACCTTGAAGGGACACCAGCTGGGCCCAGCTCCCCTCCCCCACTCCTGCCGTTTCCATGGGGACAGATGTCCTTTCAGCAGCATCTGCCTCATCAGGCCTCAGCTGCCCGCCCCAATGGGGAGGGGAAAGCGGTGGGGGTGGGGCTGGCCTGAGAGCCCTCTCTGGGTTTCTTTATCTTTTTTATCTGCTGGACTCCACTGACTCTGAGTTTTGGTCCCTCCCTGTGAGCCGTTCAGGCTCCAATCCCAGCTCTTCCTGCAAAACGAGGGTGTGGGGACCCCCTTCTCCCCTAAAGGGCCCATCTGTTTCATCCTTCCCAGGGGCTGGGCTCCCGGCCTCCCAGAAAGGACACTGGAAACACACAATAACTTATTTATTTTCTGGATCGAAGGAGGACTTTCTCACACATCTCAGACTCCGGGACCCGGCAGGGGGCTGAGAGGGCGGCCCGATGCAGCCAGCCGAGAGCCTGGAGCAGCAGGAGGGAACCGGCCTCAGGGAGCAGGGCCGGGGGCAGGGGCTCCGGGGCAGGGGCTCTGAGTGACCACCGGGTACAGCAGGGCCAGGTGCTCGGCGCCCTGCACGGGCAGCGGGCGTGAGCTGTAGTGGAGCACCAGCTCGGGCACGCTGGCGAAGGGGCCGCTGTGCTGGCCCAGCACCAACTGGTTCTCCCGTGTCCACGCAAACTTCAGGTGCAGGAAGCCCTGGCTGCTTCTGGGGAGCAAACAGCATCACAGGGGGCCTTGAGCACCCCAGACCCCGGCACGCTCTCCAGCCCTGAAGCCACCCCATCACTGCTTCTCGAACCCGGGGACTAGTGTCCCCAGAGATTCCTGTTAAACAGCCAGCTGGTGCCAAGGCACTGGCTTGCTCCACACAGCAGGGTGCCTTCCATGCTGGACAGACAGGCCCTGCCCAGGGACAGCCCTCCCCTGAAACATGAGCTGGACTTTCTCTCCAAACCTCCTGACCCCCGCTAGCTAACACCACCACCCCACCCCCCACCCCCCGCTGGGGTCTCTCCTTTCTCTGTCTCGGGTGGGTGGAATGTTGTAGAACCTGGGAATCATTTTATCCACATCATCCATGTGAATCAACTACTTCCTGTTTCCGGGGCCCTGTTCTCATCATTTTTTCATGAATTTTTTTTCCATTTAAACATTGCAGTGTTACCATGGCATTGATGGATTGTCCTTTCCTAAATGAGGAAACCACGGCCCAGAGAAGTTGAGCACATTGCCTAAGGTCACACAGCTAGAAAGAGGTAGAGGCAGGATCTGAACCAGCCTCCAAAGGCCTCTGCAGTCCTGGCCTTTTAGACGTCACACTCAGGTCCCTAGGAGGGTCTTAGGAGTGCTGCCCGATGCAACACACCTAGAAGCTTAGGCAGAGAAGCAGCAGGACCAAGGTCCCAAACTCAAGTGGCTAGAAGGAAAGGTGACCAGACATCCCGATTTTTAACAATTTGTCCCACGTCCCGCAGCGTTTGTGGACTGTTTTAAAACAAATTGTCACGCTGCTGGACGCGGGACAATTTGTTAAAAATCGGGACTGTCCCACCAAAAGCGGGACGTCTGATCACCTTACTCTAGGGCCGCTCCGATCCCAGCTCTGGGACAGACACAAGTGAATGTATTTTATTTAACCTTTGGATTGGGGAGTCCAAAGAAAACTGGCATCTGGTTCTCCATCTCACCCAAGTCCTAGATCTACTGTTTGGCTTCCCCTCCCTCTTCCTGCAAACCTCCCGGGACAGGGGGTTCCTTCTCAGGAGGTCTCCCTGGGAGCCCGCCCCCCTCCCCCCCACAGGGCCCAGGAGTCCCATCCGCTGGCCTGAAAGCTGAGGCACATCCTCTGCTCCCCCTGAACAGACCCGGAAACGTGGCGCAGGCGGTCCTGCGGCCTCCAGGGGGCTGGGCCTCACCTGAGGGACAGGGAGCAGTCCTGGGGGCTGGTCTCGCTGAGCCGCACCAGGTAGCTGCCTTCCTTGCAGAGCAAGAGGAGGTTCTCGGCGTCTGCCCGGCTCAGGGGGCCGTGATACCACCTGGGTGAGGGGGCAGTTGTCTCAGGAAGGGCCCTTCCCCTTCAGACACACTAGGGGTCTGGTGCAGACACAGCTGGTTAGAGGGCTTTGGGCCTCCAGGCAATTAAGAGGAAAACTCCCTTGGGTTTCTCCAGAGGGGAGAGGGAGAGAGCAAAGGTTTCAGTCCCGCCTACCTGGGAGGAGCGGGGTGGGGGCCAGCCAATGGGATTTCAGTAGGAAGGCGGTACCAATGGGTCCCCCCCCCCCCCCCCCAGAGGCAGCGGAGCCCAGGCCCGTGTGGAGCTGCTCCTGCCAATTAACGGTTCCACCTGACCTTGGCCTCGGCCTCCCCGGGCTGGATAACTCAGCCCCTGCCCTAGTCCCCCAACTTGAATCACTTGCTTATCCCTCTCACAAGATGTGCTCCATCCCGCGTCACCACCCAGCTGGACCACTCTCTCCCTAGCGTTGTTCTTTAACGTGCCCCAAGAGAGGCAGCCGTTGCAAGCAAGGTGACCAAGACTGATTAGCATGAGGGACTCCGTGGTTATTTGTGTTGAAAGAAAATTGAAAAGAGGCCAAACCCGGTTTGGCTCAGTGGATAGAGTGTCGGCCTGCGAACTGAAAGGTCCCGGGTTCGATTCCAGTCAAGGACATGTACCTTGGTTGCGGGCACATCCCCAATAGGAGGTGTGCAGGAGGCGGCTGATCGATGTTTCTCTCTCATCGATGTTTCTAGCCCTCTATCCCTCTCTCTTCCTCTCTGTAAAAAATCAATAAAATATATTTTTTAAGAAGAAAACTGAAAAGAGAATAAACTTTCTACCTTGTGCTTCAGTGCTAAGTAGCCAGGAGGGTATCGCCCGCCGGCAAGGCCTGGGAATGACTGTGATAAACACGGCCACAGTCCTGTGGCCGGGAGATACAGAGATGGGACTTGAACCCAGAGTCTGATCCCAGAAGGAACTGAGACTCCATCTGACTCCGCTTTGCACCTGGCTAGATGGCCTGGCACACAGCAGGTGCTGGCGCCCAGGGAGGATTCGTTGAAGAAATGAATGAAATGAGTGAGTGAGTGAATGAGCCAGCTCCCGGAGTCGGGGGAGTCTATAGCTGGTATGGGGGCAGGAGGGATGCAACCCAGGACTTCATCTTCCGTTTCCCCACTCACGGCTGCTTCTCCAGGGGCAGGGCAGGGTCCACACGCTCTGCCAGGTGGGGGCTTCTGGGCGGGGGCTTCCGGAGCTCCTTGGCCGAGCCTGGGGTCCTTTCCCACTCAGGACTGTCAAACTGCACTGCAGCGGGGGCCGGGGGAGAGAGCCAAGGTTTCAGTCCAGCCCACTTGGGAGGAGCGGGGTGGGGGCAAGCCAATGGGATTTCAGTAGGAAGGCGGTACCAATGGGATCGGGAAGAGGAGGGGCTGGGGCCGAACTGGGAAGGGAACAACCAATTGACTTTCAGAATGGGTGTGGTCAAAGTGGCATAGAGGGCGGGGCAGTTCATGAGTGACAAATCAGAGAGCAGGGGCGTGGCTAAAAGGGTGGGTTGGAAGTTCTTTCCCATTCCCAGCAAATCACAGAACTAGATAACAACTCTCCACTAGACAGACAAGCAAACTAAGGCACTGAGCTCCAATCCCCCTCCCAGTCATACAACATGTGAGGCAAAGTTGTGTTCTCACGAGTCTCCCTGGCTCAGGTTATTTTATTTCTTAAAGCTGACCTTATTGTTCCTCCTTTTATGGAAGAGGAAACTGAGATTCAGAGGCTGGGCCAAGCTCACCCAAGTCTACCTGATGACAGCTAATAAGAAATGCTACTCTCTCCCCCCAAAAACTCCTGTGTTACTGAGCACTTTGTAGCACTCAACTTCCAAGCACCCTGGACAGTAGAGACCACAATGATCCCCATTTTACAGGTAAGGAAACGGACTCAGGGAGGTAAAATGATTTGCCCAAGTGAAGTGACACAAACCCAGGGCAAAGCCTTCCCCCTCACTATACTGAGCAGAGTGAGCAGGTCCTGCTGCGCTCTAAAGGGCGATTCCGTTTCCTAGGAAGATAGTTTCTTACGGGAAGAGAAATGTACGGCTATCAGTCATTCACACTTTAGTGAGAATTAACAAACCACCACAGTGGCAGATAACTGGGGTCTACTTCGTAAGCTGAAACAGGGGATGTGACCGGAGCGGCAAACAGAGGGACTCAGGCATTCGGAGCGCCTGGGCTGGAGGAGCACCTGCAAACGCCTTGGAGATGTGGTCCTTCTTCCACTCCCACGGCTGATCGTACTCATCTGCTGGCCTTTCGTCCTCCGGGGGCTGCCGGCTCTGTCCGGGCCTTTGCCCTGAGAAAGGCCTGTCTCCTGGCTCCCCATCCTGCTCCTCGTAGGGAGTGTCGTACAGCTGCACTGCCCTGCATGGCAGCTCTGGGAGGCCGAGGACACTGGTCAGATCCCACTGGTCAGATCCCACTCCTGCCCTCCTCCCCTGAGCCCTGCTCACTCACCACTCACGACCCGCTGGGCGTCATACGGTTCCATGTAGCCATCATCTGGGGGTGGCGGGTGAGGCTGGGCATCAAAGGGGTCCGAGTACTCAGTGTCAGCTTCTGACTGGGGAGAGAAGGAAAGGGACCAGCCTGGCTCTGGGCACTCCCGGCCATCCGTGGGCCGCTGACACGTCCCCTCCAGCAGTTCTCTTTTCTGGGGGAGGAGGGAGTCTCTGCTCCCATCCAGGGATGTTTGCAAGAAAGGTGCCAGCTGCCCCTACTCCCTTCCTCCATGCAGTTCTGATCCTTCCCAACATAGACCCCCTCGCCTCCTTCCTTCAATAATTTTATATATATATATTTATTGATTGATGCTCAGAGAGGAAGGGAGAGAGAGAGAGAGAGAGATAGAAACATCAAAGATGAGAACCATTGATGGGCTGCCTCCTGCACCTCCCCTACTGGGAGTGATCTAGCCCGCAACCAGGCATGTGCCCTTGGCCGGAATAGAACCTGGGACCCTTTAGTCCGCAGGCCAACGCTCTATCCACTGAGCCAAACTGGCCAGGCATTTATTTTTTATTTTTTATTTTTGTTAATCCTCACCCGAGGATGCTTTTTTCCATTGATTTTAGAGCGGAAGGGAAGAGGAGAGAAAGAGAGAGAGAAACATCAATGAGAGAGACACGTCCATTGGATGCCCCCCACATGCATGTGCCTGAGCCTGCACCTGGGATACATGCCTTAGACTGGAATTAAACCCGAGACTCTTCAGTCCGCGGCCAACACTCCATTCCCTGAGCCAGACTGACTAGGGCTTCAATAATTTTAAAGTTTACCAGCTGCCAGCACTATTCTAAATGCTTTATATACGTATATTGACTTGTCATATCAACATTCCGTAGGCACATTATCCCCATTCTACAGATGAGGAAACCAAGGCACAGAGAGGGTAACTTGCTCAGGGTCACAGAGCTGGTAAGAGGCAGGATTTGATCCCAGGTTGTCCTGACTCCCTCTGCCTTCCTCTGTACCATCAACCCAACACAGTCGCTCCTAACCCTCTCAAACCCTTCTGTTTCCGTTGGGTGTTTGCAGTTTTCCTCTAAGAAAAATACGACAGCCCGGCCGTGTGGTTCAGTGGCTGAGGATCAACCTATGAAGCAGGAAGTCACAGTTCGGTTGCAATCAGGGCACATGCTGGGGTTGCAGGCTCAATCTTCAATAGGGGGCATGCAGGAGGCAGCTGATTAGTGATTCTCTCTCATCACTGATGTCTCTATCTCCCTCTCCCTCTCCCTTCCTCTGAAATTAATTAAAAATTATATTAAAAAAAGAAAAAGAAAAATACTACAAAAATCATGGGCATTGGAGGCAGGTCTGAAGTTAGACCATGTGATCTCAGGCAAATTGCTCTTAAATATATATATATATATATATATATATATATATATATATATTATTTTATTTTATTTTTCTCTATCCCTCTCTCCTCCTCTCTGTAAAAATCAATAATATATATATTGTCTTGGGAGACACCTGACAGCACCCTCCCCTCCCCAATATATATATTATTGATTTTTTATAGAGAGGAAGAGAGAGGGATAGGGAGTTAGAAACATCGACGAGAGAATCATTGATCAGCTGCCTCTTGCACACCCCCTACTGGGGATGTGCCTACAACCAATGTACATGCCCTTGACCGGACTAGAACCTGGGACCTTTCAGTCCGCAGGCCAACGCTCTATCCACTGAGCAAAACAGGTTTTGGCGCAAATTGCTTCTTTACTTTTCTGTGAGCCTCAGTTTCCACGTCTGTTAAATGGGAATAATAACAGAGGCAGTGGTGAGGATGTTTGAGTGCCCCGTAGCGGAGCGAACCACTCAGGCCTGATTTAGAAAGCTCCCTCCAGCTGCCCAGAGGAAGGGACGCAGTGGGAAGGGGCCTGGAGAGGGACCTCAGGGACAGAGCACAATGCAGGGCAGTCAGAGAGGCGGGTGGGCCAGCTCTGTGCCTGACAGACATCAGACTTGGCCCGCAGGTGAGGGATGGAGTGTCTGCGGTCACTCATTACACATGCTCCCTAGAGTCTGGGCCCAGCCTGGTCCTCCCCGCCCAGGCTCTGAGGGCCCCCCAGCTTTGGCCCTGAGCCACGCACCTGTGCCCCTGCAGTGCCCAGCAAGGCCTTGGCTCTGGCCACCTCGGCCATGTCGGCTGCCTCCACCTTGATGAGCCGGTGCTTGGGGGAGTCGTACTTGGCGTCCGCGGGGCCCGCAGGGTCCGGCTCGGGGCGGCTGTCGGCGTCCTCATAGGGGTCCTCGAAGTCCAGGCTCTTCTGTTCCAGGTAGGCCCGCAGGATGTCGCTCTCCGTGTAGTCCGGGGTGGGTGGCTGCGGAGGGGGCCTCCGGCCGCCAAAGCTCAGGTAGTCCCGCAGCCACTTGGCCATCTGGGCCGCGTCACCCCAGACCTGGCTACAGTAAAGGGGGACACTCAGGCCCTCTCCGGGCGCCTTCCTCAGTAGATTTGGGGGGGGGGGGGGGGACGAGGGGGAGGAGGAGGAAGTGGAGGAGGAGGAGGGGGAAGGGCAGGGGGGAGGAACAGAAGGAGGGAGGAGGAAAGGGGGAGAGGAAGGAGAAGGGGTAGGAGGAGGAGGAGGAGAGGAGAAGGGAGAGGAGATGAGGGAGAGGGAGGAGATAGGGGGGGAGGAGGAGGAGGGAGAGGTAGGGGGAGAAACAGGAGGAGGGAGGAGGAAGAGGAAAAAAAGGAGGAGGAGAATGGGGAAGGGGAGGAGGGGAGGGAAGGAGATGAGGGAGAGGGAGGAGGTGGGGGGAGAGGAGAGGAGGAGGAGGAAGAGGAGAGGTAGGGGGGGAGACACAGGAGGAGGGAGGAGGGAGAGGAGAAGGGGAAAGGGGGAGGAGGGGATAGGGAGGAGGAAGAAGAGGAGTAGGAGAAGGGGGAGTAAGTGGAGGAGGAAAAGGAGGAGGATGGAGAGGAGGAAGAGGAGAGGTGGGGGGGGAGAAACAGGAGGAGGGAGGAGGAAGAGGAGAGGGGAGAGGAGGGAGGAGAAGGAAGGAGGGGGGTGTCAGGTGTGCCCCTTGGCTGGGCTCAGGGGAGAGGGTAAAAGGGGAGAAGAAGGAGGAGGCGGGGTGGGGACGCCAGGCCCACCTTAGCCCGGCTCTGGAAGGCCCGCAGGGGAAGGGGGTGCTCCGCTGGGTGATCCGGCCGAGGCGAGGGGCTTCCGCGGGCAGCGCGGTCCCTGCGGGCAGCGAGGTTCCCAGTGCCGCTCGCTGCCAGCGCCCGGGCAGCGCCGGTCCCTCCTGGGCTCCCTCCTGGGCTCCGAGCTCCACCCTGGGCTCCGGGGTCCCCCCTGGGCTCCGGGGTCCCCCCTGGCTCCGGGGGCGGGAAGCGCCGCCTCGGACGCCCCAGCCCCGCTCCCCGGGGCGCCTGGGCTCGGCGCAGCGGGGGCTCCCGGGCGCGGGCCGCCCCAAGTGGGGCCGCCGGGACCTTGACCCGACGCGGCGCTGCCCCCTGTCCCGGGGGAGCCCCAATCCCCGGCCCCCAGCCCCGCGCTCGACCCGCCGCCGCCGGCACAAAGGGAGATAAACCCGCGGTGCCCTCCGCGTGCGGAGAGACCTGTCCGCCGCCGGGAGGGCGCTCGGGGAGGGGCGCAGGGGACCCCGGTCCCACCGGCCTCCGGCCGCCTCGGGGCCCGGCGTTCAGGGTCCTCCGCCCCCTCCCTCCGCTCCGCGCCGCTCGGAGGTGACAGACCTCCCGCCGTTCCGGGGAGGGAGGGGCGGGGCCGCGGCGCGGCGGTGGGATGGACACTGACCCGGGCAGAGGCGCCGGAGGAGCGGGGCGCGGGCGGCGGGCGCCACCGGCGCTGACCTTCCGGAGAGGGGGGTGCAGAGGCGGGTGCGGGAGAGGCGGGCTGGGGGAGAGGGGGACTGGGGGAGGGGGGCTGGGGGGACGGGGCTGGGGGGGAGGGGGCTGGGGGAGAGGCTGGCTGGGGGGGAGAGGGGCGGGGGGAGGCGGGCTGGGGGGGAGGCGGGCTGGGGGGGAGGGGGGCTGGGGGAGAAGGGGGTGGAAACTGGCGGGGGAATGGGGGCTGGACTTGACCACGCGACACGGGAACTGACCAGCAGAGGGGGTGAGAGGGGCCACCGGTGTCCAAACTGAGCCCAGGTCTGGCGGCAGACTGACCAGGGGATGAGTGTGTGTGTGGGGGGGGGGAGGGTGTTGTAGAGGTCACCGCAGGGAGTCGGACCCAGAGGGGGAAAGAAGGAAGCCACGCTGGGTCTGGCTTCCCCGCCCCTAAGGGGGCTCCCCAGGGGACTAACGGACGGGGAGAGGGCTGGGGCAGCTGGCCAGGAAGGGAGATGGTATCTGCCTGGCGAGTGTCCTCGGCATCTGTCCCTTTGTGGCTTGTGGGGAGGAGGCGGGGAGGGGACAGAAATGAGGGGTCTGCCTGCCTGCCTGCCTGCGCAGCTGCAGCTGTCCGGGGGGAGGACACTAAGGGGCCTGGGGGAGGGAGAGGGGCAAGGGGAGCGTCCGGCCACTGCCAGGGCAGACACGTTTGCTTTCCTTCCCCCTAAGGGCTTGCTCGGGCCCCTGATGTTGGGGTGGGAGAGGGGTGGCCAGGAAGGGAGGGAGCCCGGATTTCCTCCTCCCAGCCCCCCAGGCTGGCAGGTGCCAGTGGCTTGGAGGGCAGGGAGAACCGAACCGGGAGGCGGAGCTGACGGTGCTGTGAGCTGCCTCCGGGAGGAACAGTGGGGCTGGGGCTATTGAAAGGGGGCAGCGGTGGAATTTGGGGAGCCAGCTAGTATTGTGAGGAATATTAGTCCTGCTCTGTCCACCACCACCGCTTTATTCTATTGAGGAAGGCACATTCCACCCCAGCGGGCGCTGACCTGGAGAAGCAGCCCTTCCTCCCGCTCGGAGCTGCCTGTTCTCATGGGAAGGTGGACAGCTTTGCTGCGGAAACAGGAATCGCCGCCCTTTGAATGTCCCAGCCCTTCGCACACCTGCTGGCCTCCGCGGACCTCAGCCTGCTCACCTGCTAACGGCCCATCGGCACTCCCACTGGCTATTTCCCCAGGCCACCCGCCCTGCATATCACTCAGCCCTTTGAAGACCCTGGCCCTTCTGCACAGCTGTACACGGCCCTGTACCTGCTTTTCCTCTGTGCTTTTCCCGTGTGAGCAGCGGGCTCAGGGTGGGGGGCAGAGCTGGTCCCGGTGGCTGACCCGCTGCTCTCTTGCACCGCAGGCAGCACTGGCACAAACTGAATCTGTGACTCAGCGCTGTGGCCGCTCCAGTGGCTCGCTGGCGACAGGCAGCCTGGACCCATTGTCACACAGTCGCTGTCCCTGGGAAGAACAGCGGGGCCAGGGCTGTGTCTATGCCTCTGCACGTTGCTTTCCCGGCTTAAACTATGGGGCTTCTGATAGGAAACCCCCAAAGAGCGAGAGGAAGGATTGCCCGAGGGAGAGCCATTTTTTCCTGGTGGGGAAACTGAGGCACAGGGAGGGAGAAGGACTTGCTCAGAGTCACCCCTGGACGCCATGATATGGCCTGGCGTGGGCTGGCATTAGAGACCCACTAGAGTCTCTTCAGGGAATCCGCCGTTCTCCGTCTCCCCTCCACCGCTAGCCCCATTTCCCAGGCGGGAAAACTGAGGTCCGCAGCTGACAAGGCAGAGCCCCTCGCTTTGGCCGTGTCTCCCCACACAGACCCGTGGAGCTCAGTTCTCCCCCGGGGAGCACATTCACTCGGCCTCCCAACCCCAACCTGCCCGCTCCATCCCCGCCCGCTCCGATCCCCGCCCCGGCAGCGCTCCGCGGACCGCGGGGAGCTCGGCGGTAATTGTCCTGCTTTCTGCCAGCCGCCAGGTAATTCCAGGCTTGGCTCCGGCTGAGCTGGTGACAGATCTCATCAAATCCGAGTCCTCACCCTGGCGAATAAACACGGGCGTCTGCGGTATAAATATTTGAAAGGGCCTCCTAATTACAGTTTGTGTCAGGAATGGCAATGAGAGGCCCCGCAGGCGGAATCAAACGGCATTTGACTTTCCTGCGCTTTTGAGCTGGCTCCTCCTGGGGCCGCCCCTCACCGCCAGGCGGGGAGCGGAGGGGAGGGGAGGCGGGGGGAGGGGAGCTGGAGGAGGTGGACGCGAGAGCCGGGCTGGGAGTCCTGACCTTGAGGTATGATCTGTACAGCCATGTAACCTCCTGGGTTTTGGCTTTGTGGAGACCGGGGGGGAGCCATGGAGCGGTGCTTGGAGGGGACACTCCATGGACAAAGGCATGAGGGTGGGTGGCCCGGGGTCCTCCCTTCCCCCAGCACCACCTTGGGCAGTGATTTGGATTGTCCCATCTTTTCAGTGGGCATGGAACAGCTCACCTCTGCTGAGCACTTACTGCCTGGCATTGTTAGGGGCACTTTTTTTTTTTTTTTTTTTTTTTTTTAGGGGAGAGCGCGAATGCAGTCCCCCACTACCCCACTACCACAAATTATGCAGTCGAGTTTCCCACATTTGGGGAAATCGCAGGGGTCAGCACATCCGGAGTGCAATGGATAAGCCTCGCCCTGGGAAAGCCACCTTCGTGATCATGGTGTCTCCCCTGCCAGGTAAGTATTGTTTGGGGCACTTTTTATTTTCAAAGGATTATTTTTAGAAAGAAACATCGATGTGAGAGTAGCAACATCAGTCCGCTGCCTCCTGCCCTCCCCCAGCGTGGTCTAAGCCCACAGCCTGGGTGTGTGCCCTGACTAGGGACTAAGGGGCAATCCTTTGGTGCACCGGATAACTCCCAACAACTGAGCCACACGGGCCAGGGAGAGTGGGCAACTTTAAAAAAATATATTTTTTTTTAATTGAATTTTCACAGAGAGGAAGGGAGTCACATAGGGAGTCAGAAACATCGATGAGAGAGAAACATCGATCAGCTGCCTCCTGCACACCCCCTACTGGGGATGTGCCTGCAACCAAGGTACATGCCCGGGACTGGAATCGAATCTGGGACCCTTCAGTCCACAGGCTCTATCCACTGAGCCAAAGCGGTTTTGGCAAGTGCGCAACTTTTAAAAAAGATATAATTCACATACCCTACAATTGATCCGTGTAAAATGTGTATTTCAGTATGTTCAGAGGATTGTGTCACCCTCACCACTATCTAGTTCCTGAACATTTTATCATCCCAAATTCAGCAGTAACCTTTTATTCTCCCCAAATCTATATCCCATGGCACCCCCGAACCCCCTGCCTGTCTCTGTGTGTGTGTGCCTGTCCCGGACCTTTCACATCAGTGGGGTCACGCTCTGTGGCCTTTACGTCTGGCTCCTCTCACTGAGCAGCAAGTCCTCAAGGCTCACCCACGTGGTGCTTCAGGCCTCAGGGCTGAGTGCTAGTCCAGGGCAGACGGAGGAGGAGGTGCTCGACCTGTGCTGAGAGTGGCTGGGACCTCAGGAAGGAGCTGGGGGGGCAGGGGGGAGTGGCTGGGGGCGGGGCCTGCCCCTCTGTTCCCCGCTGGACGGAGTCTGGATGGGGGTGGAGCCAAAGCAGCTGGACAGAGGGACAGGCAGGGGTGGCTCAGTGCGATGTGATGGAGGGGGCGTGGCTCTGCTTTAGGAGCTCCCGGTCTGACAGCGGAGACTCTCCGCTCCCAGGAGCTCCTGGACAGTCACGCCTTTCTCATCGCAGCCTGAGGGGAGAGACTGGTCGGTACGTGCGTGCCTTCACAGGCTCTGTCTGACCGGGGAGGCAGGTCCTACCCCCGGAGGCGCCCGGTATGGTGGGGGAGGCGCGGCTCTGACTCCAGGGGCTTCTCAGCTGACGGGAGAGGCATGGCGCTGCCACTGATGGAGACATGAGCCTGTCCTGCCCTTTGACGCTCCCTCTGTGGGGAGAAAGATGCGCTTTCTTTCAAGGGTCCCATGTAAGGGAGGAGACAAAGCTTCCTGCAGGGCCCAGTCTGATAGGAGAGGCACAGCCCAGTCATGAGTCCCCAGTCTGACTGTGACACAGCCCAGCCCCCGGGGTCCCCGGCAGCAGAGCACGGTGACCAAAGTAGCCTTGGCGCCTTGCGGGGTATATATATATATATATATTTTTTTTTTTTTTCCACCCAGTCCAGGGGTTTTATTCCGGTCGGTGGTGATGTCATTGCCTCAGCTAACCCTGATTGGTTGGCTGAGGGCTAAGGTTCAATTACAGAATGGAGGATAACTCCGCCCTGCCCCACAGTGGAGTCAGGAGCCCATCCTTGCCCCATCCTGCCCTCTCATTCCCCCCTTGTCTAATGTGCTTGAGTCAAATCATTGACTCAGCCTACTTCTTTTCAGCATAAACAACAAATACAGTTACCAAGACCCTTAGTACCACAGTCCCCATTAGTATTGTCCTCACTGAAGTCCAGTTCCCCTCCTGCAGGCATCAGTTCTCCTCCTGGCCTGTAGTTGCCAGGATCCAGGCCATGCAGGAGCTGGGAGTCATGCAGTCAGGTCTGGGTGCCATCTACTTCAACAGCAGTGGGTGTGCTCAGGATAACAGTGCAGCGTCCCTTTGAGTCCTTGGGCAGTGAATTTCTTTACCCACATTGAGTTCCTGGGCTACAGGGTCTGCGGTGGGCACTGGCAGTCTTGCGGTATTTTTTATTTGAAGAGAGGGAGGGAGGGACAGAGAAACCTGGAGCACCGCCCCCGCACGTGCCCCAACCGGGGAGTGACCCAGCACCCTGGTGTGTGCCCGCAGGGAATCAACCTGCCACCATGGGTGTACCGGATGGTGCTCTGGCCAGCCGGGCGAGCCACGCCGGCCAGGACAGAGCCTTACAGTTCTACACCCGCCCCAAGCTTTGCTGGCTGAGCCCTGGGCGCCCCCTCCGCTGTGGGGGGTGGGGGGGACGGCAGCGGCTGGGTGTGGGGTGTGGAGGGAGTGGAGGCGGTCCTGCCTGAGATGCCAGCAGCCCCTGGCTCCGCCGTGAGCGAGGCTCAGGCAGGGTGGGCTCCGGGGAAGGCGGCCACGCTGTGCTCAGCCAGCAGTTCCCGGGGAGTTGATGGAGATTCTGGATGAAGCCTGACAGCTCCAGGAACTGGATGACAGACCGCGCTCGGCTGTCCGCGGTGATGGGGGAGGGGAGCCTCCAGATAACGGTGTGTGGTGGCTCCAGGGGAGGAGGGAGGAGGAGAGGGGGGGAGAAGGGGGACAGGCAGAGGCCCAGGAGGGTCTGCACACTCGACAGATCCCAGATGTGTGGCTGTTCCTCTGCTCACTCGATCCTGGGAAGCCCCACAAGGGAATTGGAGGTCAAGAGCAAAACTGCTCCCAGATCACAGGGAGAAAGAAGTGTAAAAGCCTGGAGGGAAATGAAAAATGAATGAAACACTACCAGTGGCAGTGGTGGCGGAGCGCAGGCAGAACCAAGGCCACCTACACACACATACACACACACACACACACACACACACACACACCTAGATTCCCTCACTATGAACTGGGAGACACCCAGTCAGTCAGGCTATAAACATTTACTGAACACCTACTAAGTGCCTGGATGGTCTTAGGTGCTGGGGACATACTCATCAACATGACACCTGCCCCTGCAAAGCTCACTGTGGATGGGGGGGAGGGTCTGGCAGCCCCCAGTGACTTCCTGATGGACACACCCGCGTGCAATCACCTCCCCTGCACGTGGCTGGGACCTGAGGCTCGCTTCCCATCAGTGGAACCTGCAAAGCTGTTGTCACTGCATGGAGACTTCCTCCTCTGCTGGTCTTAAAAAGCCAGTGGTGGGTCCGTGGGAGGGAACGGGGGCAACCACAGGAGGAAGCTTGGAAGCAGACCTGCACCAATCGGGCCTTCAGGGGAGACCCCAGCCCTGGCTGACATCTCAATTACAGCCAGGAGAGACCCTGAAGCAGGGGACCCAGCAAAACCACATCCAGTTCCTGTGGTTTTTAGCTGCTAATTTGGGCCATCTGTTTTGCGGCACTAGATAACTTATACAGGGAGAAACAGGCAGAAAATACACCTCCTTAAGGCATCCTCTCAGAACTTCAAAAAATATATATTTTTATTTATTTCAGAGAGGAAGGGAGAGGGAGAGAGAGATAGAAACATCAATAATGAGAGAGAATCATTGATCAGCTGCCTCCCGCACACTCCCTACTGCGGTTTGAGCTCGCAACCCAGGCATGTGACCTTGATTGGAATTGAATGGAAGACCCTTCAGTCCACAGGCCGACACTCTATCCACTGAGCCAAACGAGCTAGCACTCTCAGAACTTCCTTACCCTGTTTTATCTCTGCCTCTAGTACTCACTCATTTTTATTTCATGATTCTATTTAGATATGTTTACTCTCTTATCCCCCATCTCCCAACAAGAACGTTACCTTTATGAGTGGAGACTTTTTCTTCACTTGCTGTAGCATCTAAAACAGAGCTGGGCATATAGTAGATGCTCAATAAATATTTTTTGAATGAGCAAGTGGATTAATATAGTTGCATTGGGTAACTAAACAAGTGAGTTTGTATAACGAGCTTAGCACAAGGCGTGGCCCATGCTGAGTGCTGCACAACGTTAGTGATGTCATTACTCGTTAAATGATCTCAGGGGGCCCCGTTGGGTCACACTGAGGAGAAGGAACCAGCTAGAGATGAGCGCAGCCAGCAGAGCGGCGGGGACAGTGTGAGCTTAGACACTGGGAAAGCGATTTCTTGGCCACCCACCCCTACAGGCCGTGGGCAGCTGAGGTGGGTGACCCTAAGGGGTCAGCAAAGTTTCTCTTCAAACATGTTGGCTCTGAGGCCATGGAGTATCAGTTGTAACTGCTCAACTCTGCCACTGGAGAGTGGAAGCAGCCATCCATGCATGCTATGCACACAAATGTTGTTGGCTATGTAATATTCCACTGCACACAGCTTGTTCATAGAATCTCCTATTATTGTACATCTAGGTTATTTCCAGTTTTTATGTCTTTATAAATAATGCTGCTTGCCGAAACTGGCTTGGCCCAGTGGATAGAGCGTCGGCTTGCAGACTGAAGGATCCCAGGTTCGATTCTGGTCAAGGGCATGTACTTTGGTTGCTGGCACATCCCCAGTTAAGGGGTGTGCAGGAGGCAGCTGATAGATGTTTCTCACTCATTGATGTTTCTGGCTCTCTATCCCTCTCCCTTCCTCTCTGTAAAAAATCAATAAAATATATATTTTTTAAAATGACATAACCTTCCACCTTAAAAAGCACTGTGGAAATTGGAAGTAGTGTTAGGAGAGTAGGCATGGGCTGAATTACAACAAGTAAAGGAAAATTTAAATAAATAAATAAATAATTC
Source organism: Nyctalus aviator (assembly GCA_036971965.1). NCBI lineage: Eukaryota > Metazoa > Chordata > Mammalia > Chiroptera > Vespertilionidae > Nyctalus > Nyctalus aviator. Next base: position 24,422,069 of record CM072927.1, read on the forward strand.
TGCTATAAATGCCTCCCCCAAACCTTTGTTTCTGGGAGCAAGGTGAACTGGGGGCTCTTGGACCTTCAGGAGAAGAGTCTACCAGGAGAGAGGCCACAGGGAACAAGGCAGAACTCCCGCCACGGCCCTGCCTCAGCCCCTGCTGCTCAGTCCGTGCTTCCCCACCCAGCATGTGGCCTCCACCAACCCTGTAACCACCGCCCCCCTCACTCACCCCCATTTGGTCCTACGTCTGGGTTTTTGTCCTTGCAGTTCCCACGGCCCATGACACCCTTCAGCCACAGACCCCAGCTCCACTGGCATTTCCTGGACCACCCCAGCTAAGCACTCCCTTTACTACGCAGCCGCTCTCCCGTGAGGGACGTATGTGCCCTCACACAGCTGTTGTGAATGCGCCTGAGTACGTGTTTATTATCTCCACTCCCCATCAGACAGTGGGCTGCAGGGGGTCAGGGATTTGTCAGTCTTGATCCCCGAGCATCCCTGGTATCCAGCCTAGGCCTTGGCACACAGCAAGTGCCTAAGAAATGACTGTTGAGTGACAAAAAAACAAACAAACAAACAAACAAAAAAACGAAGGAAATAGAAAATTAACAGATCAATATGTAAAACTCACTGAACCAAGGTATCTTTGATTATCAGGGGTATACCTGATTTCAAATTATACTAAAATGTGAAAAAATATGAGGCTTGGAACTGGTAACATACGGTCATTCAGAAGTGGTGCAAAAGACAGGAGGGGGAATGATGGACGGGCTGGATGGGGGTTCAAGAGGAGCTCTCTGAGGAAGTGGGATTTGATCCAAGACCTCACGGCTGAAGAGGAGTCTCGTGAGAGCAAAAGGAAGAGCGTTCTTTCTGGGCGGAGGGAACGGCTTGTGAAAGGTCCTGAGGCAGGAACAGTCGTGGCTGCTGGTGAAGGGAATGCATGCACAGGGCCCCATCTCTGTGCTCACACTTTCGCTATCACACAGCAAGGTCTCGAGGCAGGCAGGGCTGGGAGCTCTAGGAGGGCAGGGAGATTAATCCTGAATGGGGAAAGCGGGGCTCGGAGCCGTCACTTTCTCACTGTGACGATGTCTGAGCCAGGACTGGGGACCTGGTCTGATCGGCAGGGATGAGCCACTCCCTGGGCTCCAGACATCGGATCTGTCTGCCACAACTGCTGTGGGGGCACTGACCTCACGTTGAAGGGAACCCTCAATCGCACCATGTACTGCCTGCTGGTCTTTGGGGAGCCGTGCCAGGGTCCCCAAGACCACTGCTGGGATCAATGATTTCGTAAGAGATCTGCTGGCGTTCAGCATATGGCCATACACATGGCTCCTGTCTATCACAGCAAAAAGTTACAGAGGAAAGTCAGGAAAGGGAAAAGGCACGGGGGACAGGTTCAGGAAGATCAGGCAAACTTCCAGGGCCTTCTCCCAGTGGAGTCACACAGGACGTGCTCAATTCCCCCAGCAAGGAGTAGTCACCACAGGTGTGAAGAGTCTCCTGGAGAAGCTCACGGAGACCCAGCACCCAGAGCTCTCAGTGGGAACTGGTCATGCAGGCACTCTGCCCAGCACGGACCAAGATCCCAGACTCCAGGAGGAGAGCAGGTGCTCAGCGTAACTGTTTGTGCAAACAGTGTAAGCCCAGGGAACCACTCTTATCAGGGACAGTGGAAACCATCCTGAAATTCAAGTTCCCAGATGCCGGCCAACGTCCGACCTTGTAACCTGGCCTTTCTAAGGACAGCAGCCTCAGACTTGCTGAATTCAAACTTCCTGCACAGGAGCCTGAAATGGGAGACCTAGGGAAAGTGGGTTTGGATTATGGAAAATAACTACATCAGATAATCAGAAAACAAGGCACTTTGTGTTCCTGAGCACCTACTGGGTGCTGGGCACCACACAGAACACTTTTTACGGCTCTCAAAGTCTCCGTGAGACAGAGAGTGAAGCATCCTTTTCAGAGGAAACTCAGTCACAGAGCATGAACTGCAGAGCCAGGATTCAGACCTGGGGACCCGACTCTGGGGGAGACAGGGTAATACAGCAATTAGGAGCATGGGTCACAGAGCCAGGAGCCTGGGTCTGACTCCTCCACTCTCTAGCCATAGCATATCCTCTCTGGGCCTCCGTTTCCTTATCTGAATGGATATAACCCGTCTACTTGTGAGGATATGATCAGCATGGCACGCAAGTATCTAATGGTAAATTATAGAAATAGATGGCCCCCGGTTGGATGCTCAGGTGAAAGGGCTTTCACGGACACTGCGCTGGAATGTGAAAAGGCTGGGCTGGGTTCCTAACCTAGGTGTTTAAAAGATGAAGGCACTGAGTCACAGGAAAGAACATCAACTCGACTTCAAACCGAGGCTCCAGGCTGCCGATCCTGACATCTTGGACTTACTCGCAGGCCTGAGAGCTCATTCCCTTCAGGGAGCACACATTCTCCTGTGGGGTGAGGACAGGCACTCAGAATTCCAGAGCTCTTCCAAAGGCCGAATCCCGCCTTGCAAGGCCCTCTCCACCCAAGAGTGCTGGTTAGTACTGGTTTTACCCCAACAGACTTGGGAAGAGAAGTTGAGGGGCCCCTGAAGACAAAGAGTTTATTTAGCAAAGCTTAACCCTTTCCAGGAACGCAATAGGCTAAGATCCACGCAGGGGCGGGGCTTATCAGAGTCCCGCCCCCGACGGTGAAAAAAAGGTGGGGGAAACAAGCTTTTAAAGAAGCCCCGCCCCCAAGGGAGGTGATTGGATAATTTCTTTCGGAAACCCAATAATGGGAAGTGATTGGGCAAATATTCCAAGCTCCGCTCTTTCCCCCACCCCCTCCAGCCCCCCGCCTGTGATTGGGTAAACCCGGGAAAAGTTTCGCGAAAGCCCACCTCTCGCGGAAGGTGATTGGAGGCCGTTAGGCTAGAAAACAAGGTTCCAATGAGAGAGGGTCACCTCTGCCGGAGTTCCGATATATCATATGCCGCCCTGGGTATAAAGCCCTAGACATCCAACACTTACTTCTGAGACTTTTCGCTCCGATATCTTTGTCCCCCACTCCTCTCACACGTACCAGGAAACAGCTAGGGTTGCTGTTTACTGGACTCCCCCGCCGTCCCTTGCACTTCCGACACCGTCGTTGCTCCAGCCTCCAGTATTGGCCGCAGCCACACAGCCTGCTTTTGTCATTGGCTGGGACTCCCGCCTGTTAACATCGTAACCCGGCCGTTTTCCCTCCCGGGTTGCAACTGTGATCGCTCTCAACAAAGGTTCTGGGGCACCTGGATGTGGCGTTCCCAGGAGATGCTGAGTCCTAGAGGTCAGCAGCTGGCTTGTGAAAATTTATTCGCGACACCCCCTGTTGTTCGTTCTTTTATTCAGCAAATAAAATGTTCAGTGTTGGGCGTTAAACCTGTGTGCTGGCCTCTGGGAACCACACACCGTTCCTGTGTCCTCAGGGTTCACGTGGGGGCCGTGGTCTGTTTCCACGTGCCACACAGGTTGTGGGCAAAAGAGTGTCCCGGACGGCACACCCCGTTTATCCTGAGCCACAGGCTGCAAACCCACCTTCCCCTACACACACTATACCAAATGTACCCCCATAACCAAATGTCCTTTTTAAAAATTCTTCTTCTTTTTAAATCCTCACACAAGGACATTTCCCCATTGATTTGGAGAGAGGAACAGACAGAAAGAAATATCAATGCTCATCAGTTGGTTGCCTCCTGCACGTGCGGACCAGGGCCCCAGCTGGGGAGGAGCCTGCAGCCTAAGTACATGCCCTGAACCCTGACCGGAATGAACCTGGGACCCTTCGGTCCGCAGACCAACACTACCCACTAAGCAAACTGGCTAGGGCCCAAATGTCCTTTTAAAGAGGAAATCCCACTCAATTCTTTCTCCAGTCTCCTTCCTTCCTTTTTATTTATTTTTGTTTATAAAAAAATATTTATAAATATGTTTTTTAAATTGATTTTAGAGAGATAAAGGGATATAAAGAGAGAGAAATGATGAGCTGCCTCGTGCGTGCCCCCTACCAGGGAGCAACCCTGAAATGGGCATGTACCCTGGCTGGGAATCAAACCAGTGACCTTTTGGTGAATGGCGATGCTCAACCAACTGAGCCACACCGGCCAGGGCTCCTGCCTGATCCTGGTTATTTTCTTGGGGCCCCAGGATAATAACTCTCCTTGATGTTCATTAACTTAGTGAAAGATCGTTAAACTTTAAATAAGGAGTCTTCTCATGATTCTTAATTTAATCATACCCGCAAAGCCCCTGTTGGCATGTGAGGGAGGTACCATATTCAGATTCTGGGGGTTAGGATGTATTATCTGTGTGTGTGTGTGTGTGTGTGTGTGTGAGTTGGGGGGAAGGTATTATTCTGCCTACCACAGATGATGTGGTCAGGGAAGGCTTCTTGGAGGAGGTGACCGCTGAGATGAGCCCTAAGTGAGATCCTCAAACAAACGCAAGGATTGAGAAAATACTTCCAGGCCTGGCTGCTTTGTCCCCTCCTCAGAGAAATCTTCCCAAACAAACCGATGTCCCCTTTGTGTCCACTCACACTGGGGTGAATCAAACCACTGAACTGAATAGCTCCCACCCTCTCATCCCAGGCAGAACCCCTCCGCTCCTACCCCAGCTCCTCACGCTCCGTCTCTTCCTCTCGTCCAGCCCTGACCCTCTCCACAGAGTGGCGACTCACTGTATGTGTGTCCTGCTCTGTTCCGTCCTCTCTAACTCCTCTCTGGGTCTGCTGGACAAAGGGAGGCAGAGTCTATGCTAGTAGCAATGTCTCATTAAACAATAAATGATACGTCACATTCACAGTTATGTAGTCAGAGGAGAGAGTACACCCCCATTTCACAGATTAGGAGATTAAGTGCCAGAGAGGCAACGTCACTTGTCCAAGGTTGCCCAGCAGGGACCCCAGGCCAGTCAGGTTCCATCCGCCTTGGAGTAGGTAGCAGTGAGGGGGAGGGGCCAGCCCCTCTTCCGGAGCCTGGGAAGCCCCTGCTACTGGCCCAGAGCCGCTGAGGCAGTGGCAGGGAGGCTCCAGTTGCTGGGCTGCCCATAGTCGGTGAGGTCCTGGGCAGCCACCTGGATGCAGTACCGGGCGTGGGGCCGCACAGCCCTGAGGGTGAAGGACGTGGCTTCGATGGGCCCCACCTGAGAGAGGAAGACGGTGGTCAGTGGGTGGCCAGGCTGGGAAGGCCACTGTCCAGCGGTCTGTGTGCCTGAGCCTCAGTCCTCACGCTCCATCCTAACCGTTCGCCCTCCCAGCCACCCCTCCCCCCCAAGTCTCTGGCTTGTGTGGTCCGGACCTGTGTGGGCTTCCTGCTGGTCCCAGAGCCTACTGGTTCAGGAGTCCTTCCTGGACCACATCAAGGGATGGCCCAGTTTCGAGGGATGTCTCAGTGGTGATCCCTCACTCCCAGACCCCACCCCCCCACCTCCTCCTGCCCCTAAACCAGAGCTCCCACCATCGGCTTCAGTGCCTTCCTCCCCACCCCCAGTCCCACTGTGCTGACCATGGTTTTTTTTGTTTTTGTTTTTTTGTTTTTTTTTTTTTAATTTCTTTGTATCTTAGGATATTTTGGCATCTTAACATCTTGCTGGCCGGGAGCAGACTGCCCTTCTTGGGGTCAGCCAGTTGTTAGAGATGGCAAAGGAGCATGCCTTCCACATACAAACTAAACAATCAGAGTCTAAACCCCACCCGCCTTTTCTCTCATTCCCCCCACAGGCCAGTATTCCTCCTGCCCGGCGTCACCCAGTGCCAGGTGCGGCCCGGAGCCCACAGGATTACCCAGCTCGCCAGCCCCCAGCACTCCCCCACCCTGTCTCCTCTCCCAGGGGAACTCCAGCAGGGCGCTGCCTAGGCTCACCACTCCCTCCTGCTCCAGCCTTCTGCCCCAGCTCCCTGCTCTACCCGCTGCTCCACCCCCTGCTCCCGCCCCCTGCTCCACCCCCCTGCTCCCGCCCCCTCTCCCAGCCCCCTGTTCCAGCCTTCTGCCCCAGCTCCCTGCTCCACCCCCCTGCTCCCGCCCCCTCTCCCAGCCCCCTGCTCCAGCCCCCTGCTCCACCCCCTGCCCCAGCCCCCTGCTCCACCCCCCTGCTCCCGCCCCCTGCTCCACCCCCCTGCTCCCGCCCCCTGCTCCACCCCCCTGCTCCTGCCCCCTGCCCCCCTCCTGCTCCACCCCCTGCCCCAGCCCGCTGCTCTACCGCCCTGCTCCTGCCCCCTGCTCCACCCCCTGCCCCAGCCCCCTGCTCCAGCCCCTGCCCCAGCCCCCTGCTCCAGCCCCTGCCCCAGCCCGCTGCTCTACCCCCCTGCTCCCGCCCCCTGCTCCACCCCCTGCCCCAGCCCCTGCTCCAGCCTCCTGCATCCTGATGTTGCCTGTAAAACGGCCCTGCGTGGCGCGGCATGTCCCCTTCTCTCAGGAAATGTAATCAGTTCTCTCAATGGCCTTGGCCTCTCCTGTCCCCACGCAGGGACCTCCCAGGATTGAAGTCCCATGGGCACGAATGAGACACCCACTCAGGTCCGCCTCTCCTGCTTTCTCTCCTGTCCATCTTTTCTCTCCTGTCCCTGCTGCTCCACACTCTCCCTCCCTGACCTGCCCTCACCTCCTCCCATCTCCACAATCCTCTGGAAGGTCCCGTCCCAGCCACCATGCTCAGCTGCCCAGCCCCAGGTCCGCCTAGCTCCCTGCCCTGCCCTACCTGAGTTTCCCACAGCGGAGGCCATATGGTGCTGCAAGTCTTACATTTAGGTTGATGGTGGCACAACTTTATGAGCACACTCAAAGCCACTGGCTTAAGCACTTTAAAACAGTGAGTTTTCTGCCATGTGAGTTTGATCTCAATTTTGAAACTGCGAAGACTTAAAAAATTTAAAAGCTACTCGCCACATTGGAATGGCTCAGCAGCCACCCATAGCTCATGGCACTGTCCTGAGAGCAGATGGAGAAGATTCCCCATCACCGAAAACTCCCACATCCACGGGGCAGGGTGTGAAAGCCAGTCTGCAGTCTCGCTCCTCAGCCAGGACCCGGCCCTGCCCAGGACACACCGACCTGCGGATGCTCACAGGACACTGCCTTTAGTTTTTATTTTTCAAGAAGTCAAGACAACCCTAGCCAGTTTGGCTCAGTGGATAGAGCATCGGCCTGTGGACTAAAAGGTCCCAAGTTGGATTCCGGTCAAGGGCATGTACCTTGGTTGCGGGCACATCCCCAGTGGGAGGTGTGCAAGAGGCAGCTGATTGATGTTTCTAACTCTCTATCCGTTTTCCTTTCTCTATGTAAAAATTCCTAAAATATATGAAGAAGAAGAAGAAGAAGAAGAAGAAGAAGAAGAAGAAGAAGTTGAAGAAGTTGTTGTTGTTAAAACAGCCCTGGTTGGTTGGAGAGTCATCCCATACCCCAAAAGGTTGTGGGTCCCATTTCTGGTTAGGGCACATATCTAGGTTTCAGGCCATGTATGGGAGGCAACAGATCAGTGTTTCTCTCTCCCTCTCCCTTGCTCACTCTCTCTAAAATCAATAAAAAATTTTTTTAAAAAGTTAAAATAGCCGAAGCCGGTTTGGCTCAATGGTAGAGCGTCAGCCTGTGGACTGAAAGGTCCCAGGTTCGATTCCGGTCAAGGGCATGTGCATTGGTTGCAGGCGCATCCCCAGTGGGGGGTGTGCAAGAGGCGGCTGGTTGATGTTTCTCTCTCATCGACGTTTCTACCTCTCTATCTCTCTCCCTTCCTCTCTGTAAAAAATCAATAAAATATATATTTTAAAAAAAGTTAAAATAATATATGTTGTTTTCAATCAAGATGAAATTTATGTAGCATAAAATTAACCATTCTAAAGTGGACAATTTACTATCCTTTAGTACATTCACAATGTTGTGCAACCAGCACCTCTAATTCTAGAAAATTCCATCCCTCCCCCCCCAAAAAAAAACACAACACACCTGTTTTCATCAGCAGTCACTCCCCATCCTCCTCCTCAGCCCCTGACAACCATGAATCTACTTTCCATTCCTGGATGTGCCTGCTCCGGAGATTTCACATCAGTGGACGCACACACCTTTTGTGCCTGGCTTCTCTCCCTGAGCATCCTATTTCCCAGGGTCATCCACATTGTAGTGAGTGTCGGTGCTTTCATGGCTGAGTCATACTCAGAGTGAGGGTGGGCCTCGCTTTGCGAACCCATTCACCCACTGATGGACATTGGAGCTGTTTCTGCCTTTCGGTTATTGTGAATAGCACTACTATGAAGGTTTTGTTTGAGTTCCTGATTTCAAGTCCTTTGGGCAGATGCGCGGGAGCAGGAGGGGAGCTGCAGGCTGCCTTTATTTTGCACACTGGCCACAAGCAATCTCAAGCTACAGGGGAGGCCTCGGTGCACTTACACGTGCTGTTCTACCGGGAATCGTCCTCCCCAGCTGCCTCTCACCCTCCTCACCTGGCGGAAGCGGGCGGCTCCATGACGCTTGTAGCGAATCCAGTACTTGAGTGAGAAGATCTCCGGGAAGGGCCAGGACCTGGGAGGTTCCCACTGCACCCACAGCCGCTGCCCGTGGAGGGGTCTCAGGCGCACGCCTTCTGGAGGGTCTGGTTTGACTGACAGACAAACAGGAGACAGGGTCAGCAGGGGGCAGTTTCATGCATGCAACCAACCAACCAACCAACAAATACGGACTGAGGCTCTCCTGAATGTCCAGTGATGTTCTGGACACTGGGGAACACAGCAGTGACCAGTACAGACACAACCCTTTTGGAGCTCAATCCACAGGACAGAAGGAAATTTACTGATCATAAAGAGTAGGGAAGAGCTTTGCACGGTGGCAGTATCGTAGCCAATGAGGTTTATCCGGGGCGTGATTATTACTAATTAAAAAAAAAAAGGAGTAGGGGAGAAAGTTCAGGAGTGCAAGGAAGAGAGTGGCTTGCAACTTTTTAAAAAAATATATATATATTTCATTGATTTTCTACAGAGAGGAAGGGGGAGGGATAGAGAGCTAGAAACATCGATGAGAGAGAAACATCGACCAGCTGCCTCCTGCACACCCCCCACTGGGGATGTGCCCGCAACCAAGGTACATGCCCTTGATCGGAATCGAACCCGAGACCTTTCAGTCCACAGGCCGACACGCTATCCACTGAGCCAAACCGGTTTCGGCAGGTTGCAGCTTTTTGAGACATAATTCGCATACCACAAAAGTCACCCTTTCAAAGTGTACAGTGGGTTTCGGTACATTCACAATGTTGTAGGAACACCACTATTTAATCAGAACATTTTCATCACCCCCAAAAGAAATCCACATCCATTAGCAGCCATCCTTCCACCCCCATTACTGCTAGGGAGGAGCTGGGGCAGGTCATACAGGGCCCTGTGGGTCGTAAGAGGCGGGAGCTGGAGAGCTGTAGGCAGAGGGGCGAGACCTGACTAGGGTGCTCACAGCGCCCTCTGGTGGCTGATTGAGGGACGGCGCCCTATGGTTGGGAATCAGAAACTAGGGAGAGAGGTGGGAACCAGAAACTGTGGTTCAGGTGGGCGGCAAAGAAGCCAGATCAGGCCCTAGCCAGTTTGGCCCAATGGATAGAGCATCGGCCTGTGGACTGAAGGATCCCAGGTTCGATTCTGATCAAGGGCACATGCCCAGTTTTCGGGCTCAATCCCCAGTAGAGGGTATGTAGAGGCAGCGGATCAATGATTCTCTCTTTGATGTTTTTCTCTCTCCCTCTCCCTTCCTCTCTGAAATCCATTTTTTTTTTTTTTAAGGAAAGAAGCGGGCTCAGGGAGGCTCAGGAGGAGAGAGAAGTGGGCGGATCTTGATTAACTGTGAAGTGGAGGACAGGACTGTGTGACGGGTAGGAAGTGGGGGTACCTAGAGAGGCGGAAGAGCACAAATAAGCCAGTGACCCTTCTCACCCCCCAGCCATGGCCCCACTCACTGATGTGCTCCGGGACAAAGGTCACGAAGCTGCTGCTGCTGCTGCCTGAGGGGTGGACAGCTGTGATGTTCAGCAGGTAGGGTACCATGGAGAACATGTGGACGTCTGGGATGGTGCAGCTGCTGGCTTCTGGTGTTGGCTGGAGGCAGGGCTGGCTCTCCCCGTGGGCGGCCACTCCAAGCCTGCGCACGGAGTGGGCACTGAGGGCCTCAGCACTTCCTGCTGGCCCTGCCTGTGCCCAGATCCCAAGTAGGGACAGAAGGTTCGGGTCCCGCTCTTGTCTCCGTGACCCTGGGGGAGGCACTCACCTGACATCAAAGATCCCACACACACCCAGGGTTTGGGGTGAAAACCACCCTAGATGCTCGGGTCCCAGATTCTACAGGTTTCTGGAAGATCGACATTCCAGCCTTAGAATTCCAACATTCTGAGGTCTACAGAGTCACGGACTCTGGAATCTGAAATGGTGAGATTCTGAGACACCAGGATTTCAGGCTTCGGAGCCTAGAGCTGAGTGCCATCTGTAGAACTTTCTACAGCGTTCACCAGGCCCTGTTGCTACCTCGTCCCTTGCAGCAGTCACTGCCGCCTGTGCGTTCAAGTGCTTGAAACACGGCTGACACGACTGAGTGGGACTTTTGAGTTTGGTTTACTTTATGTCATGTTTCCAGTTATCAGAACACTTGGGAAAGTTGTTTGGAACAAGCTGGGTGCATGAATTTATCGCTTCAACTGCAAATTTTGTGAAATCCAATCAGAGATCAAGAATTTCTAATGAAAGTTTAGCATCTGAACTGAAATGCACCATATTCATAAAATACAGGTGAAATTCTGAAGACTTTGTATAAAAAAAGTAAAATATTAATTTTTAAAGTAATGATAACGATAATATTTTAGTTATTTCTATATTAACTTCTATTCTAAATTTGAATGTACATATATTGTGTATAAGTATGTCCAATTACATTATGCTCAATCATTAAATGAGACGTATTTGGAAATATAGATATTATTTACATAAAATATTAACATTAATTTCACCCATTCCCTCTCACTTTTTAAACGTGGCTTCTAGAACATTTTAACGACACCCCTGGTGAGAACGATGATTGCATGAGGCACAGCTGTGCAGGCCGCGCTGCCCCAGCACCCAGGGTTCCAGGCCGCGCTGCCTGAGGCCCGGCTGTGGCGCTCTGACCTGTACGTGGCAATGACGGACGGGGGCCTCGCGGAGTCTGCAGCAGGCGGCAGGGTCCAGAAGCAATCTACGGCAATCGGGTACCTAAAGGCCCGGCACCACACCCTGGACTGCGTGGGGGCTGCAGGGGTGAGGGAGGAGGGAGGAGCATGAGCTTTCAAACCTCCCCCCACACACCCAGGGCTTGGGGAGAAAGCCACCCTAGATGCGCAGGTCCCAGGTTCTATAGCTTTCTGGAATGTCAGCATTCCAGCCTTAGAATTCCCACAGTCTGAGAGGTCTGCAGTCACAGACTGGAACCTGCAGCAGTAAGATTCTGATTCTCTCCAGCTCTCAGACGCCAGGGTTGTGAAGCACACACCACCCCCCGCCCCAACACCCCCACCCCGTTCATCCCGCCTCCCTGGAGCACTGACAAAGGCTGCTGGGATGAGTCCATGAAGGAAAGACACCTAAGTCACCTCTCGCCCCTACAACCTGCGAAGGCAGGACTATTGGCTCATTCTCCGGGTTAACAGCCACAGAGGAGCCCTTGGGAGTGGAGAACCCTGATGGGGGAGATATTTTGCTGTGTCCCCTCTTTGTTACAGAGTCTTGGTTTTGTTTATCTTCACCGGAGGATATTTTTTCATTGATTTTTTTTAAAGATATATTTTATTGATTTTGTACAGAGAGGAAGGGAGAGATACAGAGTTAGAAACATCGATGAGAGAGAGTCATCGATCAGCTGCCTTTTGCACACCCCCGAGTGGGGATGTGCCCGCAACCAAGGTACATGCCCCCGACCGGAATCGAACCCGGGACCCCTCAGTCCCCAAGCCGACGCTCTATCCACCGAGCCAAACCGGTTTCGGCGATTTAAAAAAAAATTTTTTTTAGTAGAGAGTGGAAGGGAGGGAGAGAAACAGAGAGAGAAGCACTGGTGTGAGAGACACATCAGTTGGCTGCCTCCCTGATGTGCCCCAACCAGGGCAGGGACTGAGCTTGCAACCGAGGAACGTGCCCCTTGACTGGAATCCGACCTGGGACCTTCAGCCCGAAGGCCCATGCTCTACCCACTGGGATAAACTGGCCAGGGCTACAGTTTTGTTTTGAAGCACATGAAATGAATGCATGCAGTTAACCACCCCCCCTTTCTCTCTCTCTCCTCTCTCTCTCTCTCTCTCTCTCTCCCTCTCTCTTCCCCCCCTCCATCCCTCCCCCCTCCTGGCTGTGGCTGCCAGGACCTGGTGTCACTTCGGAGTAGGATTCATCTCCAGGCCTCACTTTCCCATCTGTGGAATGTGATGGCCATCCCCTCCCACCCCACTCCAGAATGTTCCACAGCCGAGTCCGGTCCGCAGACTGGCCCTGGTCCCCCAACCCCCCGGGGCCCTACATACCTTCGCTCCCACTACAGGGCGAGCAGCCAGCCCAGAGGACAAGGGCCAGGAGGAGTCCTGGGGCCATGACTCCTGGGCTCCTTGCAGAAGCTGGGGCACCGGGCACCTGGGGAGCAGGCGCTCAGAGCCTGCCAAGGCCCCTCCCTTCCTCTGGGCTGGACACGGGCAGCTTTGTGGGGCTGTGAGGAGTCAAGCAGGGGCAGCAGATCCGCCGGTCCCTGTACTGGCCACCCTGGGACGAGGGTGCGGAAGGCTCTGAGGGTGGGGGCAGGGAAGAGGCCACAAAAGGGAGAAGTGGAGACCCCGTGGCCTTTCCCAGCACAGTCAGTCCTTCCTTCCGGCTGCAGTGAGGGGGGCTGGGGAAACCCCAGAGGGGAGTTCGCATGGAGAAAGACCGAGACAGAGGCAGGAGGGAGACTCAGAGGAGAGGAGAGAGGGGGTGGGAGACTGAGAGGAGAGGAGAGGAGAGAAAAGGAGAGGAGAGGAGAGAAGAGGAGAGGAGAGGGTATGGGAGGGGAGGAGAGGAGAGGGGAGGGGAGGGGAGGGGAGGGGAGGGGTGGGAGACTCAGAGGAGAGAAGGGGTGAGAGATCCAGAGGAGAGGAGAGAGGGGATGGGAGACTCAGAGGAGGAGAGGAGAGGAGAGGGAGAGGAGAGGAGAGGAGAGGAGAGGAGGAGGAGAGGAGAGGGTATGGGAGGGGAGGAGAGGGAGGGGAGGGGAGGGGAGGGGAGGGGTGGGAGACTCAGAGGAGAGAAGGGGTGAGAGATCCAGAGGAGAGGAGAGAGGGGATGGGAGACTCAGAGGAGGAGAGGAGAGGAGAGGAGAGGAGAGGAGAGGAGAGGAGAGGAGAGGAGAGGAGAGGAGAGGAGAGCAGAGGAAAGGGGAGGGGAGGGGAGGGGAAGGGAGACTCAGAGGAAAGAGGGGGTAGGAGACTCAGAGGAGAGGAGAGAGGGAGTGGGAGACTCAGAGGAGAAAAGGGGTGAGAGACTCAGAGGAGAGGAGAGAGGGGGTAGGAGACTGAGAGGAGAGAGGAGGGGGAGACTCAGAGGAGAGGAGAGAGGAGGGGAGGGGAAGGGATGGGGACTCAGAGGAGAGACAGAGATGGAGATAGGGAGAGATAAAAGAGATAGAGGAAGAGAGAAAGGGTCAGGAGACGGGGAGATTGACACACAAAGGTCCAGGAAAAAAGAAGGCAGGGACACGAGAGACCCAGCATCTCCACAGGAGATGCCCTTTCACGCATGGACCACAGGGACAGGGCCCCACCCTCACCGGCCACTCTACCCCCCAGGCCAGAGAGACCGACAGGCCTGGGGCAGCCCCTCCCCACGGACATTCTCCTGGCCTCGGGGTGCCCAGCCGCTGAAGCCCTACTGGACACGGTGCCTCCCCGGGGAGCAAGGAAACCCCCGGGGCAGGCTGGACATGGGGGTTCACAGTCTTAGTCACCTCCGCCCCTGAGCCGGAAAGGCCCAGAACCACTGGGGGATTTCAGGGAAGTTGCCGGGGGCAGGGGGGGTGCTCACCCTCCCAGGGGCTGGGCGAAGGGTAAGGAAAGTGAGGTCAGTGCAGGCGTGGCCTCTGTCTTCCCTTAACTCGGAGATTCTGTTCATGTGAACTTTTTGGCATCCATTCCATTTTGACTTTTTAAAATTTTGCAGTAACACAGTGTTCGTCACGGGGACTGAGATCTGGGTGCGGGAGGGGGTGCCTCCCTCTCCCCACCCTAACCCGGGCCACCCTCTCCCCTGCTCCAAGTGGGAGCCCAGCAATCAGGCCACACGCTGTCCTGGGCTCAGCGAGCTTTATTCCGGGGGTGGTGTCTGGCGAAGACAGGACGTGAGCGAGGGAACTCGCAGAGTCTCCGATGGCAGGGGCGTGGGCAGGGCCTGAGACATGGACACCAGGGTCAGCCGGGACGGGGCCTGGCTCATCTCCAAGCCCGGAAGGTCAGTGTGAGCCCCACCACGCCCCCGGCAGGTCCGAGCAAGCGGGGTCCGCGTTCCGAGGCTTAGCGTCCCTGAGCCTGGAGCCTCTGCATCTGCAGGATCTGGCTCAGAATCCGCTGCACATCTTCATCCATCTGGCCCTGGGGTGGGGGGACAGAGGAGAGCCTGGGCGCCCTGCCACTGTACAGATGGACACGGCGGGCCAGAGAGCAGCCGGGGGGTGGCCAAAGCCTGGCCGACTCACCTGGATGGCGTGCAGGAGGTGGCTCCGGTACAGGGCCACCACTGCGCTGTGCTCCCGGGCAGCTTCCTGCGGGCGGGGCGGAGGGGCGCTCAGAAAAGCAAGACAGCCCCCGAGGTGCCAAGTGCCCCCTCGTACCCTGAGCCCCCGTGTTGACGGCATGGCCCAGGAAGACGGTGCCAGTTGACAAAATATTGCAACATTTCCTCCCAGGCCTGGCACACGTGCTCCAGGCTCCTGCGTGCCCCCAGCCCTCTCCCGGGTGTCGGTGTGCCCGGCGGGCTCTCACCTCCAGCTGCCTCTGCAGGGCCTCCACCTGGCCGCGCAGGGCCTCCACCTCGGAGCTGCCGGGGACTGCTGGCTGGTCCTTCAGCGCCTCCTTGAGACTGAAGACCTCCTTGGAGAGCTCTGTGATCTGCGGTGGGTGCGGGCGGGAGGGGTCAGGGGTCACCCCGGTGACCCTGAGCTCAGGGCTGGGGGCAGCAGGGGTAAGAGAGGCGGGACAGGCTTGCGAGGGAAGGCCACATCCTAGAGGCTAGCAAACTCTGGCCCTCAGGCTAAGAATGGTTTCCAGGGTTTTAAATGCCCGGGGGATTAAAAGTCAAAAAGAGAATTAGATAAAATTCACACTCCCGTGTTTGTACACCAATTTGTGTGGATGCACAGCCACGCCCATTCGCGTGAGGTCGCCTCTGGCTTCTTCTGCAGTGGCAGGCCTGAGCCAGAAACACTGCCCATCGGTCCTTTACAGTAAACGTCTGTGGCTCCTGTCACATCCCCTGTGGGAGTCTGGGAAGGGAAGCTGGTGGGACAGGGGCGGGAGGCGGTGTGCCTGTCAGGCAGCCCTGGGCTAGGCCCCTCTGTCCCTTTCTCAAAGGAGATCTTGGGAAGATGACTCAACCCCTCTGAGCCCAGTTTCCCCCCCACCCCCTACAGAGAACCATGGTTCCCACCAGCTAACTGATTCTGAACAGTGACTAAGTGTAAACTGCTGGGCAAAGAGCAGGCACTCGATAATGCCAAACTCCATTATTATTCCTGCGGAGAAAGGCTCTCACCGGAGGCCATGCTGCCCCCAGAGGACAGCGAGGGCCTCTCCTGCAATGGAATGTCCGGGGTGCTCCTGGCATCAGGTGGGTGAGACCAGGGCTGCTGCTCAACAGCCCACAGTGCCCAGGACACCCCCGCAGAGAGTGACCTGCCCTTCATGCCACTAGCATGACTTGCACTTTCGTGCTGAGAAAGAGAAACTCTGATACAAATAAAGCACCATCTCTACCACAACGTTACCTTCATTTTACAGATGTGAAAACTTGGGCTCAGAGAGGTCACACAGCAAGTCGTATCTGGGTGACTCTTCGCACTAAAGCCCTTGGGCTCTCAGGCTCACATTCACTATCCAGTGACATGCCGTGTCGCTTTGAGCCATTCGCTTTGCCTCTCAGAGCCTCAGTTTGCTCATCTGGAAGATGAAGGTAAAAATGCTTTCTGGAATTATTAGATCCAAGATGGCTGCACAGGGAAATACTTAGCCGCAGTCGCACACAACAATGTCAATAAAATACAACTAAAATATAAAATGGGCATTACCCAGAACTACAGGAAAGTCGACTGACTGGAAATTCTACAACAAGAAGCAAGGAGAAAACCAGAAGGAAGCGCGGGGGAGCTATAAAAGCCTAAGGTACGGAGACATGTGGCGCGCAGAGAGGACGGAGCGGAGAGGAGGGAGGCCGAGTGCCTGGCTGGCGTTCCCTAGCGGGAAGGAGATAAAAGCTCCAACTGTGCTGGGCCCCAGTTCTGACTGCTCTGACCCCCAGTTCTACGCCAGACCCCGGGGACCCAGGCTCATCCAGAGGAAGCTGGGCTGTAAGGCGGAAACCCGGGGGAGTGGTGAAAGGAGGTCCCGGCAGCATTGCGCACAGAGAAGGGACAGGTGGCTGTGCCGCAGGATTGCCCTGGCGGGAAGGAGACAAAAGCTCCGGACTGCTCTGAATGCCACCTCCAACTCCACTTCCAACTGAACTGAACCCCAATACCTGGCTCATTGGGGGAGAGCATAGACTGTTTGGTAGCAGGCGAAAATCGAGGGCACCTTTCTCTCAGAGGCGCTTGCAGCGAGTACTGAAGGACCCTGACACCCAGGAGCCGCATAGGGCGGGCATAGGGTGGGGCTGATGGAAGCCAAGGCTGTAGGCTCCACCCTGAAACTCCGCCCCATCAGGGAAGCTGCGAAAATGCGACAACAAAATAGCTCACAAACGAAAGAAATGGAGGACAAAAAGCGACTGGATATAGAGTTCAAATCTACGCTTATAAGGCTTTTCAAGAATTTCCTAGAAAAGGTCGATAAGTCCTATGAGGATATGAAAAGGGATCAACTAGAATTAATAAGGAATCAACGAGAAATGATAAGGGATCAACAAGAAATAAAGAATACATTGTCTGAAATAAAAAATATTATACAGAGTCCTAAAAACAGAATGGAAGATCACAAGAATCAAGTCAAAGATTTGGAACATAAAGAGCCAGAAGACACTCCTCCACAGAAGCTAGAAGACAAGAGAATCCAGAAAATTGAAGATAATGTAAGAAACCTCTGGGACAACTTCAAGCGAATCAACATCAGAATTATGGGGGTCCCAGAAGATGAGAGAGAGCAAGATATTGAAAACATACTAAAAGAAATAGTGACAGAAAACTTCTTCCACCTGGTGAAAGAATTAGACTTACAAGTCCAGGAAACGCACAGAACTCCAAACAAAAGGAATCAAAAGAGGACCACACCAAGACACATCATAATTAAAATTCCAAGAGCAGCCAAAACCGGTTTGGCTCAGTGGATAAAGCATCGGCCTGTGGACTGAAGGGTCCCGGGTTCGATTCCGGGCAAGGGCATGTACCTTGGTTGCAGGCACATCCCCAGTAGGGAGTGTGCAGGAGGTGACTGATCGATGACTGTCTCTCATTGATGTTTCTTTTCTTTCTTTTTTTTTTTTTTTTTTTTTTAAAGAAAACCCCAGTGGGATTTTTTTTAAAAATATATTTTATTGATTTTGTACAGAGAGGAAGGGAGAGAGATAGAGAGCTAGAAACATCGATGAGAGAGAGTCATCGATCAGCTGCCTCTTGCACACCCCCTACTGGGGATGTGCCCACAACCAAGGTACATGCCCTTGACCAGAATCGAACCCGGGACCTTTCAGTCCCCAAGCCGACGCTCTTTCCATTGAGCCAAACCGGTCCCGGCTCTCATCGATGTTTCTAACTCTCTATCTCTCCCTTCCTCTCTGTGAAAAATCAATAAAATATATTTAAAAAATAAATAAATAAAAATAAAAAAATAAAATAAAATTCCAAGAGCAAAAGACAAAGAGAGAATATTAAAAGCAGCAAGAGCAAAGCAGGTAGTTACCTATAAAGGAGCACCTATACGATTGTCAGCTGATTTCTCAACAGAAACCATGCAGGCCAGACGGGAATGGCAAGAAATATTCAAGGTGATGAATAGTAAGAACCTACAGCCCAAAAATAATCTACCCAGCAAAGCTATCACTCAGAATCGAAGGCCAGATAAAGAGCTTCACTAATAAAAAAAAGCTAAAGGAGTTCATCACCATCAAACCAGAATTATATGAATTGCTGAAAGGGGTTCTTTCGGAAGAGAAAGTAAATAAAGATAAAAATTATGAACAACAAATACGTAACTATTAACAAGTGAATCTAAAAACCAAGGAAATAAAAAATTTGATGAACAATATTAACTGTTGAATAGAATAGAATCAGAGGTATGGAAGGGGAGTGAACTGACGATTCTTGGGGAAAAGGGGAGAGGGGGATGTGGGAAGAGACTGAACATAAACTGTGCACCTATGGATGAGGACAATGGGGGGTGGGGAAAGGACAGAGGGTGGGATGGGAACCTGGTGGAGGAGAGCAATGGAGGCGGGGGGAAGGAACATTTGTAATAATATGAACAATAACAATTTATTTAAAAAATAAAATAAAAATTGAAATAAATAAATAAATAAATAAAAATGTAAAAAAAAAATGCTTTCTGGCTCTTAGTTGTGAGATTAAAAGTGACATGTGAAAATCAGCTGAGTTACAGCAAGAGGTCTCAGTTATCATTATTCTTACTATTTAAGAGAACAACTTGGGAACTTGGGTTTGAGCCTGGAAGAACCATTGCATAACTGTGTGACCCTGGGCAAGTGGCTTCATCTCTGTGCCTCAGCTTCCTCAAATGGGATAATAAAAAGAGCAATCTTATTGGAACTTAATGTGAGGATTAAACGCATTGATCCAGCCCTGGCTGGTTTGGCTAAGTGGATAGTGTTGGCCTATGGACTGAGGGGTCCCAGGTTTGATTCCGGCCAAGAGCACATGCCTGGGTTGTGGGCTTGATCCCCAGTAGGGGGCGTGCAGGAGGCAGCCAATCAACGATTCCCTCTCATCATTGATGTTTCTATCTCTCCCTCTTCCTTCCTCTCTGAAATTAATAAAATATTTTTAAAACTAATAAATAAATGCATTGATCCATATTGAATGCACAGCACAGGCCCCGACATGCAATAAGAACCCAATAAAGGTTACTGTTGTAGTAATTAGTAATGGGAACAGTAGCCTGGGTGTCTGAGTTGTCCCCTTCCTTCTCTGTCTCAGCCTCCTTTCTGGAAAATGGGCTCATTTCCCAGAACCCTTTCAGCTGGGACATTCTATTTATTTATTTATTTATTTATTTTATTTTTATTATTTATTTATTTATTTATTTATTATTTATTTATTTATTAAATTTACAGAGAGGAAGGGAGAGAGATAGAGAGCTAGAAACGTCGATGAGAGAGAAACATCGATCAGCTGCCTCTTGCACACCCCCTACTGGGGATGTGTCCGCAACCAAGGTACATGCCCTTGACCGGAATCGAACCCGGGACTTTTCAGTCCGCAGACGGACACTCTATCCACTGAGCCAAACCGGTTTCGGCTCAGCTGGGACATTCTTAGATTCCCCCAATCTCTGTGAAGTGGGGACCTTCAACTGAGTGTAGGAACAGGAGACCCACCTTCTTGTCCTTCTCTTTGGCCCTATCCAGGGCCTCCTGGGCGCGGCTCTGGGCCTGGCGTGCCTTCTCAGCCTCCGTGCGCAGCCCACGCAGCTGCTGCTCTGCCGTGGCCAGCTGGGCCTCCGCTGCGTGTCTCTCACTCTTCATGAATAGGGCCTCGCGCTGCACCTGTGGCCCAAGCCCACGCGTGACCCTGAGGACACTTGGACCACAAAGATCCTGAACCCCAGACTTCCTCTGACCCTCTATCTTGTCCTGAGGACATTCAAGCCCATTTTGACCTTGAGGAGTTTGATTCAGGGAAGTTCCGAATTCCACAGGGCATCATAAACATCCTGACCCTGCGAAAGACCTCTGGCCTGCTAGCTGTGTGGCCTCAGACAAGGGACTTAACCTCCCTGTGCCTCAGACTCCTCATATGTAAAATGAGAATGATGACAACTGCCCACTTCACAGGGGGTGTGAGGGTAAAATGAGCAAGTACATGGAATCCAGTTAGAACCGTGACTGACACACGGTAAGTGCTTTATTCCGGTGCGTGGTATTATTATTACCACTAATGTTCTTTTCTCTGCTAGTGGTTGAAGGTTTGAGGATTTCTTACAAAATGAAAGAAAACCAGAAGAATCTGGATGAAAAGCAAATAGGTGTTCAAAAGTTGATGACTGCATTTTCACAAAAATATCAAGACCGGAGCAATGTGAGCTTTGCAAAAGTCGATCCTAGAGGGAACATAGACCTTTATAGAAATAACAGCTCCAGGGAAGAGTGGATAATAACTAGATGTTTCAATTAGTATAGATTGGCACACATTAACTATTTAAATAAATCCTAAACTGATTGATAAATCAAATCAGACTTGTAAAGTTTATCCAAAAAAGAAATGATCGTGACGAAGGTAAAATTGCAGACACCCATGAAGATGGTCATACTTAAGTTTGACCATCAAGGGTTTAACTGGTTTAAAAGAGGGTTACCTTGCCGGGACCGGTTTGGCTCAATGGATAGAGCGTTGGCCTGCAGACTGAAGGGTCCCGGGTTCAATTCCGGTCAAGGGCATGTACCTTGGTTGTGGGCACATCCCCAGTAGGGGGTGTGCAAGAGGCAGCTGATCGATGACTCTCTCTCATCGATGTTTCTAACTCTCTATCTCTCTCCCTTCCTCTCTGTACAAAAATCAATAAAATATATTTAAAAAAAAAAAAAAAGAGGGTTACCTTCCCGGCTGGTGTGGCTCAGCCATTGAGCATTGTCCCATGAACCAAGAGGTCACTGGTTCAATTCCTGGTCAGGGCACATGTCCAGGTTGCAGGCTCAGTCCCCGGGAGGGGCCGTGCAGGAGGCAGCTGATCAATTGATGTTTCTCTCTCATCAATGTTTCTATCTCTCTATTCCTCTCCCTTTCTCTCTCTCTAAACAATAAAGGGGGAAAAATTTTTAAAAGAGGGTATTCACCCTGGCCGGTTTGCCTTAGTGGATAGAGTGTTGGCTTGTGGATGAGGGGCCTCAGGTTAATTCCAGTCAAGGGCACCTGCCCAGGTTGCAGGCTTGATCCCCAATAGCAAGAGGCAGCCGATCAATGATTCTCAACATTGATGTTTCTATCTCTCTCTCCCTCTCCCTTCCTCTCTGAAATCAATAAAAATATATATATTTTTAAAAAACAGGTTGTTGCCGAAACCGGTTTGGCTCAATGGATAGAGCGTCGGCCTGCGGACTGAAAGGTCCCCGGTTCGATTCTGGTCTAGGGCATGTACCTTGGTTGCAGGCACATCCCCAGTAGGGGGTGTACTAGAGGCAGCTGATCGATGATTCTCTCTCATCGATGTTTCTAACTCTCTATCCCTCTTTCTTCCTCTCTGTAAAAAATCAATAAAATATATATTTAAAACAAACAAACAAACAGGTTGTTCTTGGGAAAAGGATAATTCTGGCTGTCATTTATAAATTGCTTGTACCATCACTGTCCTAAGTAGCTAACATAAATTAAGCCACTTAATTTTCATGCAAGGACTAGGAATTATCTCCATTATATGGGAGTGTTAACAGAAGCTCAGAGAGGAAAATGATTTCCTGACAAATAATGAGTGTAGCTTCTTTTTTTTTTTTTTTTTGAGTGTAGCTTCTTATTTACTTATTTATTATAACAGTTCCCAGTTTTGTTTTGTTGTTGTTGTTGTTTTAAATATATTTTTATTGATTTTACACTGAGAGGAATTGAGAGGGACAGAGACTTAGAAACGTCAATGAGAGAGAAACATCGACCAACTGCCTCTTGCACACCCCCCACTGGGGATGTGCCCACAACCAAGGTACATGCCCTTGACCGGAATCCAACCCGGGATCTTTCAGTCTGCAGGCTGACACTCTATCCACTGAGCCAAACCGGTCCTGGCAGCTCCCAGTTTTGTTTAAGAAAAAAAAATGGAGTCCACCATCAGGGACAAAATAAATTAACAAACAAAAAAACTCAGCATAAAAGTATATTGGATTCAAAATTAGATTAAAAAAAAAAAATCCTGATGCATGAGGTCCTCTCCCAGAAGGGGTTGAAGCATAAGAATGATCATAAGATAAAATGACATCTCAAAGAGCCAGTGGGAGAGAGAAAAACAGGGTCATCTTGATCAGCAGAGAAAATGGACATTTGGTAAAAACATCAGGGTAAAACCCCCAACTCACTGCTTGCAAAAACAATGAGTAAACATTGATCCCCACCTCACACCATACACACAATTAGAGCCAAAGCATAAACAAGATCATGAAACAAAAATAATAAAGATGCTGGCAGGAAAATGTATGAGTATTTCTCCATGACTTTGGGATACAAGCTGATTTTATTAAAAGAATACAAAAAGTGCTAACCATTAAAAAAAAAAAAAAAAAAAAAGCTAGGGTCGAAACAGCCAAAAGGATTTAAAGAAGAAAACACGAACCAAACAAAAGAATAGAAAAGGAGCCGGGACCGGTTTGGCTCAGTGAATAGAGCATCGGCCTTCGGACTGAAGGGTCCCGGGTTCGATTCCGGTCAGGGGCATGTACCTTGATGTACCTCGATGTTTCTAGCTCTCTATCCCTCTCTCCTCTCTGTGAAAAATCAATAAAATAT
This sequence comes from Nyctalus aviator, assembly GCA_036971965.1. Taxonomy (NCBI): domain Eukaryota; kingdom Metazoa; phylum Chordata; class Mammalia; order Chiroptera; family Vespertilionidae; genus Nyctalus; species Nyctalus aviator. Next base: position 24,444,951 of record CM072927.1, read on the forward strand.
ATTAAAAAAAAAAAAAAAAAAAAAAAGAATAGAAAAGGAAAAGAAAGAAGAAGAAAAGGCAAACTGAAATATCCAGGTCAGAATAGCCACAAGGTCAAAGGTCGACCTAGAAACACTGGCAGGGCTAGTGTCTAGCGGACTGAGATCTATGGGACTGGAACAAGCTTTGGCTGCAGGGTCAAAACAGGGGGCCAAGTGGCTGCTCACCTGGAAGACCTCAGCGCTGGTCTTCTCGTGGCGGCGTCCTAGCTCCTCCAGCTGCCCCTCCAGCCGGGCCACGTCGGCCTGAAGGGCACCCACTATGCGCTCGTGCTCCAAGCGGGCCACACTGCCCACACGCTCCCGCTCTAGCTCTGCCCGCAGCCGGGCAGCCTCCTTGCCCGTGGCCACCACCTCCTGCTCCAGGCTGGCCGCCCGGCCCCGCAGCTCCAGGGCCTCCTCCTGCAGCCGGTGATGCTCCGAGGCTGGCACTGCCGACTGGCGGAGCGCCGCGGAGGCCTCGTGCAGCTCTGCCAGGCCCCGCCGAGCCTCCTCGCAGGCCTCGGCCAGCTCAGCAGCCCGGGCCTCTGCTGCTTCCCGGGCTTGGCTCAGCTCCGCGGCAGCCGTCCGCTGCTTTTCCTCCGCGGCCGTGGAAGTGGCCAGCTGCTCCCGCAGCACCTCCAGCTCCCGCGTTTGCTCCAGCCTCGCCTCCTCCCGCTGGGCCAGCTCTGCCCGCAGGCCCCGAGCCTCCTCCTCGGCCAGCAGCCTGGCCGCCCGGGCCTCATCCAGCCAGGCCAGGGTGGCCTCCAGCTCCCGGAGGCGAGAGTCCCGGTCTCGGAGGTCCTCCCGGGCCTGCTCCAGGGCTGCCCGCAGCTGGACCATGTCACCACCAGCCTCACACACCCGCTCCGGCAGCCGGGCAGCCTCAGCCTCTGTGGCCTCCAACTTGCCCCGGGCGGCCTCCAGCTCGGTGGCCGCCTCCCGCTCCCGCTGCCAGAGGGCCTCCTCCAGGCCCCGGATCCTCGTCTCCAATTCGTTTTGCAGCTTTTCCGAGGCCTCGGCAGCACCGGGGTGTAGCACGGGGCCAGAGGGGACACTAGGGGTGGTGGCCTCCACTCCCGTGGCCTCCGCATTTGTGGCCTCTGTGCCTCTGAGCTCTCCTTCCGCTTCACTCCCTCCATTGGCCTTCGTTTCCGGTTCCTCTTCTCTCATAGCTGTGGCCTGTGCTCCCGCGGCCTGTGTTTCCCGGTCTCCTCCTCCTCCTCCTCCTAGAGCTTTCGTTTCTGGGACCTCGGCCCCTGTGGCCTTTGTTTCCAAGGCCGCGGCTCCCGCACCCTCTGTTTCCATGGCCTGACTGTCCGTGGCTTTAGTTTCCATGACCTCGGTCCCTGCGGATGCTGCTTCCGAATTCCTGGCTTCCGAGGTTCCAACCCCTGCGGCCTCATCACCTGTGGTCTCAGCTCCGTTCACTTTTGTTTCTGGAGCCACGATGCCGTCAGTCTCCATTTCTGTTGGGCCGTTTTGGGTGGTCTTGGCTCCTGTGTCCTTGCGTTCCCCAGGGGCTGCCTTCTCCTCTCTGGGGCTCCCCTGTACGTCCTGCTGCTCCAGCACCCGCACGGCCTCGGCGTGCTGCCTGCGCAGCTGGTCAAACTCAGCCCGGAGAGAGTCATAGAGGGCCAGGGGGACGACCTCGGCGGATCCGTTTGCCTCCATTTCATCCTTCTCAAAGTTCTCCAGGACCTGGAGGTGGGAGCGGGGGTGAGAGGGAGCCAGTGGCAGCTGAAGCGGCCGTGGGGGCACAAGACAGTCTTGCCACCTTTCCCTGCCCATGGGCTCAGCCATGTGCCCACCCCAACCCCCTCAGATCTGTCCCCAGCCACAGCCACTCTACCAGGCCTTGGTTTCCCCACCTGGACCTTCTCCATCAGCTCCTGGTTCTGTCTGGTGAGGGTGGCCACCTGTTCCTGCAGCGAGGCCAACAGCTCCTGGGCTGACGGGCTCAGCTGCTTGGAGAGCAATGTCTCGGCCCCTGGCGGTGTCACAGAGTCAGACCCTGGGGTCCCAAACCACAGGGGATGGAAGCTGGGGTCTAGAGCAGGGCTTTGGGGCCCCCGGGGCATGTCAAATAAATAACCACCGAGGGCCAACCTTCCTTTGAGCTTCAAACTCTCTCCACGCCTGTGGGCAGAAGCTCCGCCTCCTGGGACCCCGGGACCAGGTGGGGGGGGGGCGTGCACGGGGGAAGGACAAGGGAGGCTCACCTGGGAAGTCGGGCAGCTCACCCTCCTCATCCTGCAGGGTGGCCACGTCATAGCTGGTGTTCTCCCGCTCATTCTGAAAGGGGGCCCAGGGTCTGTCTTGGGGTCCTGCTCTCCCACCCCAAGGAACCCCCAGGAATCTGGAGTGGACAGAAATGTTCATGGGTTTGTCTGACCGCACAAGCATCATACTGCTGTGTTTGGCCCACAAGTATAGAGTGCCTTCTGCGTGCCCAGGGCTCTGCTGGCCTCCCAGAAAATCAGCCAATGGCCCGATCACTGCCCAAGTGTGTGACCAGAACCCCAATGACTGGGGCTGTATGTGCAGCCTGGACACCCGGGACTGGGAGGGGGGCAGCGAGTCCATCCTGGCAAGGGTGTGAGGTTGTGGGTCTGCAGTGAGCATGTGCATGTGTGTGTGTGTGTGTATGTGTGTGTGCCCGCCCTCTAGGCAGTGGCCCTTGCCTCTCCTGTGTGAGTTCCTGTGACAGACTGATTCTGCACTTGTGTTTTAGTCTGTTGTGTGTGTGGTTGCATTTGAATATGTATATGAATATGTTTGTATAATTAAGTATTTTGAGAAATGTGTGTTTACATGTATTTGGGGTGGTGTCATCTGCGTAGGTGATTAAATGAGAAGGGTTTGCTGTATGCACATATTTGTGATGTGTGTGTGATTGTGCCTTCATGGATTTGTTTGTTGTCTGTTTGCCTATTATGTGTGTAAGATCACATGTATAGGAGCATGGCTGTCCATCTGTGTGTGTGTGTGATTGTGTGTTTTGGGATGTGTCCTTTATGTGTATGTGATTGTGTCTGTATGTTTGTTGTGTGTGTTTCATGTGTGTGAGACTGTATATTGGTGTTTAAGAGAGGCCCCGCCCACACTCCGCCCCCCGCCCCGCCCACCTCCAGCAGGGACAGCCGGCTCTGCAAACTCTCCACCTCCCGTCCCAGACTCTCCTTCTCCTCCTGCTTCTCTGCCAGCAGCTGCTGTAGCTCTTGCACCTGGAGGAACGTGGTGGCGGCTCAACCGCTCTCAGGAGGAAACACTGGGCAGCTGGGTGGCCGGCTCCCCCCGACCTCCCCTACCTGTCTCTCCAGGCTGTGCAGGGAGCTGGCCTCCGCCTCTGGCAGCTTAGGAAGGAAGTGAGGACAGGACTTGGATTGGGCGGGGGGCATCCCTGGCCCACCGCCTGCTTAGTAGCCCTCCGTCCCAACCACAGACAGCTGCTGTGCATCTACTGCACACCCAGCACTGCTCTACCCGCGCACTCACTACTAAGTATTACTGAGTGCCTCTTTGGGCCAGGCCCCGTTTTTGGCCACTAATTCACTCACTCACTCACCCATTCAATATTTGTCCATCCTATAAATATTTATCAAGCATCTACTGTGAGCCAGGCACCATTAACTATGCCTTCCTTCGTGAGCTTACCATCGAATGGGTAAACATGAATCAAATATATAGTATGTCCAATAACAGTAAGTGCTTTATATAAAAATAAAGGGAGCCGAAACTGGTTTGGCTCAGTGGATAGAGCTTCAGCCTGTGGACTGAAGGGTCCCAAGTTCAATTCCGGTCAAGGGCATGTACCTTGGTTCCAGGCACATCCCCAGTAGGAGGTGTGTAGGAGGCAGCTGATTGATGTTTCTCTCTCATTGATGTTTCTAGCTCTCTATCCCTCTCCCTTCCTCTCTATAAAAAATCAATAAAATATATTAAAAATAAAAATTAAAAAAATAAAGGGAACTGGGCCCAGGCTGGTGTGGCTCAGGTTGCTGGGTACTGTCTCGCACATCAGAAAGTTTCCGGTTCGATCCCAGATCAGAGCACATGCCAGGATTTGGGGCTCCTTCCCTAGTAGGGGGCGTGCAGGAGGCAGCTGATTGATCTTTCTCCCTCTCCTCTCCCTTCCTCTTTAAATAAAAAAATACATTTTTTAAAAATAAAGGGACCTGAGAAGTGACAGAAGAGTGTTACAATTTTAAATAAGGTGGGCAGAGAAAGTATCTTTGGCAAAGGATCTTTGAGCAAAGACCTGAGAGAGGTAAAGGAGGGAGGCTGAGAGATCTCAGAGGAGTGTTGTAAGCAAAGGGCACAGCACGTGCAAAGGCCCTGTGGCAGGACTGTGCCTGGTGTGCTGGAGGAGCAGTGAGGAGGTCCAGGAGTAGAGCGGAATGGTGGAGGGGAAGAGAGGGAGGAGTGAGGGTGGGAAGGTAGGAGCATTCTTCCCCTCAGAATTGCACCCGCCCCGGGCTCAGCCGCAGGCTGTGCTCCCGCTGCTCCTCACCTCCTGCTTCCTCCGCTCCTTGTGCTGCTCCAAGCCCCGGATCTTCTGAAGCAGGCGGCCCTTCTCCTGTCGCAGCCGCACAATCTCCTCATAGGCGTCTCGATCATCCTGTCCCCCGACCACAGGACCCCTCACTTTTACTTGAGGCTCCAGGGCTGCCCGGTCCCACACGCGAGCAGGAGCGTCCTCCCCCGATTCCCACCTGAGGGCCCCCATTCTTCTCCGTGGCCTGGGCACCCCTCACCGGCACAGGGGTGCTGGAGGGGGGCGGAGGTGCCTTCCGCTTCTTGCGAGCCCCTCGCTTCTCATGGCTGGACACTGAGTTCTGGTGGGAGATGATGGGGCGGGGGCGGGGCCCGGACACATGGGAGACCTCTAGCCTCCCTCCAGGTAAGTCAACCCACCGGGACTCTGCCCTCACTTCCTGCGTGACCCTGCCTGTCTGGTCCTCACCTATCCCAGCATCAAAGGGGATGAGACCATGCTCCCAGCGAGTTCCAGATCTTCCGCTTTACTTTCTGCTCCCTCCGTGCCTCAGCACCCTGCCCACCGAGACCGAACTGTCTCCAAGCGACCCTTCCCTGTGGAGCTGAGGCGCTGCAGACCTGCCTCCTTCCCTGACATCAGCCCTCAGCAGCCTCGCTCCCCCCGCCTCTCTCCCCAGCCCCGTGACTGGGCCTCGTCTCCACCATGTCTCAGCCAGTTCTGGGAGCGATGCTGTGGGTGACGCTGTCACGTGGTGGCAAGGTACCTGGCAGGTCCTTCTGAGTCAGAGCCCTGTGGCAGGGCCCACCTCTCCCTTCCCTTCCCACAGAGCTTAGGGTGAGGGGCAGGCAGTGAGCAGGGGGGGGAGGGGGGCTCAGCCAATGCTTAGAGACCTTACCTGAGAGGATGCCTCTCCCGAGTCTTCCTCTAGGGGCGCGGGGGAGAAAGAAAGGCAGGGTGAGGCTGGGGGTCCCGGGTCTCCCCTCCCCACCCTAGGAAGGGCATTGGTGAACACAGGGCAGTTATGCGGAGGAGCGGGGAGCTCCTGATTGCCCAAGAACCAGAACTTTCAAATTGGGAACCAACCATGTTGGCAGAATGCCGAGGGGCCTTGAAACTCTCAAAAAGAGAGGGCAGTGGCTTCTCCAGGGGGGAGCAAGTGGGACGCCAATTCTTAGAAAAGGCAAAGACCCAAGAATAAAGATGACCCAGCAAAGCAGAGTGGACCCTTAGACTCTTCTAAAAGCGCTGGTGCTCCTTGGAACTGTCCTGATTAGGACCAGGGAAGCCAAGAAACCCCCTATAACGCAGCCCACAGGGATACCTTGAAACTATCCGCAGAAGGGAGAGAGGGGTAGCAAGAAACTGCCAGAGCAGGGGGTGCCCGAAATTGCTTAGAGGCAGGGCTTGCATACCGCTGGGTGGTGAGGGGCGCTGGGCCGCCTCCTGCAGGAGGTGCAGGATAAGTTTGTCCCCTGCCAGGGTGCCATAGTGAGCAGCGTCCTGGCCCAGTGCGTCCGTGATGCCTGGCTGGGCCCCTCCCTGCAGCAGCACCTCCACTGTTTCAGGGTTAGCCCCCTCACAGGCCAGCATGAGGGCTGTCCTGCCAGGAGAAGGGGCTACTGAGAGGGTAAGGACATCCTTAACCCCCGCCTCCAGCGCCAGGCTGGGTGGAAGGAGCATGCCAACAAGATGCCCCAGCCAGGAGAAGAGGCTTCACACACACACACACACACACACACACACACACAATGGGATGGGCCGGCCAGGCGGAGGGAGAGGTGCTCACCTGCCCTGCAGGTCCTGGTCGTTCACGGCGGCCCCCTGCTGCAGGAGGAGGCGGCACAGGTCTGTGTGGCACATCTGAGCTGCGATGATGAGGGGCGTGGTACCCAACTGGCGGGAGTTGGGGGAGGAACGAAACGTCAGAGGCTGACCCTGGGAGGTGGGGAAGCCCACTATGACTGCCCCTGAGCTTTACCCGAGACTTTCCCACGCTTCTCAAGGCCGCCTGCGATGCTACCACTTGGTGGCAGCATGTGCCAAGCACAGTATCTTTCCCCTAAAGGGCCCAGACGCTCACCCGATCCCGGGGATTCAGATGTGCCTTGAAGGAGCAGAGCATTTCTGAGCAAGAGATGCAGCCACCAGCCACTGGAGAGAGAAAAAAGGATGCGGGGGGTGGGGGTGGGGGGATATAGTTAGGGTAAAGCTTAGACATTTGCTGGGAGCCTTTTGTCTGGGTGTGATTTTTTATTTCATGAGAAATTCCCACCTCCCCTGAAAGATCAATAACAAAGGTATGAATCCCATTTTATTTTACAGTTGAGGAAACTGAGGCCCAACCAGATCCATGGTCACCCAGTGGGGTCGGAGGCAGAGCCGCGATTAGGACCCAGGTCTGCTAACTCCCAGTCCCAAGCTCTTTCTACCTCCCACTGTGGTTCTCTCTAAGGCAGAACTTGGGGCTGATTTTCATGTCTCTATCCTCTTCGAGTCACCTAGCATTCATTGTGCACCTGCTATGTACCAAGCCCTCTGTACAGAGAGTGTTGCTGTTTACCAGAGGGTCAGATCTCAGCTGAGGTTTGGCAGGCTTCTTGAGGTTTGATCTGAGTTGTGAGTTTTTTGTTTAATACATCATTATGGAATTCAGAGAGGAAGGGAAAGGGAGAGAGAGATAAAACCATCAATAATAAGAGAAAAATCACTGACCAACTGCCTCCTGCATGCCCCCCTCCCCCAGGGACCGAACCCGCCATCCAGGCATGTGCCCTTGACCAGAATTGACCCCAGAACCCTTCAGTCCGCAGACTGACACTCTATCCCCTGAGTCAAACTAGCGAGGGCCTGAGCTGTGAGTTTTGCAGGTAAAAAGGGGAAGGAGAGGACACTGCATGGATAAGGGTCTTGAAGTGGAAGCTGGTAAGGCCGATGTGGAAGAAGATACGGACATCCAGAGGCTCAAAAAGGGAAGGGAGGGAGATTTTCTGCTGGGAGGTGTCTCTGGACAAGTGAACACACTGTGTGCCCATGGGAGCACAGGATTTTGTTTGCTGCTATAATCCTAATGCTTAGAGCAGAACCTGGTGCACAGCAGGTACTCAAGAAATATTTACTGAATGAAAAAAACCGATGAATTTCCATAGTGTGGCCAAAGGCATGGCCACCACTAGGTGGCAGCATACTCCAACTACAGAGACATAAAGTTAAAAAAAAACTAAAGCAGACCCAAATTTAGTCTGTGTTCCCAAGAGGACGGACATTTTGGAATTGATGAGTTAAAAGGCTGCCTGGACCTTTGGCCTTTCGAGATTCCCTAAGCCCGTGGTCGGCAAACTGCCACATGCGGCTCTTTGGCTCCTTGAGTGTGGCTCTTCCACAAAATACCACGGCCTGGGTGAGTCTATTTTGAAGAAGTGGCATTAAAAGAAGTTTAAGTTTAAAAAATGTGGCTCTCAAAAAGAAATGTCGATCGTTGTACTGTTGGTATTTGGCTCTGTTGACTAATGAGTTTGCCAACCACTGCCCTAAGCATTCCTCCAAGGAAATGACACTCTGGTCATCCCCTATCAGGACTGGCACACAGTAGGCTGTGCTTTGGGGTCAGATGGCCTAGGTCCTCCCAACTGTTTTGTGGATGAACCTCAATCACCTTGTCTGTCCGGTGGGATCATCATGGCTCAAAGAGTTGCTAAGAACCAGTGCCTGACACACAGTAGGTGCTCAGGAAGGAGGAAAGAGAAGGAAGGCAGCTCCCCAGGGCACAGGGTAGAATAACCCCCAAACCTAGCAGGACAAGCTGGCTGCACCTACCTGCATGATGCAAGGCCGTCCACCCACTGCTGTCCACAATGTCCACCACGCAGGATGCCTGGGGAGGGGGGAGCAGGTCTTTGAAGAGCCAATTCTCTGTTTTTGGTTTCTATAGGAACTGCCCCTCCTTGGCTCTGCTATATTTCACTCTCCTTGCTTCACCCCCTCCTCCCCTCCCAGTTACCTGCTCTATGGAGCCTGTCTCCTCACGGGCCTCTGAGTGACTCTGTTTTTTATAAAAGTTTGTGAGAAAAAAGGGAATAGCTAGGAGCTCAGAAGCAGCTGAGAGTTTGGGGAGTGGATGGGAGCTCTAAGAGTAACGGTGGCCAAGAAAGTACCTAAGGTTTGGGAGAAACTGGGGCTCAGGAAATATCTGATATTGAGAAAGTATCTTGTATGCAGGAAGTATCTGGACACTCAGGGAGTATCTAGTTATCGAAGGAGTAGCTCAGGAGTAAAAGAGGCCAAGGAATATCTAGGTTTCAGGGAATACATTGAGGTTCAGGGCATTGCCATAACTCAGAAATAGTCAGGGCATGGGAGTATCTGGGAGTTCAGGGAGTATCTGAGACAAGAAAGGAAATGACCTGGAGCAGTTGCTTCAAACATTGTGGGTGCCCATACTTGGCAGCCAGGTGGAGGGCATTGTAACCTGAAAGGAAGAGAGGGTTTACTAGGGCTCCAGATATGCAAAGAGCTCTGACTGCTCCCCAAACTGTGTCAAGTATTTGTGATGACTCAGTTTCCCTGTATCTATCAAGTCTCCAAATGCAGGTATTTCTCAAAACCATGCTACTCCCTGTGGACTTGCCAAGCCCTAACTAGTCTATGTCTCAGACAATCTCATCTTAGTTACCCCCCACACCCACCCACTCCTCAAGCCCTAGTGCTCCAGCTACTTCCCATATCCCTAGCCACTCTACATGCTCAGCCACACTGAAGCACCTTCTATGCCCCTCAGAATCCACAGTTGTTCTGTATATCCCAGCTAATCCATATACCTTTGTTATCACATGTGCCAGCTATGTCCCTGTCTTGATACTCTACAAATCTGCAGTTACTCTATACATCCTGGCACAATGCCTGTTGCTGGAAACTTCAGACATGACTATGCTCCATGTCTAGTTACTCCCGGAGCCTCAACTACTCCTTTTGGCTGTGAAGTATATATCAGTTTTCCCCTCAGGTCCCTAGTTAAGTCATAAACTCAGAATTTCCTTTTGTTCCAGCTATTCCCAGAGCTCCAGATACCTATAAACCCCAGCTACTCCACATACTCAGGTACTCCCTCCAAATTTACTTATTATTCTCATGCCCTTGGCTACATCTCAAGCTCATATACTTCCTCTGTCCCAACTACTTCCTCTGATTCAACCACTACCTGAGTCCCAGCTGCTCCTCATCTATAAATTAACTCACCTTGCTTGGAGATAGCCATGGTCCCTGTCCTTGGGCACTGGTAGCCTGGCATGCCCCCGTGACTCTGTGGACACTAAAGGGAATCCCTCCCCTCTTTTCAGCAAGACATCAAGGACATGAGGCAGGGCCGGGCTGGACCCCCAAGTTGGGCACCTGGTCTGAGTTCCTCCTCCCTCCCCTGGGGCCTGGTGGGCGGTACCTGCCCCGTCTGTGCTCATGACGTTGGCGCCGTGTGCCAGCATCACCTCCAGACAGCTGGCTGCACCCCTCATAGCTGCCAGGTGGAACCTGGAGGTCAGAGGTGAGGAGTAAGCAGCAGAGTGGCCACCCCTCAGCCATCATACCCCCCCGGGCATGGGCACTCACGCGGACTTGCCCTCGGGGTCCAGCTTCGTGGGCACCAGGCCCTTGCGGACGATGAGGGAGGCCACCCGTGCGGCATCATTGTTCTCCACAGCCTGCAGCAGCCGCTCGTCGCTTTTGCCCCAGTCCTGGCTCTGTGGGCACGCCCAGAGGACCATGGGGCTGGGCAGCCACCGCCCCCTCCCCCTTCCCCTGGCAGGGACTCTGGGCTCTCACCGCCCACCCCTGGGCACTTGCCTGGCGCCTGACTCTGGCTGCCGGCTTCGGGATGGGACAGGGACCACAGGGAGGGCAGGAGCCAAGGTCGGTGGGGCTGAGCCGCAGCTGTGGGGGGAGGTGGTCTTGATGGGAGTCTGAGGCAGGGTCCTCCAAGCCAGTGCCTCCCATCTGTCCCTGGGCCCATCGCCCCACCGGTTCACCCAATACCCCGTGTCAGCATCCTCCCATTAAGCCCCCAACATCTTTCCCCACATTGGCCCCCATGCCTAGACCCCAGTCTGTCCCTTAGTGAACAGCCATCTTCCCAACATCACCCTATCAGACTGCTCCCCACAGCTTTCCAAACCACCCTCAGGAGTCTTCCCACAGGACCCCCTAAAATGTCCCTTTAAATGTTCCTTGTAACCATCCTTTGCCATTTATCCTTCTACGACTACACCTGAAATACCACAAATGTCACCCAAATGTCCTCCAAGATCTGTTCCCCCAAATTGAAATGCATTCTAAAATGTCTCCCCAAAGTTCTTGATGTGTTTTCTAAAACTGTCCCCCCAAATGACCCCATCATCTGTCCCAAAAATATCCTCCACAAAATCTCTCAAATGTCCTCTGAAACTGCCCTCCAAATGTCAGTCTTTTTCCAAAAATGTTCCCCCCAAATAGCATCCAAATTATCTCCCCAAACGACCCCATCCAACACTGTTCTCTGAAACTGTCCCTTCAAAAGCCCTCTGTCCTCAAAGTCCCCATCTGTCTCCCCAAAAGCCTCATCCATCCCCCACCTCTGCCCCTCCCAGCTCATCCTTCCCCGGCCTGGAGGTGGGGGACCTAGGCCCCTGTGTGATCAGGCCCGGTGATCAGGGGGAGGGGCGGGGCGGGGTGGGGCAGGGGAAGAGTTAGGACCCAGGCCCTGCTCCAGGCCCCTCCCCTGGCCTACCGCAAAAGAGGTGGCGGCGCACAGACACAGCTGCTTCATGGCATCCTCGGCCAGAGGGCCCGGAGGGAGGGGCACGCACTGCCAGAGCTCCGCGATCCGGCCCAGTGCGGTGCCAAACCCAGCCCCGCTCCCTCCTCCCCACTTACCCGCTTGCTTGCCCTCCTCCTGGTGTCCTCTCTTACTGGGGGGGGGGGGGGGCAGGGAGGGAGCTGGGCAGTGGGGGAGGGGCAGGACTGGGCGGTGGGAAATGGGTGGGGCGGGCAGGGAGGGGTGACCTAACCGGATCGCCCTGAGGAGATGTAGCCAAGGGGCTTGGCTCCCTCACCCCTGCCGGCTGCCCACGGTATCTCCCAGGAGCTGCCTACTGTGTGGTCTCCACCGCCTTGAAGCCGGCTGGGGCTGGCAGGAGGCTCGGCCTGAGCCCTGGACAGCAGAGCCTTCCACTGCCGCCCTGACATCCTGGCTCACCCATCGATTCATGCATTTACTCACCATCATTCATTCACTCATTCATTCTCTGCCTCATTCATTCACTGCCTCATTCATTCACTCAACCACCAGTGGGGATCTGCAGTTTGACAAACCTGAATTTGAATCCAGGGCCTCACTCCCTGCACAGCCACATGTATCATGTGACTTTACTAAGATACTTACCTGCTTTGGACTTTACTTTCCTCATCTGGGAAATGGGTTCCATAATAAACAGTAGCTACTGCAGAGGGTTATTGGAGGACCACATGAGATGCTATATGCGAAACACTCAGCACAGTGCACGGCAGATAGTAAATGTGCCATAAATGTGGATTCACGCATCAAAAAAAGGTGTGGTCGGACCTGTGTGCATTCTAATGCTGAATCCTGGGGATGTAGGACATAGTAGGTGCTTAGTTAAATCCCTGAAAGACAGAGAAGACATAGCCTTTGGCTCTAACTCCAAGGGGCTGGCTTGTCCAGAGAGGACACTGAAATGGATCTCCTGGCTCAGGCCTCACATTTCCAACTGCCCTCGGCCCGTCCTCCTGGAGGCCCCCGCGGTGAGCCATGGGCACTGCTGTCCCCCAGGGGCTCAAGCCAAGCTTCGGCATCATCCGACCCCTCTCACTGCACATCCCATCGGCCAGCCCGCCCCCTGGATGTAAACCACGTCCTGGTCCACCCCTTCCCGCTGGTGGTCCAGCCCCACACCACGGGTTCCGTTTAACTTCCAGCCTTCACCAGGATCCCCTTTGCTTGTCTCCGGCTTCCTGAAACCTGTGCCAGTCCCTCTCTCTCTCTCTCCTGCTCCAAAGGCTCCTGCGATCTTTATTTTCCCCAGGTGTCTTTTTTTTTTTTAATAATTTCTATTTTTTTATTTTATTGATTTTTTTTTTTTTTTTTTTTTTTTTTTTTTTTTTTTACAGAGATGAAGGGAGAGAGATAGAGGAGCTAGAAATGCCGATGAGAGAGAAATATCAACCAGCTGCCTCTTGCACCCGCCCCACTGGGGATGTGCCCGCAACCAATGTACATGCCCTTGACCAGAATCGAACCTGGGACCTTTCAGTCTGCAGACCGACGCTCTACCACTGAGCCAAACCGGCTTCGGCTATAATTTCTATTTTTTTTTAATATTTCAAGTAAAATGATTTTAAATATAATGTTACATGCAATCCAGCGATCTTACTTGCATAAAAGACAGGCTGCTCACAGGCCCGGGAGGTCCTGTGGCAGAGGATCTGCAAACAGGGATGATCCTCAGCCAAATCCCACCCCTGCCTGGTTTGTCAGGCTCAAGGGCTCAGAATGGATTTGACACTGATAAGTGTAAAATCATTGGTGGGGGGAGGGTAAAAAGAATAATCTTTCATGACACGTGAAAATCATGTGAAATTTACATTTCAGTGTCCATAAATAAAGTTTTATTGGGACAGAGCCATGCCCATCTATTAAAGATGGCCATGGCTGCTCCCAAGCTGCAATGGCAGAATTGAGGTCTGAGGGCCCAAGAAGCCAAAAATATTTACTGCCTGGCCCTTAACAGGAAAAACGTGCCCGCCCCTTGCCAGGTGCCTGAGCTCACCTCCCCTTACATTGTCTCCGCTGGTCTGACCCGTCCGCCGCATGCGCAGCCTCCTCTCGGCGCCATCCCTCCGCTCTGTCTACACGGCTGACCCCTTTACTACTGTCCGCACTGGAAGCCACCCCTCCGCCAGCTGCTCTGACCACCCTTGTCACTCTCTAGCCCTTTCGAAGGGCTTATGTCTCCTTCATTGCTCTTGTCCCCATCTGATGTCATCCTGTGTACCTTTCTGAAAACATTGTGTGTGTGTTTGTTTCTTCCTTTCAATTCCGGTCAAGGGCATGTACCTTGGTTGCGGGCACATCCCCAGTAGGAGGTGTGCAGGAGGCAGCTGATCAATGTTTCTCTCTCATCGATGTTTCTAACTCTATCCCTCTCCCTTCCTCTCTGTAAAAAAAAATCAATAATATATATATATATATATATTTATTTTTTTTTTTAATTATTAAGAATTTCAAGGTAAGCCCAGCTGGTTTTGTTTAGTGGTTAGAGCATCAGTTCACAGAAGGGTCTCAGGTTTGATTTCCTGGTCAGGGGCACATACTTTAGTTGAGACTTGGTCCCTGGTGCTAGTTGGGGTGTGTGTAGGAAGCAATAAATCAATGTGTCTCTCTCACATCGATGTTTCTCTCAATCTCTCCTCCTCCTTTCCACTCTCTCTTAAAATCAACAGAAAAAAATATCCTCGGGCAAGGATTAACAATAACAACAAAAAATGTCAAGGTAAGCCGGCCTGTGTAGCTCAGTGGTTGAGCATTGAGTTATAAGCGAGGAGGTCACGGTTCAATTCCTGGTCAGGGCACATGCCCAGGTTGCCAGCTTAATCCCCAGTAGGGGGTGTGCAGGAAGCAGCCAATCAATGATTCTCTCTCATAATTGATGTTTCTCTCTCTCCCTCTCCCTTCTTCTCTGAGACCAATAAAAATATATTTAAAAAATTTTTCAAGGTAAGGGGTGGGTGGAGGTGGGGGAAGGTATAAGAGGGATAAATGGTGATGGAAGGAAAAATAAAAGAGAAAAAAATAGCCCCAGCTGGTTTGGCTCAGAGGATAGTGTTGGCCTACAGACTGAAGGGTCCCAGGTTCAATTCTAGTCAAGGGTACATGCCGGGTTATGGGCTCAATCCCCATTAGGGGTGTACAGGAGGCAGCCAATCAAAATTCTCTCTCATCCTTGATGTTTGCATCTCTCCTTCTCCCTTCCTCTATGAAATCAATAAAACACACACACACACACACACACACACAAAGAAAAATATGACTATGTTTAAATAATAATAATAATAATTTCAGGACAGTGAGAACATAACATTAAACCAAGCAAACACCTAAATAGGGCTTGCCACACAGTAGGTGCTTAATAAATGTTTGTTGAATAAATATGAGAGAAAGAAAGAGATTGGCTTTCTGGGAAGCAGTGAGGCATTGGGAGTCTACGAATCCCTAACACCCCAATCTTCTTTCTTGTGGGATTTTTCAAAACCTGAAATGAGGGCAGCAGGTCCGTGGGAGACTATAGGCTCCGCCCCAGTTAACTCCCGTTTGACGGGTGGGAACACTGGGCCCAGAGAGGGCGGGGAAAGGCCCAGACCGAGCATTGCCACCTGCTGGGGCCTTGAAGAAAAGGCTGGCATCCGAGGAGGCGGAGTGGAGCGGGAGGCGCAGGGAAGCACTGGAGTAAAGGCGTGAGGGCTACACCGTAGGTGCCGAGAAGAGAGAATAAAAGGTCCGCGGAGACGTGAGGTGGGATCTCTGCAGTCACGGGTGTTTGCTTTCTTCCCTCGGGGAGCTGAACAAAAGCTGAACCTGACTCCTGCTGCCTGCTGAGAAACTGGAGCCGGGGCGGAGGGAGGGATGGCAGATGCGGGGTGTGTGTGTTGGGGGGGAAGAAGGGGGAGAATGGAGGACAAGCTACTCCCCCAGGCCTCCCAGCTGCTGCTACAGCTCCAGTTCCCCCAGCCAACCTAGGCGCCTCCCTGCTCAGAGCAAACACTATTCCCACCCCCAGACACCAGAGACCTCCTACCCAAGGGGACATTTTTAACGCCCTCCAGTCCCCGTTCTCTCCCGCTGACTTTGTGCCACGCGCTGTCAAACACACCCATGCCCTGAATTAGGAGTCTTCTTTATTTAGTTGCACAAAACTTTGTGAAAGATTTTATTTCAATATAAGTCTGCTTTTGAAATTAAAGTTATTTGTTTGGTTTACTACTGGCTACAACTTCTCAGAAATTCTTGGGGCTAATGTGAAAAATTCAAGTTAGAAATTGGTTCCAAACTGGAGGTGAAAACTTGGGGTGATTCCACAGTAAATGAAACTGAGCTTATATCATGTTTTGTAGGTCAATGAGACATTTATTATTTTTTTTCTCTCTATTTCTCTCTCACTTCTTTTCTTTTCAATCAATGCACTGGTCACCACCCCCCCCCCAAAAAAAAAAAAAAAAGCCAAGATCATGTTCACAGCAACGCAGTCCTGGAGAAGGCAGTCTGATGTCTCAATTCCAAGCTGTGTGACCTTGGGCAAATTCCTTAACCGTTCTGGGTCTCCACTCCTCATATATAAAATGGGGATAACAAAAGCTACCATTTCATTAAGAGAATTAAATGCATTCACATGAGAGAAATACATGGTAAAGTATTTATAGTATCTGAATACAAATAAATAAAAATAAAATGAAATAAAAATGAATTCAATGACATTCAATTAAAAATGAATGAAATTAAATTAAAAATGAAAAGCAATGTTAAAACCAATCAATAAAACAAAATAATTTGAAAAAACTGATGGAGGCCACAGAATGGATGGCAACAGATCCAAAGCCACCCCCGCTTGTCCGGGACAGGATTCTAACCCAGGGCCCCTGACTTTAAAACCAGGCTTGTGGCCCTGCCCGTTTTCTGGCTCTCAAGAACTCCCCTGGCTGGGCCCCCTCTGCCCTTAGCTCCCCCTTATGTTCTCTGCTCCAGCCAGAAGAACCTTCTTACAATCCCGTATGTCCCTAAATCAGCCAGGCCCGGTCTAACCTCTGAACCTTTGCGCACACTGGTCCCAGCCTCCTCCTGTCTGTCTGTCTGTCTTCACTTGTCTAAATCTTCCCTGTCCTTCCAGGTTCCTCTCCAGCGCTGCCCCCTCCAGGTAGCCCCTCTGATTGCTCTGGGCTAAGCCTGCCGATAGAAGGCCGTGTCACTTGGTGGAAAGTCAGGCATCTGTGTGTGTGAGCCTTCTGTTGCCACTTGCTTTGTGTGCTCTGACTGGGAGAGGGCAGGTCACCTCTTTGGACCTGGCTTCTTCGTGCTATAAGCCTGACTAAGGGGCACTCTGACTCTGATGCAAAGCCTCACTTAGGTCTCTTAATCTCTGCCCTGAACTGGCCCCACACTGGCAGGGACTGGGGGGCAGGAGGGAGTTGGGATGGCAGAAGAAGGAACATTTCCCTCTGGAGGTACACAGTCCAAGATACAGTTTCAAGCCTTAGCTGGTTTGGCTCAGTGGCTAGAGCATCAGCCTGAGGTCTGAAGGGTCCTGGGTTAGATTCTGGGCAAGGGCACATGCCTCCATTGCAGGCTCTATCCCCGGCCCTGGTTGGAGCGCATGCAGGAGGCAACCAATCTGTTTTTCTCTTTGTGTGTCTCACTCCTTCCACTCTCTCTCTCTCTCTAAAAAAAAAAAAAAAAAAAAAAAAAAATCAATGGAATTCTTTTGCTGACAACTGGTTTAAAAGTGCAACCTAGCCCTGGCCGATAGCTGAGTTGGTTAGAGCATTGTCCCGATACGCCAAGTTCACAGATTCATTGGTCAGGGCACATATGAGAATCAACCAAGGAGGGCATGTATGGGGGGGGGGGGCAATGGTAAGATATGTACACATATAATCATTTAATTAAAAAATTAAAAAAAGAATCAACCAATGCATGCATAAATAAGTGGAACAAATCAGTGTTCTTCTCTCTCTCTCTCTCTCTCTCTCAAAAAAAAAAAAAAAACTTTAAAAATAAAAATAAAATTGCAACCTATTCATCCTACACAGCTCAGTTTCAATTAGCTGATGAG
This sequence comes from Nyctalus aviator, assembly GCA_036971965.1. Taxonomy (NCBI): domain Eukaryota; kingdom Metazoa; phylum Chordata; class Mammalia; order Chiroptera; family Vespertilionidae; genus Nyctalus; species Nyctalus aviator. The sequence continues at coordinate 24,462,333 of CM072927.1, forward strand.
TTTAAAATCACAACCGTCTCCCTAGACACTCCAATCCCTTTCCTTGCTTTCTTTCTCTCAATGGCACAAAATACGCCTTTCCATTCATTTATCTTGTTTCATATTCATCTCCCCGACCCAGCTGTCAGCACCTGACGACAGAGATTTCTGTCTGCCCTATTCACTGCTGTTTGTTCTATGCCAAAACAGTGCCTGATGCCAATGCTTGCTGAATAGTCAAAAGCAAGAGATCTGGTGAACACACAATATAATATACAAATGATTATAGAATTGTACACCTAAAACTTATGTAATTTTATTAACCAATGTCACCTCAATAAGTTCAATAATTTTTCCCCCAAGGGTAGTTGGTATCTTATCATGTAAAATACTGACAATTAAATGTGACTTGAAAAAGCACCTAATATGTGACAGTAACAATATGTAGATAATGACAGCATTGTTGTTCTTAATCCTCATCTGAGTACATGCTTAGAAGAAATGAAAAAGAGGGAGAGGGAGGAAAGGAGAGAGAGAGATGGAGGGAGAGAGAGAGAGACAGAGAGACAGAGAGACAGAGAGAGAGAGAGAGAGAGAGAGAGAGCGAGCTCGCGGGAGGGAGAGAGACAGAGGCAGACATCAAACCCGCCACCCAGGTATGTGCCTTGACCTGGAATCAAACCAGCAACCTTTCAGTGCACAGGATGACACTTAACCAATTGAACCACACCTGCTGGGCTGAATTGTATATATATATATATATTAAAATATATATATATTTTATTGATTTTTTTATAGAGAAGAAGAGAGAAGGATAGAGAGCTAGAAACATCAATGAGAGAGAAACATTGACCAGCTGCCTCCTGCACACCCCCTAACGGGGATGTGCCTGCAACCAATGCACATGCCCTTGTCCTGAATCGAACCTGGGACCTTTCAGTCCTCAGACCGATGCTGTATCCATTGAGCCAAATCGGTTTCAGCTGAATTGTATTTTTTTAATCAATTAAATTCCTTGACTGTGAAGTTGCTCTGACATATGAAAAATATTTTAAAAATTGCCTATTAAAAAAAAAGAGAGGGAGATCAAGGTCCCCAAGAAAGTGAGGCCCCGGGAAATCAAGTGGTCACTGTAGCTGGGGAGGACAGAGATCTTCTGGAAGAAGCGTTACTGGAGCCAAACTGGGAGGGACGGGAAGGGTTTGGTAGGCAACAGTTCTGGGGGAGGAGCAGCTTAGGCAAAGGCGCGGTGGCTGGAAAGCTGGAACAGGAGACAGTGAGGACATCATAACAGCAGGGGGCAGTAGAGAGGAACTAAAGGGGTAAGCTGGAGTGTGTGGGAGGTGAGGAACTCTGGGAGAGTTTGAACAGGGAGGACCCTGGTCCCGTGGAAGCTGCCAAAAGAACCTGATGGGCAGGGGATCAGGGCCTGAAGGCCCCGTGGGTCTTCAGCCAGGCTTTGGGGACAGCCACCTGAGGTTGGGGGACGGCATGCATCTCAGGGGCCTCGGACTTACCTCTGTCTTCTTAAATCGAGCCCGGAGAGTCTTCATGGCCAGCGTACAATGCTTCTCCTCAACCCAGGCCACCTGGGAAAGGACAGGGGGTCAGGGGATCGGCCTTGGCGAGCAGGAGGGTCTGCAGCCTTCCCCTCCTCAGAAGGACCACGTCCTCCCCCCTGGGCCACCCTGGCCCCTTGAGCAGGACACAGACATGCCCCATCTCCTGACACTGTGTGTCCTTCAGCTGGTCATGTCTCACTTCTCAGTTTCACATCTCTCACAGACCGCACTGAAGACTAACCATGAGTTGGTCAAGAGGGGTAAAGAAGGAAGGTACCCCTCTTGACCAACTCATGGTTAGTCTTCAGTGCGGTCTGTAGCATTGGGTCAGCAAACAGTAGGGGCTCAAAAATGCACTTCATGGGTATTTCCTGTGGCCCAGGAAGATCAGGGGTTTTTCTGGTACCCAAGCTTTTGACTGTGCACTTATTTCTACCTAAAATGCCTTTCTTGCCTGGCTGGTATGGCTCAGCCGTTGAGCATCGACCCAGGAACTAAGAGGTCAGAGGTTCGATTCCCTGTCAGGGCACATATCTGGGTTGTCAGCTCGATACCCAGTAGGGGGCGGGCAGGAGGCAGCTGATTGATGTTCTCTCTCATCGATGATTCTCTCTAACCCTCTCCCTTCCCCTCTCTAAAAATCAATAAAAACACATTAAAAAATAAAATGCCTTTCTTTATTCCTTCTCTGGTGAACTCCCAATTCATCCTGTGCAGCCCAGTTTCAAAATCCCATGTTCTTTTTTGTTTTTTAAGTCCTATGTTCTGATGGACCAGTTGTGCCTCTCACCAGTAGGCAGAGCTCAAACTCACCAAATTTTGCTCCTTCAGCCCTGCCTGGGCACCTTCTACCCCAGCCCTGGCTCCATCAGCTCAAAGTGTCTGGGCTGATTCTATCATCCTGAATAGTTAGGGGCTCTTTGGGGGCCAGGCCCAGAGCTGAGGCTCTTAGCACGGAGGCACGTTTCTTGGACAGTCAGAGAGAACATCCTTGCAGCTAATTCGTCCCTTTTTACTAGCCTGGCTCCCGCATGAGTGAAAGCATGGAGGAAAGTCACTCAAGGCGGGAGGAGGTCTGGGTCCATGGTTAGGTGCATGTATGTGCACACACAAGCCAGAGGCATGTGTGTGCATGCATGCCTGTGCACCGTGGCCTGTTCTGTGTTCCATGCATGTGCAGGAATAGGCAGGTCAGACAGGTATACCTCCAGGGTTGTTTCACTAGATGTGGGGCTCAGGATCCCTTCCCATGTCTGAGTTGGATTTCTGTGAAGGTGTGTCTTTCACCTGCCCACCTGACCATGACTTCTCCAACCCATCCTTCTCCCCCCCCTCCAACCCCTAACCTACCCTTAAATCCATCTACCCTCTCACCTGTGCATCCATCTTCCTACCTTGGGACCTGTATATCCCCCACCAACTCACCTCCTCATGGTCCTTCACTTCAGCACCCTTCCACCATGCTTCATTCTCCATCCATCACCCCCCCCATCCACCTATCTACCCACCCATGTATGCACTCACCTAAACGTCCAAACCCCACCCACCCATCTACTCATTCATCCATCGGTCATCCACCCTACACTGACTTATCAACTTACCACCCATCCACCCTTCCATAAACCCATTCACCCACTCATCCTTCTGCTGCCCATCCGTTCATTCATCTCTTCAATTTACTCCATTCACTCAATGTACCCCTTTGCTCACCACCCACCCATCCTTTTTCTTTACCCCTGTCTAAAGGACTCAATCACACCGAGAAGAGAGCGTAATAAGACACCCACGAGAGGAGTCCACAGGTTGAAGAGGTGGGAATCTCTAACACCACAATCTTCTTTTTTTGTGGGATGTTTCAAAACCTGAAATAAGGGCAGCAGTTCCGTGGGAGACTATAGGCTCAGCCCCAGTTAACTCCTATTTGACGGGTGGGAACACTGAGGCCCAGAGAGGGCGGGGAAAGGCCCAGACCAAGTATTGCCACCTGCCTGGGGGAGGGGGAAGTGCCCTCATCTAGGGAGCTGCTTCCCGGAAGAGGCGATGATCTGTAAGCAGGGCCTGAAGACCAGGCAGGACCCTAAATACCAGGAAAGGAGAGGGTACACACCCCAGACGGACTAAGGCTGAGAAGTGGGAGGCGCATGCATGCACAAGTGCGTGTTTGTCAGGGTGCCTGGGGAATCCCTCCGTGTGGCCCCTCCGAATGGGCTATATACCGGCGCCTCCTTTCTCCCACACGCTAGGGCTCGGGGGCACGGAACCTGAGGTCCTAAGGGGAGCCCCCATCCCAGGCCTCCCTTCTCTCCCTCCTCTCCTACCTCCTGCAGTTCCAGGGACTCCAGCACCAGGCCACTGTGTTCACGGCTGGCTCCGGTTACCCACTCCCTGCTGGGCCACCAGCTAGCACCAGCAACACCGTGCACTCGGCTCTGACACCCGATCAGCTCTGAGCAGGCGGCAGCAGCCCCAGGAGGCCGGGGATGAGCCGAGGGAGGAGGCAGGTTGGCAGCGGGGCTGCCTGTTGGCCAGCGGGATCTAGTGGGAAGACACTGATGTTCTTCCCTATCATCACTGGACTTAGTTCAGCTTCTGGAATGAGCTACTCTCCTCTTCTTCCCCCAGCCTTGGCACTTACTGTTTCCTCTGCTAGGAGCACTCTGCCTGTGCCCCAAGTCACCCCCCAACTTGATCTTTCTCCCCCTCTCACTCTACTCACTCTTCAGATCTTTGCTGCCACATCCCCTCCCCCAGGAAGGCTTTCTGGATGCCTCCTGGGCTGGGTCAGGTGCGCCCTCTAAGTTTCTGAATTGCCTGGTGCCCTCCTGGCACCTCAGTCACACTGTCACCATTGCCCAGGCACTGGTTTGTATCCATCACTAGCCACAGGCGCCACTTCTGTCCTCCAGTGTCTCCTCAGCACATAGGAGTAGGTGCTCAACACGTGTGGGGGTTTTGGTTTGTTTCTTTTGAGAGCACATTTATTAAAGCTGGGGACCGTGAAACAAGAAAGGGCTTAGCATAGAAGAAGCAAGAGCAGAGAGCCTGGGGATGGAGGGAGTGCAGGGGGTGGGGGAGGAGAGGGGACTGCTTGTTTTGGGAAGAATGGAGCCTCGGTGGGGCTGCTGTTGGCTCCCCGAGAAGTAAGTCACAGGGACAGGAGTGAGTGGAGGCAGAGCTGCTGTTGGCTCACTGAAAAGTCAGAGAAAAGGGGCCTTAGAGACAGGTTCAGGGCTAAGCCTGGGATGAGCTGCTGCTGCCCAGTGCTCCCCTTGTTGCAAGTCTCTGGGACCCTTAGAATCTGGGAGGAGAGGGGGGTGAGAAGCAGGACTGAGAAAGAAATGGGGAAGCAAGGCGTGTGCAGGCTCCAGAGGGCGCCGCTCAGCACGTGCTTCTGAAATGAGTCCTAAAGGCCACCTTCTCCAGCCTCTGGGTGCCCAGGGGGCCAGTCCTGCTGAGGGACCATCATCCACCTGAGTAACAGTCAGATAACGGAGAGTGTCACCCGAAGTTCTCTCTGGTGAGGCCCCCCGCCTCAGGTACCCTTCACTTGGAACTTATAAACTTCTGCAATGTGCAATGGAAAGCACCTTGGACTGGAAGTCCGAGTCCTGGGTCCCTTCTCGGTGACCGCACCCTCACAGGGGTGGGGGGTGGAGGGTGGAGGGGGAGCACCAGTTTACTAGTTTATAACAAGGGGAGATGGCTGTGTCCCTCGTACCGGAGGTGGCTGGAGAACACTCACGTGGGCGGCCGGCCCCGCTGCCCGCCGGCCCACAGCCCCTCTCCCGCCCCGCGCGGGCGGGTAGAAGGGAGCCTGCCTCTTTTACCAGCAGTCAAAATGGCGCCCGCGGCGTCAGCGAGAGGCGCGTGCGCCTCGTGGGGCGCGGCCGGGAGGCTCCGCCTCTTCCGCGTCCCTCCCGATTTCCGGCGGAAGTGGCCTCAACAAGGGAAACTTTATTGTTCCCATTTGGGGGGCGAGAATGTCGGTGAATTACGCGGCGGGGCTATCGCCGTACGCGGATAAGGGCAAGTGCGGTCTCCCGGAGGTGAGCGTGGCCGGGGGTCCCGGAAAGCCGCCCCGTCCATGGCCGCGGGCCGGGTGGGGCCGGGCAGCCGCAGGGCAGTGGGACTATCTGGAGGCACCGGAGCTAGACAATGGGAGAAACTTCCATTGAGGAGGAGGTGGGAAGTGAAGCCCCCGGGGTCGGGTCGGGGAGTAGGGGGGTAGGGCTGGTACACAGGGAAGGGCGCGCGGGGCGAGTCCTGAGGTTCTGATGGAGTGGCCCAGGATGTAGTTCTCAGCGGAGGTTCTGCAGGGACAGAGGAGGAGGGGTCGGGGGGCAGGATAAACGCACTTGGGGAACAGATTAAGCCAGAGTCCGGCGAGGCAGCCCCAAATGCCAGCCTGGGAAGTTGACTTTATCCTGTGGGTGACGGAAGCAGGTTTTGAGCTGGGCAGGAGCCTTGGATGGATGTAAGTATGTGTCAGGAAGACCCCTCCAGCGACTCCGAGAGAAGTCCCCTCCACGTACTGAGACCTTGGGCTTGTCACTTCTGTTCTGAAGAGGAGTCTCCCCTTCTGTACACTTTGGGGAGGGAGGGTTGTAGATTGCCCTCATCCTATAAAAGCTGCTCAGTTCGTTCTGAGACAGACATGCATGTAAGGAGCTCTCAGAGGGTGTGGATCCCTCTGGAAGCCCTGTTCCTCGCCTGCCTGCGTTGGCTTCATTCCTCAGATATTTATTGAGCACCTACTGTGCACCAGGCACTTTCTAGGTCCTGGGGCCACAGCAGGGAACAAGGCAGACAAAACCCCCTCATTCCAGGGGGAAAGGAGAAACAGCAAATAAACGTAAGAAGTGAGGCCGGAGCTAAGGAGAGAGCCTAGGGAGGAAAGGAAAGCTGGCGGTGCTGAGCGCCGGGGGCGGCATGGAAGCCAGGCGCCAGGAGGCATCCCTGAGGTGGCTTTTTTCCAGTGTTTTCTATTGTAAGTCCACCTTTCATACCATATATCATCTTAATGTATACTTACAGTCAGGGGCATTAAGTATATTCATGTTGCACAGCCATCCCCACCATACATGTCCAGAACTCCGTCATCTTCCCAAACTGAAACTCTGACCTCATGAAACCCGTAACCCCCAACCCCTGGCACCCATTATCTATTTCCTGTTCCTATCGATTTGATTCCCTTAGGAACTTCATAAGTTGCAATCACACAGTATTTGTCCTTTTTTTTCCTTTTAATCCTCACCCGAGGATATTTTTTAAAAGATTTTTTTCTTTATTGATAAAGGTATTAGATATGTGTTCTTATCCCTCCATTACCCCTCTACCCCCTGACACCTGAGGATATTTTTCCATTGATTTTTAGAGAGATTGGAAGAGAAAGGGAAAGACAGAAACATCGATGTGAGAGAGACACATCAATTGGTTGCCTCCTGCATGAGTCTTGGCCAGGGAGGAGCCTGCAACCGAGGTGCATGCCCTTGACTGGAATCCAACCCGGGACTCTTTGATTCGCAGACCGACGCTCTATCCAACGGTCACCACCAACCTTTTGGACCTCACGAGTTGGTGATGCTGGCTCTATCCACTGAGCCAAAATGGCTAGGGCTGTCCTTTTTGTTAACCTCACCTGAGGATTTTTCTTCCCATTGATTTTTAGAGACAATGGAAGGGAGGGGGAGAGACAGAGAGAGAAACATAGATTGTTTGCCTCCTGCAGGTGCCCTGACTGGGGCTGGGGACCGAGCCTACAACCGAGGTATGAGCCTTTAATGGGAATCCGACCTGAGACCCTTCAGTCTGTGGCTGACGCTCTAACCACTGAGCAAAACAGCTAGGGCAGTATTTGTCCTTTTGTGTCTGGCTTCTTTCACTCAAAAACAATGTCCTCAAGGTCCATTCCCATTGTAGCATGTGTCAGAATTATTTTACCCACTCATCCATCAATGGATACTTGGCTTGCTTCTGTGTTTTGGCTGTTGTAAGTAATGCCTCTGTGAACCTAAGTGTGTAAATGAGGTGTCTTCTGAACCAAGACCCAAGGAGGTGAGGGAGTCCAGGAAAAGAGTGTTGTAGGCCGTAGGCCGAAGGGAGGACTTGGGCTTTTGCCTGAGGAAGTGGGAGCCCTGGAGGGCTGTGGGCAGGGGAGGGACATGATGACAAACTGCCTCGTCAAAGGGAGGGCAGCTCAGTCTGTGGCTAGTGGCCCTGCAGCTGTGGGACACGTTTTGATCCCATCACTGCCCTTTGCTCTCTCACACAACAGATCTTCGACCCCCCTGAGGAGTTGGAGCGGAAGGTGTGGGAGCTGGCGAAGCTGGTTTGGCAGTCCTCCAATGTGGTGTTCCACACGGGCGCTGGCATCAGCACCGCCTCGGGCATCCCTGACTTCAGGTGTGTAGGCGAGGAGGGGAAGTCAAGGCAGGACCTGCCAGCTGCTGAGGGCTTCCCTGTGAGCCAGATCCCCAGGCACCGCAATCCAGCCTGCTGCCTCCCCCCTCGCCGAGTTGTGATCCTGCATTCCCTGGGTGTTTGGGATGGGAAAGACCCCTCCCTCCAGCCTGCTGCCTCCCCCCTCGCCAAGTTGTGATCCTGCATTCCCTGGGTGTTTGGGATGGGAAAGACCCCTTCCTTCAGACTTGTCCCAACATTTCACTGTCTATTCCTTGCAACAAGGGATGCTGGGTTCACTGTGCAGAGCTAAACATCGGTACTATTACCCTAGAAAGCAGGGAGAGTCACATCAGGGACAATTAGCTCCACACTTGGAAATATTTCTCTATCAGACCTGGTACCGGACAAGTGGCTTAACCCTTTGGACCTCAGTTTCTTCCCATAGCTGAGGGTGTGAAATCTGATAAACCAGCCTGTACTTCAGGCAACCTGTGTGACAAGAATTTTGTAGCCGAAAAGCAAGGTTCTCAACCTGGTGGCCCCCGAGTTGCTCCAGGAGTTGCTGAGTTTGCAACCCTGTCCCAAAGGGCAGGCCTATTGCATTTGTTCTATTTTCCAAGTCCTCTTGGGCCTCCGGGAGAAGAGGAGCAGATTCCCTGGAGGAATGTTAGGATTCTAAGGCATGAATTGCCCCACTCCTGCCATGGCTCCCCACGGCTACACAGGAGAGTTCCAAGACCTTCCCGGCCCAGCCCTAGATTATCTCTTCAACTCCCGCTCCCGTTGTAGCCCCCAGACCACGTGCATTTCCCCAAACTCACAGGCTGTTGCCAGCACCCTAGGGCTTTGCTTACCATTCTGCCCCAACTGCCCTGCCCTTCCCTCTTACAGTTTGAGAGACAGCTCAGCCTCCTCCTCATAGTCCTCACATGGAGCCGTCACTGCCTCCTCCGGGCCAGCCCCGCCCACAGGGCTGAAGGGTCTGTGTCCACAGTGTCTCCCCTGACAAGATCAGGGACTCCTGGGGCAGGGCCTGGTTCCCCTAGGTCCCCAGCATCGCCCAACACAGGGCCAGGCTCTGCAGCGGCAGTAAATATTGGTTGAATTAAATAATTTTTGCCCTTGGTGTACACTATTCTCTCTTCCTCCTCCTCTTCCTCTCATCTCCCCTTTTCTCCCTTTGACTGTCTCATTCTCTCTCTTTGTCTTTCTCTGTCTATTTAAAATTTTCTCTCTCTTTTTTTTTTTTTTTTTTTTAAAATCCTCACTGGAGGATATATTTTTTGTTTGTTTGTTTTAATATATTTTGTTGATTTTTTACAGAGGGGAAAGGAGAGGGATAGAGAGCCAGAAACATCGATGAGAGAGAAACATCAATCAGCTGCCTCCTGCACACTCCCTACTGGGGATGTGCCCGCAGCCAAGGTACATGCCCTTGACCGGAATCAAACCTGGGATCCTTGAGTCTGCAGGCCAACGCTCTATCCACTGAGCCAAGCCAGTTAGGGCTAGAGGATATGTTTTTATTGATTTTTAGAGAGAGAGAGAGAACATTGATCAGTTGCCTCCATATGCTCACTGAATGGGGATTGAACCCACAACCTAGGTATGTGCCCTGACCAGGAGTTGAACCTACAACCATTTGGTGTATGGGAAGATGCTCCAAACAGCTAAGCTACCCAGCCAGGGCTGTCTGTCTCTCTCTTTATTAAAAAAAAAAAAAAAAAAAAAAAAGATTTCAGAGAGAGGAAGGAGGAGAGAGAAACAGATAGCAACATCAGTGATGAGAGAGAATCATTGACTGGCTGCCTCTTGTACAGCCCCTACTGGGGATCGAGCCTGCAACCCAGGCATGTGCCCGACTATCAAATCGTCATCTAGTTCTTGGGTTGATGCTCAACCACTGAGCACCGGCCAGGCTGTCTGTCTCTTTTTATGCCTCCCCCCCCTTCTCTGATCCCTAAACTTTTTGTCTGCATCTCTCCCCACATGCCACCCTCAGAGGCCCCCATGGCGTCTGGACGATGGAGGAGCGGGGCCTGGCTCCCAAGTTCGACACCACCTTCGAGAGCGCGCGGCCCACACAGACCCACATGGCGCTGGTGCAGCTGGAGCGTGTGGGCCTTCTCCGCTTCCTGGTCAGCCAGAACGTGGACGGGCTGCACGTGCGCTCCGGCTTTCCTAGGTACCCCGCTCCCTCCCTGCACCTCGGGCTCCTTCTGTGCAAAACGGAGGCTGATGGCAGCCCCTCCCTGGAGAGGGCGATGCGGCAATTCAGCAAGGCCACGGGGGAAAGCCACTTACTAGGATTTCTCCAACCAGAGCTATCCCCCTCAGTGCTTCCTGGGCACATCTCAAGAATTGGGTCCCCTTTTTCAGATCCCAGGGTGGCTGCAGAATCTCCCCTGAGGTGGGGAGGAGGGTGGTCAGGGTCTAGGATTTGCAGTTGCATTTTAATATCCGTCTTCATTCTGAATGTGAACATGGGTTTCGGGCAGAAAGGTCGATTCCTTAATACCAAGTGTGTCGCCCTCCCTCCCCACTGTCCCTGATCTTGCCTTTGGGGACAGTGAGAGCCCAGTTAGTTCATACAGGTAGCCAGAGCCTCCACAGGCAAGGGGGCCGGGAAGGGCCTTGTCTCTGCTTGCCAAGGAGGATGAGGCAGCCGTCCTCTGCGCTTTGGAAATGGGCCCGAGAACTAACTCCAGGCCTCCGGCACTGAAGTAAAATTTCTCCAGGAGTCAGACAGCTCTTCTGACCTAGAAATGTCTCCAAGTTCTGGGCCTTCCTCCATTTCAACATGTAAAAACCCTGGGGCCCTATTTGGGCTGTAACTGCTGGGCACCTTCTTATCCAAGCAAAGTAATTCACTAGGTAGGTGGCTTGGGGCACATGCAGACGTTTCTAGAAATGAAAGCAAACGGTTTCTCACCAAATAGCAAATACATTCCTGGGGCATAGGTGGTTAGGGCTTCTACGAGAACACACAAACCCAGGTCCCTACACCTGGACACGTTGAGCCGGAGTGTGTAAGTGGATGTGACAGAGCCACCCAGAGATCGAGGGGAGCCGCTGAGGGGAGGGGACAGAGGTGTATTTGGGGATTTCAATGCCTTCAATTTCCTGACTGATGGATTTTCAGTCAGCTCCCCTGCCTCCACCCAGGCCACTCCCGAACCCACTGCTCACTCTCAGTGACACTGGGGGGCACCAATCCCCCAGCACCACTGGGTACAGGTAGGAGCAAAATGGGCCACATTCAACAACTATTGAGCACCTACTGCCTGCCCTACACAGTTCTAGAGGCAGGACATAGTGTACCAGACAGACAGAAAGCCCTGTCCTCCTGGCTTACGCGATAGCGGGAAGGAAACAGGCAGCAAACAAGATAAATAAGCATGTTAAGTTCTATGTCCGACAGAGATCGTTGCCATAGAAGAAAAGAGAGGGCTGTGCAGGGAGGAGTGTGTGCGGAGTTGCAGCTTTTAACAGGGAGGTCGGGGTGGCTGTTCCATTTGAGTAGGGACATGAAGGAGGTGACAGAGGGAGCCATAGGAAAGAGCCTTCGAGGCCTAATAATTGTTCCCTCAAACATCCTAAGAGTTGGACCCTGTCATCCTATTTCACAGATGGGAATTCAGGCACAGAGAGATTAAGTGACCTGCCCAAGGGCACACAGCAGGAAGTCAACGGTGCTAGGAGTTGATTTCATATTCCTCTGCGTCAAAGCACATGTCCAAAGCCACCTATCACTCAGTTTCTTCCTTTACAAACTGGGGATTAGAATCCCCATCCTTCAGACCTGGTGATGGTGGAAGGTCCCACCATGTTCATTGGTGGGTTTTGTTAACAGAATGGGCTGCCCACGAATGGAGGGGGGGTCAGCTGTGGGTTAATGAATCCTTGGGCTCCAGGAGGCTGGGCCAGCTGCCCAGGGTTGCACACCTGGAGGAACCAGAAAGAGGGAGTCCGTGGATCCGGTGCATGAGGGTTTGGTAAGGCTTCCTGGAGGAGGAGGGCTTGGCACCAGACCCGAAGCCTCGGGATTCAGGGAGCCCACGGCACCATCAGATCTCTTCTCCTCCCACAGGGACAAGCTGGCAGAGCTGCATGGGAACATGTTTGTAGAAGAATGTGTCAAGTGTAAGACGTGAGTGTCACAAGGGCGGGGGGTGGGGGAGCAGGCCAGGTATGGTGAGCCAGGCCCGCCTTTTGACACTCCCCAGGTTGGGCTCTGCAACAGGACCTTAGGAGTTAAATCTGAGACCAAGAGACCCAGGGTGGGGGACAGGGCTTGGGTGTGACCCTGGGAGTGTGGGGCAGCAAGGCACATCTTCCTCCTGGGGAGGTGTATCCACTTCCTGTGGCTGCCACAAGTAATCACAAACCAAGTGGCTTAAAACAACAGAAATGTATGTCCTCCTCTGGGCATGCTGGATGTTTCCCTGTGCTTAGATTCTAGTCACGTAGCCCCTATTTCTTCCCTGGGAGAACAAGAGTCCCCCAAAATGAAGAACCAGTGGGTGGGGCCATAAGGTGGGAAGGTGGTGGGCTCGACGGAGCCCCACCATCCCTCTTTTCTCCTCCTACGTAGGCAATATGTCCGGGACACTGTGGTGGGCAGCATGGGCCTCAAAGCCACTGGCCGGCTCTGCACCATGGCCAAGGCAAGGGGCCTGCGGGCCTGCAGGTGAGTGACCCCTGTCCCTGCCCTGGGTTCCCGGGGAGGCGGCAGGTCTCCACACTGACTGCCCCTAACCCTCCCCATCGCAGGGGGGAGCTGAGAGACACCATCCTGGACTGGGAGGATGCTCTGCCCGAACGGGACCTCACTCTTGCTGATGAAGCCAGCAGGTCAGACCCCAGATGGGCCCAGGGCGGAGCAGGCAGGGAGGAGGGCAAAAGCACAGCCGGCTTCAGCACAGGGCAAGGACTCCAGCTCAGAGGTGGAGTCCGGAGAGCCTTCCTGGAGGAGGCAGCTTGAACCCTATTTGGGCATTGGTTTCCCTGAATAATGGCAGCAGCTAGATCCTAGCTCCCTGGCATACCTGACCCCGGGCCAGGGGCTTCACAGACAAGGTACTCACCACAGCCCAGGGGTTCTACCCGGGGCCCATTTTGCAGGCAAGGAAACAGACTTTAGCAAGGTGACTCCTCTGTCCAGTGCTACCCAACCAGGATTCAACTCAGGAAGTGTGAAAGGTCCCACCCACATCAACAACTCCCCTCTGCCGACAGTGGAAGGGAAGCCACAGGGGCAGGATTCAGGGAAGCTTGGCCTCCCAGGGTGCACCTGGTTGAGACCGCACCCCCAAGGGCGAGGCAGGAGGAGGGCTGCAGAAACCCTTAGAGAGGCTCAGCCTAACCCTGCCTCCCGGCCCCAGGATCGCGGACCTGTCTGTCACACTAGGCACCTCCCTCCAAATCCGGCCCAGCGGGAACCTGCCGCTCGCCACCAAGCGACGGGGAGGCAGGCTGGTCATCGTCAATCTTCAGCCCACCAAGCACGTATGTGTTGAGCCCACCCCTGACCTTCCCCCACCCCAGGACCCGGTGAGCCCTCTGCGGCCGCCTCACTCGGCCTTGCCCCAACAGGACCGCCAGGCTGACCTGCGCATCCACGGCTACGTAGACGAGGTCATGACCCGGCTCATGAGACACCTGGGCCTGGAGATCCCCGCCTGGGACGGCCCCCGCGTGGTGGAGAGGGCGCTGACGCCCTTGCCCCGCCCCCCCGCCCCTAAGTTCGAGCCCAAGGAGGAGTCCCCCGCCCGCTTCAACGGTCCAGTGCCAGCCAGCCCCAAGCAGGAGACCACAACCGAAACCCCCGCCCAGCACAATGGCTCCGGGCCCGTCAGCCCCAAGAGGGAGCAGCTGGACAGTCCTGTCCCCCACAGGACCCCTAAAAGGGTGAAGACCGAGATGCCTCCCAGCTGACCAGGGGGCCTGGGAGGGCGGGGCTTTTTATAGAAACCGCGGTTTGTTTTTTCTTACCGGTCTCACTTTGTTACTTGCCCCTGTCCTGGGGGAGATCTCAGGGCAGTGAGAGCTGTGCTGCAGGCCCAAGGGCAAACCTGCCCTCCATTGGGGCTTTCTTTAGCTCCAGGGGCCTCTGGGAGGGACCTGGGGAGGAGCAACCCTGCCCTGGACCCTGACCTTCCAGCTGACACCACAGGTACCTTCTTCTCTGCTCCAGCCCACGACTTGGGACTTTTTTTGGGGGGAGATGTGGCCACACCCTCAGTTTCCAGCCTAAATAGAAATTAACTCCCTCTGCTCCCTGGGCCTTCACACCCCCAACCCCTGCCTCCCCCAAATGGCCTTCACGGTTCCTCCAGAAGGGAGAGGGGCAGACGCTCCATTTAAGAGCCAAACTCCCGGAGGGACAGACAATAGTATTTCACTGCCTTTGGGCTGAAGGGAGAAAGTGGGCCCACCTGGCCCTTCCACACTTCCAGAGAAGTCTTCAGTGCAATAAAAGCAGCGTTTCTTGCATCTGAGTCTGTGTGTAACACCCACAACCTTGCACCAAGTCCTAGGCCCTGGGGAAGGACTGTATGGTTCCCTCCCCACCCCCGCCGGGTCGTCAGCCTGGGCTTCCATGCAATCCAGAGACGGGCAATACCAGCTGCTGGCACTCCTTAAACTTTCAGTTTGTAATTTGTATCTATTTGCATGGTTTTTAAGTATTTTCTCTCACTACGAGGCTGTGAGCCACGAAAGGAATGATCCTTTGGTCGCGATTGCATCCCTCAGACACGTACACAAAGGGGCAGGGCTGGGGTGACCCCTTAAGAGCTCAGGTGAAACTGGGTTCCACCCCAACCCAGCTGTAACCTTAGACAGGTCCCTTCACTCGCGATACCTCAGTCTCCACGGGAGAAAGCAGGGTGGGCAGCCTGTCCCTCCGAAGGCGGATGCCCTTGAAGGGCTTCCAGGACCTCGCGCTCCCTCAGCTGCCGCTCTCCGCGGTGCTGAAGACATTCTTGGCGCCTCACCGGCTGCCTCTAGCCGGGATGCCTGGGGTCTCCCCACCTGACTCCCCCATTCCAGGCTTGTCCAGCCCCACCTTCTGGAGACTGGGGAGCCCCAGATTCCAGCCTCTACCCAGTTACACTTCCACACCAGCCGTGTTCTGTCGCAATATTTTATTAAGGATCGTGGCAGTCAGAGAAGGCGGAGGGTGGCCACGGCCATCCCCAAGTTCAGAGCCCAGCCACAGCTTAGGGACCAGGCTCCCTACAGTCTCAGTCACTTCCTCTTCCCTGTGTTTGAGGGAGCAGGGAGGAGTCCCCAAGCAGGGCAGCTGTTGAGGCATGTGTGTGTATGTCTGACGGTCTGTGGGCCACTCTATGTATCTGCCTGTTCCGTTCTGTGCCTGCGTCTGTGTGTATTTCTCAGGCTTTGTGGACTTAGGGTTGCCCTGGGTCTGAGCATCAGTTTCTGCTCCTGTGTCTGAGTCCCTGGGTATGTAGCTGTGAGTTTGTGCATCTCCATCCTGGCATCTCCACAGGGGTCTCTGTCTCACCTCCAGTCCCCTGCCTCCGCTACAGCACCCACCACAGTGCCCCTGAGCAGAGGGGCCTGGAGTCACATCCAGGTGGTACTCACAGCTCCTCCCCCACCGCCTCCAGCCCCACGAGACCTGGGCTGAGTGCTGGCTCAGATGAGGCCCAGTCCAGCAGGGTGGCCCGGCTCAGCTCCTCTGCCCAGTTGCCCTGGACCAGGGTCGACTTGTTCAGCTCCTCCGTCGAGTTTTCCAGAGGCAGCATGTCCTGGGATTTCCAATGCACCTTGCGGCTGCCTGGAGACCCTCCCTGAAGTGCGCCAGCCTCGGCCTGAGGTCCTAGGGCCTCGGAACCTGGTATGGTGTCGAGGGCCACACGGGAAGCAGCGTCGTTGTGCAAAGTTCTGGAGAAGACTGAGTGAGGGTTGGGGGTTCATGAGAGATGGGATAGGAAGACTGGTGTTCCTTCTTTCCTTATCTCCCAGCTTCAGGGAGCAGTTGCATGGGGGGCTCCTTCCCCCTCCCTCAGAGGCCCAATATTGGGACGTGAGGAGCCATGGGGATGTTGTCCATGATGCAGCCCAGAGGGGACCCCAAAGTGATCCTGGCCCACCTACCTCGCACAGGTGTGAAGTCTCCGGCGCTGTCGGCTTTGTTGGCAAAAGGGCTGATGGAGGGGAGGACGATGAGGGCAAAAGAGAGCAGCAGGACCTGCGGAGATGGGGGTGGGGTCACCCCATCCCTCCGCTATCCTTGTAAGCACACCCATCTTATGGGCAGGGAAATAGGCCCAGAAGACTGGGTGATGCTTGAACTGGGGCCGGGGCCATGTTACTCACACTCACCTTTCCCCCTCCCACAGGCCAGGCTGCCAAGGCTGAGGAACCCCTTTATGCTGGGGGCCATCAGAGCAGGGGGTAGGACTCACCGCTATGCAGGTGCCTGCCTGGGCTGTCTTGCTGGTGGACTGGACTACAATGGCCTGGAGTTTCTTTAGCTGCTCCAAGAGGGACCTTAGTGCAAAGAGCAGCCTTGGCTGAGCCCTACAGGGCCTTAACCTGGTTCTCTGTCCATTTCTTGGGTTCCCCAGCAGAGCTGATGTCTGAATTCTGTCCACCCCTCAAGGCCCCCCTGCTCTTACAAGGCCCCCTCCCTCTGCTTTGGTAAATCTCCAATGGCACCCACCCACTTCTCTGCCACCCATCCAGGCCTCCAGGATCACTCACCTGGACGCCAACCCAAGCCTCCTCTCTGGTTCCCCTCATCTCTACCCCCTCAACCTCCTCTCCCACTTCCACCTCTCCTGCCCTCACTCAGCAACCAGGGGACGCTTTCCAAATGTAAAACAGCTGCTCCCATTCCTCTCAGGGCTCCCACCTCCCTCAAGTCTTCTCTGCAACTGAAGCCCTGAACAACTTGCTGCTGTCACTCACTCTGCTCCAGCCACACTGGCCTCCTCACCATGCCTCCAGCATGCTGGGCCCCAGGACCTTTGCACAGGCCATTCCCTCTAAGGACACTGTTCCCCCAGGTCTCTTGGCAGCTGGTTTTTGTCTCATCCCATTAGGCCTCATCTCAAATAACACTGTATCTGGTCTTCCTCTGTAAAATATCCCAACAGCCCTGGCATCGTAACAAAGTTGGTTAGAGCGCCATCCCAGTAGTCTAAGGTTGTAAATTTGATCCCTGGTCAGAGCACAGACAAGAATCAACCAAAGGCCCTAGCCAGTTTGGTTTAGTGGATAGAGTACTAGCCTGTGGACTGAAGGGTCCCGGGTTCGATTCCAGTCAAGGGCATATGCCCTGTTGTGGGCTTGATCCCAAGAAGGGGATCAATAAAAACATATTTTTTTAAAAAAAGAATCAACCAATGAATGCATAAATAAGTAGAACAACAAATCAATGTTTCTCTCAAATCAATATAAAATAGCCCTTCACCCTACTTTGTTTTTCTTCTTACAAACTATCACTATTTGTGTGATCCTTTATGTATTTTTGTTTGTCTTGAGTATCTCTCCCACTAGACTGTGAGTTCTTTAAGTGGAGGGACTGTGTCTTTGTTCATTGGTGGTCCCAGTGCCCAGAACTATGATGCAGAGTAGATGCTAAATAAAAATAAGTGGATGCACCCCTTAGATGGAATTCTGTGTAGTTCTCCAATACACCATGTCCTCCCATTCATATGCCATTCATATGCCATTTCCTCTACTGAGAGTAGTTTCCCCCATGAACTCATACATCTTTTAAGACCCCAAATCCAAATCCCCTCCGCTATGAAGCCTGCCTCCTTTCTAGGTGGAATCCTTACCCGTACCCTCCCTCTGCCCTGCTATCACAGAAGTTGCCCCCTCCCCCACACTGTTCACCTCTCCTGCAAGGGGTTTGGGGGCCGGTTCCCCCTCTCCTCTGCCCTGGCTGGACCAAGACTCACTGGTTCTGTTTCTCGAGATGCAAAACTTTCCTCTGAAGCTCCTGGTTCTGGGCAGTACAGGCCGACATCCTGCAGGGACAAAGTCACAGTGACATTCAGAGTATGTCTGCCACCAACTGCCCAGTCACCGCTTCCTGTGAGGCTCCACTTTACAGGCAGGGAACCCAAGGCCAAAGAGGGGAAGTCACTCATTCCAAGTCACCCGGGCAAGACTCTGAGGGCCAGGATGGAACCAGTGTCTGCCAGGTTTCTAGGTCCCATCTCTGTCTGCATTGGTGTGGGGAGCTTCACTCAAGTCTGAGCCCCCACGAGTGGAATGGAATGCCAAAGTCAGGCAGTGATGCTTCCAGAAGATGAAATAGCAGGGAGGCTGGGAGTCCAAGTTACACCCCTCACCATCCCTGTGACCTTGAGCCTCTCAGCTCTCTGGCCGGACCTCAATCCCCTCACTGGTAAAACTGGGTTACAGTTATTTAGTTCACAGAGGGGTTCGGAGAATGGCATGAAGCAAAGTTGAGTAGGGGCTTGGCAGATGGCATTTGAGGAACAAGACAATGATTATTGTTCCATTCAGGGTTCTGATGGAACATTTTCCCCATCGGCATCCATCTGTGAACATGGTCGTGGCCCAGACCACTCAGATGTGGAGTTTAAATACTCAGATCACAGCGTGAGGATGTGTCAGTCCTCATATCATGACCAGGGAAGAGAAGAAATCCCCTCTCTGAAAGGTCCTCTCTAAATAACTCATGAGATAAAGAATTAGAGAAAATCTAGGGTCCACGTGGCAATGACAGTAGTACAAATCAAAATGTGTGAGATGCAGCTAAGGTGCTGCTGAGAAGGAAATTATAGCCTTAATTCAGCTCAGTGAACTAAACAACAGCATAAAATCCACCACCACCACCCCCACATACAAAAAGCCAGTCTAAGAAGGACATAACAAGCTTACAGTAGAGATGAAAGAACTCGAAAAGAAAAATACAATTGGACGGGAGGAAAAGCCAGAAATCCATTCTTTGCAAAGAATAATAAATACACAAAGTTCTGGCAAGATAAATAAAAAAGATTTAAAAAAAAAAAAAAAAAAAAAGAGAGAGAGAGAGAGAGAGCCGGGACCCGTTTGGCTCAGTGGATAGAGCATCGGCCTGTGGACTGAAAGATCCCAGGTTCGATTCCGGTTAAGGGCATATACCTTGGTTGCAGGCACATCCCCAGTAGGGAGTGTGCAAGAGGCAGCTGGCCGATGATTCTCTCTCATCGATGTTTCTAACTCTCTATCCCTCTCTCTTCCTCTCTGTGAAAAATCAATAAAATATATTTTTTAAAAAAAATAAGAGAAAAGCTGTTTGACAAAGCTCAACTCAATGGAGGATTAAAAAACACACACATTAAAAAAAAAGAGAGAGAGAGAGAAAAGGCAAAAGTAAACAAATTATTAAGAAGAGCATAATTTTTTAATAATAAGGGCATAATTATAGCCCAGCCAGCGCTGCTCAGGGGCTGAGCATCGACCCATGAACCAGCAGGTCACAATCTGATTCCTGGTCAGGGCACATGCCCAGGTTTCAGACTCAATCCCCAGCGGGGGTTGTGCAGGAGGCAGCCAATCGATGTTTCTCTTTCTCTTCCTCTCTGTGAAAAATCAATAAAATATATTTTTTTTAATAAATAAGAGAAAAGCTGTTTGACAAAGCTCAACTCAATGGAGGATTAAAAAACACACACATTAAAAAAAAAAGAGAGAGAGAGAGAAAAGGCAAAAGTAAACAAATTATTAAGAAGAGCATAATTTTTTAATAATAAGGGCATAATTATAGCCCAGCCAGCGCTGCTCAGGGGCTGAGCATCGACCCATGAACCAGCAGGTCACAATCTGATTCCTGGTCAGGGCACATGCCCAGGTTTCAGACTCAATCCCCAGCGGGGGTTGTGCAGGAGGCAGCCAATCGATGTTTCTCTTTCTCTCCCTCTCCCTCTAAAATAAATAAAAACATTTAAAAATAATAGGAGAGAACTATAAGCCATTTTATGTCAATAAATTTGAAATTGGCATCTTCACAAAATAATATAACATCCCAAACCTGACCCAGGAATAAGTTGGAAACCCAAATAGACCTGTAACATTCCATAAATTCATTCTTGGCAGTCACAACAGCTCTGAGGACCAGAGATCCCAACCAGGGAACTGAGCATCCCATATCCCATGACCTGGCACAGAGCCAGACAAGATGGATAATACCGCCCTCTCTTTTGGTACCACATATTCTAGGGTTCAAAGGGACCCTGAAATCCTTCCCTGAGCCAACTCTATGAATATTTTGTCCTTGCAACTCACATGAAAAAAGGTCCTTCCTGGAGAGGGAAGACGACTTTAATTTTGTCATTACAACTCTTTACATCCCTTTCTCTGGGCCTGTTTCCTCCCTGAGTATGCCCAGGACCCAGCCTTACCGAGTTTCCAGGCCATCAATATATTCCTTCTTCTTTTTACGGCTTTCTTGGGCTGACTGTTTGTTCCGGATTTTCCGGCGGATTTTTTTCAGGACTCGCTCCTCATACTGCCACGTGACATGGGGAACAGGCTGAGTCAGGCTAAAGGGTCTACTCTGTTGTCTGGACCCCACAATTTCACCCAGTCTCTTCCCAAGGGAGCCATCCCAGACCCAGGGACGTGGGGGCAGACTCCTGATGATTTCAAAACCAGCTTTCCTACCCCTAAATTCTTGCAGAGTCTCCAGGAGAGTCCTGGGTCCTGGAATCTATCCAGTTTCTATTCCCAGTTAGTAACGTGCGACCGAACTCTGTGTACGGTGCAACTGCGCCACCTTCTGGTCATACCTGAGACCAGTGCTTTTCATGGGGGCCAGCTAATACCAACATTAAACGCAGGTGTTGATATTGCGTGAAAGGGCTGAGTGAGAACTGTGGCGAGATAGGGAGGTCTCACTAAGTTGACTTTTACTCTGGTTGTAGTCACGTCCAACCATTTCAGTGTGGGAGGCCTAAAGGTGAGGCTCATGGGCAGCGAGCTGCAGGAAGGGGCAAAGGCTCGGAGCCCCGGGCTTCCCCACCTCACCTTGGTGAGGGGCAGCTGGGTGGGCAGTGTGATGCCTTCTTTGGCCAACAGCTTCTTCTCGTCCTCGGTCAGCACCAGTTCCTGGCCGTGCCCAGTCGCAGATCTCAGCAGATGGGGGGCTGCCAAGGAATGCTGTTGCTATGGAAAAAACAGGGCGATTGCGTTGGGGGCAGAGAGAGTGGCCGCCTTTGGGAAATGAAAGAGGCACCAGATTTGATCGATCCATCTGCTGTAGAGTCCCCACTGGCCAGCACACAGCCCTTTGACCCAGCAATTCCACTTCCAAGAATTGATCTTACAGATACCCTCCCACATATGCAAAAGAAGGGGCACACGGGATTTTTATTCACTTAACCGAGTCACTGGACAGCTATTGATAGCCACCTATTACATTCCAGGCACCGTTCTGGGCTGTGCACATGCACTGTAACACTGTCTGCAATGCCAAAGGATTGGAAGCAATGAAAAGATCCAGCAAATAAGGCACGGCCCATTTGTTCGTGGAATATTACACAGCTCTGAAAAGGGATTGCTCTCCACGTCATGCTAGGGAGCAATCCCCATGATAAACTGTCAACTTAAAAAATAAAGAAATAAAAAATAAGCTGTCAACTTAAAAAAAGGCGGGGGAACCACTGTTGCATGTGGCCTGCTACTTTCTGTATTAACAGCTGGGTGGCTAACGGCAAATTAACTTTTCTATGCCCATTTCTTTATATGTAAAATTGAGATAATAAAATATCTTATGGTCAGTGATTGAGCATCAACCTATAAACCAGGAGGTCGCAGTTTGATTCCTGGTCAGAGCACAGGCCTGGGCTTCAGGCTTTATCCCCAGCAGGGGGAGTGCAGGAGGCAGCTGACAGATGATTTTCATCTCTTTCTTCCTCTCCCTTCCTCTCTGAAACCAATAAAAACCATTTTTAAAAATATATAATATAATCCCCAATCTTCAGGGTTGTTGTAAATTAAAAGATGATACATTTAAAGCATTGAGAAGAATGCCTGGCCTATAGTAGGTGCTCAGTAAGTTTTTGTTGGTTTTGTTTTTACTACCACTATGATAGAAAGTGTCCCAGCTCAGGAGATAGAGAACTCAGGACTGGAGCCCACAGAATTGCCTTGGATGTGACCCTGGACAAATCCAGCCTTTGTCTGTGACTCAGTTTTTCAGTCTCTGAAATGGGGATATTGGGGCTCCGTGCATCCCATGTGGTCTCCCAGCCCCGATGCTTGGGAGCTGGGGTAGAGGCTGCTCACCAGGTCTCCACCACTGCCGGAGAGGAGGAGGTCCTTCACCGTGAGGTTGCAGCTTGGGGGCGAGACTGCCAGCTCAGCCTGCTCCTCAGGATAGAGGCCCGGGCTCCACATTTCTAACCAGGGCAGATGGGGACAAAGACAGGGAGAGCGTCAGGTGGGGGGGCACTGATCTCCCAGCTTCTACCTGCCTCCTCCACCTAGGCTTCCAGGATTGACTCCAATGTGCTAAGGATTTGGGGTACAACTTGGGGCCCCAAGGCCTGGGTTTGAAGGGGACAGACCCAGCTGGTGCCTCAGTCTCCCCTCTCTGGAAGATAGAAACCCAAATTCATCAGGACATTGTCGAGGGACCCACTGCCAATCAGGAGAGAGAGGCTGGTATTGCCCAGGATTCTAGACCGGATTTACAGCCAGCCAGGCCTTATCTCCCTTTGGGGCAGGGACCAGGTCTGATTCACCTCTGGTTCCCTCCTACCCGTGCCCGGCCCACTGAAAGTGAGCTGCTCTCCAGAGCATGGACTTCAGAGTCTCATTCTCACTGGGTGAAACGTGTGCCCTTGGGTAAGTAACTAAACCCCTCTGAGCCACAGTTTCTTCAGCTCTCCAATGGGATTCCTAAGAGCTCCCACTCCATTGCAAGGCTCAGAGGACAAAGGATGCCCCACTGGGGTGTCTCCTGCATCAAGTCTCTCCCAAGAGGAGGCCTTGACCACTGGGGTCCATGACCTCTCACTTTCATGGAGCATCTACTATGACCCAGGCATGGGAGGTACAAAGACAAGGTGGGCAGCATGACACCTGGTGCCACAGCCAGCCTGTGGTGGGTGCACCCAGCTCTGTGGCTTTGACTTGTTGCTTAACCTCATGGGCACTCCGTTTCACCATCTGGAAAATGGGCCCATGAGAGCATCCATCTCAAAAGGGGGGGTACGTGTGTGATGAGGAAAGACACAGAACTCACCCAGGTCTATGGCCACCGAGGCCTCGAGCACTTGGGCCACTGGCCCAGGAGGCCTGCTGGGGCTGTGGGGGAGAGGAAGGTAGGGGGGGCAGAGCCCCTTGCCAGACTCCGAGAAATGGCAGCCGGCCGGGGTGGCGGTGGGCACATTGTGTGGAGGGGTATCCTGCGGGTCGGAGGGCAGATCTTCAGAGATGCCGCTGTCACTGTCCACAGGAGACCAGAGAGGGGAGCTTGGCGCTGAGTCTCCAGAACCCAAGATACAGCTGAGGAAATCATCAGATTCCGGGGCTGGCAGGACCTGCAGGCATGGGGTGGGGGGAGGAATGAGGAGGTCCGTGCTTTGCTCTGGATTGCTGTGTGACTGTGGGCAAGCCACTGACCCTCTCTGGGCCTCACTTGTCCTTTCTGCCAGAATGAGGGCTTGTGGGGCTTGAACACAATCATGTTCCATGAGAACACCATCCTGCCTGAGTTTGAGTTTGGATCCAACTCCAAACTGCTGTGTGTGTGACCCAGACAAATTACTGGATCTTGGATTCATCACTTCTCAGGCACCGATGCCGCCTGCCCCTTAGGGTAGCCGAGAGGTTCAAAGCAATACTGTGCTTTGCTGAAATTACACACCATGAGCCAGAAATGCTACCGAGCTGAGTGGAGTTCTAGCTGCAGTGGGGGGTCCTCACCTGGTCTCCAACGTGGCCCCAGTCCTCCCCCAGATCTTCGTGTCTCAGAATTCCATCCTGTCGATCAAACAGGAGGTCCAGGAGCTCCATGCTGTCCATGGGGCCTATGGAACAGGTGGCGGAAGCCATCTGGGGAAGGATGGGACAGGCATGAGGGTCACATAGCCTTTCTCCTCCTCATCTCCCACCTGCATACCCCCACCCCCTAGGCCTGTCCAGCTTCAGTTCAACTTCCACTCAATCTCTAGGCCTGGCTTCCACCTCCAATTCAGTGCTGAGGGGCTGACCCAGAGTTCCCAGGGCGAGATGAGAGCCGGTTGCTTTTAAAAGTGCTAGACAGGCCGAAACCGGTTTGGCTCAGTGGATAGAGCATCAGCCTGCAGACTGAAAAGTCCCAGGTTCGATTCTGGTCAAGGGCACGTACCTTGGTTGTGGGCACGTCCCCAGTGGGGGGTGTGCAGGAGGCAGCTGACCGATGATTCTCTCTCTAATAGATGCTTCTAACTCTCTATCCCTCTCTCTTACTCTCTGTAAAAAATCAATAAAATGTATTTAAAAAAAAAAAAAAGTGCTAGACAGGCCAAAACCGGTTTGGTTCAATGGATAGAGCATCAGCCTGCGGACTGAAAGGTCCCAGGTTCAATTCTGGTCAGGGACATGTACTTTGGTTTTGGGCACATCCCAAGTAGGGGGTGTGCAGAAGGCAGCTGATTGATGATTCTCTCTCATTGGTGTTTCTAACTCTTTATCCCTCTCTCTTCCTCTCTCTAAAAAATTAGTAAAATATATTTAAAAATAAAATAAAATAGCCGAAATTGGTTTGGCTTAGTGGATAGAGTGTCGGCCTGCAGACTGAAAGGTCCTGGGTTCGATTCCAGTCAGGGGCATGTACCTTGGTTTCGGGCACATTCCCAATGGGGGAGTGTGCAGGAGGCAGCTAATAGATGATTCTTTCTCATCAATGTTTCTAACTATCCCTCTCTCTTCCTTTCTGTAAAAAATCAATAAAATATATTTTTTTAAATAAATAAATAAAATAAAAGTGCTAGACAGATG
The DNA here is from genome assembly GCA_036971965.1 of Nyctalus aviator. NCBI lineage: Eukaryota > Metazoa > Chordata > Mammalia > Chiroptera > Vespertilionidae > Nyctalus > Nyctalus aviator. The sequence goes on from CM072927.1 coordinate 24,487,253, forward strand.
TACACATGGGGACAATCAGCCTGCTCACTCCCTGGAGCTGATAGAATTGGCCTCTCATTCTCAGCCTGCCCATGTCCCCCTGGCTAAGCGGGGGGGAGAGCCTGGGAGAAGTAAGAGCAGCCCTGGAATGGAGGCATGGCTTTGGGCACTGCATTCTCTCTCTGGGCCTTTCTTCCCATCTGTGCAATGAGGTGGGGGTTCCTTCCAACTCTGGGAGCTTGGGGAGAGTTTCCTGGCAGAGCCCTCCCCTCCACTGACCCAGGCAGGGCTCACCTTTCCAGCGGGTAGATCTCCATTCATGAGCCCGGCCAGCTCTGCCTCCAGCTACTTTCCGTGTCTCTTGTTGGTAGAAGCTCTCCCCAAGACTTGTTCCTGTCTGTGGATCTGTCTCCCCACCCCCAAAAGATGCTGAAATAGTCCTGGGTGCTCCCAAACCCACCCCCAGCTGCTGATTGGGGGACAGGCCAGACGGACAGGATAAAGGGCCAGTGATACCAGGGCAGGCTGGGGGAGGGAAGAGAAGACCCGTTATCTTGATGTTTTGTGCTTTTCCTGCAGGCAAGGGGCAAAGGCCAAAGTCTGGGGTGCCTTCGCTCTGCCATGACCTCTTCCCTACTTTTAGGGACTGCTTCTTATCAGAGTCCTAGACATCGGATAAAGGAGAGTCCAGGGCTCCGGGCCGGTCCAGTCCACTCCTAGGACAGGACAAACAGGAGGACCACCCAGACCTTTGCTGAAGCGGTTCTCTCTGCAGGAGCTCCCTCCCCTCAGCACAGCTGGCAACCCCCTGCCACGGGCTGAACCCCTGTAACCAATTCCTTCTGGAATCTCCTATCGTTAATTCATTCAACAACTATTTACTGAGCCAAACTTGTTTCCACCTCAGGGCCTTTGCATTTGCAGTCCCCCTGTCTGGAACTCCCCTCTCCTCCTCCGCTGACTCAGTCACTGTGAATGTTTGATATCTGTGAATCAGCCCAGGTGGCTGAGAGCCCATCTCTGACCCAGCAGAGAGAAGACCCCTCCCCAGGTGTCTTTGTCAGATCCTTGTTTACACTGAACTCATTATTTAAAATGTTCTTACTTGTGTATTAACTTGCTTGGTGTCTTCCCTCAGCTCTCCCCTCCCCACTGCACCCAGAACGGAAGGGCCTTAGGGGCTAGAGTAGAGTGTCTGTGTTCTCTGCTGGGCCCTCCGTGTCCAGGAAATGTCTGGCACACAGTAGGTGCTCAATCAGCTCTTCCTCATTGAGCACCTCCTGTGTGCCAACCACCATTTGAGGCAGTGAACGAGCTAGACCATAAACGTATAAAGAAACCAGAAAACAGATAAACGGGTAAGTACTACTGAAAGACTAAGCGAAACCATGATAAAGGGCAACTGAGGACTAGAAAAGCCCCTTTTAGAAGGTGACATTTAAGTACAGCTCTTAACGATGACAGAGAGACAGCCATGGAAGATCTAGGGGAAGGGTGTTTCAGGTAAAAAAATAAAATAAAATAAAAATAAAAGAGCACATGCAAAGGCCCTGGGAGGGCTGTGCTGGCAAGTGGGAGAAGAGGGAGGGGCTGGGTGAGGAAGAGGGAGGGAGGGAGCGGTACGGACAGGGAGGGCACAGGAGCGGGTTGTGTAGGGCTCTCTGGGCTAACACAAAAGTCTGGCTTATACTAAAAATAGCGAGAAGCTGTTGATGCCTAGCCGGTGTGGCTCAGTTGGCTTAGCTTCATCCCATGCATCAAGAGGTTGCTGGTTCAATTTCCAGTCAGGGCACATGCCCAGGTTGTGGGCTGGATCCCTGGTAGGAGGCATTCATGAGGCAGCCAACTGATGACTCTCACCAATGTTTCTCTCTCTCTCTCTACCTCTCTCTATAAAATCAATTAAAAATTATTTTTAAAAGACAGAAATTCTTAAAAAATAAATAAATAAAGGAAGCTGTTGAGAACTTAGTGAATACTCGGCTACATCAGGACTTCTGAATGCCAGACATGACACTAACAGCTAGGTTTACAGTGTAACTAAAAAAAAACCTCCTTGCTCCCAAAAAATTTAAATCCTGGTATATATTTCTCAATGCATCAATCATTATTTATTCATGCAACAAAAATTTAATGAGGACCTACTATGTGCCACACATGATGTGTTTCTTGTATCCAGCAATAAGTTACATTGCAACAGTTGCCCCTCCCCAAGGGGGGTGGGGAGGTGGGCACTGAGAAATGTCTGGGGACATCTATGGTTGTCACAACTGAGGAATATTCCTGGCATGGAGTAGGTAGGGGCCAGGGATGCTGCTTAGTGCCCATGACAGCCCCACAGAGAGTGGCATGACCCCAATGTCAGCAGTGCCCGGGGGAGACCCTGTGTTACAGTAGCTGTCCCCTCTGGATGCTGGTATCATTATCTTGTCCTTGGCTCCCAGATCTCTCTTATTTCCTTTGCAATGGCTCTGAGGTGGATCTTTAAGGGATTTGTTTGGTTTGGCTTGTCTTTAGTGATCCCGTCATAATATTTACTCAGCTTTCGCTGCGGAGGCACTGCGCCAAGCCTGTCCTGGCAAGTGTACCAAGTAGGTGAAATCTGATTTCGGGACTTCTTTCTGCCTCCCCCTTACCCCATTCATGACTCTCGGGAGTCCAAGTTTCCTTGCACATAATTCCTCCTCCTCCTCTGGTGAAACCTGCCAGAAAGAAAGGATGTGGCATTACTCGCTTATACCTTCATGTAGATTAAGACCCTCCTCCTCCCCCTCCCCAGGATATTTGTGTTTCTTTAAATTTTTATAATTATAGGCTTCAGAAGCTTTCATAAACCCCAAGGAAGAAATATCTGGCCCTAATCGGTTTGGCTCAGTCGATGGAGCGTCGGCCTGCAGACTCAAGGGTCCCAGATTCAATTCTGGTCAAGGGCATGTACCTTGGTTGCTGGCACATGGCGAGTGTGCAGAAGGCAGCTGATTGATGTTTCTCTCTCATCGATGTTTCTAATTCTCTCTCCCTCTCCCTTCCTCTCTGTAAAAATATCAATAAAATATATTTTTATATAAAAAAGAAATATCTGAATAAGTATGATAAGGATAAACATTTGAGGAAAAGCAGGACTTTTTGATACTCTTGACATCACATTATCCCATTGACTAGACACAACCACATACTTCAAATTTCCATAATAGAGCCCATCAACACGTTTAAGTGTGAAACGCAACCCCAAAAGGATGCTGTGGCCAAACCAGATGAGGGAGCACTGCGTCAATAAACAGCTTTGCAAAACTTATCAGAGCTTTTACACTCTTGGAACGAACAGAGTTTGTCACATTTCCCAAACATAATTGTATAGGTGTGATTTTTTTTCCCATTTTTATTTGATTTGTTCCGAGCCATTTCTGACATATGAAAACATAGATATGACATAGATAACCACTAGAATGACTGAAATAAAAAGACAGACAACATCAGAAGTTGTCGGAAGCTATGGAGCAATTGGAACGCTCGCCCACTGTTGGTGGGAATCAAAATGACCCAATCACGTTGGTAAACTTTGGAAAACTGGCAGTCTCTTACAAAGTTAAACATTTATTCACCATATGATTTAGCAATTTCACTCCTGGGTATTTACCCAAAAGAAATGCAAGTGTATGTTCACAAAAAGACATGAAATGTCATGACAACTCTACTCATAACTGTCCCCAACTGGAAAGAACTCAAATATCCAACAACAAGAGAATGGATAAACAAAGTGGCATATCCACACCACACAATACTTCTCAGCCAGCACTCATCAAATTGAACATCCCTAAGACCTGCATTATTATTGTAAATTAATTCTACCTCAATAAAAAGTATAAAAAATATATATGTACAACCATGTACATAAAACATTTAGAAACAACCAAAACATCCATTTTAAAAATCCATCAATAGGGCATTGATTAATAGAGTCTGATGCATTTGCATAATGGAATATTATGTAACTGTGGGAATGAATAAAGATTAGTTGTACCTTACTGATAGGGGACAATATTATAAACATTGCATCATATATTTTTTTATTGTGGTATCATTCAACCTATTTATTTATTATCATTATTATTGCTTTAGTCCTTACCCAAGGATATTTTTTCCATTTATTTTTCTTTGAGAGAGTGGAAAGGAGGGGAGAGAGAGAGAGAGAGAGAAATCATCTGGTTGCCTCCCACACACGCCCTGACCTGGGCTGGGGGATCAGACCTGCAACCGAGATACATGCTCTTGACTGGAAATAGAACCTTGAGACCCTTACGTCCACAAGCCAATGCCCTAACCACTGAGCAAAGCTAGCCAGGGCTCAACACACATTTATTTGCCTATTCTGTGTTAGGCAGCACAAATGTCTTTTGCTCCTTCCGTTCGTCTATATTGGTTCAGGAGCTTAGCTAATCAGAAAGAGGAAGAGGTGCAGGATGGAGAGCTAAAAAGTCTCCAGCTGTGTTCTGGCCAGTATGGCTCAGTTGGTTAGTGTTGTCCCATGCACCTAAAAGCATTCCTGGTTAGATTTCCCATCAGGGCACATGCCCAGATTGTGGGCTCCATCCCCAGGAGGGGGGATGCAGAGGGCAGCCGATGGTTTTTCTCTCCCTCCCTAAAATAAATAAGGACATATTTAAAAAATAAAAATAATAAAGTCTCCAGCTAGGATTCATCTGTAAAATAGGGACAATCATCATGGCAAGATCTACTGTGTGCAATATCCCCAGTCCTGGCACCATGCCTGCCACACAGTAGCTGCCCACTCAGTACTTACAGAAGGCACAACTGAACGTCTATAAATATAACTGTTGCAGCCCGTAAGCCAGTTCTGGCTCTCTGCTTGTTTTTGTAAATAAAGCTTTATTGGCACACAACCACACCCATTTGTTTATGTAATGTCTGTGGCTGCTTTATATACAATGGCAGCGTTGAGCAGTTGCAACAGAGACACTGTTGCCTGCAAAGCTGAAAATATTTAGTATCTGGTCCTTTTCAGAAAAAGTTGGAACTTGCCATTATTAGAAATAGCAAGGGTTAGCAGATTAGACCTGCTCTGCCCACTACAGAAGCCCCAGGCCACTATGGCTATTGAACACTTGAAGTATAAAAAGTGTAACCGAGTACAATGTTATTTCATTTTTGTTAATTTGAAATTTAAAACTAATACTCAAGTCACTTAATGGCCAAATTTTGAGTAGACATGAAACAACCTGGATTTGTGAGTCTGCGCTTTTTACCATAAATTTTCTGAACTCCATAAGTACACTTCAAGGATTTCTGATAAAGATTTAGTGACCAAATTGATAAGCACATTGGATGTCCAAGATTAGTATGAAGCAAAGTGTAGTACCATATTCATAATTTTGATATTGACCACATGTTGAAATGAAAATAGCTTGGATTTAGTAATACAATAATTTGGATTAACAAAATCTATTCAGATGAAAATTAATTTTACTTTGTGCTTTTTAAACTATAGCTGCTAGAAAATTTTAAGTGATACATGATATTTCTCTCAGACAATGCTGAGTTAGAACAGGGCCTGGGTTCAAATCCTGACCCTGACCCTTGTCACTCTGTGGCTGCGCTTCTCCCTGCTTCAGTATCCTTATCTGCAAATAGGGGATAAAGGACCTGCTTTGCCGGGTTGTTGGGAGGATTCAAGGATTAAAACACGTGAAATGCTTGGAAGGGACCTCCACAGAGTCAGGCCTGAAAACCTGGCCGCCATCATGGCTGTTACTATTATTGTTAGTATGTGTGTCTATAAGAACTATGTTGTGCTCCAGTCCCAGACAGATGCCCCCTGCCTGTCACTTCTGGGTGGCCTCAGCCCTTTGGCCACAGCACAGCCTGGTCCTAACGACAGCCCCCATGTTGCACAGGCGGGCAGAGGGGCTAATAAGGGGTTATGACTCACTGTGGCCACGCCGTGAGTCAGCCCCCGTTGAGACAACGCCCAGGCAGGGGCTTGTGCCTTGTCACCATGTCACCTCCCATTTCTTTCGGCTTCTCTCCACACTTCTCTTTAAGGTCAGTTTTGCAGGGAAGAAGCGAGGGGTTCCGGGAGCAGCAGCTCCTTGGCCAGCTCCTCCCCCAGCCTCTTCCTCCTCCTCTCCTCTGGGTCCCTCCCTTGGGATGTGGCCTTGCCAGGGAGTGAGTAAAACCCTTGTGACATGGGTGTGGCAGGGGCAGGCCAGGGGCTGGGGGAGAGGGGGAACTCTGATCTGCCTCTTGAGCAATGCTAACTGATTAGCACCGAATCCTGGAGACCGCCCAGTTCTCTCTCCTCTTACATCATCCCCTGTGGCATTTCCAGAAAGTTCGGGGCTCCTGGGAGTGGGTGAAGAGAGGGTGTGAACCAGGGTCTCCAAACACCACGAAGGAGGAGAAGTTGGTGGGGAATAGGCTCCCTCTGCCCTTCCTGAAGATTGAAGGGAGGCTGAAACCGGTTTGGCTCATGGATAGAGCGGACTCAGGGTCCCAGGTTCAGTTCCGGTCAGGGGCATGTACATTGGCTGCGGGCACATCCCCGGTGTGTGTGTGGGGGGGTGGGGAGTAGGGCGGGGGGGGGGGGGCGTGCAGGAGGCAGCTGGTCGATGTTTCTCTCTCATCCATGTTTCTAGCTCTCTATCCCTCTCCCTTCTTCTCCGTAAAAAAAATCAATAAAATATGTGTGTGTTTTTTTTAAAGATTTAAGGATGTATGTTTCCCTAACGGTTTGGCTCAATGGATAGAGCATCAGCATGCGGACTGAAAGGTCCCAGGTTCAATTCCAGTCAAGGGCATGTACCTTGATTGCAGGCACATCCCCAGTAAGGTGTATGCAGGAGGCAGCTAATCAATGTTTCTCTCCCATCAATGTTTTCAACTCTCTATCCCTCTCCCTTTCTCTATATAAAAAAATCAATAATATATATTTTTTTTTAAATGCAATATCTTCCCCACCCCAAAACCAGGTCCAAAACCAGGTAGTTTTGTTTTGTTTTTTTAAATTGAAGGATGTTATGTCCAATAATTCATTCATTCATCCCTGTGACCACTATTTACTGAGCACCTACTGTGTGCCAGTGTGGGGACACAGCAGAGAACATAAATAGTCCCCACTCCCTCTCCCAGTGGAGCTTATTGGGGGAGACGGATGCTAAATGATATCATTTATGCATCAGCAAGAAAATAAGTAATAGAAATAAAGCAGGGCCCAGCCAGTGCGGTTCAGTGGTTGAGCATTGACCCATGAACCAAGAAGTCACCAGTGTGATTCCAGTTAGGCACAGGCCTGGGTTGTGGGCTCGATCCCCAGTAGGGGGGCATGTAGGGGGCAACTGACCAATGATTCTCTCTCATCACATTCTCTCTCCCTCTTCCTTCCTCTTTGAAATCAATAAAAATATACATTTAAAAATATTTTAAAAAAAGAAAACAGGAAAGAGAGATGGAGAGTGTGGGGTGACTTGTAATTTTATATAAGGTGGTCAGATGGGAATGTGGAAAGAGTGTTGGGAGCAGAGAGCACTCGTGTAAAGGCCCTGGGGTAGGAGGAATGCAAGGAGGTGCAGGGGGTTGGAGCAGAGTGAGCAAAGGGAAGTAAGGAAGGGGACTGAGGGCTTTGCTCCCCTCAGGTAAGAAGGCTGATGGTCAGTCCTGTGAGGGCTCTAGAAGTTTCTAGAAGGGGCTGTGCGGGACATGTGTGTGGACAGGGTTCAAAGGCCTGGGTATCAGGATACTGGTGTGTGTGTGTGTGTGTGTGTGTGTGTGCGTGTGTGTATTTTAATCCTCACCCAAGGATATTTTTCTATTGATTTTTAGAGTGGAAGAGAGAGGGAAAGACAGAGCGTAACACTGATATGAGAGAAACACATCAACTGGTTGCCTCCTGCACACGCCCTGACCAGGACTCAGGCTGGGGAGGAGTCTGCAACTGAGGTACTTGAGCTTTGACAGGAATCAAACCCCGGGATCCTTAGGTCCGCAGGCCGAGGCTCAATCCACTGAGCCAGACCGACGAGGGCAGGATACTGCTCTCTAAGCCTGCTGTTCAGGGCTCAGTCTTAGCTTCACACAGCAAGGCGGTCCCCCAGCTCCAGAAGAAGGAGTGGCCCCTGGGCAGTGTCCCATGAAGGCCTTGGGCCTAGACCAGCAAACATGGCCGGTCCCCCACGCATCTCCCATCCCCACCCCTCCTCCATGTCTGCCACCATCTCCTCCTGGTGATTGCTTTATGGCTGGTGGGTCCAAGGTCGAAGCAGACCTCTCACCGGCCAGAGGAGGGCTCTGCGGGCCTCAGGTGTGATCACGTCACCGTCCTTCCTGCTGCGGGGGGAGAAGACAGAAGGGGTGTCTCCTCCCGTTCCAACCTGGGCCTCTGGGAAGGTGCCTCTGGGTCTCCAGGCATGGAGTGGCTCCTGGCTGCTAAAATAAAGTGACAGACTGAGCGGCCGAAACAACAGAAATGTATTATCTCTCAGTTCTGGAGGTTGGAAGTCCAAGATCAAGGTGTGGGCCGGGCTGGTTCCTACTGATACCTCTCTCCTTGGCTTGTACATGCCGTCTTCTCCCCGTGTCTCTGTGTTCACATTTTCTCCTCCTATAAGGACACCAGTCAGATGGATCAGGGCCCACCTTAATGACCTCATTTGAACTGGCTACATCTGTTAAGATGGTATTTCCAAATCGCGTCACATTCTGTGGTCCTGGGGGTTAGGATTTCAACATATGAATTTGGGGTGGGGCGGAGTGGGGAGAAGACACAATTCAACCCACAACACCTTTCCCAAGCTGTTACACAACCCAACCCTGGGGGTCTTAGACTCAGCGGTCACCTCCAAAGTCACCCCAAGCCCAGTTGCTCTGGCATACACCTTCTAGGGGCTCTGTTTACTTATCCATGTTATCTGCTTACACCGGGGAGCAGGAACCTGTCTGTTTGGGTCACTGGTGCCCCCCCACCCCCCTGAGAAGGATCCCCTACCAACTTCAACAGACTTGTGGAATGAACCTCACATGCAATGTGCACAGTAGACCCCAAGAGAAATGGGCCTGCTCGAGGCCAAGTTCAAATGTCAGCCTCATCTCAGATCAGTTCATACATTTCCTATCTTGTGCAGAATTACTTTGCAAAGAAACCGACATCCTGTCTTCAGCTCAGCCAACACACTGGCTGTGATACCACGAAGTCACTCCTCCCCGCTGAGACTCTGTTTTCCTGTCTGTAAAATGTGACCGTTGATCTAAAGGTTATAAGAAGGTGACACATGGGATTAATGTTTAATCCCAGGGAAAATCTGATCAGGAGTGGTGCTCGACTGAGTCACGGGCCAGGCTGTGTACATATGAGGAGAGGCCCTCACCCCATGTGCGCGAGGCTGGCCGAGGTGAGCTCAGGCAGCACCCAGCCTTGGTACTTCGCCCCGAGATTTCTTAGCTGGAATGTCCATCCGGCACCAGCGGAAGGCCACTGAATGCTTGGATCTCCACCAGAATCTCCAGGTCAGAGAATGCCAGCGAGGTCACCTGCCTGGAATAGGACCACCCTCAGCAGAACTTTGTACAGTTACCTTTTATTTTTTAAAAATATATATTTTATTGATTTTTTACAGAGAGGAAGAGAGTTAGAAACATCGATGAGAGAGAATCATCGATCAGCTGTCTCTTGCACACCCCCTACTGGGGACATGCCCACAACCAAGGTACATGCCCTTGACCGGGATTGAACCTGGGACCTTTCAGTCCGCAGGCTGACACTCTACCCACTGAGCCAAACCGGTTCTGGCTGTACAGTTACCTTCTATTTTGGGGTATCTGATTCTGGTCTCAATTTACCATTATAAAGTGGTTTTCTAAAATAAATGTGTCAAAGGAATAAAGTGAAGTTGACAATAAAGGGGAAGATGGGACTAACCTTTTTCTTCAACAAATTTCTCTTTAAAGGAAACAGTGCGACACCAGGGCAAATTGAAAGAACAGCACCAGCCGCCTAAAACAGAGGCGAGGGGGAAGAAACGACGTTATTACATCCTAGGCAGCTACTATTGCCTGCGGAAGGTTTTGGACTAGGTGACTCTGTTAAAACAAAATTAGCAAATAAGTGTTTAAGACACATCAGTACCCAGGTGAGGGCTTTTTTATTTAATCAGAAGGTTTAAAAGAGGATTGACAAGGAAGCAATTTCTTAACTTTCATTAGTTTCTTTTTATATGCAATTTTTTACGTGCAAGGATGCATGGAGAACTCACTTTGTGCAGTGAATCCTCTCAACACCTCACTCTTTGGGACTTTTTTCTCCAAGAAAAACAGTGCCATTCCTCCTAGGCCCAGCTTCCAGGTTTAATAAGAACCAGAGCGAGGCCCAGCAGACGTGGCTCAATGGTTGAGCATCAACCTATGAACCAGGAGGTCATGGTTCGATTCCTGGTCAGGGCTCCATCCCCAGTGGAGAGGTGGGGCAGGTGCAGGAGGCAGACGATCAATGATTCTCATCATTGATTCTCCTATCTTTCCTTCTTCCTTCCTCTCTGAAATCAATAAAAAAAAATTTTTTTAAAACACACAGCTAGTATTTATTGATCCCTCACTCTGCCAGGCACTGTGCTAAGTATGTGGGTCCTCCCAAACCCCCAGTGAGTGGGGGTTTTGTCGTAACCGCTTTATAGATGAGGACCCGGAGGCTCAGAGAAGAGCTGTCTCTTGCCCAAGGTGGGAAGCAGTGATGCCGAAATTCAAAGCTGGATTATAAGGCCAGCCTGGCCTCTGGGTGGCCGTGCTTATGGCAACACCAGGCAGGAGGATCTGGGCTCTGCCATGCCATCAGGCACGGAGGGGACAGCATAGCTACAACTCTCTTGGTTTAACCCAAGCCCAGCTCCTTGCAAACTCTGTGACCTTGAACAAGTGACTTGGCCTCTTGGTGCCTCGGCCCTCTTTGTGCCTCAGCTTTCCCTTCTCCAAAATGAGGATAATAGTAAAGACCCAATTAACTCCTACCCGTAAGCACTGGCGTACCAAAGATGCAGTGATAACAGGAGTTATCAATGAAGGGGGCTACTGTCTTTTGAAAATTCAAAAAGGAGAATAAACCCTATTTTATTAGTTGCTTTTCTATTATCGCTGTGTATAGGCAATCCTGAATCATGTCAGTGATAAAATACTCTCCCCCTAAGAAGTCTGTTATTGGTATAAACCAGAGGTCAACAAACTTTTTCTGTCAAGAGCCAGAGAGTAAACACTCTCAGCTGTGCAGGCGGACGGGGACCGGCAGCTGGCAGCGGCAGTGGAGAGCCACCAGACAGTTCGTGATGCGGGGGTGTGGTTATGTGCCCGTCACCTTGAGCTGCGGATGCTGAAATTCACATCTTCTTTACTTTGCGCATGTTGTGAAATATTATTCTCCTTTTGATTTTTTCCTCCAACCAGTTAAAAAGAATCCTTAGTTCCTACAAAAATAGACATTGGGCGGGGTTTGGCCAGCAAGCCCTGGTTGGTCAGCAATGTTCAATCTTTTTCATCTCATGGCACACAGAAATACTAAAATTCTGTGGCATTACATAAATATATTATGTTTTTGCTGATCCGACAAAAGAAATAAGTATAATTTATAATTTTCTTCGTTTTGTTAATCCTAACTAGTGGATATTTTTTTCCATTGCATTTTAGGAGGGAAGGAAGGAGAGTAAAAGAGAGAAAGAGAGAGGGAGAGAGAGAAACACTGATGTGAGAGAGACACATCGACTGGTTGCCTCCACACACATGCCTGACCAGGAGTGGGGAGCGAACCCACAAGCTGAGCATGTGCCCTTGACCAGGAATCAAACCCAAGACCATTTGGTATGAGGACCGACGCTCCAACTACGGAGCTATTGTTGTGCTGGCTGTTGTCATTTATTTTATTTGACAATCTAAGGGAAAAGAGATCAGTGCCCCTGACTAAATAGGCAAGCATTGCACGTTTTAAAAATTGTTGTGGCACACTGGTTGAAAATCGCTGGTCTAAACAATTGCTGTGGTTACTGCTGATGTTTAGTAATCTGTGAATGAGCACAGCCTTATGATTTATCCTTTAATAAGCATTGTATTCTACAGGGAAGTGAATTTTGAGGACTCTGTATTAGACATTTGGACACACAGTGACTACATATGCTCATTTTGAGAATTCATTCTTAACAATTCAGAATCCTTAGAGTTCTCTTTGAGCACAGCTCATGTCACACATTCTCCTGTCTAAGCAGTAGATTCTAAATAAACAATGATGGCCCTGTGATTTCAAATGCAAAGAAGTTGAGTTTGAGCAATTTCACATCCTTTATTCTGTCTGATCACTTGAAGAATCCATTTGTATTTACAATTTTAAACAGGAAGCCAACTGTAAATTATATCATTTTTATTTGGCAAGCTAAAATCTTAATTCAAACACAAAATTTCTTTCCTGGATTTGAGCCACATCTTTTATTTTTAAATATGTTTTCTTAATTTTGGAAAAGGAAGGGGAGAGAGAAACATCAATGTGAGAGAGAAACACCTACTGACTGTCTCTTGCATGCACCCTGACCAGGAACTGAACCCAAAACCTGGGCATGTGCTTTGACCAGGAATCAAACCGGTGACCTTTTAGGCATGAAATGATGCTCAACCAACTGAGCCATATCTTTTTTTATTTTATTTTATTTTAAATATATTTTATTGATAGTTCACAGAGAGGAAAGGAGAGGGATAGTTAGAAACACCAATGATAGAGAAACATCGATCAGCTGCCTCCTGCATACCCCCTACTGAGGATGTGCCTCCAACCAAGGTACATGCCTCTGACGGAAATCGAACCTGGGACCTTTCAGTCTGCAGGCCAATGCTCTATCCACTGAGCCAAACCAGTCAGGGCTTAGCCATATTTTTTAAATGGAAATGTCTTCTTTAAACTGTTTTTATTTATTTACTGAATCGTCATGTTATTATTCATTACTGTAACAGACTAGTATGTAAAGACAAGTTTTGCTCCAAAAATATTCATTAATGGAGCCCTGGTTAGTGGCTCAGTTGGTTGGAGCACCATCCCATATACCGAAAGGTCAAGGGTTTGATTCCTGGTCAGGTTGTGTGTTCAATCCCCAGTTGGGCCCTATGCGGAAGGCAATCGTGTTTCTTTCTCGTATCAATGTTTCTCTTCCTTCCTCTCTCTAAAAGTAATTTAAAATGTTTTAAAAATCAATTCAGAGGCAATGCCCTCCGCAGTCCTGGATCTGTCTCTTGCTTCAACAATGTTTGGATGGAATAGACCCAGGGATGCCTGTTCTTCCAGCCCCTGACCACCTCCATCATCTTCTCCATCACCAGCTTCAGAACCACCTCCGAGATCAGCCAACACCCCTTTTTTCTACCTTAACTCATTGCCGAACTACCATGAGCTCCCAGATTCGTCAGAACGATTCCACTGAGGTGGAGGCTGCCGTTAACCGCCTGGCCACCCTGCACCCGCGGGCCTCCTACCCCTCCCTCCCTCTGGGTTCTGTTTTGACCACAAGGATGTGGCTCTGGAGGGCGTGGGCCACTTCTTCCTCGAGTTGGTGAAGAAGCAGCACGAGGGCTCCGAGCATCTCTTAAAGATGCAAAACCAGCGCCATGGCTGCATTCTCTTCCAGGACAGGCTGAAGCCTTCCCAAGATGAGTGGGCGGAGCTCAGGATGCCCTGGAAGCTGCCGTGGCCTTGCGGAGGAGTCCGAACCAGGCCCTTTTGCAGCTGCGGGCCCTGGGTTCTGCCACGCAGACCCTCCCTCATCTCTGTCACTTCCTGGGGAACCACTTCCTGGATGAGGAGGTGAAACTCATCAAGAAGAGGGGCGACTGCGTGATAAACCTCCGCAGACTGGCCAGCCCAGACTGGCTGGGCTGGGTGAGTATCTTTTCCAGAGGCTCACCCTCAAGCATGACTAGGAGCGTTGGGAGCCCAGAGGCCTTTGAGGGGTCCCTCTGCATTCCCCCGGGGTCTGGCTTTTGTCTGAGCCTCTCCCCAAAACCACTAGCCATTCTTTTAACCACCCTGAACCCTCTCCCTTGCTTTGGACCAAAAGGAAACACTAAAACTTTTTGCACAAAAAAGAAAATTATTTTTTAAATTAAATAGTAGAATTAAACAGTATTCATTCATTACTTTTTCCTTTGACTGGTCAATGAAATCTATTTCTGTATGTTACTGGCATGATTATATATGTGATGTCCAATAAAGAAAATTTTAATTCACTCTATTTCTTCTTTGGCAATAATTATGTATTGCTTTTCATAATCATCACTGAAACTTCCTGTCTTATAGAGGAGTAGATGTTAAAAAAAAAAGATCTACTCTGGGTATTAAATGAGCTATAGAGACCACTGAATTTAAGCATTTAATACCTGATACCTAGTAAGTGTCAAACAAAAATTTATTATCACTGATGCTCCATTGATAAGCTATACCTGAGAGCAAAGAGAAGTTTTTGCATTTTTAATGGTTAAAAATTTTATTTTATTTTTTTATTTTTTATTTTTTTAAATATATTTTATTGATTTTATACAAAGAGGAATGGAGAGAGATAGAGAGTTAGAAACATCGATGTGGGAGAGTCATCGATCAGCTGCCTCTTGCACACCCCCTACTGGGGATATGCCCGCAACCAAGGTACATGCCCTTGACCGGAATCGAACCCGGTCCCTTGAGTCCCCAAGCCAACGCTCTATCCATTGAGCCAAACCGGTTTCGGCTTAATGGTTAAAAATTTTAAAAAATTATTTTGTGACACAGGAAAATTACAAATTCAAATTTCAGTTTCCTAAAATAAAATTTCACTGGCATGCAGCCAGGCCCATTTGCAGACATGTAGTCATGGCTGTTTTAGAACTAGAAGCACAAAGCTGACCAATCGTGACAGAGAAAGCATTTGCTGTAAGAAAAAAGTTTGCAACCCAGCTGGTGTGGCTCAGTGGCTGAACTAGGAGGTCACTGTTCGGTAACTGGTCAGGGCACTTGCAGGGGGTTGTGGGCTCCATCCCCAGTGGGGGGCGTGCAGGAAGCAGCCAATCAATGATTCTCTCTTATCATTGATGTTCCTCTCTCTCCCTCTCCCTTCCTCTCTAAAATAAAAAAAAACAACAAAACATATTTTTAAAGAAAACTTTTTAAAAAGATAGTTTGCAGACACCTGCCCCAATTTGTTAACTCCTCTCTTCCTAAACCTCCAACTCTGAAAGCATAGTAGGGGGCTTCTAGGTTCAAAGACAGACACCACCCTCCCTTTCTTCCCAACAAGCCTCATGGCAGACCCCCTCCCCTTCCTACACAGGGGCTGGGGCTGGGGGAGACTGGAGTTCGGTGTTGGCGCCCTCTCCTGGACACCACAAGCAACTGCCTCTTCAACCTCCTTCCATGGTCTCCTGAGAAGTGGGAGTTTAATGTGATGTCTCCTCCTTGCCCTAATTCTGCCACCTGTCACCTGCCAAGGCCTCCAGGTTTCCCCCTCCTGGGGTCAGAATCCCACTATCCCACCATGCTTTACACCCTTGAAGGGTTTTCAATGAATTAAATCAAAGATGTCAACACTCTTGAACAGTGTTGTTATTTTCCAAAGCCCCTTTATATATATATATATATATATATATATACAACCTCTTAATTTATGCTTTTTAACTGTATCTTGCATTTGGATAGCATGACATTCTTTGTTTCCCCAAAATGTTTCAACCTGCATCTTTTCATTTGACACCTGCAAGGACTTGCATTTCACAGTAACGAAATAGGACAGAGTAAGTGATGCACATGCTTAGACTAACAGAATTTTTGGGATCAAAACAAAAGACTCAAGTATAGGGTGTGCTGGCTCTGGCTGGTGAGATACACAGCTCTGTCTAATGCCGTGTTCAATGACATTACATGAGTAGCTTGCGATTGGCCACAGTGCGAGCGAGTATTTACACCACAGGAAACGGCAAATGCTAAAAAGTAGGGGTTTTCCTCCTCAGGAGAACCTCTTGTTACACATTAACCAGCCCACCCAGCAGACTCAAGCTTCTTTGATCCCATCCGATTCTGCGCAAACACCCACCTTGCTTTTGCCTAGCACTTTTTGTTGTTAGTCCTCACCCGATGATATTCTCCCATTGATTTTTGGAGAGAATGGGAGGGAGGAGAAAGACACACAGAGAGAAACATTGATGTGAGAGAGACACATCAATTGGTTGCCTCCAGGGTCGAGCTTGCAATCGAGGTATGTGCCCTTGACCAGAATAGAACCCAGGACCCTTCAGTCTGAGGGCTGATGCTCTATCCACTGAGCCAAACTGGCTAGAGTGGATTTCTTTCTTTTATAACTGGAAATTTGTATCTCTTAATCCCCTTCACTAATTTTAGCCACTCGCCCCACCCTTCCTCTCTGTGGTAACCAACAGTTTATTCTCTGTATCTGTATCTGTTTTGTTTTGTTTGTTCGTTTGTTTTGTTTTTCAGATTTCACATATAAGTAAAATCATACAATATTTGTCTTTGTCTGGCTTATTTCACTTAGCATAATACCCTCCAAGTCCATCCACATTGCTGCAAATGTTAAGTCTCCACTCTTTTATTGCTGTGGAATATTCTATTATATGGATGGAGCACATCTTCTTTATCCACTCGTCTATTGATGGTTGCTTCCATATCTTGGCTATTATAAATTATGCTGCAATGAATATAAGGGATGTACATACCATTTGGAATTAGGATTTTCGTGCCTTTGGATAAATACCCAGATGTGGAATTGTTGGCTGGTATGATATACCTAATTTTAATTTTTTGAGAACCTTCATACTATTTTCCATAATGCCTGCACCAATTTACAATCCCACTAACAGTGCACAAGGTTCCCTTTCCTTTATATCCTCACCAACACTGTGGGTTTATTTTTTAATTTATTTACTGATAATAGCCATTCTAACAGGTGAGGTGATTTTTCATGGTGGTTTTGATTTGCATTTTCCCATGGACATGTGTTATACCCCAAATACCTTCCAACATAAATGCTACCCTGTATCAGAAGTTGGCAACATATGGATGGCCAATGGGCCAAATCCAGCTCATGCTTGCAAGTTAAGAGCAAATTTTACATTTTTCTTTTTATCTTTTTTAAAAATATATATTTTATTGATATTTTATAGAGAGGAAGAGAGAGGGATAGAGAGTTAGAAACATCGATGAGGGAGAATCACCCATCAGCTGCCTCTTGCACACCCCCTACTGGGGATGTGCCCACAACCAAGGTACATGCCCTTGACCGGAATCGAACCTGGGACCTTTCAGTCCGCAGGGCCGATGCTCTATCCACTGAGCCAAACCGGTTTCGGCAAATTTAACATTTTTCAACTGGTTGGAAAAAAACACATACGTTAAGAATATTTTCTGACCCCGGCTGGTGTGGGTGTTTGAGCATCAATCTATGAATCAGGAGGTCACCAGTTAAATTCCCAGTTAGGGCACATGCCTGGGTTGTGAGCTCAATCCCCAGTGTGGGGCATGCTGGAGGCAGCTGAACAATGATTCTCTCTCACCATTGATGTTTCTCTCTCCCCATCTCCCTAACTCTCTGAAGTCAATAAAAATGTATATATATTTTTAAAGGATATTTTCTGACACTGAAAATGATATGAAATTCACATTTCGGTGTCCACAAATAGTTTTATTGGCACACAGCCACACCCATATGTCTATACAGCATCTGTGGCTGTTTCTGCTACAAAGACAGAGTCAAGGACTTGCGAAAGAGACCATCGGACCATCAAAGCTGGAAATATTTACTATCTGGTCTTTTTAAAAAATATTTTTATTCATTTCAGAGAGGAGGGGAGAGGGAGAGATAGATAGAAACATCAATGATGAGAATCATCGATCGGCTGCTTTCTGCACGCCCCCTACTGGGGATCGAGCCTGCAACCCGGTATGTGCCCTTGGCTGGAATCCAACCTGGGACCCTTCAATCCTCAAGCCGACACTCTAGCCAAAACAGCCAGAGCACTATCTGGTCTTTTATGGAGAAAACACACCATGTCCTGCTTTAACGTCAAAGGAGAAAATCATGTTGCCAAAGCGAAAACTGAGGCCCAGAAAGTTGAAATAAATTTTTCAAGGCTCCACACCTTTGCCAAATTATTCAAACAGTAACTCCTGTGCTTCGGAGGAAACACAGCAAAGGCATTGACAAAGACCTCCATAAACTGAAGGTCATTGAGCTATCAACCTTGAGAGAAATCTGCACACACCTATCTGCCAAGCCCAGGAGATTTTCAATTGCCCCTGTTAAAAAAAAAAAAAAAAAGTCATGTTCTTTCTAGATACCTTGAGTTTGGACTTCGATCGGAGTAATTAAGACATTACATTTGACTTCATCCCTTTGGGAGGCATTTTATTGGCACAGTCACAAGTTGGTGGCAAAAGCCAGTGCACGTCGTGGAGACAAAAACAGACCCATGGTTGCTAGGGGTTGAGGGAGAGGCTGGGCTGTGACTGCTAATGAGGATGGAGTTCCTTTCGAGAATGATGAAAACGTTCTAGAATTAGAAAGTGGTGATGGTTGCACAACCCAGTGAATACACTAAAAACCACTGAACTGTGTACTTTTAAATGGCAAATTTTACATTTGCATGATGTCTCAATAAAAAAATTAACAAGAAAACAAACATCTGTCTATTACCAAATATTAGTGCTATGACACAAATGAATAGGAAAGCAAGAAATAATTCCCATCTACTACCCTCCTCTCCCCTAGTCAAATTCCTTTCATTTTCTACTTTTCCTCCCTGGAAGGAGAGGTAGTGGGAAGAGGAGGGAGGGAGAGAGAGAGAGAGGAAACATTGATGTGAGAGAGACACACCCATTGGTTGCCTCCCACACGCACCCTGACCAGGCCAGGAATCAAACCTGCAATCCAAGTACATGTCCTTGACTAGGCATTGAACCCTTAAACCCTGTACTACACACAACAATGCTCCAACCACTAAGCAACACCGGCTAAGCTGTTTTTGTTAATTTTTGCTAAACTCTTATTACCATGGCCAACCTTTGGTTGCAAATAAGGTAACAAATGTCTGACATGAATGTTAGCAATATTTTTTTTGCAATATTTTCATTTGCATTAATAAGTGACTTGACAGTGAAGACATATGTTGGAATTTCACTTGTTCATCAATAATATATCTTCTTTGATGTATCAGATAAAACTTTTGAGTACTGGAAATATTTCCCCATTTTTTTTGTGCTATTCACAATCTAACAACTGTGGACACTATGACACATTTTAGAATTATTAACTTTTATCCATCATTTTTTAAAGCCTAAACCAGAGGTTGGTATGCTATAGCCTTCCACCTGTTTGTACAAATAAAGTTTTATTGGCCCAGAGCCACGCCATTTGGTTAGTATTTTCTGGGGCTGTTGAGTAGTTACAATAGAGAGCTTATAAAGCAGAAAAAATTTACTATCTGATCCTTTACCAAAAATTATTTTTTTTTACTTTGCCCTGGCTGGGCAGTTCAGTTGGCTAGAGCATCGGCCCCATATGCCAATCTGTGGTCAGGGCACATACAAGAAACAACCAATGAATGCATGGGTAAATAGAACAAGTAAGTTTCTCTCTCTCTCTCTCTCTCTCTCTCTCTCTCTCTCTCTCTCCCCTTCTTTCCCCCTCACTTCCTCTCTCTCTATAATCATTCAATAAATAAAAAATAAAGAGCTTCTCTCGTTAAAAAAAAAAAATTTTGATCCTTGATCTAGGCCAGTGGTCGGCAAACCCGTTAGTCAACAGTCAAATATCAACAGTACAATGACTGAAATTTCTTTTGAGAGCCAAATTTTTTAAACATAAACTTCTTCTAATGCCAATTCTTCAAAATAGTCTTGCCCAGGCTGTGGTACTTTGTGGAAGAGCCACACTCAAGGGGCCAAAGAGCGGCATGTGGCTCGCAAGCCGCAGTTTGCCAATCGCGGATCTAGACAATCAAAAACACAGAAGTCAATCCTCATTTGTAACATTTGCCAATTTCCATGGTGTAAATGCCTCCAACATGGCCCATTTTAAGCTGCCAGTGTGATGTCAATAATGCAAAGTTGAAAGATTTGCAGTAAATAGCTCATCATCATACACGGTTTCCACCAAACAGATACAATAACAAAAATAGCAAAATAGAGGAGAATTAAATTAAAAGCTTGCATAATGAAGGATTCAGTTGTATTTAGTACATTCACAATGTTTTATGACCATCAGCTCTATCAAACATTGTCATTGCCCCAAAGGAAACCCAGTGCCAATTAATTGTTCCTCTTCCCTCTCCCCCAGCCCCCGAACCCACCATTCTACCTTCTGTCTCTATGGATTTGACTTCTCTAGGGACCACCTGTAAAGGGAATCATGCTAATAGTCTTGTTGTAACTGCTTTCTTTCACTGGGCATGTCCTCAGGTTCATCCCCGTGGTGGCAGGTGGCAGAATAGCCTTCCTTTTTAAGGCTGATAATACTCTGGATGGGCATCTTGTTCGTCTACTCATCTGCTGATGGGTGCTTGGTTTGTTCCCACCTTTTGGCTACTGTGAACTATGCTGCTACACATATGAGTGTGTAAGTATCAGTTTGAGTCTTTGCTTTCAGTTCTCTTAGATGTATACTCAGAAGTAGAATTACTGGGTAGAATGGTAGTTCTGTGTAATTTTTTGAGGAACTGCCATATTGTCCTTGTTTGTTTGCCTCAGGTGGCCCTGGGCGGCTGGGGGCCTGAGGAGATGGGCACTCCGAAGCACGCGCATGGAGTGGCCAGATGTGCCAGGTGCCCCCCGCAGGGCTGAGAGGAATGGGCACCGCCATCTTTGTGAGGGCATGACAGTCAATTAGTATAGACAGTCAATTTTTTATAAAAAGTTGTAAAAAATAATACAGAATTCACCCATACCTTTCATGCAGCTTTCCCAAAGATAATATCCTATAGAGCTAGAGGAAATACCCAAACCAGAGAATTCACACTGCTACAACAGACATTATTGATTCCACCAGCTTTTACATGCACTCATTCTTTTGTAATGTGTACAGGACTATAGAAATGTGTCACATGTTCATGCCAAAACCGGTTTGGCTCAGTGGTAGAGCGTCGGTCTATAGACTGAAAGGTCCCAGGTTCGATTCCGGTTGGGATTCCGGTTGGGGGCATGTACCTTGGTTGCGGGCACATCCCCAGCGGGGTGTGTGCAAGAGGCAGCTGATCGATATTTCTAACTCTCTATTCCTCTCTCTTCCTCTCTGTAAAAAATCAATAAAATATATTTTTTTTAAAAAAAGAAAGAAATGTGTCACATGTTGAGATTCAGTCACCACCACCATAATCAAAATATAGAACATTTCCATCACCTCAAAGAAAATTCCTTGCCCTAGCTGGTTTGGCTCAGTGGATGGAGTGTCAGCCTGTGGACTGAAGGGTTCCCAGATTCAATTCCGGTCAAGGACACTTCCTGGTCGCCAGCTCCATCCCCAGTAGGGGATGTGCAGGAGGCAGCTGATAAATGATTCTCATCATTGATGTTTCTACCTCTCTTTCCCTCCCTTCCTCTCTGAAATAAATAAAAATATATTTAAAATTAAAAAAAAGAAAAAAGAAAATTCCTCATAGCCATAACCTTCCCCAAGTCCTGACACCTGGCATTCTCTGTCCTTCATCACTATAATTTTGTCATTCGAAGAACGCCAGGCACACTCTCTTCTTCAGGGAGCACGACCATGCCACTCCCCCACAGGCACATGAAAAACAAGAGAAAGGATGTCATATAAAAGGAACCCAGTTCCTATGCTCTTTGAGACTGTCTTCTTTCACATAGCCTTAGAGCTTCACCTAAGTCAGTGCATGTATCCATAGTTTGTTCCTTTTTATTACTGAACTAGAGGCCTGGTGCATGGAAATTCATGCTGGGGGGCGGGGGGGGGGTGCTCAGCTCTGCCTGTCCCCTCTCACAGCCCAGAGCCCTCAGGGGTGGGAGGCAACACAGCGATGGGGGGAAGGTGATCCCCCATCACACCTCAGCAGCAAAAGCCTCGCCGGCCCTGGTTACCTGAGCCTCAGGTGGCCCTGGGCAGCTGGGGGACTGAGAGGACTGGGGACTCTGGAGGCAGGCGCTTGGAGCGACCAGACACCCCTGGCGCCCCCAGCAGGGCTGAGGGGACTAGGCGTCGCCATCTTTGTAAGGGTATGACAGCCAATTAGCATATTCCCTCTTTATTAGATAGATACCCTGTTTCCCCGAAAATAAGACAGTGTCTTATATTAATTTTTGCTCCCAAAGATGCGCTAGGTCTTATTTTCAGGGGATGTCTTATTTTTCCATGAAGAAGAATACGGTACACATTTATTGTTAAGTGAAAATAAAGGAAATTTATTACCTGTATACGGTACGGTAGAATGGTAGTTGTCAACACAAACCAGACAAACTGTGAATCCTACAGTATCAGGAATTTACTCATTCAATGACAATCATGTCATCATCTTCTGGAACATCATCATAACAATCCAATTCCTGAATTTCCTGGTGAGTGTCTTGTGACTCCATTTCTTTCAGAATCAGTGGACCAAATCTCTCCTGTTTAGTGATAGCATTCTGAGGCAGAGCCTGAGGGGGCCTTATTTTCGGGGGGATGCCTTATATTTCACTCAGAAGGAAACCTGTAAGTAGGCCTTATTTTCAGAGGATGTCTTATTTTGGGGGAAACACGGTAGTATCCCATTACATGAAATTAACCCACAATTTATTATTTAACCCAGTGAAGGACATTTGGGTTGCTTCCAGCTTGGGGCCAATTATAAACAAAGCTTTATGAACACTCATGTTCAGGTGTTTGTGTGAATCTACAAGTTCATTTCTCTTGGGTAAACACGCAGGAGTGGGATGTCTGGGTCATGTGGTAAGCGTGTTTTTGGGGGGTGGGGGGCCATTTTTGTATTCCCACCAGCGACTTAAGAGTCCCAGTTGCTTAGCATCATGGCTGGCACTTGGTATCGTCAGCATTAAATTTTTAAAATATGTTTTATTGACTTTTTCAGAGAGGAAGGGTGAGGGAGAAAGAGTTAGAAACATCAATGAGAGAGAAACATTGATCAGCTGCCTCCTGCACACTCCCTACTGGGTATGTATCCGCAACCAAGATACATGCCCTTGACTGGAAACGAACCTGGGACCCTTGAGTCCGCAGGCCGACGCTCTATCCACTGAGCCAGACCTCTATCCACTGAGTTAAACCGGTTAGGGCAGCATTTTAAATTTTATTTCAAACCTTGCATTTCCCCAGTGGCTAATGGTATTGAGCCATTTTCATTGTATACAAATGGTGTCAGAGAGTCTTCCATCACTTTAAGTTCCTAAAGCTTTTTATGGTATTGTCGTTTGTGAGCCTTCTGCTGCTTAGTATCTCTTTGTGAGACTATACTAAGAAATAATTTCCCATGGATGGATATTTGTGTCCTTTCCGGATGTGTGCCATCAAGAACATTCATGTGTGTGTCTCCTGGTCATACAAAGGCAAGAGTTTCCTAGGTTACATGCCTAAGAGAACTCCTGGGCCAGGAATTTTCCAGAGAATGTGAAACTGCTTCCCAAGAGGGTGGGGTCAACCGTTCTTTCAGTTAATCCATCGCACAGGGGAGAGAATGAAGTTCAGGTGCGCGTGGAGAAAGTGTGTGCACATGTGATAGTAATGCTAGATTCTGCCCAAACAAGATAAATAGCATCTTGGATTGAATTTATCAGCAAAGCTATTAGAAATTTATTTCCTGGGGGTGGGGAGAGTGATTAAGAGCCACCCAAGTCTCTGGGACCATGGAACGGACGTACTAAGAATGTGACTGGAAGCAATGATAAGGAGAGATATGTAACAGGGAGAAGTTACAGGGCGATAATGTGCTCACTAATAAAGATAGAGTAGGAGGTGGAGGGCGTGCATTTGTACTGTACCCTCCATAATAAAACTTCATGTTTTATCACAAGTGCTGAGAAACAGGCAATTAGCTGGAAATGTATCTCCCCGCGGACAGGTACACCCATATTTATTCCAGTCGCATTTATGTGTGACGCTTCAACTCTAACAAGTTGGACAGGAAGATAGATCCAACCTCTTCATGCCACAAAATATTCATAACTAGTAAAAAAGGCAAAATGAGCCCTAGCTGGTTTGGGTCAGCGGATAGAGCGTTGGCCTACAGATAAAGGGTTCTGGGTTCGATTCTGGTCAAGGGCACTATTTTGAGTCTATTTTGAATAAGTGGCATTAAAAGAAGTTTAAGTTTAAGCTGAAACCGGTTTGGCTCAGTGGATAGAGGGTCTGAAAGGTCCCAGGTTCGATTCCGGTCAGGGGCATGTACCTTGGTTGCGGGCACGTCCCCAGTGTGCAAGAGGCAGCTGATTGATGATTCTCTCTCATTGATGTTTCTAACTCTCTATCCCTCTCCCTTCCTCTCTGTAAAAAAATCAATAAAAATATATTAAAAAAAAAAAAAAAAAAAAAAGAAGCCGGGACCGGTTTGGCTCAATGGATAGAGCGTCGCCTTGGGGACTGAAGGGTCCCGGGTTCGATTCCGGTCAAGGGCATGTACCTTGGTTGCGGGCACGTCCCCAGTAGGGGGTGTGCAAGAGGCAGCTGATCGATGACTCTCTCTCATCGATGTTTCTAACTCTCTATCTCTCTCCCTTCCTCTCTGTATAAAATCAATAAAATATATTTAAAAAAAAAAAAAAGAAGTTTAAGGTTAAAAAAAATTGGCTCTCAAAAGAAATTTCAATCGTTGTACTGTTGATATTTGGCTCTGTTGACTAATGAGTTTGCCAACCACTTTCCTAGCTCATAGATGTCTGTTAACATTCTTTCTAATTCCATGATAATCAGCTGTGGTGAAAATATTTACACCACAATAATGGTGTAATGTGGCTCTGGCTGGATAGCTCAGTTTGTTAGAGTGTTGTCCCAATAAGCCAAGGTTTTGGGTTCGATCCCTGTCAGGGCACATACAAGAAGCAACCAATGCCGAAACTGGTTTGGCTCAGTGGTAAGAGCGTCGGTCTGTGGACTGAAAGGTCCCGGGTTCGATTCAGGTCAAGGGCATGTACCTTGGTTGCGGGCACATCCCCGGTAGGGGGTGTGCAAGAGGCAGCTGGTCGATGTTACTCTCTCATCGACGTTTCTAGCTATCTCTCTCTCTCCCTTCCTCTCTGTAAAAAATCAATAAAATATATTTTAAAAAAATAAAAGAAGAAGCAACCAATGAATGCATATATGGGTGGAACAACAAGTCAATGTGTCTCCCCATCCTCATTTCTAAGGCCTGCTGTTAAACATTTACCAGCACACTATCGCTAGGTGGGGCGAGGGAATTATTAACTGAATAGGGCACTAAAGAAACTCTGGAGCGATGTAAATGTTCTCCGTATTGTTTACAGGAATGGTCACATGGGTACATACCATGGTAAATCCTCAGGAAATTGAACACTCAGTTTCATTATATGTAAGCTATAGACAATTTTTTAAAAGGATTATAGGCATATATAGCCTAAAATAAAATATGCTAGCAAGATCAATTTGCAGAACAGGAAGAAGAAGAAAATGCCCTGAGCTGGAAAAGGTGATGGCATCATCTGAGGCCGAGAGAGCATTCATTCTCCTGAATTCTGGGTGAGTGAAGCAGTGTGACACAAAACTAAAAAGGCCCACATTGTAGAAGTCAGGCATGTCTGCGAGTAGTTTGAGTCAGGGAAGAGCTATGGTTACATTTTTGCATTTTTAGAGCATTGTTACATTTTGCACTTACGTATATATTTAAAAAATATTTTTATTGATTTCAGAGAGTAAGGGAGAGAGAGACACACACACACACATCAATGATTAAGAGAGAATCATCGACCAGCTGCCTCCTGCACGACCCCCAGAGGGATCAGACCTGCAACCCGGGCATGTGCCCCAACCAGAATTCGAACAGTGACCGCCTGGTTCATAGGTCGATGCTGATCACTGAGTTACTGCTGGCGGGGCTGCAATTATGTATATCTGTATCTTTTAAACATTGTATCTCTGATGCCCAGCACTGCATCTAGCACATAAAGAGCATTGCAAATTAACTGTTAAAAGAACTGACAGGCAGCCAGACATGAAGTGGGCAGGACTGAGCCAGAGAGACCAGGGGACCTGGGCTGGACCCTGGAAGACAATGCTGACTGAGCCTTTCCCTCTGTTTATTCCCACGTGGTTTCCAAAGGTACACCCCACCATAAAATGTACACCGGTGCTCAAAGACATGACAAAGAGAAAAGCAATGTGGTGAATTTTACATAAAGTCAACGTTTCCCCCTTTAAGTGACTGTCCTTGATTAAGTGCCACGTACTTACATCTTTAGAAGAGTGTTAAAATAACATTTCTCATAACATGGTGCGGCCACTGTGGAAAACAGCATAGTGGTTCCTTAAAAAAAAAAAAAAATCAAATATAGAATTACCATTCAATCCAGCTATTCCATTTCTAGGAAGATGCCCAAAAGAACTGAAAGCAAAGATATTTTATACCCATCATTTTTATCCCCATTATCAAAGCATTATTCACAAGAGCCAAACGGGAATATTCAAACGTCTGCCAACGGATGAACCAACAAAATGGGATCCATCATACAATGGAATGTTATTCAGCCTTAAAAAGAAAGGCTATTCTGACACCTGCTACAACTATGGATGAACCTTAAAGACCTTATGCCGAGTGAAATCAGCCAGACACAACAGGACAAATAGTGTGTGATCCAGTCACATGATGTCCCTAGAGGAGTCAGATTTATAGAGACAGAAAGTGGGAGCCAGGGGCCGGGGGAGGAGGAATTAGTGTTGGATGGGGACAGTTTCACTGTGGGAAGGAAAGTTCTGGAGGTGGATGATGGTGATGTTGAACAACAATGTGAATGCACTTAATGTCACTAAACTGTACACTGAAAAATGGTTTTTAAAGCGGTACATTTGTGCTATCATCAACACGTCAACAAACAACAAGTTCTGGAGAGGATGTGGAGAAAAAGGAACCCTCGAGCCCTAACCAATTTGGCTCAGTGAATAGAGCATCGACCTGCGGACTCAAAGGTCCCGGGTTTGATTCCGGTCAAGGGCACATGTCCAGGTTGTGGGCTCCATCCCCAGTAGGGGGCTAGCACAAAGCAGCTGGTCATTAATTCTCCCTCATCATTGATGTTTCTATCTCTCCCTCCCTCTTCCTTCCTCTCTGAAATCAATAAAAAAATATTTTTTAATAACTACATTTTAAAAAAGAATAGATCCAGAGACAAATGGTAGGGGAAAAGGTAGGGAGAAAGGGGAGGGAAGGTAGAGAGCAACCAAAGGACTGGACACAGGCACTGGGGGGCGAGAGGGGGGGCCTTGCCCGTGGTGGGAATGGGTGTCAATTGGGGGAAAAGGAGACATATGTAAACTTTAGACAATAAATTAATTTTTAAAAGGCACATTTGTATATTTAACACAATAAAAATATTTTTAAAACACCTTTCTTCCACAAAGGATGGGGTTATGCGTTGGTGGGGGCTTGCGTCCATAATTGGCAAAAAAGACTTCTTCAGGTGAAAAAAGAAAAGACTTCAGGTGGCTCTGGGTCCGTCTCCCACAGCTTGTGCAGGTTTCCGCGGCGGCCGTCGTCCCAATCCGGCAGCCACGGCCGAGGTGCGGGCCTCCCCCCACGCCCGCCCCAGCCCGCCCCGCCCCGCGCCCCGCCTCACCTGTTCACCTGCGCCCGGCGCAGGCGCACACGCGCAGGGGTGGGGCGAGCGGTGCGCACCCCCCGCACCGCCCTCCCTCCCCCCCACCCCCCCTACCCCCGCCTCGGCGGGCCCCGCCCCTTTCCCTCAGCGAGGCGGCCTCCGGCGGGGCCTCGGACGCCGGGCGAGGAGCGGGGCGGGGCCTGCGCGTTCCCGGGGTGGCTCTCGCGAGAGGCTGCTCCGCGATCTCGTCGCTCCCCCTCCCCGCCTGTGCCTCCGGGGCTCCGGCTGCAGCGTCAGCCTCGGTCCGGCCTTGGCGGCGGCGGCGCATCGGCCTCCTCCCCGCGCCCCGCGGCGCCCCTGTGCCCCGGTCCGCAGCGCCCCCGCCCTCGTCGCCCGGGTGCCGGCGAAGGCCGCGGCCGCAGCTCCGCGATCGTGTCGGCGCCGCCCGCTCCCGGCCCGCCCCCTATGGGCCCCGGCTAGAGGCGCCGCCGCCGGCCCGCGGAGCCCCGATGCTGGCCCGGAGGAAGCCGGTGCTGCCGGCGCTCACCATCAACCCCGCCATCGCCGAGGGCCCATCCCCCACCAGCGAGGGCGCCTCCGAGTGAGTGGGCCGGGCCGCGCGAGGATGGGGATCCCTGGGTAGGGAGGTCAGGAGTAGGCTCCCTGAGAGGAGGGGATGGGATGTGGGGGAGCCCCTGAGTGGTGAGGTCAGGGGAGGGGTTCTGAGAGGAGGGGATGGGGTGGAATGGGAGGAGGGGAACCCCTGAATGGTGAAGGTGGGAGGGGTCCTGAGAGGAGAGGATGGGGTGGAAGGGGTCCTGAGAGGAGAGGATGGGGTGGGAGGGGAGTCCCTGAGTGGTGAAGGTGGGTGGGGTCCTGAGAGGAGAGGGTGGGGTGGGAGGGGAGTCCCTGAGTGATGAAGGTGGGAGGGGTCCTGAGAGGAGAGGGTGGGGTGGGAGGGGAGTCCCTGAGTGGTGAAGGTGGGAGGGGTCCTGAGAGGAGAGGGTGGGGTGGGAGGGGAGTCCCTGAGTGATGAAGGTGGGAGGGGTTCTGGTAGTAAGGTTGGAGTGAGGGGAGGTTCCTGTGGGGAAATAAGGGTTGTGGGACCCTAAGCAGTGAAATTTTGCTGAGGAAGGTCCCTGAGTAGTGAACCGGGGTGAAATGAGGTCCCTGCAAGAAAATGATGGGGTGTGGGGCCACTGAGTACTGAAATTGGAGTTAGGGGGGAGTCCCTGAGTAGCGTATCCTGGGTGATGATGCGGGGAGGGTTCCTGAGAGGAGAGGATGGGGCAGGTGTCCTTAGTAGTGAAGTCAAAGGTTGGGGGGAGGGTTCCCTGAATAGTGAGGTGGTGGGAGGGGGCCCTTGCATATCTTGAACAGGTGAAGGAGGTCCCTGGGAGGGAGGATGGGTGAGGAAGTCCATTGAAGACCAGGAAAAGGGAAAGAGATGCCTAAGAGCTGTGGGAGGGATCCCTGAGCGGTGGAGTAGTAGGGGGAAGGCTCCCTGAGGGAATTTGGGGGGAAGGAAGCCGGAGAAAATCCTGCTAGTTGGGGGTGAAACCCCTGAAGCGGGTGAGAGGGGTGAGGAGGTCCAGAGGAGGCTGGGGAAGCAGGGAGTGAGGAGAATTTGGAGGGGCAGGGTGTGTGTGGGGGCAATAGGAAACATCTAGGAAAGAAGTGAGAACCTCTGACAGCAGAAATTCTGAACCTAATGGATTAGCAAAGGCTTGAGGGGCTGGAGAAGTGCAAGAGGTTTGAGGGTTTGAGGCCATTGAGGGAAGCAGGAGGACTTGTGGAGAAGGGGACAGGGAAAGGAACGTCCCTGGGTGGAGGGATTTCACGATGGCAGTATCTTACTGTGTGAGGGAAAACATGCTTGTGAAGTCACAGGAGGGAAACTGCTTGACCCCAGAAGTCCTGTGGCCTCCCACTCCTGCTGTGCCTGGTGGAGCAGAGCGGGACAGCCCCAGAGGCCCTGGCCAGGGGCACTTTCCTGTGCCTGTGGTGTGACTCCCCTGAAAACCAGGTGTGATCTGTTTCTGGTGTGCATTGGTGAATGGCATGTTTGGTGCCTCTCAGGGGACTAGGCCTTCTGTAACCTGGGTGAGGGGTAAGGTGGGGGTGAAGGGAAGGACATGAGTCTTGATGCATGTGTGTGAGTTGACATCTTTCTCTATCTCCAAGCACATAGCTCAATGTGGGGACGTGTTTTTTTATAGTAAAAAATTCACTCCTCTTTTTACAAGACAGCTCTTCCTTCATAATCTCTCTCTCTCTTCTTTTTTTATGTGGTGTCTGATTTCCATCCCTTCAAAAATTCCCCCAGTAGAGGAAGCCAGCCATTGGGATTCCAGGGTTTTTTATAACCACAGTGGAGTTGCCATTAAATTTAAAATGGATTAATCAGCTGACTCCAGAATGCATTTTAGATGTCACCGGGCAGTGCTGGAGCCCTTCCAGAGTCTGGCCTCAAAAGTTGTCTCTGGACCCTCCAGTGAAGGAACTCTGTCGCATTCATTCATTCCTGTGCCTTCTCTCTTCCATCCATCAGAGTCCTTATCATTCCTTCTTCAATGAAGCCTTGGTTCACCAGGCATCCAGTGAACACCTTCTGGGCCCCTGGTCTTGGTTCAGGGGCACACTGTGATGAGCAAGGGCCATCAAGAACACAGACTGGCCCTGGCTGGTTTGGTTCAGTGGGTAGAGTGTCGATCTGGGGACTGAAGGGTCCCAGGTTCATTTCCAGTCAAGGGCACATGCCTGGGTTGCAGGCTTCATCCCCAGTAAGGGGTGTGTAAAAGGCAACCAATCAATGATTCTGTCTCATCAATATTTCTGTCTCTCCCTCCCTCTCTCTTCCTCTTTACAATCAATAAAAATATTTTTTTAATTAAAAAAAGAAAAGAATACAGACTGTGTAATCAGGAAGGATACAGGTTTGATTCCAGGCACTGCCACTTGCTAGAGTTGTGACCTTCAGGCTAGTTATTTAACCTCCTGGGCCTATCCCCTTAGCGTGGGCTTCATTCTACAAGAGACCCCGCCTCCCGAGGATTGAGAGAATTAAACAAGATAGTGTGATGATATTTATACTAGTGAAGCTCTGGTTTACTTGCTCAGGAAATGACACCTACCTTCCAGCCACCTCTTTGCAGTACCAGCTCGAGTGGCAGTGCCCAGTGGCAGGTTTTCTCGTTCCTGGCCTGTGGGACCCTTTGCTCAAACCTCTTAAAGTTGTAGGCGAATCATAGCCACATGGGACTTGATATTTGTGAATTTGTTTATATTTATTGCATATTGCAAAATATATTTTGATGTGTTAGATGAAATGTATTAGACTTAATTTCACTTGATATATATTTTTAATGTGCTTATGAATTTTAAATTGCACAAGTTGTTTACATTGTATGTTTGGACGGCACTGGGTTGGTCCTTGTGTGCATCGTGCTAAAGTCTACCTGCCTGTTACAAGAAACTTTTGAAAATAGCTAATCGTCAGATTTTTCTTTGAAAATTCCTTGAGTCACCCAATAAAGTGCAATGTACATGTGGGTTTTTTAATAACTGGTCCAGGAATGTGTGTGGGTATAAATGCCTAATGTTTACAGTAGTGCTCGGATATAATAAGAGTGTGCTGGTTGAGTGGAATGCCCTGGGATTATCTGCACTATTTAAATCAGTCTGCTCTTCATGTGAATTACAACTTCTGTCTTCTGCCCATTGGTTCTTGCTCTTGGCTCTGAGGCCACTAAAAAGGAGTTTGCTCTTCAATCCTCATGAAGACAGACATCCTGGCCTGGGCCTTCACTCCCCTGATGCCCAGTCGTGTCTCCCCAGTTCCATGTCTCCTTCCAGAGAGGTAGGAACCCTTGTGTCAGGAAGGAGGGCTCCTGTATCTGATTACAGGGTCATTGAACCAGAGCTGGTCCCCCAGGTGCTGAGGTCTCCTAACCTTTATAACAGAGAGAGAGCCAGTGGCCTCAGTTCTCAGGGAGCCAGCTTTCTCTCCTGATCAGCTGTGTGTACACAGGTCTTCTTTCTCCTCTGCTAGATCATCGGCCCCTCAAGCCCAAGAATCAAATCTGATTCATCTCTGCATCCTTTTGGTTACAAACCCAGGATCTGGCCACATGGTACCCCCAACTCAGGTTGAGTCATTTGGGCAGCTTGCACACACTTCACTAATCCTTGCCGTTGGGTCTCTACAGAGCAAACTTGGTGGACCTCCAGAAGAAGCTAGAGGAGCTAGAGCTTGATGAGCAGCAGAAGAAGCGGTTAGAAGCCTTCCTCACCCAAAAGGCCAAGGTTGGGGAGCTCAAGGATGATGACTTCGAAAGGATCTCAGAGCTGGGAGCCGGGAACGGCGGAGTGGTCACCAAGGTCCAGCACAGACCTTCAGGCCTCATCATGGCAAGAAAGGTGAGAGGTGGCCAGTGGCAAGGCAGGTGTTCTGTCCCTATGCGCTGAGGGTGACATGGAGGAGCAGGTCCCTGGAAGCAGGAGCGCAGTTTGAAAGGTGCCGGCCTCTGTCATCTGCTGGCTCCTGTGCTCAGAAGCCCTCCCATCAGCGGTGGGTTCTCATTCCTGATAAAAAGTTCGGCTTCCAGTTAGAATGCGGCAATGCGGGCTCTTCCTCTCTATTACTGACCTTTGCCTTCGGGGCGACTTAAATTCAGATTCCCAGAAAGCTGAGGGAGTTTTCAGGAAGAAGGGATGAGATTTAAATCCCCTTAGAGCTGGCATCACCCTGACTTCACAACCAGAAAAAAACGCTGCAGACCGAAGCAGGGCCTGTCTGCTGTGTTGGTCCCTGGGCAATGGGGTAACTAAACCACCTGTATTGGTCCGAGTTCTCCGGAGAATCCGAAGCACTGGGATGGGAGGGCGGGGTAGAGGTATTTTAAGGAATTGGCTTATGCAATCGTGCAAGTCTGGAACTTTCAGGGCATGCCAGCAGGCTGGAGACCCGGGGAAGAGTTGATGTCACAGCTTAAGTCTGGAAGCAGAATCCTCTCTTCTTTGGGGGACCTCAGTGTCTTCCTCTTTGGGCCTTCAACTGATTGGATGAGGCTGCCCATTTATTGGGGAGGGTGTTTCAAAATCAGTAAAATGTAAAATCACTTCTCAAAAATACCTTCACAGTGACATCTAGACTGGTGTTTGACCAGACAGCTGGATACCGTGGACACATTAAATCAACTATCACCCGACCCTTTAGTACAAACCTTGGTTCTGAGAAGTCCTGAGCCTCCCTCATCTAGGCTTCTGTACCACGGGGCAGCCTCCCATTAAACATTCGGGAATAACCTGGGAGACTAGAGGAATGTGACTATCTGGGGACAGTGGCTTCCAAACACCTAACTGCAGGGGCTTCATGTTGACCAGTTGTTTCATTCATACAGTCACGTTTTTTCAGACATCAAAAGCCACCTGTTTCTGGAAGCCCACTGTCTTGTCATTTCCAAATTGTATTCTCCGAAACCTGACCACCCTGAGCCTGGTGGGCCGGAGCAGGTCCCACCTTTCCTGGGAATGGTGAGCTTGGTTTCCATGGGTTTTAGCTCTGTAGCTATTTCTCTGCCTCTAGAGCACTGCCCTCCTCCTGCAGCCTATTTCTGTCCTGTTAGCCTTTTCAAAACCAGAGCAGCCCCAGAAATCTCTGGTCTGCCATTGCCCGCAGCACCGGGAATAAAAGGCAGGTATGAGGTTCAGGGAGGGGGAGGGAGAGAGAGACTTGAGAACAGTGCTGGTCAAGAGTTTGTATCAGGAACTTGGGTCCTCTCAGGCCAGCTGAGGAATCTTCCAGGTGTTCCCAACAAGCCTTGTATAAACATGAATCTGGGAGTTTGCCTGCAGCTTTATAAAAGCCTGTGAAGTAAGACATCAGACTTCAAAGTGGGGACAGATAAGCACTGCTGTAGTCAAGTTGGCGGTGGTGCTGTCCCAATGTCAGCTTCCTGATTTGGTCCTTCATCATAGACGATGTCACTGTTGGGGGAAGGGTGTAGGACTCTGCTGTTTTTGCAACTTCCCTCTGCTTCTTTAATTCTTTCAAAATAAAATGTTGGGTTTTTTTTTTAAAAGGTCCAATAAATGAGGGTCAGGAACTCGGATTTTGTTTCCTGTGGATCTGAACCTCCTCCTCCCAGCAGATGTCAGAACAGTGCGGGCAGTTGGCAAATACAGCGAACGAGAAGGCTGTCTGCTGGGCACTGTGTGGTCTGGGGCTGTAACTCCTTCTAGCCCAGGAGCCCTGGGCCGCTCTGGGGGGGTCAGGGGCTCCTTTTAATCCATCCGAATGCCAGTCCACCTGGGAGGTCTGTTGCCTTTATTCAGTTGAGGGCATAGATGGGAAAATTGGCAAGACAAAAGAGTTCTTAAGAAACAGTGGCCTCATTCCTTCCTCCACTACCCCCGGTTGGAATTCCGAATTTTCCAGGAAGCCTGGTATGAATTCCACACATTCCAAGTGTGAGGCTTATCAGATCTCCAGAGGCAGCCTGCCCGCAGGTGTGAGGGTGAAGGCTGGGTGGAGCTCCTGGACGCCCATACAGCTCCTGCTCCGTGGGCCAGCATCCCTCCGGTCCCTGTGACTGGCAGAGGATCATCCTAACCAGTAGGACGGGCTGGGGAAGCAACAAGACCAGTTCGGTAAGGCCCAAGAAAACAAGTCTCTCAATTTCTACCGTCAGGCTTGTTCATAAACTTTTTCTTGACTTAGCATGGCTCACTAACTCCTGCGTTCTTCTGAGGGTCCTAGGAACAAAATCTCTGCGAGGCTTTGGGCCAGGGGAGCTCTTCGGAGAGTTTAGCACATTTGTTACGCAGCAGGGCTCCCTGGATCTCCCTCTGCTTGGAGCCAAGGAATGTGTACTTGCTTCTGCAATGAAGGTCACGTGACCCACCCACGGCCCCATAGTATGCTTCAAGTGATTGCCCTGTGTCAGAGCCAGTTTAAAACCTTGAGTGACCTCTCCATTTTACAGGCGAGAAAACTGAGGCTAGTTTGAGTCTTATCTGAATTGGATTTGAACCTGTGTGGCTGACCCTGACTTGTGGAAGCTGTCAGGGTTTTACCTCCAGAATCCATGTCCCTCTTTCCTAATTTGTCCCCTCCGCCCCCGTTCCTAGCTCAGAGCCCTTATCCTGCAGTAGGAACTGCCTAAACTCCTAGACAGGCTTTGTGTTCGGTTTGAACTTCCAGCACTATTCTGGCTCGATCAGCAAGTGGGGCTGGATTGGCCCCAGAGGGTGCTGTGAAAGAGGATGGGTCCTGGCAGTTTGTGAGCTCAGCCCCCATCCTGCCCTGACTGCTCACCAGCTGTGTGTCCGTGGGAATGAACTTGCCCATCAGTGCAGTGGGGCAGGTACCCGGTCCCACCAGGGTTGTCATCAGGGCGAATCGTGAGCACATGTGCCGACTCCTGTTCAATCCGGAAGGTTTGCTTTACAAGACCCATTAAAACAGATCACACAGCAGCACCCCTACGTTCCCTCCTTTTTATTTTTATTGTTTTGTGTTTTTTTACTACGTTCCCTCTTTACAACTTTCCCAAAAGCCTCGCACTTCCGGGGGCCTTGTTTCACATTCACCCCACTCCAGGCTTCCGGGACCTCTGGGGCCCCCTGCCGTTCTCAGTTCTGTCCACCTTCCTCTTCTCTAGAGCCTGGTGGACTCTCGCTCCCCTGCCACACATTCACCCGTGGCTGCTTTCAAGCTCTTAGTCAAGAGCCACCCTGAGTCAAGTATAGCTACTGAGCCCTTAAAATGTGGTCAGTTTCAGTCAAGATTGCTACATGTGCAAAAAACACACCTGATTTCAAGGGCTCTGTATGAAAAAAAAAAAAAGAAAAAAAAGTCATTAGTACTTTTATGTCTATCACATGTCAATAATTTTTTGATACATTATGTTAAACAAAAGACATGAAAAATTTATTTCTCCTGCTTCTTTTCACTTCATTACCATGGTAGCTAAAGGGTTTTTAAATTACGTATGTGGCTCATGGTATATTTCTGTTGGATGGCCCGGATCTCCATCACCCTGCACTGCCTATGCATCAGCCTCCCATCTTCCATGCAAACATCGGAGCTTCATTTTCACACCCAGCATCTGAACCTTTCGAAGCACGTATGTGTGCATATGTTGGGCATCTCCTCGAGGATGCAGTCCCACCAAGGAGAGAGTGTCTGGAGTCCTGGTGTGGCTGCAGTCCTGGAGGTGGCCGTGGGGGTGTGCAGTGTCCTGGGAAGGGTAGTTAGGCTGGGTTCTGCGGGCTAGGTTGGATGGAGAACCAAATGCTGAGCGGCCCTGGAGGGTCCCGATCAAGGAGGCACTGCCTGGGCGTGGTGGGGGCACAGGCACCATGCTGCTAGGACCTGCCAGAGTACTCAAGGCTGCAAGGGTCCTTGGCATGGGCCTGTGAGCAGGTGACACTTCCCACACATACCCTGTGACTCCCCCTCCCTCCCCTCCAACCTGGTACACACCCCTTCGTGCCTTGGTGTCCTCAGACAGGCAGTTCTTTGTCTTTCTTTCTGGAACGCTGGCCCCAGTGTCACCTGAGCTCCAGATCACCTCTCCACGGTTCCTCCATTGGGGCACCCCCACCTTTCGGGGTTGTTTCACCTGCTTCTCTTCCCTCCCAATGGCGTATCTCTGAGCAGGGTCATCTTTGCTGTCTTTTCTCCTCATGGCCGACCTCTGTTGTAACTGTCTTTATGTAAATATCTGAGTTGATGGCAGTCACTTCCAGATGCCTGTGATCTGCCTCTGCCTCTGCCTCTGCCTCTGCCTCTGCGGGGAAGAGGCATAAATCGACCTTTTTCTTAACTTACCAGGATGGCCGGATCGTCTAGGATTCTAAGTAGCCAGGACCCAGACCCACAACCGTCACTCTGCATCGCTGGGCAGGGGATCTTGGCTTGCTTAGGGTTTGTAGTTAAGCATTGCTCTTGGTGTTTTGGCTGCTATCTTTTATCTGCGTCTCCAGATAGTCCTTAGGCTTCTCACCTTTGAAAATGGAATGAATTTGGTGACACTCCTGGCTGCCGGATTGAACTCAAGTGTAAGGGCAGCTAGGATCCTCAGGAGGTGACCAGAGGCTCTCTCTGCCTTTGCTCATCCTGGAGGTGGGAAGGGATCCAGAGAAACCCGCCCCTGAATGAGGGGCTGAGCCGTGGTGAGGTAACCCCTGCCCGGCCATTTCCTGGCTTCATACGATTTGGTGGGAAGAAAGCTCCTCTTAACAGAGCTTCCCCTATAACCAATTTAAAAATGTTTGCTCTGTTGGCGAGCTTTTAAAACAACTTTGAGATGTAACTCATTTCCTGGACAGTATACCCTTTAGAGTGTATAATGTCAGTGTTTTTTAGTATATTCACAACATGGCCACCACCGATCCTGGGACATTTCCATCATCCCCAAAAGAAGCCCTAGCCTCAGGCACTGGCAACTGCTAATCCACTTCCTGTCTGTGGATGTGCCTGTTCGGGACATTTCACATAAATGAAATCACACACTGTGTGGCCTCTGGTGTCTGGCTTCTCTCACTGAGCATAGTGTTTTCAAGGTTGGTCCATGTGGTAGTGAGCATCGGTGCTTCACTCCTTTTCATGATTGAGTAATATTCCGGTGTGAGGATGGACCACGTTTTTGTTTGTCCATTCACCAGTTGATGAATATTTGGGTTGCTTCTGTGTATTAGCAATTGTGAATCACACTGCTGTGAACACATGTACAGGTGTGTACATGGATCTGTGTTTTCAGTTCTCCTGGGTAGATAGATACCTAGGGGAGGGGAGGGTAGCTGGCTTTTTTTTTTTTTTTTTTTTTTAATATATTTTATTGATTTTTTACAGAGAGGAAGAGAGAGAGGGATAGAGAGTTAGAAACATCGATGAGAGAGAATCATCGACCGGCTGCCTCCTGCACACCCCCTACTGGGGATGTGCCCACAACCAAGGTACATGCCCTTGACCGGAATCGAACCTGGGACCCTTGAGTCCGCAGGCCAACGCTCTATCCACTGAGCCAAACTGGTTTCGGCGTTAGCTGGCGTCTTGAACGCTGTCATGAGCACCTCAAGGGCAGAGGATTAAACCCACCCACCCACCCCCGCCTTCCTGGTGCCCCTCAGGAGCCTGCTTCTGAACCCGATTCCCATTCCCTTGCAGCTGATTCACCTGGAGATCAAGCCGGCCATCCGGAACCAGATCATCCGAGAGCTGCAGGTGCTGCATGAGTGCAACTCCCCGTACATCGTAGGCTTCTACGGGGCCTTCTACAGCGACGGGGAGATCAGCATCTGCATGGAGCACATGGTGAGCACGGCGGGCACCCGGGCCGGAGGAGCACAGGGGGACACAGCCAGTGTCCCAGAGCCACCTGGGCTTGCAACCAGGAGGCATGGCAGGACAAAGTGTTCATGTAGAATGAGAGGGTGGCTGGTGAAGAGGAGAGGAGGCCCCCTCCTGTGTCCCTCTGGGTCCTGTCCCCAGAGGCTGCAGTGCACCTTTCCCAGGCGGTCCCCCCAGAGATAGTGCCATTAGGGTGCATATGTTTAGGTGCCTTCGTCTTTAAATGCTGGACACCCTCCTTCCAACTTTTCTCTTTCACTGGGTACAAAACAGAAATTATTTCCTGTCGGCACATAGAGCCGGCTCTTTTCCCCAGGCTAGTGTTCTGGCACCCACATTTACCTGTAAGTTAATTTATTAAACTCTTGTTGGTGGACACTGAGATTGTTTCTGATCTCTGCCCATTTTGAATGATGCTGCCTTGAATGTTCTTGCACAGAAGCAAGCATCCCTGAGTGGTCAAGTCCTCCCCGTGGGGCCTGAGGGTACACGAGATTGGAAATGTGATCAGTGTCTCCAGAGTGCCTTCTAGAGAGTACGAGTTTGGGCTGTTTCAGAGAGACCTGGGCCTGCACCTAGCTCAGATCTGCGGAATTAGAAACTCTGGGGGGTGGGGGGGAAGCCTGGGCACCAATCGTTTTTTTTAAACCACCACAGTAGCATCGACTATACCCCTAATTAAGAAACTTTGGTCTTGAAGTTCAGAAGTGGGTGGGATTGGGTGTAACGAAAGCAGAAGTGGTCAGAGCTGAAGGCCCTGGGGGAAACGCCTCCAACCCTCTGGCAGCCCAGTTGAGCAGATACCAAACTGCCTACCGCCCGCCTGGATGGGCTCAGGCCCGGCAGGGCCCTTGCAAAACCGGGGCGCAGTGTGGCGTTAGGCACACGGCCTGAGCAGCTTCAGTTATGCCTTGCAAATGTGCTGTCCCCTGACAGTTTTGTAATGAAGGCAGGAAACGAAATTGAGCAAGTGACTGCAAGGGATGCATCGTGAGCAGCCTTCCTGGGTAACCGCTTCGCTTCTTGGAGGGCGTGCCACCAGGATGCTCCCCACCCCCTGCATCGAGATCCCCACCAGGCAGCCCCCTGCGGAGCCCTTTCCTGCAGGGCAAAGTCACTGTGTAGACAAGAATCAGGGAGGGGAAAGCACGGAAGTCACTTTATGATCTGAGGAGAGCCTCTGTACTTAGCTCCTCCTCCTCCTCCTTCCTCCCCCTCCCTGCACTCCCTTCTCCCTCTCCTCCTCTTCTCCCTCTCCAGTGCTCTTGATCACCTCTACCTGTTCTCCCTGAATAGTGTTACAGTTTGAAACCACCTCGTTCCCTTACAGCAAAGGGGGAGCGGCACATCCCAGCGCCCCTCCACTCCCCCATCTGTTCTTGGTGAACGTAAGACGTTGGTTTCCACACAGTCCGAGCCCCCAGGAGGCAGAGGGCGAGTGCTAGCCATCCTGTTTATTTACTGTGCTCATCCTTTAAAAGTTTCTAGTTGGGTTTTTGTTTGTTTGTTTGTTTGTTTGTTTTTTGCTTTTATAACAAGCAGACGAGGGCAGTAGAAGAAATATATAATGCCCAAATGAAAAGACATGCCAAGGTGGAGCCTGCGCTTCCCGCTTTCTCCTTATAGGAGTCATGTTCCACTAATCTTGGAGGCCAGTGATTTTCAAGACTAAGATGAACCTTAAAGAGGGGGACTTGGTGCCATGGCTGGTGTGGCTCAATTGGTTGAGGGTTACCCCTGCATAGAAAGGTCACCAGTTCAATTCCTGGTCAGGCACATACCCAGGTTGCTGGCTGGATCTCTGGTAGGGGTGCAACCAGTCAGTGTTTCTCTCTCTCCCTCTGCCTCCCTCTCTCTCAAAAATAAATAAATTAAGTAAATAAATAAATACCTATTTTAAAATATATATTTTTTTATTGATATTTTACAGAGAGGAAGGGAGAGAGATAGAGAGCTAGAAACATCAATGAGAGAGAAACATCGACCAGCTGCCTCCTGCACACCCCCTACCGGGGATGTGCCCGCAACCAAGGTACATGCCCTTGACCGGAATCGAACCTGGGACCTTTGAGTCCACAGACTGACGCTCTACCATTGAGCCAAACCGGTTTCGGCAATCAAAACCTATTTTAAAAAGGATGAGGGGGACTTGGTGAGGAAGGCATAGAGGGAGAGAGAAAAGAAAACATTGATGTAAGAGGGAAACATCAATCAGTTGCCTCCAATACATGCCCTGATTGGGGATTGAACCTGCAACCTGGATTTGTACTCTGACCAGGAATTGAACCTATGGCCCTCGGTGTATGGAACAATGCTCCAGCCAACTGAGCCATACCAGCCAGGCCCTTAACAGTATATTGATGTTGACTAAACCCCTCCAGAATCCATTTGCATGTTCATAGGTTTTCCCTGTGTGGAGGACATTGTTGCTTTGTGCATCCATGTACCTATAAGGATGCCTCACATAAGGGGTAGATGGCTCCCTGGGGTCAGGCCTCAGCCCCACTGCCCACCTCTCAGCACATGACTCTGAAGAGTTTCTCACCCCACTTACCTGTCAAGCCAAGGGCGGTGGGATTGCCTTTCCGGGCCCTCGTCACATAGGGCACTGAGTAAATGCCACCGTTATCACTGAGGCCATTTCTCCATATTTCTCTTTCGCCTTCATAGCTCTCTCTTTCTCTCTCTCTCTCTTTCTCTCTCATTTCTTGATTTGAACAGGAGAACAAACATCAGTTTGTTGTTACACTTATTTATGCATTCATTGGTTGCTTCTTGTATGAGCCCTGACGGGGAATTGAATCTGCAGCTTTGGCGTATTGGACAACACGCTAACCGAATGAGCTACCAGACCAGAGTCTTCATGTCTCTTTTCACCATCGTGACAGCCCACCTAGTCTGTACCCCGCATGGTGCAACTGTTTCCTGGTGGAGGGCGAGGTTTCATTTTCACTCAGGGTAGTGTGGGATTGGCTCTAATTGCCCCTGAGGGAGGTTCCACTGCAGCTTTTGAGAAGAGAATCCTAATGATAATAAAGCCAGGGCCAGCACGGACGGTTATGCCTCATCTGGCCAGAGTGTGTTGGCCTTCGGGGCTAGGGG
Organism: Nyctalus aviator; assembly: GCA_036971965.1. Classification (NCBI taxonomy): domain Eukaryota; kingdom Metazoa; phylum Chordata; class Mammalia; order Chiroptera; family Vespertilionidae; genus Nyctalus; species Nyctalus aviator. The sequence goes on from CM072927.1 coordinate 24,528,466, forward strand.
ACAGCGGGGCTGGCAGTTTCCGAGTAGCCGAAGTCTCTTCCGGGGGAGATTGAGGCATGGACCCAAGGGAAGCGGGTGTCTCAGGGTGGAGTAGCTGGGAGCTGCTTACTCGCCACCCTGAGGCTCTAGTGGAACCCACTGAAGAATACAACCTCGTTCTGTCATTATAAAAAATCAGACACATCGTTGTCAGTGAGGGACAGAGAAGGGATGCCACCTGGCCCCTCTGCAGTGAGAAACAAAGTCAGCCCGTGTGAATCGAATCAGAAAATCCCCAATGAGGAAAAGATGTACGCTGTGAACCCACTTATATTTGTTTAAAACTCTAAATTTCCTTGTGCATATGGATGTGTATGCGCATGTGCAGAAGGATCTGGAAGACTAAGTCACACTCCTGGAGAGGCAAGTGGAATCACTGGGGGATCGGTGTTACCTATCTACATTTAATTTTTATAAAAATATGTATTCTTCTCCCACTGCTTAATAAAAGTATAAATTTAAGAACATTTAAAACACACACAAAATGAAACTGTATGCTCACGCATAAAGACAGGTTGAGGGGTCAAAAAGACCTCGTGACATCTCCTGCACCACATCCTGTGTGTGTGACTTGAGCAAATGACTCACCCTCTTAGCTGTAGACCAGGGCATCTCACCCAGGGGACATTCTCACAACGAGGGAGAAGCTGGCGAAGGTCAGGGGTGCTCAGGACAGCCCCCAGGGAGAACGGCCTGGCCCCAGTGCTACCAATGCTGAGGGGAGACCATGAGAGGGAGCAGGGCCCTTCGCACATGAGCTTTGAGTTAACTCCTGAGCCCAGCACGGTGCCTCACCATAGCCCCTGGAGATTCCTCCCTGAATGTTCTTATCCCGTGAACGTAGCAACACGATGAAAGTGCAGAATGGAGAAGGACCTGTGTTAGGGAACCGGGATTACAGTTTTAAAATGTTTTTAATTCTTTTAAGGTTGATTGATAAAACAAGAAATGAGAAGAATAGAAGGAATTTCCATCTCGCCCTGCAGGTAGAGCGGGGTGGGCCGGGCACCCTGGTCAGACCAGGCTCACCTCCTGCCTTCCTCAGCCACACCCACCCTCTACAAGTTCGGGTCCCTTACTTGTTGACAGAGTCACACATATTCTTGAAGCTTCAAACTCTTTGGGTTTTCTAAAACTCCATGAGCACAGCTGGGGTGCCAGAGGGGAGACCTGGGCACCTCCAAGGCTCCTCCTGCCCCAGGTGAAGCAGGTGTCCCCAGGAAGTGCCACCTGTGGGACTCCTGGGGCAGTGGAGTAGAGGAAATGCAGGCTCCGGGGCCACCAGTTCAAATGCTGGTCTCACTGAGCCTCAGTTCCACTCTGGAGTGTGGAGGGAAGCAAGGCAAGCTGCGGCCTGTGGTTGGAGCTTAGCCATGTCACCCAAAGTCCTAGGGGGCCGCCTGGCATCTGCTCAGAGCCCCACCTCTGAAGAGGCAACCAGGCCAGAGCCAACAACACCTGAGTTTTGGTTCCAGATTTATTACCGGGCAGCCTTGCACAAGACACTTGTTTCCTCATTGACAGGTAGATTTGGGGCCACGCCCAGGGCGGGGTGAGGGGGATCAACTGGGAGGGCCTGTGTCAGGTCCTTTACAGGACAATCCATGCATAACACAGTGAGCACAGGATGAGACCTAAGGGAAGCGGCAGAGGTGTCATCCGCAGGTGTCCTCTGTGCCCTGGGGCAGCAGGTCCCTTCCTAACTAGGCGGGGGAGGGGGCAGCAAGGGAGAGGCCTGTTGGCTTGGCCGCCTTTCTCTTGTGCTGGACACTCACAGGGCATCGCCTTTGCTCTCAGTCTCTCCTGCCTGGGCTCTGACAAGAACCCAGGCCCAGAAGGGGTTGGATCTAGCTGGTGCGCCCTCCAGGTGGCTCCAGTTGCAAGCCTGGTGGCTGGGCCTGTCGCTATGGCAACCTCAGGAAGGCTGAGTCACAGATACTCTTTCCCCTTCACTAGATGTGCCATCCTGAAGCCGTGGGTTGCCTTTATTGTGGTCTGGCCTCTGTTTCCCGTGGAGCAAGCAGATCTCAGCTCTCCAGGAACCAGGGAAATGTTGTGTTTTTATACCTGCCTCTGGGATCTGTCTCTGCAGCAGCCCCACCCGGCCGCCTGCTCAGCTCGCTTGCTTTCTCCCCTGTACTGCCCCCAGGATGGTGGCTCTCTGGACCAGGTGTTGAAAGAAGCCAAGAGAATTCCAGAAGAGATCCTGGGGAAGGTCAGCATTGCGGTAAGTGTGCAGTCACCAGGTCCCCCGCCATTGCAGCACTGGGTGCGTGCACGCACTCACAGCCCCATGCTCTGCCACTTGATCCTCACTCCTGCCCTCTCCACATGACCAGCAAAGAGAGATTGCCAACACCAGCCTGCACTGGCGGGGTACTGAGCAGGGGCGTCCCTTTGCCCATAAAATAGGGTAAGGACAGAGGGGATGGCAGTGTCTGCCTCATGGGTGAGTCGTCATGTGAGAATCCGTGAGGGAGCTACCTGTACCCACCAGTGTGGGTGTGCCATCATTTTGCCTCTCCTCTTGCTCGTCCCCTGCCCCTGAAAACGGGTTACTAGCCCCACATGCTGTGGCCACTGAGGTCTGGCCTGCAGGCCTGTCCAGGGCAGACTCCCCCATGGGGCATGGCCCTGCTGACCTCGCTCCCTGTGGCTCCCTCACAGGTTCTGCGGGGCCTGGCGTATCTCCGGGAAAAGCACCAGATCATGCACCGAGGTAAGATGGGAGGGGGCCCCTCCCGGGCCACGGGCCGGTGGGTGGGCCGGAGCCACGCCTCACCCGCTGGCTCTGCTCTCAGATGTGAAACCATCTAACATCCTCGTCAACTCCAGAGGGGAGATCAAGCTGTGCGATTTTGGGGTGAGCGGGCAGCTCATCGACTCCATGGCCAACTCCTTCGTGGGAACTCGATCCTACATGTCTGTAAGTCCTTTGAGAGGCATTTTAACATCGTGTACCATACCTTCCCCCTTCCATTTGCTCTTCCCATTTTCCAGAAGCTTTTCCAAAAGCCTGCATATTCCCGTAATATATTTTCTTTTTCTTTGCTGGATTTCTCCTCTGAAATTCTAGTTCCCATCATGTTCTCGCTCAGGTTTGTCTCTGGGGATGCCTGCCTGTTTCTTCCCACTGGTGATAAAAATTTTTGAGCCAACAAACTAGACCCTCGGGCATTTTAGGAAACAACCGAGTGATAGTTGAAGCAGATTCTGAGAAGTGAGTCTAGAGGTTACTGTGAAAAAGGAGGCATTCCACTGTCGCCCTTTCCCAAAGGTGCCAACGACCTCGGTTTTTAAAGCGATGCGGTCAGCCCTGGCTGGACGCTCCTCCCAAAGCGGGTGGAGAGGGTATTCAGAATCACTCCGGTGTCTAAAGGGTTAGCAGGGGTCAGGGTGGGGTCTGAGGGAGTAGCGGGGAGACACTCAGGTGCCACGCTGACCTGGTGAGCTCTCTCAGCTCCCATTCATCTGTCTCCCTCTGGCCTTCTCTCCTCTCTGTCTCACCAAACAGCCAGAGCGGCTGCAAGGCACTCACTACTCGGTGCAGTCGGACATCTGGAGCATGGGCTTGTCCCTGGTGGAGCTGTCCATCGGAAGGTACCCCATCCCCCCGCCGGATGCCAAGGAGCTGGAGGCCATCTTCGGCCGGCCCGTGGTCGATGGGGCAGAAGGAGAGCCTCATAGCATCTCACCGCGGCCGAGACCCCCCGGACGCCCCATCAGTGGTATGGCCTGAGTCGAGCACTTCCGGTTTGAATGGGCAGCGACCAACATGGGAATGCCATGCTGGGGGATGGCAGCTGCCGCCCCTCTGGCCCTTCTTGGCACCACCTGTCCCCTGGGTTGTGCTAACTGCGGTCAGCAGTCCTCAGATGGTCCCGAGGCTTCCAGGGACGTGCTGGAAGCAGCGCCCCCGACCTGTCCCACCCGGGACAGCTGCACCTGTTGTGACCAGCTGGTGGGATCTAGAAGCCAGCCCCTCAGCCAAGCCACTGGGTTTTCCAACATTTTATCACAAAAATGTCCAAGCATACAAAGAGGCCAGAGGCTTGCCCGGGGAATGCCCTATGTGCACCGCCTCACCACTGCCCGGGCATTCTGCATCCAAGGAGACCCAGAATTGAAAGGAACTTGATTCAGAATGTCCTTCGGTGGTTTGTGGGACACACCAGCAGCTCAGCATGGGAGGAGGAGGCAGGAGGCTGCGGGGCACTGGGCTCCCAAACAATTCTTGATACCAAGAGCTGCCGCCTGTGAGGTGGAAGGCTGAGAGGTTCAGGCTGCTGCTTCCACACTTGGAGGGTGGCAAGGGGAGGGTCGCAGCTGAGGTGGCAGAGCCTGGGAACGGTGCTTGACAGTAAGAACACAAGGGAACAGACAGTGGACTGTGGTCAGCGGGTTTCATAACAGTTTCATTGAGATAGAATTCAAGTGCCATTCTCACTCTTTTCAAGCCTATGATTCAATGGATTTGGTATCCTCACAATACTGTCCAACCATCACGTCTATCTAATTCCAAAACATTGTCACCCGAAAAGGAATCCCTACCCTGGCACCCACGAATCCACTTCCTGCCTCTGAACTTGCCTCTTATGGACAGTCCACATAAATGGGATCACACACTGTGGCCTTTGTGTCCGGCTTCTCTCACTGAGCACCGTGTCTCCAAGGTCCATCCACGTTGCACTAGTGTCAGTGCCTCACTCCGTTCCGTGGCCGAAAGGATTCCCTTGGACCATGTGTGTGCCTGTTCACCACTGATGGGCACTCGCGCTGTCAGATGGTGATTTTCACAGTGTTTTCAAGTCCAGACCTTCTCCTTTCCGGGGCTGCACCCAGGCTGCTGGCTGTCTCGATTTCCTCTGAGGAGAGAATCTTGCCCCCATTTGTGTCCTCAGGCCCTGCCCCGAGCCTCCCAGTCCAACTCCCATCAGCCTCTGGTGTTCCCCTTCGGCCCCTTCCCAGCTGGGAGGAATGATGGGTCACGCCAGGCCACCTTGGCCTGCCACCATCTCCTCCAGCCCCTGCCCCAGCTCTGTGCCCATTTCGGGATAAGACGGAAGGGGAAGTCCAACTGCCAAACCCAGCCCTGGCCAGCTGGGTCTAGGACCAGGGTCAGCCACCCCAGCAGCCTACTGCTGTCTCCACCCGAAGCTCCACGCAAGGTCACGCCGCTGTCCTTGCCTGCAGCCGGCAAACCACCACCACCCGCGCTGCGCCTGTGTGCCGCTGAGCAGGGCTGTGACGTGGCACCACCTGGGCGCAGCACCATGCCAAATGTGTAACTTCTCCAAAACGCTCCTGTTCGTCTTGTGTTTTATTTTGTTTTATTAATTCATTGGGAGTCAAGTTACTTTCCTAGGAAGTGAACTCGGTAGCCAGGCCAGGGGAGCCTCCCTGGTTCGGGCACGGTGGGGAGAGGGGTGCTGGCTCATTCACGCTCACACTTAACGCCCAACAGGAACACACCGGCCACTCGCCCGTTTCACCCCCATTGTTTTTCTCCCCTGCGCAGGTCACGGGGTGGACAGCCGGCCGGCCATGGCTATCTTTGAACTGCTGGACTATATTGTGAACGAGGTGGGTACCTGAAGGCCCTTTGGCGCTCTTCATGCCAACGAATTAAGTTATTCCTGTAGGAATACATTAGCAAAAAGGGAGGATTCGACACAGAAACTAAGGATTTTGTTGGGGAGGGTGCCAGGGGGAGAGACGGAGACCATTCTTTTCAATAGGAGGTTATCAGGTGTAAAAACATGGTCTTACTTCCAGCCATACTGCAGAAATCCACCCCTCCCCAAGGGACATTTTTTGTGTTTATAAAGATGATCCCAGAATTCCCACTGCAGCCCTCTCCCTCCATGGCCAATAGGCAAGTACCAGGGCCAAGTGGCCAGACCACTCCCAGAGCTGTCTGAGCACATTGGGAGTCCGTGTCCATGAAGTCATAAACAGTCCCACTCGCCTGGGGAAAGTCCAGGAACCCGCTCCTCTCTGGGAAGGAGGCACAGAGCACCTGGAAGGGTGGTGTGAATATTCCCATTGTACAGACAGGTAAACCGAGGCCTAAGGATGGAAGCAGCCTCCTTAGGGGCCTGCAGCTGGAAAGGGGTGACCTGACCCTGAAGGCTTTTTCTCAACAAGGCCTGGGCACCTTCCCTGGGACTCTGGGCTGACGTGTATTTCCGGTGGCCCTTTGGAGGCAGCAAAGGGTGCTGGGCTGCCTGTGGTGTGAGGCTTGGCCCAGGGCTGAGAGGCCGGTGGTGACAGACCAGGGTGGGGTGACTGGTGACACAGCTCTGCTCGTACCTGACAGTGCCACCCAGCAAGCACCTCCCTCCCTGAGCAGGAAGGCTGTGTCCCAGGCCTGGGGAGGTGGAAGGAGCTGGAGAGGAGGCCTGTGGTTTCACCAGGACAGTCTCTGGCCTCTGACGGGTCCTGCGCATGACTGTCCCTGCCCTGGCACGTGTGTGTCAGACCAGGCTCCTCGGGCGCCCCAGCTTTCAGGCCCTGACCCCTGGAACTAGCTGCCCCTGTAGTCTAGACCTGCAGCTCATTCAAGACACCCACAGGCAGGTGGCTCAGGCAGTGTGACACCGCCCTTGTTCGTAAATGAGGTGAGCCTTGCTCCTTCCTTGTAGAACCAGTGTGATCCCCAGACGAGACCTTTCGAAAGAAAACTCTGGAAGAGCCAAAACCGGTTTGGCTCAGTGGATAGAGCATCGGCCTGCGGACTGAAGGGCCCCGGGTTCGATTCTGGTCAAGGGCATGTACCTTGGTTGCGGGCACATCTTCAGAAGGGGGCATGCAAGAGGCAGCTGATCGATGACTCTCTCTCATCGATGTTTCTAGCTCCCTCTCCCTCTCCCTCCCTCTCTGTAAAAAAAATCAATAAAATATATTTAATAAAAAAAGAAAGAAAGAAAGAAAGAAAGAAAGAAAGAAAGAAAGAAAACTCTGGAAGAGGCCAACCCAGTTGGCAGAGCTGGAGGCCAGGCCAGCCTAGAAGCTGCTGGACAGGAGAGGGGATGGGTGCCCCCTCCGCCTCTAGCAGGGTGAAGGGACTGCTAGGAGAGTGTGCCCTGCCTGAGGGTCCTCAAGTACCATGGTGTCCTCACGTGGCCGAGGCTGGGAAGGTCTCCCTATTCCAGAACCATCGTGAGCATCTGACTCCCACCTGTCTCTTCTCTCCCACAGCCTCCTCCTAAGCTGCCCAGTGGTGTCTTCACCCAGGACTTCCAAGAGTTTGTGAATAAATGGTAAGGTGCCACAGCCTCCAGTGCGGTATTGGGTGGGTGGGGCTGGGTACCAGGCCGTCCTCTGGGAACATGAGGGCCCGCCTGCCTCCTGGAATGGGCCGCCCACACTCCAGCCATCCACCTTCCCTGGTCCCGGCCCAGGCCCTCTGCCGGGCCTCCACTCAGGAATGCCGGGCGGACAGAGCATCCGGAGGGACACCTGTGGTCACCTGAGAACCCAGATTTCTTTCCCAGTCTGCAGAGTCACAGTGTCCAGCTGCTGTTCGCCAAACCGAGTGAACCAGGGTCACAGGCACTTTGCAAATAAAGCCGTCCCCACCTTGCTTTCTGCTAGAAGGCTCCTCCAGTCCCTTGAACCCTGCAAGCCCCCAGCTTCTAAACAAGCCTGCCTCGCCAGATCCTGGGAGGCGGCCAGGGTTCCCTCTGAAGGAGAGGGATGAGCCGCACGGCCCTCCCGCCGCCCCGGGCGCCTGTGTGGCTCACAGCAGCAAACCCGCTCGCGGAGAAGGGGCACTGGCCTTCCGCATGGCTTCTGGCCGCCGTGTGGCACAGATCCAATTATCCATTGTCCGAGGGAGCATTTTTGTCTCCAGGCAAGGTTTTCTCTTGTGTTTGAAGAATTACCATTCGGCCCCAAGCTGCTTTGAGCAGCTGCGTTTAGCCAGTTCTGCTTTTTTTAAGGAAAAAAGTTCTATTTTAACAATCGGACTCCCAAACTTGTGGGTTTTACTGGAAATGGGGCTGCAGTTGCTGCCGGGCCTCTGACTGAGCAGCAGCAGGGGGTTTCCCACCTTTTCTCCCGTTCCCTCTTGTCTTGGTCTCAGACCCTCGCCCTCCCCTCCCCTGGGCGTCCTGCCCTTACACCACAGCCAGTGCCGGAGCCGTCACCCAGGGCCCAGGCGCAGAGTGATGGCGGTCCCCGTGGCCACCACCTAACTGCCCTGTCTTGTCTCCCCATGCTCTGTCTTGCTGCTCCTCCTCATGGAACCCCCAGCCTCATTAAGAACCCAGCTGAGCGAGCGGATCTGAAGATGCTCATGGTGAGTGATGATGCAGATTCTGGGGTCCCCGGGGCACAGCTGCCGCCCAGGGCCCCACCCTCCTCCTCAGGAGAGAAGCCCCGCCAGGCCTCCTGAGCCAGCTCTGTCATGGGGTGTGTGTTCAGCTGGAGACCCTGTGGATCTCCTGGCCCCTAGTGGGAATGACCCAGAGCCATCTCTGCCCTCTCAGCTCCTCGGGAACAGAAGGCCCAGCCATGTGTGGTTGGGGATGTTGCTGCAGAATGATGGGCTCTAAGGCTTCTGGACGCTCCATCATGGGCCTGGCAAGCCGCCCGTGGGTCAGGGAGGCCATGAGGCAGTGCCTTCCTTTAACGTCCCACACCATTCAGTGTCCCTGACAACCAAAGTGGCCATTGAAGCTTGCCTTCCCCTCTGGACCTTTGCACAGGGTGGTTCCACTCCCCAGGGATGCACCCTGTTCCTCTCAGGGCTCTCGGCTCCCTGTCTGTGAGTCTTGCCTTCAGGGCCTCCTGAGAAGGCCCTGCACCTGCTCTAATCCTGCCCCACTCTTAGTTGTGGCAACAGGCTGTGTCCTGGTTGTCATTACCGTTTGCTGTGGTAAAAATAGGAAGCCTCGCAGAGAGCACCATGTGGGAAGGGGTCTGCCTCTGCCTGATCCTTTCCAGAAACTTCTTACTGTGTCTGACAGATTTTCCAGTAATGTGTGCTAAAAGAATGCGTGGCACAGTATGAGAGACATGTGTTCATTGTAACAGATACAAGCATGAAGTGGAGAGATGCATTTGTGTTGACATCCCCTATAGTGCTCCCTGCTCCCCAGCTCTCCCGTGCACGCTGTGCGGAGAAGCCTTCCAGGTCTCGCTGCCTGAGTAAAACCGTCTGCTGTTCAGGGCTACCTTTGCCCCCACTCCTCCTGTTGCCTAAACCGCATGAGTCCGTCCCGGCTTTGGTGCTCACCCAGGCCTGCCCCGGCCTTCAGCAGGATGAGGCGGTCTCGCCTGCCCCAGCTTGCAGAGGAGGCAGCAGTCCGGGCGTCACTGTCACCTGGGAGGCCTAGACCCTCCGTGGGCTCTGAGGCCCCGCCCTCCTGTCCTGAGCCGCCCCTGCCAGGCACACCCTGATCAGAAAGCGTTTGCTCACCCCACCCAGCCCAGAACCAGGAAGCCGGCGTGCTCTGCTGTTCCTGCTGTGAATTCCTTAAAGCAAACCGGACTGCACAGATGGGTTCCTCGGCCTCACAAGCCATCTTTAGGGGCCAAGCAGCCTCTTGTGGCGGCGGCTATTGAATGGGACTTGTAGGGAACTTGCTACCCACCAGGCAATTAGTGCTTTTCCAGATTAGATGGTCTCACCTAGGGGGACTCCGCCTGCAGGGATACTGGGCCACGGCTGTGGACACCTATGATCATCACAACTGGGGGTGCTCCTGGCATTGAGTGGGTGGGGGCCAGCCATGCTGCTCATCACTCCACGGTGCCAGCATGGCCCACAGGGACTGACTTGGCCGCCTCCTCCCCTGACGCCCTGTCCCATGTCTGTGTGGCTTCGGGCATGGAACCTCCCTGCTCCCTGTCCCAACTGGGTCCTCCTGCTTTGGGGGGCTTTTCTCTCCGTTTTGGGGTTTCCATCCCAGCTGGCCTGCCAGCTCCGAGCAGAAGCCTGGTCCCTTCCTCCTCCCTGCAGGCAGCAGGCTGTTCACGGCGCCTCTCCTTCCTTTTCAGAACCATAGCTTCATCAAACGGTCCGAGGTGGAAGAAGTGGATTTTGCCGGCTGGCTGTGTAAAACGCTGCGTCTGAACCAGCCCAGCACGCCCACACGTACCGCCGTGTGACTGCCGGGGACCCGTCTGAATCCATCCGCCCGCCCTTCCCGCCCAGGACAGACCGGCTCCTCCCCGCCCGTCCCACCAAGCCGGAGGACAGCGCACACGGCGAACATTCACTTCCTCTTCCACCTGTCGCAGCTGCCTCTGGTCTGGGGAGGGGTGACACTGCCCATGTTGTCGTCTCAGAACCTGCTTACTTAGGTTTAAAAAAACAAAAAAAACAGGGAAAGAAAAAGCAGACCGAGCCCCTTGCACTTGTTCCATTTGTTCTTTGGGTGTCAGCCTCTGGTCCAACCCCGCGGGAACAATATCCCTCAGGCAGCTGGGCCTTAGAGAAATTGGGAGGGGCATGGCATCGGGAGCTGGCTCTGCTCTTTTTCCAAAGGACGGAGCTTCAGAGGGAACCCCTAGACACTGACATCTTTCACCAGAACCGAGGGAGTGCCGCCTTGCATTTCTGTGTGCTGTCCCCTCGCCTGACACCGGTCCCCTCCAAGGTGGCCCTTGGCAGCCCGGAGAGCAGGGAGGCAGGTGGCTGTCATGAGGCCCACTTCCCGCGGCCGCTGCCGCCTCTTGTCACAGAGCTGGTCCAGCCGACCCTGCGTGTCCTCAGCAGAGGGTGGCCTGCCCCAAGAGGGTCCGGGGCCTCTCCTGTGCCTCAGCAGCAGACACTTCCGACTCTTCATAGTGGCAGCTGAGCCGACACCCGGCTCTGCAGAAAGGAAGTGTTGGGTTTCCAGGCCCTCGGTGTGGTTGAAACCCCCAGCAGGTTCGGTAGATAAGACCTGTGCTCCCCCTCGCCGGCATGCGTGGGCAGGCCGCACCTCAGTCACCTCTGCTCGCCCAGGGAATCCAAAGTGACCGCCCGGGGGCCACTCTGCTGGCCCTCCAACTTCGGCCACAGCTGGTTGGAGGGAGGTCTCCGCAGACCCCGCAGCGCGGGGTGCCCGGCCGCCTCCCTTCGGGGCTCGGGTAGGAGGTTCCCCTCTTCCAAACGAACGCTGAAGATGTGAAAGCTGTCAGCCGCCCCCCTGATGGTTGAAACAAGCTGATACCTATCTGTGGCGAATTGCAGGGGAAGGGTTTCTGAGGGATGTGGCTGGTGCAATCCAAGCTGGCCCGGTTTCCGGAGACGCAGCCCAGGGCAGGGGCCGTGGCCCTGAAGGGACTGCAGGTCCTTTTCTTGTGGAGACCCCCCCCAGTCTCCCATGTTTTCCTGAGGCCACAGAAGAGTGTGTGGCTTTCTCACCCAGCTTCCCAGGTTTTTGCCACTTCAGTTTCCCTCCAAGGTCTCACTTGATTTAGAAAAGAATAAGAACTAAAATGCTGAAGGTGTTGCTCTGTGAGGACCCCGCTCCCTCAGGACCTTCCTCCGGGGAAGGGCCCTAACATGAGCTCTGAATTGGCCTCTGGTCCCCGGGGAGCCTGCACATGGTCACAGATGGTCCACCTCTCTGGGCCTGGCCTGTCCATCTCAGGCTCCCCTTAACGGGAAACTGGCTGCTGTTCACAAGGAGCAAAAGCCCACGTTGGCGGGGGGAGGGTGGGATTAGGGTGGAGGGGGATGGTTTGAAAATGGGCGCCTCCACAAGCATTGAGAGGTGTAGATGCCACCCCCGAGGCCCTCAATTCTACATGACTGCGTTCTAGACTACTGTTGCTTTCGCCAAGATCACTTGGCACGTCTGGAAAGGTCTAGAACCTGGCTCTTTCTCTTCCCGCTCCGCACCAGAACCCAGAACCAGGTTTCTAGAAAGTGGGGCTCACTCCTGAGTGTGAACCGCTGACAGCCAGGTTTCCAGGTGTCTCCCTCAGCCCCTGTTCCCTGAGAACGTCCCCAAATTTGGCACCTTCCAGTTCAGTCACCGCCGTTCTCCGGTCCAGGCCTAGCTGCTCCCACCTGCCTGGCCAAAGGGGCCTCAGACCTGGGAAACAGCACCCAGCCCAGCAACGTGGTTACAGGTTCTCGACTGCAAGGGGGCAGGCTCTTCAGAGAAACTGGCTGCCCTTGGTTTTGGGGTCTCCTGACGCGGGGATCCAACAGAAGTGATCAGGCCTCAGCCCTGGTTCTTATTGGAGACCAAGGGTTTTGTGCATGTGTCAGGGCTTCTTGTTCTTTCAAAACCCTGGGAAGGCCACGTATGTGAGAAGACACAGCCACTGTGTTGGGAGTCAGGGGGGAGCCAGCAGCCCTGTGCCCCCAGCAGCCCTGTGCCCCCAGCAGCCCGGTGCCCCCAGCAGCCCTGTGACCCCAGCAGCCCGGTGCCCCCAGCAGCCCTGTGCCCCCAGCAGCCCGGTGCCCCCAGCAGCCCTGTGCCCCCAGCAGCCCGGTGCCCCCAGCAGCCCTGTGCCCCCAGCAGCCCGGTGCCCCCAGCAGCCCGGTGCCCCCAGCAGCCCTCTGTCTGACTTCTGTCCCCCCAAAGAAGCAGAGCTTTAGAATCTTGCACAATGGGTGTTCTTTCGTTTATTTGTTTTGTGTGTTTTCTTCGCTTTTTTTTTTTTTTTTTTTTGGTGCTTGGTTTGCAGGAAGAAAATCTCAAGTGTGTTGTTGGTTCGAGTCAGTGCAGCTCAACAGCACTTCACATGACCACGTGCTGTCCCGTGTCCCCACCTGGTCTTTCCATGGCGTGTGTGCCTCCGAGCCGGTGGCTCACCCCCACGGCCCCGTGGTGACCCACAGAATAAGGGATCACTCAGCTCCACCGATGTCATGGGGTCAGCTCTATCTCAGTACTGGATGTGTTAAGCGACTGCCCACGCCCTTCATCCTGTGAAAATCTCAGGCCGGATCAGCCTGGGCCCTGGATAGGTGGCATTCCCTTCTGTGAGCACAGCGAACGTCGGGGAGATAGAGCGGGGCATGATCGTGGGGAAAAGGCTGCAGAACCAGCAGGCCGGGCCGGCTCCAGGTGGGGTCTCTCAGTTTCCATTTTCCAGCAGCTGCAGCTACAATAGGAAAAGGAGGCAGGTGACGGTAATTGGATGGTGCGCTTTATTTAGCACAATAGCGGGGGACCCTTGTAATCAACGTGAAAAACTGCTGTGGTGTTTTACATTCTCCTCTTTCTTTCTGACGAGTCTTTGTAAGGGGGCGTGTTCCCTCACAGCACATCTCACGTGGCACATGGCCACGGGTAACTCCTTTCCGCTCACCCAGCTGTCCTCAGCCCACAGGGCTTCCGTGGGGACAACGCCCCTCAGCCAGGGACAGCAGGTGATGTCGGGGGACATCGGTGCCTGTCACGACTTGGGTGCTCCTGGCATCGAGCGGGTGGGGCTAGGGATGCTGCTCAGCACCCCACCATGCCAGGGACCGCCCCCCGTAGAGAATGGCGCACCCCCAATGTCCAAGGTTCTCAGGAGAGAGCGCCTGATTGAGCCCAAACTCCTCCCCAGATCTGACCCAGCAGCAGAGGTCAGACCCTGGCTTGTGTGTGTCTGGGGCGGCCTGCTTGAAGCCGCCGGGCTTGCTGTGTCTAGAGCCTGGGACATCGTACAACAGGGGTGTGTGGGCCGGGGCAGCCCAGAATTTCTGGAAGGTGGGCAGGTGGGAGAGGGGTGCTCAGCCGGCCGCAGGGGAGGAGGTATGTGCTGAGCACGGCAGGAAGCCTCGGGCCCGGAAGGTAGAACCGGCCTCCCTCCCGTTAGGGAGGACTCCCAGGTTAACAGAGTTCAGAGGAAGCCGTGACCGTGTTTCCCAGAAAGCTGGGCTCGGGGCGGGGCAGGGGCGGGGGGGGGGGGGGGGGGGACTCTGAAACCAGAAGTCAGTGGGGCCTCCTGTCCCCACCTCCTCCTCTGTCCAGGCGCTCCAGCCCGGGCAGGCCGCCGGCCGCGGGGCTGGAGGCTGAACCTTGCGCTACAGGCCAGGTAAGTGGAGGACTTGCTCTGCAGTCCCCACGGCAGCCACGGGGCAGGACGCGGTGGCTCCAGAGGAGGAAGGAGGGTGGGAGGGCCGGAGTCTCGAGTTTCTGCCCGGGCTTCCCAGGGGACAGGGAGGCCCGCAGAGAAGCACCTGGAGAAACAAGAGAGAGGCCCCAGGTGAGAGAGGGCCTCCAGCCATCGCCCTGCCCCCTCCCCCGCCGGGCCCACCCGTGGCTGCCGGAGCCAGACTGGCTGGACGGGCATCGCAGCTGCACCTGACTCTGCAGCTTCAGGGGAGGCCGTGCCCCTGTGGGCCTCGGCTCCCTCCTCGGCAAAGGGGGTGATCACAGACTGAAGGAGGTGGCATCTGCGTTCCCCCAGGAATGGCCTCCCGCTTGCTCAGGTCCCCTCCCCCCTTCTGAGGGCACCCAAATTGGGGTAGGAGTTCTTGCCCAGGGGTTGTTGGGGGGAAGAAGGAGAGGGAGGGGGAGGTACGAGTCTTTCACTTACTCTTGCCTTTCTGCCTTTGCCTCTTCTGTTCCCTGTTCTCTTTGCATCCCCACCTCTAACTGACCTCCAACTCTCGCTCAAGCGTCAGGCGCAGGACAAACTCCTCCCGCTTAGGACTGCCAGGAGCTGCCAGGCCCCCACCCAAACCCTCACACAGCTGTGCTTCAGCCGGCCCCCCAAGGTCCTCGTCTCATGGCCGTGGGCTTGGCCGTGAATCTTCAACACAAAACACGGGCAAAAGCAGCAAAAGGAAAAACAGGTGAACTTGAACTCAGTCAAAATGTAAGACTTGGGTGCAACAAGAGACTGAACAGACACCCCACAGAGTGGGAGAAAATACTTGCAAGTCCTGTTTGGGAGACAAGTCTGGTGCTAGAATGAATACAAGAAAAATCATTAGGGCCCCGGCAACCAAGAGGAAATCGCCCAGTTAAAAAATGGGCAGCCGGAACCGGTTTGGCTCAGTGGATAGAGCATCGGCCTGCGGACTGAAAGGTCCCAGGTCCGATTCCGGTCAAGGGCATGTACCTTGGTTGCGGGCACAGCCCCAGTTGGGGGTGTGCAAGAGGCAGCTGATTGATGATTCTCTCTCAGCGATGTTTCTAACTCTCTATCCCTCTCTCTTCCTCTCTGTGAAAAATTAATAAAATAGATTAAAAAAAAAAAAAGTTGAGGACTTAAAAAAAAAAAAAATGGGCAGACTCGGTGGTTAGAGCAGGGCCAGCGCACTGAAGGGCCGAAGGGTCGCAGATTCGATGTCCGATTGTCAAGGGCTTGTACCTGGGCCGATCCCCAGCCCCGGGTACCGGCGGAAGGCAACCCATGGATGCGTCCCTCTCTCACATCTGTGTTTCTCTCTCCCCCTGCCTCTCTCCCTTCCACTCTCACTGAATATCAAGGGGGAAAATATCCGTGGGTGAGGATTAGCAAACAAAAGTGGGCAGTGGATGTGAGTGGACATCTCCCTAAAGACCCATACCAGGGGCCAGTGCGCACCCGTCCCCTACGGGCACCCGTCCCCCACGGGCACCCGTCTCCCACGGGCACCCGTCTCCCACGGGCAGGCAGCACCTGGAACTGAGCTGGGGGAGGGGGCCGGGCGATGGGGATCAACATTCCTGGGGTCTGGCTGGCCCGCAAAGGGGAAGGGACTGTGCCTGTGCGGGGACGCTGGGCGCCCCAGGGCTGGGAGATGAGTTAGCAAGGATGTGGCCTGAGGTCCCAAGATGAGGGTGAGGAGGGGTGAGGCTGGGGGGGGGGGGCTGCGGAGGCCCCGCCTCCCGAGGGCGGGAGGGATGCCTAAACCCCGAGGTGAGGTGGGAGGCGTGCTGTCTTCTGTCTTCACCCCCACATTAAAGAGCAGGAAGTGAGTCTGAGGTCACATCACAGCATCGGATCCGGTGTGACTCCCCCTCCTCCGCCCCAGCCCGGGGCTCCCTGCCCGAGGGAAGGCTCCCGCCCACCTGCCATATGGAGGAAGCCCCTGTCCTGCCCTCCTAGCCCCGCCAGTCTCTCCTCTTGCCTCCCCTGCCTTCCCCTCCCCGCTTCTCCCTGTGGCCTGCCCACCCCCAGCCCAGAGCTGAGTTCCCAGCCCCCTGGCCCCTCCACCAGCTTCCAGAAGCCTCTCAGCGTCTTGTGTTTGGAATTCACCATCGGGCCAACCTGGATGGAGATGGGGCCGGGTTTTCCCCGAGCCCAGCCAAGACCCGGAGAGCCCGAGAGCCCGGTGCCAGGCTGCCTCTGCTGGGGGCTCCTCCGGCCCCAGAAAACACACGCACAGCACTTCCCGTGGGCGGACACGCACTGAGCACACCTGCTTGGGTTACCTCAAAGCCCGCCCTCACGGCAGCATGAATCACTGAAAACAACCCGAAAGTCTCACAGTGGATGAATAAACTAAACATCCACACAGCGGACTGTTACTCAACTGTGAAAAGAAGTGAAGCTCTGACGCTTGCTACGGCATGGATGGACCTTGAAAACACCATGCTCAGCCCGGTCGGTCGGTGTGGCTCAGTGGTTGAATATCGATCAGTGAACCAGGAGGTCACGGTTCGATTCCCCGCTCTAAGACACATGCCCTGGTTGCAGGCTCCATCCCCAGTAGGGGGCATGCAGGAGGCGGCCGATCAATGATTCCGTCTCATCACTGATGTTTCTCTCTCTCTCTCCTCCCTTCCTCTCTCTGAAGTCAATTAAAAAAAAAAAATTTTGAAACAACAACAACATACATTCAGTGCGAGAAGCCAGGCACAAAGGGCCACAGAGTGTGTGTATGGTTCCATTTATGTGAAATGTTCAGAACAGGTATATCCACAGACAGAGAGTGGGTTCGTGAGTGCCAGGGCCTTGTGGGAGTGACTGCTGATGGAGACAGGACTTCTTTTGGGGTGGTGAGAATGTTCTGGAATTAGACAGTGGTGATGGTTTCCCATATTGTGAATGTACTGAAAACCACTGATTTTCCTACTTTACCTGGGTGAACAGTATGGTAGGGGAACTAATATCTCAATAAAGTTATTTTTTTTAAAAACTGCCCTGTCATGTATGTGCACTCACTCACTCACTATCTCCCAGGATGCTATTGACATCCCCAGGTGACTCCCCTGTCCTGTCTGGCTAGTCCTCAATCCGGCCCTGAACGGGGTGCTGGGGAGAGAGGTGGCTGGGCCCCGTTCCTGCCCTCAGGTGGCTCTCAGGCCGGCTTAGACGGGAGTGGGCCTGCCTGCCAGGCTGTGGCCCCCAGCCCATAGGGCCGGGATGGGAGCAGGGCATGGAGCGAACACTGCAGTGCCAGAGATGAGCAGGTGTGCTGGAAAGCAGGCAGGGCAGCTGGGCTTCCAGCGGGGTCTGCCGGACCCAGAGCCCCAAGCCCTGGCAGGAAGCCCCAGGGGGCCCCGTCACCCGAACCCAGGCCCTACACTCGGGCCCCAAGAAGCTCCTTGCTGGTGGTTTCTGGGCCCAGGGCCTCTCGCTGGGTAAAGGCAGCCCGTATCCTATTCCGCCTTGGACCTTGCCCGCCACCTTCCACTGGGGACATCGTGGGGCTGTTCTTGACGTCCGCTGGCCCTGGTCAGTAAGACTTTGCTCTTCCCAGCACCTTTGGGGTGGACATGATTCAGCCCACTTTTACGAGGGGCAGGGAGCACAGGAAAAGGAGCCCAGAGCCAAAAGGTTATTCGCCCGGCCCAAGGGCGTGCAGGGAGAACTTGACCTTGGTTCCAAGAATGCCCAGGCGAGGAGGGAGGTCGAGAAAGGAAGTGAGTGGCCCTGAGGGGGCTGGGAGGGAGGCTGCACCTGACACAGCCCCCCCCTCTTTCTCTCCGAGGCCTGAAAGTGAAACCGGTGACACCAAAGTGAAACTGAAGCTACGACCTGGCAGCCAAGCCCGCCTGCAGAGGGGGAAGAGGAGGAGAGAGGGCGGCTCCTCCAGCCAGCCCACGTGGCAGCAGCGGGTGGAGGGAGGGAAGGAGGAGCTGCCTTTTACATTTCAGTGATTTAAGAGGGGGGTGGGGAAAGAACCGAGGGGAGAGGTCTGGCTGACCAGAATGCTGCTACATCCCCCCTCCACCTCCCCCCTCACCCCCAACCCCAGGACGCCCCTGGTTGTAGGTCCCCACCGTTCTGAGTGTCTCTAGGGGAAGCCATCTTACGGCTGGCAGTGGGGGTGGGCGGCAGGGACGGGACTGGCCTTGCTCACTTCCTGGGGGACCCTCCGGGAGGAGACAACCGGGGGCCCGCTCTGCTGATGACCCCGCTCCAGCCGGCGAGGGCCCATTGCTCAGATGGAAAGCCAAGGCTCCCCCGGAGTGGAGACAGGCCGCGGGGAGCGGGTGGAGGGCGGCCAAATGGGCTAAGTGCTGGGTTGACTCGAGGCCCCAAGCAGCGGTGTTGCTTGTCTGCGGAGCGCAGAGAGGGAGGAGGCGAGCAGGCGGGACTGAAGTTAGGCGCAGACCAGAGTTTCTCCTGTGGACATTTGGGGCCAGGTCATTCTCTGGGATGGGGCCCTGCTGGGCACGGTGCGTCCTGAGCAGCATCCCTGGCCTCCACCCACTTGATGCCAGAAGCATGTCCAGTCTTGACAACCCACTTCCCTGAGCAAACTCCCACAGTGTGGGGCCAGGCCCTGGAGACCGTGGTGGAGTCAGAGCTCCGAGCCAGGCCGCAGAGGTAGGCAGGCTCCTCCGACCCGCCCGACGTCCCCCTCGGCTTTCTGAGAGATTCCTGGGAGCTGTTGTCCAGCCTGGAATTGAGGGCGTGTCCCAGATAACAGCACAGGAATGGAGAGAGTTTCCCAGAGCGAGATGGGAACTGAGCTTCAGGCTGGAAGAGACCCTTACGGGAATTCTGAGCTGCAGGGAGAGACAGGGGCAGCAGCAACCGCTCCCCAAGAGCTCTGCCTTCTTCCGTCTTCTGGACCGAGTCTAAGCAGCTCTGAAGTGAGGTGCACCAAGCCCCCAAGTTCAAGTAGCCCAGGCATCTGTCCGATTGCTAGGAGGTCAGAGGCTGCAGAGGGTGTTTGCTGCTCAGAGACTATTGCTCCTGGGATGCACAGGGTTTGTTCCAGGACAGGGCTGGGGCATCTGGGAGCTGCACAGCAGTGATTGGCCAGGGAGCACTGAAGTGCTTTAATACCCGCACACCTGGTTTGGCCACCCGGGGCGTGCTGGCTCGGCCTGAGCGCACACTTTGGAGGGGCCCCGGGGCCTGGGAGGGGCCTGGCTGGGAGGAGATTTCTACCAAAAGGAAAATCAGAGGGGCTCCTGGCAACTCACCGGGCCTCTTTCGCATACCCGTGCGCGAATTCCAGGTTTATTGGATACCTGCCACCTGCCGAGTTCCCGCCCACAAAATCAGCGATTCACCTACAAGCGGTCACAATAGGATTGAAAGGTCTGGCGCCAGGAGCCGAGCGGGTAGCCGCTTGCTTCTGTAGCTGTGGGTGGCAGTCTGTGTGTTCCTTCCGTCCTGATGTCCTCAGTTGCTGAGTAAAAAAAGTCCAGCTTTTGATAAGTGAGACCCCAATGTCATTTCTTTGCTCTTATTTGTCTTTTTTTTTTTTTTAAACAATCAGAACCCTGATTTTTTTTATTGTGGTAAAATATGTAATAAAAATTCACCATCTTAATCATTCTTTTTTTAAAAAAATATATATTTCATTGATTTTTTTTTACAGAGAGGAAGGGAGAGGGATAGAATCAAAAACATAGATGAGAAATATTGATCAGCTGCCTCCTGCACACCCCCTATGGGGATGTGCCCGCAACCAAGGTGCATGCCCTCGACTGGAATCGAACCTGGGGCCCTTGAGTCCACAGACCGATGCTCTATCCACCAGTCACCAGTTAGGGCCATCCTTTTTTTTTTTTTTTTAATATATTTTTTATTGATTTCAGAGAGGAAAGGAGAAGGAGAGAAAGAGAGAGAACCATCAATGATGAGAGAATCACTGATTGGCTGCCTCCTGCACGCCCCCCACTGGGGATTGAGCTCACAGCCCTGGCATATGCCCTGACTGGGGATCAAACCAGGGACCTTTTGGTTCCTGGGTCGAGGCTCAACCTCTGAGCCACTCCCGGCGGGCTGTCCATCCTTTTTAAAGCTGCATCCATGAACTTCAAACAAAGTCCAAAGCACTCACCTGGCCTATCGGTGCCCACCCACTGCCCTCTGAATACGCTGCTCCAGCCACACTGGGTTCCTGGCTGATTTTCCATCACCTCATCCCTACCTCCCAGCCTTTCCCCGCATACCCGGGAACCTATCCACCGATCTCCACTCAAATACTGCCTTGAAGAATTGTCCCTTGCCGAAACCGGTTTGGCTCAGTGGATAGAGCGTGGGCCTGCAGGCTCAAGGGTCCTGGGTTCAATTCCAGTCAGGGGCATGTAGCTTGGCTGGGATGTTTCTGACTCTCTATCCCTCTCCTCTCCCTTCCTCTCTGTAAAAAAAATCAATCTTTTTTTTTTTTTTTTTTTTACAGAATAACTAGCCCTTAGATAATACTAGATGTCTGATTCTATGGGGTTCTGAGCCTTTTGCTGTCTTTATTTTTAAAAAAAATATATTTTATTGATTTTTTTTTACAGAGAGGAAGGGAGAGGGATAGAGTTAGAAACATTGATGAGAGAGAAACATCGATCAGCTGCCTCCTGCACACCCCCCACTGGCGATGTGCCCACAAGGAAGGTACATGCCCCTGACCGGAATCAAACCTGGGACCCTTCAGTTCACAGGCCGACACTCTATCCACTGAGCCAAACCAGCAACACATGTTCATTTAAAACAAACAAACAAACAAACAAAAACAGCTTCTAGGCCCTGTTCACTGTCTTTTCAATTACTCTGGTTAACCGCCTTCATTGCACTCACTGATAATAGTCTGGAATTCTTTTAATAGTCTATTTGTTTATTATCTTTATCCTCCACTAGATTGTCAGCTGGAGATCGGGGACCTGGCCCATAGGAGGCGCCCAGGGTTGGCTATGTGGTCTCCCAGGCAGACCAACTGCTGAACAGAATGTTCCAGAACGGCCATGGGCTCCACATCAAGTTCAGTGATCCCTGGGTTCTAGAACCTGCCTCTGTCCTTGTCTGCATCCCTCCCTTTTGCAAAATTGGAACACATCCCAGCTCCCTTTCCCAGAATCTCCTCCGGGAATGAACACCGATTAACCAGGATTCCCCAGGCCCATGTGCCAACACTTCGAACACCTTGAGCTGTGAGTCCCCTGGGCCTGCGCCCCAAGCTCACCCACAGCAGCCCACAGAGGCCCCTTACCCCTCCCCTCTCAGTCACAGTTCGGAAAATGGCCCATACCCACTGAAAAACCTAAAGACGTTGGATCCAACGGTGCAAGCACATGTTACCTTGTTCTGTGGCTGTTTCTTACGCGCGACAAAAGGATATGGCCCTCGCCCCTGCGGGCCAGAGCCAGAGGGTAACCTGGGCGGCAGCGGGGTTAGAACAAAACGATTGGTCTTAAGAAACACCAGCTTCATGCATGGGGGCATCAGGGGCTCAGAAAGCCGCCCCATGGACCGTGGGGAACTGGAGTCTGGGGTGGAGAACATCTGGGAGTCCCAGGTCTGGAGAAATTTGACTGCCTCCTGCCCAGAACTTCCAGGGACGCTCCTCCCGGGTGACCCTCAGAAGGGCGGGAACTCTCAAGAAGTCAGGCTGGACCGCCCAAGGAGCCTGAAACCTTTAAAACTGCCCCCATCCTCTGGGTTTTGATGCTGGTCTGGATAACAGAGGCACGACTTTGTGTGTGTGTGTGTGTGTGTGTTAAACACATCAAACTCAGAAGACTTGCGTTTCAGCCCTACCTTCCATGGTCAGCATCTGTAGGATATTCTGTAGTAACTGAGACACATTCTCTTAAAATAGTTTAGGCCGAAACCGGTTTGGCTCAGTGGATAGAGCATCGGCCTGTGGACTGAAAGGTCCCAGGTTCGATTCCGGTCAAGGGCATGTACCTTGGTTGTGGGCACATCCTGAGTAGGGAGTGTGCAGGAGGCAGCTGATCGATGTTTCTCTCTCATTGATGTTTCTAGATCTCTATCCCTCTCCCTTCTTCTCTGTAAAAAAATCAATAAAATATACATATTTTAAAAAGTAATAATGAGGTATACTTCACATATACAATTTACCCTTTTATTTTAATTTTTATTTATTTTTATTTTTTTAAATATATTTTTTATTGATTTTTTACAGAGAGGAAGGGAGATAGAGAGCTAGAAACATCAATGAGAGAGAAACATTGACCAGCTGCCTCTTGCACACCCCAAACTGGGGATGTGCCTGCAACCAATGTACATGCCCTTGACCGGAATCAAACCTGGGGCCTTTCAGTCCGCAGATGGATGCTCTACCACTGAGCCAAACCGGTTTTGGCCTTTTATTTTTATTTTTAAAAATATATTTTATTGATTTTTTTTACAGAGAGGAAGAAAGAGGAATAGAGAGCTAGAAACATCGATGAAAGAGAAACATCGACCAGCTGCCTCCTGCATGTCCCACTCCGGGGATGTGCCCACAACCAAGGTACATGCCCTTGACTGGAATCAAACCTGGGACCTTTCAGTCCGCAGGCCGATGCTCTATCCACTGAGCCAAAACGGTTTCGGCTACAATTTACCCTTTTAAAGTGTCTAATTCAATGGTTTGTCATGTAGTCACAAGATTGTGCAACTATTACCACTATCTAATTTCAGAACATGTTTATCAAGACCAATAACAGTCACTCTATTTCCCTCCCAATACCTCCCAGCTCCCAAGCAACCAGTAATCCTCTGCCTGTCTCTGTGAACCTGCCTCTTCTAGACGTTTCACATAAATGGAAACACACTGTGTGTTTCTGTGTCTGGCCTCTCGCTGAGCATAATGTTTTCAAGGTTCATCTATGTTGTAGCGTGTGTCAGGGCTTCACTCCTTATAGTCCAGTAATATTCCATTCATTCATTGATGAACAGACAATTGGACTGCTTCTAATTTTTTTTAAAAAAAATATATTTTATTGATTTTGCACAGAGAGGAAGGGAGAGAGACAGAGAGTTAGAAACATCGATGAGAGAGAGTCATCAATCAGCTGCCTCCTGCACACCCCCTACCGGGGATATGCCCGCAACCAAGGTACATGCCCTTGACCAGAATCGAACCCGGGACCCTTCATTCCCCAAGCCGACGCTCTATCCATTGAGCCAAACCGGTCTCGGCTGCTTCTAATTTTTGGCTATTGTGCATAGTGCTGTTATGGAGAGTCACGGAGAAGGTTTTGTGCGGACAGATGTTTTCATTTCTCTTGGGTGGATACCCTAGGAGTGGAATTGCTGGGTCAGCCCAGCTGGTGTGGCTCAGTGATTAAGTGTTGACCCATAAATCAGGAGGTCATGAGTTTGATTCCTGGTCAGGGCGCATGCCTGGGTTGTGGGCTCTCCCAGGTAGGGGGCACGCAGAAGGCAGCTAATTAATTATTCTCTCTCATCATTGGTATTTCTCTCTCTCTCTCTCTCCCTTCCTCTCTTTGAAATCAATAAAAATATATTTTTTAATTTTTTAAAAATATATTTTATTGATTTTCCACAGAGAGGAAGAGAAGGGACAGAGAGCCAGAAACATCGATGAGAGAAAAACATCGACCAGCTGCCTCCTGCACACCCCCCACCAGGGATGTGCCCGCAACCAATGCACATGCCCTTGACCAGAATCGAACCTGGGACTCTTCAGTCCACAGACCGACACTCTATCCACTGAGGCAAACCGGTTTCGGCAATATATATATATTTTTAAAAAGGAATTGCTGCCCTAATCGGTTTGGCTTGGTGGATAGAGTGTCCGCCTGCAGACTGAAAGGTCCCGGGTTCGATTCCAGCTAAGAGCGTATACCTGGGTTGTGGGTTCGATCCCCAGGAGGGGGTCCTGCAGGAGACAGTTGATCTATGCTTCTCTTTCACTGGTGTTTCTCTCTATCCCTCTCCCTTCCTCTTTGTAAAAATCAATTTTTAGAGATTTTATAAAAAGGAATTGCTGGGTCAGATGGTTACTCCATGTTCACCTTTTGAGGAACTGCCAGTCTGTTTTCCACAGCCCCTGCACCATTTTCCATTCCCACCAGCTGTGTATGGGGACTCCAGTTCTCCCTGCCCTTACCAACACTTGTTAGTGCCTATCATTTTTCTTTCTTTTTTTTTTTCTTTTTCTTTTTTAAAAATATTTTTATTGATTTTTTACAGAAAGGAAGAGAGAGGGATAGAAAGATGGGAGAGAAACATCGATCAGCTGCCTCCTGCACACCCCCTACTGGGGATGTGCCCACAACCAAGGTACATATGCCCTTGACTGGAATCGAACCCGGGACCCCCCAGTCTGCAGGCCGATGCTCTATCACTGAGCCAAACCAGTTTTGGCTTAGTGCCTATCCTTTTTATTCTAGCCCTCGTAGTAAGGGTGAAGTGGTGTCTCCTGGTGGTTTGATTTTCATTTTCCTAATGACTAAGGATGTTGGGCAACTTTTCATGAGTTTTATTGGTCATTTGCATATCTTTTTTTTTTTTTTTGAGAAATGTCTATTCAAATCCTTTGTCCATTTAAAAATTTTGGTTGTGTTCTAATTGTTGAGTTCAAGTTTTCTTTTTTGTTATTGTTGTTATCGTCTCTTGAGGACACTTTTTTCCCTTGATTTTTAGAGAAAGTGGTAGGGAGGGGAGGAAGAGGAGATACGCAGAGAGAGAAACAGTGATGTGAGAGAGACACGTTGATTGGTTGCTTCCTGTGAACCCTGGACTCTTCAGTGCTCAGACCAACCCTCTAACCATTTAGCTACACTGGCTAGGGCAAGGTTTCTTTTTAAAATTTTTTATTTTTTCAGTTATGCTTTACAGTCAATACTATTTTGTATTAGTTTTAGGTGTGTAGCACAGTGGTTACATAAACAAGGTTTCTTTATATATTCTAAGTAGTAGACCCTTAACAGATCTATGACTTGCGAATATTTTCTCTCATTCTATGGGTTTTCTTTCACTTTCTTTTTTCTTTTTAAATATTTGTATTTATTTGAGAGAGGAAGGACGAGGGAGAGAGAGACAGAAACATCAATGATGAGAGGGAATCATTGATCATTGATTGGTTGCCTCCTGCACGCCCCTTACTGGGGATGGAGCCTGCAATCCAGGCATGTGCTCTGGGCTGGAATTGAACCTGGGACCATTCAGTCTGCAGGCCGACGCTCTAGCCACTGAGCCAAACTGGCTAGGGCAATCTTTTCTACTTTACTAGGTTTCAAAATAATATCTACTTGAGTATTTTTTTTTTGCGGGGGGCGGGGGGGAGGGGTGGAGTAGAGAAAGGTGTCAGGACAAAGCTTTGCCTCCCTTCTGTCTCCTGTTTTCACTACCAGGATAGCAGTGAGCATGAAGCGGGGGTATGCCACCCTGGCATTTCCTGAAGGGCTCCACCCCCAGTCACGCTGGCAAGTTCCAGAGCCAGGTGAATGCAGGTTTCAACATCCCTGCTTAGGGGCCCTCTCTGGGCCTGTTTCCTCAAACGTAAGGTGGAATCATCGAACCCCTGCTTTTTCCCAGGGAGCGCTCAGGACTGGATTCAATACCAATTTCACACAGGAGTTCCTTCCCCTTCTGAGTCAGGTTATCGACTGTGGAGAGCCAATGCAGGATATCTGAGGCTGGGTGGTGGTGGTGGTGGTGGTAGGGGAACTGACTCACCACTAGGAGCTTGTGAGGGGGCGGGGAGACAAACCATAGGGACTAAGGCCTGAACTTGGGTTATCTATCTGCAGGAGTCCCAGCGCAATCCCGAGACCTGCCCCGCGGTGTTTCCAAGGCTGATAGCAGGGTGGTTAAAGAAGGAAGCAGGGCTTCTATGCCAGGCAGGGTCGTTAGAGCAAAGTCCCAGGTTCCGCCCTCTCCCTACAGCCACCGGCCCCTCCCTCAGTCCCTTCCCACCTCACTGGGGCCAGTCTAAGGCTTCTACTCCTGGGGCTAGAAGGCACTTACCCTCTCTAGTGGTCTCCTGGGGTTCCCCCTGGAAACCAAATTATTATTACAAAAGCCCGATTCCCGATTCAATGTTTGCGAGTCTAAAGACGCTTTTAACACCTTGTGCGAAAAGGCAATCGAGGGAGGCGGGGAGGGGAGGGAAGCTTTGACGTCAAGAGAACGGACGGGGTCCATTTCACCTAGGGTGGCTGACGTTTCCTGCCCGTAAGGTAATGGTGGCAATATTTCCAATAACGAATGATAATGATAATGCGATTAGATGTTAGGATGGAGGCACACAGAACCCCGGACAGAGCCAGCAGCTTGAGAAATGCTCAGTAAACGGCAGTGACAGCAGGTGTCAACCCTCCGTGTCCATGGGAATGAGGAAGAGGAAACTGAGGCCCGGAGCCCCCCAGGCGGCCGCCGGCACCAGCCAGCCCTCCCCCGGCGCCTGCTGTGCGCGGCGGGCGGGCCGGGCCGGGCTGTGCTCCCCGCGGTCCCCCGCTTCCCCTCCCCCGGCCCCCGCCGGCCCTCTCCCACGGCCGGGGAGGAAGTGGGAGACTGGACAGGGGGAAGGAAAAAAAGTTGGCCGAGCCCACGCCTGCCCACTCCCCACCTCCGCCCCTCCCGAGCCGCGCAGACCCTTCGGGGCGCGGCCCGCCGGACCCAGGCGCCCGGGGCCGGTCCCCGGCCCGCCCAGCTGCCCGCCGTGGGGTGGGGGAGCTCGGGGAGCCTGGAAAACAACCGTCCAGCAGCCCGCCCCTCGCCAGCCCCTACCCTGGCGCAGCCAGCGGGCGGAGGGACTCCTTTACATAATCGCGGGCGGGCGGGCAGGTTGGCTGTGTCTTTTCGGGACCCGGGAGCCCGGCGGACCCGAGGAGGCGCCCCAAAGCCGCCCCCGCGCTCCTCCAGCGGCTGGGCAAACTGAGGCCCCGGGAAGGCCGGCGGCGGGCCCCGGATTCCCACCCCGGCGCCCCCTCCCTCCCCTTCGCCACCCTCCGCGGCCGGGGCAGCCGCGACCCACGCCCGCGTCCGTCCCAGCCGCGCGCAGCCTCCCCGCCCCCGCGGCCATCCTGCCACGCCCCAGGCACCGGGGGCAAAGCCCGCGCCCCCCCGCGCCCGCCCCTGCGCCGAGGCTGGGGGCCTGTTTATCTGGCGTCCCCCACCCCCTCCGCCCCGGGGGCCCGCTCCCCCCGCGCCCCGCGAGCTCTGGGGCCAGATAAGCTGGCAAGCTGGCACGGCGCCGCGCGGCGGGGCGGAGAGGTCAGAGGAAGGGGGGCACCCTGGGGGCGGGCTGGACCCCCCCCTCCCCACAACTTGACAAAACCTAATAACAGCTCGGTCTCCCCGGCGCAGCGGGCGAAGCCCCACGGGAGGGCAGAGACGTGGCAAGAGGGGACCTGCCGAGCCTGTTCTGGCCTCCGAGGCCGGGCGGGGGGGCGGGCTGGGCGCGGGGCGGGGGGGGGCCGGCGGCTGCGGCACCTTTAAGACAAGGGAGGACCCCTCTTGCCCTCGGAGAAACCAGGAAGGGAGTCGCGAGCATCATACGGGGCTTTGGCTGTACTGTACAGTTACTGTAGGGGCAGTGACGCCGCCGCCGCCGCCGCCGGAGCGAGGGAGAGGCGAGGGGAGGGCGAGCGAGGGGGAGAGCGAGGCGCAGACCCCGCAGGCGAGCGGCTGAGGAGCCCAGTCCCAACTCCGGGCCCCGGCCCCGCGCGCCCCGGCCCAGCCCGGCCCCGGCCCGGCCCCGCGAGGTAAGTCAGCGCCCGGCGCGCTCCCCGGCACAGGGTGCAGGGCGAGGACGAACCGGGGGCTCTGCGCCCACCCGTGCTCTCTCGGGAAGGGGAGACCCGGGGAGCCGGGGACGTCCCGCAAGTTTCAGAGGAGGGGGTGGTTTGCAGCTGCCGGGAGGCTGGAGGCGCTCTGGATCCCGAGCCCGGGGAGGGGGCGCCTCCTGGGAGGTGGAATTGGGGGCGAAGTGCATGGGCTTGTGCGCCAACTGCCTGCCCCCCCCCACCCCCCCTCGTGCATGGCTTTTCGGGGCTCCCAGGCGCGCGGAAAGCGGGGGAGGGGAAGCGGGGCTGCACTGAGGGTGGGGGGAGCCGGCGTGGGAAGGAGGGGGCCGCGTCGCGTGCTAAGTTTGCTGTTGAGTACCGGGGGCGCTCTCCCCACTTCCCGGGGCCAATTCGGTGCTGCGTGTATACGTTGGAATTGGCCGGGATTGAGCTCCATGGGGTATAGGGGGGAGGGGGCTGAAAAACAGGGAGGGGGGCTTTGCAAAGGAGGGGGAAGGGGTAGGGTGTCCGGGTGGGCGGGCGCGCCCGCGGGCTCCTCTGGGCGTCGTAGTCTTCCTGCCGTTTGCGGCAGGCAGGTGGTAGGCAGCTAGGACTACAAGTCCCAGGGTGCACCGCGTCGGCGTCCCGCCGCGGCACGCGGGTAGGGGCGGTGCGGAGGAGGGGCGGTGAGCGGCGGGCCGGCGAGCCAATGGCCGCGGGCCGATCGCGCGGTGCGGCGCAGGGGCGGGCCCAGCGGGCTCGGGGGGCGGGTCTGAAGCTAGGCTCCCCTCGCCGGGGGCCGGTGGCGGTCCCCGGCTTCCGGCTGCGCGGCCCGCGGGCCGGCCCCCTTCCCGCCCCGGGGCCCCTCCCTGCCTGGTTGTGTAACCGTCCCCAGCCCCCCCTCTTCTCGGCCCCCTGCCCCGGTCGTGGGGGGAGGGGGTGTCACCCACCCGGTGCTCCCCGGGGAGGGCGGCGGCCGGAGCGGCCGCGCCTCTCGTGCGAGCCCGGGGATGCGCGGCCTAGTGCAGGCCGGGCCCGGGCGTGGGGAAGGCGGGCGGGCGGACCCAGATCCGGGGTAATTTGCATCGCCCTCCCCCCAGTCCGGGTGGGGATTGGCCGCCGGCGGCGGGGGGTGGCGCGGAGCCAGGCTCACTGCCGTCTCCCGGCCCCTCGGAGGAAGCCTGCCCTGCCGCCACCGCCGCCGCCGCCGCCGGGGCCGGGCCCCCTCGCCGCTGACCCGGGAAGGAGGTAGGAGCCCCCCGGTCGGGCGGTGCGGCGGGCCCCGCAGGCCGGGGCGGGGGCCGTACGCTGCGGCCGGCGCGGGGGAGGGGGCCGCTTCCTGCCCCTGCCCGGGCCTGACTCATCCCTGGGTGGGGGGACCGGCCTGGCCCCTCGCCCTGCCCGCGCCGCCGCCTGGGCTGGCCCCGGCCAGGGCCGCGGGAGTGGGGGCAGAGAGCACGCCTCTCCACCGCCCGCGCCCCCAAAGCGCGTGACCCTGTCTCCTCTGGCCCAGACCCCCCCCCTTTCCTTTGACGCCACCACCACGTGCGAACCCTGAGCCCGGGCAGAGGACTTGGTGGGATCTGGCTCCCTCCCTCCCTCTGCCTCCCTCCCTGGGCTGGGAACCGGCCCTCTCCCCCGGCGCGGGGCCTGGGAACCGGGCAGGGGCCTGAGCCCAGCGCCGAAGCTGAGTGCCTCCCCCCCTCGGGCTCAGGCCTTTGCGGGTTACGGGAGACACTGCCCGCGCCGCCTGGGGATCCGGGGGAACCGCAACGAGATGACTGTCCAGCACGGCCGGGGCACCCAGTGGGCACTCACTAAATATTTGGGGAATGCAGCCAGCAGTTGGCAGATTGGCGAGGGGGGGGGGTAGGCAGGCAACTCCTCTCTTCCCCCAGCCAGGTGGCGGAAGTAAGAGGTGTTGGTGCCCCTTCCCCTGGCGTGCCCACCTGGCTCACCCATGGGTGGCAGGCCCGGTTTGCTTCCTCTCTCCCTGCCAGCTGCCTTCAGGAGCAGGGTTGGCCTGAGAGGGAAAGGGCGGCTAGAATTCCATGTCACCCCCCCACACACACCCAGCACGGCCAGGGCGTAACCCTGAGTGTGCCGCTCCCACACTGGGGGGGCCCTCCCCGGGACCAGCCAATCACTTCCTATTGGCAGGGCTGGTCTTGGGAGAGGTCTGGGGAGTCCGGGCTGGGCCGGGGCATTTCCCCCCAGGACCACCCCCCAACGGGGCCCCTAGAGCCTGCCCGGCACTTATCAGCTGGGCTCGGGTCTCTGTTTACCGCCAGCCATCGCTGTGGAGACCAGAGCCTGGGGGAGGGGGGGGGCAGGAGCCAGTGGCTGGAAGAGCGAAGCCCTGGGATCCGCATGCCTAATGAAGAAAGAGGAGCCATCGGGGACACTGAAATTTTAATTCGTGGGTCACTTTGGGGGGGGTATTTATTATTCGGTTCTGATTGGCTGCCGGGTGGCCAGTCAGCACCCTGGCGTGCTGGGAGCCATACAGCTCTCAGCCGAGGCCCTCGGAGAGCCGCCGGGATGGCTGCCCCCGGGGAGTGGATGCGTCCCTTTCTCTGTGTGGGAGACTGAGACCCAGCAGACAGGGCCCGGCCTTCGTCCAGTGGGGAAGGTTCCAGGGGCAGTAGCAAGTCCTGTGTTTGTTTGTTTTTACTTCCTTTCTTTGCCTCGGGTCCTTCTGACCAACAGCTGGGTCAGGCTGCTGGCAGTCCCCATCGATATTTGAGGAAACCAAGGCTCGGAGGGGATGCTAAACACGCGCGTGGGGACTCGGGGGCTTACAGCCAGCCTCAGAGCGGGTTCCTTGTTCGGCAGGGGAGACTGAGGCCCTGGGGAAGCGGAGAGAAGCCCAAGGTCACCCAGCCAAAGCTGGGTCTGACCCCTGTGGTCTGCCTCCCGGCTCAGGACTTGTCCAAAGTCCTCCCTGCGTCCCAGCTGAGGGGCATCTGCCCACCTGTCTTCCAGAGGGCCCGGAGGTTGACAGCAGGCACCTGTTGGCCAAATGGAGTCTTCCCGGGGCTTATTAAACCCTTTGCTCAAAGAGAATAATGAGGCTCAGAGAACCCGAGTTGCCCAAGGTCACACAGCATGAGACCCAGTTCCCTGCCTCCCAGCTTTCCCCGGCAGGCGCCTGTAAGGCCTGCAAGGCCCTTCCTTGCCCCCTCCAAGCCACAGTCCTGCACCTTGGCCGTCAGAGGCGGGCAGGGCTCCTTGTTTTATGACCCATTACACCTGAGGAGGTCACCTCACAAGAGCCAGGACTCAGGGCCATTCCTAGGAGGGGAGCTGTTGGGGTTTCCAGAGCACTGCCACTTGATCTGTGACCTTGGACACGCCCCTTGGCCTCTCGTAGCCTGTGTGCCCCCCCCACCCCCCCCCCGTAACATGTAGGGTCCCCCAAGTGGTGCCTGTAGACTACCTGTTTTCTCTCATGGAGGAGGCACCTGGGTCAGCTCGGGGTACAACAGGGATTCTGCTGGAGTGTGTGCCAGCTGGGTGTCAGACACTCGGCACCCCTCACCTGTCACCTTGGTTCCAGGCACCTGAGAGGCCATAAACCACCCGGCAAAGGCCCTGGTCAGCGGGGACCAGAGGGACAGGCTTGGGTGGGGGCCAGTGTGGTCCAATCCCAGCTGGCCTTTGGCTCCACCTGAGGTCCACTGAGGGAGGGCACTTCCCCTCCGCCACCTTCAGTTTTCCCATCAGTACAATGAGGAGGTTACCTTCAGCCCAGCAGTGTCACTGAGAGGACTTTCTCAGTGATCCCTCAGGAATGTTTGTTGAGCGACTGCTGTGCAGCGTCAGGACCTAGGGGGCGCCCCTTCTGCGTGCCTGTGTCGATGCCCCTTGGGGTCAGGGCCCTTCCCTGGGTTCACAGATGTTGGCTGGATGCCAGCCCTGCCCCAAGTGCCCTGTGTGACCTCTGGCGAGCCTTTTCCTTTTCTGGGCCACCATAAGGCAGCTCTGAGGGGGCGTGAGAATAAGCTGTCCCTCGGCCCCAAGGCCCCCGGGGTGGGGGATTTAGTCATCTGCTGGTACCTAGGGGCAGTCTGGTGGGGGAGGGGAAGGCGCCCTGGGAGGACTAGTTAGGCCAGATGGAGCCAGGTGGCCGGTGATCAGATCCACCTCTGCTGTGTACCCGGACAAGGAGCTCTTCTCTCTCGGAGCCTCAGTTTCCTGCTGTACAGTGGGGTGGTGACCCTGCCTCCCGGAGCTGTGTGAATGGATGTTGAGATAACTGAGATCAGACCTCGGCTGCCCTTAGGGCTGGGGCCCAGGCTTGGGGCACCAAAGCGCGGTACCACCTGGAGGATCTGGCTCTGCTGAGGAGCCTGGCCAAAGGACCAGCCCCTCCATCTGTCCTCCCAGCGGGCCGTGGACAGCCACTGGGCAGAAGCTTCCCCACCCGCACCTTTCTGGCTTGACTGGAAAATAAGGCCTAGTCCCACCGCACATCAGGATGTGTCTTTGGGAGGGGACTGGTTGGACTGATGGGCACAGGACGCCAGGGCCTCAGCAGACTGAGCACCCTTTGGGGCTTCCAGGCAGAGCCCCCCCCTGCCGGGACTGGGGGTGGGGCGGGGTGGGGTTGTGCCAGTGCTGGGGGAGGGAGAAGGAGGGGTCTGGACGCAGACAGGAGCAGAGCCAGAGGTCACCGGACGCTCGGGTGCAGGTGCAGCTGAGCGGGCAGGTAGGCAGACAGTGATGGGATCTTCGACGCCAGCTGTGCTTACTGCAGTGACGGCAGTCGCTTCCTTCTCCCTCACCCTGATGGCTGTCTTCCCGGGGCTTCCTCTTGGAACCCAGTCTTGGTGTCGGGGCTGTACTTCCTGGTCCATTACAGCACTCACAGCGTGGGAACAGGGTGAGCCTGAGCCCCACCCATGAGTTGGGGGTCAGATGGGATCCCCATGACCTCATCCTCCCACCCTCACCCCCACACAAACACACTTCCCACTGGGCCTGCAGCCTTCCTGCCTCTGGCCCTTTAAGGCTGGGGCAGGAAGCCCCTCCCCATTTAGGGCAATAAATGGACACATAAAATGGCCGAAGGCCTGTTTGCTGGTGTCTGGCCAGAGGGAGGCCTGCGAGGGCAAGGAGGTAGGGGGCAGGCTGGCAGGGGGGCAGCCAGCAGCCACTCTGGGCCTTTAGTGCCCCCCCCCTTCCCCCTCCCCCCGCAATGGAGATGCTGAATTCCTGTCCTATTAAACCCCCAGCCAGGGACTGGGCCAGGCGGGGATTGGCACCAAGTCAGGGCAGGGTAACCCGGCGGGACCAACCTTGCAACACAGGCTGTGTGCCTGGGAGGGGGAGGGGGCGGCCGGGCGTGGGCCTGGCAGCCGAACCTGGGCACTGGGCTTGCTTTGTGACCTTGGACCAGCCGCCCACCCTCTCTGGGCCTGGTTTTGCTCCCGTGGTTTCTTCGTTGGCACAGAGTGGGTGGTGAGGTGGCTGGAATAACATTCAGAAATGAAGTTCAAAAAGCCCCTCACCCACCAGGGGGAGCAAACAGCCTTGTTGGGGTTGCACCGGCACATAGTAGGTCCCCAGGCAGTATTTGCTGAATGGATGAGAGTGGGACTCTGGACCTAGCGCACCCCCAGCCCTCTTGCCCAAGGTCACCCAGTTTGGAAGTGGAGGAGTTGGGGTTTGGATCTGGGCTGCCATGCCTGGCACATAGTAGGTGTTCAGTGTTTCTTTGGTTTGTTTTTGTATTCTCTGGGTGAGGAACGTATGGGTCTTGACCCCTTAATGAATCTGCCCTGTCCCAAACACTCCTCCAGGAGGCCTTGGGTGGTGATTCCCTGCCCCCCCCCCCTGTCCCCCTCCTGGCCTCCCCTCTTTTTCCTGAGGAGTGTGGGTGGGAGGAGGAGGCCTGACCTTGGAAAGCTTCCTGTGAACGCAGCCTCTCCTTCCCCAAGTCCCCTCTCCTAAGCACGCACCTCCAGGCTTTTCCCTCTGCCGTCCCCCTTGCCCAGGACGCCCTATGATGTTGGGGCCCTTCCTGGGGGACACTTGCTGCCCCTGGGACCAGGCCAAGGCACTCTTGACCCCCGTGTCCCTGCTGTTGAGTGGCAGCAGTTCAGGCCAGCTCAGATCAGTCTAGTCCCCTCCTGGCTGCTCGTCTTGTCATCTCCAAGCCTCTCCTCCTCTGTAAAACCCCGGGCTGTACAGTGGAGAGGATAAAATGACGGTGCTGGTTAGCTCCTGAAGGTTCCCAGGTACAGATGGAGCTCTCCGGAGGAGGCCTGCCTCCTAAGGGATCCCACGTTTGATGGCAGTGGAAGCAGCACTGTCCTCTGGTCCTGGGTGTGTCAGTTGGCTGCTGGGTGGGGCTGGGTGTGGGCTCTCCAGCCCATAGCTGTCTTTGGTTCTTCTTGTTGAATGCTGTGCTCCTACTGTGCGCCACCCAAGGGAGGGCCCAGCATAGGGGCCTAGGAGTGGCCCAGAGGGAGGAGGGCACCCCACTTCCAGCCCAGGAGGAGCCTGCTGAGGCCTGCCCCTTAGCTTGAGGAGTCAACAGAGGCCCCGGAAATCCCAGGAGGGCAGCTCCTGGGGGGTGGAGCTGTGATGAAAGACAGCCCAGGTGGGTGTGATCCTGAGCTCTGGGTGTCACGGGGGTGGTACTTTCCTGGAGGAGAGAAGTTGTGTTGGATTGTCACTACCAAGGAAACCCCCACTTCCCGGGTACCTGCTAGGTGAAGCCTCCTGTGGCGACAATCCCAGGGCACACAGTGGGTGTTTTCCTTCCAGGCCCCTCCGACCCACCAATAGGGCTCAGCGGTCCTCCTTCCCCCATCTAACAGGCTCTTCTACCCCTTCTGAGACCCGGATGGGGCCGTGGCTCTGGGGATGGTAGGTGGGTGAGATGTGTCCCTGGAGAGAGGATGTGGGTCAGGTGTCTGCAGAGCCAGTTTAGTTTCCAGGGTGAGGAAAGAGATAATGGCTTGTTGGGTAGGTCGGGGCCCAGTCTCTGACCTCTGTCAGCTCCTGGACCCCAGAACCTATGGATCAGCCTTGCTAGGCACCCTTGGCAGGATTTTATGTCTCTGGGCCTTGGTTTTTTCATCTGTAAAATGGGGGATCATGCTACTCTCATGGGGACTTTCCTTGATTGACACTTCCCCAGGCCCTGCCCTTTGAGGGAGGGTCTCTGATGATTAGCTGGGGAAATAGAGGCTCCACCTGGGAGATGAAAGGGATATGGATACTCTAGGACAGTGGTCAGCAAACTGTGGCTCTTGGAAGGGAAGGCGGGGGAAAAGGAGGGGTGGGGAGAGGGGTGGGACAGTTTGCTGACCACTAGACTAGACTAAACGTTACCGTGGAAGCTGTGAGGATTAGGCAGTTGTGGCATGTTGTGTGCAAAGAGGTAAAGGGTAGTATATGACAGTGGTAAACTCATTAGTCAACAGAGCAGCAAACTGCGGCTCACGAGTTGCATGTGGCTCTCGAGCCGCAGTTTGCCGACCACTGCTCCAAAGGTTTCCTTAAACCAGCTGCTGCCAACCTTTCGGACCTCACAGTTGGCGACCGCTGCTCTAGGCCCTTTGCACATGGCCCGCTTCGTCCACTCGTGGAGACCAGTGTCCCAGGTCAGCTGTGAGGCCCGAGCTTGCAGCTTTCCAGCTGGGTGGCTTCCGGCAAAGCGGGAGCCTGGGTGTCTTAACCCTTAAAGTAGGGCTGTGCTAGCCCTGGCCTGTGTGCTCAGTGCTAGAGAGAGGGTGGGCGAGTCACCTGAACTGTTTCAGGTCGTGACCTTGAGGCCCCTGGAGGGGACCTTAGGGACACCTGGGGGCCAATGGCAAGCAGGGCTAGAGTAGCCGTCTTGGGTTGTTGGTCGCCTGGATGGGGAGGAAAGAAAGGAAGGGCCGAGGCTAGTCTGATTCCATTTGCTCTCTGGAGCCCAGAGGCCAGACAGCAGATGGTGGAAGGGGGTGGGGCCACCACAGGGGCTCCTCTGATGGCCCATCGATCCTCAGATGGGGTTGACCTCCATCCTCCTGCTCTCAGCAGCCACGTCTGAGCCGACCCCCTTCCCCCAGGGCTGGCAGAACAGAGGGGCCAGCGGAGCAGCTGGTGCAGTCTGCAAGAAGGAGGGCGGGCCTTGGAGGGAGACTGCGGCCTGGGAAGTGTAGTGCCTGCCTGAGCGTTGCACAAAGGCCTCTGTCAGCTCTGAGGCCTGCACCCCACTCCCAGAGCAGCCCTGGGTCGGGACCGTCCCATTCTGGCCTTGTACCCAGCCGGGCCAACCCTGGGCTCCCTTGCTGGGCCAGCTACCTGAACCCCCTCACAGCACTGCCGGAGGATCTGGGCTAGCGTTGGGCTGAGAGGCTGGGGTAGGCCCAGCTCAGCCCCCTCCTGCTGACCAGGAGCTGTGGCCCAGGAGCCGGCTGGCTGGCCTGCAGGAATGTGGGCTGTGTTGGGTGGCTTGGGACAGCCGGGGGCTCCCCGGAGAGGGTGGAGGGGTGGGGACAGGAGCCAGAGGGTTGCACAAGCGCCCGAGTGGGTGGATGAGTCACAGCCCAAGGGAAGGCGGAAAAAAGGAGGGGTGGGGAGAGGGGCGGGACAGAGAGCATTCTCTCAATGGCCTGCTCTTCCAAAGGCTTCTGCCCATTTGACAGGTGGGGAGATTGAGGCCCAGGAAGTGGCAGGGCCTTGTCGTGGCTTTGCACTGCAGACCGGGGGGCTGAAAGGTGGAGAGAGCTGGGCAGGCAGGAGGCCCAGCCCCCTGCTCCTCCTTGACGGGAAAAGGAGCGTCAGGTGGCCTGGTTTCCCCATTACTCACTGCCAGGGGCAGCTTGGGGCCGGGGCTCCAGTGGGGCCGAAAGGGGTTTGTCCTTCAGAGTCACCAGGGCAAACCCATGGCCTCAATGACCCTGCTCGGTCCTGGCCTCACCCCTTCCTACTGGCTCAGAGGCCCCCAAGAGAACTAGGTCCCACCGTGAGGCAGTGAGGGTCAGAGAGGCTGAGGGGACTGGTGGGGATGCACGGCCAAGCCAGTTGGAGATGGTTGGGCACAGATATGGGGCCTTGGGCACATGGGCTGCTCTCCCTGAGCCCTGCCTTCTCACTTGTGCAGTGGAGGCGGTGCTGCCTGTGGGACTGCAGGGGCTGGAGCATGACAGCGTACACACAGTAGGAGCCTTGTGACTATCACCACTGTGGCCGCCTAGAGAGGGTACGGGTAGAAGCCTGCACTCAGGTGCATCAGGAAAACTTGTATTGAGGCATTTACTGAGCACCTGCTGTATGCTCCTGCATCACCTCAGATTGCCCTTTGGGTGCCTGTGAGCCCTCTAGAGAAGGGGCGGCTGCCAGTCTTCGTCTCTCAAGCTCCCAGCGTGAGTTTTGCTAGATAATCGCACGGTCTGCAGAACCAGACGTGGACTGGCCTGGTGCACATCTGGGGAGACCGAGGGCGGGGCGCTCGGAGGGCCTGACGCCTCGGTGGGTCCCTCTCACTCAAAGCCGCCCGCTCCTCTCTGTGCCGTAGGTCTCGGCGCGGAAGATGGCCGGCGGCGTGGACGGCCCCATTGGGATCCCGTTCCCCGACCACAGCAGTGACATTCTGAGCGGGCTCAACGAGCAGCGGACACAGGGCCTGCTGTGCGACGTGGTGATCCTGGTGGAGGGCCGCGAGTTCCCCACGCACCGCTCGGTGCTGGCGGCCTGCAGCCAGTACTTCAAGAAGCTGTTCACGTCGGGCGCCGTGGTGGACCAGCAGAACGTGTACGAGATCGACTTCGTCAGCGCCGAGGCGCTCACCGCCCTCATGGACTTCGCCTACACGGCCACGCTGACCGTCAGCACAGCCAACGTGAGTGACATCCTCAGCGCTGCCCGCCTGTTGGAAATACCCGCCGTGAGCCACGTCTGCGCCGACCTCCTCGACAGGCAGATCCTGTCGGCCGACGGGGGCGCTGACGCGGGGCAGCTGGACCTGGTAGATCAAATTGATCAGCGAAACCTCCTCCGTGCCAAGGAGTACCTCGAGTTCTTCCAGAGTAACCCCATGAACAGCCTGCCCCCCGCGGCCGCCGCCGCCGCCGCCGCCGCCGCCAGCTTTCCGTGGTCGGCCTTCGGCGCATCCGATGACGACCTGGATGCCACCAAGGAGGCCGTGGCCGCCGCCGTGGCCGCCGTGGCCGCCGGCGACTGCAACGGCTTGGACTTCTATGGGCCCGGCCCCCCGGCTGAGCGGCCCCCGGCCGGCGACGGGGACGAGGGCGACAGCAACCCGGGTCTGTGGCCGGACCGGGACGAGGATGCCCCCGCCGGGGGCCTCTTCCCACCCTCCGGGGCCCCTCCAGCTGCCACGCAGAACGGCCACTACGGCCGGGGCGGGGAGGAGGAGGTCTCGCTGTCGGAGGCGGCCCCGGAGCCCGGGGACTCTCCCGGCTTCCTGTCGGGGGCGGCCGAGGGCGAGGACGGCGACGGGGCCGATGCAGACGGGCTGGCGGCCAGCACGCTGCTGCAGCAAATGATGTCGTCGGTGGGCCGGGCCGGGGCGGCGGCGGGGGACAGCGACGACGAGTCGAGGGCAGACGACAAGGGGGTGGTGGACTACTACCTGAAGTACTTCAGCAGCGCCCACGACAGCGACGTCTACCCGGCCTGGTCGCAGAAGGTGGAGAAGAAGATCCGGGCCAAGGCCTTCCAGAAGTGCCCCATCTGCGAGAAGGTCATCCAGGGCGCCGGCAAGCTCCCGCGGCACATCCGGACCCACACCGGGGAGAAGCCCTACGAGTGCAACATCTGCAAGGTCCGGTTCACCAGGTGAGCCGGCGCCACTGGGGGGGGCGGCTATGAGTACACACACACACACAGCCTCTGGGGGGGGCGGCTACGTGTACACACACACACACAGCCTCTGGGGGGGGCGGCTACGTGTACACACACACACACACACACACAGCCTCTGGGGGGGGGCGGCTACGTGTACACACACACACAGCCTCTGGGGGGGGCGGCTACGTGTACACACACACACACAGCCTCTGCGGGGGGCGGCTACGTGTACACACACACACACACAGCCTCTGGTGGGGGGCGGCTACGTGTACACACACACACACAGCCTCTGCGGGGGGCGGCTACGTGTACACACACACACACAGCCTCTGCGGGGGGCGGCTACGTGTACACACACACACACAGCCTCTGGGGGGGGCAGCTACGAGTACACACACACACACACACACAGTCTCTGGAGGGGGGGCGGCTACGTGTACACACACACACACACAGCCTCTGGGGGGGCGGCGGCTACGTGTACACACACACACACAGCCTCTGGGGGGGCGGCTACGTGTACACACACACACACAGCCTCTGGGGGGGCGGCTACGTGTACACACACACACACAGCCTCTGGGGGGGGCGGCTACGTGTACACACACACACACAGCCTCTGGGGGGGCGGCTACGTGTACACACACACACACACACACACAGCCTCTGGGGGGGGGCGGCTACGTGTACACACACACACACACACAGCCTCTGGGAGGGGTGGCTATGTGTACACACACACACACACAGCCTCTGGGGGGGGCGGCTACGTGTACACACACACACACAGCCTCTGGGGGGGGCGGCTATGTGTACACACACACTCACACAGACTCTGGGGGAGCCAGCTACGAGTACACACACACACACTCACACAGTCACTGGAGGGGGGGCGGCTACGTGTACACACACACACACAGCCTCTGGGGGGGCGGCTACGTGTACACACACACACACACAGCCTCTGGGGGGGGGCGGCTACGTGTACACACACACACACAGCCTCTGGGGGGGGCGGCTACGTGTACACACACACACACACACAGCCTCTGGGGGGTGCGGCTACGTGTACACACACACACACACACAGCCTCTGGGGGGGGCGGCTACGAGTACATACACACACACACAACCTCTGGAGGGGGGGCAGCTACGTGTACACACACACACAGCCTCTGGGGGGGGCGGCTACGTGTACACACACACAGCCTCTGCGGGGGGGCGGCTACGTGTACACACACACACAGCCTCTGCGGGGGGGCGGCTACGTGTACACACACACACAGCCTCTGCGGGGGGCGGCTATGTGTACACACACACACACACAGCCTCTGGGGGGGGGCCTACGTGTACACACACAGCCTCTTGGGGGGGCGGCTACGTGTACACACACACACACACACACAGCCTCTGGGGACCTGAGCAGCAGCAGCGCATTAATTTGGGGTGCCCTCCCCCAGTGTGTCCTTCGGAGCAGCCTTTGGTGCAGGCACCAAACCATAGGACCACACAGAATGGGAACATGCCCGGTGCTTCGCGAGCCGGAGGAGAGTTTTGCTTTGGGAGAGGCCAACAGCCTCGTAGGGAGCAGGGAGCTCGTGGTTTTGAGCCACTTCAGGTCTCCTGTGCGTCTGGAAACTTACTTCATTCGGCCAGCGTTTGTGGGCCACCCGGGTCCCAGACCCTGTCCTAGGCGCTGGGGATGCAGAAGTGGAGAAATAGGCCAAAATCCCCACGGACAAAGCATGAGATAAAATCAAAGGACTGATAACACTGGTTGGTGGAACGTGAAGGGAGCAGAGAACAAAGGGAGGGGAAGAGCTGCTTTAAACAGAACTGAGACCTGAAGGAGGTACCGGGAGGACGGGGAAGGGACGGCAGAGGGAACAGCCAGTGCAAAGACAGACCAGTTCAGCTGGAGGGTCACTGCAGTCAGGGGAGGAGCTTGGTCCTTGGGCAGGAGTTTGAGGTTGGGCTGGGGAAATTTGTGAATTGGTCTTAAAAGTTCAGAGGTAGCTGACTGGGCCTTGTGGGCCAGTCTAGTGGGGGCGGGGGGGTTGATGTGCAGGGGCCTGGCCAGGCTGGGTGACTCAGCACCACCCCCTACCCCCACCCACCCTGGGGTTCCCCCAGCCACACCCACCCAGCCTGAAGAAAGAAGGCATTGTCCCAGCTCCCAGCTCTGCCCCTTGGGAATAGGACCTGGAGCTGACCCCTGGCCCCTCTCCTGCAGGCCAGGAGAGGAGGGTGTGGCCTGGAGTGCAGGGCCCAGGGGTATCAGGCAGGGGGCAAAGGACAGCTACCAGAGGCAAGCGGTGTGACTGGTGGCCTGGCTCACCCCTTTGGCGAGATTGTGGTTCTTTTAGTTTTGGGGGCTCCGTCCTCCTCCAGATGGGGCATGGAGATGGCTGTGGGTCCCTGCGCCCGAGAGAAACAGCTTTGTGAGGGCTCAGCAAGAGGTGACCAGGCTGACCTGTGTCCCCT
Source organism: Nyctalus aviator (assembly GCA_036971965.1). Classification (NCBI taxonomy): domain Eukaryota; kingdom Metazoa; phylum Chordata; class Mammalia; order Chiroptera; family Vespertilionidae; genus Nyctalus; species Nyctalus aviator. The sequence continues at coordinate 24,569,559 of CM072927.1, forward strand.
ACCACAAGCCTCGGCCTATTTCAGTCTGACCTGAGTTCTCTTGGCCATCCTATTCCCAACCCAGGGCTGATCCCATTTGCCAGTCGAGGAAACCGAAGCACAGAGTACCAGGCCAAACCTGTTTCCCCCATGCGCCCACCTGGCTGCTCTCGTCCCTGACCCGGGCCCAGCCCCCACCCCTTCCTCCGGGCCCAGGAGCCCAGAGGCCCCTCTTGAGTCACAGAGAGAGTTGAGTAAGCAGGGCCTGTGGCAGCGGGGCTGTAATTACGCTGCCAGGGCTTGGGGTGATGAAACTGGAGCTGACTCCACCTCGCAGCCCCTGGCCCGCTGTGCAGCTCGGTGCTAGTCACTTCCCCTCTCTGAGCCTCGGTTGGGGAATCTCTGTGTACTGCTAGCACGATGGGAGTCCCTGCTGTCCCTTCTGGGACCTGGCCCCACAGTGGTCTGGGCCGGGCGCCTGGGAGGCTTGGTAGAGCCCAGGCAGGAGCCGGCTCCCTCCGATGGATGAGCAGAGGGATTCAGAGAGGTTCCGCTTTTGCCCAAGACCATAACAGCAAGCAGCGTCCAAAGCCCTTTCAGACCTTGGAGCGGCCTCTGGCCCCTTGTCCCCTTGCCCAGGACTGTCCCCAGCTGCAGCCTGCCTTCCGGTCCTGGTTTCAGCCTCACGGCCAGCAGGAGTTGGGGGTTGTCCGGGAAGGGGCCTCGCACAGCACCCGCTGACCCTTGCCCCCTCCACAGGCAGGACAAGCTCAAAGTGCACATGCGGAAGCACACAGGTGAGAAGCCGTACCTCTGCCAGCAGTGCGGGGCGGCCTTCGCCCACAACTACGACCTAAAGAACCACATGCGTGTGCACACCGGCCTGCGGCCCTACCAGTGCGACAGCTGCTGCAAGACCTTCGTCCGCTCCGACCACCTGCACAGACACCTCAAGAAGGACGGCTGCAACGGCGTCCCCTCACGCCGCGGCCGCAAGCCCCGAGTCCGCGGCGGGGGCCTCGGGGGACCCGACCCTGGCCCCGGGGCCGCCCCGCCCGGCGCCGCCGCCCCGCCCGGCTCCCCCGAGGCCCGGCGCAACGGCCAGGAGAAGCACTTTAAGGACGAGGAGGACGACGAGGAGGCGGCCAGCCCCGATGGCCTGGGCAGGTTGAATGTAGCGGGTGCCGGTGGAGGGGGTGGTGACGGGGCCTCTGGGAACCCTGCCGACGGCAGCTTCGCGGCCGGACTCGCCTGAAAACCAAAAAGAGAAGAAAAACCCGAGAGAGACAGAGAGAGAGAGAGAGAAAATCACCCACCACCCCCCAAAAAACACAAAAAAATTTATCTATATACAGATATCTATATCGATATATATATATATATATATATACAGATATATATATATGAAGCATCACAGAATCTAGGATAGTGCTTTTCTCAGATTTTTCTCTTTCATGAAGTTCTCTCCCTCCATGGGGACTCTTGCCCTCTCCTCCCAACTCCCCTTTCTCTCCACCCCGCAATGAATTTCGGGGCTTGGTTTGGGGTTTGTGGGACACGGGTTCTGAGTCCCCCCTCCTCCCCACTGGGCGCCCCCAGCATAGGGTCTGGGATCCCATTCGAGACCTGGGCAGGGTCCCAGGTCCCGGGCAGGGACGAGGGCTGTTGTGGAGGGAAGGGTTGAGGCAGGACTGGGGTGGGCTTTAGTTTTTCTCCCCTTGCTGGTTTCTATGAGTCTTTCAGACAAGACCTTAAATAATTTCTGTCTGCTGTGAGCGGACGTTAAAATAGTCCCTGAACCTACCCCCACCCTCCTTCCTCAGGGCACTTATTAAGTGGGGGTCTCCCCCCTAGATCTCCCCGTAGGCTCCTTGCCTCCTATCCTTGTCTGTGGTCCCCTTATCTCCTGGCCACTGCGACACAAATCTATTTATTTCCACGTGTGGAGAAAGGGGGACGACGGGGAGAGGGGGCACCAGGATGGCTCCCAGGGCTTCTGTTGCCTTCCTCCATGGCACTTAAACCCATGGGGCACCCAGGGGCTCCTCTCGGAGCGCCCCATCACCCGTCTGTCCCCATCCCAGGTCATTCAGACCCAGTTAAAGTTTGGAGATTCAAAACTTGTCTTCACCCTCTCCCAACTTTTTAAAGCACTTTTTAGATGGTTTCCCCCTCTTTTCCTCCTTAAAAACAAAATTTATATATATATATATATATATATATATATATGTATATATATAAAGAGAGAGATATATATAAGATATAACTTTTCCTCAGAGGAGCAGACAGCAGTGTGGGGTGAGACAGCCAAGGGCAGAGGGAACCCAGGGTCTTACGGTGGCAGGGAAGAGGGGAGAGAAGAGTCCAGAAGTTCAATGTCACAAAAGCAATAAGATTTTACAAAACGAAAGGAAACAAACAAAAAAATGACAACCAATCACAAATAGAAGTCTTGGCACTTTGTAACAGAACGGGTACTATACTTTATCTTAATTTAAAAACATGTTTACAAGTTGCAACCAACTTCTATGAAAAGTTGAAAAGACAAAAAAAAAAAGAGAGAGAGAGAGAGCGAGAGTGTAAACAGAAATTCCTAAAAGCTGATTTATTTTTGTACAAAATAATTAAAAACCCACCCTGGGTGTAGAATCCAATTCTGTGCCCAGGCGAGAGGGAGTCGGAAGGTCGTGGGTGTCGCGGCGAGGCCAGGTCTCGGCGTGAATCTGCTTCGCCGTGGGGCCTGCCTGGCAGGCAGGACTGGGTTTGTATTTCTGCCATGTCCCCCACTCCCTCCCATTCTGTCCCTTTGGTTCTGATTCAGAGATGTCTCGTGACCCACTAGCCATACAATGGCCACCCATGTCTGCGGGGACCCTCCTTACTGACTCCCTCGCTCAGGGATGGGCCCAAGAGAGGGCTGGCCTTTCAACCAGCCAGAGCAATCCAGTTCCCCCAACCTGCCCCTCCTCACCGTCCCCCATCCTCACCCCTGCCTGGCTTCCCGCCTTGCCTTGTGGCCACTGAGGAGCTGCCATCTTGGATTTGCCATCCCCTTTGAGGTGGGTGACAGGGGGCCCCACCTCCAGGGCCTTATACCCCCAAAGCACCCCTGTTTTTACTCAAAGGCACTGACTGTCATCCGGGGGCTGGCACCTGGCCCCCCACAGGCTCGGTGTTGACTGAGCCACAGGCCACGGACGGGGGCCAGAGCAGGGAAACCAAGTTGCCAGAGGCCAGGGCACCTTCACCCCCTCCTGCATATGCAATGCCTAGTGTGGGACCCTGTATATAGACATCCTGCTGAGCTGAATCCTTCCTCCTCAATGCCCAACGTCAGGGCGCCCCTGCTCCCCCCTCTGGTGGCTGGCCCGTCTCCTGGTAGCCTTTTGCTCTGTGACAAACCCCATCTTATCTCCTTTTTCATTTTCTTTTTTTAAAGGGAAGCTTTTTAAGAAAGCAGCTTTCACCATTGTTTCTACAGGATATGTTCCGTCTCCTCCCGGCCTCCGCCAGCCCCCCAAATGTCTCAGGAACCCCCCTCCTGAGGGGGGTGGTAGGGGAGCCCAGGGCCGGTGGCCTTGTTTGTACCCCAGCATCACAGGGCGAGATTCGGAGAACCATCTGCAGAGGCCAAGCAGAGCGCTTGAGCACCCAGGCCAGGGACGCCCCCGCCTCCCGCCCGGCTTTCAGAGAGGCCCCTTCCCACACACCTCCTTGCAATAAAACCAACTGAAAAATCATAGCCGTCGTCCTGGCCAGTGGGGGTGACGACTTGGGGAACTGAGGCCTCTGGGACTATGGTGGGGGCATGGGCTGAACCCCGCCAAGCACACTTTAACACAAAGCTCCTTGGGAATTGCACTAAACCCCTACCCCTAGCTCTGCACCCAGCTTTCACCAGCCCTGCCCACCCACTCCGCCTTAACCCTATTCTGCTGCCCGCCAGTCTGTCCCGGGGCCACAGCCTCTGCATGGGCCCAGAGCCGGGACCCCCCAGCCGGCCCAGCCCCCTAACTCCGCGCAATCACATACTGTATATAGATGTGGATCGATTTTATTTTTATTCTTTAAATTAAGGTTGTGATAAAGTGTTGCCAAAGATACTGCTGAATTCTCGCGTTTCAGGAAACAAATATTTGAGGGGAGCGTGCTGACTGGTCGGAAAGGACAGCAAAAAAGTGTTTTTGTTTGGTGGTTTGGGGTTTTCTTTGGTGTTTTCTTTCTTTGGGGTGTTTTTTTTTTAATTGCCTGGTACAAAAAAGAAAAAAAAAGACAAAGTGAAATTGTTATTTCCATCATCTTGATGAAATTGTGTGGCTGTGTGTGTGCGCATGTGTGCGAGTGAGGCTAGGCTGGGGACTTCTGATGGAGGCCGGCGGGGAGCTCGGGGGCAGGAGTGGTGGGCCTGGCAGGATGGGGGCCCTGAGCCCCCACCTGATCAGTCTCCAGCCTGCCAGACTGGGGGAGAGAGAGAAATGTTCTTGCTGCTGCTCCCTGCCTAGTCCCCCACCCTGACCCCGACCCTGCCTTTTGAGATTAAAAGAAAAAAAAAAAAAAAAGGCAAAAAAAAAATTAAAAACCAGTGAATGTAAAGTGCCGGACCAGGCCCAGCCTGGCATGGGAGTGGGCCTTGCCCAGCCGGGCTCCAGTGGGCCATACCAAAGTCTGCCCTCTCGGGCAGCCCACCCAGGAGACCCCATGTGGCCATCTCTTCTTGTCACCCTGTTCGTACAGGGCTGTCCCTCTGCTTCCTTCCGAGGGGGGTTCTCAGGTTGGAAGGGAGGGGCCCCAGCTCCCACCTGGGTCTTCTGGGGAGTCTGCACTACTGAGACCCATCAGCTGTGTCGCACATGGTGGGACCGAGGCAAGGGCCAGGGCCCCCAGGACCGAGGCCATCCAGGCAGCCAGGATCGTAGGAGGTGAGACAGAGACTGAAAGGAAAAAAAAAATTTAAAAACCAACAAAAAAAGCAAAAATCCTATTTTTTGAGAAAGAAAGATATTTATATTTGCAGTTTTATTTTAAAAAGTTATTTAAGCTGAGGAAGCAGCCTTCCTGGAACGGTGGTGTTGGCCGGTGCACGACGGGTCGGCCTGGGTCTTGGGCGCCCAGGAGTCATAACCTCAGAGTTAAGACTATCTCGCACTAAATATATACATTTACATGGAGGTGGGTTGGGGCAGGACCAGGAGATGAGGGGGCTGGGGAGACCCCCATTCTACGGCCAGGGCTGCCTGGAGGCCAACAGCCAGGGGTCCTGTGCCAGGTACCCTCAACCCCCCCCCAGGCCCAGACATGAGGTGCCTTGGACTTTGGGGGACCAGGCCTGGTGAATAGGGGGTTGGCGGTGGCGCCCCTGGGGGCACAGAGCACAGACATTCCATAGACTGTATTTGAGAGTCTTTATAAAATGTGGGAGATTTAAAAAAAAAAAAAATGGTAAAAATGCACTTTTGGGGGGTGGGGGGAGAAGCTTTAAAAGTAATAAAAACAAAAACAAGACGAAAGATGAAAACATGGACATAAAAATCATTTTCTTGTACATAAAAAAAAACCACTAAACGCAGCCTGTTACGACCGCTGCTGCCTCATTTGCCTGATTTTGATGTTCTTTCGTGTTTTGTTCTGGGGGGAGCCTGGGGAGTGGGGGTGGAGGGTCTAGGGGCTCCTTTCCCATGGGTTGGGCCCCTTGTTTGTAGCACTTGGGGGTTCCAGACAGAGGACCCCATGCTAGCCTCATCCTTCCTGCCAGGCCTGGGAGGTGAAGCGGGGAGGGAGGGGTCTGGACAGTGACTCTTGCCTCTGGGCTCCAGGGTGGGGTCTGTGTCTGGCAGCGCTAGGGCCTGGCACCCCTAGGTGAGGCAGGTGGCTCCAAGAAGGGGCCTGAGGGACAGTGGGGGAGGCAGGAAGAACCTGCTAAGCAGGCTCCTTGGCCACCTCCTACTACAAGGTTTCTGGAGGCCCTGGGTGGGGGGGGGCCTACACAGGGAACCCCACGTTGCCAGGGGCCTCCAAAGTGCAGCCCCAGTGCCCTGTTCAAAGAGCTGAGCTGGTGCTCCCTCCATACCCCCAGGGAGGAGGCTGGACTAGGGCCCATTCCCTGGGGAGGAAAAGTGTGGGCCGTAGCCCCATCTCTGGGTTGGGGTCACAAAGCATGGGCCCTGGGGAGAGCTCTCCTCCTTGCCATCCCCCAGTCGGACTCAGGCCAGCAGCGCCTGGAATTGGGGTGGGTGGCAATGGCACCAGGGGACACAGATGGCCATGGTCACAGCCTGGAAGACAAGCAGTGGATTTTCATAGCAACCACAGGGAATCTGTAAGGCCTGGCCTGGCCCTGGGTGGGAAGACCAAGCGCAGGGGCTGGGGCGGGACTCTGGGTGTCCTTCGGTGGCAAGGTCTGCACTGTGTGATCACATGGCAGACACAGGTCTCCAACATGGACTGGGGGGGTGTTTAATGGTTCAACAGCCAGACACTGAGGGAACCTGAGCCAGCCACGGGGGGAACTGATCAGGACAGAGATGAAAGCCACTCAACAGCCACTCAGTTCACGTGGCCTCTGCACTCACATTCCCGAATCCCCGCCCAAGGGAGGGGGGCTTTGGGTTTTGGAATCTCATTCGCGTGTAGTTGCCCCTTATAAAGTCACCGGTGGTAGCATATTGGAAATTATGCAACCATCACCACCACCTCGTTTCAGAACATTCCATCCCCCAGAAAGAAGGCCCTCTCCATCAGCAGTCACTCCCCTCTCCCTCCCCCAGCCCCGGACACTCTAACCCACTTCCTGTCTCTGTGGATGTGCCTGTTCACATTTCACATCAGTGGAGCCTCACCGTGCGGTCTTGTGTGTCTGGTGTCTCTCACTGAGCGTCCCGGGCTCAAGGTTCATCCACGTTGTAGCGAGTGTCAGCGCCTCACTCCTTTTCATGGCTGGATATTCCAGTGCATGGATGGGCCAATTTTATCCATTCTTCAGCTGATGGGCATTGGGCTTATTCCCACCTTTGGCTATTGTAATGCTGCTAGGAAGACTCATATACAACTTTTGATGAGAAGGTAGGTTTTCATTTCCCTTGGGGGGAGGGGGGTAACCTATAGTAGAATTGCTGGGTCAGATGGTAACTCCATGTTTTGTTTTGTTTCCTTAAGTTTTTATTATTTTAGAGAGAGGAAGGGAGGAAGGACAGAAACATTGAGATGCCCAGCCAGTGTGGGTCCATGGTTGAGCCTTAACCTATGAAGCAGGTCACAATTCGATTCCTGGTCAGGGAATGTGCTGGGATTGTGGGCTTGATCCCCAGTAGGGGGCATGCATGAGGCAGCCCATGGATGACTCTCTCTCATCACTGATGTTCCTAACGCTCCCTCTCAAGCCTTTTTTTCTTTTTCTTTTTTTAAGAAACATTGATGAAAAACATCCTTGGCTGCCTCCTGCACGCCTCCTACTGGGGATTGAGCCCACAATCCAGCCAGTGCCCTGACCAGAAGAGAACAGGTGACTCATGGGCTGACGCTCAACCACGGAGCCACACGGACTGGGCTAGCTTTTTGGAGCTGCCAGACTTACCATAGCAGCTGCCCCATCTTATGTCCCCACCTGTAGTTCCTCATCCTCACCAGCACCTGGCGCTCTTAGATTCTAGCCCTCCTAGTGGTGGTGGTTTGCATTTCTCTGTGACAGGATGCTGAGCATCTTTTTGGGAGCCTACTGCCTGCCCACCAGGCCCAGCAGATGGACCCCAGGGAGTTCAAAGTGAAATCCTCATTTGACCAAATGTGGTACCTTTGAATCCTGAACATCATGCAGCAGAGAGAGAAAACTGGATGGGGAGGTGTTTTGTCATTTGGTTCCTGCCCCCACCTGACACCTCAGACACACAGAAAAGCGGATGCCATGGTGGCTTCACCTTGACCTTTTTATTTGCATTTTTAAAAAAACAATTAAATTAGAATACAAATATTAGAAAACAGCGGCCTTCAGCTGCCACTGCAGACTGAGGGAGGCTGGACTGCGCAACTGAGTTTATACAGTAAAACTGAATTTGCCCTCGACCAGATTTATGTCCTTTTTGTCTTTAGACCTGAAATGATATTGCTTCCTGACTAGTAGAGTTGTTTATACAAAGGAAAATTATTCTGGGGTTGGTGGGGAAGGGACAGGGAAGAGAAAAAGCAAAACAGGAGGGCAGGCAGAAGTGGTCTGGGGAAGTGTGGCTTCTGAGGGGGCAAGGATGCTGGGCGGTGGGCCAAGCACCCAGCTGCAGGTCCCTGGAGGCATCTGGGGTTGCTATGGAAGCCCCATGGTTCTGGGCCACACCCAAGGCTAACTGGGTTGCTAAAGGGTGGCCCCCAGCCCAGTCCTGTTGGAAGACGAGTATGAGGCTCCAGGGAGAGGGGCTGCAGGGCAGGCCTCGTACCCGTCGGAAAACCCAAGAGCAAGAGGGGAAGGAACCACCCCAAATTAAGAGGACGGGGCAGGAGCCCGGCTGCCCCTCAGAGGTGGCCGCCTCCCGGCGGTGGCACCTGTGGACATCTGCACTGTTCCGTAGGGAAGTTAACCTGAATTGGAGTTACCGAGGTAGCTGGCTGAAAACTGAGACCCCCCGGCCACACGGTGCCACACCCTGAAGCCCCGCCTCAAAGGGGGTCTGGCCACATGCTGGGTCTTCAAAATACCAAGTTATTGCACTTTCAAAAAATACAACACATCTGTGGCTAAACCCTCCCTAGCCCACCCCCTCCCATCTGCTCATGGCTCCCATCGCCCCTCCCCACCCCAACCCACTCCATGGCTTCTTGGCTAAAACTCTCACTGCTCAGAGGCCCACTCCAGGGTCTCTGGGCAAGAGGACAGTTCACAGAGAGAAGAAAAGCAAAGGAACATGAATGTCCAAGTCGTGGCTGCTGCCAGGGAGTCCCTCGGTCCTCCCTGTTGCCCCCGCCCGCCAGCCCCAGGTCCCTCTGTACCAGCTGGAATGGTCATCGGAGGAGGTGGGGCATCCGGGAGGATGCAGTGTCCTGCCCACCCCTCTTCTGGGTTCTGACTCCCGCTGGGGAAACAGCTGTGTGGGTGGCTCATCTTGGTTTTAAGAGTTTGTTTTTTGTTTCATTTTTCTCTTTTGTACTTTTTTTTTGTAATTTTACTTTTTTTTTTAATCCTCCAATAGGAGAGTCCAGAGGTACAGGTGCCAGGATCCAGGGAAAGGGGTGGAAAACCATATGAACAACAATAAAAAGAAAAAAATCACTCCTCCCTCTGCACCCCAAGGCCCGCCTGCACCCCCCTGCGTGGTGAGCACCAGTAAAATTTGAGTGTCCGACCAGTTGGTGGTGACGATCGGTCAGCAGGCCGACACCAGGCCCTTCTGGAAGGGGCAGCGGCGCTTGGGCCGGGGGCCATCCTCGTCCTCGTCCTCCTCATCCTCCTCTTCCTCCTCCTCTTCCTCTGAAGATGAGGAACTGTCCAGCGTGAGGTCCACCACGTCAGCTCCCAGCTTCCCATTCTCAATGCTGCCCATTGTGCCGCCCCCGCCTCCAGAGCCCCCAAGCACGCCGCCGCCGCCGCCGTTGACGTTGGGGCTGGCGAGGAGCCCATTGGTGTCTGAGGTGCCTGCGGGCGACAGGGACAGAGGCTCAGGACTGCTGACCACCGGGTGAGGAAACGAGGGGGCAAGGGGCAGGGCAGTCTCCTGATATTGGGAAGCACCCTGTACAGGACCCGGCACACAGCAGGTGCTAAGTAACTGTGTGCTCCCTGCAGTGCAGAGCTCTGAGCCCTGGTCTGTGCCACTCTGAGGGGATGGGATCCACTCCATGGGGGTGGCTGTTCTATTTTTCCTTTTCATTTAAAAAAAATATTTTATGTATTGATTTTAGAGGAAGGGAGAGAGAGAAACATCAATTTTTTGTTCCACTTATTTTTATGCATTCATTGATTCTTTTTAAATATATTTTTATTGATTTCAGAGAGGAAGAGAGAGGGAGATAGAAACATCAATGATAAGAGAATCATTGATTGGCTGCCTCCTGCATGCCCCCTACTGGGGATCGAGGCCACAACCCAGGCAAGTGCCCTTGACCAGAATCGAACCCGGGACCCGTCAGCCGCCAGCTTATGCTCTATCCACTGAGTCGAACCAGCTGGGGCCACTGGTTGATTCTTGTATGTATGCTAACTGAAGACCGAACCCACAACCACAGCATATCGGGATGACACTCTAACCAACTGAACTATCTCACCAGGGCTCCTGTTCTGTTTTTCCTTCTGGTTTTGTCTTTTTCATTTGGGGTGGCTGTGTATCAGATGAAAATGTCACAGAGCAGGACACAAGTCAAACTCAGAAACTACCAAACCCCCAGAATAGGTATTTGGGGCAAACAAAGGGACAGTTGGGGACTGGGCCAGGGACTCACCGAGGACGAGGATGGGACACTGAGGGCTGCAGCTGCGTTCCTTCTCGGCACGGATCGGACACCATGAGCCATCTACCAGGTATTCAATTTCATCGGCATCCTCACACTCACTCAGGATCTTGGAGAGGAGCCTGGGCACGGAGGGGAGGGGAGGTACAGGAGAGTTGATTCTTAGGCCAGCTGAGCCATACCCTGCTCTCCTGGAGTCCGGTGGGATGCTCACTAGGCTACTTTGTTCTTTGCAAAAGAAGTTTAATGAAAGCACCAGCCAGGCCCCAGTGATCTGAGTTCCTGGAGGGAGAGGGGACCAGTGTTCCCTGCATGGGGTCTGCACAGCTAGGCCCTGTGGGAGGGTCTGCCACGTTGCTTTGAAGGCTTGGAGTCACCCACTCGTGGCATAGTGCAGGCACTCCCTCCAACGCCTTAAGAGCACGGGGCCCGGGAGGCTGGCCAAAGGAGGGTCCTGCCTACCCGTCCCCCTAACCGAGCGGTCCCCACCCTGGCATCCGAGTTTGTGCTACCCCCATTTTTACAGATAAGGAAACAGGCTCGGAGGGCGGCTATGTGCTGCTCAAAGGCCCCTGGAGTCTGTCAGTCCCATACAGACGAGTGTCTCCCAGAGTACACCCATGGCAAACCAGAACCAGTGAGGTGTGCTCTGACCCTGGGGACTGGCTGCAAAGGTAATGCCAGCCAGGCCCACTTTAAAATGGAGGACCTAAAACCTGGGGAGGAGTGAGTTCCCTGAGGCCACAAGACCAGCTGGCAGCAGACCTGGGTTCTAGTCTAGTCCCTGCTCTCCGACACTTCCTAGCCTCAGTCTCCCCCACCATCTCCAGCAGCTGGGGGGCCTGAGGAACAGTAACGCCCAGGCCAGGCCTGGTGCAATGGGTCACCGTGGACCCCAGCATTTGTTCAGTGTCAAAGTCGCACCTGCCTCCAAGTGAATTTACCACCTAGGTCACAGTCGCACAGGAGGGAGGCTGTCCTGCTCCAGGACACACTCTGGAGCTGATGGGGTCCTTCCCACCCTTACCCTCTGGCCCCCCCTCCATCGCCACACTCATAGGCCCACCCCCAGGTCACCCTTGTGTGAACAAAGCTCTCCCAGCAATGCACTTCTCTACCTGGAAAAATCCTACTCACCCTCCAAAGCCCCACTCTACAGTTCCTCTTCCTCTAGGCAGAGCATAAGCAACAGTATCTGGATCTGACTCAGTTCTCCCTGTCCCCTCAGCCCAGGTGGGAGTTCCCTGAAGACAGGGCCTGGGACAGAGTACTTTTGGGGACACCTGGATCACCCAGCTTATGGCCAGAGAGGAACAGATGGTAGAACCTCAAAGAATTCTATATAAAAGCCTAATATGCTAAGTGTCTGGTCATCCAGTGACTGCTCGACTGTTCAACCAAAGCATAATATGCTAATGATATGCTAATGACCATCGGGGTGGACGCTCCGACCAGACAGTTAGTTTGCTGCTGGGGTCTGGCCGATTGGGACTGAGATGGGCGGGACATGCCCTAGAGCCCTCCCGCAGTCCCTCCCCAGCCCTGATTGTGTGCTGGTGGGGTCCCTCAGCTTGGCCTGTGTCCTCTCACAATCTGGGACCCCTCGGGGTATGTCAGAGAGCTGGTTTCAGCCCGATCCCACAGGCCACTCCCCTCCAGAGCGTACAAGATGCAGGGCTCATGGCAAGCACTGCAGCAGTAGCACCGGGACTGATTTGGCGCGAGGCAGGCACAGGGGCCGGAATGAGTGGGAGTGGCCGGTAAGAGCTGCAGGTGGTGTTGGACTGGGTTTCAGCTCGATCCCTGCAGGCCACCCCGAGGGACCCCACCTCTGCACAAATTTGTGCGCCAGGCCTCTAGTGCATACATAAACCAAAAGCCTTCCTCCAGAAGCTTCCTGGGCTACGTGAGGCCCTGGGGCTTCTGGGATAGTGCTCTGTGTGGGGCAGAGCTACTGTCCCCAGCCCTGCCAGAGCTGCCACCACCCGAGCCTGAGTGACCCACTCTAGGCCTGAGGGGGAGGGGAGGCGGGTGCCGGGCTGCACAGCTGCCAGGCTGGGAACAGAGCTGCCATTCAGACCCAGACCTCATGTCCAGCCCCAGGGGCCTCCTCATTCCACCATGAGGTTGGATAGCACAGAGGGCTCTGGTTCAGCTCCTCTGGGGAGGGGATCCAGCTCAGAGTTGCCTAAATCTGGCCTGGCTACCTAAGAGCTGAGGGTCCCAAGGCAGGTGACTATCCCCAAGTATCAGTCTCCCCATCTGAAAGGAAGGGACAACTAAGGTCCACCTCCTGTGACAGTTGGGAGGGAGGGCTTGGCAAGACCCTGAACATGGTACCTGAGACAAATGCTTGAATGAGGGGACAAATTTGCACCCAGCCCCTATAGGTCATTCCCAACCCTATGTGTACACACCCCAAGTTTCGAGTCCCAGCTTTCAATGGCTGGTGGGTCCAGAGCTGAGAACCACCTTCTATTTAGGCTGCCACCTCTCCTTGGCTCCATCAGACTTTGGGGACAGGGGTGGGTGTGGCCAGAGCCTGGCAGGAGCTGCTCAGTCAGGTGCTGGGCTCGGTTTCTGGAAACCCAAGACCTAAGTAAAGTTTTCCTTTTTACAAAACAGCCTTTTGCCCCTTGTCCCCAAGCAGTGTGGGGACGGCCTGCTTGTTAGGCTGAGGGACAGTCTGGCCATTTTCCAGCAAAGAGAATGTGACCAGAATTTGGTGGAGATGTGTGTCCTTTTCACCTTGCTATGGAGCGCACTGAACAAACTTCAGGAAGCAGCTTTGTGCATCAGACTGGAGGTAAGGGTTTCTCAGGTCCCCGTGTTATGTGCAGAAAAACAGCTCCCAAGAACACAAGGTCATCCAGGGAATAGTGGACTTCCTGGGTCCAGAGCCCCACTTCTTTTTTTAATTTTTTTTTTTAAATTGATTTCAGAGAGGAAGGGATAGGGAGAGAGGGACAGAAACATCAATGATGAGGGAATCATTGACTGGCTGCCTTCTGCATGCCTCCCACTGGGGATGGAGTCCACAACCAGACAATGTGCCCTTGATTGGAACCGAACCCGGAACCCTTCAGTCTACAGGCCGATGGTCTATCCACTGAGCCAAACCAGCTAGGGCTAGAGCCCCACTTCTGAACCCTAAGCCACACTCCTGCTGCTGCACAGATAAATCCTGCCTGTTTGTAACCTGGGACTTCCAAAGCTGCCGAGAGGCACAGAGGCCTTCACGCTGCATGGCCCTGCTGCTCACTCCCCAGAGACCCTGAGGTGAGGGCAGCCCGGCAGGCGGAGCGGTCCCTGGGCCTCAGTGACTCACCCATCTATGATGAGCTGGTCATAGGGGGCTGGCTTGTCGCACACCGGGCACATCCAGGTAGGCTTCTTCTCGTTCATCTGGAGGTAGAAGACAGCGTCGAAGCACTGCAGGTGAGCACAGGTCTCTGCCCGGCAGGGCACGGACAGCCGCATCTTCACCAGCTGCGGGGAGAGGAGGGGGGTGAGCAGGCCGCCAGGCAGCCCCCACATGATGCACAGGTGAGGGAGGGGGACCGCCGCACTGACTCACTGGGCAGATGAGGGAGACCCGCACGCCGGTGGTGGCGATCTCACTGTCGGGGTCCAGGCGAAGCTTCTCTTTGACTGTGGAGAAGGGGCAGCAGTGTTAGTGGGGAAGGGGCAGAGGTGCCCGCAGGGCCAGGCCAGGAGGCAAGCTGGGCAGCAGCCACGGTTATTTCTGACAACTTGGGTGCACCATAAGGCAAACCAACAGGACTTTTCTGGAAAGATCCAGGCAACACACAGCTACCAAAAGAGCTCCCTGGTGTGCCTTGTTAATTCTGATGAAAACCATTCCTGAAGCTTGGTGGGGAGGCAGGGCCCCTGCTTCAAGACAGTGCCCACTAGGGAGCCCAGAAGTCCCCGTCCAGGAGTGCTCACCATGGGCCACGCAAGGGCAGGAGCAACCTACCAGCAGCTTCCCTTCCACAACCAAACGTTACTTCTCTAGTAAAGGAAAAGATGGCGGCGGCACCAAAAAGTCAGACACACGTGGAAACATGCTCTAGCAGCACCAAAGCCCTCCTTCTGACTGTGTGCTGGAAAAAGGCCGAGAAAAGCACCTAGTGCAGGCCCGGGACCAGTCTCCCAACTTTCCTTTTCCTGCATGTTCTGCTTTCTTTCCTTTTTTTAAAAAAAATATATTTTGCCAAGACCAGTTTGGCTCGGTGGATAGAGCGTCGGCTTGGGGACTGAAGGGTCCCGGGTTCGATTCCGGTCAAGGGCATGTACCTTGGTTGCGGTCATATCCCCGGTAGGGGGTGTGCAAGAGGCAGCTGGTCAATGACTCTCTTTCATTGATGTTTCTAACTCTCTATCTCTCTCCCTTCCTCTCTGTACAAAATAAATAAAATATATATTAAAAAATAAATAAATAAATAAAAAAATATATTTTTATTGATTTCAGAGAGGGAGATGGAGAAACATCACCTCAGAGGGAGTGTAGGAGAGAGTGGGAATAAAAGGGAGAGATCAACCAAAGGACTTGTGTGCATACATATGAGCCTAACCAGTGGTCAAGGACAACAGGGGGGTGGGAGCATGCATGGGAAACGGTGAGGGATGGGAATAGGTGAGGGGGCATGAGGACAAATATGTGATACCTTAATCAGTAAGTTTTTTTTTTAAAGAGAGAAACATCAATGATGAGAGAATCATTAATTGGCTGCCACCTGCACGTCCCCAACTGCGGATCGAGCCCACAAGCTGGGCACGTGCCCCTGACTGGAATTGATCCTGGGACCCTTCAGTCCGTAGTCTGAGGCTCTATCCACTGAGCCACAGCTGCATGTTCTATCCACTGTGCCACAGCTGCATGCGCCCAACAGGCTCTATCCACAGAGCCACAGCTGCATGCGCCCAACAGGCTCTATCCACTGAGCCACAGCTGCATGCGCCCAACAGGCTCTATCCACTGAGCCACAGCTGCATGCGCCCAACAGGCTCTATCCACTGAGCCACAGCTCATGCACCCAACAGGCTGCAGTCTCCAGGAAGCCCCTTTCCCCTCTCACAGTCAATCACACCTCAGTATAAATTTCCATCCCATGGTTCCCTTCTCTGCCTAACAAGTACTAACAGTGGACCCAGAGGCCTTGGTTCATCGAAATGACCCTGGGAAGCTAAGAATGGATGCATATCACTGATTTTTTAAATTTTTTATTATTTTTCCATCACCATGACCTTTTTTTTAAAAATTGATTTTAGAGAGGTGGGGAAGAGAGAGAAGTAGAGAAAAAGAGGGAAGAGGAGAGAGAGAGAAAGAAAAAAACATAGATTTGTTGTCCCATTTATTTATGCATTCATCGATTGCTTTTTGTATGTGCCCTGACCAGAGACTGAACCTTAAACCTTGGCATATTGGGACCCTCTAACTTTAATTAAACTGAGCCTCCACAGGACTGCGCTGAGTTTTGAAGCAAGGCCTCACTTTTCCCGACAGAGAGAAGGCATGTACATCGGGAAGGGTTCAAGTGAGACAAAAAATAGGACTTCCCAGTTGTCACTAGAAGTTCTATTGGTGATGATGCCTACTTGGGGCTGGCCAGGGCTTCCTTCAGCAAAAACCTAACAGTCCATCCTACAGGGGTCCAGGGGTCACAGACACTCCTCCAGCCCACAATTCTACGAGGCCCTGACTCCTCACTGAGGAGTCAAGCCAGGCCTCTATTTGCCCCACGCTCCATCCTGTGGGCTGCCGGTGCCCGGATGAGCCAGTCCCCACGCTGAACTGCCCCTGCCAACAGGCCCTCAGGTCAGATTGGCCACTATCTCCACAGGAGAGAGGCAGGTGGGACTGGGGGTGAAGAAAGGGCCCTCTGAGGGAAGGGGGAGGCAGCAAGATGGGGTACATAGATTCAGGCCCCGGCGTCATAGGGCCTTAACTCCGCCACTCTGCACTCAGTGACCCCACTGGCCAGATGGCATCAGAAATCATCTCAGAGATCAGAAGGAGCCAGTGATCTGACCACACAGCTTCCAAGTGGAGGAATTCCTGAGCACAGCTGTGGGCTGGGCAGCCCTAAGTGCAGGGACACAGGAAGAGATAGAACCAGTTCTAGGTTTTGTCTATCACTTTCGATGGCATGTTTTGTTCTTTTTTTAAATGCCGTGACCCACACACACACATTTTTTGATTGTTAAAAGTACAAAGAAGAAAAAAAAAACACACAAAAAAAGTCTTACCATTTCTAATCAGACATGGGTCATCCCCTATGCACCTTCAACCATGAATCCAGTCTCTGCTTCCTCTTCGTGCTCCTGGCCCCTCCCACCCATTCCCTGCACTGCAGCCATCGGGCCAGACCCATCACCTGAGGCCCTCCTCTCCTCCACGCCTGCAAGGCTCCATACAAGCCCCACATGCTCAGCGCGCACCCCCCCGCCCCCCCCAGCTCACTAGAGTCTGTGAGCACACTTTGCCTGCCCTTGCCTCCGGCCTCTGCACTGACAGTGCAGCATCCTCTAGAGGCTTCCGAGTTTCCTGGCCCCAAGGGTGTTGTATGGACCCTGGAAGGTCCAGGTTCCTGACGGGGCACCCCCTGTAGACAAGCTCCTCCCGTCCAGCAAAGGGAGGCTAAGCAGTAACAGCCAAACCCACACTCAGTCACCTAGGGGAGGCACTGCAGTGCTCACCCAGTGCCTTGCACAGCTCCGGATGCTTGACCCCGATGGTTTTCAACCTCTGCAGCAGCTCTGAGGAGGTCAGTTGCCGCACCAAATATAAGGCCACCGAGTAACTCTGAGGATAGAGAGGGGAAGGGTGTTAGGGCTGGGTGGGGCCAGGAAGGGTGAGCAGAGGTAGCACAGGGATGGCAGGGCTGATGGGGCGAGCAAGTGGGCAGCACCCACTCCACTCACCTTGCCATAGTTTCCCCAGGTGACGGTGATGCGGTTGGTGGCCGAGGACAGGTACATGAGGTGAGTGAGGTTGATGGGGCGGCAGGGCCTTTTGGGCTCCACTCCAGGCTTATTCGAGGGGTAGTAGCCCTGGGAACAGATGGAGGCTCAGCCACTGTAGATGGTCTGTGTCCCTGCCCTTCCCTCCATGCTCGCCATCCCAACAACAGATCGGGAGCTTCCCATGGACCCTGCTCACCGGGACTGAGCAGTAGCTGTGGTTGACCTTCACAGCAATGTTGGGTGGGTACTGGTCCTCCTGAGGGCTGCTGGTGTCTGAGTAACAGATTCTGCAATGACAGTGGTACCAGGGGGCTGAGGGCAGGGGAAGGGCCCTTGGGAGAGGCAAGGATGCCAGACTGGGCTGCGTCTGGCCTGATGGGTAGATCACAATGCTGGGCTGCACACGGGGATCTCAGGGCCCGTCTGGCCTGAGTAGGGGATGGATAGTGGTATGTCCACAGCCAAGGACAGCCAGTAGGAAGACGGAACAGGAGCCTCGGAAGGGCTGTCGTGAGGAAGGGGGACCTAGCTTCAATGCACTTGGGGTGGGACACAGCAGGGCTGTAGCCACCCAAGGCGGAAATAGCCAAGGATTCCCTTGGGGAGCTGGCACACCTGGGCTTACCTTAGGACGACCTGCACGGCCTTGACCCCAGGCTGTAGTTCTCTGTGCCCCAAGGAAACCACAGGGAAGGAAAGGAAAGGAGGGTTCAGTGAGGTGGGAGTGCACCTGGTACACCATGCCAACCCTTCAGCCGGGTGACCACTGGCCTCTCCTGGGCAAATCTAACCCACTACCTCCCTTGGAATCAAAGACCAATAGATACCACCTCGAATGTTCTTTCCTGCCATTTACTCACTGGTGATGTGGGGCAGTGACTTCCCCTCTCTGGACAGTGGGGGGCTGGTGTGGATATTTAGTAGGTTGGTGGGTGCAGGCCTAGCATGTGCTGAGTGCCCCAACAAGCGGCTGCTCCAGTGGTGATTGCTGTCTCAGCTGGAGATGGAGTCTCAGAGAGCAGGGTCAGAAACCTGAGGACAGCCCAGTATCCTTACCTGGGCGACTCTGCCCCAGGGGACACTGGCTATGTCTGGGACTGTGGTCATAATGACTGGGGGTGCTCCTGGCACCGAGAGGGTGGAGGTCAGGGACACTGCTCAACACCCTACAGTGCCAGGATGGCCTCCCTCGGAGAATGACCTGGCCCTGATGTCAACAATGCTAAGGGGGACAGACCTGTTAAAGGGAGACACTGGCCCACCCCTTGAGCTGCTGATTGTGCACACAGACCCTGATTGGAATGGGGGTGAGAGTGCAGGTTCTGCATCAGATCTGGCTGAAAGCTCTCCTAGGCCACCTGAGACCACACCCACCCACCATCCAGCCATGCAGGTCAGCAGAAGGTGGGGCCAGAGCACCTGGAGTTCCTTATCAGCTCCACCTGTCTGGGCGTCAACGCAAAGATGCACGGGCTCTCTTGAAGCTTCTCGTTATTCTGTGGAACTAAACACAAACACGGGATCAGGGTCATGTGTGGTCTCCAGCAAGGGTGCCATGATCACGGTCATTTCTATTGCTTGGCCCACTTCAGGCCGGGAAGCAGGAAACGGGAGACTGACTCCTTCTAGGCAGGGATGAGGGTGAGAGGGAACCCACTCTTTCTTGGGGCCAAACCTCAGCCTATGGTCCAGGGAATATTTACCACTCACCACCCCATTCCCCACCAAGGGTCACTCTCAGAGCAGTAGCTTTAACATCCCTGTGGAGTTCAGGTGTCTTTTCAGGAAAACTGCTAACTGCTACTCCAGGGGAGAGTAGCAGAGAGCTGCTACTGGGAGGATGCAGCACAGACAGGCCACGTACCCTTGAGCCAGGCTGCTCTCTTCAGGTCTGTAAGACACCAGCAACAACTCTGTCCCCACCTCAAACAGCTGTTCTGGCACGTTTGGTGAGCACATGCCCATCAGCACAGACACACTCACATATACAGGGGAAACGCTCACAGTCATACATTACTCAGAATGGTTTCTACCAGCAGAAAACTGTTAACCACCTGATTGCCAGCCAACAGAGTCTGGTTAAGACATGCTACAGGAGGTCTCATACAAAGGAATACTATGCACCTGGGAAAACAGGTAACAGAGGATCAAGATGCTCTTTGTGTTCTAATAAGGAGTAATCTCCAAGACGTTCTGGTCACCTGAAAGTAGCAGATGCAGAGCCTGTGTTTATCATGCTGCTACTTGTGCAACCACATAGAGGGAGGGGGTCTGTGTAAGTGCACATTGGCTTATTTGTGCAAGAGATGTCTCTGGGGGAGGGGGTGTGAGAACTGGCCACAATCACAGCCTCAGAGGACGGGGGGAGGTAGGAGGGAGCTTTTAAAATTTATACTGCAAATCCTTTAGAACAGGAGTGGGCAGACTGTTCTATAAAGAGCTGGAGTATAAATATTTTTGGCTTTTTTGAGCCACAAGGTCTCTGCCTTGATGTCCTCACTCTGCCTTGTACCACGGCAGCTGCAGAGACAGTAAGTGTTCACATGGGTGTGGCCGTGCACCAATAGAACTGGTTTAGGAAAACAGGCAGACAGGGGGGTTGGCCCCACCCTAATTGGCCAACCCTTGTCTTGGAACCTTCTGAATTCCAAACCACAACAGGTAATCTATTTAAGCAAATGTGATTCAAACTTAAAACCAGCTCCAGCTTAGAAGCCAGACTGCCTGAGTTTATACTCCCGATCGGTGAGGGGCCGCGTACCCTATCCTGGTCCAAGTCTAGGTACCCTCCATGCACAGGATTCACCTCTCAGGGTGCATAGCCAAGTCTATAGCTGATGTGGTGGATAGAGGCGGCGGCTGCAATTGCCACATACTGCCCATTCATGCTTGTTTGTTGAGGGCCCTGCTGGTCCCTTCAGAGTCCTGGTTGGGGTCCTGAGAAGGACAACTAATTGGTTATGGGGACATTGGTAGGCCACCTGCAGACACCTCAGTCAGGCCTGCCCAAAGAGCCCAGGGGCATGTGGAGGCTTCAGATTATTTGGGCTATCAAGACTGGGTGGGGGTCAAAGATACCACCCCACGTCACAGTGACCCCCAGGGAGAAGATACCACCCCACTTCATAGTGACCTCCAGGAAAAAAAAAGTAGATGCCATAGTGACCCCCATGGAGAAAGGGAAAAGGACCCCAGCAGGCTTCTTGGGAGCCACACACTCACTGGCCAGGAGCTCTGCCAGCAGCAGCAGTATAAGAAAGGTGGGCAAGCCTGGCCAGTGTGGCTTAGAGGTTTAACATCAACCCAGGAACCAAGAGCCAAGAGTTCTCTAGTTCGATTCCTATCAGGGCACATGCCCGGGTTGCGGGCTTGATCCCCAGTAGGGGTTGTGCGGAGGCAGCCAATCAATGTTTCCATCTTTCTATCTCTCTCTCTTCTTCTCTAAAACATTATTTAAGAAAGGTTGACAAGCTGGTGGTGGAAGGACCAGAACCCAGGGTCCCTTTCCTAGAATGGCTCCTATTTCTAGGTGAGGCTACTGGGAGGACTCTGAATCTAATTTTTTAAAAATATATTTTATTGATTTTTTATTGATTTTTTAAATAGATTTTATTGATTTTTTAACAGAGAGGGAGAGCGATAGAGAGCTAGAAACATCGATGAGACAGAAACATCGATCAGCTGCCTCCTGCGGTGTGCCCACAACCAATGTACATGCCCCTGACCGGAATTGAACCTGGGATCCTTCAGTCCGCAGACCGACACTCTACCACTGAGCCTAATCAGTTGTGGCGTATTTTATTGATTTTTTTTATAGAGAGGAAGGGAGAGGGATAGAGAGCTAGAAACATCGATGAGAGAGGAACATTGACCAACTGCCTCCTGCACGCCCCCTACAGGGGATGTGCCTGAAACTAAGGTACATGTCCTTGACTGGAATTGAACCTAGGACCTTTCAGTCCGCAGGCCAACGCTCTATCCACTGAGCCAAACCGGTTTTGGCTGAATCTAATTTTCTGCTGTGTCATTGGCCTGGGGTGGCTGACTGCTCCCCTAGGAAGCCAGGTGGCTGGCGGGAGGTGAGCTGCCACCTCAGCTGGGATAAGGCATACTTTACACCACCATCAGGAGGGGGCTGGGGATTCTCCAAAACCAGGCCTTCACCAGTTCCACCTGCAGCTGTTCAGGGCTGAGATGTAGACATCATCCATGACTCTTGTCACATCCCCTCCGCCATCAACTCCTCAGCCAGTCCTATTGGCACTCAGTGCTCTTCTCTCCCCACCACCACTGCCCGTTCTGATCAGTGCAAATACCACTTGCTGGTATCCAGGCTCCCAGGGCTCACTGTCTGCTGCAGATGGCCTCGGGATGATCTGTCCAGCTCTGTAGCCATAATTCCACAGCAGCTACCCTGGCTTCCTCCTATGCTCCCTACCTGTCAAATACATCCCCTCTTGAGGTCTTTGCATGTACCACCCCCTCTTCTAGCTAGATCATTCCTCCCTCAATGATCTCCACCTCCCTGGTATCTTTTATTTATTTATTTTTTTAAAATATATTTTATTGATTTTTATACAGAGAGGAAGGGAGAGAGATAGAGAGTTAGAAACATCGATGAGAGTCATTGATCAGCTGCCTCTTGCACACCCCCCACTGGGGATATGCCCGCAACCAAGGCACATGCCCTTGACCGGAATCGAACCCAGGACCCTTCAGTCCCCAAGCCGACGATCTATCCATTGAGCCAAACCAGTCCTGGCTCCCTGGTATCTTTTAAATTTGTGAAAATGCCTTCCCCAAGCACCTTTATTTAAAAACTGTACCAAGCCCTAACTGGTTTGGCTCAGTGGATAGAGTGTTGGCCTGTGGACTGAAGGGTCCCAGGTTCGATTCCAGTCAAGGGCATGTACCTGGTTGCAGGTAAATCCTCAGCAGGAGGTGTGCAGGAAGCAGCTCTATCCCTCTCTCTTCCTCTCTGTAAAAAAATCAATAAAATATTTTAAAAAAACACACAAAAACCTGTACCACCTGTCCTGGATGGTGTTCTCAGTGGTTAGAACGTCAGCCCGTGTACCAAAGGGTTGCAAGTCTAATTTCTGATCAAGTGCACGTATCTGAATTGCAGGTTCGATCCCCAGGTCTGATTGGGATGTGTGCCTGAGGCAACCAATCGATGTGTATCTCTCACATCAAAGTCTCTCTTTCTCTCCCCCACCCCCTTTCACTGTCTCTAAAAATCAATGGAAAAAATACCCTCAGCTGAGAATTAATAAAATAAAAAAATTAAAAAAACCCTACACCACCACCCTTGCAATTCTGGCACTCTCACCTCCTTCCCTGCTCCATTTTTCTCCAAAATCTTTTCCTCTTAAGAATCAACACAATGTCCAGGTGTTTTTGGATCATCATGGGCACCAACTGAACCAAAAAGTACTTCAGTTGTCATCCACACCACCGGAAACTGGGTAGCTGTGGATATATGCCCTCCCAGCCCTGCTTACAACTACATGCCTCTGCACCTCTCAGGGACTAGAGGGAGGGAGCCCCTTGCTCTGAGTCCTCCAGGGAATGGGAATTCTGAGAACCAGCCCCTGGGCTAAACCCGAGATACTGACAAACCAGGAGGGCCCACACATCCATCTCCACCCCAGGCTGCCAGGCAGCCTCGAAAACTGCACCAGCAAAGAATATTTAAGGACCTGATGCTCACAATATACTGGGCTGGTGGGAGGAGGATGACAAGACAACAGTCAGGGAACAGCCACATCTTCAGAGGATCGCATCAGGGAGAAAAGAAGGCGGCAAGCCCATGCTCCATGGGGCACAGCCACAGCTAGATTCTCTACTACTACCCCATGTTTTCTATGATGAACACGTAATTTTATCAAGTTTAAATGGGAAGGGGAAAAAGTAGATTTGAAGAAGTCCATTGATGGGACTGATCTTCCATCTCACAAGCCTGTCTGCTTGCAGCGGGGGACCTGGAATGCCATAGGACTGTCCAGGCTCCCACATCACGGAATGGGGCTAAGTATGTGTACCACACTGGCTATGGGACGGCAGGCAGGCCACCGCACCTCAGAGATCATACCTGCCCAAGAAAGAACTCAAGAAAACAAGACCTGGAAAAGCTCACGGCACCTTCAGTAACTCCAAAGCCGTTGGGACAATCCCCACGCGTCCCCTTGGCCCACCCGTCTCATGTTTCTTTGGCCTCTGTTCTCCCTTCCTCCTATGCCACACCATGTTCTGATCACAATGGCCTCCATTTACAAGCTTTCTCTCACCACTGGGCCTCTGGTTGGAATACACTTTCCTGCTCCCTCTTTTGTCCAGTTTATGCTACTCACACCTCAGGTCTGGACAGGAATGCCACCTCCCCACAAATGCATAGTAAGGGGCTCCTGGTACTGATAGACCATATATTCCACAATCAGGCCATTCCTAACACGGCACTGTTTATAATCACCTCTAGTGCAACTTCCTGGCAAAATGTGCCAAGCCAGGGACCCCACCACCTTCTTGTTGCTTAGGCAATGCCAGCCAAAGGGCTCAGGCCGAATGAACGATGGGGCAGGCACCAGACCAACAGCCCTCAACCACCTGGGTGCTGATCACCTTTAGGGGGCATCTGGAGTTATCGGGACACGGGGTGGCAGTGGGGGCAGGCTGAATGTCCCACACTGTGAGGAGCTGGCCACAGGATGCTGGGAGCTCTCAGAGCAGCACTGCGCCAGGTTGTGTTTTCCTTCTTTCCGCCCGCAAGTCTCCTAATAGCCTCCCTCCCCCCACCCAATCCTGACAGGGAGATCTGGGCCTTCTTTGTCAGATTCTGGCTGACACCCTAAGTGGCTGGGCTGGGGGAACTCTCAGGCTGTAAGATACCCAGTAAGCCCCAAGCTAAAGTAACGTGACCCAGGATCACATTCCTGACCCCTCTGAACTCTGTTGCAATTTAGAAGCAAGTGCCCCTGCCTTGGGAGCACCTGGCTACTGGCCTATCCCGGCTGGGAAGGGAAAGACAGATGGGCCCTTCGTGCAGAAAGGAGGCCTGGGATCCAGAACCTTTATGTGGCTCAGAACAGTTGCTTCCCTGCAGGGATGCAAGCACTGATGGTGTGGAGAAGGATGAAAATCAAGATGAAGGCTGAGTACAGCCCTGGAGCCCCTTCCTAGCAATGCTGTGTGACCTTGGGCCAGGTCCTGCCCAGCCAGAGGGTATCATCTGTGTCCTAAGGGCTTTCACTTCTGAGTCTGTGGCTCTATTCTTCCCCTCCCCCGACCCCGGACACCCTGTGTGATTTATGTCTACTGTTCCAGTACGAGTTCCATCTAGAAGCCAGCCTTGTTAAGGTTGACAGGTCATGCAAGGGGTAAAGGGCAGCTGGCCGAGCACAGCCTCCTAAAGTAGCTCTAGGGCAAGGCCAAGGTGCCAGAATTCACATGGAGAGGTACCCGGGGTGTAAGATGGGCGGACAACTGCTGGCCTGGGAACAGAGGGGACCAGAGTGCTACAGTTAGGGCCTGTGCTCAGTGAGCCTCTCCCTAGGAACCCAGGCATCCCTCAAGTGTTTGTTGTTGTTGTTGTTGTTTTTAAAAAGGGGGGACTCGCCGGGACCGGTTTGGCTCAGTGGATAGAGCGTCGGCCTGCGGACTGAAAGGTCCCGGGTTCGATTCCGGTCAAGGGCATGTACCTTGGTTGCGGGCGCATCCCCAATAGGGGGTGTGCAAGAGGCAGCTGGTCGGTGTTTCTCTCTCATCGACGTTTCTAACTCTGTCCCTCTCAATTCCTCTCTGTGTAAAATCAATAAAAAATATATTTTTTAAAAAAAAAAGGGGGGGGGGGACTCTCAGTGAAGGGGTACACCCTGGGACAGGGGCAGGCAAGTGAGTGGGAGCAGAGGCAGGGCGGGGTCAGCCTCTTTGTTCTGAGCCACCAGTAGAATAATTCCTGGTGTAGTCAGGGGAGCAGACTCTCCCGGAGATCAGGTGACCAGGGTCCCTGGGGGCACAGAGTAAAGCAATGCACTATGGGGTGGGAGTGGCTGCAGGCTTGCAGTACAGGAAGGAAGCCCATGGTCCAGGCAGGGGATGAGAGCCTGCCAGCTGCCCCAAGTTCAAAGTCACCTCCAGCTTCATTCCCCACCCAGCACCAGGCTTGCCCTGAGTTTCCCCAGTGAAAACCCAGCCTCCCCATTTCAAAGATGATTCTGGAATCTGAAAACGTCAGTTCAATCTTCAGGATTAGCTAGCCAGCCAGTTCTGAGGACCCCAAAGCCTCGCAGAGAAACCAGTGGGGTGTGTGTGTGGCTGTGTGTGGGGGGTGATGGGTTCCAGCATCTAGAGAGATTGAAGGAGCAGAGAAAGGGAAAGTCATCCTGAGACTCCAGCACTGCCACATCAACCCTGTGACAGGTGCTGCTGGGCCAACCTGCTCCCCACCTGGGGGCTGGTGAGAAATATCTCGTGTCAGAGAGAAAGCAGAGGACGGCCTCAGACTCCAAGGCCAAAACCGTCAGAACTCCTTCCTCTACCTCCTGCAGCCTCACCTAGAACCACAGCCCTTCTGGCTCAAATTCCCAAAGCCCAAGGTCTATAAGTAAGAAGAGAAAGGCAGCTGCACCCTTCCCCCTCCCCCACACCTAAGGCAAGACAGAGGGGGCAGGCTGACACAGGAATGAAGCTGAAGTCTGCATGCAAAGAGGGGCCCCCTGGCTGAGCAAGAGAGGATGCTAGGTCAGCAGGATGAAAGGGAGTGAGCCAAATAGCCAATGAAGGGACTGTGACCTCTGCCACAGCACCCGGGGACCAACTCAGGACCAGGGCCTAGGCCTGGCATGTAGCAGGGACCAAGCTAAGATGTGGGGGTTCAACGGGGGCTGTGAGTGTGTGTGTACGCACACATGTAGGGGCTCCCACTCAGCTCCCACTATATTTGTAGGTGCTCAAATATACACTGTGTGAGTGAATTAATAAATGGAGGGGGGGACGGTTTGATATGTAAGAGACAATAGGTGGGGTCTCTGAGAACACTCGAAAAATCTGAGTGTTAACAAGAGGCCCAGGACATTCCACTTGGAGCCCTGGAGGCCCAGGAAGCTGAGGCTGGTCAGTCTTCCCCAGCCTGAGCTCAGACAGCAGCTGAGGCTGACACCAGGCTGACAACCATCCCTAGCCCTGGCCAACACCTTGACTTGGATCTTATGAGGGACTCTGAGTCAGAACCACCCAGATAGACCGTTCCAGAGTTCTAACCCTTGGAAACTGGGACTCTCAATTGTTTTAACTGCTGGTATTTGGGAAATATCGTTAGATGGCACTAGGTTATTAATCTAAAGACCCATAAGTCTTTGGCCGCCCTGACTTTGCTGCTTCTCAGAAAATCTTCCGTGGCCACAGGCACCAGAACTTGGAAGGCAGGGCCCCCAGAGAACATGGACTCACCGAGTTCAGTGGGCTTCAGCAATTCATCTAGCATGTTGAAGAAGGGCAGCTTCACCAGGCGCACTTCTGGCTTGAGAGTCTTGGCAGGCAACCGTCCGAGTCCATTTAAGTACTTCCCATAGAGCACAGGGTAGTCAATGTTGGGGCCTGTGAGTGGAGTCCTGGGCACAGTGCTGGCCCGGTCATAGGTCGAGTGCATGGTCAAGGGGTCCAGGGGCCGGTGGGGTTGGGAGATGGGTTCTGAGCTCTTCTTGGCGTAGCGCGTCTCGTAGAGCTCCTTGATCTTCTTGAACAGCTCAGGGCTACAGTCAAACTGAACCAGCTGGAGGGCCCGGGTGACAAGTTCGTGCTTAAGTCCACTCTTACTCCGGCCGACGAAACCCAGGAGCATCTGAAGATCGGAGACTCGAAAACTCATCACCATGTTCTGGGAAGAGCAACCACAGACACATATGCTCAGAGGGAAAGGCTGCCAGAATCAGGGGCCACCAATGGGGCATAGGGGCTTCCCTGAACTGCCTGAGCCAAGTGGGGGGATAACAAAATGAAGTTCTCGTCAGCTACCATCTGATCCCACGCTCCCTCCGCTTTCATTCTGGCTGGTGCGAGTGGGAGCCCAGGAGGAGCCTTGGTATGTCTCACCTGGCCTGGGCTTGATTTCACTTCCACTGAAGCTCACCTTGCACATGATGCCCCCTCCCAGCTCAGCCCTGCTGCCCTCCTTCTCCTCCTCCTCCATTCCTCAGCATTGCCAACACAGCCAAAGCTTTTCTGACGGCCCTCACGCCTGCCTTCTATTTTAGGCTCTCTTTTCACATCTTTAGGCCTAACAGCATCCCCAGGGCAGAAACTGAGAATCCTGTTTTTCCCATAAACAGCCTTAGCCACTCCCAAAACAGAGCACACTGATGGCCTTTCTGACCCTCAGTCTCTTCATTGGGGAGATGGCAGGATCCACTTCATTGGGATGTGGGAAGGACCTGATGCGGTAACTCATGCAAAGCAGAATGAATGTGCAACCAATGTCAGCCAATGTTTTCCCTCTGGTCTGGATAACAGCCACAACTTAATACTAATCACCTCCCAGGAACTGAGCTGGACATGTCTTATATACTTAACTTTGACTCTTAAAACACCCCCCAGGTTGGTGTAAGCTCCACATTACAGCCAACATTCAAACCCAGGCCCCACTCTGATGCCAGGAGTTGTTCATCTTACTACCCTGTGCCCAGTATTGACCTACAGCTGATCATTCCAGTAGGCTTTCTCCATCTGGGCAACGTAGACAGGTGAGTTGTCTTGTCGTGTGTGGGGGCTGCCCTGGACATTGTGGGGTGTTAAGCAGCATCCCTGCCTCCACCCCCTTGATGCTAGGAGCACCTCCAAATCCCAGTCATGATACGCAGACGTCCCCCAGACATCTTCCAATATCCCCTGGGGGCAGGATCAGCCCCGATTAAGAACCAAGCCCTAACCAGTTTGGCTCAGTGGATAGAATGTCAGCCTGTGGACCAAAGGGTCCCAGGTTCAAGTCTGGTCAAGGGCACATAATTCGGTTGCAGGCTCAACTCCCCCCTATGCCCTGGTCAGGGTGCATGCAAGAGGCAGCCAAATCACCGTGTTTCTCTCACATCCATGTTTCTCTCTGTCTTTCCCTCTCTCTTCCACTCTAAAAATTAATGGAAAAATATCCTGGGGTAAGAATTTAAAAAAAGAACCATGGGCCGAGACCAGTTTGGCTCAGTGGATAGAGCGTCGGCCTGCGGACTGAAGGGTCCCGGGTTTGATTCCGGTCAAGGGCATGTACCTTGGTTGCAGGCACATCCCCAGTAGGGGGTGTGCAAGAGGCAGCTGATGGATGATTCTCTCTCATCGATGTTTCTAACTCTCTATCCCTCTCTCTTCCTCTCTGTAAAAAATTAATAAAATATATTTTTTAAAAATTTAAAAAAAGAGCCGAAACCGGTTTGGCTCAGTGGTAGAGCATCGGTCTGCGGACTGAAAGGTCCCAGGTTCGATTCCGGTCAAGGGCATGTACCTGGGTTGTGGGCACATCCTCAGTAGGGGGTGTGCAAGAGGCAGCTGGTCGATGTTTCTCTCTCATCGACGTTTCTAGCTCTCTATCTCTCTCCCTTCCTCTCTGTGAAAAATCAATAAAATATATATATAAAAAAAAATTTAAAAAAAGAACCATGGGTCTGAGAAGGCTGTGGGAATCCAGCAGCTGGAGAGGCTGTTAACTGAACTGTGGCAAAGTGATGAGATCTAGCAGGGTCCCTCCAACTAAAGCCAAACACAAGAGCTCAGCTGATTGCAATGTTTTCTTTGGGGTTAGCTGGAGGCACATTCCCTCTGTGAGACTCTGGGACACCAAGGGGAATGAGTTTCCCAATAGCTTCATAAGCAAAGTGTAGCAAGAGGATGGGCCAGCAGAGTTTCAGATCGCTCGTGCTGAACCCTGAAGCTGGCCGGAACGAAATGTGGTGGGGAAAGACACTTCCAGGGGGAACGGAAAAACAACACAGTACAAGGGACAAGAGCATGGGGCAGGATAGCACCCAAACAAACCAATAAATCGCTTAAACTAAACCTGAGAAAGTGTATTGTTGGAGGTGGGTGGGAACCCACCCTGCCAGGGTTTACGTAGCAGCCTCAATACCAGGAGACACTGATGTTTCCCGTTTCTTGGCTATTTAAGGTTGAGACATGGAGTCTGACTCAGGAGCCCTGGGTTCAAAACCAGATTCTGCGCTAGGTTCCCAGACGACCCTAGGTCTGCCATCAGGCTTCTCTGCACTTTGGGCTCCTCCTTTGTCAGCGCAAGAGCTAAGATTCCTTCCATCAGTACAACACCAGGCTCATGCTGATAGCAGAGGGGGCAGCCTTTTTCCGCTGCAGGGTCTTCCTTCTATCCTGCACTCTAGCCGTGGAGTGTCTATCCTGTGCCAACTACCTCAGGGAGTTCTCAGTCACTCATCTCACAAGGGCTTCGAACGTTATATAGGTGAGAAAACCGAGGCTCCCAGAGGGAAGTGGCTGGCCCAGTGCCTCTCTGTGTGGCAATGACAGGACTGGCATTTGGACCTGGAAGGACCTTCACTCAACAGCACACCCCCTAAGTACCTAAGCAGCCTGCTGGTCCTCAGAGAGTCCAGAATGCTTTGAAACAAAGAGGCTTCACCCCTCTCAGCCTGACTTCCTACCTTGATCAGAGAAAAAAGGCTCACAGATTTGTTTCTTCTGGAAGAGGTCCAAGGCCAGCGAGGGGAGAGGCGCTGCCATGTGCAAGCTGATGGCCTCCCATGGAGCCACAGGCAGGTGGGCTTGGTCTTTGAATCCAACCACAACACATCTCCTGCCGCCATCCTACCCGGGGAGACCCCCTCCCCGCCCCAAGGCATACCCTCTGCCACCAGGTTAGACATCCGGAGCTCCTGCCCCAGCATCCTGGGACACACCCTTCAAGCTGTCACTCTGATTTCTAAGCAGCTGCCACCAGGGAGGAGCGTGTCCTTGACACTGGGGAGTGGGTGGGAGGAAGGGTTGGGAGGGGCACAGCATTCAGAAGGAAGCCCCAAGGGCTTGACAGATCAGCTCCTGCAGAGGCTTCGTCCTGCCCCTTAGATCTGTGTTTACAAACAGTACCAGGCTACAAGGGCTTCCAGAGCTGCACTGGCTGCACAGAGAAACAGCAGCCTAGATAGAGTATCTAACTCAACCCCTTTCCAGCTTAGTGATCAGGGGAGGGA
The DNA here is from genome assembly GCA_036971965.1 of Nyctalus aviator. Taxonomy (NCBI): domain Eukaryota; kingdom Metazoa; phylum Chordata; class Mammalia; order Chiroptera; family Vespertilionidae; genus Nyctalus; species Nyctalus aviator. The sequence continues at coordinate 24,600,128 of CM072927.1, forward strand.
AGTTAAGGCCCCTCTCACCAGGAAACAGGAGATGGAAACAAACTGCTACAAGGTATCCCAGGGAGTCCACAGGCCGCCTCCTCCCCTCCCCAATGGCGATCAGGGGCCTTGGGTTAGGTCTCAGATGTCCAGTATTCCCCTGAACCAGCCTACTTTGCACCTCAAAAGACAGACTCTCCAGCTCTTGAGAGGTTAGGAAAGCGCCTAAAAGGGGGGACATTTCAATTACATGGAAGGCACTTCACAATGACCACAAGAGACTGAAGGAGAAAGAAAGCTTCCTCGGATAGAGCAAGTGGTGCTGCAGTCTCAAGCCCCCCTGAATGGAGGCTAGTGTTTTAGAGAACTTGAAAAAAGGGTCCACTTAATTTAACTGGGTTGGGGGGGGGGGGCGCCCAGCCACCGGAGGGTCAAATAGAGTTCATTGGATCATATTTCAAGGCTCTGCATGGAATAAAAAAGACTTCAGACCCTACCCTCTGCCTGGGAGGGTGGGGGTCCAGAGTCACACTAATGGCCCCTGGAGGAGATTAAATTTCAGGGCTCCAGGGACATCAGGCCTGCAGGCTGCCACCTTGGGCTTGCAGAGTTCAGACTGCTCTACTTCTCTAGAACAAGTTTCAATTTCTCCAAACCTTAGAGAAGTGCAGAAGTGTATGAGGTGTGGGTATGGGAGAAGGGGGTAGGGTGCTCTGGGTGAAGGGAGGGTAATACCCTATAATCACAGAACATAGAGGGCTGCATTTCAGATCCCAGGAAGTGAAGGGATGGAAGGAGAGGGATGAGTGAGAGGAAACATTTACAGATCAAGCTGTTGGGGAGGGGAGACCAGAAGGGGGCAAGAGGCAGCGCTTCTGTCCAGTGAAGAACTTCCCTGGTACCATGTTCCTTAACTTCTCAGGGAAGAAGGGGAGAATCATAATCTAGTTGAGGCAAGGATTCTGGAGCTTGTCCTCAGAGAGGCACCTGGGAAGGTATATCCCCTTGGGTGGAGATGCTCCCAGTTTAGTCCTAAGAGGATTCAAAGGGGTCCCAAGCTAGGAGAGGGAAGGGTATCTATGGGATGTGGGATCTGGACCCCAAACTGGAGTACGGGGAGAGGCACCAGGGAACTAGCCTACAAAGAGGCCTATCCTGAAACCAACAAGAACCTCCAAGGACAACATAACAGACCAGCAGAAAGGGGGGTGGCGGGGGTCAGAAACCAGAGCTGGGTGCATAAAGGGATCTAAAGCAGTGGCTCTGGGGACTGTGAGGGGAGAGTGGTTTGATCTGAGTAGACTCATTGGGGAGAATATAGGGAAGCATCCAAGATTAGTGTCTGATACTGCGTGTGTGAGGTTTAGAGACCCCAGGCGCAGAGTCCAAAGCCTCCCAGATGCTGTCCTAAGGGTTTGGAAAGATGGAGGAAGAAGAGAGAGCCCGGTACCCCAAATGGAGAGAGTAGTTAGGAAGGCTCCGAACCAAGTTCAGGGGTCAGGACTCCATCCCAGGGGGCAGAACCAGCTCAATGAACACCGCGTCCACTTGGGGGTGAGAGGGAGGCATCAAGAGGGGGCGGGGCTCTGGGATCCACTCGAGAGCCCAAGAGGGGCCCCAAACTCCACCGTGGGGCACAGACCCCAGGAGGACAGGCTGTGTTTGGGGGCAGTTGAGGATCCTGAGTCCTCACCCCGGAGGGTGGGAGCGGTGGCAGAAGGGTCAGGGGACCCTTCTGGGCAGGCAGTCGCCAACCGCAGCCTGCCCGGTTGGACCGGGAAACTGAGTCCCAGATGCCGGCCCTCCGTGCCTTGAGGGGCGGGGAGGCGAAGGCACTCCCCCAGGCCGAAGAGCACGGACCCCGGCTCGGGGCGAGGAGCGGACGAGCAGCCCAGCCCCTCATGCTGTCCGGGGGGACTGTGCCTCAAGCGGGGAGGCGCGACCCGGTGCCCGAGTTTGGAGAGACGTGGACCCTAAGCGCTCAGGCTGAAGCGGGGAGAAGCCAGCCTCCAGCCTAGGGCCGTTTCCCCGCGCGAAGACTAGGGTGAGGTTTGGGGGCCCCGCCCCCCGCCTCCGGCCTCCCCGCCCCCCCGCCCGCAACCAGAGCCCCAGGGCCGGGGGGCGAACGAGGGGGCCGGGCGCCGAGCCGCAGGCGGTCCGCACCGTGGGGCCCCATGCGGAAGTCGCAGACCCCGGACCGCCGCCTAGCCCTGGCCCCCTCGGCCGCCCGCCCGGGCCGGCGTCGCCTCCGCTCACTCACTTTGGCCTCCACCAGCTCCGCCGCCATCTTGGCCACCAGCGTCCCCCGCGCCGGGAGCCCCCAGCGTCGCGTCACGTGATCGTCCGCCACTCGAGGGCGGGGCCGTCGCCGCAGCCAATTAGCGCCCGCTCCCCCTTCTTTTTGCAACCCCCGCCTCCACGGCGCCCTCCGCTGCGCACTGCGCAGGCGCGGGGCCGCCGCCTGGGCCTCGGGCCAATCCCGGTGGCGGGACGTCGCCCCCTTTCGCTCCCGGCTACCACGCCCACCCTTGGCCCCGTCTGGCTTCTTAAAGGGGTACGAGCCCCGCACTGGCGGGGCCGCGTGCTGGGTCTTGTCTGGATGGAGAGGCGAGAGCGGGGCGGCTATCGCAGTGCAGCCAGGTGTTCGACGCCCGGCGGGCGGGCGGGCGGCGTCGGGGAGGAGAAGGTTATCCTAGCACAGCGGCCACCGGTGAGTGCAGTGCAGCTTTGGCGGCCGCTAGCCCCGCACGTTGTACATCCGGGTCCTGGCCCGGCGAAGAGGGAGCGGGTTCTGCACCCTCTGGCTGGCCCCGGGTGGAGACAGGCGGGACCAACTCCCCAGTTGACAGAATCGCCTGCATCCCTTACCCCTCCTAGTTCCGCCTCTCCACCCACAGTAATCCTGTGGAATCTGCAGTAAGGGGAACCTAGCCCTGTCCTAGAGCTCTCTGTGGCTCCCCACTGCCCACAGGCAGCGGAGTTCAAACTTTCTACCTGTTCCAGGTGATTAGTTTTTCTCTGAGAAAGAGAAGCGGAGACTATTTAAAGGTGTAGAAATTGGCCGGGTTGACTGCCTTTTTGGGAAAAGGATGTCACCCTTTAACCAACCAATTCCACTTCCGAAGGAAATAACAATCACGATGATGTTAACAATACTACCTAATACTAAGTGTCAAGACCTGTTTTAAAGTACTTTACATGTTATTTCACCTTCACACCCGCCAATCCCAATAATAGGTACTATTTACATATGAGAAAACAGGTCTGGAGTGGTTAGTTGACTTACCAAGGTCACTTTGAACAGGTGCATGAAAGGGTATGCACCATTCCAGCCAGTGGTTGAGTACCAATCAACCTATGAGTCAGGAGGTCACAGTTTGATTCCTGGACAGGGCACATGCCCTGGTTGAGGAGCTTGATCCCCAGTAGGGGGCGTGCAGAAGGCAGCCAATCACTGATTCTCTCTCATAATTGATGTTTCTATCTCTCCCTCTCCTGTCTTCTCTGAAATCAATAATAGATACATAGATAGATAGATATGCACCTGAATATGTAAATCCAGGGAACAACTGAAGTTGCAGTTCATATCAGAAGGCCATCTGCTGGCAAATTTCTTCTTGCTATGAGGTCAGTTTTTTGTTCTATTGAGCCTCTTTTTAAAAATATATATTTTTTATTAATTGTTTACAGAGAGAAAGGGAGAGGGATTGAAAATTAGAAACACCGATGAGAGAGAAACATCCATCAGCTGCTTCCTGCATACTTCCTACTAGATATGTGCCTGCAACCAAGCTGCATGCCCTTGACCAGGATCCTTGAGTCCACAGGCCAACACTCTATCCACTGAGCCAAAACCGGTTAGGGCTTTATTGAGCTCTTTAACTGATTATATGAGGCCTACCCATTTTAGGTAGGGCAATCATCTATTTTACGTTACAGTCCACCAATTTAAATATCAGTATCATCCAAAAACACCTACATAGACACATTCAGTATAATTTTTTTAATGCTCACCCAATGATATGTTTTCATTTATTTTAGAGAAAGAGAGGAGAGAGAGAGGCAACCAATCAATGTGAGCGAGTAACATTGATTGGTTGCCTCTCCCTACACACTCTGACCAGTGATTGAACTCACAACCTAGGTATGTGCCCTGACCAGAATTGAATCTGAAGCCTTTTGGTGTACGGGGTGTAGCTCCAACCAACTGAGCCACCCATCCTGGGCCGGTATAATGTTTGACCAAATATCTGGGCACCGTGGCTCAGGCAGGTAGAAGCATAAATTTAACCATCACATGGGGTAAGGTAGATTTGTGTGATCCAGGCAAGTGATGATGGGGCCCTGGGTCAGGGGGAGGGGCAGAGGGCAGAGGGGGTGGAAAGAAATGGATGGAGTCAACAGGTTTGTTTTTAAGTGTACAATCAGGTAAAGAGTGTTGGTATTACCACATGCTAATTTTAAAACATTTCTACCACCCCCAAACGAAATGCCATCCCCCTTAGCCATAACTCCCTCAACACCTCCCCACGAATCCACTCTGTTTCTGTGGATTTGCCTCTTCTGCACATTTCCTATAAATGGACTCTTGCAACATGTGTCCTACTTCCTGCAATCCTAACATGACTGAGAAATCTACCCTCAAAGCCCCCAGCCTCCCCTCGCTCTGGACTCCATGACCGCCGCCTGCCTTTGCCTTGCATGTGGGATCTCATCGTTTCTCACACGCACACCATGCCCATGCTGCGCTTTCCGTCTTCCCCACTGAACCTGCTTCCTGCTCTTTCCACCTTCTCAGCAAACGGAAGCTCTGTCCTTCGATTTCTTTGGGCCAAAATCTTGAAGTCAGTCTGGACTCTCATTCTTCACATACAACACGTCAGCCAAAGCTACCTGTCCCGTTGCCCAAATCTATTGTAAATCAGCCCACTTCTGACCCTCTCCATGAGGGCCCTTTAGATCCGGCTCCCATCACCTCCAGACTGGACCAGCACAGTCCCCTCTGCCCTTGCCCCCAACAGACTATCAATAAATGGCCAATAGAGGGCGTCCATGAGCACATGAGTCAGGTCCCACCAGAGCAAGGGCTCCCACCTCCCTGGGTCCAGAGGCCCACAAGTGCTCACTTACTGTCCCCCCCCCCCCCCTTCCCGGACTCTTGCAGCCACAGGGGCTTCCTTCCTGATCCTCTAATACTCCAGGATGGACACTGAAGGCAGGATCATTCTGAGTGGCCGGGGTAAGGTGGCGGGCACCATGGACTGCACCCTTGGTCTCCACAAACTCCATGCCAGGAGTACCCCCATTGTGACAACCACAGATTTCCCCAGATATCACCTCGTGTCTCCTGGTGCTAGGATCATTCCCAGGTGTAATCCACTGATTTAGGACAAGGTTTACAGCAGGGTGTATCAGGTTTGTTTTTTTTTTAATTGGGATCTCTACTCAAAAGTTCTCCTATGCACAGGGGAAAGTGATAGATCCTCCCTTCCTCCAGTTGATGAACAGACATAAACCTCACCTGCAGCCAGACATTCCTAAGCACTGAACCACCAATCAGCACCTGCCAAATACCCTAAGCCCCCTCCCCCCCTATTCCTAAGTCCCTAGGTCCCTAATCACCAATTAGCGTGTGCTGAGTGCCCTAAGCCCCATCCCCTTTCCTCCCCTTAAAAGTAGACCCCCAGGATTCTTCCGGCCTCTTTCTCTCTGGAAGCCGCCAGCAGGGGTACCCTTAAAAGTAGACCCCCGGGATTCTTCCGGCCTCTTTCTCTCTGGAAGCCGCCAGCAGGGGAACCCTTAAAAGTAGACCCCGGGATTCTTCCGGCCTCTTTCTCTCTGGAAGCAGCCAGCAGGGGTACCCTTCTCTCCAATAAAGCCTATATCCTGGCTTCCCGGTCTCTGCAAATCTTTATTTCATCTTTTAGAAAGTATTGTTCAATGTTTTTGTTTAAAAAGTAAAATTCAGCCCTAGCCGGTTTGGCTCAACGGATAGAGGGTCGGCCTGGGGACCCGGGTCCCGGGTTTGATTCTGGCCAAGGGCAGGGACCTTGTTGGCAGGCTCCTCCGAGGCCAGGTCCTCCTGGGGGTTCCTGCAGGAGGCAACCAAATAAAACAAAAAAATAAAATTTAAAAATAAATAAAAAGTAAAAAAGTAAAATTTGAAGATTTAATTGGCTCTATTAAGTGATTCCTTAAGAAGGTAGCATCCCATTTAGAAAGTAAAGGACAAATAGGTTCTATAGAAAGAAGGGTGGAGCAAAGGATACTGACAAAACAAAAGGGAGAATTGTTTTGGGGCTGGGACATCTTTTCTTTAGGGAAGAAAAGGGGAAGCATTTTTACCTTGCAGACATTGCCTTTTCTTTCTATGGGCGATGGAGAGGACTAGACTACCCAAAGATTCCACACTGGTTGATTAAGATTACATCTCTGCCGAAACCGGTTTGGCTCAGTGGATAGAGCGTCGGCCTGTGGACTGAAGGGTCCCAGGTTCGATTCCGGTCAAGGGCAAGTACTTTGGTTGCGGGCATATCCCCGGTTGGGGGTGTGCAGGAGGCAGATGATCGATGTTTCTGGCTCTCTATCTCCCTTCCTTTCTGTAAAAAATCAATAAAATATACTTTTTTAAAATATATATATTTTATTGATTTTGTACAGAGAGGAAGTGAGAGAGATAGAGAGTTAGAAACATCGATGAGAGAGAGTCATCGATCAGCTGCCTCCTGCACACCCCCCACTGGGGATATGCCCGCAACCAAGGTACATGCCCTTGACCGGAATCGAACCTGGGTCCCTTCAGTCCCCAAGCCGACACTCTATCCATTGAGCCAAACCGGTCTCGGCAATAAAATATACTTTTTAAAAAAAGATTACATTTCTGGGAGAAACTGAAACTCTACTAGATCAGTTTGGCATCACGGGCCTTTATTTATTTACTGGTGCCCTGAATTCGTGCACATTGAAAGGAAATTAATTAGAAGGTGGCTGGAGGGCAGGACATGGTGAGAAGGGCCAGACATGCCCCGGAGCCAACCTCCCAGGTCCCTCCTGGCCAGCCACACCTGGGGCAGCACAGCAGCTCAAAGGATGCCCTCAGGGGAGTCAATGTGGGGGGGGTCCCGGGATTGTGAGAGGTGACGCACCCCGGAATTGGGCCCCCTTCTCTCTGGTTCTGGGGTGCATCACCCAAGAACCACCACGGTCAAGTCACTGCAGCTCGGCAGCTCCTGCGTTGTGGTCTGCCCCCTGGTGGTCAGTGCGCATCATAGCTACCGATCAGATGGTAAGAGATCATTTATTGGGTACATTACAGAGAGGTAGAAAAAGTAATTGCTAGAAGAAATGGGCTTAGGAAACAAGCTATAGAGGTAAAGGAAGGGAGGGGAGGAAACTGATAGTAACACGCCTGGGGGCTTGTGGAAGGACAGGGAAAGGCACAGGGCGTGCTTCTGGGAGGGAGGGCCTGGCATCATGGGTTTTTTCGTGTGAGTGACACCATGTTGGGCCTGTGGTTCTCTCTAGAATATTTTATATGCAGAATCTGAGGTTTAGAAAGGTTAGGTAATTTGCCCATGGTCACACAGTCAGTAAAGGCAAAATTAGAATTTAAATTCAGGATGTCTGGCTTGGGTCAACCAAATCAGAAATATATCTGGAAAATAGTAATGAGGCAGAGCTGCTCCCTGATTAAACCACATCTTTTTTCTGTTGTTTTCAGAGAGGAAGGGAGAGGAAGAGAAGAGATAAAAACATTAGAAACATGTGATGAGAGAGAATCACTGATCAGTTGCCTCCTCACCTCCCCCCCCCCCCCCCCCCCCCCCCCCGCCCCACTAGGGATCGAGCATGCAACCTGGGCATGTGCCCTTGACCGGAATCAAATCCGGGACCTTTCAGTCCACAGGCCAACACCCTATCCACTGAGCCACCCTATCTATAAAAGCCAGTGGATTTTATTGTGGCAAAATATATATAACGTACAATTGACCTTTTATTTTACTTTTAATTTAAATTTTTTGCTGTTTAAAATATTACCTATGTCTCCTTCCCCACCCCCCCCCACTGACCTCTCCCTGAGCACATGCGCAGACAGTAGGAGGGTGAGGGCATGCACAATTTACCATTTTAATTGTACAGTTTTAGTTTATTAAGCGCATTCACATTTTTGTGCAACCATCTGCAGAAGTTTCTCATCTTACCAAATTGAAACTTGTCCCCATTAAAGACTAACTTGCCCACTTCTCTTCCTGGCACCCACCATTCTACTTTCAGTCTCTGAATTTGGCTCCTCTAGGGGCCTCTCACAGGTGGGATCACGCAGTATTTGTCCTTGGGTTGTTATTGGAGAAAAGCATGGACGGTCTCTTTCTGTTGCCAGTGGGAGTGGGGCTCTAGGGGTACCACTGGAATAAGCATTTCCGGGGGCCCCAAGACAGCATATGTGGTGGAAAGCTGTATTCTGCATATAAAACACTCAAGAGAAAACCACAGGCCCAACATGGTGTCACTCACACGAAAAACCCGTGATGCCAGACCCTCCCTCCCAGAAGCACGCCCCGTGCCTTTCCCTGCCCTTCCACGCTGCCTCCCACAAGCCCCCAGGCGTGTTACCATCAGTTTCCTCCCTCCCAAGACCCTCGGGCCCTTCCTTTACCTCTATAGCTTGTTTCCAAAGTCCCATTTCCCTCAATCCAGTCCTGGAAGATGTTCAGCTGGGGACCCAGTAGAGCTACATGCAAAGGTGCTGTTCCGTGGTGGAGCTAGGCCCAGTTTAGTATCAGGTGAGGTGCAGTCCGTTAGTCCGCGGTGCGTGGGCCACGTGGGGAAAAGCAGGAGGGCGGGAGCAGGAGAGTCCCACAGCCGGGAGTGCAAGTGGCAAGAGCCAACCAAGAGAGTAAACTCCTTTGTTTAGGAGATTAAATATGTTTTTATGTTTATTTTTATTGATTTCAGAGAGAGAGAGAGAGAGAGAGAGAGATAGAAACATCAGTGATGAGAGAGGATCATTGATCAGCTGCCTCCTGCATGCCCCCCACTGGGGATGGAGCCTGCAACCTGGACATGTGCCTTTGACCGGAATCGAACCCAAGACCCTTCCGTGCTCAGGCCGGCACTCTATCCACTGAGCCAAACCGGCTAGGGCATAGATTAAATACCTTAAATCTGCCCATGCTTGCAGTGGCCATGCCTACTCTGGTCAACGACCTGTTCCCAGGTGTGACTGACAGGAAAGTATCTTTCCTCTTTTGCCCAGACTTGCCTGGCCATGCATCTACGCTGTAGCTTCCTGGCAAAGCTGCACACGTGGCATGCCTATACTATTTGGTTTTCCCTTTGCTCTTTTCGTTATCCATAACTAGGTTAAATTGCAACACTATCACTGAGACTGACTTATTTCATTGAGCATAATCTCAAAGTTTATCCGTGTTGTATTTCGGAATTTCTCCTTTTCAAGGTTGAATAATATTCCATTATGCGTACCAGTATATACTTCTAAGCCATGCCTTTTTGAGTCACTGGTTTCTGGCTCTTACCAGCTGGGTGGCCTTGAGCAGATAACTAAACTCTGAGCCCCAGTTTGCTCCTGCATAAATAACCTCTCCAAAGCCCCGCGGTGTGGGGAGGATTAAGCGAATTAACTGATTGAAAGGGTGAGAGCAGCATCTAATCCAAGGGGTTGCAGTAACTGCCTCTGGTCAGCAGGGGCCGCTATGGCCACGTCTGCGCCCTCCCTGCACCGCAGGAAGCACATGCGTAGTGGAGTCTCCCTGCAGAGGTCACTTCTTCCGCGTGGTTATTCCTCCCTCCGCGAGTTCCACCCCCATCCCCCACCCCCATTTCCCCGCGTCCCCTCCGTGTATTTATAACTGCAGACCCTGAAGGAGGCTGTGGTTGCTCTTGCTCACTCCTGAAGCCCCGTGCCTCCTCAGGCTTTTGCTAAATGTGGGTCTGAGGATGGCGGTGGGGAGAGGTCCCCAGCCAACGTTAGGCCCCCCTTCCAGCTGTGGGCCTGAACACCTCTCCATGAAGGTTAACAGTGTTTGGGAGGGGGCAGGGAGAGACTTACATTTACCTACCGGTATTCCCCCTAATTTTTTCCCCACTTCTGCAACTTATATTAATTAAATTTTATCAATAAGCAGTCTATTCATTCAAGAGCAAATTCTACATCCTCTTAATGGAAACTTTTGTTTTTCTTCTATGAAATGCCCCAATTTGCAAGGAAGTGCTGCGAAGTGCCTAATACGGAGCCTAGCACACAGTAGGTGCTCAGTGCATTTAAAGATATAATTTCTTGCCGAAACCGGTTTGTCTCAATGGATAGAGCGTCGGCTTGGGGACTGAAAGGTCCCGGGTTCGATTCTGGTCAAGGGCATGTACCTTGGTTGCTGGCACATGTGTGCAAGAGGCAAGAGGATTGATGACTCTCTCTCATCGATGTTTCTAAACTCTCTATCTCTCTCCCTTCCTCTCTGTACTTAAAAAAATAAAGATATAATTTTTTTAAAGTATTAACTGAAAACACACACACACACACACACACACACACACATTGTAACCTGTAAAGAATTATAGTGAGTTTATTTGAGCCAAACTGTGGACATATGCCAGGAAGCAGAACCTCAATGAATTGAGATAATGCTCTGGAGAATGGCAGGTTACATTTGTATTTATACATTGCATACAAAGGCGGGACATAGGTGGGTTACAAGAAAATCATTAAGGAGGTGGGATAAAGCAAAGCGGTGGGAAACCCCTGGGAGTGGATAAAAACTAAAATGATGAACACATACTTAGGTTCAATTAAAAATGACCCTGTAGGAATTTGAGGCGTCTGTCTTTGGTTGTGCCCCAGGGGCTCCAGAAAAAAAAGGGAAGTTACAAGTTAACCAGACATCTCACAGATCTGTTATCTTAGAGGCTAAAAGGCAAATGGGCTTAGTAAAGATCTAAGTTGATCTTTGTCAGGGAAAATATCGCCCTAGGACATGACTACCCACTATAACCTGTTTGTAGTTAAATATTTAATTTTTAAATCATCTTTTGTGGTTATTTTAGGTCTCTGAGTTTGCAAGACTGTCACGCAGGCCTCCCCTGAGCTTGTCAGGTTAGCAGGTGGCTCCTTTCGTCCACAAAAGATTAAACAAGTTTATTGAGAATGGGAAACTAGACACCTATTGCTGAAAATTGGTCAAATGGCACATGCACTTGCCTTGTAAAATTAACATAAAACCTGTCAGGAACACAGGTGTGGGTGTTTAAAGACCTAAGCTTGAGCAGATGGAATTGACATCTGCTGCCTGCCACGCCCTCTGCAGCTTTGAGCCTCAAAAAATAGCTATTTTATTTTATATAGCTATTTTATTTAAATATTTTATTTTATTTTAAATAGCTATTTATAAATAGGGACCTTTCAGTCCACAGACCGACGCTCTACCACTGAGCCAAACCGGTTTCGGCCATTGGTCACTTCTTGCATATGCCTTGACCAGAGATCAAACAAAAAACCTTGGAGTATCAGGACTGTACTCCAACCAACTGGATTACCTGGCAAGGACCTTAAATGTCTTTTTTTTTTTTTTAAATATATTTTATTCATTTTCTACAGAGAGGAAAGGAGAGGGATAGAAAGTCAGAAACATCGATGAGAAACGTCGACCAGCTGCCTCCTGCACATCCCCCACCAGGAATGTGCCCGCAACCAACGTACATGCCCCTGACCGAAATCGAACCTGGGACCCTTCAGTCCGAAAGGCCGATGCTCTATCCACTGAGCCAAACCGGTTTCGGCATGTCTTTTTAAAAATATATATATTTTTATTGATTTCAGAAAGGAAGGGAGAGTGAGAGTGAGATAGAAATATCAATGATGAGAATCATTGATCGGCTGCCTCCTGCATGCCCCACACTGGGAATGGAGCCCGAACCCCAGGCATGTGCCCTTGGCCAGAATCAAACCCGGGACCCTTCAGTCCACAGGCCAATGCTCTACTCAGAGTCAGACAGGATAGGTAGGGCCTTAAATGTCTTAATAACAGTGCAAGCTAATTAAAATAGCTGATATGTATTGAGAACTGAGTTAGGCATGGTGTTAACCCTTTAAGTGTATTCAGTTAATCCCTTTATTTGTAATTATTCTCCCCAAACACGGAGTATTGCTTCCTGTTTGTACCCCTGTTGGGCAGATGAGGACCTGAGGCACAGAGAAATTCAAGTAACTAGTGTAAGAACACATATTAGTAAGTTGGTATTTTGTTTACTGATATATCTATATACAGCATAGATATCTATGCACCAATAGCAATGCTGGTACATGGTGGACACTCAATCTGTCTTTGTGGAAATGAGTGATGAGCACCTGAATAAAATACCTTTTGTTTGAAATAATTATAGACAGGTAGTTTTAAAACTAGTACAGAGAGATTCTAAGTACTCTTTCCCCAGCCTCTCCCAGTGGTATCATTTTACATAATGTTAAAACAGAAAATTGCGCTGAGACCGGTTTGGCTCAATGGATAGAGCGTCGGCTAGGAGACTGAAGGGTCCCTGGTTCGATTCCGGTCAAGGGCATGTACCTTGGTTGCGGGCATATCCCCAGTGGGGGGTGTGCAGGAGGCAGCTGATCGATGACTCTCATCGATGTTTCTGACTCTCTATCTCTCTCCCTTCCTCTCTGTACAAAATCAATAAAATATATTAAAAAAACAAAACAGAAAATTGGCTTTGGTACAATCTATTGCAATGTGATTTATTTATTTATTTATTTATTTATTTATTTTTGCCCTATCTCTACCCCCTAGCGGCCGACCCTGAGTCCCCGCCACCCTGGTGGTGACGATGCGACCTGTCCTTCTGTAATGTGCTTTCTTAATTTTAAATTTTTATTGATTGATTTTAGAGAGAGAGAGAAAGAGAAGGGAGAGAGAGAAGCATTGATTTGTTGTTACCCTTATTTATACATTCGTTGGTTGCTTCTTGTATGTGTGCTGACCAGAGATAAACCTGCAACCTTGGTGATCCCCTCCACGCTCTAACCAACTGAGACACCCAGCCAGGACTGTACTGTGCTTTTTATTTTATTTCATTTTATTTTTAAAAAATATATTTTATTGATTTTTTATGGAGAGGAAGGAAGTGGGATAGAGAGCTAGAAACATGGACCAGCTGCCTCCTGCACACCCCCCACCGGGGATGTGCCCGCCACCAATGTACATGCCCTTGACCGGAATCAAACCTGAGACCTTTCAGTCCGCAGGCCGATGCTCGCTCTATCCACGGAGCCAGGCCACCGGCTGTACTGTGCTTTTCAATATGTTTGGCATTTTGCAAGCTATGATTACTATTCTCAGCTAAAACGGCACTTTTTGCTTTATGAACCTGAGTATTGCATCTCAGAGGCGCGCCTCCAGTTAAGGGGCCGACCCCAGGGAAATCCAGATGCAGAACGCAGATGCATTATCCCCTAGCAGCTCCACCCGCGCCTAAAGGGTTACGGGAGAGAGCGCGTCCGCACGCCTACGCACGACGTCGCTTCGCCCCGCCCCCGCAGCGCAGTCAGATGATCAGCTCAACCGGCGCTGGCCTATAAAAGGTCGGGTGTTGACGTCAGCGTCCTCTTCCGCCCGCGTCGCCGCATCTTCGGCGCGATTCCCTTCTCTCGGATCTACCTGGGAGAATCCACCGCCATCCGCCACCATGGTAAGCAATACCGTCTCGCTGGGGTCGTAGAGCGGTGGCGGGGCTTCTGCGGGGCCGGCGCTGCCGGGTCTGGAGTGGCTGGGGCCGGTTGGACAGGAAGGAGGAGACATGGCGGTGGCCCGGCTGGCGGGCCTGGGGTTGGGAAAGCGGCGGCCGCCATGTCTGCGCCGTGCTGCTCGCTTCCGAGGGCGCCCGGTCTCACGGGACTCGGGGCCCGGCTGGAGCTGGGGCGGAGGCGGGGTTGGGTGTTAATGATGATGTGGCAGATGCCGTAATGGCGGGCGCCGCCAGGGCAGCGGGGAGACGGGGAGCCGCCTTATGTAACCCACCCACCGGGAGTTTAAGTTCGACTTTGTGTCGGGAACAGGGAAACGGCAAAGCCGAGAAAGCCAAACCCCGAAAGCCTTTTTCTGATGTTGGCCTGGCTCCTTTACTCTGTGTGTTTCGCCCAATTGTGAAGCCGACTCGAGCCACGAGGTGGAGGCTCGCAGTGCGCAAGCTTCTCACCAGACGGGGGTGGTGGCGGTGGCATATTTAGGAATGTGAAGGGTTGGGTAGCCCTGTCTTACCCCAGACGGAAGGGTGACCTTCGCATTTAAAGAACCTGTTTAGTTGGGTAAAGCATGAGAAATCCCAGTGGCAATGGGAGGAGGGTTTGGGGGGGAGCTTTATACCGTCCATGTTTTTTAATTGCAAACACGTCACTCCACCTACAGGAAATTGGTTGTCATTAGCCCCAGCCCCAGATTCTCGGTTGTCACTTCTAAGTGTCAACTAGAAATCTGGGTTTTCAGAAATGGGACAAGTGGCATTTTTAAAGGGGTATCAGCAGCAGAGACTGGGGAGTTTGGGTGGGAGTTGGGGTTGTCCTGGCATCAGCCCCCTCCTGGCCATGGTGCTGGCAGTATATCGATTGTGGTCTTGGTGCCAAGCCTCGTTCCCGGACCCACCTGAGCCTCCCCCTTCCCCCATCCTAGGTGAACTTCACAGTAGATCAGATCCGGGCCATCATGGACAAGAAGGCCAATATACGGAACATGTCTGTGATCGCTCACGTGGACCATGGCAAGTCCACGCTGACGGACTCCCTGGTGTGTAAGGCCGGTATCATCGCCTCCGCCCGGGCTGGCGAGACCCGCTTCACTGACACCCGGAAGGACGAGCAGGAGCGTTGCATCACCATCAAGTCGACGTGAGCGAGCTCCGGTGCTCTTTGGACTGGGGAGGGGAGGTACTCCCCTGGAGCCTGCTGTGGAGACGGACCTCAGACACAATCTCTCTCCCAAGGGGCTTCTGGGAAGGAGTCTGGATTTTTGGATTATGAGGGACAATGAGCTTCAGTATAGTGAGACAGGAAGCCCTGCAGCCAGGGAGAGACAGTGATGGGAGTGGTATTGAGATTTGCAGAGGGGCTTAACTACTGAGTCCCCATTACAGGGGGGAAGGACCTTTTGACAGTGTCTGGAAGTGCCCCCTCCAATGTCAGATTCCTGGTCCCAGATGTCAGTGGGGTGAGAACCCAAAACAGAGTGACTGAAATTGCTGTTTGTTTTCCATTGGGGATTTGTGAGCTTCTCTTCATCTGCTCTGAGACCATTTCCGCTGGGGTGAAGGGCACAGGGATGGGTGAAAGGTGGGTTTTCCGGGTCATGTAGTTGGTATTTGGAATCAGGTGCGTTGAGCTTGGGAGGACCCATGCTGGGGACTGGGCAGGTGGGCTCTCCCTTTGTAGCTGGAATTAGGGAGGTGGGCAGAGCTCTTTGCTGGGAGAGCTGAAGTCTGTCTCTAGGGAAGAGGAATGCAGTGGGGAAAGTGATGCAGTGTTCGCTCAGGCTCTGGGTCCAGCTTATTATTACCACATACTGTGGTGCTTAGGGATTATTTGTCCTGACTGCCCTTAGGCAGGAATCCCAGGCTGACCTCTGCGGTTTCGGAGGACAGTGAAGAGCTATAGAATGGGACAGGTGTGCCTTTTGTTCATCCAACCTGTCCAAATCTCCCCAGGGCCATCTCCCTCTTCTACGAGCTCTCAGAGAACGACTTGAACTTCATCAAGCAGAGCAAGGATGGTTCCGGTTTCCTAATCAATCTCATTGACTCTCCTGGGCACGTGGACTTTTCCTCAGAGGTGACAGCTGCTCTCCGGGTCACCGATGGTGCCTTGGTGGTAGTGGACTGTGTGTCTGGTAAGCAGCAGGTTTCCTCATCCCTGGCTGGGAACCTGGGGTGTCCCATCTCTGGCTGATGAGAAATCTCTGTCCACCCCCAGGCGTGTGTGTGCAGACAGAGACCGTGCTGAGGCAGGCCATCGCAGAGCGCATCAAGCCCGTGCTGATGATGAACAAGATGGACCGGGCTCTGCTTGAGCTGCAGCTGGAGCCTGAGGAGCTCTACCAGACTTTCCAGCGCATTGTGGAGAACGTCAACGTCATCATCTCCACCTATGGAGAGGGCGAGAGCGGCCCCATGGGCAACATCATGGTAAGTGTGCTGCCAGCTACCCCATTGCATTCCTCCTGTCCTTCCCACAGACTGGAAAGGGCTGTCTGTGACCTCCCTCTGTGGGACCCATAAGTCTGGTCCTTTGGGACTTATTGGAGGATCTGAAAGTTGGTTTTTCTAGGAATGTTGGGGTGACAAAAGGGGGCTGGAATGTTTTTAGTACTGACTTCATCTAATACTTAACTTTTTGGGGAGGCTTTGGGGTAGGAGATACTCTGCCTGCTGAAGCAGGCTCAGGGCAGTCCCCTCTGTTACTGCTAACCCTTGCTGGTGGAGAAGATGAAGGCAGAGTTGGGCATCCTGTACATGATGACTAAAATTTCTTCACTTTGACCTGATGGCAATTGATGAAATCTGATGTCTGAAGCCCATGGCACCCAGGGACATGGTAGCTGGGGTTTCTGTTTGTCTCTTGTTAACTCACAGCTTTCTCTTGTTCTCTTAGATTGACCCTGTCCTCGGGACTGTTGGCTTTGGGTCCGGTCTCCATGGTTGGGCCTTCACTCTGAAGCAGTTTGCAGAGATGTATGTGGCCAAATTTGCCGCCAAGGGTGAGGGCCAGCTGGGGCCTGCTGAGCGGGCCAAGAAGGTAGAGGACATGATGAAGAAGCTGTGGGGTGACCGGTGAGTGCTGCGGGGAGGAGCAGGGTGTTCTACAGTCAATCTGCGAGGTGGGCGGGGACTTAGAGGTGATGATGTAGCTCAGGAACACCTCATGTCTGTATGTCTGTTGGGAGGCATTTTGTCTAACCTTGATTTAGGCACAATAGCCTAATTGGGTTGGGCCTTCACCAGGTACTTTGATCCAGCCAATGGTAAATTCAGCAAGTCCGCCACAAGCCCTGATGGCAAGAAGCTGCCACGGACATTCTGCCAGCTTATCCTGGACCCCATCTTCAAGGTGAGCTGCTGCATGTGCTTGATGGATGTGCATTCCCTAGGCTGCCCTTGGGTCTAGTGGCTTCTGACAGGGCCAGGTTCAAGATGGTGGCTGGGATGTAAGGGTAAAATCTCCATGGACATCAGCATCTCTGGCTGGGGTTAGGTGAGCTGAGACAGGGAGGTCAGGGTTTTGCTCTGCCAGCCACTGGGGTTTCAGTGCTTTGTTAGTTAAAATATTTTCATGGCCTGTAAGTCAGAATAGACTTTTTTCTTTCGATCTATTGGGAGATGTCCCCAAGACTTGCCCTGTCTGGGTCAAGTCCTTTGTGGTGGGGTGAGGAATTTAGTAACCTTGCCTCTCTGCTCTGTGCATGGCTTCAGGCTTCTCAGGAGGAAGCAGCTGCAGGCTTCCTAATACGTTCCCAAACTCCCAATTAGGTATTTGATGCTATCATGAATTTTAAGAAAGAGGAGACAGCAAAACTGATTGAAAAACTGGACATCAAGTTGGACAGTGAAGATAAGGACAAAGAAGGCAAACCACTCCTGAAGGTGAGCATGCGGGGCTGTCCAAGAGTCTCCACAGGGCTCCCTGCCAGAGCTGGGCTCTGGCTTTGCTGTTGGAAGCATTCCCGGCTGCAGCATGGCTACCAGCAGGGGTGGATAGAAGACCTCGGGTGTTGGCATGGCTCTCCTGGAGGGAACCGTGCATTTGAGTAACCTTGGTGAGCACGTGATGCCGAAGGTCTTCCTCAGAATTGCCTCCTGACCCTTCTGTGTAGGCTGTGATGCGCCGCTGGTTGCCCGCTGGCGATGCCCTGCTGCAGATGATCACCATCCACCTGCCCTCCCCCGTCACTGCTCAGAAGTACCGCTGTGAGCTGCTGTATGAGGGCCCCCCCGACGACGAGGCGGCCATGGGTATGTGGGATTCACATGGGTATCTGGGCCCCCAGAGCAGCCCGTGGTTAGAAGGCTGCTCATTGCCACGCTTAAGAGTCTTAGGATTCTGGAAGGCTGAACTCTAAGGGAATATGTTTTCTTTCCCCCCAGGCATTAAAAGCTGCGACCCCAAAGGGCCCCTTATGATGTACATTTCCAAAATGGTGCCCACCTCGGACAAAGGCCGGTTCTATGCCTTTGGTCGAGTCTTCTCAGGGCTGGTGTCCACCGGCCTGAAGGTCAGGATCATGGGTCCTAACTACACCCCGGGGAAGAAGGAGGACCTGTACCTGAAGCCGATCCAGAGGTGAAGTGCTTGGCTAGTCGTTTGTGACCCAAGGCTGGTCCCAGCCCCCCCTCCCTGCTCCAGGCTGCGGCAGGTGTGGGAGCTCAGAGGGGTTTTACTACGTGAAGTGCCAGCAGGATGTAGTGTTGAGCCCTCTGGCCACCTTTTGTCCTCAACTTGGAGAGACTTGTGTGGATGAGGTACAACAGGAAGCAGGGGCTTGCTCCCCCTAATAATCAGGGTAGAATCCCTTCCCTGAGTTAGAGGCAAATGTTCCTGAGCTCCTCCCAGCAGTGGCAACACAGTTTATTGACAAGAGCGGGTGCTGACCTCGGAAATGCCAGTCTTCTGTCAGCCCTACCCTAACCCCACTAGGCATTGGTGGTGGGAAGATAGAATGTGGGTCCCCTCCTCACGGGCTGCCCACAGCACACTGCCTTTTCTCAGTCTTGGGTCAGGTGTATGGAGCCCTGCATGGGGGGGCTGTGTGTGGGAATGGCAGGTAGTGCTCTGTCTTGGTACACAGGGCCAGCACTTTGCTGAGACAGTCACCTGGGTTACAGTGAAGAGCCAAGGCTTGACATCTAGGGGGTGGCACCACCACTCAATGGAAGAGGGATGACCACAGGCTCCAGAAGGAAGGGCTTTATCTTCCAGCCACTCTGGGAGCTGGCACCACAGTGGGGTTGCATTGATACCTTTTGTCTCCCCCAGAACAATCTTGATGATGGGCCGTTATGTGGAGCCCATCGAGGATGTGCCTTGCGGGAACATTGTGGGCCTGGTGGGTGTGGACCAGTTCCTTGTGAAAACAGGCACCATCACCACTTTCGAGCACGCCCACAACATGCGAGTGATGAAGTTCAGCGTGAGCCCTGTCGTCAGGGTTGCTGTGGAGGCCAAGAACCCGGCTGACCTGCCCAAGCTGGTGGAGGGCTTAAAGCGGCTGGCCAAGTCAGACCCCATGGTGCAGGTGGGCAGGCACCCTGGCAGGAGGCACCACCACCACCTGCAGGGTCAATTTGTTGGTGTCTGAGCTGAAAAGATTGGGTGGTTTCTCATATAAGGAGGGATTTCTAATTGGACTGTTTGGAAATTCAGGTGCGTGTTAAACGCACACCTTCCCCCAAAGAGCTGTTGCCCGCCCCCACCACCACCTTTTTTTTAACTTGTTTTTATTTTATTTCATGTTCTTATTGATCTTTACAGAGAGGAAATGAGAAGGATAGAAACATCCATGAGAGACATCTATCGCCTGCCTCCTGCATGGCCCCTACTGGGGGTCAAGCCCACTCCCCAGGCATGTGCCCCGATTGGCAACTGAACTAGTGACCTCTTGGTTCAGGTGTTGGGGCTCAACCACTGAGCCATGCTGGCTGGGCAGAATTAAAACTTGACTTCTCTAGGCTTTAGTTTTTTCCATTTAAAATTTTTTTTTTAATTTTTAGTTGATTTTTTTACAGAGAGGAAGGGAAGAGGGATAGAGTTAGCTAGAAACATTGATCAGCTGCCTCCTGCACACCCCCTACTGGGGATGTGCCCGCAACCAAGGTACATGCCCTTGATTGGAATCGAACCTGGGACCTTTCTGTCTGTAGGCCTATGCTCTATCCACTGAGCCAAACTGGTTTCGGCTGTTGCCCTATTAAAAATTTTATATTGTTGATTTCAGAAAGGGAGAGAGAGCAATATCAATGATGAGAATCGTTGATTGGCTGTCTCCTGTACACCCACACTGGGGATTGAATGCGCAATGTGGGCATGTGCCCAGGCTGGGAATCAAACCTTGACCTCTCTGGTTCATAGGTTGATGTTCAATCACGGAGCCATGCTAGTAGGGCACTGCTGCTCTTTTTAATGTCAGTGTATGGTCCAGGAACCCAGGCCTTGGATCTCTATAGACTGGCTATAGATGATGGGTCTTTTTTTTAGGTTAACAGAACCAGCAAATAAAGGCTCATGTGACCCCTTGTTCACTCCCACCCCCAACCCCACCCCTTCACGGGCCCTGAAAATGTCCCTAAAAACTTCCAACTAGAAGGGATTCTTGGAGCCTGCCATTCTTCACCCCCAATTTCTTGGGTTTTCTAAGTAGTTCTTTGGGTTTGATTCTTGGATTAACATACAGCCTCTTTCAGTGCATCATTGAGGAGTCAGGGGAGCACATCATTGCCGGGGCTGGTGAGCTGCACCTGGAGATCTGCCTGAAAGACCTGGAGGAGGACCACGCCTGCATTCCCATCAAGGTGAAGCATGCTGAGCCTAGTAGGGGCAGGGATGGATGGTGTGCAGGCATGGCAGAGCCCTTGTCCTGGCTGCACTCTGATGATTCCCTCCTTTCCACCCACGCCTAAGAGAGACTGTGACTTTGCCATGTGAAACCAGAAGTTCAAATAGATGCTCAATAGCTATTTAGGTTGGAGTGTGGGGAGTCTGCTTTCCAGAATCTCCAAATAAAAGCTTCTAAAGAGCATAGACATTTAGTAGCCAACCTTAGGCCCAGTTGCTGTCTCTGTTTTTCATTCTCCACTTTTTCAAATAACTGAGTTTGGATCTGTGTTCATTAAGTCCCTTAAACTGCATTCCCTTCATAGAAATACAAATCTCTTTTTTCTTTCTCTCAGTTAACTGCATTTTCATCTTGTCTTCCATGTGTCAAAATAGGATTAGGCTAGTGCCTACATTTTGCACATTGGTTCTTTTCATGTAATAACTGTATAGCATTTCACAAGATAAATTATTCTTTAGCCAGTCCTATTGGCAGTGGGTAGCCCCTTGCAAGGGAAGAGCTGCATTCTGTGTATTTATACAGAAGTGAGATTTGCATGGCTCTGTGCCACTAAATTAGTCATTCTGATTTTTGCGCCCATTGCCAGTCTGTTTCCTGAGTCTCATTAGGAGGCCCCTCTTCTGGGCGGTCACTTCCTCCTGCAGGCCTGACTTCTGTGCTTCTTTTGCAGAAATCCGATCCTGTTGTCTCCTATCGTGAGACAGTTAGTGAGGAATCGAATGTGCTCTGTCTGTCCAAGTCTCCCAATAAGCACAATCGACTGTACATGAAGGCACGACCCTTTCCTGATGGCCTGGCTGAGGACATTGACAAGGGTGAAGTGTCTGCCCGCCAGGAGCTCAAGCAGCGGGCCCGCTACCTGGCTGAGAAGTATGAGTGGGATGTGGCTGAGGCACGCAAGATCTGGTGCTTTGGGCCTGATGGCACTGGGCCCAATATCCTCACTGACATCACCAAGGGTGTGCAGTATCTCAACGAGATCAAGGACAGCGTAGTGGCTGGCTTCCAGTGGGCCACAAAAGAGGTGAGGGGCCACTTGGTCATCAGCTGGCAAATCATTGGCATCGGAGTCTATCAGTGGGACTTGGGCCCAGGCCCACCTGTGTAGACTTAGTGGGGATGGGATTCTTGGGGTTACCTGTTTTCATTTGTTAGTGAAGTGGGGCCCGTGGTCCTACCTCCTGAAAGGGTACGCTAGGGAGGAGGGTGGCAAGAAATATAAAGATACAAGGTCTCTGGTTGCAGACTTGGAAGCTGGCATGGGCACAGCTGTGTGATTTGGCCTTACCCTCTCAGGCAGCAGTAGAGGTAGGAGCTTGATGGTGATTTTGGCCACTTCCTCTTTAGGGGGCACTGTGTGAGGAGAACATGCGTGGTGTACGCTTTGATGTCCATGATGTGACACTGCATGCTGATGCTATCCACCGAGGGGGTGGCCAGATCATCCCTACAGCCCGGCGCTGCCTCTACGCCAGCGTGCTGACTGCCCAGCCCCGACTCATGGAGCCCATCTACCTTGTGGAAATCCAGGTAGGGAGTCCTGATTGCCCTGCTGCTACTGGTCTCCATCCTACCTAGCAACTGCTAAATAGCCTTTTATTGCCTGACAGTGTCCAGAGCAAGTGGTTGGTGGTATCTACGGAGTCCTGAACAGGAAGCGGGGCCATGTCTTTGAGGAGACCCAGGTGGCTGGCACCCCCATGTTTGTTGTGAAGGCCTACCTGCCTGTCAATGAGTCCTTCGGTAAGTGCTTGCTGGGGTGGCTCTCAAATGCCTACAGTCCACTGTCCTCCAGCCAAACTGATTAGGATAGACTAATTCCTGCCTTTAAGCAATGCCTAGAGTGAGCCAGCCTAGGGGGCCCATGGATATAATCTGCAAACTGCTCCCACTCCCCTGTCCATTTGGGATGTAAAAGCAGCATGGTTATGTAGGAGAAGGTGGCCCACTTATTGAGGAACTGAATTGAATGCGGGAGGGGTGAAAGAGTGGTTACTCAGGTGTGTAAATTTGTGAGATGGTAAGATCCAGTCTGGCAGAAAAGTAGCTCAGGCTCACCCTTGGTGAACAGCTGGAAAGTGAGTTGGGCCAGCATTACTTTGCTTGTTCAGCAGTGGTCTCTGAGCAAGCCTGGGTGAGGAGCAGGATTAGGGTTTTAATGTCTGATTCTATCTGAGTTGTCTAGTTTCTGATCTCTGTGGTGTGAGCATCCCCACCTCCGGGGGTTGGCCAGGGTACCAAGTCTGGGCTGCCCAGCGAGCCCTGTACCTGCTTCTCCCACAGGCTTCACCGCCGATCTGAGATCCAACACAGGGGGCCAGGCCTTCCCGCAGTGTGTGTTTGACCACTGGCAGATCCTGCCTGGAGACCCCTTTGACAACACCAGCCGCCCCAGCCAGGTGGTGGCCGAGACACGTAAGCGCAAAGGCCTGAAGGAAGGCATCCCAGCTCTGGACAACTTCCTGGACAAATTGTAGGTTGCCCTTCCTGCAGCCACCCAGGTGCCATCCCCCTCACCGGCTCATGATCAACCACAACAAGCCCTCATTCTCCACAACATCTTGAGACTGTCCAGACACAGTGCCGCTCGCCTGGCTGGTTCTGGGGCCACTCTGTGCCATCGCTCAACATGAACACTTGATGCTGTTTATTTATTTCAAGATTTCAGAGGCAACAGAAATGCCCTGACTACAGGGACTTATTTGGCTGGTGGGGGAGGTGGAATGGGACACCCAACACTTCTTTCCATTTCTGAGGAAAACTCAAATGTCCAAAAAAAGAAGAAAAAAAGAATTAAAACGCATTAAGAGGTTTATTTGGGTAAATGGTCCACAGTGGATTTTCCCCCAGAAAGGGGGAAAGAACAAACAGGTAGACATTTCTGTTTGGACAGAAGCTAGAAGGCAGGAAATTTTGTGCAATGTCACCATGAGCACCTAAAAGATGTATTAGTGCCATTGGAATAATAAATTTGATTATGGTGGTGATTGCCTTTGTCTGTTGACTTCCTTCTCAGTTCATTCAGGCTGGAATAGACTTTCTTATACTAGTATACATTTCATAAAACACTTGAAAATTCACAAAATTCAATGTAAGTAATATTGACAATCTAAGTAACATTGAAGAGTCAGTTCAAATGTAAGACGACCTGGGCCATCTAATGGAATTGGCTGTGATGGTAAACCAGTCTCAACTACGCAGAGAGGCAGCCACTATCTCCACACGGCTAGGCAGCTGTGGAAATGTGATCAGTGTAGCCATGGAACTGATATTTTAAGATTCCTTAAAATTGGTTTTTAGGCAGCAAAGTGGGGAGAGAAACATCCATCAGCTGTGCCACACCCCATGACCAATCTGAACCTGCTGAAAGGCAGGAAATCCAACCACCTGAGCTACACTAGAAAAGGGAAGGAAATAATAGTTTGACATTGCATTTTCATGGTTTGGTGTGGGAGGGAGGCTGCCATATGCTTAGTGCAGGCATGGACAACTAAACTGCCCCTGCTCCTGGAGTCCATGGTCCAATGGGGGGAAGCCACAAATAACCACACTTATTACCACACAAGTTCTCTTGTCCAGCTAGACTCTGTACCCTTGGCATCAAGAAGTCCCACCAGATCATTCGTGTTGTAGAGGATTTTTTGCCATTATCTCAATCATTGCTTCACTAAAATATACTTGAGTAATTTCATACCTACAAAGAAGTTACATTGATGCTAGATAATCTCTTACATAACTTTAATTTTTATCAAATGGAAAACATTGGACTAATGTCCTTTTTTTGTTTCAGGATCCAGTCCAGGATATCACATTGTATTTTTATTTTTTTTTAATATATTTTTATTTTTTTACAGAGGAAGAGAGGGAAAGAGAAAAACTGCTAAGAGATTCATCCTTCAGCTGCCTCTTGCACACCCCCTACTGGGGGCGTGCCCGCAACCAAGGTACATGCCCTTGACCGGAATCGAACCCGGGACCTTTCAGTCCACAGGCCGATGCTATATATCCACTGAGCCAAACCGGTTTTGGCTTATTATCTGATTTTAATTATTTTTTGTGGTTGCATTGGGCCAGCAGTTCCCAATCTTTTGGCATCAAGATCCCTGTATACTCAAACCTTGAGGACCCCAAAAAGCTTTTGTTAAGATGGGTATATTTACTGATATTTATCATATTTAGAAATTAAAACTGAACCTTTAATAATTTATTTTAAAATGATAAACTCATTATGCTAACCTTTTTTTTTTTGGCAGGGTTGGGGGGACAGGAACCTAATTTTCCAAACAAAATATAGTAACATTTTTTGTAAGTCTTTGAAATCTATGGCTTAATAGAAAACTACTGGAGTCCCATCTGCTTCTGCATTAAATCTGTTTTAATACATTGTTTGGGTTGAATTTTAAGTAGGTAACCTAGCCTCAGTCATTCCATACTTGAAAAAGGAGCATCTTACTACTTGTTTTCAGATAATTAGATATTCTTTGCTGCAACACCAAAACTCGACAAGCAGTAGTTTCTTAAAGATTAATTACAACGTGATATCTGAAATATTAATGAGCTTTTCATACAGTTACATTAAAATCCATTTGTCTGTCTTGCACATTATGGAAACACTGGTCAACTAAGTTTGGAGCTTTGAGGTGTTGATACATTTCATAAAACACTTGAAAATTCACATTAATTTCATCAGGAAAGTGTTAAAGTGAAACTCAGGTTTTGAAAAAAAATTTGTTTTTTTTTTGCTTGAAACCAAATTTTGGCATTGGTAATACTGTCAATTATCCTTGAATTGACAGGCTTGATTTGTCCTTTTTTTTTTTTTTTAGAAAATGCATGCCAAACACAAGTCTGAATTACTAGTTTGTCAGGTTTCTTCAAGTAAGAATGTTCCAACTCCTCATTCATTAAGTGTGGGTTATGCATCAATAGCTTCCCAAAGAATACAGTGTAGAAGTGGAGAAAAATGTAACTTTAAGAGAAACATGACATCGATGCCGAAACCGGTTTGGCTCAGTGGTAGAGCGTCGATCTGAGGACTGAAAGGTCTCAGGTTCGATTCCAATCAAGGGCATGTACATTGGTTGGGGGCAAATCCCCGGTAGGGGGTGTGCAAGAGGCAGCTGGTCAATGTTTCTTTCTCATCGACATTTCTAGCTCTCTATCCCTCTCTCTTCCTCTCTGTAAAAAAATCAATAAAATATATTTTAAGAAAAAGAGAAACATGACATCGAGTTCCAGGTAACCAAGTTCAACATCATAAGTTATGTTGATAGTATATGAAGAGAATGGCACTTTACATTTGGTCTTAAAAACCTCCACTCAACTGAGAAAATTGCATCAGATCGCAATTGAGGAAAAAGCTACAAAATTCCTGACCAATCCTAGCCGAAATCGGTTTGGCTCAGTGGAAAGAGCATCAGCCTGCGGACTGGAAGGTCCCAGGTTCGATTCCGGTCAAGGGCATGTACCTTGGTTGCGAGCACATCCCCAGTAGGGGGTGTGCAAGAGGCAGCTGATTGGTGATTCTCTCTCATCGGTTTCTATCTCTTCCTCTCTGTAAAAAAATCAATTATATAAAATAAAAAAAATAAACACAAAAAAACCCCAAAAGTGAGTCCTAGCCATTCTGGCTCAATGGTTAGAATGCCCACCCACCAGAGGGTGTCCGGTTTGATTCCCAGTCAAGAGCATATGCCTTGGGTTGCAGGTTCTATCCAGGCTCCAGTGGAGTTCAGGAGGTAACCAATCGAGATGTCTCTTCCCCTCCCCCCTTCCCCTTCCTCCCTCTCAGTCTTAAAAAAAAAAAAAAAAATCAATGGAAAGATTATTCTTGGGTGATGATTAACAAAACAAAGATGAGGGAAGTGAGAAAACTCATAGCCAAGAGCCTAAGGAGACGTTGCAACTAAATCGTGGGATCATGAGACAGAAAAAGGACAGGGAAAACCAGGAATCGGAATTAAGTGTGGACTTTTCTTAATAAAAATGTATCAAGCTTGGTTCATCAGTTGTAAGAAAAGTATATGCATTGAAGATGTAATAGTAGGGGGAAAATGGGTATGGGAGAAGGTGCTTTTGCTGTGTGCTGAAGTGTGCATAGGAGTTAGACAAGAATGGAAGAGGACAATCTCCGGGCAGAAGCAGCAGCTCATGCCAACATCTAGGGCAGGAATGAGATGTTTGAGGTCAGTCTACGGCCATACCACCCTGAACACGCCCGATCTTGTCTGATCTCAGAAGCTAAGCAGGGTCGGGCCTGGTTAGTATTTGGATGGGAGATGTTTGAGGTCAGAAGGAAGGCAAATGGGGTTGGGGAGAATGTCAAGAGGTTAGGGCAGTTGGCAAGGGCCAAAATATAAAGGGGCCCTTGTTTGATGGCATCTGAAGTGGATCAGCATTGATTGTGGGTTAAGGACCATCTGGGAATGAATTTCATCTATGCCACTTATTTCTGCCTTTTGGTTGGGTTACCTA
Organism: Nyctalus aviator; assembly: GCA_036971965.1. Classification (NCBI taxonomy): domain Eukaryota; kingdom Metazoa; phylum Chordata; class Mammalia; order Chiroptera; family Vespertilionidae; genus Nyctalus; species Nyctalus aviator. The sequence goes on from CM072927.1 coordinate 24,627,184, forward strand.
ACTTCTCTGGGTGTCAGTTTCCCTGACTGTAGAAAGGAAGAAATTTTAATATATTTTAACTCTGCTGATTGGTACATACTAAGGCTCAGTAAAGCTAGCTTTTAAAAAATATATATTTTATTGATTTCAGAGAGGAAGAAAGAGGGAGAGAGAGATAGAAACATCAATAATGAGAGGGAATCATTGATTGGCTGCCTCTGCACGATGGAGCCAGCAACCCGGGCATGTGCCCTTGACCGGAATCTAACCTGGGACCCTTCAATTCGCAGGTCGCGGCTCTATCCACGGAGCCAAACCAGCAAGGGCGCTATCCTTTTTTATCCATGTATCTTGAGACAGGCAGGAGTCACAAAATGGCAACATAAATGCCAGCATAAATGGCAACATTTGACTGACCTCCTCGTATGCATTTTTGTTTATGTATTTGGAATGTGGGTAGCATTTTACTGCCACTCAGGGAAAGCAGCCCGGGAGTCCACGCCAGCAGCTGCCGCTGCCGGAACTAGGCCTTGGATTCCGTGTTTTGTGGCCCAGGAAAGGCAGGAAGCGGGATGCAGGACTTCAGCACCCCGCCTCCCAGCTTCCGAACCCCCGTCAGAAGAGAGCATTAGTTTGACCGGCGTTCATTACGGCCAATCGGCAGCATGAAGGCAAGCCTGTAGGCCAATGGCGAGGCGGCGTCCGGGTGTGGATAGCCGGACGCCAGAGGGCCTCGGCCTGGAAGGCAGCAGAGGGCGGGGCGTCGCGAGTGGCGGGCGCGCTGACCAATGGGCGGCGGACTCCTCTTCTCAGGGCGGGGCTCTGGCAGACGCGGTGACGTCGGCGCGGGTCAGCGCGTTACGGGCCTCGGCGCGGCGAAGAGGACGGCGGGGCTCCGGCTGCGGGAGGCGAAGAGCGGATTCTGTTGGAGGTCTGCGGGTATGGAGAACTGGATGGGGCGTTTGGAGAGCGGTAAAGGGTCCGGGCCTGCAAGGGCCGTGGCGGCCTCGGGGTAGCTGGAGCGGAGACATTACGGGACCCTTGGAGCTACCTATGAAGGGGGGTTATCAGGGACTGCCTTGGAGCTTACGCGTAGGTTGGGGGCGAAGGACAATGGAGGAGACAGATTTGCGGGTCCCATTGGGGTGAAGGAGCCAGTGGCTTTGAGGAGAGGGAGGAGGTTAATCTTGCTAGGACGGTGAAAGTCAGGGGCAGGCAAGAATGGGTAGGAGGCTTGCAAGAGTTTGGAAGCCATTGCCCATTTCCTGGGGAATTCAAGACTCGGGGAGCACACCGCTGAGGAGGGTCTCAGGAGACTAGCCGAGGTGTGGGGGCAATGGGTGAGGACGAAGAGGAGTTGAGATGGCTGATGGGCAGGAAGGATGGGAGCGTATTGAGGCTAAGACCTCGGAAGTTGGGCAGGGAGTGAGGGAGTTCAGGGTTTGGGGCTGTGACATATGTGGGGGAACTTTTAGGGATGTGTGGGGGCTCTGGAAGAAGCCTAGGAGTGTGAGGCAGAGAAAGGCCAGGGCAGTGTGTAAGGAGGTACATGGCTGGTGGGAGTGATGGGAGCGAGGTGGCACAGGGGGGCTGGCTGACTCCGCGACCTTGTGGGTTGTTTGGTGTGAAAACGCGATGACACATGCACGTGCCCTTCCTGGAAACCCTGGACCCTCAGCGTGGAGTGAGGTGAAACCGATGGTTGGTGAGCCGGTTGCTCTGTTTGCCAGGAATTACGGCCAGCACCTCACTCTTTCTTCCCTATTACCCTGTCTCCTCCAGGGTCACTTGGGAGGGGACTTCCCGAGGTCCTGTCCCCAGGGTGCCGTGACTGGGCTTTCACCGGAGCGGAAGGTGCTGGAAGGCAGACCGGCGGCCATGTCCACGTTCAGGCAGGAAGATGTGGAAGACCATTATGAGATGGGGGAGGAGCTGGGCAGGTGAGTAGACCCCTCGAACAAGGCTCTCCGGGGTTTTCTGGACAGCATGTGCCCTTGTGTCCTGTATCCTACCTTCCAAGAAGTGAGTCAAGTTCATGTGCTGGTGGAATGAGTTTGGGCCTTGGAATGAGACATCCTGGCTGGGGAGTCCTTGCTCTGACATCCTTTGTGCATTTCCTTTGAGAAGAAACATAATTGAGTACATATGGCATCTGTAGCTATCAGCAGGTTTAGTTGGCAGAGGTCTGTCCCTCTCGTTAATCCTCTCTTATGGGGAGTACTTGGGTCTCCCGGCTCTTGGCATTTCCAGGGAAGGCCTCCTGCCTGGGCCCCATCTCCTGCCAACTGTGAGGCATTCTTATGGGAGAGAGAGGAGGTTTCCCTTGCCAGCCAGGCAGCTGACTTCCTGCCTGGCTGTGCCTTGGAGCGTCCCTTGGGAGCTTGCTCCCCAACTTGCCCCAGACCAGCCAGGCCCCCCCCCCGCCCTTTCACCCCCCCCATCCCCAGCCTGAAACCTTATTTGGTGAGTTTGCTGCTGGCCAAGGCCCCATGATGTCACCAGAAGGGAATGTAAATAACTGAGCCCGGCACCAGGCCTTTGCAGGCTCCTTTGGGATTCTGAAGTCTGTCCTTTAGGAATTTCCTCTGTTTTGAATGGTAAGGAGTGATGTCTCTCCCTCCCCCTGCCTCCCAATCTCAAACTTTATTGTTGAAAATGGCCCTGACCGGTTTGGCTCAGTATTTCAGGCCTGCAGACTGAAAGGTCCCGGGTTCAATTCCGGTCAAGGGCATGTATGTACCTTGGTTGCAGGCACATCCCCAGTAGGAGGCGGGCAAGAGGCAGCTGATCGATGTTTCTCTCTCATTGATGTTTCTAACTCTCTATCCCTCTCCCTCTCTGTAAAATAAAAAATAAAAAAAATCAATAAAATATATTAAAAAGAAAAGAAAATGTATGAGGCTCTCCTGCGGAGGGTTGTTTGGCAAAAATCAGCAAAACGTCATATGTATATTCTCTTAAACTCACTGATTCCACTGAATTAATTCAGTGGGAATATATACATACATGGCCCAATGACTTGGGAACAGGAATGGTTGTTATAAAGATTTTATATGAGCCAAAACCGGTTTGGCTCAGTGGATAGAGCGTCGGCTTGGGGACTGAAGGGTCCCAGGTTCGATTCCGGTCAAGGGCATGTACCTTGGCTGCGGGCATATCCCCAGTAGGGGGTGTGCAAGAGGCAGCTGATCGATGACTCTCTCTCATCGATGTTTCTAGCTCTCTCTCTCTCTCTCTCTCCCTTCCTCTCTGTACAAAATCAATAAAATATATATTTAAAAAAAAAGATTTTTATATGAGCAACAAATGGGAAGCCTCTTTAGTGGTCCTCACAGCCCCTTCATGGGTGGGTGGAGTGTTGTACAGCCATTGAAAGAGCCAGGCAGCCCTGGCTAGTGTGGCTCAGTTGGTTGAAGCATCATCCTGTACACCAAAGGTCTTGCAATTAGTTCCCAGCCAGGGCACATACCTAGGTTTCAGGTTCATTCCTTGGGGGGTGTGTAAGAGGCAAATGGTTGATTTATTTTATTTATTTTATTTATTTTTTTTCAAATGGTTGATTTTTCTTTCTCACATTGATGTCACCCCCTCCCCCCATTACCCTCTCTAAAAGTCAGTGAAAAAAACAACAGAAGAGTTAGGCAACTTTTTAAAAAATATATATATTTTATTGATTTTTCACAGAGAGGGAGAGAGAGGGATAGAGAGCTAGAAACATTGATGAGAGAGAAACATTGATCAGCTGCCCCCTGCACACCCCCTACCGGGGATGTGCCCACAACCAATGCATATGTCCTTGACCGGAACCGAACCTGGGATCCCCCCCAGTCTGCAGACCGACGCTTATCCACTGAGCCAAACCGGCCTCAGCCTTTTTTTTAAAAATAGATTTCCGAGAGGAAGGGAGAGGGAGAGAGCGATAGAAACATCAATAATGAGAGAGAATCATTGATTGACAGCCTCCTTCATGCCCCCCACTGGAATCGTGCCCTGACCAGGTATCAAACCGTGACCTCCTGGTTCATAGGTAGACAGATGTTCAACCTCTGAGCCACGCCAGCTGGGCTCCATTGATTTTTAGAGAGAGCAGGAAGGAGGGTGGGAGAAAGAAACATCAATGTGAGTGAGACACATTGACTGTTTGCCTCATGCACACGCCCTAACTAACTACTGAGCAACACCAGCCAGGGCGCTTTTTTATTTTTTTAAAGGGTTGTAAGAACACAGAAAGATTGTGACAGAGACCACAATTGTGTATGTGACCCATACAGCTTAACATATTTACTGTTTGACCTTTTTCGTCAACTTCTGAGTTAAAGCAAGTTATTTTGCTACCTAAGAACTTACCTACTAAGTTCCTAGGTAGCAAAATAGTTTGGCTCAGTAGATAGAGCATCAGGAGGCAGCTGAGCAATGATTCTCATCATTAATGTTCTATCTCTCCCTCTCCCTCTCAGAAATCAATAAAAATATATTTTAAAACAATAGCGTGGACATTGGAAAGCTCTCTGGAGTGCAGTACATAGAATTTATCTCTCTTTTAAATTGCCCTAGCCAATTTGGTTCAGTGGATAAAGAATTAATGTGGATTGAAGCGTCCCAGGTTCGATTCCGGTCAGGGGCATGTACATTGGTTGCGGGCACATCCCCGGTAGGGGATGTGCAGGAGGCAGCTGGTCGATGTTTCTCTCTCATCAATGTTTCTAGCTCTCTATCCCTCTCCCTTCCTCTCTGTAAAAAATCAATAAAATATATATTTTTTAAAAAGTTGAATCAGTATGGGATTGTATCAAATAAATAAGAAACCCTCTGTGCTGCCCTTAGTTCCTTCATCTCAGTCCTCAGAGATGACTATTGTTAACAGCTTGGTGTGTGTCTTTCAGACCTTATTTTCTACATAGACATACATAAATATATCTGTATGTACGGATACAACATATACCATTTTAAACAAAAAGATCTCATTGTAGGTGTCACTTTGCAGGTGATTTTTTTTCACTGAGCTTAAAGAGTTGCCTTCATTCTTTTTCATGATGGTATAAAATCCCACTGGATTTATTTCCATGATGGATTTCAGTTCCCTCTTGGTAAACATTGAGCTGTTTTTATTTTGTTCACTGTTGCAAAAAATGCCAGGCAGCCATTGTGTCGTGCACACTTTGCCTCGCAGCATACCTGCGGGGCACATCTCGGCCGCAGTGGGGACTTGGATCTACTCGGTGCCCCAGGAGATGCTGGCGGGCCTAGTCCCCTCTTGATGCTCTGACCACCTCCCTCCTCCCCCTGCAGCGGCCAGTTCGCCATTGTGCGGAAATGCCGGCAGAAGGGCACTGGGAAGGAGTACGCAGCCAAGTTCATCAAGAAACGCCGCCTGTCATCCAGCCGGCGGGGGGTCAGCCGGGAGGAGATCGAACGGGAGGTGAACATCCTGCGGGAGATTCGGCACCCCAACATCATCACTCTGCATGACATCTTTGAGAATAAGACCGATGTGGTGCTCATCCTGGAGCTGGTTTCTGGCGGGGAGCTCTTTGATTTCTTGGCCGAGAAGGAGTCGCTGACAGAGGACGAGGCCACTCAGTTCCTTAAGCAGATCCTGGACGGCGTCCACTACCTACACTCCAAGCGCATCGCCCACTTTGACCTCAAGGTAAGCCCCCCTGGGAAGCTCTGGACCAGCCTGGCTGGCCGGTGCAGGTGAGGATGGGGGCTCCGAGAGGGTTCTGCTCTCATGGGCGCAGAATGTACACCCCCTGGACCTGTGATGCTCTGCAAGTTGAGGAGAGGGACCTGCTCAGGCTGGACCCTCAGGGTGGCATCAGCCTGGCCACACCCCACGGCTGGGAGTTGGGGGTGCCTAGGGAAATTCCAGGTGCCGTTCCCAGAGATGCCAGGCCGGCAGAAGCAGCAGATCCTCCTCCCACTGCCCTGCTCTCCCTTCCCCAACCAGCCCGAAAACATCATGCTCCTAGACAAGAACGTGCCCAACCCACGAATCAAGCTCATTGACTTCGGCATCGCTCACAAGATTGAAGCCGGGAACGAGTTCAAAAACATCTTTGGCACCCCAGAATTTGTCGGTAAGGCCCTGCCTGGTGCAGCAGGGGCTGGGGCTTGGGTAGGTGTATTCCGGGATTTCCAGCAGTGTAGGGTGAGTTGGGCCTGGTCCCTGGATGTCGGACTCACTGCCCTCAGGTACCCTGGCATTGGGCAAGGGGAAGCTCAAGACCTCAGTATTTAGAGCATTGACCCACGTACCAAAAGGTTGCAGGTTCGATTCCTGATCAAGGGCACATTCCTGGGTTGTAGGTTCAAGTCCCTGGCCCAGGTGGGGGCACTTGAGGGAGGCAACCAATCCATGTTTCTCTTTCTCTCTCACTCTCTCTCTCTCTTCCTCTCCCTCTTCTTCTCCCTCTCCCTCTCCCTCTCTCTCTCTCCCCCTCCTTCCCCCTCCTCCCTCCCTCCCTTTCCACTCTCTCTAAAAATCAATGGGAAAATATGACCTCGGGTGAGGATTACCAATAACAAAAAGACCTTGGGGTGGTGCTGTCCTGCTTCAGAGCTGGCCTTGCGTGTGTATTTGGGGGTGTTTCCTGAGTGACCACTTCAGAGGTGAGGGGGAACCGTACCACTTCCCCTGGCTCTGCCCAGTGTGGCCTTAGATGCAACCAGTTCCTGACCCTGTGCCTTCTGTTCCCTGTTTGCAGCTCCGGAGATTGTCAACTATGAACCCCTGGGTCTGGAGGCGGACATGTGGTGAGACAGGGGTGGCTTTGGGGCCCAGGGCTGCTCAGTGCTGAGTCCAGCATACACACCTGGGACCGCTCCTGGGAATCTCCCCCTGCTCATCCCCAGGAGCTACAGGCTGGGGCATTGCCAGCCCAGGGTCTTGGTGCTGTGGGGCATAGGCGGGGTGGACCATTGCCTTAGAATAGGGCTCAGCAAAATGAGCCCAGCGGCCAGGACAGGCCCAGGGGCTCGGGGGGTGGTCCCAGTTTTTTTTAAAGGGGCATTAAAAACAGCAGAGCCCTAGCGGGTTTGGCTCGGGGATAGAGTGTTGGCCTGTGGACTGAGGGGTCCTGGGTTTGATTCCGATCAGGGTTCGAACCTCAGTTACAGGCTCCTCCTGGCTGGAGCAGGAGTCAACCAATCGATGTGTTTCTTTCACATCGATATTTCTCTGTCTTTCCCTCTCTCTTCCACTCTCCCTAAAAATCAATGGAAAATGTCCCCCGTTTGTAAATCTCATGGGGTCCCTTAAAGATTAGGGGACACATGCTTGTGGGGAAAGGAAGAGAAGGGAATGGCACAGGTATGCTCCCGGAGGGAGACCTTCATTTCCAGGGGTTTTTAAAGGCAGGGCCTTCAGGGGAGGTGTTAAGGGAGAATCAACAGACTGTTCATCAGCTTTACGCTGATCTACCAAAAGGAGGAGAAATGGTCCTTGTTTCACTGTCCTAAGTGTGTGTTTGCTGTGGTCAATACATTATTGTTTACTTTTCTTTAAAAAAACAGCAACAACAAAAAAGTAGTTTGCCGATCCTGCTGGCCCTGTACTAGGTCCCCGATCTGCAGGGACTGGGGGGCCACGGTGCTGCTTGCCCGGTCCCCTCTGTGGCCCCTTTGAGCCTTGACAGGAGGGTGTGGCCAAAGGTGTTTAAATAGCCAGTCCTGACACCCCAGGACAGGAGAAGGGGAGCGGGGCTGACAGACCTACAGCCCAGCTGGTCCAAGAGCCTTGGGCTTATAACGCCCCCTGTGGGCTGTGGGCCCCTGCTCTGTAGAAACTCTGGGAGCTGACCTTTCTCTTCTCCTGTGTCCCCTTCTAGGAGCATTGGCGTCATCACCTATATCCTGTGAGTACCCGTCTGACACTTCCTGCTACCCCCTCCCCATCATTATGTTTTATTTAATTCCAAGGATTATGGGAGCCATGTATCCAAGGACCAGGCTGAAGACCAAATACGTGTTCTCTTCCATAAGCCAGTGTCATTGCCCAGAGCCCCACAGGGGTGGTGGTGTGGCCACTCAGTGCAGAGTACAGGAAGCAGGTGACACCTGTGTCATCACCAGTGATGCATGCCATTGGCCGTGAGCTAGGTGGCATCAGCTAAGATTCTCTTGGAAAGTGACTGTTTTTCCACTGGAATCAATGTTCTGGGGCAGATGCTTTGAGATTGTGCATCTACATAGATACTTTGAGCTTCCACAAGGATTTTCACTCACAGGCTTTAGCATCTGTCTAGCTGGGTGTTGATCTCTTACTGCCTTTGGTTGGCAGCCGGAGGGGGGAGCGGGGGCTGGTTGGAAGGTCCAGGGGAATGCATGTGTGGGATGGTTAGGGCTCAAGGCCCACCTTCCTCTGCTGGCCCCGTCGTGAGCACTCAGAGTTTGGTGGTAGCCAGGCAGCAGCCTGGTGATGGAACAAACGCAGGGGACACTGAGCCCCACGTTTGTCTTCCAGTTTGAGTGGCGCGTCCCCATTCCTGGGTGAGACCAAGCAGGAGACCCTGACCAATATCTCCGCCGTGAACTACGACTTCGATGAAGAGTACTTTAGCAACACCAGCGAGCTGGCCAAGGACTTCATTCGCCGGCTGCTTGTCAAGGACCCCAAGTAAGCACAAGCCGGACAGAGGGGTCAGGGAGCGCCCTGTAGGGAAGGCCAAGGAGTCTCCCTAGTATGGGTGGTGTGGCCAAGGAAACAGCTCTCCAGTCACCACGTCTTTGTACCTGGCTCCTGCTTTGGGCTGGAGATAGCAATGGATGGCTTAGGTTGGCCCACACCGGGTCTTAAGAAGCTTTAATTCATTGCCAACTTCAAAATTGGGGTTTCACATGAAATTCCAGGTTGATATATATATATTTAAAAAAAAAAAATTTTCCCCCCAAAGTTCTGGCAGCACAGAGCCTCCATTCATAAGGAGGTGCTCTCTGTGGCTGCAGCCCTCCCTGTGTATTCTGCCCATTCTTGCTGCCTTCCCCGCCCCTCCTTGGGTACCTGCGTTGTGAGTTGTTTGTTGTTTGATCCCAGCACTAGGTCTCGACCCTGTTAATCCCTCAGAGAATACTGAGAACCCAGAACCTATGCCCCCAAAGGTGCCTCGACAGGCTCCTTGTGGTTGGCTTAGCAGAGAGGGTGCTCTGGATTGTGTGTATAATTTCAAGGTCGTTTCATGGACTTGCTGCCAGGCTGGAAGGGCGAATTTAGGGGCTGGGGGTCCTCAGGGACAGGTGTCTGAGCCAGCCCTTGACGGGCTGCTGAGAGCAGAACTGAGGCAGAGAGAGCCAGGAAAACCCCTTCTCTGCCCGCTGCTCCAGGAGGGAGGATGCAGATGGCACATATGACTAACCAGGGCTGGGGGTGGGGTGCTTTTCCAGGAGGAGAATGACCATCTCCCAGAGCCTGGAGCATTCCTGGATCAAGGTGAGGTGGGGGCTGCTCCCACTGAGGGAGGGTAGTTGTGACAAACCCTCAGATCCAGGGAGGGTCCCCCGAGTGGTGGGGTGGGCAGTGGGAGATGAGGTGCTCCCTGAATAGTGTCAGAGCCATCTCACCGAGGCATCCGCTGGCATCCTTGGTCTCTCTGCACGCAGCAGGGTTCCCTCCACAGGAACTTGCAAAGGGGTCCCTTCTAGGCCGAAGTTGGCAGCCTTCTGTAAAGGACCAATCACTATTTTTTGCTCTGTGGTCCCTGGCATCACTCTTCAGCTCTGCCTTCGTATCAGGAAAGCACCATGACCATATGCATGCAAATAAGCATGTCTGTGTGCCAGCAAAACTTTATTTACAAAAGCAAGCAGAGGGCTGGATGCGGCCCTCGGTGGGCAGCCCCCTGCCCCCTGTTCCAGGCTGAGTTCTCTCCCCTGCAGGCGATCAGGCGGCGGAACGTGCGGAGGGAAGACAGCGGCCGGAAGCCGGAGCGGCGGCGCCTGAAGACAGCCCGCCTCAAGGAGTACACCATCAAGTCCCACTCGAGCATGCCCCCCAACAACACCTACATCAACTTCGAGCGCTTCTCCAAGGTGCTGGAGGAGGTGGCGGCGGCCGAGGAGGGCCTGCGTGGGCTGGAGCACAGCCGGCGGCTCTTCCACGAGGACATCGAGGCCCTGACGGCCATCTACGAGGAGAAGGAGGCCTGGTACCGGGAGGAGAACGAGAGCATTGGCCAGGACCTGCGGCGGCTGCGGCAAGAGCTGCACAAGACCGAGGCCCTCCAGCGGCAGGCCCAGGAGGAGGCCAGGGGCGCCCTGCTAGGGGCCAGCGGGCTCAAGCGCCGCTTCAGCCGCCTCGAGAACCGCTACGAGGCTCTGGCCAAGCAGGTGGCCTCCGAGGTGCGGTTTGTGCAGGATCTTGTCCGCGCCATGGAGCAGGAGAAGCAGCAGGAGGCGGAGTGTGGCCTCCGCTAGGGCCACGGGGGGGGGGTGTGGGCGGCCAGAGGGTTCTGGGGGTGGCTGTCCCCGTCACAGCCCGGAGCCAGGCCCGCTGTCATTATCCGGCTCTAGAGAGTCCCGGGCTGGGGCTGAGATGGGAAGAGGCTGGACTGGGTGGGATGTGCTTCATGGGGCCCAGAATTCACTGCTGAGAGGGGCTTGGCCGGCTCTGCCCCAGGAAGACTGCTGTTCTGGGCCTCCTCTGCCCAGCCTGTCTCCTCTGGCTTAGCTTCCCCAACACCACCACACACACACACACACACACACACACACCCTATTTCTCTCTTTCTCATCCTAACAACAATGGTGATGGGGTGGGTGGTGGTGGCGCTTCTGGGGTGGTGTCTTCTCTGGAACTCTGAACTCTCTTCAAGGGGCTGGTACCTCCAAGATGGCCTGGCCCTGATGGACACAGATGCTTCATGCCGGGCCCAGTGGCAGCCGGCAGCCTTCATGTCCTGTGTTAGGGGGCTGCAGGGCAGTCAGAGGACATGGAGCAGGGCCTGGTCACCATCTTCAGGCCCTCCCTGCCCATCCAAGCACACCCAGCCTCAGCGCGGGTTTCTGAGGGTCTCTGCATGCCCCAGGGCTCGGAATTGGAGGGGCCCCTGCTGGATATGGGCCTCTCCTGCGAGCTGAAAGGAAATAAAGCCTGGATCCTGACCGTCAGCCGTTGTCTGTGCTTGGGCCAGGTCGGGCAGCCAGCTTTGGGTCACCTGGTGCCTGGGTTGCGAGCTCGATCCCCCTCTAGAGATGGGCGGTGGCTCCTCAGGGTCAGGGGCCTCGGAGCACTGTTCTCCCAGTTCCGTGCTGGGCGCTCGGGACCTTGAGCTGGCACCACGGCCAGAGCTGAGGAGATGACCCAGCCTTGAGGTGTCAGTCTGGAGGTAGTGTGGGGAGTAGGAGGGCATTGTGGCTAAGCGTGTTGCCTAGATGCAGTAAAGGAAACATCTGCAAAAGCTAAGTGTTTTTTTCTGGAGGCCCAGGAAGTCCCGGGGTGAGGCAGGTCTTGGCGGTCAAGCAGCTGGGGACAGGAGTAGCCCTCCCCAGTGTGGAGCCATCTCTTTTTTTAAAGAATATATTTTTATTGGTTTTTTTACAGAGAGGAAGAGAGAAGGATAGAGAGTCAGAAACATCGATGAGAGAGAATCATCGATCAGCTGCCTCCGGCACACCTTCTACTGGGGATGTGCCCTCAACCAAGGTACACGCCCTTGACTGGAATCGAACCTGGGACCTTTCAGTCCACAGGCCGACGCTCTATCCACTGAGCCAAACCGGTTTCGGCCCATCTCCTCTTTTCACTCCCTCATAATGCCAGGTGCAAGTTCCTCATGACACACAGTTCCTGAAGTGCCAACGCCAGCAGTGGCGTCCCTCCCCTGCCTCAGTTCCTGGCCCTGCCCTGCCAGCTCCTGCCTCGTTCCTTCCTCCAGTGCTGCCTTTTAACTGTTAGGGCTCCAGGCCAGCACCCCTTGTAGGGACCACATGGAGTAGTCGCAAAAGGCTCCTGGGCCCAGCGTCCCTTTCCCCAGAGAAACTTAGGATTCCTTAGCACCCTCCCACTCAGACGCTGCTGTTCTGTGCGGGAAGAAGCCCGTTTGCCTGCCTCTGCCTCTGCCTCTGCCGGTTTCCAAGTGCATCTGGCTGGGAACACTCGGGAGCACTGCCCTGGACTAGCCGGGTTGAAGGGTTACGGTGGGCAGTGTTGTCGTGTGCCACTAGGTGCCGCCCTTGAGCAGGATCTTGTACCTCCTAAGAAAGTTCTCTAAGGTCCAGGCTTGAACAAAATATGGGTCCCTAGCTGGTGGCCACTCTGAGCTCAGAGATCCCTGCTGCATGTTGGGTTAAGTGAGGGACACCTGTGTAGACCCTTCGCCCCCAGCCTGGCCAAATGCAGGGAAGAACCAGGCAGGTGGGGCTTGTATTCCTGCCAAGGCTGCTGACCAAGGCTTCTGCTACCAGGACGCTGCCAGGGCTGAGGCAGGGTCTTGAGACCTGGCTGTGGGGTCTGGTGGAGGGGGTGGGACCCCCTGCACCCCCTCCATGAGCTCCATTGAATTGCATATAAGACCTCTGCGAACGTGTCTGCTGTGAGCCGAAAGGAAATAAAGCTGCAATTCTGACATTCAGCCATTGTCTGTGCTGGTTTCCCTGCTCAGCTTCCAGCAACAACTTCCCAAGGCAGATCCAAGTTGGGCAGCCAGCTTGGGTCACCTGGTGCCCGAGTTGCGGGCTCAATCCTCAGTGGGGAGTGTGCAGGAGGCAGCTGATGTTTCTATCGCCCTCTCCCTCTGAAATCAGTAAAAAAAAATTTTTTTTAAATATATATATATGACTAGGTAGAAACTGAAATTCACTTGGACTCACACCTAGCCTTTCAGTATGCACAGTCCACCATGCTGCAGGGCTAAATCTGCAGCACCTTTCAGGGGGTGACTGGCAAGTGTCCTTGCTCTGGAGATTTCTGCCCCACTCTCCTGTCCTGGGTTATCTTAAGTGGCTCAGCTCAGTGCAGCCTCAGTTAACTAACCCTGTTGGTTGAGGGCATAGGGAGCCACCTTGGGGCCATAAAGCACCTTCCGGAGTGTGTAGCCCACACAAGCACCTACCAAATCAAATAGCGCTGCTACCCATTGCAAAGCCTGCTGGGCTAGTGTGCTGTTACGACGGCAGCAGGCAGACTCCAGGATGTAGCCCCAGGACCCCTGGTTCTTGCCAATCACTCCCCAGTAGTGGGCTGGCCTAGTGCCAGGTTCTAACCCACAGGATTTGGCAGAGGTGGTAGAGGTCAGCTGCGCTTGTGGAAATATAGCTCTGGATAAAAGCCATCTGTTTATTAAGCGCACCAGTGAGGATGTAGTAACCACAGATCCATCGCTGGCATCGCTGTGTTTGAGAATACGTCAGAGGAGCTTCGAGAACATCTGGAATCTTCCATAACGCTGCCCGCATAGTGAAGTTCAGTTTCCCTGCTCAGCTTCCAGCAACAATTTTCCAGGGCAGATCCAGCGCCTGTTAAAGATACTATTGTAAATGGAGGTCAGCTCCCCCGCTGTGCCCAGTCTCACCGTAGTAGCATAATCTTGATTCCTTTCTCCAGCTACAGTGACAAATGGGTATGAGTCATGGAGCAGCCCGAGACTTGTGGCGAACACCCTACCAGGTTCCATGCCAGGGGCTCTGCTCAGGTCCCAGACCCAGGCAGGCTAGGCCGCCCCGTCCACCACACAGCGGGATGCCTTGTTGCCTTTCACTCTTGAGCCCTTTGCTATTTCTGTGCAGAAGACTAACACTGAGCATTTCATCAACTTCCATATCCGACACTGATGCCCATGGGCGCCTCGCCAAAGCCAGGCTCCAAGACTTTTTCCTCTTACCTCATGGATTCTAAAGCAAAAGCTGACTACCAGCTCTGTGGTTCCAGGCTGGTGGGAAGAGCTGGAGATGAGTGAAGGTGGCTCAGCCTCATGGAATTCCTTTTATCATTTACAAAAAATACTACTTGTTGGCCGGGACCGGTTTGGCTCAATGGATAGAGCGCCGGCTTGGGGACTGAAAGGTCCCGGGTTCGATTCCGGTCAGGGGCATGTACCTTGGTTGCGGGCATATTCCCAGTAGGGGGTGTGCAAGAGGCAGCTGATCGATGACTCTCATCGATGTTTCTAACTCTCTATCTCTTTCCCTTCCTCTCTGTATAAAATCAATAAAATATATTAAAAAAAAATACTACTGGTTGATATAAAGTCCTCTTGCCTTTTTCCTGTGAGAATGTCCAGCACTAATTTAGTTCATTTACTTGAAAAAAATCTTTTTTAAAAAATATATTTTTATTGATTTCAGAGAGGAAGAGAGAGGGAGGAAGAGAGAACTAGAAACATCAATGTTGAGAAAGAATCATTGATCAGCTGCTTCCTTGAACGCCCTCTACTGGGCATTGAGCCTGCAAGCCAAGTAGGTGCCCTTGACTGGAATCAAATCCAGGACCCTCCAGTTCGCAGGCCAATGCTCTACCCACTGAGCCAAACCAGCTAGGTCATAGTTCATTTACTTTTTGTTTTATTTTGCATTTTATTGCTATGTAGATGGGAGCATTACACCATTACTGGCTTTATATAACTTCTTTGGCATTATGGTATGCACTTTGAAGCAGGTAAATCTTGTTTGCTCATAAGAACTGTGTACATCTTTCTACTTAGCCAACAGGCAGGGCTATCTTTGTGAGGAAACAAAATAAAGCCTTGGTATTTTCTTATAAAAAAAAAAAATGTGGATCCTTACCCATTTAAGCTTTCAGATGAAATCCAGCTCTGGTTATCAGCTGGATTATAGCCCCCAGAGATACCTTGCAGAAGGCCCAGGTAGGCCATGCCCCAGTTCCTGGTCCGTAGAAACTGAGATACCATACATTTTTAAAAATATATATATTTTATTGAATTTGTACAGAGAGGAAGGGAGAGAGATAGAGAGTTAGAAACACTGATGAGAGAGAGTCATCGATCGGCTGCCTCTTGCACAACCCCTACTGGGGATGCTGCCTCTTGCACAACCCCTACTGGGGATATGCCCGCAACCAAGGTACATGCCCTTGACCGGAATCTAGCCAGGGACCTTTCAGTCCCCAAGCCGACGCTCTATCCATTGAGCCAAACCGGTTTCAGCGAGATACCATACATTTTAAGCCACTGTTTGCAGTGGTTTGTTTTGCAGCCATAGCTGACTATCTATATAAAACCCTAATATGCAAATAGACTGAACTCTCTCAAACAACTGAACAACCAGTTGCACTGACCACCAGGGGGCACACACAGAACATGGCGGGCATCGGCTGAGGTGGGATGGTGGAGCAGGTGAGCGGGGGTGCCAGACCAAGGCAGGGTGCCAGTCACTGTCATTGGGTGAACCTCTGGTGGTTACTGATAATTCTTTGCTCCTGCACACTTGACAAATTTGCGTGTCACCCTTGCACGTGGGCCATGCTAATCTTCTCTGTATCATTCCAATTTTAGTATATTAGTATGTGCTGCCTGCTTCTTAAGATGGTTTGGAGGCAGGAACTGTGGGATCCTTGAATGCCATCCCTCTAGCTGTCAGGAGTCTACCCCTATGTTGGCTTAGGATTTGGCTGCAGTGTGTGTGAAGCTCTTCGGAAGACGTTGATCTCAAAGCAAAGGTCATGACCAGCATGGAACCTACTGGGCTCCATGAAGGGTGGCAGCCACGGGACGACAGGCACATGGGTTTGTGAGTCAGGGTCTGTCCCTGTCCTGGGATCTCAGCCCCTTTCTGGGAAATTTTCTGCAGAGTCAGTCACACTGCCCGGGCACCTTCAGGTGACGGGGGTTTGAGCCAGTCCCCTGCCCTGGGAGGGAGGGAAGCCGGACTCCCACAGCTGGCCCTCCCCCTACATTGCAGCCGGATCTCTGGCAGCATGTCAGCCTGCCCTGGCCTCCATGTTCCTAGGTGCAAAACAATAGGGATTCCTCTTTTCCCTGTCTGAGACGCCGTGAGGATTAAGTGGGAATTAGTAGAGGGGTTTTGTAACCCTCAAATGCTGCGTACATGTTGATGGTACAGCCAATCCAGTCAGAGTCTCAGTGCTGTACACAAAACTCTGGGGAGGGAGGGCATGTTTGAGGGGGGAAGCGGGGCACAATGGTATACAGAGTCTCAGTGCTGGACCAAGCTCAGAGGACACCAAAGCTGGCATTCCTGAGGAGGCCAAGTCCTCCGAAGGGCCATCAGCACAGAGACAGACATGGGGTGGAAGGGGCAGGCGCATTGATCGCATTCATTGGTGCGAATGGCAGGGATGTGACGCCCGATACTGGGGCATCGGCAGCCGCGGTGCCCTGTCCCTTGGTCAGGAGGGCGTCGGGCAAGCAGTCCTCCTCCTCGGAAGGCGCCCTGGGGAGGCCGGGGGAGCCCTGATGTTCGGCCTTCCTCACGTCACAGCTTGCTTTTCCACACACGCCCTACGGGGGGAGTCAGACAGTCCTGGGTTCAAACACAGCCTGGTTGGACTCCTGCTGGTGCCATAGACGCCATCTCTCTGTGTGCCAGTCTCACCTCCTCCCAGGGTGGAGGGGAGAGTGGAAGGAAAGGGGACATAGAGCCCGGCACAGACTGGGGGCCCCAAACACGAGTCTTGTTAGATTGGGGGGGGGGGGTAGGGGACTAGGCTGTAGGACTTACCACACCACACTGGGCTCCCCTCGGTGGCACTTACCTGTCCCCGGCGGTGTGGGGGCCATCCCAGTGGGGACAGAGGGGGTCTGCTGCCCCTCTCTCGTAGGTCAGAGGGCAGTCCTGTGCCACCTTCCCCCGGCCCCGTGGCCACCGCAGGTGCCAGCCGGGCTCGCAGCTGTCCCGCTTCTGACCATATTTGAGCAGGAATCCGTGGTCGCTATTAATAACCACGGTGGCGGGACGCGGAGGAGGCTCCTATAAAGCCAGGTCTGCCAGCCCCGGCGGCTCCTTCAGCCCTTGAGACCTTTGCCCCCTCCCTGTTGTGAGAGAAAAGAAAAGTAAGTACTAAAACCACCCCAGCCCCTCTGCCCGACCCCGCTCGGTGGCCTGAAAAGTGAGACACGGAACAGTGCTGAAACTACATACCCCGCGCAAAGGATGTCTGAAGCACAGCCTCGGTGGCACGTAACTGTCCCAGGCGGTTCGGGGGCCCAGCCCAGTGGGGAAGAGGGCAGCGAGGAGGACGGAGAGGAGGCGGAGGGGGCCGGGGGGCTGGGCCTCCCCCTCACTATTCTCTGTGTCCCAGAGGGGACGGAGCCAGGAGCCCCCTGCCCGGGACAGCTGGCCCCAGAGTGCATGTGTCCGGCGGGGATGTGAGGGCAGGGACTGAGGTTGGGGCTCCCTCACTCCCCGGTCCCCAGACATCCTGGCGTCTCCCCGCCCCTCGGGGTTTTGTATTTTGAAGGTCCCTTTACAGGCCCACGCAGAATGAACCCTGTTTGCATCTATCGAACCCCAAAAGACGCTTCGGCTCCGTGAGCTGCCCCACCCCCTGCCACCTCCTTCCCTCCCAGAGGCTCCGCTGTTCGGTGACCTTGAATGCCAGAGACACTTCCAGGGAACGGGGAGGCAGCAGGTCATTCCTGGGTACCCCCGGCCCCGGGCCCCAGAATGTGTTAGGTGGAATTTTGGGGATGGTGGAGGGCATCTGGCGGTGAGGCCGTCAGCCACGCCTGTTTGTCCTCATCGCCCCCTCCTCTCCCGGGCACCGGCCCCAGGGACACCGTCAGGGCCCTGGAAGCTAGGAGGACAGGCGGTAACCGTGGCCTTCGGAGGTGACTGAGGGGACATAGGTGGGGGGCAGGGTGCCGGCAGAGTAACTGCTGATGAAGGGGCCGGCTGAGTGATACTTGATGTGAGTGGCAAATGCTGGGGTGGGGGTGGGGTCCTGAGAGAGGGAGAGCCAGGCGGCTGGGGAGATGGCACTGCAGCCCGGCCCTCCGCCTCCTGGGCCCCCGGCTCCACCGGTGCCCGGACGCCAGTGTTTTCCCTTCTCGGCTGTTAGGACATTGGGGTCCAGGACGGGGTGCTGGTGGGGTGAGCGTGCTGGGGCTGGGGGCTGCCAGTTGGGGCACTTTGAAGGGAGGGTCTCCTGTCCATACGGCTGTCTGCGGTGGCTGGGGTGGGGCTTTGTGGCGGAGGGAGCCGCAGGGGGGCAGTTCCCAGGGAAGAGCCCAGTGGGTTTCTGTCCGCCCAGAGGCCCTTTCCGCGCGGTGAGGGCGCCAGCTCCCCGGGCCCTCCCTGCGGGGCCGAGGAAGGGGGGCTGCTGGCAGGTTCCTCAGGGGAGGAGAAGGCTTGGCCCAGGAGGGTGTCAGCCACGGGACGACAGGCACATGGGTGTGTGTGTCAGGGTCTGTCCCTGCCCTGGATCTCAGCTCCTTTCCGGGGGATTCTCTCAGAGTGAGTCACGCCGCCAGGCACCTCCAGGGGACGGGGTTTGAGCCAGTCCCCTGCCCTGGTCTCCCCTCTGCCCCTGGACCTCGGGGCTGGGTCACTCTCTGTGGGGGGCTGTCCTGGGCAGCTGGCCCTCCCCCTGGTGATGCCAGGAGCACCCCCAGTCACGGCAGACACAGATGTCCTGCGCTGTGTCCAGGGTCCCCGGGAGCAGGGTCGCTGTGGGCTGAGAAGCGCTGCACTGAGGCTGTTCCTAGCCTCAAAGGTCCCGGGTCTGAGGGCCGGGCGTTCCGGGGCCGGAGTTCGGGGGTAAGCCACAGACGTTGTCACTGATCAGGAAACAGGTTTCCCTATCCACACCAAGGCCGCCATCACATTCCCCCTGCAAAGGAACTTAGTCAAAAACCAATACAATGAGCAAGCGTTGGCCAAAACCGGTTTGGCTCAGTGGATAGAGCGTCGACCTGCGGACTGAAGGGTCCCGGGTTTGATTCCGGTCAGAGGCATGTACCTTGGTTGCGGGCACCTCCCCAGTGTGGGGGTTGCAGGAGGCAGCTGATCAATGTTTCTAGCTCTCTATCCCTCTCCCTTCCTCTCTGTAAAAAATCAATAAAATATATTTTTAAAAAATAAGCAAGAATCGTAAGGAAAAACGGATGAATGCCAGCGCAGTCCTTTGGGCACCTCTGGCCCTGCTCCCTTGTCTCGTGGGCAGGAGGAGGAGTGGCTTCAGAAGGGGCCTCGGAAGGACCCCCAGTGGCCACAGCCCGGTTCGCAGGCCCAGCAGCCTGGCCTGGAGCCCTGCCTCCACCTCTGTGTGGCCTCCGACGAGGCCCGCCTCAGTTTTGCCGTCTGGCCCAGAGTGGTGGAGAGAGCTCCGGGCTCTCTCTCTTTTTAAAAAATATTTTATTGATTTTTTTACAGAGA
The DNA here is from genome assembly GCA_036971965.1 of Nyctalus aviator. NCBI lineage: Eukaryota > Metazoa > Chordata > Mammalia > Chiroptera > Vespertilionidae > Nyctalus > Nyctalus aviator. The sequence continues at coordinate 24,646,447 of CM072927.1, forward strand.
GAAAGAGAGAGGGATAGAGAGTTAGAAACATCGATGAGAGAGAAACATCAATCAGCCGCCTCCTGCACACCCCCCACTGGGGATGTGCCTGCAACCAAGGTACATGCCCTTGACCGGAATCGAACCTGGGACCTTTCAGTCCGCAGGCTGACGCTCTATCCACTGAGCCAAACCCATTTTGGCTCCAGGCCCTCTTCACCACCTGACGGGTGTCCAGCAGGTGCCAATGCCCCACCCCCATTCCATGCGCACAGGGCCGGCCTGGGTGGAGGGCCCCGCAGTGATGAGCATATGAAGCGCGGAGGTGAGGACACTGAGTCATGGAGGTGGCACATTACATCACTCCAGGCAGTGGCTGGGGCAGCTGGATGGTGGAGTCGCCCACGCCTGCTCCGGGGTATCCCATCCTGGGGCCCGGGGAGAGCTGCCTGCTCTTGGAGTATCCCATCCTGGGGCCCGGGGAGAGCTGCCTGCTCTGGGGTATCCCATCCTGGGGCCTGGGGAGAGCTGCCTGCTCTGGGGTATCCCATCCTGGGGCCCGGGGAGAGCTGCCTGCTCTTGGGGTATCCCATCCTGGGGCCCGGGGAGAGCTGCCTGAGGTTGCACCCTAGGGGGTACTTGATGGGAACAAGATGGGGAGCATTGGGTTTGTCTCAGGTTCTGTCCGGGAAGGCAGGCGCTACGGGGAAGGTCCAGGTTAGCCAGGAGCTGCCAGCTGAGCTGGGTTCTCGGTCCCGCAGGCGGCCCTGGGAGAAAGGAGAGAACCCTTTGGGGATATGGGGTGAGGAAATGGAAGGCCAGCTGAGGTGAGGATGAGCGGCTTAGCCATGCGGCCGGTGCCGGGCAGACTTGAGCTTAAGTCTCCGCTTTGCTGAGTGAGTGACCTCGGGCAGGCAGATTTCCCGCTCTGCGTCCCAGGGAGACAGGTCACAGGAAGTCTGACCTCTGGCTCTGAGCAGGTGACCGACTGTCCCAGTTTGCCTGGGCCTGGGATTTCCCAGGACAGGGAACCTTTAGTGCTAAACCTGAGGCAGGTCTGGGCAAACTAGGATGAAGGGGTACCCCGGGCCCATTCGTTTTCATTGTGGTAAAATACAAACAACATAACATTGACCATCCGAACCATTTCTACGTGTTCATTCAGCACGTTCACGGTGTTGTGCAACCACCCCCACCGTCCGCCTCCATGATTGTCTCCTCTTCCCCAACTGACACTCTTCCCATTACATTTCCTCCCCTCCCCCAGCCCCTGTTTGTATCTCTAAGGATCTGACTCCTCTAGGGCCTCCTACAGGGACTCACAAGTACTGGTCCTTTTGGTCTGGCTCATTTCACTGGACAGAGTGTATTCAAAGTCCATCCACATGGTAGCAGGTCAGAATTTTCTTCTTTTTCTTTTCTTTTTTGTAAGAGAACATTTATTTGGTAACTCACAGAGGTAGAAGTAATTCCCAGAAGACATGGGCTTAGGAAACAGGTTATGGAGGTAAAGGAAAGGCTTGGAGCTGGGAGTGAGGACGCTAATGGTAAGGTGCCTGGGGTGGGGAGAGGGAAGGGAGGAGAAGGAAAAAGGGGAAGCATGGTGTGCTCCCAGGAGGGGGAGCGCACTGGGTCCGCTGTCCCTGGGGTGCTAAGGGTGGAGATTTTAGGGGAGGTCCCAGGGGAAGATCGTAATATTCAGCAGTTTCCTAGGTGTGTCCTTTCAGGGTCGCGGTCAACTGATTGATTGGCCGGCACCAGGGGAGGGGCCACGATTCAATGATGCAGCTGGTCCTGATGTCAGCTGTGACTGGTTGTTTTTTTAAAAATTTACTTTTATTTATTAAAAATATTTTTTATTTATTTCAGAAAGGAAGGGAGAGGGAGAGAGAGAGAGAGAAACATCAATGATGAGAGAGAATCTTTGATCGGCTGCTTCCTGCACATCCCACACTAGGGATCAAGCCTACATCCTGGTGTGCCCTGACTGGGAATTGAACCGTGACCTTCTGGTTCATGGGTCGATGCTCAACCACTGAGCCACACCAGCTGGGCTGTATTAGCTTACTTTTTTTTTTTTTTTTTAATTGATTTTTTTACAGAGAGGAAGGGAGAGGGATAGAGAACTGGAAACATCCATGAGAGAGAAACATCAACCAGCTGCCTCCTGCACACCCTCTACCAGGCACACCCTCTACCAGGGGATGTGCCCGCAACCAATGTATGCGCCCCTGATCGGAATCGAACCTGGGACCCTTCAGTCCGCAAACCGACACTCTATCCACTGAGCCAAACCAGTTTCGGCTGTCCAGTTTCGGCTGTATTAGCTTACTTTTATTTTATTTTATTTTATTTATTTTTTTAAATATATTTTATTGATTTTGTACAGACAGGAAGGTAGAGAGATAGAGAGTTAGAAACATCGATGAGAGAGAGTCATCGATCAGCTGCCTCTGGGGATGTGCCCACAACCAAGGTACATGCCCTTGACTGGAATCGAACTCGGGACCCTTCAGTCCCCAAGCCGACGCTTTATCCATTGAGCCAAACCGGTCTCGGCTGTATTAGCTTACTTTTTATCTTTAAACTAGAGGCCTGATGCACAAAACTCATGCAAGAGTAAGCCATGGACACTCCCCCCACCCCCCCGCCTCAGCCCTCCCAGCTGTCCTTTGACCCCAGCTGCCTCCACCCCATAGCTCCACCCCCGGCCCACTGGTCATTATAGAAGGTCATTCCGTCCAATCTAATTAGCATACTAGCTCTTTATTATATAGAACGCATTTAATTAAATTTATTATTCAGGAGAGGGTATGCAGGGCCTTTTTTTTTTTTTTTTTTTTTTTAATATGGAACACTTCTCGAATTTGCGTGTCATCCTTGCGTAGGGGCCATGCTAATCTTCTCTATATGGTTCCAATTTTAGTATATGTGCTGCCGAAGTGAGCACAGGGCCTTCTTTTTGATGGTTTTAGGGGAGGATCTCAGTACAATTCATCAGCTTTATGCTGAAATAACAAAATGAGGTTTGTGCTCTTAACTTCATTTGTCCTCGAGTGTGGTTAGCAAAGACACTAGTTGGATTTCTGTGGTCTGTCTCCATGAGTAGGTGATTTAAGCCAGCGGTCACCGACCGATGCCGGCGGGTCACTGGTGGTCCCTGAGGTCAGAAAGGTCGGTGGCTGCTGACTTAAGCTGTTTACCCTCTGGCTGGGGAGGAGGAGTGCAAGCCATTTACTTCTAAGTGTCCCTGGTTTAGGGAAGATCGGATTTACCAGATGGCTGGGCCTGCTTGGCATCTAGATTTTCGAGATGGCAGCAAAGTGCTGTTTAACTATCTGTTTCCCTATTTCGCGCTTGTCCTGGTGTGCCATTTATATAATTCTTTTTAACATTTTTCTTACAAACCTCTAACTTTCACAGAATTTTCTTCCTTTTTAAGGCTGAATAAAGATGTTATTATCTGGATGGGCCACATTGTGTTTATCCATTCATCTGTTGATGGATATTTGGGTGTTTCCACCTCCTGACTGTTGTAAATAATGCTGTTACGGACGAGGGTGTGCAAATATCTGTTTGAGACCTTTAATTCTTCTAATTCCACCCAGAAGTGGGATTGTTGTGTCGCATGGTAATCCTATATTTCATTTTAAAAAATATATATATTTTATTGATTTTTCACAGAGAGGAAGGGAGAGAGATAGAGAGCTAGAAATGTTGATGAGAGAAAAACATCGACCAGCTGCCTCTTGCACACCCCCTACTGGGGATGTGCCCGCAACCAACGTACATGCCCCTGACCGGAATCGAACCTGGGACCTTTCATCCGCAGACCGACATTCTACCACTGAGCCAAACCGGTTTTGGCCTATATTTCATTTTTTGAGAACTCTCCAAATTCTTTTCCATAGCAGAAAAGAATCCCCCATTTTTATCCCCATCAGCAGTGAATGAAGGTTCCAAATTTCTCCAGATCCTCCCCGATATTTGTCTTCTGATTTTCTGAGTTGGTCATCCTATTGCTACTGTTCTCTTAAGAACGACCGAGGTGTCTGGGAGGCCAGGCAGGACTCTGGCTGCCCCAGAATCACCCTTCCCCTGCCCCCGCCTCGTCCCGCACTATTTTGGGCCCCGGGACAGGCAGGTCTGCTCCGTGCCTGGGCAAAGGGCGAGGCTTGGCAGGCCCACCAGGTGCTCCTCCTGGCCCTGCTCCAGCCCCACCTGTTCCTCAGGACACAGTGACCTCGGTCACAGCCTGTCCCTGAGGCTGTCTTTCTCCTTGGCTCTCCACGCCAGACCTTGCATGCACCACCCCAGTCAGCAGACATTTTCTGCGAAGGGGCAGAAAGTAATTATTTTCGGCCTTGCAGACGAGAGGATCTCTGTCACAGCTACTCAGCTCTGCCTCCGTACTTTGAAAGCAGCCATATGCGTGTGGCTTAGTGCCAATAAAACTTTATTTATAGACACTGAAATTTGAATTTCATATTGTTTGCATGTGGCATCCTATATAATAAAGAGCTAATATGCTAATTAGACCAAACAGCAGAACCACCGTCCAGACAACCTTCTGGACAAAGCTGGGCTTTGAGGACCAGCTGGGGCTGTGAGGGCTGCCAGGGGCTGTGAGGGCCGAGCCTCTTTCATGAATTTCGTGCATCGGGCCTCTAGTGAAATATAACCACCCCCATCATTTAAAAATAGAAAGTCATTCTTATTTCAAGGGCTCTACAAAAAGATGCAGTAGGCTGGATTCGGCCCATGGGCCATAGTTTGTCAATCCATATACTACATATCCAATAAACATTTTTAAATATTTTAAAAATCAATTTCCTAGAGAAAGGAAGGGTAGATAAAAACATTAATGGTGAGAGAGGATCAGTGCCTCCTGCATGCCCCCTACTGGGGATCGAGCCTGCAACCCAGGCATGTGCCCTGACTGGGAATCGAATGGGTGACCTCCTGGTTCACAGGTAGTTGCTCAACCACTGAGCCAGGCCAGCCCGGCTCCAATAAACGTTTGTTGAGTGAAGTAACATTTCGTGTTCCGTTAAAACGTATACCCAATTGCCGGGACCGGTTTGGCTCAATGGATAGAGCATTGGCTTGGGGACTGAAGGGTCCCAGGTTCGATTCCGGTCAAGGGCATGTTCCTTGGTTGTGGGCATATCTCCAGTAGGGGGTGTGCAAGAGGCAGCTGATCGATGACTCTCTCTCATCGATGTTTCTGGCTCTCTATCTCTCTCCCTTTCTCTCTGTACAAAATCAATAAAATATATTTAAAAAAACAAACAAACAAACAAAAACCAACATATACCCAATTGATTAGCATGACAATGATGTGCTGTGAATGAGCAAATGGGCATTGACGTGTTGTGTTTCTTATTAAAGTCACACATACTGAAAATGCTGCTGAATTAAGTAAAAGCCACATTGGATTTTTTTAAAGTAAGTCCTAAAGGACTTTTAGACAGCTTTATTGAGATAGAATTAACATACCATACAACTTACCTGTTTAATGTGTACACTATTTTTTTTTTACAAGTTCACATGGTTATGCAACCTATCAACTTTAGAATACAATAAATTTTAGATTATTTTATCCTCCCCCAAAATAAGTCCCATCCTCATTACCAGCCAGTCCCCTTTCCCCATCCTCCAGCCCCTGGCAACCACGAGCCCACATTCTGTTGTGGATCTGCAGGGCTGGCTCCTTCTTAGGCCTCCTTGGCTTGCAGATGGGTAACTTCTCTCTGTGTCCTCAGTGTGCGCATGTGTCCCGGTGACCCTCTGTGTGTCCAAATTTCTTCTCCTTTTTTAAATACATTTTTATTTTTTAAATATATTTTTATTGATTTCAGAGAGGAAGGGAGAGGGAGAGAAAGATAGAAACATCAATGATGAGAGAGAATCATTGACTGGCTGCCTCCTGCACACCCCCTACTGGGGATTGAGCCCCGAACTGGGGCATGTGCCCTTAGCCAGAATCAAACCCAAATACTCTTCAGTCCGCAGGCCTTTGCTCTATCCACTGAGCCAAACCAGATAGGGCTCTGGGATCCTATTTTAACTTAATCACCCTTTAATCACTTCCAGATGCAGTTACACATCCTTTAGTTTAAAAAAAATAATTCTTTATTGTTGAAAGTATTACATATGTCCCCTTTTTCCTCCATTAACTCCCTCCAGCCTGTCCCTGCTCCCTTCCCCAGGGCCTCCCCGCCCCATGGTCTGTGGCCATAGGCTTGCATATATGTATACAAGGTACTTGGTTGATTACTTCCCACCCACACACCCTCCCCTGCCTTCCCTCTGAGATTCCACTATTCTATGCTTCTGTGTCTCTGGATCCATTCCGTTCATCAGTTTATTTTGTTACTTAGGTTTCACATATGAGCAAGATTATGTGATACCTGTCTTTCTCTGACTGACTTATTTCTCTTAGCTTGATACTCTTCAGTCCCTCCATGCTGTCTCAAAGGATAAGAGATTCTTTTTTACTGCTGCATAGTATTCAATTGAATAAATGTGCCACAGCTTAAAAATTTTTTTTTATTATTATTGATTTGAGAGAGGAAGGGAGAGGGAGAGAGAGATAGAGACATGAATGATGAGAGGGAGTCATTGATTGGCTGCCTCCTGCATGCCCCCCAACCAAGGATTGAGCCAACAATCTAGGCATGTGCCCTTGACCAGAATGGAACCCAGGACCCTTTAGTCCACAGGCAGATGCTCCATCCACTGAGCCAAACCAGCTAGGGCTGCCACAGCTCTTTTATCCCCTCATCTGCTGATGGGCACTTAGGGCTGTTCCAGATCTTAGCTATTGTCAACTGTGCTGCTATGGACACGGGTGCATGCATTCTTTGGGATTGGTGTTTCTGTTTTCTTCGGATATAGTCTTACAAGCCATTCTGACAACTGTGAGGTGATACTTCATGATCCTTTTAATTTGCATCTCTGATAGTCAGTGCCTTTGAGCATTGTTTTTCTTTTTTTTTTTTTTTAATAGTTTTTAAAATATATATATTTTATTGATTTTTTACAGAGAGGAAGGGAGAGGGATAGAGAGTTAGAAACATCGATGAGAGAGAATCATCAATCAGCTGCCTTCTGCACACCCCCCACCGGAGATGCGCCCGCAACCAATGTACATGCCCTTGACTGAAATCGAACTCGGGACCTTTTAGTCCACAGACCAACACTCTATCCACTGAGCCAAACCGGTTTCGGCTGAGCATTGTTTTTCATATATCTCTTGGCCATCAGTATGTCCACTTTGGAGAAGTGTCTATTTAGGTCCTTTGCTATCTATCTATCTATCTATTTATTTATTTATTTAAAATATATTTTTATTGATTTCAGAGAGGAAAGGAGAGGGAAAGACAAATAGAAACATCAGTGATGAGAGAGAATCATTGATTGGCTGCCTCCTGCATGCCTCCTACTGGGGATCGAGCCTACAACCTATTCATGTGCCCTTGACTAGAATAGAACCCGGACCCTTCAGTCTGCTGGCTAATGCTCTATCCACTGAGCCAAACCAGCTAGGGCTCTTTGCCCACTGTTTAAAACCATATTTTTACTGATTTCAGAGAGGAAAGAAGAGGGATAGAGATAAACATCAATGATGAGAGAGAACCATTGATTGGCTGCCTTCTGCATGCCCCCTCTTTGCCCATTTTTATTTTTATTTTTTAAAGTATATTTTATTTTATTTTACTTATTTATTACTTTTAAAATATATTTTATTGATTTTTTTTTTTTTTTTTTTTTTTTTTTTTTACAGAGAGGAAGGGAGAGAGAGATAGTTAGAAACATTGATGAGAGAGAAACATCGATCAGCTGCCTCCTGCACACCTCCGACTGGGGATGTGCCCGCAACCAAGGTACATGCCCTTGACCAGAATCAAACCTGGGACCCTTCAGTCCACAGCCCGATGCTCTATCCATTGAAACTGAAGCCGCAAGGAACCCCAAGCAGCCCCTGGGGTCATGCTGATATGACTGCCCAGAGCTCTCAATGTCCTCCCCCGCCCCCAGAGGCCACCAATGAAGCAAGGGGAAGGATTCTTTTCAGCACCTTAGATACAACAGGCTGAACTCCAACAGTTAAAAAAATAGGACCAGGTTTAATGCTGAAGCTGCTGTGAGGTTACAGAGGCATCTCAGGGCGGGACCCCGGGGCCCTGCGATGCCGCGCGGCGAGCGGGGCCTCCACTCTCGTATGTACAGGCGTCCGCGCAGGAAAGGGGTCCCGCGGCGTCCTGCCGGGCCGCCGCCGGCCTGGCCGTCCTGTGGCCGGATTGTCCGTGTGTCCCTCCAGCCCGGGCTCGGGCCCCTCCTCCGGCCCCGCTAGGAGGGGTTCAGGAGCGAGTTCTGAATCTCCTCCAGGACCTGGCGGAAGAGCTCCTCCCGGGACTTCATGCCGTCCAGGTACACTGCGACCGGAGAGGCGTGGTCAGGGGGCCTGCCGGCCGGGCCGGTGCCGGGGGCGGGGGCGGCCGGGCCCAGGGAGCCCGCGGACAGGCCCGGAGGAAGCTGACAGAGCCCCTGGGTCCAAGGCAAGAGGGACTGGCAGTGAGACTCAGGAGGGACGCTTAGGCTCCCCAGATGGTCCCCACGGGAGCGGCTGGGCTCAGGGTCTCCCCAGGGCCAGGCCTCCTCCTTCCTACCCAGGGCCTTACCGACTTCCACGCCGTTGGCCTCCATCTCCTGCTTGTACTTGAGGTACATGGGCCACACGTGGCCATCGAAGAGGCCGGGGGGGTCGGGGACCATGTAACTCCGGGTACTGCGGAGGGAGATCGGCGAGAATGAGCGATGCCCGAGTTGCCCAAGGCGGTGCCGTGAGCAGAGCCTAGGGGATGTGACCTTGCCCAGGGCCGGTACCACAGGGGCCATGGCTGGGGTCTGGGTGCTCCCGCCTCTGCCGCTTTCACCCCCTGAGCCTGGGAGGTGCCTCGGGCAGGGCGGAGGCAGGCCCTGCCTGCAGGCCCCTGGCTGGGGCTGCTGGGACAGAGCGCCCGCTGGCCGCCAAAGTGGCGTCAGGGCGGCCTGTGCGTCGTGGGCAGCGGTGGTTTCCTGTCCCCCCGGGACCCAGCGGGGCCTCCCGCTCACCTCCTCCTCCACTTGCACTCTTCGTAGGGGACGGTCAGGAAGTACCGCCGGCTGTACAAGTCCACCAGCGGCCTGGGGGGAGAGGGGGGGGACACAGTCAGCGCTACGGGCCTGGCTCCATGGGGGCCAGGGGCACAGACGCCCACCGCCGCGGCCTCCCGGGACTTTCCGGGCTGGGGATGAGGGCTGGGGTGGGGCTGGGGGCTGGGCTGTTCGTGTCGGGGTCAGGGCGGGGACCAGCACTGGCCAGTCTCCTGCGAGGCCCAGGAACACCCCCACAGCCGTCCCCAATTTGGATGGGCCCAGAAAGGTGCTGTTATCCTGGCCAGGGCCACACAGCGAGGCCTGGGGTCCAGGCCACCCCGCTGCTCTGCCTGGGAGGGCGGAGTGCCAGAGGGAGGACTCGGTTTCCCCAAGACGCGGGGGTTTGCCCCAGACCTCGGAGCTGAGCCCGGCCCCGGGGGGCGCCGGCCGCTGCCCACCTGTAGCTGTACAGCAGGAAGCCTTCCAGAATGAGGACGTGGGTATCCGAGGCGTCCAGCTGCACCCCGTGGGCGCGGGCGAACTTCCGGGGGTTGCTGATCCAGGCCTGCACGGTGCTCAGCATGGCCTCCATGTCCAGCGACTCCAGAACTGGGGGCGGGGAGAGCGCGTTGGCAGAGCTGGGGGAGGGGGGACGGAGCAGGCGAGGGGCGCGGGGCCGCCAGCCGTCTTACCATCCCACTGCTTGAAGCCGTCCTCCCCAACGGCGATTTGGTCCTGGGGCTGAAACAGAGGAGCCCGAACCCCGGGCTCAGTGCCCGCCTTCCCGCCCCCCCACCACCCTGGGCTGATGGGAGCTTGGTGGGCCCCTCGGCTCCTAGAGAGCCCCCACACACGGCGAGGGGCCCGGGGTCGGCGGGGCTGCTGCCCTGACCCTCTGCCGCTGATGCTTACGATGCTTACGGCTCTGAGGTGCCCGGTGGGGCTCAGGCTGGCACTGGGCACTCCCCTCCCCCCCTCAGGACTCTTGGGATCAGGAGGGAGGAGACTGGATATCCATCACCTCATTACCCCTCACCCTCCAGAAAGCGTGGAGGGTGGGCTCAGCCCATTTTGCAAATGGGAAAGTGGAGGTGCAGAGGGAGCAAGGGCCTGGCGGCACCACACCGCCCCCCCCCCCCGGGGGAACTGCAGTGTCTCCATTGGTCTAACGCCAGTCTGACGTGCCCGGTGCCTGGCAGCTGCTCAGGAAGTGAGAACGCCCATCCCTTGTTCTCCTGGCTGGGGAGGGGTCTGTGCCCAGCCCGCCGTGGGCAGCCGAGGACAGGGCAGCCTGGGGGTCCCTCCTGAGCCCAGGCGGGGGCAGCCACCTTGAAGAAGTCGTCCTGGTGGATCACACAGCAGTTGGGCAGCGCCTTGAGCAGGCTGTTGGTCAGGGTGGTCTTGCCGCCGTTGGTCATGCTGTGGGGACATTGAAAGGGTGGGGTTTGAGCCGCTTCTCCCGCCCTCACCCCCACACCCCAAGTCAGACGCAAACACAAACACGGAACTGTGGAACCTTAGAGCTAAGAGGATACTGTTATTTGCCCAGAATCTCAGGAGGCCTTCTAAGCAGCACAAAGGAGCAGAGAGCATGGAAACAAATTGCCAACAGTCTTGGCTTGCAGGACCATCCTGAGCACAGAGCTCATGTCAGCGTCTTTGCAAACCCGGGCGATGGAGCCAGAGGAGGAAACGGAGATCCAAGCATGGTTTAGCTCTAGGAGGGCCCCCCCCCTTTTTTTTTTTAAAGGTCAGAGTGTTAAACAAGTGCAAACTGGTGGAGGAAAACATATTTGCGATAGAAACACCAGTAGTTCACTGCAAAAGTAAGAGAGGCGCTCCGCTTTATGAGCAGGAAAAGAAAAAGAAAAAAAGCAATGGTAAAAGCAGGGCGACCAACTTGTCCTGCTTTGCCAAGGCTGTCTCTGTTATTAGCACCGGAAGTCCCGAATCCTGGGGACCTTCAGCGGCAGGGAAACCAGGGCGGAGGAGGGGGTCGCCCTGTGGCAGAAGGAGAAAGACTCTGCTCTGGGCTCCCGGAGCTGACGGAGGACACGGAAGGGCAGCTGAGAGACCTTTCTGGAAATCGGTGTCCCTTCGACCTTCTGTGTTTACTCTAGGAATCAGGGGCAGAGAGCCAGGTGTGGGACAGGGGAAAGCTGCAGCCGTTACAGGGGCCGACAGGAATGGGGACCCTGGGACATTAAGGGGGAGCAGTTTAGAACATCCCGGACATTAATTTGGGTCCTTACTAGAGGACACACCTGGCACTCATGGTGGCTACAGAATTGGCAGGGCCTGGAACAAAATGAAATGCTTTAGAAATTTAAACTGGCCCTGTCTGGGTAGCTCAACTGGTTAGAGTTTAGTTGGAAACACCAGGGTTATGGGTTCAATCACGCCTCTTCCTCCCCCTTCCCTCCTGCACACCCCATCAGGACAGCAACCAACTAGCTAATGCATAATTAAGTGGAACAACAAATCTCTCTATCTCTCTCTCCTTCCTCTCTCTAAAATCTAAAATTTAATTAAAAAGAAGTCTAAACCGAGTGAGGGAATGGGGCCAGGGCAACTCCCTTGCTTAGGCAAAATGCTCCCCTAGCATCATCTTAAAAGGCCTGATTATTGGTGATAAAATGGAGATTTATTGTTCATTTTATTTCTCATATATATATATATAATTTCAGAGAGGAAGGGAGAGGGAGAGAGAGCTAGAGAATCAATGATGAGAGAGAGTCATTGATCGGCTGCCTTCTGCACGCCCTGCACTGGGGATTGAGCCCCAAACCCGGGCATGTGCCCTGACCCGGAATTGAACTGTGACCTCCTTGCTCATAGGTCCACCACTGGGCCCACACCAGCGCGGCAAAATGGAGGCTTTAAAAACCCCTGGGGAGCGAGGCCCCGACTGCCAGATGCTGCCAGAAATCACGCCGGATGCCATTCTGGGGGGGCCCCACCTGCCCAGGTGTCTGCCTGCAGGTAGGTGTCTCCCCCACCTTCCCGCCCCGCCTGCTGGAAGGATCTGTCTGGGCTTCGTGAAGTCTTCTCTCCCCACTGGTGTTGGGTTTACACTGAGCAGAGTGGGGGAAAGTGATTTCCGTTTGGAAATTTAAAATAGGGCCTTGTGTCCAGCCAGGTGGGCCGCCCAGCCACCCAGCGCACAGGCCCCGCTCCCGCAGACCTGGGCCCCGGCAGCCCTCCATCCCCCCCCACGCTCCTCTGGCCTCTGCCCACCCGGAGGCGCTCACCCTCCGATGCCCACGATGCACTTCATGTCTAGGCGGAGGGGCGGCGGGGAGCGCGCTCGGCCTGCCGGATCCCGGGCTCTCGGCTGCTGTGGGCTCACTGCGCTGCGTCCCGGCTTCATTGAGAAAACCTGGCGCCTTTATAGGCCCCGCAGCCCCGGGGGCAGCCCAGAGCACCCCGAGGGAGGCCACGCGCGGCCAGCTGGCAGCAGGGCCCACGGGGTGGGGGCAGGCACCCCCTCCCGCACCTGTTCCCGCTGGCTGGAAATAGCTCCACGTAGCCTTTTGCCTAAATTAGTCAAGGGCCAGCCGGGCGGGAGGGGGGCGCGGGTGGCTGTCACCCCGGCTGCCTCCTCCCTCCTCCCTCCTCCTGCTCCCTTTACTCTCCTCTGCCCCCCTCCTCCTCGCCAGACCGCCCACCCCTCGTGGCAGATAAGGCGCCACACAGCCTCCCTTCCTAAAAATATCCCGCCCGGCGTGTCCTCTGGCCTGACCCTGACATTCAGACTGGTTCTGGTGGCACTGGGGAAAGGGACCTCAGTGCCTGCCTGTTACCCCCACCCCAACTTCATCACCAGCTACAGCAGCAGTGCCAGCACCCCACCCTAAACGCCCCTGTGCTGGGAACTTCCCTCGGCTGGACCAAGAAAGGCTTAAGTTCCGAATGGCCAGCGCCAAGGTAGCTGTGCTCTGGTGACCTGGGCCCGTCAGGAACGCTCAGCGTGACAGCAGCCGCTCACCCGGGGATCATGTGAGGCCTGAGGAGTCACTGGGTTTGGCCTCCCGCCTCTCAGCGGCCTGGGGACGGGGGTGGGGGGGGTGGGGGGGGGAGGGTGTGTGTGTGGAGCGTGACCTTGCTGCATGGAGCTCCGTGCCCCTGGATGCCGAGGGACACCCTCACCCAAGTTCAAATAGCTGCTCACGGACGGCGCTGGGAGGTCCATCTGGACTGAGGGTTCTGCCCGCCCTGCGACGGGCCCAGCCCCCCAGCCGTCCTGTGTGACCTTGGGTGAGCCGTGTCATCGCTCCGTGCTCAGTGTCCCCCAGTAACACCAGGGCTACCCTAGTGAGGCATAGGCTGGTTTTTTTTTTGTTTGTTTTTAAAAATATATATTTTATTGATTTTTTACAGAGAGGAAGAGAGAGGGATAGAGAGTTAGAAACATCGATGAGAGAGAGTCATCGATCAGCTGCCTCTTGCACACCCCCTACTGGGGATGTGCCCGCAACCAAGGTACATGCCCTTGACCGGAATCGAACCTGGGACCTTTCAGTCCACAGGCCGACGCTCTATCCATTGAGCCAAACCGGTTTCGGCGGCACAGGCTGTTTTTATCGTTATTGTGATTTATATCAAATGGGTATTTGGTCTCAGTCCTAGCACTCAGTTCCCGAGACCCCTGTGACTGGCTCAGTGAGAAGAGGGGGTACCTTTTGTGATAATAGTTGGACTTTTGTCTTTGATTCCTGAAACAGCTCCAGAATGAATGGTAAAGACGAAAGAGGCGTCTTTTGCTATTGGTCACAAGTCCTTGTGACCACCCCCGAGCGTATGCGGAGGCTGTGACCTTGGGAAGGCCCAGGGACCGCAGGAGGGGGCGGATGGGGGGGCGGGAGACAGCGTGTGGTAGAGGGTGGAGCTTTTAGGGGAGAGGGGCTGGGGATTGAGCCAATCACCGAAGACCAGCGATTCCATCAGCCACACCCGTGTGACCAAGCAGCCACAGAAACGAAGGGGCTCGGGGCGCCTCCCGGTGGGTGAGCACAGCCACGTGCCCGGAGCGGCAGCCCTTCCCCAAGCCTGGCTCCGTGCGCCTCGTCCGTCTGGCTGTTCCCGAGCGCTCGTCCTTATAAAAACTGCTCATCTAGCAAGTCAGCTGTTTTCCCAAGTTCTGTGAACTGCTACAGTCAACGGTCAAACCCGAAGTGGGAGATGTATGGGACCCAGATTTGTGGCCAGCAGGACAGAAGTGTGGGGAACCTGGACACCCGCTACCTTTGATCGGCTTCTGATGGGACAATTGTGGGGTTTGCACTACCTCTGAGCAGTGTCAGAATTAAGTTAAATTACGGGACATTCAACTGGTGTCTGCCAAGAACTGGAGAATTGCTTGGTGTGCAGAAAAGCCCCCACATCTGGTGTCAGAGGGTTGGTGTTGAGAGTAGAGAGGAAATAGTTTTCTCATCCAGTAGCAGTAATAATAATGATAACAATGCTATAGTAATTAATAGGATGTATAATTATACATGCATATATAATTAATATGTTATTATTAATAGTATTAATTATTAGTATTAACTGCTGACTGGGTTTGATTCCAGAAAGGATTAGGGGCAGGAAATGAACTTGAATCCCAGAGAGGCAGAGTCAGAAGGGGCATTGGGAATAATCCTCTACAGCTGGAAGCCACACAGGACAGATGATGGCTCAAGGTCACCCAAGGTCACCCAGGGCATGGAGCTGTTGAAATTTTCTTCTCTGAAACTCACCCAAGACCGGCAAGGGCCACAGCCCATAGAAATAGGCAAAACTAGAAACTCCTGTTCTCAGTTATAGTTTATTTCACATAAAAATCCCCCCAAGTTTATGGAAATGATGTTCTCACATCACAACAGTAACCATAATGAATTGCTTTTTTTATCTTTAAAAACCGCAAAACTTGCCACGGGGAGGACGGGCGTGTGAACGTCGACTTTGGGGCAGGACTTAGGGGGAGTCCATTCACTGTTCCTTTATGACAAGGGATCCGGGTCCTTTGCATTTGGGCCCAAACTGCCCCAGAGATACAGATCTTTCCCGAAGCCAGTTCAGAGGGAGGGGTAGCAGCCTGGCTGGGCGGGGTGGCCGTTTGCGGAACATCTCACACCTGCGTCAGCCGCCGGCGGGGAGAGGCCCGCTCAGGGCTCTCTCTGATCTGGAAGGACTGCTGTGGCCGAGTTGGGGTCCTTGTTCTGCTTGTCCAGTGGTTGTCTGTGGTGCCGGCGGCCGGAGGGGGGGGAGCAGACCACGGCGAACCTGACGGACTGTGTGTGGCTGGAACCTTTAGCCTGCAGAGTCCTCGAGGGCTGATGGGCTCAGCACCTTTGTCCGTCTAGAGCAGAGGTTCTCAGCCTTCCTAATGCCACGACCCTTTAATGCAGCTCCTCATGTTGTGGTGACCCACCCCCCACCATAAAATTATTTTCGTTGCTACTTCATAACTGCAACGTTGCTACTGTTAATGAATCCTGATGTAAATATCTGTGTTTTCCGATGGTCGTAGGCTCTACAGTAGCGGTTTGTGATCCACAGGTTGAGAACTGCTAGCAGGGTCGAGGAAAACAGATATTTACATGTCAATTCATAACAGTAGCAAAATTACAGACATGAAGTAGCAACGAAAATAATTTTATGGTTGGGGGTCACCACAACAGGAAGAGCTGTACTAAAGGGTCGCGGCATTAGGAAGGCTGAGAACCACTGGTCTGTAGCCTCTCAGACAGGCATTTACTGACCCTGGGATTGGGGAGAATGAATTGCTTCCTATCCCTGGCTCTCCCCCTCCACCCCCATCCCCTTACAGCACAGCACCGGCCTTCCAGGCGCTACTGCCTTCCCTGGGGTGGGAGTTCCAGCCTTTCAAGACCAGGTCGGTCTCAGATGAGCAAGGCTGCCCACCTGAACCTGGCGCTTAGGGCCTGGGACAGAGCGCCTTTCGCCGGGCGGCCCAGAGGCCCATCCCCCAATCCCTGCCGCCTCAGGCTCCAGGTGATGCACCTGGCCCCGAACAAGGTCCCTGCCCGTTATGTGACATCCGGGAAAGAGAGCAGAGCTACAAATCAAAAAACCCCACGGGGCCCCCACACGTCCTGGCTCTTGAGGGCCATGTTGGGTCCCAGAACACGCAGGCCCAGAGTATCCCAGAAACCTGGCGTTTTCCAGGGCAGGAGCTGCTGGCGTTGGGACAATTCCTTGATGTGGCAAAGCGCCGGGCTTTGTGCCAAATGCCACCAGCTCCCTCTTATTGTTGGGACAGCTCCACCCGCAGCCCCCTGCCATGCCAGGCCGAGAAGCATCAGACATTTCCACGGAAACCGGGGTGGTTCAACTGAACCTCGATGACAACCAGCTAAGAAGCCAGCTTCGGAGCCAGAAAGAGGGGCCCGGGGTGTGTGCCTGCCCAACTTTTGCCCAGATTCACAGAAATAGAGACTCTTAGGACTGGAGGGGGCACAGAGGACCATTTCCGGCAAGCATAGTCCGGCTTTTTCTAAAATACTTCCCGAGACGGGGAACTCACTACCGCTAGAGGCCACCTGACCGGTGTTTGGACCACAATACAGAAGTCTGTCTCCTCTGAGCACAGGTGGCCGTAGCACCCAGCCCCCTGGAACGTACATCCCCAGGTGACCTTCGAAACAAACCAACACCAATACCCTGTTTCTTCCTCTTTCTGGGTCTGTGTTTCCAGGATGAGCCCGCTTCAGAGTCGGCTTCTCGGCCTCTGCTCTTGGCGGGAACCCACGGGGCACACCCCAACGCCGTGCTGGGGGGGAGGTTGGAGAAAGGGGACAGCGCTCCCTTTGGAGGGGCGGTCGGGGGCCCTGGGGCGTGGCATCTGCAGTGAAGGGGCTGGAGGAAGTTCTGGACTGAGAGGGGGAGTGACTGTGTCGCAAGGATGACCGGCGGCAGCTTCACTTGTGCTGTGGGCCCAACGCTCCCTCGTCGTCGACGACAGAGGAGAAAAGGGGGCCAGTCAAATGGAAAGCCGTGAGGTGGGAGGTGCCCGGGTCACAGCTCTGTCGGGGGGCTGAGCTTCCCGGCCAGATGCCCAGGATTGCGGGAGCCATTCTGGGAGGAAAGGCACAAGAACGAATTCCAGATCTGGCTAGGGAGCCGGGGGCCATCTATGGCTCCCACCTGGGCCAGGGTCAAGCAAGAGAAGGGCCTTAAACCGGGACGTTGTGGAGTGGGCTGGGGCTCTGTGGCCAGAAGACACACGGGCCACGCCCTGTGCTTCTCTCTCTTCTTGGCTGTGAGCTCATGAGTCTGGAAAGGCGGAGGGCTGAGAACTGGATTCTTTCCCAGAATGCATTTCTACTGCATCATTAAAAAAAAAAAAAAAAAAAAGATGTTTTCAAGCAGCTAAGAAGGATGCTGGGTTTCAGAGATGGGTGGAGGAGACAGGCACCCTTGAGGACTGGGACTCAGGATGAGGTGGGATGAGATCCAGGGCCAGAGGGCATCGGACAGAGGTTTCTTGGCATCTGGTATTTTCTTCTGTGTACTTCTCTGTTCTCCATCACCTCAGGACATGCTGGAGAGGGGAAAACACAGGCCACGTTATTATTAATTGTATTTTATTTGAATTTTTATAAGAGTTTAAGTCAAATTGATGACATATACTGGGAAGCACACTCTCAAACGCTCCCTATTATTATTATTTATTTAAAAAAATGTATTTTATTGATTTTTTTATAGAGAGGGAGAGAGATAGAAAGTTAGAAACATTGATGCGAGAGAAACATCGATCAGCTGCTTCCTGCACACCTCCTGCTGGGGATGTGCCTGCAACCAAGGTACATGCCTTTGACCAGAATCGAACCTGGGACCTTTCAGTCTGCAGGCCGACACTCTATCCACTGAGCCAAACCGGTTAGGGCCCTATTATTATTTTTAAAGAAAGTGGAACTACTGTCCCATGTACTTGGAATCCAAAAGAATGATCTAATCTGGCTTTGGCAACACCCTCAGTAGCAAGAGTGGCACCTATCCTTCAAGGCCTGCCATCTGCTACCCACTTTCCAAGTATGGTTCTGAAGGGGACCTCTCTTGGTGCCCCGGCAGAACAGACCTTAGAGCTGGTGCTTCCAATCAGACTGGAGGGAAACTTCAACCCATCTACCCCCAACCCTGTCCCACATCCATCCATCCATTTATCCACTCACTCATCTGTCCATCCACATACCCATCTAACCACCCACCCACCTGTCTGTCCATTCATCTGTCACTCTGTGTAATTCCTTCTTTTATGTCTTTAATCCTTTCTACCTGAGGATACCCAGGAAGGGGGTCTAATTCTGTTGATTATTGGATCTGCCGACTCACTCTCATAGTGGATGATTTCCTTGTGTATGTTATGTCTCCAGAAGGCATGGACTGAGATGGTCTTTTAAAAAATGCATTCTGAACTTGCATTCACATAGTATCCCCTCAGCAGTACTGGTCTAAGGTTGTCTCTGGTGTTTATTTCTTAGCGGGGGGCTTCTTGTGTCACCTGCGTAGCATCAGGGCAAGTGTCCCTGCCGTGTCCCAGATGTGGGAGAATGTGTGGTCAAGGATTAACCCTGCACATTCCAAGGAAAAGTGTGGCTCCTGCCTGGCTCCTGGGAGGCCACCTCTGAGTCCTGGGAAGGCCCTGCCTGATAGGAGAGACTTTGCTTACCTGGGGCCTTGACCCGTGTCCGGTAGTCTATGCCAGTGATCGGCAAACTCATTAGTCCACAGAGTCAAATATCAACAGCACAATGATTGAAATTTCTTTGGAGAGCCACATTTTTTAAACTTAAACTTCTTCTAACGCCACTTCTTCAAAATAGACTGGCCCAGGCTGTGGTATTTTGTGGAAGAGCCACACTCAAGGGGCCAAAGAGCCGCATGTGGCTTGAGAGCCGCAGTTTGCCGACCAGGGGTGTGCTAACAGTGGGATTTAGGGTGGGACTCAGCTGGAGAGGAAGGGCAGTCGGCTGTGCGTGTGACTGAGCCCAGGAAACTCCCTGGACACCAGGGCTCCAGTGAGTGTCCCCGGTTGGTAACACTGTGTGTCGCCCACGTTTTTACGGGAGAATGAAGGGCTGTCCTGTTGCTGCCTTGCACCTGACTCCATCCTTCCCTGGAGTAAGCCGTCACCACAAGCAGAGCAGCTTTGCTGAGTTCTGAGTCGTTCTCGCAAACCACTGAACTCGAGGGTGGTCTTCAGGACCCCGACCCCGAGAAGGCTTTCCTGGCATCCAGAACCCAGCGGGCACACTGCGGTGGCTGTGGGCAGACCTGGGCCCTTCGGCTGGGGTGGGCTCCACTCAGAACGTTTCAAAAAAAGGCGCCAAGACCGCCCTGCTTCCTACCCACCTTGTTTCCTGATCTTCTGTGGCCGGAGCGGACCTGCGGAAGAGGGAAGGAGTCATAGCATTGCTTGCCTATTTGGGGGAGCCTGGGCATTTGCCTGGGAGCCCCATGAGGGCTGATCCAGCCTCAGCTTCATCAGGGACAAAGCCAGTGTCAGCGTGTGTCTGCTGCGTGACAAATGAGCTGGGACAGGCAGTCGTGAGGAGATGGGCCGAGGTCTTTGCTGATACAAAGCAAAGCCATTGATGCTGCTCGGGACCCACCGGGTCTGGAGAGGCCAAACACAGCCACAGGGACTGGCACAGAGGTCACCTACGGGGACCTTCCTCTGAGAGCAAAACTCGGTCTCCCGGTGGCCTCACTGCCTGTGGCCCCTGTGCTTGGCTTGTGCTGGATACAGGGAAGAGGAGGGAATGGTCCCAAGATAGACCCACTGTCCTTGGGGACCTCAAGGGCAAGAGAAGGAGGGTCTCACCAGGGTCACATGCAGGAGGCAGACCCGACAGAGACAGGAAACGTGGGAAGGACTTCCAGGGGCGAGGGAGGGGCTGGGCCAGGCCATTTGTCTACACATCCCTGGGCAAGACGCTCATCCCGTGGATATTTGGTGGATTTTAAAATAGGAAGGGGGAGGGAAGGAATGGGAGTGACTGCTTAAGGGTCTCCCCCCAGGCTAATGGGAGGTTCTGGAACTAGGAGAGGCACTGAATGCACTAAATGGTGTACTTTATTTTTATTTTTTTTAAAATATTTTTATTGATTTCAAAGAGGAAGAGGGAGAGGGAGATAGAAACATCAATAATGACAGAGAACCACTGATCAGCTGCCTCCTGCACACCCCCTAGTGGGGATCGAGCCCACAACCCTGGGCATATGCCCTGACTGGGAATCTAACCGTGACCTCCCAGTTCATAGATCGATGGTCAGCCACTGAGCTACACAGGCCGGGCTAAATGGTGTACTTTAAAATGGTTCATTGGATGCTGTGTGGGTTTCACCTCAATTAAAAATAAACAAGTGAGGAGAACCCAGGAGAAGGGAAGGGCCTTATGCCGACAAGTAACACGTTCTGTTTCCACGCTGTCCAGCACAGGAGCCTTCAGCCCTGACACATGGCCAGGGAGATGGAGGAGCGAACTTCCAAATGTTATTTACTGTTCATTCGTTTACATTTAAATATATTTTATTGATTTTTTACAGAGAGGAAGGGAGAGAGCTAGAGAGCTAGAAACGTCGATGAGAGAGAAACATCGACCGGCTGCCTCTTGCACACCCCCTACCGGGGATGTGCCCGCAACCAAGGTACATGCCCTTGACCGGAATCGAACCTGGCACCTTTCAGTCCGCAGACCGATGCTCTACCACTGAGCCAAACCAGCTTCAGCTAATTAGTTTACATTTAAATATCGGCCTCTGCAAGTGGCCCCAGAGGGGACAGCTCAGGGTGGAGGGAAAAGTGACCCCAACATGGAGCATCTATGGGGTTGGGGGTGGGGTAAGCATCCTGCTGGCTGGTCCATGCCCCTGTTTGGCTTCGTCATCCTGGTAACATCGGGATCATGGGAACACGCTAACATCGTGACCACTTTTATTGGCTGTTCTGAGGCCGGCAGGTCAGCTCTCGTCCGGGGTCACGGGCCCGTTTACCTGTGCTCCGCGGGCGCCGCCTCCGGCCTCTCTTCCGGCCTGGGCAGGACCAGCTCCGGCTGCGGCCTGGCGCTGGGGACATGGAGAGGAGAGAGGGATGACGAGGTGGTTGGATGGAGGGGGATCTCGGCTCCCACGGGCCTCTCTGACCTGGGCCCACGGGGGCCTGAGAGTAGGGAGGTTTTTGCTGCCCCCAGGAAATTCGGGGCCCGGGAGGGTGGTGAGAAGTGGTCTCGTGGGGGTTAATGAAGATGAGGCAGCTTTGAGGAAGGGGGCTGGGGGAGGGGCGAAGACCCTGAACCATTCCTTCTGAGCGTTTATCTTGGCGTATTCCCCCAGAGGCTTCTATGCACAGGCTCCACAGATGCTGGCTTCCTGTGCTGGATGCCAGAGGTGGTGGGTGTCCTGCTTGTGTTAGTCTCTATTCCTGTTCGTGGCTAAAGCTTGGCAGGTAGGAGGAGTACAACATCACCCTGCCCTGACTCCAGGACCCGCTTCCCTCACTGGGTGAGGTGCCCCTCTTTTTTGCCGTTTAAAGAGGCTCCTGGACCAGGAATCTCTCTTAGTTGCCTCTGGGTCCCTGGATTCTAGCACAGAGCCAGGCAATGATCCATGCTTCCCACCTGTGCAAAGCCCAACTCTCTCACAGATTTGCTGTGTGGCCATGAGCAGGTACCTTGCCCTCTCTGAGCCTCACATACCCGGGCTGTAAGATGCTGTTAGTGTCCTGGGCCTGCCTGGCTTTTGAGGGGCAAGAGATGTGAAGGTATCCAGGCGATGGGCTAAGTAAGGGCTCTGTAATTGGGTGGGACCAGAATAGTCTTGAAGGTCTGTGACATACTGGATCTTATAATGAAACGTGAGTCAATAAGGTATTAAATGGGCATGTCTGGGTCTGTTGTGGTGAGTGTGGGGCTTGTATTTCCTCTGTAAAGGGAGACCTTAATAGATATCATTGTGACTAGAAGCCCGAGGCACAAAGATTGGTGCAAGAATGCGCCTTCCTTCCCCTGGCTGGCAGCACTGCCTTCACTCTGGCTGGAGCCGCCTCTCCGCCTTCCCACAATGCCTAGAGGCCCAGGGCGGCCCAAGGTGGGGTAGGACGCATGTGTGGTCGTGTCTGCATATGCAAATTAACCCACCAGCTTTGATTATGTTAATTTGCATATCCACTCTTGATTGGCTGGTGGGTGCCACGAAGGTACGGTCGATTAGCATACCACCCTTTCATTAGTGTAGATTACCATGAGCCCACCACTTTTGCAAGTGGGCTAAACTGCTCCTGATTTTTCACTGTAACCTCCAAGCTCACTGTGAACTTTTTATCTGCCTAATGTCATTCTGTGACTCAGTAGGGAAATCTGGATTTGAACTCGGGCCCCGTTCTCCCTGAGAAGTGCAGGGCCTCTAGTGTGACATTGGTCCCTGCAGAGCCAAAGCCATTGGCTGCTCCCCACATGCAGGCCCTGCTCAGCGCCAGCCCCACCCAGCCCAGACAGGGCCACTCTGCACAGACCTTTCTCTCCTGGCCTTGAGCCTTTCCTCTTCGTACCTGGAAGAGAGGGGGAGCAGCCTGTCAGACAGCCCTCCTTCCCCGTCTGCACACTGCCCGGAGTGTTCTGAACATACACCAGGCTTCAGAGCAGAAAGCACAGCCGCAGGGGGCAACCTGCTGCCTTTCCATGTTTCCTGCAGCTGCTTTGCAAGCCCCCGGGGCAGGGAGTGTCTGTAT
The DNA here is from genome assembly GCA_036971965.1 of Nyctalus aviator. Classification (NCBI taxonomy): domain Eukaryota; kingdom Metazoa; phylum Chordata; class Mammalia; order Chiroptera; family Vespertilionidae; genus Nyctalus; species Nyctalus aviator. The sequence goes on from CM072927.1 coordinate 24,669,302, forward strand.
TGCTGATGTATCCCAGCACCTGGTGTGGATGCGACTCAGAAGACATTTGGCCTGACCCAGTGATTGAACTGGGCTGTGATAAAGCAACACACTCACTGATGTGGGTAGGTCTACACACCCCTCCATTGGGGCAAAATATTTCTGTAAAGGGCCGGAGAGTAACTGTTTTCAGCTTTGCAGGCCAGTCTTGGTTGCACCAACTCAATTCAGGTGTATCTTGAAAACAGCCCTAGGCCATCTGTAAAAAAATGGGTGTGGCTGTGTGCCAATAAAACTTTATTTATAAAAACAAGCTATGGGCTGTGTTGTGCTGGCCCTGCCTAGCACTAAGTCCCCTGGGTCCTGCTGCTCTCCCGCTCACGCCCGGTTCTTGGGCAGCTGAGTGGGAACCTGAGCAGCCTGGGGGCGTTGAGGGTGCAGGTGGGGGCACTCACAGGGCGTGGGGACACTCACTGTAGCACGCAGTCCGGGATCTGCACATGTTCCATGGGGATGAGCTGCTCCAGCTCTTCCAAGCTGTGCACATACTGGATCTTGTTGATGAACTTGACGCTGCCAGGAGGAGGAGATGTGGTCACCCGGAGCCAGAATAACCCAATTCGAGGATGCCCTGAGCACCTTCACTCAAATCTCCCTCCCCACCCAATGCCAGTCGCCACCCTCTACCCCTAGTGGGGTGGACAGAGCAAGGCCTGGGGTCTCCCTGGCAAGAGGAGAAGGGTCCTGGCCCTGATCCCCACCAAGCTGAGGTGCTTGTTTAAAGGAAACAAAGAGGCAAGAGGTTCTAACAGACTGAGCATTCTCTTCACCTAAGAATGCTCTCTGCGTTCCTTTTCCCAAGAATGCTTTCCTGGCCCTCATCCCTGCTGGGGACACCAGCTGTCATAGGCACAGAAAGGCAGCGTGGGACTGTGATTCACCCTCCATTCTTTCGGGATGAATGGCTTCATCCTGGCCAAACCCGGACGCAGGCTGCTGGACTGGGCTGTGCTTTGTCATCAGCACACGGCTTTGAACTCACCGTTATTAAAACGTATCTAGTTTTGGCAATAGGTAAAATACACTTTTTTTTTCCAAGGGAAAAGAAAATATTTTAACAATGAGAAATGTAAGGCCAAGAGAATATAACAGTACAATAAAGATAACAGCCCCAGCTGGTTTGGCTCAGTGGAAAGAGTGTCAGCCTGTGGACTGAAGGGTCCTGGGTTGGATTCTGGTCAAGGGCACATACATGCCTGGGTTGTGGGCTCAATCCCCGATGGGGGGCATGCAGGAGGCAGCGAATCAATGATTCTCTCTCATTGTTGATGTTTCTATCTTTTTCTCTCTCTCCCTTCCTTGCTGAAATCAATAAAAAATTTTTTAAAAGTTTGCTAAATAAAAAATAATACATTTAAAAATAAAAAATAAACAGAAGAAAACAAGTAATAATAATAATGATAAAAAAAGATCAGTGAAAGGACTACAAGAGTATCAAGATTTATATCTATTTTTAGAGATTAGACAAAAATTCAGCTCAAGCCCTAACTGGTTTGGCTCAGTGGATAGAGTACCAGCCAACAGACTGAAAGGGTCCCAGGTTCGATTTCGGTCAAGGGCATGTACCTTGGTTGCGGGCACATCCCCAGTAGGGGGTGTGCAGGAGGTAGCTGATCGATGTTTCTCTCTCATTCACGTTTCTAACTCTCTCTCCCTCTCCCTTCCTCTCTGTAAAAAAATCAATAAAATATATTTTTTAAACATTTCAGCTCCAGCTCTCTGGCACTCAAAGGTGAGCTCTGCAGCTCACAGTGCCCACGGGGAAAAATAAAGCAGTCTCTTCGCAGAGGCCCATGGTAACTGATTGGGAAAGACAGAGATTTCCCATGGGGAGTCACAGGGCAGCCTTGTGTACTGGAATGAACAATGCCAACTGCTTTCCTGCAGTTCAAATGCATTTTTTTTTTATTAAAAAAATTATTCTCGCCAAAACCGGTTTGGCTCAGGGGATAGAGCATAAACCTGTGAACTGAAAGGTCCCAGGTTAGATTCCGGTTAAGGGCATGTACCTTAGTTGCGGGCACATCCCCGGTAGGGGGTGTGCAAGAGGCAGGTGATCAGTGTTTCTCTCTCATCGATGTTTCTTATTCTCTATCTCTCTCCCTTCCTCTCTGTAAAAAATCAGTAAAATATATTTTAACAACAACAAAAATTATTCTCACAGCACAAGGCCTCCCTCCAGTTGGCGTGACAGAGGGTAAAGGGTGAATAGGTAGAGAGCGAATCTCAGACCCGGGCAGCAATCGTGTCCCCACCCGTCTCACCAGGGTTGTCTGCTCTGTGCCTGAATGTGCCCAGGTTCCGCAGGCTCAGGGCGGACTGATTGGATTTGTTAGGAAGGATTTCTTTGTGGTGCTCAGAGCCAACACCTGCTGCTCTGAGTGCTAGTCTAAAAATACAGGCAAAACTTACGTCATGAGGGTGTGGTCCCGCCCACCATGCCCATCACTGCAAACAGACACCCGCATCTCTGCTGCGAGCCACTGCCTGCCTGTGAGCTGAGCTTTCTGCCTCGTGTTGGGGCGGGGAGGGGGGAGCGCTGTCACGGGGGAGAATTCCAGCTCAATGGCAGCACATCCCCAGCCTTTGATGAGCACGGAACACGGGGTTTTCTTGGGAATTTAATCACAGAACCTCAGGGTTGGATTGCAGGTCAGAATTGGTCTCCATTTTCCTCAGCTTTTCTGTTACAGATTTTTAAAATTGACTTTTGGAGAGAGGAAGGAAGAGGGAGAGAGAAACATTGATGTGAGATATAGCTTGGCTGCCTCTTGCATGCCCTTCTGGGGATTCAGCCCGAAACCCAGGCCCTGACCAGGAATTGAACCTGTAACCTTTAGTGCCCCAGATCATGTCCAACCAACTGGGCCACACTGGCCAGGGCCACTTTCCTCAGCTTTTAAAAGGAGATGTTCATTTTTCTCCCTCTCCCCTCTTTTTTATTTTAAAAAATATTTTATTGATTTTTTCACAGAGAGGAAGAGAGAGGGATAGAGAGTTAGAAACATCGATGAGAGAGAAACATTGATCAGCTGCCTCTTGCACACCCCCAACTGGGGATGTGTCCGCAACCAAGGTACATGCCCTTGACCGGAATCGAACCTGGGACCCTTCATTCCACAGGCCGATTGCTCTATCCACTGAGCATACTGGCTTCAGCTCCCCTCTTTTTTTCTTTGAAAGCTCAAAAGAAGATCCTCAAACTTTGCCATGGGAATAGCAATGGAGTGAATGAACGATTTGCCTTGGATGATGGGATATGGAGCCAGAAGGCAGTTCCGTTTTGCCCAGTGGGTTCATTAGCACAAATGATCCATAGTTAGCGTGTTATTCACCTGCTTTCACTGTTATGAGTCCTTGAGCACAGAGTGTCTGAAGTGACCTCCTTGCAAATCCTTCAAGGCAAAGTATGGGCCCCACTCTTTATTCTTTCTTTCTTTCTTTCTTTCTTTCTTTCTTTCTTTCTTTCTTTCTTTCTTTCTTTCTTTCTTTCTTTTACTTTCCCTCTCTCTCTCATTTCAGAGATGAAGGGAGAGAGAGAAAGAGATGGAAACATCCATGATGAGAGGGAATCATGGATTGGCTTCTTGCACACCCCACACTGGGCATTGAGCCCACACCCTGGGCATGTGCCCTGACCAGGAATTGAACCGTGACCTCCTGGTTCCTAGGTCCACGCTCAACCACTGAACCACGCTGGCTGGGCTGGGCCCAATTCTTAACCGCATCCCAGATTCTTAGTTGGGAAATGTGGAAATGAAGGATTTTGGCTCAATTCAATGTTTGGCCTGACACTAAGTTAAGTGTACATTCGGTTTGATGTGATTGACTAAGGTATGTAACATGCCAAATTTTGTTTTGCTTGCTCTGTGTTTCCAGGTGCTTCTATCTCGTGCAGCCCAGGGCGAGCCCAGCAGGCCTGGAGGACCCAAACCCTGCACATTGCAAAGAAAGAGCTGGCTCTTGGTACTCGTGGGAGATCAGCTACAAGCGCAGAATTGTCCTGTCTGGTAAGAGTGTCAGGTTACCCGGGGCCTCAAATCCTGCCGTGTAGTCTATGCCAGTGGTGTGGTGTACGGCGGGGCCTTGAGCCATGTGATGTCAGTGTGATCTCTGGAGTCGCTGAAGACCGAGTGAGTTCCCGGGTGACTCAGCCCGGGAAAACCCTGACACCACGGCGAGCTTCCTAGTTGTCATCGGTGCTTGCTGGGAGAAGGACTTTTGGCACAGCTGGGAGGGGCTCACTAACTGGAAGCTCATTTCTGGTTTCTCCTAGACTCCCACAGGCACTGGTTTCCTTTGCCAATTTTAACCTTCATCCGGCGCAGTAATAAGCCGGAACCATGGGTATCACAGCTCTTCTGGGTCCCGTGAGTCCTTTCGGTGAATCATCGATCCCCAGCGGGGGTGCACGTGCTGGTTCACTGCATTATTGGCCAGGAGTAGGTCAGACCCTCTGGGCATCCTAAATGGCTCCTCCACGAATTCTGGAGTGAATGGAGCTGGGCTCCCGTTTCGGGGACTGTGGGGGGCTAGTGGCCTTGCTGTGTGACTCTGGGTGAGTTCCTTGACCTTTCTGAGCCTCAGTTTCCTCCTCTTTGAAATGTACACAGTTTACACCAAATCATCTCAGGGTTAAATGTTAAAAGGGATCCAACATTCAATACGGGATGATTGATTATTATTATTATTCAATATGTGAGAGCTGATTATTATTTTTCTCGTGTTTGCTGCTTAATAACAACGCCCGTGATTGAAAAGTGTGTAAGTTAATAACACGCACTGAGCACGGAGGAGCTGGGAAATGCAGATTAAAAAGAAAGACACCACCCAGGCGGTATCCGGAGGCAGGTGGCCATCTCACCTGATGAAGGGGCGGGAGATGGCCAGCACGGTGCGGATGAACCAGGACGGGTGGACGATGATCAAGGACTTCAGGTTTTTCCGTAACCTGCGTGGGAAGGCGGGAGAAGTAAGAGGGGCTCCTGGGGCGAGCCCTGGGGAGGAGGGGCTGCCTCCTCCGTGCTCCCTGGAGGCGCCACCACCTCACTGGGAGAAGGCAGAGCCTGGGGAAAGCCAAGCCCCTCGGTGGAGTTTGCAAGTGGCGGCACTGTCCCTCTCCTAAATTAGAGTCTGAGCAATTTTAACTTGTCATGTTGAATTGCATCCCCCTTCCCTGCTTCCAAATTCATAGCCCCTAGGTCCCGAGGACGGGACACTCTCTGGGAAACAGGGTCTTTGCAGATGGAATGTTGTCAGGGGAGGTCAGACCAGAGCAGGGTGGGCCTCTAACCCATGATTAGTGGTGTCCTTGTGAAAAGAGGACATTTGCCGAAACCGGTTTGGCTCAGTGGTAGAGCGTCGGCCTGCGGACTGAAGGGTCCCAGGTTCAATTCCGGTCAGAGGCATGTACGTTGGTTGCGGGCACATCCTCAGTGGGGGGTGTGCAGAAGGCAGCTGGTCGGTGTTTCTCTCTCATCAACGTTTCTAGCTCTCTATCTCTCTCCCTTCCTCTCTGTAAAAAAATCAATAAAAATATACATTTTTTTAAAATGGTGATGTTTCTCAGTCATCAATGTTTCAATCTCTCCCTCTCCCTTCCTCTCTCTCTAAAAAAATCAATAAAAACATATATTTTTTTTTAAAAAAAAAAAAAGAAGAGCCGAAACCGGTTTGGCTCAGTGGTAGAGCGTCGGTCTGCGGACTGAAAGGTCCCAGGTTCGATTCCGGTCAGGGGCATGTACATTGGTTGCGGGCACATCCCCGGTAGGGGGTATGCAAGAGGCAGCTGGTCGATGATTCTCTCTCATGGACGTTTCTAGCTCTCTATCTCTCTCTCCCTTCCTATCTGTAAAAAATCAATTAAATATATATATTTAAAAAAAAAAAAAGAAGAAGAAAGAAAACAGGACCTTTTAAGACACTCGGGGAGATGCCTCAGGGAGATGAAGGTAGAGATTGGGGTGAGGCATCTACGAAGAAGGGGCACCGAGGATTGCCAGCGACCCCTAGAAGCTGGGGGAGCATGGAGCAGATGCTGCCTCGGGGCCCCAGATTCTCCCTCCCGAGCCAGCCCCGCTCGGGGGCGCCCCTGGCACCAGAGGCGGGCCCCGCCCTGCCCCTTCACCTCCTGTCGATCATCTGGTAGCACTTCTTCAGCCAGCTGATGCCGGGCATCCTCCGCCGGGGGGTGGCCCCGTTCAGGTACACGATCATGTAGTCCTCCGCCACCAGGAGCTCCAGGCTGCTGATGACGTACCTGGGCGCGGGGCACAGGACAGACGCCGGTGAGAGCGGGCCGCGTTAGAAAGCCCCGGGTCCTGGGGCTGAGCACTGTGCCACCCCCTGCCCGGCCGTGCCAGCCTCACCTGTTGTCCCCGCACACTCCAGGCGGGGGGATGTGATTAACACTGGCCCACCCCAGATTTGTGTCGGTGAGTATAACGAGCACAGCGGTTACTATTTAATTGAGCACTTACTATGTGCCATGCTTTATATGCATGACTTCGCTTACTATCTCCACTCATTCTGGGGCTGGATCTCCATAGCCCCAGACAGAGCTGGGGAACAGGCACCCACAGTGGGCAGTTGCCGGCACCAGATATTAGGGGCCTGGGGTCCCTCCTGGCTGCTCTGACTCTCTCTGAGGGATTTCGGAAAAATCCTTTCCTGCCCTGACCGGTTTGGCTCAGTGGATAGAGCGTCGGCCTGTGGACTGAAGGGTCCCAGGTTAGATTCCGGTCAAGGACATGTACCTTGGTTGTGGGCATATTTCCAGTAGGGGGTGTGCAGGAGGCAGCTGATCAATGACTCTCTCTCATTGATGTTTCTAACTCTCTATCTCTCTCCCTTCCTCTCTGTAAAAAATCAATACAAATATATTTTTAAAAAAAGAAGAAGAAAAAAAATCCTTTCCACTCTCAGTCTCTCCTTTCCCGTCTGTAATTGGGGGGCTGGGATCCCTGGCCTCTCAGGCCACTTCCCGTTCTGACCTTCCACAGGTACCCCCTCAGCCACAGGTACCCCCTCCTCCTCTGGCCCCCCGGCACCAGGTCCCGCTGGGTAAGAAGGAAACCTTCCTGATAAGGACAGTGAGCAATCATGCCTGCCTGAGCTCCGCCGGCCATCTGCCCGGTGCTTTACACGTATGATCTGTCTCCGTCGTAATGAAACGGTACTGGAGTGTCCTTGGGCAGGTGACTTACGGTCTGTGCCCCGGACTCCGGCCCCGTGGAGTGGGAGGCGCCCGCCCCGCAGGGTTACGGCGAGGACGGGATGCGTTAGCACGCACGCAGCTCGTGGCCTCCTGGCGGCCACACAGTGAGTACTGAGTGCACGACAGCGACGATGGCGGCCGTCATTGCACCGATGAGGCCCGTGGGTGAGCAGGGAACTCAGATCCAGGTCTGCTGGCGGCCCAGCCCCTGCCTGGCGCCAGGCAGAGCCCCCTCCCTACGTGGCTCTCACAGCCCGGTCCAGCCCGCTGCCGGGACCCTCGGGAGTGCTGGCGGCTGGGGTGCCGCCGGCGGCCACTTACAGGAAGAGGTGCTCCATGAGGTAGTGGTAGTCGGGAGAGCTGCTGTCTGGGAGGAAGCAGGCAGCAAAGACGATGATGGCGCTGAGACCTTCGCCGTAGTACCCTGGGGAGAGGCGGCCGGTGAGCGCCCAGGCGGAGACCGCCCCGTGCCCCTGACCTGTGTCTGCCTTTGGTAGGGATCGCCAGCCATCCTCCCAGGCACCCAGGTCTCATCCTCATGCCAGTTTCACCCCCACCCGCCCTCCCAGAGACGAGAGCTCAGCTCCCCATGGCCCCTGAGGAGAGGGGTGCAGAGGGCCGCTGACCCGGGCTGCCCGCTGGAGTCGGGGGGCCCCGGGGCGCGGCCTCACCTCCGTGGGTCACCACCCTCATGTAGGGCCGGATCATGTGCAGGTCGATTCGATGCTCCTGCTCTCCGATGATCACCGTCCGCCACAGGCGCCCGTTGGCGGCGCTGCCATCCTCCGCCGAGCCGTCCGCAAACAGGTCGGCGCTGGCCCCGGGCATGTTCTTGGCAGCGGCCACGGGGGTGTCATCTGGAAGGGACGCCTGAGTGTGCCGTCTCGTCCCAGCCCCTCCCAGCTCCCTCCGCTGCCTGTGGCCGCCGACATCCCCCCCCAGGCCACAGGCAAAACAGTATCCTCCACCTCACTCACCAATGGTGTCAGCCTGGGGCTGCGGGGGTGGGGGTGGGGGAGTGAGGGGCCTGGTAGCCAGACAGTCACACCCAAATAACCTTTTCCAAGCCGCGGCTACAGCAACGTGCCCAGGTGGGTGTCAGGCAGCCGGCCTGGGGAGAGCTCAGGTCTGCGGGCGCCTTGCTGTGTGACCTCGCATGCCTTCCTCCCCTCTCTGGGCACCGTTCCTGCTCAGCCACTTTTATTTTTTATCATTTTAAAAGATTTTCATTGATTAAGGTATTACATGTGTACATATCTTCCCATTGCACCCCTCACCCCACTTCCATACATGCCCTTACCGCCCAGTGTTTGGCGTCCATTGGTTATGTTTATGTGCGTGCATACAAGTCCTTCGGTTGATCTCTTATCTCCCCCACCTCTCCCTAATCTTCCTGCTGTAATCTGACAGTCTGTTTGATGCTTTACTGCCTCTGTATCTGTCTTGTTGTTCACCAGGTTATAATGTTCTCTATTATCAACAAATGAGTGAGGCCATGTGGTATTTTTCTTTTATTAACTGGCTTATTTCACTCAGCATAATGCTCTCCAGTTCCATCCATGCTGCCGCAAATGGTAAGAATTCCTTCTTTTTTGTGGCAGCGTAGTATTCCATTGTGTAGATGTGCCATCAGCCACTCTTAAAACATTCACCTCTTCCCCACCCTTCGCCCTGCAGGCTTCCTGCCTCAGGAAGCAACTCAGCCGTATTCCCAGCTGCTCAGGCCCCACCATCTCCAGGCGTCACCGTTGGCTCCTTCCTCCCTTTATGTTCCACACCCACCCACCCAGCGGCTCTGCGGCTCTCATCCATCCCAGGGCCACCACCCGGCCGTGTCTCTGACCTGACCTGTGCTTTTGTCTTGAGATGTCAGATCAGCTGACACCTCCCAGCGAGCCCTGCTCTGACCATCCTGAGTCCCCCTCACCCAGTTACCCCAGCTCAGGGGTCTCACCCTGAGCACTGGGGAGGTGTGGGCCTGGGTTGTTCTCTGTGGGGGGATGTCCTGGGCACCCTAGGGTGTTGAACAGCACCCCTGGTCTCCACCTCCAGTTGTGACAACCATAGATGCCACCAGGCATTGCCAAGTGTTCTTTGGGGGGCAGAATCACCCCTCAGGTGAGATCCCTGCCCTAGGCCTTCACCTCCCCTGCGTCGCTCATAGCCCTGATGGCAGCTGCTATGCCCTCCTTTCTTTCACTCCCCAGCGCCTGTCTCTGGCCAGCGTGCGTGCAGGCGGCACCCTCTCTTCCTGCCGTGTCCCCTCCACACCCCGCGTTGCAGTTGAGAGCTGCTCCTGAGCACATGCCCAGCAGACCCTGTGGGGTCAGCTGGAGGCACTGTCTTCCGGTCTCGGTCAGCTCTGAGAACAATGTCCCCCTGAACAGCCCAGGTTTACAAGGAAGGCATGCATGGCGCTGCAGGGGCAGGTGGACCTGGGGGTGTCCCTGAGCCCTGAGCTGGGGTACCTGCCTCCCTGAGCCTGTGGGGGTGGAGGAATTGCTCCACTGAGCCGGCCCCGGAAGCCAGCAGGGCTGCCGAGCGCGACGCGGGGCCAGGCCGGGCCTCACTCACCTTCCCACTCCAGCTCGTTGCCGTTCCCCAGGAACTCCAGCGAGTCCGTCTCATCGGGGGTCTCGATGTCGTCCACATTGATGTCCAGGTCGTCGGGGGTGTCCAGGAAGTCATCCGACAGCAGCGAGCCCTCGCTCTGGTCCAAGGAGATGTTGATCTCCGGGGCGACCAGGGTCTTCCGCTTGCGGTGGGCTCCGCCAAAGTTCAGCGTGTTGGGAGGGGCTGCGGGGAACCAGGAAATCAGACACAGAACAAAACAGGGGGCTTTTTCTTTCTTTTTCCTCCTCTCCACTCCCTGACCCGGTGGGAGCTGCACCCACGGTGTGGTGGGCTCACTCCCCATATTTAGTAAATGAGAAACGGGAAGCACAGAGAGGTTGGGTCACCAGCTCAAGGACACTCAGCATCACCACTGTGCCCACTTTATGACAGCGCCCACCTGTGTCCCGCCCGCCACAGCGGCTTCGCTGGCAGGCCTCGGGGCCGAACACCCCCCTTTCCTGACGGGCCACTCAGGAGCCACAGCCCGGGACATTTCCACGGTCTTGGGCAGAGCACCCCTCTCTGCACGAGCGGAGACTCACAGGATGTGTCTTCTGCTGGGCTGCCGAGCGCGTCCATCCCCGTCTCTTCCCGGAGCGGCCTGTGAACCGGGCCAGGGGGCATCCATCACCAAGCACCGGAAACCCGCAGCCGGAGCACGGAGTTCAGACAACAACAACAACAACAACAACAGCGCCCTTTTAGCTCTGGGAATTGTCCGCACAAAACGCATCTGTGCATCAGCACAGAGCATCAGAGAGCCCAGCGCCAGAGGGCTCCCTGCAGAGAACATAATGTATGTTGTCTTTCCATCAGGGAACTGAAAGGGGGCTCTTTAGATTGGGAAGGACAGTAGAATGTTCTTTCCTTTCCTTTTCAAAAACTCTTTATCCCTCGCCTCTGTTCCTTGTCAGTGAGGACCTGGTACCCTCTGCAGGGTGGGACCTACCCATGCTTCTTCCTTTTCCTTCCTCCCTCCTTTTTTCCATTCACCACGCAGTGAGTGTTCATTGAGTAACCACTCCCTTCCAGATGCTGTGATGGGTTTTGGAGGTAAAGGGTGAATCAGATGTTGCCCTGCTCTCCCGGAGGTCAAGAAGAGAGCAGAGGCCCTAAGAAAACGAAGACATCCCACACGCGAATGCTCACAGTAACATGATTCACAGCAGCCCAAAAGTGGGAACAACCCAGATATCTATCCGTCGATGAATGAATAAACAATGGCCGCACAATGGAATAGTATGCAGCCATGAAAAGGAAGGAAGCACGGACTCAGGCGGCAACATGGATAAACCTCGAAGACTTTATGCTAAGTTAGAGACAACAGACACAAAAGGCCGTATGTGATTCATGTATGTGAAATGTCCAGAACAGGCACACCTCGAGACAGGAAGTGGGTGAGTGGTTGCCAGGGGCTGGGGGAAGGTGTGTGTGGGAGGCGACTGCTGAGGGGAACAGGGCTCCTTCTTGGGGTGATAGAAATGGTTGGAACTAATTCGTGCATTTAAAAGGGTTAATTTTATGTTATGTGAATTTCACCTCAACTGTTTTTTGTTTTTTTAAAAAATATTTTTAATTGATTTCAGAGAGGAAGGGAGAGATAGAAACATCAATGCTGAGAGAGGATCATTGGTCGGCTGCCTCCTGCATGCCCCACACTGGGCATGCGCCCTGACTGGCGCATCGAACCGTAACCTTCTGGTTCATAGCTTAATGCTCAATTGCTAAGCCCTGCTGGACAGGGTCAACTGTTTTTTGTTTTGTTTTGTTTTTGTGTGTGTTTTTATTTATTTATTTATTTATTTAAAAAGTATATTTTATTGATATTTTACAGAGAAGAAGGGAGAGGGATAGAGAGCTAGAAACATCGTTGACAGAGAAACATCGATCAGCTGCCTCCTGCACACCCCCTACTGGGGATGTGCCTGCACCAAGGTACATATCCTTGACCGGAATTGAACCTGGGACCTTTCAGTCCGCAGGTCGACGCTCTATCCACTGAGCCAAACCGGTTTTGGCTGTGTGTGTGTTTTTAAATAAAAGCAAGTTTCTAATAAACTCAGAAGAAGGTCTTAAAGAGGCATTTAATGTACGCACTGCTCTGTTCCTCTTGCTCTCAATATGGGGGAGGGAAGGGGCTGCGGACTCAGGAACAGGTCCAGGGTCCTGGATGCAGGGAGCACACTGGCCACGGGCAAGGTGGCCCCAAACGGCAGGCTGATGGCGGATGCACCACCTCTAGTTCCATCTCGCCCCCACAGCACTTAAAAACTTTATATTTGCTGTGGTATCAGAGATCTGACACAAAAATCCCAGCTTTCTGTCTTTTCTTGAATCAGCTCTGCCCTTACACGTGGCAGGCACCACCAGGAGCTGACGGCCGCCTCTCCTGTTCGGCTGGGTGTTGGAATGTTCCTCCAGCTCCTTCTCTCATTCCTGCTGCCGGCCCCGCACTCTGCAGCGTCGGAGGCAGCCATGCCTGTTCTGGAATCAGCTAGAATCGTAACTCACCCCACGCGCAGGGCATTCGCTGTGTGCCAGGCTGTGTGCCAGGCGGGAATGTCCAGGGCATGTGATCCTTTTTGCTCCTCACAGCAGCCACATGAGGCAGGCAGAAGCCAGTTCCATAGAAGAGGAAACTGAGGCGGGGCTAGAGGACCCCCTCCCGGTTGAAATGAAGTTGGCACAGAGCTCATTCCAGTCTTGCCCTTTACTGCCCCCTTGTGCCCAGTCAGCACATGTGCATCGACCCGAGGGAGGACAACAGGGAAGCAGCCCTCTGGCCTGGGGAGCGTCTCACATAGCTGAGCGGGGAGCCGGGTTTGGCCACCCACTCCTCAGGACGGGAAACTGCACTGTGGTGCAGCCAGCATGGTCTTCCGTCCTCACCAACCCTGGACGGTGAACATCCTACTTGGCTAGATCCTCTAGCCCAAATGTCAAGGTGGGGAAAGCATCCAACTGCTCAGCGACTGGGACTAGGAAGCCAAGGAACTGAGTAAAACGGTGGGCAGGTCTGAGGGCGCTGGAAGCAGACACCTGCTCGGCGGCTCTCCAGCGCTCAGCGGCCCTGTGCTTCCCTTCCTCTCTCAGCCTCGGTTTTCCTGGTCCGTAAAATGAGAAGAAGGCAAGTCCCACTTCTCACTAATTTCACAAATCTCTGGGGTGCCTGGGCCCTGGGAAACGTACAGGGCTCAGATGGTAGCACACAGTTTGTGAGGAGCTTTGCCATCGTGGCCAGTTATCGGATCCAATGCTAGTCCAGGTGTTGCCGGGAAGGAATGAGGTAGATGTAGTTCAAATTTGTCATCTGTGGACATTACGTAAGAGACTCTCCTCACGCAACGGAAAGGCCTGAGGTTTTCCTGAGGAAGAAGGAATTCTTGAATGGCTCAGTGGTTGAGCATCAGCCTATAAACACAGGAGGTCACAGTTCCATTCCCGGTCAGGGCACATGCCTGGGTTGCGGGCTCGATCCCCAGTGGGGGGCATGCAGGAGCAGCCAATCAATGATTCTCCCTCATCATTGATGTTTCTAGCTCTCTCTCCCTCTCCCTTCCTTTCTGAAATCAATTAAAAATATATTTTTTAAAAAAGAATTACAGCATCGGATCCAGCCTGAGTTTCCAGCCTGCCCTATGGATTTTAGACTTGACATCCCTACAATTGAGCAAGACAATTCCTTGGAACAAAATCATATATATAATACCCACAATCATATATACAAAATAATATGTTAAAACATACCTATATTATGAATAAAGTATATGTACTTATATGTATAATTGTACATATATAATATAAATAAACACAATAATAGTATGTATTAATAATATATACAACCATACAAATATGTATTATATAGGTAATGAAAGCCAACTGGTTCTGTGTTTTTTCTTAAGAGCCCTGATTGATACAAAAGGGAAGGAAGATGATAATCAAGTAAAGGAACGGATGAATAAAGCAGGTAGCTGCAACAAGGGGAATAAGCAAGATGAAGGAGGAGGGGGCAGGGCGCAATCAGGGTGGCCAGGGAAGGCTCCTTTGCCCAGGTGACTTTTTGTTGTTCTTGCTAATCCTCACCCGAGAATATCTTTCCATTGATTTTTAGGGAGAGTGGGAGAGAGGGGGAAAGACAGAGAGAAACATCGATGTGAGAGAAACACATCAATGGGTTGCCTCCTGCACAAGCCCCCATCAGGGCCAGGCTGGGGAGGAGCCTGTGCTCTCGACCAGAATCGAACCTAGGACCTTCAGTCTGCAGGCTGGCGCTCTGCTCTGTCCACTCAGCCAAACTGGGTAGGGTGAGCAAGTGACTTTTTAAAAATATATATATATTTTATTGATTTTTGTACAGAGAGGAAGGGAGAAAGATAGAGAGTTAGAAACATTGATGAGAGTCATCGATCAGCTGCCTCTTGCACACTCCCTACTGGGGATGTGCCCACAACCTAGGTACATGCCCTTGACCGGAACCGAACCTGGAACCTTTCAGTCCGCAGGCCAACGCTCTATCCGCTGAGCCAAACCGGTTTCGGCATGAGCAGCTTTTGAGTGAAGGCGAGAGGCTGGCATCATGGGAAGACGGAGGAAAGGGCATTCCTGTGGAAGGCACAGCAGGTGCGAGCACCCTGAGACCAAACAAGCTTGGTGAGTTGCTGGAACAGACCAGAAAGCTGACCAGGGTGTCAGGAGCAGAGAGAGCAGCGGGGAAGGGAGAGTGGGTGGGGAGAAAGGCAGGCCCCAGGGCAGGTGCTATCCTGGGAGTGGAAGGAGGTCACGAGGCGGAGGCGCCTGGCACAGTCCATAGAACGCGATGGACATTTCATAAATGTTGCAGCTTACGCCAGAGAGCTGGAGAAGCCGACTCAGCAGGACTCTGGGCTCCTGGGGGGAAAGGCCACGGCTTCTGACGAAGGCAGAGCAGATTCCCACCCTGCCGGGCCACAGGGCTGCGGCTTTCCGGGCAGCTGAGACCTTGTTACTTCCCCAAGTCCCAGGAAAACCTCCAATTACACAGAGCAAAAGCCTTGCTGTGAACCCAAGGTGGACGCAGGCGGCTCTCGGTAGGGCTTGCTCTCAGCGATGGGCAGCCCTGCATATGCAAGGCACACGGCGTGGCTTCCTCCTTCTGTAGGGAGGTGCCCTCCCAGGAAGGCAGCTCAGTTCCTAACCCCAGTGCCTGCGAACATGACCTGTTTGGAAATAGGGTCTTTGCTGATGGAATTAAGTTGAGGTCACACTGGATGAGGGGGGCTCTGAATCCAATGAGTGGTGTACTTTTTTTTTTTTAATATATATATATATATTTTTTTTTTATTGATTTTTTACAGAGAGGAAGAGAGAGGGATAGAAAGTTAGAAACATCGATGAGAGAGAAACATTAATCAGCTGCCTCTTGCACACCCCCTACTGGGGATGTGCCCGCAACCAAGGTACATGCCCTTGACAGGAATCGAACCTGGGACCTTTCGGTCCACAGACCGGCGCTCTATCCACTGAGCCAAACCGGTTTCGGCGAGTGATGTACTTATGAGGAGAAGAAAACGTGGATACAGGCACTCAGAGGAGAGGCCATGTGGAGATGGAGGCAGAGGTTAAAGTGATGTGTCCACAAGCCAAGGAATGCCAAGGACCGCCAGCAGGCACCCGCGGCTGAAAGAGGCAGGAAGGATTCCCCCTAGAGCCTGAGGGCCTCAGAGGGAGCATGGTCCCACCGGCACCTTGATTCTGGATGTCTAGCCTCCAGCCTGGGACAGAACCCATTTCTGTGTCTTAAGCCATCCAGTTGGCGGGACTTGGTTATGGCAGCGCCAGGAAACTCATGCACCCTCTCAGGGTGAAA